>OY660875.1:28991250-30375000 GCA_962446985.1 Xyrichtys novacula
GTCATGTATATATTTTAAATATAAAATGCCACTTTGGTCCAAAAGCTTTCAGTGAACCAGCCTCTGCCTTTGAAGGGTTTGGTTACTCAGATTAATTACATGACTTGAACAGGCACAAGCGCTTCCATTTGTATTGGGTTATTCATGTCACAGGGTTCAAAGCTATCAGTACTGGAATGTGTATAGAAAATAGTAGAATCACTCCACATTGTATATACTTTTCAACTTTTAGACTTAACTGAAACATTTAATGTTCTGCTCATGCTAAATACCTACAAAAGCTCAAGTGGATTAAAGTTATCCTACCAGCCACAAGTTCCACCTTCTCTCCAGGGTCTCCTTCGGTGTAAAGTGATGGGTGGCAGCGATACCCAATTTGACTGATCAAACTGGCCGGCAGAGCCATGTTGTCCCGACCAACCAGCACGCAGGGCCGACGCTCGTTAGCCAACGGGAGGGACAGCATCTCCATCTTCTCTTGGACTGGACGAATGGAAAAATAGTGAGAGGTTCAGGATTACCAGGAAGCAAATTTAGGGAGTGTGATCTATAGATTGCTGGTATCAACCAGATAAAGCTCCAATAAAACCACCTGCAGACAAAATCAGATCGTATCATATCGGAGAACTCTGCAGCACAAATTGGATCTGAATTTCAAGACCTACTATTACTGATAAAACTTATGTGCCTGCTCTAAGTTGGTGGTTCATTACCCCCCTTATAAAGTGCATAGTTTGATTGGACTGCATCATAGTGTTACTTACTGTAGGGGTTGCCAGGATGTCCATAGATGTGTTGGTAGAGTCCTGGATGGACACTACTCCCATAGTAATCCTCCTCTAGCTCCTCCTCTGTAGCAGGGTGAGAGGGAGGCGAGTCTGTGGGAAGGCTGGAGCCTCCTGGACTAGAGCGCCCCCCTCCCGCCAGCAGGTAAGATTGCAGCCCCGGAACTAAACCTCCACCTGCGCCCAAGTAACACAGAGTGCTGCTCCTGGAGGACTGGAGATCACCAGCAATGTCGACTCTGAACAAAACGAAGACAGGACTGTTTTCCAAGTACAAAGCAGTTGGCCTCTGAAGTCAGACACCAAGTCTAACATTTTAGCAGCCAGAGCTTCAAGTTACAGGTCCCTGAAGGTACTAGATGCAATTACCAGACCTACCCTACAACCAGAGTCAAGCCAGATCCACATTACGATCAGTCTTTCGGAAGTGTTGTCAGCTTTCAAAAGTTAAGATGATGCACAGATGCTCATGTGCAGAAGGAAGTCTGTTCACTGACATTTGTCCTGTCCTTTTGATATAATCCACAATTTCTAATGTCCCTACTGATGGTAGGAAATGTGTCCTCAAATGTTAACCTGTCTACAAACATGCAGTAGGTACTAAGGGTTTGCAGTTTGAAAACATGCAGGCAACCTCTGGTGGTGCAAAATGGAGTGAATGCAGAAGTGTAAAACTGCAGCTCTGCCAGCTGGAGCCTGTTTTAAAGGTCCATTTCAAAGCAGAAAAACCTGTTTTCTATCGCTCATTTACTGAGGTAAATTTGTATATAAGTTAGCCTTTCAGATTATCTGAAGCCTTAAAGTTATGTGGTATATTCCTTTTGAGTTACAGGCTGCTTTCTGATGGATATTTAAGGTCAAATAAGGAAGGTTTTCTGTGTGTTTATTCCCTAGAAGTCAACACTTTGGTTTATTACACACTGGAAATCAGGCCTCCTGCATCAAAAGTCGTTTTTGTTTACCACATCTTCTACAAGCAAACTCTGATATTTTTCCACATCACCTGCTTTCCTTTGATCATCTCTTAATAATGGCTACACCTGCAACACATTTCAGCTTACATATGACTCAGAATAAGCTGTTGCAGAGACTGATCTTTAAGTTTCAGTCTGGTGCATTTAGTCTCAGTGAAATAGCAGAGAAAACTAAAAGCATATTTTTGCCTCCCTGGAGTCTATTATAGACTCTCCTCCTGTTATTGCTGTTTTTCTCATTATTAACTAGAGGCTTTTGGATCATTTTAGCTTAAAAAACGCTGTCAAACAAAGACAGGAAGCAGTCTGGCTTTGGTGGTACTGTTGAACACATGCAGACATTCAAAAGTGTCAAAAAGGTCTGAAATGCTGCTCTCGCCTGGTCCTAACCTGACCTGGACTTCTGTTTGTCCTCACCTGCCCTCCTCGCCTCCTCCCCCTCCTCCTGCTCCTCCTACCCCATTCTCATCGGCAGGGGGAGTATCGGCTCTCTCCTGTTTGATCCTGCTGACGGCCAGCAGCAGCTCCTCTGGGCTCAAAGCCGGCTGGTCTGGACTGGCCTGCAGCTGGGGGGCGCTGTTCTGCTGCTGAACCATCTGGGTGTCAAAGCCCCCGAGCTCATCTGCTGAGGTCGTCTGTAATGCATCATTATTGTTAAAGAGGGGGTGTCATTCTCTGATTTACACACATTATTATAACATTCAGACTAAACTAACAAACTTAAAATAATATGATTATCACATTTTCTATCTTTTTAAGTGGTTATTTTCTCTAGACAAACCTCTGTGGGTGTGGCCTAACTCACCTGTGAGTCACAACAGAGGGGTGAGGAGGAGGAGGAGGCCTTCATCATCATCAGCTCCATGCCTCGCTCCACAATGTTCTGGATCTGCAGGTATCCAGCGGTGTACATGAGCACCAGCTGCTCGCTGGCAGCCATGCTGAGGCGCCCAGTGTAGCAGAACGCCAAAATCTGCTGGAAACACGTTGGCGTGACTGAAGACGGCAGCTCGAACACCGCCTGAGCAGAGGAGGATGAAGAGGATGAAGAAGAGGAGTCAGCTGCAGAGCTGAATAGGTCTCTGAAGTAGAGTGAGGAAGCGGCGAGAACAGCCCGGTGCGCTTTGAAGGCCTGGCCCTGCACCAGGATGGAGACGTCGCAGTAGTGACCCAGCAGCCGCTGCTCGTTCAGGCTGCCCAGCACGCTGCTGCCAAAGTCCGGGATCTCCACCTGCAGGAGCCCCTCAGACATGGTGGACGGCAAGGAGGAGGATGGGACCAAAAGTGACTGAGGGTTAGAACAAGCTGGTGACAAGGAGGAGACGGTCCTGCCCAGCCAGAGGTCAGAGTGTTTAAGTGTCAGGGATCCTGAAGATGCTACCTCCAAAACAATTCAGATCCATGTTGTTGCAGAGAAAACAGTGAGCTCAGAGGTCAGAGGTCAGGCCTGAGAGAGTCAGAGAGGAGGTTGGTGTTGAGGTCAGAGGTGTTGAGTCTGAGCTGGACAGCCAGGAGAAGACTGTGGATCATCAGGATGGAGGTCAGCTTCTAACAGAGGGACAGCTAGAACATGAGGAGGAGGGAGGAGGTGGAAGAGGAAGGAGAGAGGGGTGAGGAGGGGGAGGGAGAGTTTTACACAACGACAGCTTCACACCTTCTCATCTTCATGCAGAACAAACTGAGAATAACATCAACATCTGACACCTCTGTTTTTTCAAGCTTATCCTCCTCTATCTCTTTTTTCATACAATAATTTTGACCATTTATGCAAAAGGCTGTAGGAAACATAAAAAAACTGCTGAAAGTGGCACAAAAAAAGAAGTTTCAGCTGCAGAAAATAGTTCCAAACAGTACTGTAATGCAGTGCTTGTGTAATATTTTTTACCACTGGTCCTCCATGCAGACTGGCCTCTGTCTAGACTCTTTCTAAGCTCCTCCCCTTCATGACATCACTGTTGCTGACTCAGGTGCTCATCTTCTTCACTGAATCTATATTTCCTCTTCGGCTGAACAAATCTGTGTCTGCTCTGCGCTGTTAAAAATCCAACAGAAAGTCCCAGGCTGTGAGGAAGACAGAGCTCCATCTCTGCAGAGGCTCTCCTCAACTGTAAGCCTCTGATTTGCACAAATATTTGAAATGTTATGGAGCAATGAAATCCAATCTCTATAATTTAAAATATCATCTTCATCTAATGAGTTTGGTGGTCTAAATAAAAAGAAAACGCAGTCTGCTGCACCACACTTTGCAGAAAAGAAGCTCTATGCCATAATTAATATCAGACAAGTGTTTCGAGACTGAATAACTTCCCACAGACGACCTTCATCTGTTCACTGTAATCAACACAAACACCTCTACTTCACTTTCACTGAGCTTTTTTTTCCATACTGCAGAGAGAAACACAACCAATACAAATCAGCTGATTTAAACTCTGTTCATAAACACTTAAGGTAAGAAGTGCTGCACCGATGACCACATTCAAATAGCAGGTGTTTTTGTCCTTTCTCTTTTCTCTTTTAGAAAGTGTAATTATACTTAATAAAGGCCTCATTCACCTGACAAGTCCAAAAAATGGCTAATTTGAAGATGATACATGCTGAAAATTAGAGCTGAATTTCTTGTTTAAGTTAAAATACAAGCTGCAAATGGGAAAAGAAAAAATATGAAATTTTCTTATTTAAAGACACTTAAAATGTAACTATTTTAAATTTTGTTTTTTAATTTTTCGATTATTTAATCTTAAAAAATATTCTTATTTCTTTAAATTAGACATTTTTTTCAGTTACATATTTCAATTATATAATTTTATTCTGTTTATTTATTTATTCATTTATCATTTGGTTAAAATTATTAATTACTTAATTGATCATGGCTTACTTATTTATTTTCATTTTGTATTAATGTATTTGTAACAGAGGTCAGTTGTTATTTATCTATTTATTTGCATTTTGTTTATTTATTGATTGTTTAGTATGAAAATGATTATAGATATTTTTCTGTATTAGTCAAACAAAAACACCTACTAAGATATGTTACTTTCCAGTGTGTTGTACAAAAGGGCAAAGTTTTCAAAAACTGGACAATGTAAAATCTGTTAGATTAAGGCTACAACAATGTTTAACACATACGAAGCAGCCACAATCACTTAAGTGTGGAAAAACAATCAGGATAAGGGATAAATAAATGATAACAGATTCCAGATGTAGATTAAGGCATCCCACAAGGAATAAGTTAGGTCCCCTGTGCCTTACTATTATAAAGCAATCAAACTGTTTTAAAACTACTTGGTTGCATTAAAACTAGTGGATTAGGTCAAATCAAATCATGAAAACTTGTTAGAAGTTGTAAACTGTGCAGTATTCAGTGGAGTTTAGCAGGGTAAACTGAAATGAAATATGATGTTCATTAGAATATTTACTAAGAAGTGGCCAAGCGGCTTAATATAAAAACCCTTTTTTGTATTTTTGACCTAGAATGAGCCTTTCATTAGGAGTGGGTGCTCTTTCATGGGTGAGCAAGGTAGTAATAAAACTGGAATCTAAAACCTAGCTGTTTCTAAATACGTCCTTTTCCACATCCTGCACTTTCGAAAGAAAAAGAAATTATAAATTGTAATAATTAAAATATTTGAAGCACAGATTTTGGTGCCCCTAGTGGAGGCCTCATGTACAGCTCTACATTGATAGACTGGATTTGATTATCTTTAAAAGAATGTTTCTTAAGGAGATTAATATGATCCAAATTTTATTTATAAAACCAGGAACAAAAGAAGACCCTTACTTTGGCACAATTTTTTTGTAAAACCTAGATCATTCTCATCCAGACTAAACCTTTTTAAAAACTTTAGGTCCCTCCGTCTGTTTTTACACAGATGACAACATCCTGTGTATTACACACCTGACAGAAATGGCTGTCTCTGCATCTGATGAACTCTAGACTGTTAACTTAAAGCTTCTACTTAGCTCCAAAAAGAAAGACTGTTTCTTTTTATAAGCCTAAAAAATACAGTACATGATGAGTAATTTGTTTAGACAGCAGATCCTGTCGTCTTTGCCAGTTCCTCTCATCCTCACACTCCTACACTGGTTTAAAGTTACATTTGGAAATGATTTTCAAAACTTTTCTCTATCGGGCTTTGTGCCTGTTTAATTAGGTAACTGATAAGTCTCTACCTGTGAAGATCAGGAAGATACAACAGCCCCCATTAAAATATGTTTGAATGCATCTCTTTTTTTTCTATTGTTTTCCTCAGACTCTTTCTCCCTGGAGTCAGCTCATGATTTGTGCAGGTTAATAGATCTTGATCAAACATGTTTATTGCTTTCTAAATTTGCCACCCAGTCAGAAAAAAACATGACTTACTGTTTCCCCTTGTCAAGATGTCAAGTGTTAAAAGATGGCTGGAAGCTCAGTGTCTGTTCATTCCCCTGTTCATTAATCTTTGCTCAACTTTTGACTACAAAATATGGAAACTTTTGGCACCAAAAACCTGAAACTGGCAACAGCAAAAAAGTAGAACCTGAGTCTACCAAATGTTTGTCCACAAACTGGTGGGTGAAGTCACTTCTTAGGTCCAGTTTTATACACAAAAGCGGCCAGCAGTGTTTAAACAAACTCCATCAACTGTTTTTTTTTCCCTCTGACAAATTTTCTTGAGTTTTAAAGGCACTATGAGGAGTTTTAAACTGTTACTGGAATTCTACTACTGCTGCCTTTTTGAGTCTTTTTCAAAGCCACTGAGACCATCAGCAAAAAGGCTGACAGACTCTTGTAATTTTTAAAGCCTTAAAACCACTGTGAGGGGGTAGGTGTTGGACCATGACTGACAGCAGGCTACAGAAACAGCTTTTTTTTACTGTTTGTCCAAGGCAATTACCCACTTCACTTAAAAATAATAATGATAACAGGATGACATCTGAAAACATTACCTAAACAGAGCCAAAGATAAGAGGTTTCACTTTATCCAAAGGGGCGCCAAATTCAATACAAACAAAAGGTTCCTCACAGCAGCTTTAACCATGTGCTCTATAGCTTTGGCTGTTTGTTAATTCAATCTCTCTCTGAATAAAATAAAGTATTTTTCCTAATTTAAACACAACAACCCCCATAAGTGAATCAAGTCTGCTGTCCAATCGGATTATAAACCATGAAATCCTTACATAGACCTGCTCAAACTGGAGCGGAAATTATGACTTGATACCAACAAGCTATAACTTTGTTTTTGTTACTGATAAAGTGACTCAATCCACAGAGACAGACCTAGCAAGCAAAGCTACAACAATCTCATGTTCTCAGTGTGCAGGGAAATTTTCAGTTCGACCTCACTGCAGGGTGAGCAGTACAATCACTCAGCTCGTGTTTTTTCATTTAGTTCCTGTTTGTGTGACATAACTATGTTGTTGTCCTTCACAGACACACTCAGTTATTCATTATTATCATATTTATTATTCATAATGGCACAGTGACGGCAGCTGTTTACTTCCTGCTATAAACACATGGAGGGAGAACACTGTAGAGCTGCAGCCTTTCTATGAGTCAGGTGATATCATATAATCGTGCTCCAGAACAGAACCAAAGTGCAGCCCAGAGGAGTTCACTCTAACACAGTCTGCTACAGGACAGTTGAACAGAGACCAAATAAAAGTCCAGTTTTTGCACACAGTGGTTCCTTTAAGTTTTTTTGCAGGGCTCCTCTGCAGAGATTAAAATATTGTCAAGCTCCTCCGACCCCTTTACCATGCATATGCAGACAAGCATATATCCTAAAGCTATATGCACCAACAGACAGTCATACTCCTCCTTTGCAAACTAATTCCTATACAGAATTATCTGAAATGTTCTCTGCAAAACATCCTGCATATACTCAAAGAAGTGTCTTGGCAATTCAGGCCTTTTTTAATCATGCAATATCTAAAAACTAGTCATTTTTCTGAACTTGTCAGGTGAATGTAGCTGAAATTAAGACCGATAAGACACTTTTTCTTGAGATACTAAACAACACTGAAGAAGACCAGTTTTCTTTCCCAGTGCCTAAAAAAACAGCCAGCCATTTGTGAAAAAAAGGCAATTAAAGGGACCTTATAAAGAGAGGTCCATAATAAACTCATGAGCTCAAAAGTGACAAATGGTAGCAGCCTCTCCCCTGAAGGTATGACCCTGGATCATTTGTTGTCCTTATCATTAGCCTTATGATTAACCGGTAGACCATTTACAATATCAGCCATGCTTGCCAACAGTACAGAATGGTGGCCCCATGGCCCTGCTTTCAAAACTCCAGGTACCCCCTTGGGGTCCCATTCCCCAGTTTGGAAAACACTGATCCACCATATTCTACCACTTTTCAACACAACACGGTCCAGGTCAGTCAAGTGTCATGAAGAATAGCCTATGAGAAGTGAGTCTATCCTAGTGTAAGCTAGTGCAGTCCAGTGTAGTCCTGTCTAGACCAGTACACTAGGGTATGGTTAAGTCCAATCCATTCCAGTCTACAACACCAGATCACAGTAGAGTCTGATACAGTTCAGTCCAGCAAAGTACAGCACAATCCAATTCAGTCTTGTAAAGGTCTGGCTTATCTGGAGCAGCACACACCAGACTAGCATAGCTAAATTTCTCCTAGCCAGGTAGTAGACCAGCTTGACCTGGTCTACTACTAGAGCGTCAAGTTCAGTGCAGTACAATGGTAGCCAGTCTAACCCAGTCTGGTGCAGTACAGAACAGTCCAGTTGGGTTTGGACACAAAAATACAGCAGAAATAAGTCATGCCTATTCTAGTTTATAACAGTCATGTCCTCCTGACTTAAGGCCAATTCAGTGCAGCGAAGTCCAGCAGAGTTCAGTAAGGTTCAGATCAGTCCATTGTGGATGAATAAGGTTTAGGCAGGTGTAAACTGGTTATTTCTGACAGGGTCATGTGTGGAAGGTTCTTGTCAACTGTTTCTAGTCTTGGATGGTTAAATTGGCTTGACTCAGATTCACCCTGGTTTTCGGTTTTAGTTTACTACTGTAAAATCCAGTCCAGTACGAGTAAGTCTGGTAGTAAAATGCAGTGAAATCCAGTAGAGTCCCGTTCACTCCATATTGGTCTTTGAGAGTCTAAGTGAGGTCTAAGAGAGTCCAGTCTTGCACAGCACATACACAGGGTCTGGTCCATTCCAGTCTAGTGTAGCTAAGTCCTGGTATACTTAAGTTAAGCCAAGTCGAGGATAGCAGAGTCCAGTCCAATAGAGTCAGATCTAGACAAACCCAGTAGACTGTTGTCCTGTTTATTCTGGGCTGATACAGTAAAGTCCAATCAAGTCTATTCTGGTTTGGTACAGGTAAGTCTGCTTAATCAAGGTCCACTCCAGATCTTCTTGGTTTTGCAGAGTCCCGTTGAGGCTAGTGTACTGCACTAAACACAGGTTCAGAGTAGTAGAGTCAAGTATAGTCTTGTCAAGTACAGTTTGGTCCAGACAAGTCCAGTCCAGAGGAGTTTCATATGATATGGTTTGGTTGATTCCAGTTTGTTCTGGTGCACTTGAGGCATGTTGTGTCTGGCAGAGTCCAGTGCAGTCCCATCCCTGTTTGTAGAGTTCAGTCAAGCCTTGTCCTGTCAACTATACTGAAGTCCAGTCCAGAGCAGAAAAGTCCAGTAAATTCCGGTCTGCTACCTTTTGGTCTGGTATCCTGGATGGCCATCCCACTCTTCAAAAGCAGAGTCAAGTCTGGAACAGTGTTATACAGTCCACTGAAGTCATGTCCAGACCAGTGCAGTTAAGTCTAGTCCAGATCAGTTTGAGACTGTTACATCAAGTCAGGTAAAGTAGAGTCCAGTGAGGTCAATGCCGTCACATTCTGGACTTGTCTAGTTTGGTTCACTGTATTACAGTCTATTTTGGTCAAGTGTAATCTACTCTAGTTCAGCACGGTCCAGGAGAGTCTAGCCTTTTCCACTATGGTCCAGTGCAAGTAAGTCCTTTCCTGTTTATTTGTGTCTAGTTCTGTACAGCCTAGTCTGGTTAAGCACAAAAATGATCCTGAAGTCCTGTCATTTTTAACTCTTCAGTACATACTCTAGTCCAGTAAATTCTAAATTATGGGGAGGAGACGAGTAACAGGGACCCACTCTGTCTAGGCATTAGAAGTTCATTCTAGTAGAGAAGTCCAGCAAAGTTTATTCCACTCCATTCTTGTCTAGGGCAGAACAGTAGTCCTGTTTGTTTGTCAATACTGATGCCAAGTCTAGTTTAGCAGGATTTTTGCATTCTGGTGCAGCCAAGTCCTAAAAACTCGAGTCGAGCTCAAGCCTGGTACAGTAGAATCCAGGAGGTACTAGTCTGGTGGGAAGGGATCTATCTGATTTAGTACAGAAAAGTCTAGTCTTCATCATTAGGGTAAAATCTAGTCAAATATGGTCTAGTCTAGTCAGTCTAGTCTTAAACTGTTTAGTCCAGTTTAGTCAAGTCTACTCTAGTGCGGGAAAAATCTCAATTCTCCTGTCTGGATAGGTGGAGTGTAGTCCATTGCTACAGCAAAGTTCTATGTAGTCTAACAGATTCCAGCTTTGCACAACTAATTCCAGCAGGGTCCAGTCCAGGCTGGTCTAGTATATTTACGTACATTCTAGTGTTGTGGTCCATTCTGAAGGAGCAGCTTCTTTTTAAATCTAATACTCCAGTCCAGTACAGTGAAATCTAGTTTGGTCTCATTGTCTAGTAAGTTGCATTATATTCTAGTCCTGTCTAGAAATCTACTCTAGTACAGTAGATTCTAGTTTAGTGAGCCATATCTAATCGGGTAAAGTCTAATCCAGTCAGTCTTGTCCAGTAAAATCGAGAACAGATTAAATTAATCTAGTCAAGCCTAGTGCAGTAAGGAACAATCTAGTCCAGTCTATTCAAATCAAGAATAGCTACATCCAACAGAGTTCAGTCCTATTATTCTGGAGTCTAGTACATTAGATTCTAGTCTAGTGTTCCAGTCTAGCAGTGTGGATTCTTTGGGGTCTATTTGCCTAGTCTAGTACAGTATAATCTAGTTTGGACTGGTAGTCCAGTCTTGTTCAATATAATCCAGTCTAGTCTAGTGATCTGGTCTAGTATAGTAGATTCTTGTTTCATCAGACTCATCTAGACTAGTATAGTCAAATCTAGATAGAGTAGTCCAAACTTGTCCAATGCAGTCAATCCCAGCCTAGAACAGCTACGTCCAGTCTTGTACTTTGGTGGTAAGTTCAGCTGCTTCCAGTCCAGTTTAGTTCACTGTATTTTAGTCTAGTCTAATGGTCCTGTCAAGTCTAATGGTCCTGTCAAGTACAATGCATCTAAGCTCAGTCTAGAAGTTCAGTCTAGTGCAATAGATTCCAGTCCAGTCTGACAGTCTGGTCTGGCACAGTAATTTCTAGTCTAGTCTGGTACAGTAGATTCCAGTTTGGTCTGGTGGTCCAGTTTGAACAGCAAAGTTCATTTGAGTCACATCCAAGTGAGTTTGATCTCCTTCAGAGTTTAGTTTTATTATTGTTTACAGTGCGACTGCAGCAGAGAGACAGACAGTCTGAGCAGACAGACAGACAGACAGTTAGACAGGCAGCGTGGGGTCTACAGTGTCCTCAGACAGAGAGGAGGCTCAGACAGAAAGACAGGCAGGTGAACAAAGAGACAGACAGCTGTTTAAAAAGAAACAAACACTTTCAGAGTCCAGACAGACAGACAGACAGGCAGACAGACAGACAGTACAGTTACAGTTAGGAGGAGGATGGATGTAAGACAGTCAGACAGACCAGTGAACACAAGGACAGACAGCCACAGCTCCTTACCTCCTCTTTGCTCCTCTCTCTCCTCTGCTTCTCCTCCATGCAGCAGGCAGGACGGCTGGCTGGGAGAGGTTTTCTTCTTCTCCTCTGCTCAGTCAACGCATCGTCTGGTGTGTCACAGGAGGGGGGGGTGGGTGAGGAGGGGGGAGGACGGGGGAGGAAAAGGAGGAGGAGGAGGGGGGAGGCAGAGACACAGCAGACAGCCGAGGAGGAGGAGGAGGAGGGAGGAGGGAGGAAGAGGAGGAGTCATCTGAGGACAGCGAGGGAGCTAATGCGGCTAACTGCCCTGCAGAGGACGAGAGAGAGGGAGAGAGAGAGAAGGGGCGAGAGACACAGATGAGGGGTGAGGAGAGAGAAGGGTGAGCAAGCATACATTAAAGTGCTCATCTGCTATAGGGAAGAACAAACTGCAAGGTTGAAGATTAAAGACACAAAAATACACTAAATCAACACACATGTACACTGTCAAACACACACAGATACACACGAACACACTCTTAGGATTTGTGTGAGAGTGTTTGTCTCTGTGTGTGTGCGTGTGTGTGTGTGTGTGGTGAGTGAGTTTGTGTGGCATGACTTGGCCAAATGCACAGCGCTGCATTGCAGTGCCGAGGCTGAGTTGGCATGCCGAGTACATAGCGTGCATACTGCGACTGTGTGCCAGGCTGAGACACACACACACACACACTCACACACACACACATAGACGCAGCAGCAGCTTTTTGCAGCCTCAGCTCCCATCATCACAGCTCAGAGTAGTTTCTAACATGAAAGAGAGACAGTTAAACAGAGACAGACAGCTCCATATAGAGAGACAGACATACCATCCTTGTCTGCATGCCCGTCTGTCTCTCTGTAACTGTTCCCAAAGACACAGACAGGCAGACACACAGACAGGTAGAGTGTCTGTATTTAAAGTTCTCCATCCAATATTAAAGAGAGAGGGAAAAGAGTGGGAGGATGGGTGAGGATGTTGAGGCTAAATAAGGACTTATACAGTAGCTGCTGTGTGTGCTTGTGAGTGTGTGTGTTTGTGTTGTCAGTCTGCAGACCCCCATTAGCTCCACCTGGTGTCACTGTGTCATCAGATCACAAGTTCTTTTTTTTTTTTGCAGTCACACCTAATATAAAAAATGTCCTCGTTTTCTCCCAGACTGCTGCACTGAGATCAGAACTTTATATTCAAATGAATTGGGTGTGGTCTCAAAAGTGATGCCAATGCAGAAGTAACTTAAAGCTGCATTTCCTTTAAAAGGCCAGCAGAGGGGAGGAACTCCATTGTGTAAGGCATAATGGAAAAAACTGCCTACCTCTCAGTATATATAACACCTATTGTCACAATTTCTGACTTTAAGGAGGTGGTATTAAACCTTTTCATGTCTTAAACAAAATGTAAGTTAAATGTCAGATGTCTCAGTTAGATTTGTAGATTTTATGTTGAATTTTGTGATCCATGGTTAGGTATATATGGAGCTTCTAACCTATTTTTTTTTGTCTTTTCATCATCTCTAAGGTTATCGAGCTTTACAACTCCTGAGCTGAGCTGTCCTCGTCCTCTGTTGTCTCCTGAGCCTTTTTAAGTCCAGGCAGTGAATGATTGTACACCTGGGAACTTGACAGTACTAAACATGGCCATAGTCTCCGATTGTGAGGCACATGTATTGGAGTAACCCCAAGTTGAAACTGCAGGCTGCTCTGAAAGGCACATAACAAATACACAAAAGGAACATAATAGTTGCTCAAACTGTTATTCCCTGGTTGTTGAATCTCTTTAAAAAGATGAATTAGACAACACTTACCAAACACAAGCAGCATGCTCAATTCCTTGTCCTGTTCAAAATCTACCAAGCCAGTCCATCCTATTATGCTCTTGCTTCATAATTTGGCATTTAAACAGGAAAACACAGCTTTGTAGCATGGCAACAGTTGAGGGGTCTCCAAGAGTGCTAAGGGATCTTAAGTAGACGGTAACTGAAATGAAGCATTTTACACAGAGACTGAAACGCATCTTTAAAGACACTTGATAATGGTTTACTACAATAGGCATAATAAATATATTCTTCTTAAAAAGAGCAAGTGGGCTAATCATTGTGCAATAGTTTTAAGTTAGCATTATTTAACATCCCAAACATAGATATGTAAGAGCTGAGACTATATGACCCTATGTTTTGGTGGACACTTCAAAAAAAAGTAGCAAATATCAGCATGTTAGTGACACAATAACTATAGAGGCTACGTGCTACAGTGTTAACCTAGGCGGTAAATATAGCCTACCTTACAGTAAACATAGTTTCTGTGACGGTTTGAACCTTTGTCCAATAATTAATCAAAAGGTAATGCTAGCATGCTAACACGTTTTAAACACTAGCAGTTTAGCAGTGACCTCAACACAATGAGCTTTATGTTAACAACAATAACGCAGTTTTAACATGCAAGTACACACAGTAAACTTGGTAAAAGTAACCTGCTGTTAATAGTTACCATAATCACTGAGATTTAAATGCTAGCACGCTTACCTTTAACTGTTAATATCCCGAAAAACTTCGCGCCATGTTCCGGTCCTCAAACAAGTGGTAGGAAATTTAAACTTAAACTTAAATGTCGGCTAAAGAGGAACCAGTCATGTGACCACAGATAACTGTTCTTTCTCTGTTTTGTTTTCTAGGTCAGCTAACAGTGTCTTATTTCTATTCCTTTCGTATCTTCTTGTTGGTTAATTTTTTTTTCCTTAATTCTTTTTCATGAGTGACTTCCATGCTGTATGGATGATCTTTGTATTTGTCTGTCACTGTGCTTCCATTTTTTGTTTTTTCCCTTGATCTGCCAGGGACTATAGATGAAAATTAGCCATTGGCTAAATCTGGTATAGTTATATTTTATGTTCGTTAATGTGCATTGTCCCTTTTACATAAATAAATGAAATGAAAAATTAGTCCTCATTTAAAGCGACACTGTATCTCCAAAGTGCACCTCATTAGGGTAAAATTATAATATATTTTTTTCTTTAGATTTTGACTGTATTTCTGAGTATAGTTATTTACAGGCAGTCTATTTAGGGGCTGATAGAAGGGTTTTGCATTCACTTAAGAAAAACCGTTTTATTTTTATTGTTATAGTATTTTATTATTAAGATAATTATGTTCGCAATCAGAATAACATAGCAGACCGTTTTGTCTTCAGTGAATGAAACGGACGGAAGAAAAAAAAACGTGCGGTTGACCGGAATCAATTATCTCGAATTCATGAAAACATTTTATGTTTTATCTTACTTTGTATTGCCTAATTTCAGGATATTATCTTGGAATTACGTGATTTTTTTTTATTAAATATTTTTGCGATGAGGGGCAACATATCTCTGTAATTGTGAGACATTTGTATGGATGAAGTAAATTGCTATTTTATGAGTCAAGGAGCAATGTGATTAATCAATCCCGTTAAAACGGCAGAAAACAAGGTAGAACGTTATTTACAAAACAGTTATCTTGTTTTTCTGAGATAATTAATTCCTTCATTCAGAAAAAAAAAATCAGGATTTTTATCTGAAGTTGATACTGCAATTAAAAAAAGTCATTAAACTAATTTAGGTCCTGTTTTTGTTCCTTCACATATAAAGCAAATAAATAAATACAGAATGGTTTAAAAACATAACATAGACACTTAAAGTTGTCTTCCTTACTTAACTACATTTGGTTTATATTATGGACTGTATGAAAAATTAGATTTTTAATCCCAAAGATGGTTGGCATCATGTAAAAAATGCCTTTGGGTGAACCTGGACACAGACAGAGAGGTGAGGGACCGCTGTCCTGGCAAACAGCTACAAACACAACGCAGCAACTTATCTGTGCCCCTAACTATGCAAATTAATGTACAACTCTTACCCTCTCTATTATCTTAAGATGCATACTAAAATTCATTTTTCATACAGTTCGGGTTAATAAACAGCTGAAAACGTTTTTTAATGGGGTCGTAAACATGTTTACATGAGCAATGTAACATAAGCTCAGATGGAGTTTCCTATAATTTTGCAGCCATTCCTGTGTCAACACTTGCACTTCCACATTGGCTTTATTTTTCAACACCGGATGCCCCAAAAGGTCAAAGTTCAAGCTGTTACTTTCACCTCCAGCAGCCTTTTTAAAACAGCTGGCTTCAAATCTTCAGTCTGACTGCCAGCTGCGTCTTTCTTCAGTAGCTACAGGCAGCGCTTCTTATCTTGGACCAGAAACCTGCAGCAAAGATTTGTCAGAGCAAGCTGCAGCAACATGATTTATTAAGTCAGATTATTTACATCTCATTAACACAAATAATCAGAAAATAAGGGAGCTTTGAAGAGAAGAAGGAGAGTCAGCCTCTCTGAACAGTCTGTTTTCTGTTTGTTTGGTGCTGCAGTGAAGCTGCTAGACAGTCAGACGGTGTGTTCAGACACCGGCAGATGAAAAAAAAAAAAAATCAGGTTTCAGGTCTTCATCCTTAGAGACTAAACAGTTTTTAGCAGGAGGATCCTCGAGGGAGTCCACAGCAGCAGCAGCTCTGTCACCAAGAAACTAAAACCAAGAATATCCTCCTCAGAAACAAACAAACTGCCATTAAATAAATAAATAAAAACACTAAAGCGACACTGCAATTCACCAGACTGTGCACACTTGATGTCACAGGTTAAGTTCACAACCCCTTAAAAAAAAAACAACTCTTAAACTGAAAGAAAAATTAATGCTCTTCCAAAAATAACTTTTTAAGGTATAAGACAAACAAAATCAGCTAAAGGGAAAGTAATGCAAAGGAGAACATGTTATAAATCAAATGAGTGTATGGCCTTTATAACAATGATGACTCTGCACATTTAGGAAAACAATCTGATCATTAAAAGTCTATCACAGGAATTAAATATCCAAACAATAAATAGTTCCCAAGAAAAGTTACTCCTTCACACCTTCAAAAAAAAAGAAAAAAAAGAATGACTTCTTAAAATTAAAAAAACGTATATGAGAACTTTTACTCCTGGTGTTTTGAAATTGAAGTCTGAGTTTTTCTTCTTTCATTTATGCCTTTTTATAATACACAAAAGCAAACAAGACCCCCAGCAACAAGAGTGGTGATTATTATGGGTCACTTTTCAGATGCCTCAAAATTGATGTGAAGGGAGAGATGTCTGCAGGATGAGATTTTTGTTGTATGTAGAGGACAAGGAAAGCAAAAACTGCATTGTCCACAGGGAGCACCAAAGTTGACACAAACCTCACAGGGTCCTCACAGGAGCTTTAGGCTTTGAGGGCTCCAGTTGAAACTTTTCAACCATCATTGCACCTGGTTGTCATCCTTTTTGCATTTAATTATTTAAGTATTTTTTGTTTTAGGTTTTTAGATTTCTCGTTCATGTCAAAAAAGTAAATTAGCGTCCTATCTGTGGGGAACTGTTTCAGCTGAGAATTTTTTGTTTGGATATCTAACAGTTACTGCTGCAAATGAGCAACCCATTTTTTATTTTAAGTTTTCATTTGCCCTCATGCATTAAAAAATCTGGATAAAATGGTTTTGTAGTTTGGCATTAGAAGATTTTTAAACCGGATAACATGATAATGTTGAGAAAAGAGTCCCTATGATATCAAATATCAGCTTGGTTAAGGGGCAGGACTTCTAATGGTAAGGTAATGAACACACATAACAAGCTCTAAATCAAAGACCTAAAAGGCTTTCAAGTGTGTTTAAATTAAGCAATTTTTGTGTAATTTCATGAAAAAGTGTTCACAGTAATGCCTCTCGGTGTAAAAACTCAGTTTGAATGTCTTAGTTTTCTTTCTTTGTGCTTTTTAATATCACGTTAGTTTGTTTGAGCCGCTGATATTCTTGCTGTTTGACAGTAAACGATAAAAATGATGACATTGACTTAAATGACCAAAACTTCAGTAAAAATGTGTAATAATTGTTGATTTGAAATGTCAAGTCTTGATCAGTGAATTGTTGGAGTGCTGGACGATAGTAACCAGCTCTGACAGAGAAAAGTATACTACATGTCTGCAGAGCAAGCAGCTGCAGTTTCACAATCATAAATGTCAGACTGCAGCTTTAGGACCCTTATGTAGTTGTGGCAGTAATGGTTAGGGTTATGGTTCAAGTTACACACCAAAAATTATTACTTTTCACACTAAAAATACAGCTCTGGTGAACCATTGCTAACAAGTGTTTCGGAATTGCAACCTTAGAAACAGGGTCCTGAATCTGCAGCATCTGGTTCTGCAGACACATACTCCTCTCCAGTCCTGCAAACCAGGCAATGGCAGGCAATGGCAGCAGAGCTAGTGAGTGCAACAACAGTGTTCAACTCTCCTCTTACATATGTTTGGAGGTGTGTCAACTGCGAACTACAACTCCTTCATTTCTGACTGTGGATTTGAAGGGACAATTTCATTCAGCTGTATAAATATAGAATGGAAAATATCACATTTCCCCTCTGGGATAAATAAAATTCTTTTTATCTTAAAGTTCTTATCTTTAATGCACCATCTGTAGATCAAAATTTTGGGTCAACCTGCTATAGTCTCCATTAAGTAGCTGAGTGATAAGCATGATAATGTATAGTGAGAGGGTGGTTGTGCAAATCAGAACCCCAAGATGCTGCAACAAGACCTCATCATCTGGTCCTGCTCACTGTCAGAACTATACCTAGCATGACCACCTGATCACCTAAAAATTATCCTTCGCTTATTTGTGTTTGCATATACACTAAAATCCTGAACATTTGGAGATGTTTTTTCAAATGGGACTCCATGTGTAAAGAAACATTTTTCACCCAGATTTTGACCAGACATGTTCCTGTGAACCTCCTTCAGAAATTTCTGCTAGTCACACAAGTGTGAAGACAAAATTTAGGGAAATTTCCAGGCAAGCTGTCCTGAAGTTCAGGACAGCCAGCCTGGGAAAAGGCTTGAAAATCCAGTTTTGTTTCTGTGGATGTGCAGTATCAAAACTTAACATGATATCAGCTCTACATCAGTATCCATACAGTCCATGACTGAGATGATTTTTGGTCGGTTTCAAAGAGCTATCACACACTTTTACAAACCTAAACTCTCATGTATGGTCTATCCAAACAGCTCTTTCAACGCAACAACACAACACCAGAGGGCGCTAAATACACGCCCACACTGACTCATTAAAAATTCTGCTGATCAATCAATGAGTCAGCCTCTGCAGCCACCATCAGGACGGCTCCATGATTCACAGTTAGAAAAACACACACTCATGTGCATACAAATCAAACTTACACACCAGTGTTTGTGTAAAAGGGGGCGGGGCCTGAGAGAACAGGTGTGTCACCTGTCGGAAGGTTAAACACATGGCACAAAGTGAACACAGAGAAACCAGTCCGGTCCAGTTCAGTTCTGGGTCTGGCAGGTTCAGTTCAGGTCTGAAAACACACTGGGTCACTTGATCAAATCCAGGGTTTGAAACATAAAATAAAATAAATTAATCCAGACCTAAAAATACAGTCCAGGTTTAAAACAGGTTCTTTACAATGGGAAAATCTAGACCTGGTTCCATTTCTGTGCCTCCTAAATCCTTGGAAGGCTGTCTCTGATTTGGGTGGACTGGTCCTTTACACCCACTGAACAACACCAGCCTGGTTCTTTTTAAACTGGTCTGACCTGGTCTGGTTCTAGTCAGACGTGCAGGCGGGAGTATCTGAGTTTCCACCTCCTGGATCGAACTTTGAAGAAGAAGAAGAGGAGCATGAGGAAGAGGCAGGAGCAGACGTACAGGACCACACAAAGACTCATGTCCACACTATTAAAACCCAGACCCAGAATCCAAACACCTCCTCCACCTGCACCTCCTGCTCCTCCCTCTTTCCTGACTTTTACCCCCAGGTCCAGAGCCTCCCCCCTCCCATCCCCCCTCAAAGCCTTATCCACAGGTTGAGGCATCTCCTTTTGCTTCTCCTCAGCTTTCCTCTGCGGCTCCTTCTTTTCTTCTCCTTCTTCTCCTCTGTGCTCCTCCTCAGGCTGGCTGGTCTGTTTGACAGCAACAGGGTCAGGGTTCGGAGGAGGTGCAGGGAGTCTAGGGGGAGTCACAGAGTATTTGGGGGAAAGGTTGGCGGCTCCATAGTGCTGACGTAGGAAGAGAAGGACGTTTTCTTGGTTCCAGACGTGGACACCGTTTTTCTCCTCATGGCAAGAGGAGCAGAGGGAGGGGCTCGGCCATGGAGCTTTGGGGAACAGGGGGTCATCACTCAGAGAGCCTGGAGGGAAAGAAGAGAAGGGTACTCTGATTAATATAAAAGATCAGAATAAATAACCTGTCAGAGTCTTTGTCATTAGGAGTGTAACCATACACTGAACCCATCATGATTCGAAACGATACGATACGATGAAATGCGATATGATATGATACATGATGTGGGGTTTACTCCGTTTTTTGTCACAAATTTCAAGGGAGTTGGTAAAAGTCAGATTATGTTTTGACATGATTCTTTAAATCTTTTTTTAGACTCAAATGACAATGAAGAATTCCTAATTTCTTTAATTCAAGGCTATGCACCCACTGGAATAGATCCACGTCTTTGTCCAAATGAATTAACCCTAAAACTATCCTCAAAAATCATATCTACATTTTGTATAAATTAAACTTAAAAAATATCAGTTACAAAACATTGTAAATAAAATAAAATAAAGGCATGGGTTTACTGAGGGACATCTTATTAACTAAACAAGGTAGCAGCCTGTGTTCCTGGCTTGATATTCTGATATAGTTGCAAGATCTGATTGGTTGGTTGCAGTATGAGTGGTCTGCTATTTCTCTACAGCAGGCTGTTGCTGTGACAATCAGCCCTAATCACAGACTCTTGATCACATTGATGCACAGAAGAGTTTGACGACTGTGACGAGCTTAACATTTGAGTGCATGTGTTCATGTGTAAACATACCAGCCAGTCTGTTGTTGACCCTGTTGTGTTGGTTCCACAGCCACAGGATCTGCTCCTCTTTGTTATTCACTTTGTCCATACTCTCTTCTGCCGCCTCCTCGAAGTGTCTCCCACACTCTTTGCAGCCGAAGAACGTCCGGATGTACCGACGCATCACCTGCAGCACCGGCGCTGCCTCATGCTGCAGACCTGCAAACAAGTACCGGGGAGTGAGACAGTCATGTGACAGATAGACCTCTATGATAGGTGTGTGTGTGTGGGTTTGTACCTGTGTAATCCAGCGCAGTGGGCATGGTGTCGTGTTGGACGGTGAGGACGTGGAACAGAGTCCAGAGGGAACATGGGTAACCTCGCAGACCTGGTCTGCTGCCCTGGCAACCAACCCAGCGAAGCTCTGACCCTAGAAACACTCCTGAGATCTGAGGCAGAAAACGACAAGTCAGCTGCTGCTTGGTGTGTGATTTCAGTGCATTTTGTGTGTGTGTGTGTGTGTGTGTGTGTGTGTGTGTGTGTGTGTGTGTGTGTGTGTGTATCTCACCCTCATCTTGTTGTCCACCAGGTCCAGGACAGCCTGATAAGGGATTCGCTGCAGCGGCATACTAAGCAGCCAATCAGACAGAGTCTCCATTAGCTTTACCACAGAACCTCCACCTGGATACAGCTGCACAGGTAAAGAGGAAAACAGACATGTCAGCTTCAGGTTCATGGTGTCAGTTTTTCCAGCCCTAGGAGGGCAAATGCAGATATGATGCTGATTATTTCAAAACACCATTTATCAGCCAACTGATACACTGGGCTACCATAATTGTTACCTTTGCAACCACAGTCACAAAATCTTTGAATATCTTTAGCTCCTCCCCCTCCAGGGAATTATGGGTAGCCAGCTCGACTCTCAGCAGGTAATGGAGGGCTGACTCCAGATCAGCTGTGTACACCTTCGACCTGCAGAGAAACACAAACAGGTTTACTGAGGTTTCAAAGACAATCTGGGCCGGGCAGAGCCGAGCTGATCTGACCGAGTCTCTGACCTGTCGAAGTCTCTCCACGGATCGCCGATCATTTTGTCAGACAGCACCCCCATCTGGCCTCCGTTGGAAATGCTGCTGCTACTGATACTCGACTTCAACTTGCGCTGAACTCCAGGTAATGTCCTCAACAGAGAGGAGAAGAAGAAACGCAACCGCTTCTCACTGAAGGAGGAGGAGAAGAAGAGGAGAAGGAGGGGAAGTACAAAAAGGGTGAGGAAGAAGGGGTGGAGGAGGAAGACGTACAAAGGACAAATTATAGAAGAAAATAAAAGGTAAAGGAGGAAGAAAAGGGATAAAAAGGAGGAGTGGAAGAAGGAGGTGGTGTGTGAAAGAAAAGAAGAAGAATGAGGAAGAGGGGGGAAGAGAAGAATATTGACAGGGGTACCAAGACAGTTTATTAAAAAAAGAAGAAGATGGAAAAGTAGGGAGAAACATTCAGAAGAGGGGGAAAAGAAAGGGACAAAAAGAAGGGAGGAAGAGAAGGAGACGACATACACTGTTTACCATAAAAATCTGAGTTCATTAAATATAAGAACTTCAACTCTGCAAACAAATGTAATCTCTTTAAAACTGATTTATTGACTCAGCAAACAGCAGCTTCTGTCTCAACATTTACTCTTTTTAACTTGGAGCGACTCACTTTCACCTGAGGAGACCAAATTATGTGTGCGTGTGTGTGTGTGCGTGTGTCAGTGTTAACACATTTAGTCATTTTTGCCCTTTTAGTTTTGTTCAATAAAAAGTCAAAGTGTTTTAAATTTGTATCAAGGTTGTACCAAGTAGTAGACAGGAAAATATTTGGCCTTTCAAGGGACTGAATCAACAGATTTCTGTCCAGCTATCAGCAGTTATTTAAATAGAAAAACACACACAAGTTTAAAATAGAGCACTTATTCCATGACCTACAGTCTAATAATCATGAAAATAAATTTAAAGCCATGGCTGACATTTCTGTCAGAAGTGACACTGAACTAGATTATTCTGAACATCATGACAGAACTTAGATTTGACTCAAGACAGTGACCGTTTTAGATTGAAGGTGCTGCATTTAGGATGGGACAAACCTGTTCTCTTTTAGAGAGGATGATGGTAACATCCACTTTGTAAATGCTGATGCTGGTGTCATGGAAAAAGTATTACAACTGGAGTTTCAATGTCTGGCAGTCCTCCTACAACTGTTTTAACTCATCATCAAAACAAAACAAATACTTGTCTGAGTTTTTCTGTATGTTTGAGTGATATGACATATGCTCACTTACACATGCAGGATTGTGTGTGTCCCGTTTGGGTGCAGCAGATAGACAGAGGGGAAGGTGGAGATCTTGAGAGCATCCAGCAGGGGGAGGTCTGAGCTCAAAGCTCTCTTTACCTCCACACCTGAGAACTGCAGCAGGTCCAGGATCACCTGAGAGACAGACAGACAGTTGAACCTTTAAGCTTGGGTGTTTTTAGGGCCAATATTGGTATTCTTATAGAGACGTTTTCTGACTGAAATTTACTGATGCCTTTTCATGATACTAATAGCAAAGAGGACCCTCAGGAGTAGGTGTGAGGAGAGACCAAAGGGACCAGAGTCAGCAGGATGATATTTTCTGTCAAAAATCACAACTTGAGCATGTAGAGAACAGTCGGTGTAACTATGATCACAGTATGGCTTTGCTTTATAGCTTGTGTTTTTGATCTCTGATTGTTGCTCATATAACTACAAAAAACTGCCAGTCATAGCAGCCTTTAGCTCGTCCAGTAAGCTGCCTGTGTGGCTGACTTTGACCAGTTTTGTAGGTTTTAATATCAGGATAGTGTCAGTGTTTATCTAGACCCTGAAGTGATTATAGAAAAGCAAATATCTGGATCAACGTTATAACATGAAATCGAATCCTGAAATTTAGTGATAGTGTTTTTTCAGAAGGATTTATTTAACTTTGGTTAAAAATATGCCATTTAAAACACCTGGAAAAGACCCTTCAATTTCTTTGGATTTTGCACCCCCCTGTGGACAAAGTATGAAGTCTCATTTTTAATAGGATCTTTCCCGTCTGTATTAAACCTTAAGAACAACCAGACCGTGGTTTTAAGCTGAGCACCATGTTCTTTGCACACTTTTAAATTTTATAATAAAGGGTGGGTACTGATGCCACTCTGCAGGAACTATACTAAAGACACTGGAGCATCTGCAACACTACACATGTGTTCAATTTAAATTGAGAAAACTGCCTCTGAACAGCCTGGATTTGTACATCACATCAGATATTATTCAATCCTCCTGCAGATGAAACTAGCTTTAAAACTAACTAAGGCTCAGCAGTTGTGATGTGCATGGTCCAAGTCAAATAAACTAATTAAATAAACTAAACATCTACGAGGACATGCCCTACAAGGCACTGGGTGTCAAAACATCCTGTAGCAAGGCTGCTGTTAGTTGGACAAGCAAAGAAAACTGGAGTGAGACTGACAAACAGTTGCTTAATTTGAAGCCATTTGGACTCCTCAAAGATCTAAGTGATCCTTAAGACACCCACCTGGCCCTAAAATCCTGACATTACTATATAACTTTAAGACGATAGATTTCCCATCTAAAATCTGTGTGTGTGTTTATTTTTCACCCTCCATACCCATTTACCTACCTCCCGACCAACGTAGGAGTCTGGCTCCTCGATGATGATGGCTGTGTAATGATCTGACCTTTGACCTAAGAGAGACAGCAGCTCCACAGAGCTACAAATAGACAAACATATAAATCAGCTCCTCACAAAAAAAAAAAAACCTAGACAATTATTCTGTCGGGGTCTGGGTGGTTCTGGTTCTGGTACCTGTACGGCCTCAGAGGAGGACAGTGATCGGGCCAGTTCAGCTTGGTGTGATTCTGGAGGATGTTTACCATCAGCTGCCTCACTGACTGGATCTCTCTGTCTGCACCTGGAGGGACAAGAGGCAGAGAGACAGGTGAACTGCTAAGGAGTGAATGACAAATATCTCCTTCTTCTTTTGCAGTCATCCCTGTGCCATTGTTAAACAGCTCATATTAAAGACAGGTGTGGTTTGATATTTTAAAACCATTTTTCAGAGTAAGACAGGTTGGTTGAGGTAGGATGGTACGAAACAGGTATTGTGACACAGGTGTTGTTTGAGAGTGCCGGTGTACACAGTAACTGAAAGGCAGGTGGTGAGTCTCACCTCTGTAAATGGTCCCTCTGTTTGTCTCTGGACTGTGAGCGTGAAAGTACTGCAGACAGATGGAGAAAGTTATTCGGTTTATACTGTGAAGATGTAATAAAGCAACAGATACTCTGTGGAAGAACTAACTCAGTAATGTCACATACTTTGAATGTTGGGTAGAACTTGATGCCGTACTCTTTACACACATCAAAGTTTTCCTCCTGAGCGCAGTCCAACACTGCCACGCTGATCGCCTGCTGCCAGTCTGAGAAAGAGAGAGAGAAAGAGAGACAGAGAGAGAGTGAGAGAGAAAGAGAGAGAGAGGGAGGGATGGAGGGAGGGAGGAAGGGAAGGGAGGTTACAGGGTTTTACAGCAGAGGAGCATCTTTGGTTTCAACAGGTATTACAGCAATCCAATCCTAGAGGCTCAAAAACAAGAACACAGCAGCTTCCAGTCTGAGGAAGAAACAGGAAAAGCTAAAACAGCCTCATCCTGATTTTCTTTTCTTCTTTGCATCTAAACCTTGTTAATTTCACATTTTGATTCACACTCTGTTTTGTTACCCTCACACAAATATTTAAATGGTGCTGTGTTTTTTTTTAATGTTGTGTTGATTCTGGAGACTTCTGGAGTATTGCCTGCCTTTTTAAACCTCTGTTCTTTGTTTTTAATGATGTCAAACAGTCCGAGACTGAGTAAACTCAAAGTCTGAACCATGTCATGTTCTTGTTTAAAGTCAGCTGTACTTAGTATAAGTCAACCAAATCGTATACACAGATTACATCTGTTCACAAAGTTACTTTGGCTTCAATAATGCACTATTATCTTTGTCTTTTGTTGAGATGTGCTCTCACTTCGTTCTTTGTTTCTAGACGTTATGATTCCTTTTGTCATTATCTTGTCAATCTTGACGTCATGTCACATGACCCTAATCAGCAAATTGGTCACAAGTATGCTGTCTCTAATTAAAACAGCTGAGCGTGCGTGTGGTGGCTCACTCAGCAAGAAAACACTTGTGTGTTATGTGTGTTTTTACGTTAAACGTTGAGCAGAAAAACCCATTCTGCTAACATCTTTGAGGAGAAAAGCTCCTCATGTTGCCTTTACTCTGACAGCACTATAGATATATGGCTGTATTAGATTGTTTTTGTTGTATCAGTGTGTTTTCTGCTTAATGTTGCTTCTCGGGGAGGAGGAGCTTATTCAGAATAATTAATAAACTTCCCGAGTAAGCTCCACCTCCCTTAAAATTCCATTATTGTTGATGTTTTTTACGTTTGTTACTTCAGTGTTTACCTCTGAAAGCAAAAGTGTGTGTCTGTAGTTGTGTCTATGTGTGCATTGTTTCCCAGCTGTCTGTCTCTCAAGGGGGCAGCGGGGTCTTTTTGTCTCAGATGTCCTTTGACTCCGACAGCAGGTCCTTACAAAGAAAGTGTGTGTGTGCGCATGTGTGTGTGAGTGTGTGTGTGCATGTGTGTGTGTGTTACAGAGGCAGCTGGTCTCAGTGGAGTGATTCCCCTGAGAGTTCTGGGGCAGATGGAGACTAAACCCAGCAGACTGGTTCCCACAGGTTATGTGTGTGTTGTGTGTGTATGTGTGTGTGTGTGTGTGTGTGTGTATGTGTGCACGTGTCTGTGCAGGTTTTTGCACAAGTTGGAAATACAAACAAATGAAGTGAATTTTCTTCAGATGCTGCAGATGAGAAAACCAGATCGCTCCGTCCCGACTGTAATCACAAGCTTATCATGTTCTTACATAAATAATTTAATGCTGCAGCTGTTAGCAGCTTCAGTTTTCTCAGTAAAAAGTCTACTTTTAAATCAACTTTTAGTTTTTTTGTTTGTCTGTTTCAAGCTTGTGATAGTATGAAAAAAGAAAACAATCACTGGATTGACTGATAATGATGGAAATAGAGCCTTGATGATGTGTTATATACTTTTAAACTTCACTCACACTATTTGTGGGATAGAATTTGGAAATTCACCAAAATATTGCTGAGCAACTCTGTGAATTTTTGAACTGAAATGTAGCTAAACCTATTTTAAGTTCATATGACCAGATGAGGACATGACTTTTGCTACTGTCTTAAAGCTCCTGTGAGAAACATTTGGCTGTGTTACATTTGGCACCCCCTGTAGACAAAGCAGTACCTCTAATCTCTGTACAGACTGAGACCTGCACTTGTGTAAGCTATGTTCTCTGGCCAACACAAATACATCACTCATCAGACATCACTACCATGAAAAGTGTACAAATCTAGAGCTGTTTGCCTGTTGTTGTGTTAAATAAAATCAGTCCTACCGGCTACAACCTTCTCACAGGGGCTTTAACATCAGATATTCCACATTATTTTACATACTCAAGCAATAAAAGTGAGAAAAGTGAGAGGAATATCACATGTAGAGCACCTGAAGCAATCTGCTATTTGTATTCTGTGATATGTTAGCCCTGTATGTTAGCCCTGTGATAGGCTGGCAGTCTGTTGAAGGTTTACCTTGCCTCTCATCCAATAACAGAAGGGATGTGTTGTCATCTTATTGTTATTTTCAATCACCTGCTGGGTATCATGTATTACTTCCTTTACTGCCTGATGGCATAAACCCAAATTTTGTTTTACTTCCTTGAATTGTTTCCTCTTTAGATGACATGTCAGCTTCTCTGATTGCTGAAACATCAGCCTATGTTTAAGATGCCTCCTCACCCGCTTCTTCTGTTTGTCTGACAACTGTTGTTTAATTACCTTTAATGTTGCACAAAGTTTTAACTGTCATCAGGATCGAAAATTAAACATTTAAATGCTCTCTCAGCCTTTGCACGTCAGCCTGACAAATCAAGACCTATCACACCCTTACGTGGTTAAAAAGCTGTCACATGGTGTAGATTTCTGAATCTTACACAAGCTCGGAAATGAACCAACTGTGTCCAAGATCAATACAAACTGTGTGAAAAAAAAATCTATTTCAATTAAAAGTCTCCCTAAGTCATTACTGGGCTCACTAACAAGCCTGTTGTTTGCAGTTACATCGCATCATTTCTGTTAGCACCACTACCTGTTAGCTCCACAGAGCTAATCAGAGCTAATATCCTCTAAGCAGCTCAAACGGATGCTGGTGGTTCAAAGGAAACTTGTAGTTTAAGCTTCTTTTCCCCCTCCATGAAAGATTATTCCACTCGGTAAGTCAAATAATACATGCCTCCTATATTCTCGCCACCATTCAGTGACAAATCTGGGTAACTTAAACCTTAAATTCCGTTATTATTGCGGAAACAGGTTTTCGGCTAGTCTTGTACGGCTGCACTCAGAACTTGATTAGAAAAACAGCGACTTTACAGTGGCTCTCAAACAGCTCCATAATGGCGAGTTACGTGACGCTGAACTGAGAGTTTGTTACAATACAATGTGTATTTTTAGCTTGTATCAATGCCGAACCGAAGAGGGAGATAACAACCAGAAAACACGGCAAGTGATACTTGAGCACCCATCTCTGTATAGTGATACAACAGGAATGTAATACACAGCAGCGGTTTGAATGGAGTTTGGTGCTGCTGTTCATGTACGGGAACAAAACGAAGCATGGCTGGGGTACCTTTGACGTCCTGGGCCAGAGCCTTCCAGGTGCTGGAGTACTGGATGCAGTGTCCACACCAGGAGGAGAAGAACTGGACCAGCCATGCCGAGGATGAGTTACTGACCGTGGGTTTCAGGCTGCTGCTGCCAAGGATCACCAGCGGGTCTTGCTCCGTGTACAGCCGGGCTGCGGTTCCATGACACCCGGGGAGGAGACAGAGGACGACAACCGCTTTGAACCAGAAACTGGGCATCCCTGCCGTCCAGGAGAATGACACGCTGAGGACAGAGTGTCAGAGATCTGGAGAGCTCCTACCGAAAACAAGCAGATGGATCGGGGGAGACATGAGAGCAGCTGCTCTGCTAACAGCTACGTGTGTTTACAGCAGAGATCCACAGGATAAACAGATGTCTCACTCTGCAGATGTTTCCGTTAAAAGTAATCAGAAAGGGTTAATACAGTTTATGGGTTCAACACAACACCGCAGTTCCCAAACAAAAGTACATTTGAAAACAAAGTTTGTCAATGAAAGTAACAGAGATTTTAAAAGAACGAATGAACACGTTAAATCGTAGAACATTTTCCTGAACTGTTTGAGTTGCTATGGTAACAGCCCGACTGTCTCCTCGAGTACAGCTAAAATTATTAAACTCTCAGTGAGTTTTTTGTTCAATAGACGATCTCTGCGAATCTGAGCTTGACGCGTTGACTGACGTAAAAACCGTGCTGCTTTCGCTGCCCATAAAAATCGGATGCCTAAAAGTCAGCGACAAGAAGCAAAAAGGGCCTGTTCGAAGAACACTGGGGTGATCTGAACATATTCAGTGTTGAAAGTCACTGTTTAAACTTAAACTGTCTTCAAATGTAAGGCATACATTGAGACCATAAAAGTGTAAAGACACTTCATATTTAGATCTGTTCAAGAGGAATACCTTTTTCCAACGTAGTCCTGAATGCAACTCCGTTGTCTACTGCCTCCTGTGGACCGGCTGTGTAAGTATTTAGAAAGTGCTGATTTACCTATCCGAGAACTTTATCCTTTTTTTATTTTTATTTTTACTATGTACGAAAACAAAACAGCCTTAATGTAGAGGAAATCAAAAATTAATCAAAAATATCTCGTTGGACTATTTTTTCCCCTCTGACAGTTAAACGCTTACGGTTAGCGTTCTGTCTCCACAGCAACGGATCAGCCCGACGCCAAAGGACACTGAAACAGGTCATTATCGGTAATTTAACGACTTATTTTCCCTTTTAATGAGCAGTAAACTGTGTATTTATATGTAACTCGGTGGTTTTACCAGTACTGAGCATATGTATCTGCTGATGTAACACAGGAGAAGGTTTGGATATGAATTTTGCTTTAAAATGCCGCCTTTTATTTAACGTTTCATTGGTTGATGTTCATTTTAACAGCATTAATCACAAAGAACTAAATTACAGCTTGTTTGAAGAAACTTTATGGCCGTTAAATTTACACTATGTTAAAAAACGGTTAATTTAGATTATTTGGGCCCAAGAGCTTACTTATACACTCTAAAACACGGGTCTTATTCCACTTTTGGCCTGAATTTTGCTGTTAAATTAAGTACTTTACCGTTTCTTTTTACATCAAACACAGTGTTGATAAATTTACATAGTTTATTAATTGTAACCCTCAATTCTACCTGTTTTAAGAGCTCTGGTTGCAACATTGTGATATAAATCTTTTGAATTAATCTGTTGGATGTGCAACTGATATTTTTTAAGCAGCTAACGCTTAAAATGGTCTCACAGCATTGAGTTCCTAAGCTTTTACCATCAGAAAAGAGCAGATTTTGTATTTGAAAAATGCATTCTTTGTTGATACATTTCATATCATAATGAAATGTATACATTATTTAAATCCCAGTAGCTTCAATAAATACACTTACATGCTGAAAGACACCTATAACTTTTTAAAACAGCCCTATCTCTCACAAACCAACAGGAGGTCAGAGGTCAGCTCAGATAGTTGTTCTTCAGATGGTGCAAATTAAAGTCTATGTGAGAAACTTGGTTTGTGTCAACTTTGGTGCCACCCATAAATATTCTTTGCTTATCCTATCCTCTACATGTAAAAGTAAGGCCTCCTAAAAGTCTCATTCTGTTGACTAAAACATACCATTCAGATGATTACCTGGTGTGTAAAAATATAAGAATTTTTCTACAGCAGCTCCTCTTACTCCTACCTCCTAGTGCCAGTTTCAGGTATTAGAAAATATAATACAGAAATCGCCAGTCTTGTTGCTGATGGCCTTGTTTGCTTTTGTATGCCATAAAAAGGCATCAATAAGAATTTCAGTTTGTCTCATAAATGCCAAAATCTCCACTGGAGCTTTTAGTAAAGGTTGTCTTCCTCTTTTGGGCCCTGTCCTGTCAGAAAACTGTCTCTCTGCTCTTCATCAGCTGATGTTATGATTGCTCACAGAAGAAGCATGTCTTCACCAAGACTTGGTGTGGTCAGAGACTCCATGCTGATCAATCCACGGCTCATACAGGTAAAGCACATACTCATATATCATCATTAAAAAACCGTTTGGTTATAGTTATAGTTTACACTGAGCTTAACTGAAAGGCTTTATTGTGAAAGAGCTGGTGGTCTTTTCCTCTGAAGGACAGGTAGTTGTCATTCTTTTAAGTCAGTGTCATATAAACCTTGACTTAAGACCGAGAATTGTCTAAGGATGAAGCATGAAGTCTTCTGCTGAATGTAAGATTACCTCATGTACACTAGATGGCAGCACAGCTTTGAATGAGAAAACTGCAGCAGGTCTAATTAATTTGCTGAGGGGCCTCGGAGCAAACGAGGATCTGCAGGGCACTAAGTGACCTCCTTCTCCACACACACTTACAATCCAGTATTTCCTTCCCTGTTTTCTGTGGGTGGGGGATTTTCCTGCAGCTCAAGCTTTGCTTTCTGAACATTGAGGAGTAAACACCACATGAACCCTCCTGTAGCTGTACTGATGAAATGTTTGTATGGTAATCCTCTTCAGGTCAGAGCCTACAAAGACAGATCTTTTAGAGGGTTTTCTTTCTTCCACACAGCAGCTTGTGTCACTTTACTCCTTTTAAAACCAGCTGATGAAAATAAAATGCGCTGTTTAGCAAATACAATGATGTTCTCTTTCCTGTGTGCAGGCGCCTCTGGGTAAGTCCATGTCCAGAGGTCTGTCACTTCCCGGTCCGGACTTCACGTATGGAACCACAAGCAGCTCGATTAGAGGTGGAGGCATGGCTGAGGGTAAGCCCCGTCCATTCTCGAGTTATCTGAAATGCATACTAAATACACTAGAAGCATAAAAAGTTAATGAAGGTATTAATCTGAACATGTCACATAAAGAACTTAAATACTGGCAATATAGTTGCGAAGAGATACTACAGAAACCTGTTGACATTCACAGATTTGAATGATAACAGAGTAAATTTGCCTAAGACATATTGTAAATTCCCATATATGTAATATATATAAAAGGACGTTCAACATCAAGTTTGCGTTTGTAGTTCTGACAAACTGACACCAGAGGAGGAGGAGACAGAGATTCAGCAAACTGACAAATTCAGCAAAGTCCTTTCCTTTTAATGATGCTACTGTCTGAGAATTACGCGCTGAATGGTAAATCTACCTGCGCTTGGCAAGGAGGGGGTGTTCAGTTTGGACCCGATTAGACATATTAGCACTCTGTTAGCTGTTGAAATAGGGAAGACAAAACAGGAGGATTTTCGAGTGAGTGTGTGTGTATGTGAGGTTCAGCAGCGGTCATCTGTCACAGTGTGTTTGCATGAAATAAACATGCCTTCGGGCAACAAATCACTGCTGTCACTCTCTGACTCTCTCTCTCTCTCTCTCTCTCACACACACACACACACACACACACACACACACACACACACACACACACACACACACACACACACACACACAGCTGTAGTCAGTTCCAGCTTTGTGAGGACATTTATAGTCTCTGTTTTTCTTGTTTTGTGAAGTGTTTCTCTCTGATGAGCTGCTCCGCTGTGAAGCGCTCAGACTCTCTGATGGTCTGAGATCAGGTCTTTAGTTTTTATGATCCTTAAATCTGAGACAAACTGCCAATTTGTACCCAAGTTATTTTAATCAGAGCTTCACTTTTGTCTGGATTTTAACAGGGATAGTCTTAACAGATTTATTCTTGTTTGTCCCTACACCGTGATTTTATTCAGCTGTTGACTCTTTATTATGATCGTTGTTTTGTTTTTCTTCTGTCTTTTAAACTTGATTGCATTTCTGACTTTAACCTGCCTGGATCCTTAATTATTTCTGCTAATGGTCTACATTGTTACTTTGTGTTTCTTTAACAAACTTTCGGTCAGTTCTTGATGTACAGTATTTGTGACTCGTTCGACTCTCATGTAAGCGCTAAATGTTGCACCAAATTAACACCAATGGTTTTGGGTGTTAAAAATAACTGCAGAGGCATAATGGCTTTTAATGGTTTTGATCTAGTTCATTATTTTAGGTCATAAAGAGACAAAAATATTAATTTCAGTGTTTTGAACAACCCGTTAAAAACTCCCTACAGGAGCTTCAAGAGGAAACAATAAACTGTAAAAACATTTAGGACAGTTAAACGAATTTTAACATATTAACTGTATTGAACCTTTCCATATCAACTTATCTTAAACAAACTTTAATCCAGGAATAATACTTTTAGAGAAAAAGAAGAACTTTATTTAGCCCCGAAGGAAAATTCAATTTTCTGTTGTCTCACATCATATGTCTCTAAAAGTTATCTAATATTTACATAAGAGTTATAAAGCCTGATGGCTGTTGCTACAAAAGATCCTCTGAATCTTTCTGTCCTGCAGCGAAGAGAGAGGAGCCGTCCACCACCATTGGCCCTTTGGTCCATCAAGGTGTTGTAAAGTGGGTGACCCATGTTCTTTAGAATAGACTCCACCTTCCTCAGTGTAGATCTCTCCACCACATCATCCACTGAGTCCAGCTTGAGTCCAACCACAGAGCCAGCCTTTTTCCACCAGTTTATTCAGACGTCTTGCATCTTTGTGTTTGATGTTTCCTCCCCAGCAGACTGCAGCGTAGAACAGAACACTTGCCACCACATCTGCAGCATCTTACTACAGATGTCTATTGATCGGAGTCTTCTCAGGCAAAAGAGGCGGCTCTGCCCCTTTCTGTAGATGAAGTCAGTTTCAGCTTCTTGTTCATTTCTGATACATGCCACAATAGCGGTGTCATTTGAGTATATCTGGATGTGGCAGGACTCAGTGCTGTATTTGAAGTCTGACGTATACATTGTGAACAGGAATGGCGCCAGCACTGTCCCTTGTGGAGCCCCTGTACAGCTCATTAATGTCCCAGGACCACAGCTTGTCTGTGTTCTTTGTATGCAAACTGCAGGGAATCCAGTTTGTCTTTGACCTCAAGACTCAGAGGGCATAGAATCAGCCGCTCCAGGGTTTTCATGACGTGTGAAGTGAGGGCCACTGGTCTGTAGTCATTGAGTTCAGCAGGACATTTTATTTTTGGTACTGGCACAATGCAGGATGTTTTCCACAGAGTAGGTACTCGCCCCAGCGGTAGACTTAGGTTGAAGATCCTGTGGAGAGGTTGACACAGTTCTGCAGCACAGTCTCTAAGCAGCCTTGTAAATACACCATCTGGACCACCTGCCTTTCCAGGGCAAAGTCTTCCAAGCTCCATTCTCACCCTTGTTTCGGTGACAGACAAGGATTGGTGCTCTAGGAGGGAGGTAGTTGAAGTGGTTGAGACATTTGAACAAGATGGAGGAGGAAGGGGAGATGTTGTAGTGGAGATTTGTTGCGGAGAGGAAGGTGGAGTGCAGTGGAAGTGGGTGTGACAGCAATGTCAAATCTGTTGAAGAACAGGTTGAGTTCATCAGCTCTTTTCACATCACCCACCACTGGCTGTCTTTTCTTTTGACTGCTGTGTCCAGAGATGGTACTGATTCCTCTCCACACTTCAAGGATGTTGCTGTGTTGTAGATTCTTCTCTATCTTCTTTTTGTACTCCAGCTTTGCCATCTTCAGTCTCCTCTTCAACTCTTGTTGCACTTGTTTGAGTCATTCTTTGTCACCATCTTTAAAAGCTTTCTTTTTCTGGTTAAGGATTGCTTTTATGTAACTTGTGATCCAGGGTTTATTGTTGAGGAAACAACGAACAGTTTTTGTGGGTATAACTGTGTCTCTACAGAAGTTGACATATTTAGTAAAGCGGTCAACCTGTCTGTCAATGTTCATACTATCCACATCTGTTTCTAGCAGCACATTCCAGTCTGTTGATTTAAAACAGTCCCTTAGAGCTTCACTGGCTTGAGGTGTCCATCTTCTAATTTTGACTTTGGTCACAGTCTGCCTCAGCACACAAGGTCTGTAGACCAAGTTTAATCTGACTTGCCCAATGGTGGTAAGTCAGTGGCTCTGTAGACTTCTTTGAAGTTGGCATACATCAGATCCAGGGTTTTGTTTTCTCTGGTAGGACAGTTAACAAACTGTGTGAATCCAGTTAAGTGAGAGGAGAGGGTGATATGGTTGAAGTCTCCCGATATTATTATTAGTGCCTCAGGGTGTTGAGTCTGTAGCCTGGCTACACGATTATGCAAAACATCGCATGGAATTTCTGCAGTTGATTTGGGTGTGATGTAAACAACTATTGTTATGATATGACTGAATTCTCTTGGAACACAGTATTGCCGAAGAGCAACAGCCAACAGTTCAATATCTGGACAACACGACTTCTCCTTGACAGTTATGTGTGAAGGGTTACACCATCTCTGGTTGACAAATAAAGCCAGACCTCCTCCTTTCTTCTTGCCACAAGCTTGAGCATCTCTGTCTGACCTTATGAGAGTGAAGCCAGTTAGATCCACACTGGAGTCCGAGTTGTTTTGATTCAACCAGTTTTCAGTAAAACACAGGAGACTGCACTCACAGTATGCTTTCTCAGTCTTCACCAATATCTCCATCTCATTGCTTTTGTTGGGCAGAGAGTTGATGTTTCCCATGACGATTGATGGAAGAAAGGGTTTATATCGCCACCGCCTAGCATTCAGCTTTGCCTTCACCTTTGCACCAGCACGGCAACCATGATAATACCTCCTGATGTCCTCTGAAATTGTATGTTGTTGTCCAGATTTGCTTTTCCCAATGAAAGGATCTCTTCTCTTGAGTAAACTCTTTGCCCAGCAGAAGTATCCATCAGCAGCCAACAAAATGACAACAAAAATGTGAAAAAAATCTAGCAAAAATTACAGATAATACAGAGAGACCAGACTTGCAGCAACCTCTCATTTGAATGAAAGGGTCAGGTGAACCTACAGTCTCTTAAGTTGGTGCAGTAATGCCTGCTGGGAGTTGCAGTCTTTGTACTTTGTACCTTTGTTTTGTCAGTTCTATCCAGCTGGAAGGTCCAGCCCAGCCGAGAAGACTCTGCTCCCCATCGGACCCTTGTCCCTCACTTTGTGTCTCTGAATCGCGATGCAGTAAAATCTGGTGTGGTAACATCCAAAGAGCTGAGTCAGTACAGGGCTCAGAGGGCTGAGGCCATGAGCCAAAGCCACGCCCCCAGGAAGAAAGACACCCTGGCTTCACGGCGCCTGGTTGTGCCTGACATCACATTTGGAGTCCCAAACAGGTCAGAGAGTTATCCACAGGGCTGATCATTGATTTCTGATTGAGTAATGATAACAGGATCTATCCCTCAGGCCATCGACTCCTCTGGAGGACCTCCTGTCTCATCAGTACGGCCGCCGCTGGCTGGATCAGCAGCTGAGCAGGAGTCAAAACTGCATCCAGCAGCAGCAGAAGCTACAAAGGGTGAGGGACAGATATAGCGTGTGTTTGATTAAGTGATACTTTGGGGACTCAATAGTGGGGCGAAGGTTGACGCAGGTCCTAAAGACCACCATAAGGTCTGTTAATAAGTGAATATTAGGATTTGATGTCTTTATATGAAATGATTGTAACTGCACATTTGGACTTGGCCTTTGTTTTAAGGGTTGTGGGGTTAAGTCACAGTGGGGGTCAAGGTCAGGGCAGTGTGTGGGAGAAATCCAAGTCCATGCATGACCCATAAACATATCTGTGTGTGCAGATAAAATCCAAAGACAACCGGACCAGCCTACTGAGGAGGAGCAAACCTTTACCAGTCACACAGACTCCGTTCAAACTACCTCGCTTTGCACAGGTAATGATGCAGACTGTGTGAGGTGCTGAAATCTCACAAAATCTGATGATTAATTGGTTCAGATTAATGTGAAAGTTGCAGCCCCTGTTAAAATTAATGGTGGCCATAAAAATAAAAACAGAAGGTCTTGTGCTCTGCCCCCTACTGGTGATAACACAGAATAGCCCCCACAGCTTATACTGATGCAGACTTACTTTATGGACCAAAAACAGTCCATCAGAGAGTCTCAAATTTTACCCACTGAAACTTCCTTTTCAGCTTTATCCTTATCCCTCTCTCCTTTACGCTAGTGTCATTTTGCTCCCCTCTCCTCCCCCTCAGGTTGGTCCTGCTCTCGACACCTTCAGGGACCAGGAAGCTCGTCAACGGGCATTCAAGACCCATCAGTCAGACTCTGTGTCCAGGAGAGGAGTTCAGGGTCTGGGAACATACAGTTTGGACTGATCTGAGATGGGAACAGATAGGACTTGTCTCAGAATAAGTCAACATTAATATGAATAAAAACTGAGAAGTATATCTTCACTCTTTGTAGTCTCTCCATACACATGTGATTCAAAGATTTTCCACCAAAACCCTTTTAGAAATTAGCCTGAAACCCAAACTGATGAAACTGTGGTCACAAAGACATCACTGGGGATAGGTGGAGTCCCCCAGGGCTCTACTCTAAGATCTTTATGTTTTTAGGATCTGTAGATAGCCTTTGTGACCACTTAATTCATGCACTGTGGGTGCAATAATGTGAACAATGCCTGTGTTGATTGTTATCTTACATTGCATTCCTTTAATTGGTTCAATCACTTCTTTTTGTACATGGGTGTGTTTACCTGATCAGGTGTGTGGCAGGATTCATATTCCCTGACTGTATTTTTCAAAATTCCTTGAAAATCATCAAAACTGCCTTAATTTCATAAGATAATAAATAAAATGTATTAAATCAAACATTGAAATCCTTCTATCTGGATACCCTGGAATATTTTAAAACACATACCATGTTGAGATATATGTTTCATTTTATGAGGCTGTTTGCCAAAACTAAATATAGATTGTAAGCGCCACATTTTAAACTCTGTGTTTGCGGAGTCAGTTTGTTTTCTAATATCCTACTACAAAAGGAAAGGAGCCTTTTGCAGCGCCCTCTGGTGCCCAGGAGACATGGTGCATGTTTAAAACGCTATACAGCCTTGGCATCACTTCTCCAACCTCTAGGCTTGACCACTAGCTTGGAGGATGGATAGGAATAATAATATATATACCTTTGCACCAGTTTTATGTCTCAGTTTTTTTGCTCAGCTTTTTCAATGCATATTTAAATATTTGATTTTTCTGTTTTGAACTTGTTTTTGATGTTTAGTGATCATTTTCACTTTAAAACCCATTTTAACTTCTACCTGAGCTACAAACACAGTTACAGAAAAACAGAAATCAGGAGGGGGTGTTTCTGATTTTACAGACTCTCTCTCCCTCTTTCACACTCTCTCACATACACTGGATATCAGCAGGAGGAGGAGCTGTTTAATATATTTATATGTCTTCATTTAAACACAGCAAACCTCTCTGCGTGGATCTATCAGCTCAGTTTCTCACCTTTGTCAATAACCCCTCCTTGCCAATTTAACTCGTTTTGCTTTCATACCGCTTTTTTAATATTTAAGAAAACCTCACTCTATACCTGGACAAATTATGTCAAACTTATGTCAAAACTTTAGCGCCCTATTTTCAGCACCAGGATGTCTGCGTTTTCTGCCGTTATGTTTCTTCTCACCATCTGACTGAAACACACCTGAGCTCGTTTGGAGATGGAGGTTTCTGCCTTCGGAGCAGCCTCCAGGTTCCACATCGACTCCCTGCTCTCCCTCAGGCCGCCCGGAGCGCTCCTCAGCCGGCCAGAACCTCTGGAGCTCAGCCCGGGCAGCAGCAGCGGGTGTTCTGCGCCTCCCTCCCCGCGAAGAGAGCCTGTTCCCCGGATAGAGTCTAATCACCTGCAGCAGCTCCAGCCCCGCAGCGTCAGCTCCTCTTTTCTGATCCGGGATATCTTAGCGGACTGTCAGCCTTATTCAGACCCGACACAGGTCTACTCCGAACAGGGACAGCTCTATGAGATCCCGGGACAGCCTGAACTCGAACCACAACCGTTCCAGTCCGGACCGGAAGAGGACTTTCAGGATAAAAGTCATAGTAGTTCGTCGTCGGACAGTGAGTGCAGAGGTAAGAGAGCGAGTAAATTAAAAATCTGTTTTGGGCTTTATTTGTTTTAATTCTACTATTCAGAAAAACAACACACTAACTTTGAATTGGGCCCAAACCAAAGGAAATTCATTTAATCGTTTTTTCTTCTTTTCTCCTTTTTTAATTAAGAATTAAAATAGAAAAACACTGATTTTCAATACAAAACTGGAAAGCCTTTAAAAAAAAAGTTTGAGTATATCAATATGATTTTAAAAAGTGTGTTTAGGATATTTAAAAAATTCACATGATTTAAATGACATTTTTACAGGCTCGCGTGGCAGTTTAAAAGGCAAAACACGTGGTATTAAGCTGCATATTAAACACGAGAGGTAGATTTATTTTGCCTTTTTTATTTTCCGCAAAATCGATCAACTATAACACGAATTTAATTGATCTGGTCTTATACTGTCGGAGGTTTTTAGTCACATTTTGTTTCGCTCTGAGTTCATTGTATTGTGCTAATAATAACGATAATTACAAGACAACAACAACAACAACAACAACAACAACAACAATAATAATAATAATAATAATAATAATAATAATAATAATAATCTGATGGCCAAATACGCCATATTATAAAACCGTATCAATAATTTTGAATAAGACTCAGGAGTAACTGTATGTTTCAGCATCCACTCAGCCTCTTTGTTTCAACACTTTTGGCTGCTTCTTCTTAAATATTTAATTTTATTTCATCTAATCCCCTGTGGTAGAATAGATGTGCGGTAAAAAAAAAAAAAAGGAGGCGTATTTATTCTGTTGGTTTTGATGTCAGAGCTGTTCATTTATTATTCATCATAAAGTGTCATTAGGCCTTTAGAGAGCTGCTGTTTTTATGGATAACATTAGAGTCAACATGATGTCAGATTTATCTGAAACATTTCATGTTAGATAAACCAGAAAAAAATCAGTATGTTAAGATATAAATTAGGCAATACGGGTTGGCTATTTTTTATGAATCTATTAACTTGAAATTGTTCTAACAAATACTCACTTGTTATTGCGCATTTTATTTTTTCAAAGCGGTTGTTTAGAAAAGGGCTGCATAAATAAGGGTTATTATGATCATTTTTGTTATTATTGTAGTTGTGAACTGAATCATTTAAATATAAATTCGGTTCAGTTATTGACGTTAACTCTATGTTTTCAGCCTTTAGCCTAAAAACTGTAGACCTGCATGCATGCACTATTAGGTATTTTTAAACTTCAGGACTGAATCACCTGACAGGTCTGATGTGATGTTTTTATCTGCCTTACAATCACACAGTACAGGGCGGGGCTTCGGACTTGGCCTCCTGTCGCCTGAAGAAACCCCGTAAAGCCCGGACAGCATTCAGCGACCAACAGCTGTCCAGGCTGGAGAGAAGCTTCCAGAAGCAGAAATACCTGAGCGTCCAGGACCGCATGGAGCTGGCTGCTTCACTGCAGTTGAGTGACACCCAGGTCAAAACCTGGTACCAGAACAGGAGGTAAAAACGCACACAGGTAACACTGAAACACCAAACATGTATGATTCAAGATCAGGCGACAAGTAGTCAACCCTTTAAATAGGATAGGAGGTAGCACATAAAACAGCTATAGAAAGAACCTTTAGAAGATCCAGTACCGAAAGAGGATGACAGGATGTAGGACACATTTAAAACACTGTGTAATAAGAAAGTTAAGTCTACAGGGAACAGACCAACATAGATTTTATACAAAGATGACTGACATCACAGCCTTCTTCAAAAGTGAAACCAAAACATTTGTAACAATCCTTTCTGCCTGCCTGCTGTGTGGAGGAGATAAACCCTAAACCCCTCCACCTCCATGTCAACAGATGGGACATGGGTCAGCCTGAAAGACAGATATACACATCAGACTTGCTTTCTGCAGTTACTGTTAGTTCCTATAATGCAAGATTATGTGCAAGTGCTCTTTTCTCACAAGTTTTAGTTTTAATGAATAGTTAATGCTTTTAATAGGGATTTAGCACCAAAATTTACAGCTCTGTTCGTCGGGGTGAACAATAGTGACAAAAATAATATTAATAATGAAAAATAAAAAATAATGCTACATTCCAGGGCATTTTGCATTCCTCCAATGATGCGTAAATGAGGCAAAAACTCTGAAATCACCAGAGCAAGTATTGAGCTCAACTCAAGTATAAACTAACTATTTTGAACTGCCATTCAGGATTTATTTTGAGTAAAAGTAAATCCTGAAGTAAATCCTGTATCCTGAGTAAAAATTATCATAACAAGAACATTTCAAATGAACCCTCTTCCTCAGTGTAAACAACAGTGACTCTGCCAGAGTCTGCCTGGGTGCGTTTTTGTTTTGCTGCTTGGCTGTGATCAAATCAACCACAGAGTATTGATACAATAGTACTAATACTTTCATATATTACTATTAAAAATATATCAGTACTGAATTAACCCTATCACCAAACATTTGTGACCAATTGGTTTTCAGTAATTTTCTGTCACTACTTTGCTGGGAAAGGACCTGTGTCACATGACTGCGGAGACCAATTAGACATTAGAAACATGTTCTCATTGCACACACACATTTTCCCTTTAGTCCCTGTCAAACCTCGTGGATGAGACAGAGCTGTCGAATATGGGAAAAATAACCTTCAATGAATCAGATCAGGAGATAAATGTAGAAAAAAATACTGGAATCAATCTCCTCTAGTGTAAAGAATTGTATAATAAAATTTTAAAAGTAAAGAAAAGGAAATATTTGACATATTTGTCTCTTTGTTTGAATCAAGTATCACTGCAGACAGACACATGTGAGACATTTCAGGATTAATAATAAACACGCTGTGATCAATAATTCAGCAGTGTGTGCTGTAATTAATGATCAATATTTAATGCTGAAACAAATCTGGAGCTTTTAGTGCAGAATCTCTGAGAGGACAGAGAGCAAGGGAGACGCTGATTTTTTATTTATTGATTTATTTTTATTGTTCCCAGACTGCCAAGGATGCTGCTCTGTGATTGGCTGATGGTCTACATAATTACCATCAGCTCCAGTTTTTTTATTAAGGGGAGGAGAGGGAGAGCCAACATGTGTTAAACCCTATTTTATATTTATTATTCATTTAAAATATTGAACTAGAGAGAACAAATGAATGAACTGTGTTTCCTCCATCAGAACGAAGTGGAAGCGTCAGTCAGCTGTCGGTCTGGAGCTTCTCGCCGAAGCCGGACGGATGTTCCTGCCCTCTCACTTCCTGTATCCTCCTGCCCCGCCCACAATGGATATGTACCTGTACAGACACCACGCCCACCAACACCACCAAGCCCCGCCACTGCTGCCCCACATCCTGACCCACACTGAGCCGCACCTCCGCTGACAACTGATGATTCTCAGCAGAGTGAAAGTAAAATGACTTTGGATTCCAGCAGGAACACGGTTTCAAGTTCCTGGAACAACATTTTGGGGTGACAATTATCTCAAATGACGGAGGCTTTGGTGTTCATTGAGAAGAAAATGTAAGGAGAAACCTTCAGACGTAACAGAATCATTTTTTTCTTGTCCTAAAAAGTATAATCCGTAAGGACGGTGACCTCACAAATCCACTTCCTACATTCAGTACAGTCAAAAAACAGACACACATCTGTGTTTCTGAATATTTCTGTATTTTTAACTTTGAAATAAATATGCAATTTCTCTTGAGTGCTTCTGTTCTGATATTTTCTGTCATTTCAATGTAAATAATTGCTCAAATAAGGTCCTGGGTTTGGACTCTCTCTGGTCCTCTCTCTTTGTGTGAAAGGCTCCAGTTTGTAAAAAAGGGGTTGACATAATTGACGCTCTAGTTCATTCAGCATCATACATTTCTTACTATTAGAGAATCAGCAGTCAGAGGACCGTCATACGTTTGCCTGATGAATGATAAATGACGTCTGATTAACATTTAATCAGCTATCAGAGTCGTTGGTGGTTAATTTCTCTCTCCACAGACTGCTGGACTTGTTTCAGTCTAGGGCCCGATCAGACGTTTGAACACTTAATTCAGAATAAGAGCAATCAGCTGATGAAATATTAACCAGCAGGTGAAATATTAATGTGGTTAAAAGGCAGCGATTACACATCAGACTGACCAGAACACTCTGAATAAGTGCAGCACAAACAAACAAGCTTTTATTTCTCAAACCTCCACTTTTAAAGTTCCACTGCACTTTTATTTATCAGCTTTATTGAATTATTTAGACTTATCTATATATTTTTGATGCTTTTTGACGGCACCGTCCTTTAGAGTGGGAATATTTTTAAAAGCACGGTCCAGTGGGGACAAGAGAGTTTTGGTTATTTTGAAGCTGACGTGCGGACGGACTTCAGAAACAAATATGAACACAAATACAGCGTGTCAGTATGCGCCAGAGCCAGAGAGGCTGAAAGCTGCTGACTCTCAAGTGAAGTCAAATGTGGGGCCACAAAAAACCTGCAGTCCACCAGTTTCCTCTCTAGGAAACCATTTCAAGCCCAGTTATAAATTCCCACTTTCACTATGAAATAAAACATGTTCACAGCTCAATAAGAGAAATATAAAACGCTTTTATTTTTACTGCTTCAACAAACTCACTGAGCTGTAAAAATATGTTTTTCATTCATAAATATCACACAGATGTTAACAACAATAAAAACTGAAACATTGTTGTTTATGACAGATAAGACAGGAGTCAGGATTCACATTTTAGCAGCTACAAAATATTGAAACAGCTCTTTAGATTTTTTTTAAAGATAATCATAATTTCATCATATTTATGTGACTGTTTTTGGAGAGTTTTCAAAATGCTTTGAAGTGAACTGTTAAAGCCAGCGAGCCGTGTGTACGAATGTTGGATTTCTCATCAGGGAAGTCTTTGACTTGGTTTTAATCACCATAAAAAACCAAGTCAAAGGAAGGAGACTAACTTTCAACCAATCACAAGCTCTCAACCCTCACGTCAAAACTTTTCCATGACTTTTTCAGGGTTTTCCAGGACTCAGCCCCCCTGTTTGTAAGCCTGGAAACCTCCCTGCATAAGGATCACTGTGATCTTTTTGAACAGCGTGACCAGCAGTGTCAGCCTTTCAGTTATGTTTCTCTGCAGCTGCTTCACCTCCTCATTTCTCCTCCTCTTCTTCTTCTCCTGGCTGACCAAATTTCTTCTTCTTTCTCTTTTTCTTCTTCTTGGCGTCTCCTCCCTCCATCCCGCTGGAGAACTCGGAGCGAAACAAACTGAGCTCCCTCTGACCGGGAGAAAAACTGAGGAGAGTGGAAACAGAAACGTTTCTTTACAGCTGAAGAAGAAGAGGAGGTGAAATCACAGTCCCTCCTTATAAAGGTGAGTTTAAAAAAACAGGGTTATACAGTTAGCGTGCTATTTATGACATCCACATCTCAAACATGAGCTCCCTCTGCCTTGAATTAACTTAACACCTGAACGCACTATCACACAGCTAACCCAAAGGATTGTGGGATACTGATGAGACTGGACATAAACACAGACCTGTAATTATGTCTCTGTTGACCGTGTGCACAAACTGTACAAGCTGTGAGGACAGTCAGAGTGTGTGTGTGTGTGTGTGGTAGGACCATGTCCGGACAAGCCTGCTGTGAGGAGCAGCTGTTAATAACAACAACAAACACACACCTACACAAACATAAATACACACAAACAGTAAACATGAGCATGTCTGCAGAGAGCAGCTTTAATTATGGATAAGAGTGTGTGTTTTAATGTGTGTGTTACTTTCAGACCCCTCAGTAGAAGGTGTGTGTTAATGAGCACTCACATGTGTCAGACATACACACACGGCAGAGTGTGTGCACACCCATATACAGTATGTGTATTTATACATCAGTAGGTATGTTCTAATTTTACAGCTCAGCTTTAGAAATGAGGGTCAGGTCAGTGAGTGTATGAAAATCTGTTTAAAATTAAAGCATATTTTGAATAGAACCTAAACTTAATACAGGACACTGTATGAAGAGCCCACCCTCCTCAGAAACACCTTTAATCTGCAGGTAAAACTGCACAGCGTTCTCCATCACTCTCACCTCTTCTCTCCAGCTCTGCTCTGTCCTTTATTCTGGTTTTTGACTGGACTCCTGGCCTGGTTCTTCTTCTGGTACTTGTTCAGGTGCTGGTTCTTGGTCCCAGGGCCCTTAGAGGGGCCCGTGACGGCGCTCAGGCCCTGTGGAGCGTCTCGTAGGCCGAAGCTCTTTGCGGTGTGTCCCAGGTGGAGAGAGCGGATGTGGAAGACATGTTTGAGGTGTGCGGGGTAGGTGGTGTATGCTCGCAGGAAGGACTGCAGTGCTGATGACATCACAGGGACAGGTGTGAATAATGATGGTACATAGGTATGTAGATGAATAAGGACTCCCAGATACACCTGAAGCCTGAACTCACCTTTCTTTGCATTCTGCACCGAGTGAATGTCAGAGTGAACAAAGTTTTCAAACTCTGTCTGCAGAACCGTCGCTCGCTCTCTGGTCTCCTGCTCCAGAGCTTTAGATGAACTCTGGGGGGGGGGGGCAATAAGTGAAAAAAGAAGACCATCATAAAAAAGCAGAAAGGGAAAAAATAAAAACTGACAAAAAATGAAGAATTAAAAAGTAAAAGAAGAAAAATGCAAAGGAAAAAGAATAAAAAAAGAAAAAAACGAAAAGAGAAAAATATGGAGAAATTATAAATGTTGAAAAAATAAAAGGAGAAGAGAATAAAATGAGTGACAGAATACAAGAAAGAAATCATAAAAAGATGACAAGAACTAAAATGAATTTAGGAAAAAAGACAGAAAATGGGGAAAAAGACAGACAGAAGGAGATAGATAGAGAGGTAAATGGTTAAATAAAGGGGGTAAGAAAAAAACAGAAAAAAACAATAAATGGAAAGAAAGAAATGAATTTATCTATCTTCCTATATTAAAGCTCTGGTGAGTGGCTTTCATACTGCGTCAAATGTGGCAACCCATCTGGAATAAAAGAGGGTCTGATCTTGTCCTGTACATGTGTCTACTTCGTTCTCTCTGCTGACTTTTCAATGTCTAACATTTATTTCAGGATAAACCTTCGACTGTTTGGGCCATTAAAAGGTCCAAGTATTCATTTCGGTCAGTTTCACTGTATTTAGAAATTCCTCACAGGAGTTTGAGCAGCGCTCCAGAGACATCATGGAAAGTGTTCAGTGAGGCGGGATGACAGTGTTACAGAGGTACCACTGAGAGGGAAGAGTGCCCTGACTCTCCAGCTGATCATTTTGAGGACGCTGAGCAGCTGTTTGTGTTTAAAGCTGTGCGTATGATAAATGTTCAACAGATGGATGTGTTTAAATAAAGGTTAAATCTAAATCAGTGTGATGATGTCCCAGAGTCAGCAGCTTAAATCTGTGCTGACGGGACACAAACATCAGATCATCACAAACACAAACTGAAGCCTGAACCTGCAGTTTTCTCCTGTTTGAACCTGCAGCAGGGCTCACATCAGGTTCCTTTAGAAAGAGCTTCAATGAAAGTGTCTGAACCAATCCTTCACAAACACGTCCCCCCGCTGCTTTTACCGTCACCGCAAGTCTTTTTACTGAGTCTTTGTGGAGCTCTCCAGTCTGACACTGGCACGTTCAGGGGTTTTAGAAACAAGTGATACAAAAAAAACCTTGTCATCATCAGAGAAACAGCAGGTGGTTTCACAGTCTGAGCCTCTGCTGTTTGTTAGTTCAGACTATCAGAGGAGTCTAGCAGAATCCTGACCCGCTGTAACACCCCAGAACCCCCGAAATCACAGGAAACCCGTAAAGAAAGCTGACCTCTACAAAACACCAACACACCAAAAAACTGAGCTCTCCCCTGAACACCTCTAAAAACTTTTTTAAAACCCTCTAAGAGCCAAAAAGGTATTTTTGTTGAATCACTGTAGATTTTTAAGTGAGTGCAGATATTTTAATTCTAAACTTAATGAGAGCTTATCTTTATAATCAAACAACACCAGTTAAACAAAAGTTTTATTGACTTCACCCTGAAAAAAAAAAAATTAACCCCCAAAACAATACTTCAATGTTTTACTCTGTTATGTTGTATTCTATCCAACTACTTTAAAATTTATTCTTTTATTTCAGTTCGACTAAAATTGTTCATTCCATTCAATATCATTCTATCCTTTTATTTTTCTATTCTATTCTGTTCCATTTTAAGCTTTAATATATAGTAATACATTTTTGTGTTTTATCACATTTAATTTTTTACAATTCTAAAACATGTTTATTCTATCATATTTTTCTTTTCTATTCTTTTTTCCACTGTATTCTTTTATTCCACCATTATTTTCTCTATTCTACTTATTTTCTATGTTTTTCAATTCTGTTTTATTTGTTTTCTGTTGTATTTTTTACGCTTGGCCAACAAGTGTTGGCTCAAACTCAAACTGGCTTTAAGTTCTTCACTGACATTTTACTTGACTTATTGTCACAAGTCATCTGAACCATTTGGGAGTCTGTTTTAAAGTGAAATCCTTTGAAACCCCTCTGACAACTTGAACTCCTTTAAAACATCCAAGAACGGCCAGGAACCCAAAAAGACCCTAATATACAAGGATGAAATTCTGGAAAAGCCTTGGAGTTTGCGTGACTCAGCTGAGGACCCCAGCTAAGATCTCAGGACCATTGAAACAAGTTAGAATCCCAGGTGTAGAGGTTTTTTTTTTTTACCTTGCTGTGATATTTGCCTCGTCCTTTGTAGGTGTCATCCAGCATCAAACAGGAGAGGATGTCCAACAGTTTCATCTCTGATAGGCTAAAACACAACAAGACCCATCCACACAGTCAAAACACAGAGGTGAACACACATCAAATTTCACCTTTGTGGCTCTACTTTGTGTGTCTGGGGTTGAGATTGGATGATATAGCTGTTAGTGTACAGACCTGATGTTGTGATTGGCTAGCTCAGCGATGAAGGCGGTCTCAGCAGGAGTGAGAAACAGGAGGCTGCTTCCACTTCCTCCAATACGAGCTGTCCGACCGACACGGTGAACGTACTCAGCTGCTGATGTTGGAGGGGTATACTGCAGACACACACAAACACACACACACACACACACGTTTGCTTTCTTTTTGCTAGTTTTAAGCTTGTTTTGTTACAAGTTGGATGAAAAAAATCTTTAAACTAGCAAAAGAGGCTGTAAAGTCAGAAGGAAAACGTTCACAGACTCAATCCATCAAGTCAAAAGATGGCCTATTTTCTCATAAACCTGATGAACCTCTAGTAGGACTTCTCTTTTCAAACACTGCTTACAATCAAAAAGGAGATTTGTCACACTGATGGTTGAAAGAGGAGGAGCTAAAACTTCATACCTGAATGATCCAGGTAACCTGAGGAAGGTCCAGACCTCTGGCTGCAACATCCTGCAACACATGTTTTCAATTTTTAATCATTACATCATCATTACAACACTCATCGTACAGCACAGAAACAGGAAAACTGACCGTGCAGAACAGGACTCCAGATTTAGACGCTGAAAACTCCTGAAAGACTTCAGAGCGCTCCTGCAGGAGAAACAAGCACACACCAATCACGAGCATGGAGAGATGAAGAGCAGAGCTTTGGCTGGGAGCTTACTCTTGTGGAGGTGCTTCTCTATCAGAGCCACTCCAGACACCACCTGTTCCTGTCTAGCATTTCACATTCGACAGCAAAGCCTCACCTCCTGCTTCATGTTACCATGAAGACGTGTGAAGCTGAGCCGAGGCTTCTGATTGGTCGAGGGCCCAGAGAGGACAGAGGTGAAGAGAGAGTAGAGGAACTCAACGGCTTCACAGCTCGAGACAAAAATGATGAGTTTGTTGTTCTGAGAAAACTGTAGGACCAAAAAAAAGACAGTGGATGATGGTTTATGGCTGAAACATTCAACTTCAAACATTATTTTTTGTTTGATAGGGTCTTGTCTAAATTCATATGGATGAAATGCATTTAAAATGGATCTTCTCTTTGTTTACCTTGCATTTGTCCAGTATGAAAGCAGCCAAACAAACCAGTCTGATCTTACTGGGAACCATCACCACAAACTGTTTCAGAGCCTCTGGCATGGCAAAACTCTCTGATTGGCTGGCTGTGCTGAGGTCAGAGGAAGGGGCTGTGAGGTCAGAGGAAGCAGGGCCAGAGATGTGGATGCTGACAGGGTTGTTCAGACAAATATCTGCTAACCTAGTCACACCTGAAACACAGAGGAAAGTTTCACCAATCATAGTTTGTTCTGGCTCAACAAAATCCAACATCTGTGTTTAAATAAAAACTCTTCATTGATCCACTCACCACTTGTCAGTGTAGCAGAGAGGAGGACGTTCTGTCTGCTCGGTCCTGTAGAGTTCAGACTGTTTAAAATGACAGTCAGATCCTTCTCAAAACCCAGGTCCAGTGTCCTGTAAACACACACACAGGTACATAGATAGGTGAAATGATGGTCATGACAGTTCTGAATCCCCAGCAACATGCGAAACTCTCTAACAAGATGCCATTGAGTGCAAAAACCTAACTGGAACTGATACAAGAGCCCAAAAACCTGATGAAGTTGTGAGTTAATGTCAGCCTGTAATGCAACTTATAGTAACGGTTTCACCTGGCTACAATTTCCAATATGCTCTTAACTGTCTGCACTCTGTTCAAAAGTGAATAACAATGGAAACAGAGTTCCTCAAGGCTCTATTCTTGGCCCTCTTTGGTTTCATTACAACTTGTCTTCTTAAACTCAAAATATGAATAACAGCAACAACAAAGTGAGGGCATTTTTGGATACAAAGGGTTAAGTACCAGCACAGCGCTTGAACTGATCTAAAAAGCCACAAAAAAATAGTTTACAGGCTAAGACACAAGCAAAAAAAGTCTCTGCAATAGAGGCCATAAGTGGTCAAAACAATCACCAGTCCTTGATTATCATCAGTGCTGTTGGCGAAAATGAAGAACTAGAGTGCGTGCTGCTGTTTTCATTCAGGTTTTTTAATGTTAGCATCTATTGTTTTAACTATTTACATATTTATTAAACACAGTCTCTTTTTGAATTATCTCATTTTGTAAACTTTTAACAGCATTTAAACCCTGTCTACTTGCTAAAATTAAAACACTCTTAACCATCTGCACTCTGTTTAAATGTAAATAATGAAACAGAAATGGGAATTCCCCAAGGCTTTTTTTCTTGGTCCTCTTTGGTTTCAGTTTGACATGCATCCTCTGGCTCAAATTATGAGTATCAGAAACAGCAACAACAAAGTCTCTCTCAAAACTCACACGAATGACTGTCAAGAAAAATGCTTATCACTGAGTACAACTTCACGTTAACCTTTTTTTTTTTTTAAATATGGGCACCTTTTGTGTAGTTTACAAACTTACATCTGTGTAAAGTTTCATAAGTAGATCTCTTTAGATATCAGTTTCAACAAACTCATCCAAGGAAGCAGCTGACCAGCAATTTGTTGCATTCCAGTTTTTAAAAGTTTGGACTTAAGAACCCATATTACTGTACTCATGGTTTGGAAAATACAAAAACAAACTTAGACCATGCCTCATCCTGTTGGTTATCCAACTATATTTACACAGTTGATCAGAGAAAACATTTGTACGAGGCTTAAAAGTGTTTTTAGTCACAGAGCTGGTAGTTACCGATCGGCCTCGTCTAGGATGAGCCAGCGAACAGCACTGAAGGCGATGCTCAGCGTGTTTTTAATGTGATCCACCAGACGCCCGGGAGTGGAGACCAGGATGTTGATACCTTTCCGCAACCTGGAGAGACGACAAACACTCAGAATGGGGGGAAGAGAGGAGAAGAAGAAAAAAAAGGGCAAGTGAAGGACTGGAGTAGGAAAATGATGGTGAAGGAAAGTTAAATGAAGAAGAGGAGGAGGACTGGAAACAAACAAAGAGCATATATAGAAAGAAGTGGTGAAGCTTACAGTGAACAGGTGAGTAGAGGGATCAGTACCTGGCCTTCTCTGCTTTCCTCTTCTCTCCTCCCATCAGGACACCGGGGACGATCCAGGTAAATGGCTACAGAGAGAGATAGAAAGGGGAAGGGGTTATAATTATTCTGGGAATGTAAAAATCCGTAAAGAACAAATGTGATGCATCGAGCTCTGATTATTTCCATCTTACCTTCAGAAGCTTCTGGAAGGTCTGAAATGTCTGCTGGGCGAGCTGATGGACAAGAATCAAAGGAGCTTGTCATCATTTCATTTATCTTTTTTGCCTTTAACATGAAACTAAGATCAGACCAAACCTCTCTGGTGGGAACGATGACGAGCGCCAGAGGACCATCGGACCTGCTGATTTTCGGCTGGACTACCTGCAGACTCTGAACCACAGGAACGGCGTAGGACAGGGTTTTACCTGCAGAGACAGAGCCCATTGCTTATTACTCTATTCGGCTCAACTTTATGTGCTTCACAAAAAAAAGAGACAAAATTCACAACAACAACTAAGATAATAAAAGACTAAAGCAATGCACCACAAACTAATATTTTCAACAGACACAATATTGTGCCGTAAGCCTACGCTGTCAGAGCTCTCCTCTGGTGGAGGACCAGAACAAGGGTATATATGTGTCTCACCTGATCCTGTCTGAGATCGCACTACAGCGTCTTGTCCTGACAGAAGAACTGGAATAGTCTGCTTCTGCACACTGAAAAAACACACAAACAAACACTGTAAGAAAAAAGAAAATGAGAGGGGTCTGGCTGCAGGCCTCCACTAAGAGGACCCACCTCCACTGAGAGGACCCACACTACTTAAAAGGACCCAAGGTGACGTTTTTTTCTCAGGTGCTCCAGTTTGTTTGACATGGTCATCCCGTTTTGTATTTTGTCTTTGTTGAACTCATAAATACACAAAAAAACATATTAACATTATATACAAAAAATAAAGCCCCAAGAATAAAATATATATTCACACAAGATAAAACTACGTACTCCCCGGTGTAATCACTTTTTAGTTTAAAGGCTTTAAATCAAGTTAGGACATAAAAAAGAAATGTACTCCTGGTATATTTGCTTTTATTTTGAAAGGCTTCAAACAACTTCCTCAGTGAAGGTGGGTCCCCTCAGTGGAGGTCTGCAGCGAGACTGTCTTGAAGAAAGTTGTTTTGAAGTCCAACCAAGGTCTGTGACACGACCAAATGTGGGGAGATGGTCTGAGCCGCTGTGCTAATCAGGGATAACCCTGTTCAAACCATTTTCCCACAAATCCAAAGGCCTAGAAATGTTATTTTCGAATTCTATGACTTTTCAAGGTTTCTCACTAGTGTGCAAACCCTGACCTTATCATTTGTACAAGTTCAGATTTGAACTTCAGATAAGAAGATAAGAGTGCACAGTGCAGCTCCATGCAGCAGAGAGAAGAGATGCAGACAGCTCGACTCCACAGTTTGATGAAAAACAACAACTGCACATAGCTGCAAAAATTTATAAGCTTTGATGGTTTCAGTGGCTGCAATCCATTTTAAGGAATCCCCACTTAAGTGTACAAACTCACCTAGTCACCGTGGAAACATTCAGGACTTTATTGAGGGTTGCCACCTGGAAAACAGAAACCAGCCATCAGGAATCTTAAAGATTCACATACATAGAATTACTGGACAGATTAGAATATCAAATTGTAAATGCAGCTAATCAAAGCAAGCTAACTTAGCGTAACAGAATGAATGTGTGAGAGTGTGTTTGTGTGTTACCAGGTGTGGGTGCAGGTCCAGGTCTGAAAATGAGTCACTGGTGAAAATCTTCTCTTTTATCTGAGAGACAGCAGGTCTGAATCCGGACGTAAGGGAGGAGAGGAAGTCAAAACAAAGGAGGATAGGTTGAGAGTGAAGAAAAGAACGTAGAAAAGAAATAAAAAACAGCAAAAAGAAAAGGGAGTAAAGAGGAAATTTGATTAATTACTGGCCAATAAAATCTAGCAGTGCCAGTCATTGTCAGAATCTTAGAAGCCATTCAGAGCAGGAGCTGCGGACCTGTGGATCTCTGGGATCTCAGGGTTGTGTTTGAACAGAGAAGAAGTCTTGATATTGCTCCTTCCTGTCTCCTTCACTCCATCCTTCTTCCTCTCCCTCTCTTTTTTCTTCTTCTGTGGTGTTGGCCTGTTGGTCTGCTCTGTGGGTGGAGACTGAAACATGCAGAGATAATCATCAAGACGATCCTTGATCATGCAGTTCTCTTTCACAGCAGTGTAGTCTGGAGCTTCAGAACTGATTTTAGGTGCGACAGGTGTGAGCAGCGTTTACCTGAGCATGTGCATCCTTCTTCCCCTTCTCCTCTTCTTCCTCTGCTGTGTCACTGAGCTGCAGTCTCCTCTGTTTGAAGGAGCCTCCCTTCTTCTGCTCCTCCTCTGTGGAGCTGGATTTCCTCTTCCCTGCTCGCTGCTTCTTCTGGAGGATCAAACAGACAAATAAAATCTACCTTTTCACATGCTGATTGTTGTTTTTCATTAACCATGAGTGTTAATGACGTCCAGCTTTAAAACAACAATAATAAAAGGTGGTTCTTCTTACCATGGCCCATCTCTGCTGAGCAGTCAAGGGTTTCCTCCTGGGTGACGATAAGGAAGGAAAACTGCTGCTGATGTTCAGACACAGCTGCTCCCCCTCTGATGCCATCATTTACACACCTGAAGCACACAGGATAAACTCATAGGTGACAGATACTATGTTTGCACACAAACTGCATCACATTTCCCAGTTAGATAAACTGTTTAAAACCTGGTTTTCATTATCAGAAGGGTGTCAGACTCAAGCCAAACACCATTAAGAAAACCCTGTGACCTGTAAAAGGTGACCTATAAAATAACTGAGCAGAGCTTTAATTAAACGTAAATTATCAACTTGATACTCTTAACTGTTGAGTTATTACCACACATACAATACAGGCGGATAATCGCAACAGTCTGTTTTAGATATGCATTAACAGATACTATAGACACATGTTTTACCCGTTACGGTTATCGTGTGTTAGACAGAGGACATGGGCAGAAAACCTAACTTTAATAAGCCCATTATCAGATCTCGTTAAAAATACAAATTGTACAAACTAGCAACATCAAACTCAAGCCGAATTGTAGAGGGACTCTTTTCAATGCAATCTGAGTTAAAACTTTAGGTGATCACGAGTGTTTAAATGTACGACCTTTTCGGAGCGCGTGATTGACAAATTTCTAAATGGAATTCTGTGTCATGTCCCGTAAGGAATACCGCTGCTACAAATTGCGTCTCCAGCAGCGTTACCTCCGATTTTAATCGAAATTCCGATGCAAAGATAGCCTAAATGTGCCGCAATGTTGCCATCAACAACGTTAAATTAACACATTACAACAGTATCAGACCTCCCACACAGACACACACATAAACACGTGTGTGTGTGTTTTTGTGGCTCAGGCTCTGTAGTAGCGCAGCAGCTAACACTAACATCATGCTAACAGTATCCTTTGAAAAAAAAAGTTTAAAGATATGTTGGATGAAAAACACCCGCAAATACTTACTGTTAAACCCTCAGATTCACAACACGCGTGGTTAACGCTTCCTTTTACGTCACCGGAGCCCCGCCCCTGTCACAGCTGTTTTGTTGGGCATGCGCATTAGCCTTTCTCCTACTATTGGAGGATTTTCGATTTCAGCGGGTAATTTTCTCCTTATCATCGTAAACAAAGTAAGTTTCAGTGCCAGCTTACTCAATATATGTATATATTATATGCATATTTTATGTCCTGAAACATGACCTTTGAGTACATAAGATAAAAATGAAGTGCCCTTTCCTGGATAAAATGTAAACAAAGTGCCCTCTGCTCTTCTCTTGATTAAAACACTGTGAAAAACAGCCCACTTTTTCTCATTGTAGTGAATAACATAAAACAAAGTTCCATCTGCAAGCCCTCCCAGTAAATAAAATGTAAACAAAGCACATCCCAGATGCCCAAGTTTTTTTTTCTAATTGTGCCCCTTATACTCCGTTGTATTTAAGAGATAATTATACTAATAATTATCTTCAATCACGAAAAATAACCTCCACTTTACTTCGAGAGATATTTATATTCCATTGAGATTAAAATAAATTAAAGATAATATTAAACTTTTAGATGTAACCTACCAGTGTAAGGGTTTTTCTAAAGTAAACAGCATTTTAAATCTCCATGGTAACCTGTAACGATGTAAAAACTTTAAATCATTACAAGCAAAAGAGAGCGGTCATTTCTGAAGATCAAATCTGAAGAGAACAGCACGAAAAACTTAAGCGGCTCACGAACTTACAACTTTTGACGGCTTCATCGTAAATATAACCTCACCAGACGACTAAGGACTTGGACAAACACCTCTAACCAACACCTGAACAGAAAGGACAACATCTACGACATGGAGACCGTAAGATTTCATGACAATATTATCATACAAACTTGTGTTACTGTCGAGACTTTCGTGATGGTTAAGCGATGCATCGACAAGGATTAAGTGTGTGCATGGATATTTACAGTGTTTATGACTTTAATGTGACAGGCATTATCAAAACTAGAAAAATTGCATTTCCTTGCAGAAAATGCGTGGAAATGCTGAGTGCTGAAAGCCGAAAAAGCAATGCTAAACTGCTAATAAAACATGGAGGAAGGTTTAAATGTAAAATTGGTTAAAGAGCTGGAGAAAGAAAAGTAGAAGTTAGATGAAAGTGAAAATTGCTGAAGTACAAATAGTATGAATGTGCTTCATAAATTAAAATTGCATTCATGCTAAATAAGGCTAGAAAAACTGTCTGAAATTGCAACAAAAAAATTGTATAAGGAAGAAAATTACCTTAAAACACAGAAAAGCAAGAAGCGGCATAAGTTTAAGTTGAAGTACTAGAAGAAGTATGATAATAGGTAGTTGTACTAGTGATATTAGTAGTCATGTAAGCAGTAGAAGTAGTTTTAGAATAGAAGTAGAAGTCAAAGCAGTAGAGCTCGTGGTTGAAGTAAAAAAAATATTAAGAGAAGCAAGAGCAGTGGAGGTAGAAGTGAAGATACAAGTTAAAGTGATATAAGTAGTAATTGTAGTGGTAGAACTGGGATTTTGTTTGAAGAATTAAAACATACATAAATAATGGGAATGACTTTGAAGTGGGAAAAATTTAAAATAATTAGAAGTCCTAAAGTGTTAAACAGGTTTGAAGTATCAGAAAGGTTTGAATGAGTTTGGATTTGTCTGACGAATTTAATAATGCATGAATAATGAGAATAATTTTAAGTGGGGAAAAGTTAAATAAAAAAAATCCTGAGTACAGCCCATAATGTCCTCAATGAGCGGAATTTTTGAAGCCCAGAATGGTTTCTGTAGCTCAAAGTTTGTGGGTGGAGATAGGTGGTGATGCAGACACATATTAACTGTGTGTACAAGCAGGTCTTTTAGACACAGACACACACACGCACACACATTGTCAGACTGTGTGTGTCTCGTTAATGATTGCATCCTAAACAGCTGTGAGATCAAAGGCATTAACTGACCTACTGTTTGAATGAGAAGCTCTGGACTTCTTCATGTAGCACGATTTCCTTATATCCCAGAATGAAAATAAGAAAATCGTACGAATCCTCCGCCCTTCATGAACACAATGAATGTGGCCACAACAGCGAGTTAAAAGTCTAGACGTTCGGATGGTTATCTTAAAAGTGATGCATTGACAACAGTTTCTAACCTCACAAATAACTTTGTAGAGATGAACAAACCCTTCAAAGGTGGTCTGATTTGCTTTTTAAGGCCACACAGAGGCATTCCTATCAATATCAGTCAGTTATAATCGGCTGAAAATTCCCCACAGTAGCTTTAACATGAAGTCACTTGTACATGAAAATCAGTATATCTGCTAAAAAGGCCCGGCCCCTTTTTTTTTTTCCCCCTTGAAACACACTCATAGTCTGTTCCTCAGTCTTTGAATCATTTATTTATATATAAAGAAGCGCTGTAATGCTGTAGAATAGCCAACTTGATTTTTTTACTTTAAATTTAAATGAAAAGAGCAGTTTAATACACACTTTCTGTACCAGATTTAATGTGGAGGTTGATATCTCAAGAAAGTTATGGTTTGAGTTAGCTTGAGGTTATCGCTTTCATCCCCTTTTTAACTTTATGTTCTTACTTGGGACATGTTTTTATTGGCATTGTAAGTCAATAAGGATTATTGGCAGTGCTGGTAATGTGAATTAAAAACTCTGAGTGTTGTGTTGGTCAAATCTCGTGTCCTTAAATTCAATCCCACTTCGATCTCAATACTGATTTTTGCTAAAATAACCTTCTTTTCCACGTTTGAGGTCAACTGTAAAATAGGATTCAGTACAAGTAGATTACTAGCCCCACACACTTGTAGCTCTTTGCTGTTCATTGTTATTAAGTGGAAATGCTGATTAAACATTTCCACTCATTGTTCTTCCCGTCGGCCATTTTGTTTATTATTATTATTGCAATTATCATTATTATTATTATTATTATTATTATTATTATTATTATTCGGCTAATTTTCGTCCGCTTCTAACATCTTCCTACTTTGTGCTATTTAAACCATTCAAACTTTAAACTGTTCCACTCCTTCAGGACATGAGGGCTCATACTTTTTACCTTTCCACTTTTTATACATGGGATTTAAGGAAATCACGCTATGGGAAGAAGTTCAGAGGCCCTAAATTCGATGAAGTTAGGCAGCTTCTCATTCAAACAGTACGTCAGTTAATGCCTTTGATGTCTGACACCTGTTAAAATGCAACACACACACACACACCTTCTCTTTACTTGATGCTTTTGTAATAACCTGGTTACAACCTGTGACATTACCTGGTAATAACCTGGTTATAACCTGAGACATTACCTGGTAATAACCTGGTAATTACCTGGTAATAACCTGAGACATTACCTGGTAATAACCTGGTTATAACCTGAGAAATTACCTGGTAAGAACCTGGTTATAACCTGAGACAATACCTGGTAATAACCTGGTAATTACCTGGTAAAAACCTGAGACATTACCTGGTAATAACCTGGTTATAACCTGAGACAATACCTGGTAATAACCTGGTAATAACCTGGTAATTACCTGGTAATAACCTGAGACATTACCTGGTAATAACCTGGTTATAACCTGATACAATACCTGGTAATAACCTGGTAATTACCTGGTAAAAACCTGAGACATTACCTGGTAATAACCTGGTTGTAATCCGAGACAATACCTGGTAATAACCTGGTAATTACCTGGTAATAACCTGAGACATTACCTGGTAAAAACCTGGTTATAACCTGATACAATACCTGGTAATAACCTGATAATAACCTGGTAATTACATGGTAATAACCCGAGACATTACCTGGTAATAACCTGGTTATAACCTGAGACATTACCTGGTAATAACCTGGTTATAACCTGAGACAATACCTGGTAATAACCTGGTTATTACCTGGTAATAACCTGAGACATAACCTGGTAATAACCTGGTAATTACCTGGTAATAACCTGAGACATTACCTGGTAATAACCTGGTTATAACCTGAGACATTACCTGGTAATAGCCTGGTTATAACCTGAGACATTACTTGGTTATAACCTGGTTATAACCTGAGACATTACCTGGTTATAACCTGATTACTACCTGGTTATTACCTGGTAATAACCTGGTAATAACCTGAGACAATACCTGGTAATAACCTGGTAATTACCTGGTAATAACCTGAGACATTACCTGGTAATAACCTGGTTATAACCTGAGACATTACCTGGTAATAGCCTGGTTATAACCTGAGACATTACTTGGTTATAACCTGGTAATAACCTGAGACATTACCTGGTTATAACCTGGTTATTACCAGGTAATGTCTCAGGTAATTTCTGGTAATAACCAGGTTATGACCTGGATATTACCTGGTTATAACCTGAGACATTACCTGGTTACAACCTGGTTATATCCTGAGACATTACCTGGTTATAACCTGATTATATCCTGAGACATTACCTGGTTATAACATGGTTATATCATGAGACATTACCTGGCTATAACCTGAGACATTACCTGGTTATAACCAGGTTATAACCTGGGTTATAACCAGGTTATAACCTGTTTATAACCTGGTTAAATCCTGAGACACTACCTGGTTGTAACCTGGTTATATCTTGCGACATCACCTGGTTATAACCTAGTTATATCCTGAGACATAAGCTGGTTATAACCTGGTTATATCCTGAGACATTACTTGGTTATAACCTGGTTATAAGCTGGGCATTACTTGGTTATGACCTGGTTATATCCTGAGACATTAACTGGTTATAACCTAGTTAAATCCTGAGACATTACCTGGTTGTAACCTGGTTATATCCTGAGACATTACCCAGTTATAACCTGGTTATAACCTAGTTATATCCTGAGACATTACCTGGTTATAACCTGGTTATAACCTGGTTATGTCCTGAAACATTACCTGGTTATAACCTGGTTATATCCTGAGACATTACTTCGTTATAACCTGGTTATATCCTGGGACATAACCTGGTTATTACCTATTTATATCCTAAGACATTACCTGGTTATAACCTGGTTATATCCTGAGACATTACCTGGTTATAACCTGGTTATAACCTGAGACATTACCTGGTTACAACCTGGTTATATCCTGAGACATTACCTGGTTATAACCTGGTTATAACCTGAGACATTACCTGGTTATAACCGGATTATATCCTGAGACATTACCTGGTTAAAACATGGTTATATCATGAGACATTACCTGGTTATAACCTGAGACATTACCTGGTTATAACCTGGTTATATCCTGAGACATTACCTCGTTAGAATCTGGTTATAACCTGAGACATTACCTGGTTACAACCTGGTTATATCCTGAGACATTACCTGGTTATAACCTGGTTATAACCTGAGACATTACCTGGTTATAACCGGATTATATCCTGAGACATTACCTGGTTATAACATGGTTATATCATGAGACATTACCTGGTTATATCATGAGACATTACCTGGTTATAACCTGAGACATTACCTGGTTATAACCAGGTTATAACCTGTTTATAACCTGGTTAAATCCTGAGACACTACCTGGTTGTTACCTGGTTATATCTTGCGACATCACCTGGTTATAACCTAGTTATATCCTGAGACATTACCTGGTTATAACCTGGTTATATCATGAGACATTACTTGGTTATAACCTGGTTATAAGCTGGGCATTACCTGGTTATGACCTGGTTATATCCTGAGACATTACCTGGTTATAACCTAGTTAAATCCTGAGACATTACCTCGAATGGTTTCTGTAGCTCAAAGTTTGTGGGTGGAGATAGGTGGTGATGCAGACACATATTAACTGTGTGTACAAGCAGGTCTTTTAGACACAGACACACACACGCACACACATTGTCAGACTGTGTGTGTCTCGTTAATGATTGCATCCTAAACAGCTGTGAGATCAAAGGCATTAACTGACCTACTGTTTGAATGAGAAGCTCTGGACTTCTTCATGTAGCACGATTTCCTTATATCCCAGAATGAAAATAAGAAAATCGTACGAATCCTCCGCCCTTCATGAACACAATGAATGTGGCCACAACAGCGAGTTAAAAGTCTAGACGTTCGGATGGTTATCTTAAAAGTGATGCATTGACAACAGTTTCTAACCTCACAAATAACTTTGTAGAGATGAACAAACCCTTCAAAGGTGGTCTGATTTGCTTTTTAAGGCCACACAGAGGCATTCCTATCAATATCAGTCAGTTATAATCGGCTGAAAATTCCCCACAGTAGCTTTAACATGAAGTCACTTGTACATGAAAATCAGTATATCTGCTAAAAAGGCCCGGCCCCTTTTTTTTTTCCCCCTTGAAACACACTCATAGTCTGTTCCTCAGTCTTTGAATCATTTATTTATATATAAAGAAGCGCTGTAATGCTGTAGAATAGCCAACTTGATTTTTTTACTTTAAATTTAAATGAAAAGAGCAGTTTAATACACACTTTCTGTACCAGATTTAATGTGGAGGTTGATATCTCAAGAAAGTTATGGTTTGAGTTAGCTTGAGGTTATCGCTTTCATCCCCTTTTTAACTTTATGTTCTTACTTGGGACATGTTTTTATTGAGACATTACTTGGTTATAACCTGGTTATAACCTGAGACATTACCTGGTTATAACCTGGTTACTACCTGGTTATTACCTGGTAATAACCTGGTAATAACCTGAGACAATACCTGGTAATAACCTGGTAATTACCTGGTAATAACCTGAGACATTACCTGGTAATAACCTGGTTATAACCTGAGACATTACCTGGTAATAGCCTGGTTATAACCTGAGACATTACCTGGTAATAACCTGGTTATAACCTGAGAAATTACCTGGTAAGAACCTGGTCATAACCTGAGACAATACCTGGTAATAACCTGGTAATTACCTGGTAAAAACCTGAGACATTACCTGGTAATAACCTGGTTATAACCTGAGACAATACCTGGTAATAACCTGGTAATAACCTGGTAATTACCTGGTAATAACCTGAGACATTACCTGGTAATAACCTGGTTATAACCTGATACAATACCTGGTAATAACCTGGTAATTACCTGGTAAAAACCTGAGACATTACCTGGTAATAACCTGGTTGTAATCCGAGACAATACCTGGTAATAACCTGGTAATTACCTGGTAATAACCTTAGACATTACCTGGTAAAAACCTGGTTATAACCTGATACAATACCTGGTAATAACCTGATAATAACCTGGTAATTACATGGTAATAACCCGAGACATTACCTGGTAATAACCTGGTTATAACCTGAGACATTACCTGGTAATAACCTGGTTATAACCTGAGACAATACCTGGTAATAACCTGGTTATTACCTGGTAATAACCTGAGACATAACCTGGTAATAACCTGGTAATTACCTGGTAATAACCTGAGACATTACCTGGTAATAACCTGGTTATAACCTGAGACATTACCTGGTAATAGCCTGGTTATAACCTGAGACATTACTTGGTTATAACCTGGTTATAACCTGAGACATTACCTGGTTATAACCTGGTTACTACCTGGTTATTACCTGGTAATAACCTGGTAATAACCTGAGACAATACCTGGTAATAACCTGGTAATTACCTGGTAATAACCTGAGACATTACCTGGTAATAACCTGGTTATAACCTGAGACATTACCTGGTAATAGCCTGGTTATAACCTGAGACATTACTTGGTTATAACCTGGTAATAACCTGAGACATTACCTGGTTATAACCTGGTTATTACCAGGTAATGTCTCAGGTAATTTCTGGTAATAACCAGGTTATGACCTGGATATTACCTGGTTATAACCTGAGACATTACCTGGTTACAACCTGGTTATATCCTGAGACAGCACCTGGTTATAACCTGATTATATCCTGAGACATTACCTGGTTATAACATGGTTATATCATGAGACATTACCTGGCTATAACCTGAGACATTACCTGGTTATAACCAGGTTATAACCTGGGTTATAACCAGGTTATAACCTGTTTATAACCTGGTTAAATCCTGAGACACTACCTGGTTGTAACCTGGTTATATCTTGCGACATCACCTGGTTATAACCTAGTTATATCCTGAGACATAAGCTGGTTATAACCTGGTTATATCCTGAGACATTACTTGGTTATAACCTGGTTATAAGCTGGGCATTACTTGGTTATGACCTGGTTATATCCTGAGACATTAACTGGTTATAACCTAGTTAAATCCTGAGACATTACCTGGTTGTAACCTGGTTATATCCTGAGACATTACCCGGTTATAACCTGGTTATAACCTAGTTATATCCTGAGACATTACCTGGTTATAACCTGGTTATAACCTGGTTATGTCCTGAAACATTACCTGGTTATAACCTGGTTATATCCTGAGACATTACTTCGTTATAACCTGGTTATATCCTGGGACATAACCTGGTTATTACCTATTTATATCCTAAGACATTACCTGGTTATAACCTGGTTATATCCTGAGACATTACCTGGTTATAACCTGGTTATAACCTGAGACATTACCTGGTTACAACCTGGTTATATCCTGAGACATTACCTGGTTATAACCTGGTTATAACCTAAGACATTACCTGGTTATAACCGGATTATATCCTGAGACATTACCTGGTTAAAACATGGTTATATCATGAGACATTACCTGGTTATAACCTGAGACATTACCTGGTTATAACCTGGTTATATCCTGAGACATTACCTGGTTATAAGCTGGTTATAACCTGAGACATTACCTGGTTACAACCTGGTTATATCCTGAGACATTACCTGGTTATAACCTGGTTATAACCTGAGACATTACCTGGTTATAACCGGATTATATCCTGAGACATTACCTGGTTATAACATGGTTATATCATGAGACATTACCTGGTTATATCATGAGACATTACCTGGTTATAACCTGAGACATTACCTGGTTATAACCAGGTTATAACCTGTTTATAACCTGGTTAAATCCTGAGACACTACCTGGTTGTAACCTGGTTATATCTTGCGACATCACCTGGTTATAACCTAGTTATATCCTGAGACATTACCTGGTTATATCCTGAGACATTACTTGGTTATAACCTGGTTATAAGCTGGGCATTACCTGGTTATGACCTGGTTATATCCTGAGACATTACCTGGTTATAACCTAGTTAAATCCTGAGACATTACCTCGTTGTAACCTTGTTATATCCTGAGACATTACCTGGTTATAACCTGGTTATAACCTAGTTATATCCTGAGACATTACCTGGTTATAACCTGGTTATAACCTGGTTATATCCTGAAACATTACCTGGTTATAACCTGGTTATATCCTGAGACATTACTTCGTTATAACCTGGTTATATCCTGGGACATAACCTGGTTATTACCTATTTATATACTAAGACATTACCTGGTTATAACCTGGTTATATCCTGAGACATTACCTGGTTATAACCTGGTTGTAACCGAAGACATTACATGGATATAACCAGGTTATAACCTGGTTGTAACCTAAGACATTACCTGGATATAACCAGGTTATAACCTTGTTATAACCTGAGACATTACCTTGTTATTACCTGGTTTTAACCCGGTTATAACCTGAGACATTACCTGGTTTTAACCTGGTTTTAACCTGGTTATAACCTGAGATATTACCTGGTTATAACCTGAGACATTACCTGGTTATAACCTAGTTATATCCTGAGACATTGCCAGAGGCCTGTACTACGAAGCTGGATTAACAAATCCAGGATAACTCTGGGACAACTCGCTCAACTTCACCGGATCTCCGCGATCCCGATCAGCTGTACTACGAAGCCGGTTATCAACTCCATAACTGAATCCAGTTCAGATCTGTGCGCGCACACCTAAAGGGGCTGGGGTCAGTGCCACCGGACCAATCTCCACAATGGAGAAGGCTGCACGTCATTTTTCACAGCTGAAGAACAGAGCTTTATTTTAACAGTGAGACAGACACAGCCGCTAAAAGCCGGAGGGACTGCCGGCAAAAAAAAAAAAATCACCGGTTGTGTAAATTACATTTGTGCGTTCATAAATTTATGGCCCCCTAATATATTGTCATGCAGCGTGTGTGATCACCACCATCACTGACCTCATTATTTCAGATACAACAGCAGTGGGGAAAAGAGTACGTGGGAGCAAATAAAAATAAATCTAAAAACATCCTTTAAAGTAGTTTGTAAGTTTATTGGAAGATTTTATTTGTACATATTTCAACGCATAAACAGTGATTTCCTCACACTGCCTTTTTTTTTTCTCCATCATCTGATGGTCACGTCATCTGCAGACACATTTGGGGTTAAGAGTTTTCTAATCTGCTTCAATAAATTCTGAATGATGACTAACAAATTTGAACCTGGAGCTTGGCAAATTTTAGTGTATTGCTTAGACTTCATGCTACCTGAATATTGAGGCCGTCCGAGGAAAACCTGTAACGTTCATAGAGAACGTCATCAGGTAAATCAAACAGATTTGAACAATCATGAATATAACGCTCTCGGCGAAGCGCTCCTCTCACTATCCGAGCAACGATGTCCCCGGGATCCGGCAAAAGTGGGCAAGCCATTTTCCAAGAGATCTGATTGGTCATTGGGCGGTCTTTTATACCTGCTGAGATCTTATCCTGAAACATAACCTGCTCCGGAGCAGGTTTGGCGTTCCGCGTAAGTTACCGGGGCAACGGACCCGGATAAAAAGAGATCCACCTTCGTAGTACAGAAAACCCAGAAGTTATCCAGAAGTTATCTCGCTAAGACCAAATCCAGCTTTGTAGTACAGGCCTCTGGTTATAACCTGGTTATAACATGAGACATTACCTGGTAATAACCTGGTTATAGCCTGGTTATTACCTGGTTATAACCTGAGACATTACCTGGTTATAACCTAGTTATAACCTGAGACATTACCTGGTTATAACCTGGTTATATCTTGCAACATTACCTGATTATAACCTAGTTATATCCTGAGACATTACCTGGTTATAACCTGGTTATAACCTAGTTATATCCTGAGACATTACCTGGTTATAACCTGGTTATATCCTGAGACATTACTTGGTTATAACCTGTTTATATCCTCAGACATTACCTGGTTATAACCTGGTTGTAAACTAAGACATTCCCTGGATATAACCAGGTTATGACCTGGTTATAACCTGAGGCATTACCTGGTTATAACGTGGGATTAACCTTGTTTTAACCTGAGACATTACCTGGTTATAACCTGGTTATATCCTGAGACATTACCTTGTTATAACCTGGTTATAACCTGAGACATTACTCGGTTTTAACTTGGTTATATCCTGAGACATTACCTGGTTGTAACCTGGTTATATCCTGAGACATTACCTGGTTATAACCTGGTTATAACCTGAGACATTACCTGGTTTTAAGCTGGTTATATCCTGAGACATTACCTGGTTATAACCTAGTTATATCCTGAGACATTACTTGGTTATAACCTGGTTATAACCTGAGACATTACCTGGTTATAACCTGGTTACATCCTAAGACATTACCTGGTTATAACCTGGTTATATCTTGCAACATTACCTGGTTATAACCTGGTTTTAACCTGAGACATTACCTGGTTATAACCTGGTTATATCCTGAGACATTACTTGGTTATAACCTGGTTATATCCTGAGACATTACCTGGTTAAAACTTGGTTATAACCTGAGACATTACCTGGTTATAACCTGGTTATATCTTGAGACATTACCTGGTTATAACCTAGTTATATCCTGAGACATTACCTGGTTATAACCTGGTTATAACCTGGTTCTATCGTGAGACATTACCTGGTTATAACCTAGTTATATCCTGAGACATTACCTAGTTATACCCTGGTTATAACCTGGTTAAATCCTGAGACATTACTTGGTTATAACCTGGTTATATCCCGGAACATCACCTGGTTATTACCTAGTTATATCCTAAGATATTACCTGGTTATAACCTGGTTATATCCTGAGACATTACCTGGTTATAACCTGGTTGTAAACTCAGACATTACCTGGATATAACCAGGTTATAACCTGGTTATAACCTGAGACATTATCTGGTTATAACGTGGTTTTTACCTGGTTATAACCTGAGACATTACCTGGTTACAACCTGGTTATATCCTGAGACATTACATGGTTATAACCTGGTTATAACCTGAGACATTACCTGGTTAAAACCTGGTTATATCCTGAGACATTACCTGGTTATAACCGGATTATATCCTGAGACATTACCTGGTTATAACCTGGTTATAACCTGGTTCTATCGTGAGACATTACCTGGTTATAACCTAGTTATATCCTGAGACATTACCTAGTTATACCCTGGTTATAACCTGGTTAAATCCTGAGACATTACTTGGTTATAACCTGGTTATATCCCGGAACATCACCTGGTTATTACCTAGTTATATCCTAAGATATTACCTGGTTATAACCTGGTTATATCCTGAGACATTACCTGGTTATAACCTGGTTGTAAACTCAGACATTACCTGGATATAACCAGGTTATAACCTGGTTATAACCTGAGACATTATCTGGTTATAACGTGGTTTTTACCTGGTTATAACCTGAGACATTACCTGGTTACAACCTGGTTATATCCTGAGACATTACATGGTTATAACCTGGTTATAACCTGAGACATTACCTGGTTAAAACCTGGTTATATCCTGAGACATTACCTGGTTATAACCGGATTATATCCTGAGACATTACCTGGTTATAACATGGTTATATCATGAGACATTACCTGGTTATAACCTGAGACATTACCTGGTTATAACCAGGTTATAACCTGGGTTATAACCAGGTTATAACCTGTTTATAACCTGGTTAAATCCTGAGACACTACCTGGTTGTAACCTGGTTATATCTTGCGACATCACCTGGTTATAACCTAGTTATATCCTGAGACATTACCTGGTTATAACCTGGTTATGAGCTGGGCATTACCTGGTTATGACCTGGTTATATCCTGAGACATTACCTGGTTATAACCTAGTTAAATCCTGAGACATTACCTGGTTGTAACCTGGTTATATCCTGAGACATTACCTGGTTATAACCTGGTTATAACCTAGTTATATCCTGAGACATTACCTGGTTATAACCTGGTTATAACCTGGTTATATCCTGAAACATTACCTGGTTATAACCTGGTTATATCCTGAAACATTACCTGGTTATAACCTGGTTATAACCTGAGACATTACCTGGTTATAACCTGGTTTTAACCTGAGACATTACTTGGTAATAACCTGTTTATAACCTGAGACATTACCTGGTTATAACCTGGTTATAACCTGAGACATTACCTGGTTATGACCTGGTTATAACCTGAGACATTACCTGGTTATAACCTGAGACATTACCCTGTTTTAACCTGGTTATAACCTGAGACATTACCCAGTAATAACCTGGTTATAACCTGATACAATACCTGGTAATAACCTGGTAATTACCTGGTAAAAACCTGAGACATTACCTGGTAATAACCTGGTTGTAATCTGAGACAATACCTGGTAATAACCTGGTAATTACCTGGTAATAACCTGAGACATTACCTGGTAATAACCTGGTTATAACCTGATACAATACCTGGTAATAACCTGATAATAACCTGGTAATTACATGGTAATAACCCGAGACATTACCTGGTAATAACCTGGTTATAACCTGAGACATTACCTGGTAATATCCTGGTTATAACCTGAGACAATACCTGGTAATAACCTGGTTATTACCTGGTAATAACCTGAGACAATACCTGGTAATAACCTGGTTATAACCTGAGACAATACCTGGTAATAACCTGGTTATAACCTGAGACATTACCTGGTAATAGCCTGGTTATAACCTGAGACATTACTTGGTTATAACCTGGTTATAACCTGAGACATTACCTGGTTACAACCTGGTTATATCCTGAGACATTACCTGGTTATAACCTGGTTATAACCTGAGACATTACCTGGTTATAACCGGATTATATCCTGAGACATTACCTGGTTATAACATGGTTATATCATGAGACATTACCTGGTTATATCATGAGACATTACCTGGTTATAACCTGAGACATTACCTGGTTATAACCAGGTTATAACCTGTTTATAACCTGGTTAAATCCTGAGACACTACCTGGTTGTAACCTGGTTATATCTTGCGACATCACCTGGTTATAACCTATTTATATCCTGAGACATTACCTGGTTATAACCTGGTTATATCCTGAGACATTACTTGGTTATAACCGGATTATATCCTGAGACATTACCTGGTTATAACCTAGTTAAATCCTGAGACATTACCTGGTTGTAACCTGGTTATATCCTGAGACATTACCTGGTTATAACCTGGTTATAACCTAGTTATATCCTGAGACATTACCTGGTTATAACCTGGTTATAACCTGGTTATATCCTGAAACATTACCTGGTTATAACCTGGTTATATCCTGAGACATTACTTCGTTATAACCTGGTTATATCCTGGGACATAACCTGGTTATTACCTATTTATATCCTAAGACATTACCTGGTTATAACCTGGTTATATCCTGAGACATTACCTGGTTATAACCTGGTTGTAACCGAAGACATTACATGGATATAACCAGGTTATAACCTGGTTGTAACCTAAGACATTACCTGGATATAACCAGGTTATAACCTTGTTATAACCTGAGACATTACCTTGTTATAACCTGGTTTTAACCCGGTTATAACCTGAGACATTACCTGGTTTTAACCTGGTTTTAACCTGGTTATAACCTGAGATATTACCTGGTTATAACCTGAGACATTACCTGGTTATAACCTAGTTATATCCTGAGACATTACCAGAGGCCTGTACTACGAAGCTGGATTAACAAATCCAGGATAACTCTGCGACAACTCGCTCAACTTCACCGGATCTCTGCGATCCCGATCAGCTGTACTACGAAGCCGGTTATCAACTCCATAACTGAATCCAGTTCAGATCTGTGCGCGCACACCTAAAGGGGGTGGGGTCAGTGCCACCGGACCAATCTCCACAATGGAGAAGGCTGCACGTCATTTTTCACAGCTGAAGAACAGAGCTTTATTTTAACAGTGAGACAGACACAGCCGCTAAAAGCCGGAGGGACTGCCGGCAAAAAAAAAAAAATCACCGGTTGTGTAAATTACATTTGTGCGTTCATAAATTTATGGCCCCCTAATATATTGTCATGCAGCGTGTGTGATCACCACCATCACTGACCTCATTATTTCAGATACAACAGCAGTGGGGAAAAGAGTACGTGGGAGCAAATAAAAATAAATCTAAAAACATCCTTTAAAGTAGTTTGTAAGTTTATTGGAAGATTTTATTTGTACATATTTCAACGCATAAACAGTGATTTCCTCACACTGCCTTTTTTTTTTCTCCATCATCTGATGGTCACGTCATCTGCAGACACATTTGGGGTTAAGAGTTTTCTAATCTGCTTCAATGAATTCTGAATGATGACTAACAAATTTGAACCTGGAGCTTGGCAAATTTTAGTGTATTGCTTAGACTTCATGCTACCTGAATATTGAGGCCGTCCGAGGAAAACCTGTAACGTTCATAGAGAACATCATCAGGTAAATCAAACAGATTTGAACAATCATGAATATAACGCTCTTGGCGAAGCGCTCCTCTCACTATCCGAGCAACGATGTCCCCGGGATCCGGCAAAAGTGGGCAAGCCATTTTCCAAGAGATCCGATTGGTCATTGGGTGGTCTTTTATACCTGCTGAGATCTTATCCTGAAACATAACCTGCCCCGGAGCAGGTTTGGCGTTCCGCGTAAGTTACCGGGGCAACGGACCCGGATAAAAAGAGATCCACCTTCGTAGTACAGAAAACCCAGAAGTTATCCAGAAGTTATCTCGCTAAGACCAAATCCAGCTTTGTAGTACAGGCCTCTGGTTATAACCTGGTTATAACATGAGACATTACCTGGTAATAACCTGGTTATAGCCTGGTTATTACCTGGTTATAACCTGAGACATTACCTGGTTATAACCTAGTTATAACCTGAGACATTACCTGGTTATAACCTGGTTATATCTTGCAACATTACCTGGTTATAACCTAGTTATATCCTGAGACATTACCTGGTTATAACCTGGTTATAACCTAGTTATATCCTGAGACATTACCTGGTTATAACCTGGTTATATCCTGAGACATTACTTGGTTATAACCTGTTTATATCCTCAGACATTACCTGGTTATAACCTGGTTGTAAACTAAGACATTCCCTGGATATAACCAGGTTATGACCTGGTTATAACCTGAGGCATTACCTGGTTATAACGTGGGATTAACCTTGTTTTAACCTGAGACATTACCTGGTTATAACCTGGTTATATCCTGAGACATTACCTTGTTATAACCTGGTTATAACCTGAGACATTACTCGGTTTTAACTTGGTTATATCCTGAGACATTACCTGGTTGTAACCTGGTTATATCCTGAGACATTACCTGGTTATAACCTAGTTATAACCTGAGACATTACCTGGTTATAACCTGGTTATATCTTGCAACATTACCTGGTTATAACCTAGTTATATCCTGAGACATTACCTGGTTATAACCTGGTTATAACCTAGTTATATCCTGAGACATTACCTGGTTATAACCTAGTTATATCCTGAGACATTACTTGGTTATAACCTGTTTATATCCTCAGACATTACCTGGTTATAACCTGGTTGTAAACTAAGACATTCCCTGGATATAACCAGGTTATGACCTGGTTATAACCTGAGGCATTACCTGGTTATAACGTGGGATTAACCTTGTTTTAACCTGAGACATTACCTGGTTATAACCTGGTTATATCCTGAGACATTACCTTGTTATAACCTGGTTATAACCTGAGACATTACTCGGTTTTAACTTGGTTATATCCTAAGACATTACCTGGTTGTAACCTGGTTATATCCTGAGACATTACCTGGTCATAACCTAGTTATATCCTGAGACATTACTTGGTTATAACCTGGTTATAACCTGAGACATTACCTGGTTTTAAGCTGGTTATATCCTGAGACATTACCTGGTTATAACCTAGTTATATCCTGAGACATTACTTGGTCATAACCTGGTTATAACCTGAGACATTACCTGGTTATAACCTGGTTACATCCTTAGACATTACCTGGTTATAACCTGGTTATATCTTGCAACATTACCTGGTTATAACCTGGTTATAACCTGAGACATTACCTGGTTATAACCTGGTTATATCCTGAGACATTACCTGGTTATAACCTGGTTATATCCTGAGACATTACCTGGTTATAACCTGGTTATAACCTGAGACATTACCTGGTTATAACTTGGTTATAACCTGAGACATTACCTGGTTATAACCTGGTTATATCTTGAGACATTACCTGGTTATAACCTAGTTATATCCTGAGACATTACCTGGTTATAACCTGGTTATAACCTGGTTATATCGTGAGACATTACCTGGTTATAACCTAGTTATATCCTGAGACATTACCTGGTTATACCCTGGTTATAACCTGGTTATATCCTGAGACATTACTTGGTTATAACCTGGTTATATCCCGGAACATCACCTGGTTATTACCTAGTTATATCCTAAGATATTACCTGGTTATAACCTGGTTATATCCTGAGACATTACCTGGTTATAACCTGGTTGTAAACTCAGACATTACCTGGATATAACCAGGTTATAACCTGGTTATAACCTGAGACATTATCTGGTTATAACGTGGTTTTTACCTGGTTATAACCTGAGACATTACCTGGTTACAACCTGGTTATATCCTGAGACATTACCTGGTTATAACCTGGTTATAACCTGAGACATTACCCGGTTATAACTTGGTTATATCCTGAGACATTACCCGGTTATAACCTGGTTATATCCTGAGACATTACCTGGTCATAACCTAGTTATATCCTGAGACATTACCTGGTTATAACCTGGTTACATCCTGAGACATTACCTGGTCATAACTTAGTTTTATCCTGAGACATTACCTGGTTTTATCCTGAGACATTACCTGGTTATAACCTGAGACATTACCTGGTTATAACCTGGTTATAACCTGAGACATTACCTGGTTATAACCTGGTTTTAACCTGAGACATTACTTGGTAATAACCTGTTTATAACCTGAGACATTACTTGGTTATAACCTGGTTATAACCTGAGACATTACCTGGTTTTAACCTGGTTATAACTTGAGATATTACCTTTTTATATAAAAAAAGAACTTTTTTCCCCCCGAAAATTTTTTAGTTAATTCTGAGATATTATTCTTGTTAATTTAGGAAACAAGAGCAGTTTTATCCTCAAATAAATGCAGTAGGCCTTTGTGTTGAAGCACTCTAAATTCAGTCAAACATTAATCTCAAATATACCTCAAGGTAGGATAAAAAAAACATGTTAAAAATAACTTTGACTGCATTAATCAGGTAAAAAGTAAAGATTTTATGGCGTTTCCGGGTTAAAATTGTGTAATTTCCTGTGGTTTTAGTCAACATCAAAGCAGAGCAGTGGATTAGCTCTGGTGTTAGCCACCCGAGTGTACCCGAATGTAATGGCGTTTACTATGGCTATGTGCTGTTCGAGACTCAAATGTTTCGGTCGCCATATCTACTAATTTCAAAACATGTCTGTTTCTCACGCATTTAAATGAACATGTTGATGTCCACCAAGTTGCACCTCTTTAACTATGGAACAGGTAGGAATCAACTGAGTTCCTCCGAGAGTTCAGAAGCTGCGTGCCACGCGCAAGCCAATCAAATAAAGTATATCTACTGAACAGCCAATCAAAAAGCAGCATTGCTGTATCCGGGTGGATTTTGATGTCTTACGGTTTGACTACAGAAGAAGACAGACACTCGCCGTAATAGAGCAGGTTTTTATAAGGACGAGATTGACCCGATGATTACAGTAAGTCAGTAACCTACACATGCAGAGACCTCAACACCTCATGGCATATAAACTCATATGATAAACTAAAGCCCTATGCTATTGCTATTAACAGCTGTATTGACGGATTTAGCCTCTGTACAGCCATTTCCAGCCATTTTCCCCTCCACAAAAGCAGCATTTCTCATATATCTCAAATATAAGTTCTGATACTCACGACAGTGTAATGCTCATGTACCAAAGGATTAAGTATCTCCATGTTTCTGATACCTATACTAAAGTACAATTCATCTAAATGCTCAACAGTGCTGATTTTAACAACTCTCCTTCACAACAGGTAACTTTACGACTTAATACTGATATTAATGACTTTATTCTGTTTTTTTTTTCTAATTGTGCCCCTTATACTCCGTTGTATTTAAGAGATAATTATACTAATAATTATCTTCAATCCCCCCAAGGAAATCTCACTCTAAGCTTAGTTCAAAACTTGAGAGCCCTGAAATGTCCTCTTCTACAATCCCAGCCATTAAAATGTAAACATAGTACCCTCTTTTAACATTTAAGTGTATGAAGTGTAGACAAAGTGCCTTTAATTTGCCCCACCGCTCCCTTGAATCTAAACAATATCAATATCTAAACAGAATAAAATATAAAAAGCCCTTTTCCTACAATTCTAGTAAAACATATATAAATAAAGTTCCCTCCTTCCTACTATTCTAGAAGAAAAAATGTAGACAAATTGCTCTCTGTGTGCACTATCAGGGAGTAAGATGTAAATAAAGTGACCTTCAGATGTCCCACTACTGAATAAATTGTAAACAAACAGCTGAAGTTGAGTTTTTTAGCCTTCCAGAGGACGATGATTATGCCGTTTCATATAAATGAATAAAACAGAATCCAAAGTCTCTCTGGATCTTTTCAATGGGTAGAATGTAAAGCAAGGTTCACTTTGGTTTTCCCACTGGTGGATAAGATATAAATGTAATCTACAAAACATTGATAAAATATAAACAAAGAGATCTCTAGATGCCCCTTCTAGTGTGATCAAGTGACCTACTGTTTATTTACAGTATACACTTTGTGTTCATATTTTCCTCCAAAACAGCCTGTAAGCCTTTAACCATAGAATATCTCATTAAATAGAAGAAGAAGAAGGAGAAGAACTTTATTGATCCCCAAAGGGAAATTCAATTGTCTGTTGTCTCACGTAATATGTCTATAAAAGTTATCTATTATTTACAAAAGAGTATTATTTAAAAAAGATCTTCTGAATCTTTCTGTCCTACAGCGAAGAGAGAGAAGCCGTCCACCACCATTTGCCCTTTGGTCCATTAAGGTGTTGTGAAGTGGGTGATCCATGTTCTTGAGAATAGTCTCCACCTTCCTCAGTGTAGATCTCTCCACCACATCATCTACTGAGTCCAGCTTGAGTCCAACCACAGAGCCAGCCTTTTTCACCAGTTTATTCAGACGTCCTGTATCTTTGTGTTTGATGTTTCCTCCCCAGCAGACTGCACCATAGAACAGAACACCACACTGCCACCACAGACTGATAAAACATCTGCAGCGTCTTACTACAGACTTCTTTGTATTCTTTGTATGCAAACTGCAGGGAGTCCAGTTTGTCTTTGACCTCAGATTTCAGAAGGCGTAGAATCAGTATAATATAGTATATATATATATATGTATATATATATATATATATATATAATAGTATAACAACCAGATGTTAATTATTCAATTTAAAACATCTTTGAGGATTTTACAGTTTGATGGGAATTTTGGCACCCCTAGTGGACATTGTCTGAAATATAAAGTCCAAGTCAGGACTAGGTCATAAATCCCGCCTCCGCCAGCAAAGCTTATGGGGCTGTGGACAAACTTTAGAAATTTATTACACAGAATATACATTTTTCTTCCCCCTGCTTGCGGTGTTGACATGTAGTTACTTTAAGACTGGTTTGTGCTCAAGTCCTCTTTTGTCTGTCAAGTTTTAAAAGTTATTAGGGGGTTCATGTTTTCTTTGATTGACACTTGATACAGCCTATGGGCGTTCAGGGATTGTGTAGCTCAACCGGGAGATACGCTTGTTTGAGCCAAGTGTCATCACAGCGACTCTCCCACTGAATGCGCACAACGATACTGCACAATGCTGGTTTTTAGGAAATGAAAAATATATTATGGAAATACACAGAGATTTTTGGCTTCAAATCCATATACAGGCGGGACCGAGTTGTCCATTGTATATACAGTCTAAGGTTTGGATTTGGTATGTTTAACCATGTGGATCTAAATTTCCTTATTCCGCACAGGCAAAATTGTTGAATTTCTAAATCCAGGTTGTTCTTATCCAGACATAACCTTTTAAGAAACCAGACCCTGGTCAATGGACACACAGGCCCGATACCTGCTGCGACAGAGGAGAATTTGGGTCCAGGTGAACCTCCCCAGACTTTTTGTGTGTGACTACATTTCAAAAAACACAACAGGATAAGTCCTTGTTGGGCTTTGTTGCCTTGCTCAGAGGCTCTTGGCAGGAGAGACAGTGTTTTTCAGTCTCTGTAGGAGATGAGGACAAACTGTCCATCATCACATCAGCAGCCGTCACGTCCTATTTCCCTCCTGCTCTGCTTCCTGTTGTCGACAGGAAGACTTAAAAATAGAGCTGTCAATCACAGGGTGGGCCTGGCACCACTGGGACTCAAACCGGCGCTCAGGAGGATTAATTATAGTCATTTACCAAAATCAGCACTTTGAAACCTCGACAGATCGTCCGTGTGATTGAGCGAGTTGTGAAAATGAGTTTTCAATCAGGAGCGGCTCGTCTGCGCTGCAGGACGAAGAGTTGTGAATAAACGGAGATATTTTAACATGAAGGATTGAAGTAAACGTCCTAAACTGTGATAACTGCTTTTAGATCAGAGGAGGAGAGACATCAGCGGCTGTCAGTCACACACACACACACACACACACACACACACACACACACACACACACACACACACACACACACACACACACACACACACACACAGAGCTCATTAATAACACTGATACAAAGATGAGCCTGTCTGCCTCTCTCTGCTGAGAAGGTGTCTGGCTGCAATCTACCATCTCTCCAGGACCTCCAGGAGCCACAGGAATGATTGAAGTCCATCTCTCTTACCTTGGACAAAGAATGTCCAAGGCTCCTCCCCTGCAGTCCACCAGGACTGGAGCCTCATGCCACAATCACAGTTTATAAATATAATAGTTTAAAGTATAATAGTTTAATAGTTTAAAAATTATAAATACATGCCCCACCACTGTGCTGAGCAAGTAATGGTCCTGGTCTTGCTCACCCTGTTGGAATTTCAATTTGCATAACCACCTGCTTATTAAGAAGATAACTGAAATCAAACAAAGCAGAGACTTTTAAATGTAAAGATGCATGTCCACTCAGGGCTTCCATGGATAAGAAACGTACAGCCTCATTCTGAAACTGAGCCTCTGACCCTCACTTTCACAAACACACACTTTGATGTGTTGTTGTTGTTGTTGTTGGTGTGTGTGTGTGTGTGTGTGTGTGTGTGTGTGTGTGTGTGTGTGTGTGTAATAGGACAGCAGGAACGTCGCCTCAGGCAAGCCTCGTCTCCAGAAACTGCTCACATCTCAGAGTTCAGGTGTTTGCAGCCTTTCACACGTGTGGAAAAAAACACTGAAAATATTTTTAACCAGATGATTCAGAAACATTTATGACAGACGTCAGTTTCAGCGAGAGACAGTTAAATTAGGACACTTTTATCAGTTTTAGTGTCCAACTTTTTCAGACAAGGATGATAAGAAAAGTACAGAGACACAGTGAGTACTACAAAACTCAGTTTAATTTTATATTGATGGTGTTGTTGTGTTTACTTTCTTTCTCAGCCCAAAAGTCAGTGAAAGTTCTCCAGATGAAGAGTTCCTTTTGCTTTAACGTCATACACAGACAAATGTAATTTTTAATGCCTAAAACTGTGGTGAGGGGGTTGTTACTTTTCCCACAACAAATAATCACAAGGAGGTGTACATGTCACTGCAAAAGGCACCAGCCACTTACTTAGTCCACAGGGGGCGCCAAAATCAACACTGACAAGTTCTTTCCAGGTGCTTTAAAGATACAGTGAGTGGCTGAATCTCAATCTCCTGAGCCCTCATTTACTTAAGGGACAGCACCTGGAAAGTGATTGAGAGAATGAGGCTGCAAGGGCTTGAGTTACTGTGAATAGGAATAGGACAGCCCTTTATCGAAAGCAATGCATCATGCTACTCACAATTGCAGCTTTAGAGCTTTTCTGCCAAACATCACAATGCAATGAACTTTGGGTAATTCCATTATGCTAAGTTTGCAGAGATCCCCACTTGCAGAAAGGGTGCAGGGGTGAAGGGCTCAAAAAGTCAGCGAGAGATCCCTCACACACTTTACGATTTGACAGTGGGACAGCCCTCAGCCCTCGCAGACTTTGCAGGAGCGCGCCTTAAAGTCAGTGAGTGTGTGAGTGTGGACATTGGGATTGGGCCAGTTTGTAGGCACCCCAGAGGTAACGGTCCACGTGCACACCCAAAATATAGAGGTTATACCTCAAGAGGTTGGCCTAATTCCAGCCTGCGACCCCTGTCCCTGTCCTCTCTTTCTCCCTTTTTCCTTCTCTGTCCTCTCCATAAATAACAGCAATAAAAGCCCAAAATATAACTTTAAAAAGGTGACACTTCCTTTCAGTAATTTGTGTAAGTGAGCAGAAGGGTTGCTTGTTCTGCATAAATATGAATGTTACTGAAATATTGCCACATCAAAAGGTCACACCACCAGAACAAACAAACTCACTAACAAACTCAAAGTGCTGGAATTGTGTTTGAAAACTCTTAAATTCCCTTAAGTGTTGAGCACACATGACCTTTTAAGTGAGCGAGTAATTATGTTGCTGTGTTACAAGAGTGAGTAGTGTAAAAACCAAAATGCAGAGAAATCTTTAAAGCAGTTATGGATTGTAAAACTAAAGACCAGTAACACAGAAACATTTAATTTTCTTAAGGGAAAATAAATACATCTGTGTTGGGATTAAGTGATGGAGACAAAGTTTAGAGGAGGAAAGCAACTTTAGTATTTCTGTTCAGGTGTGTTTAGGTGTCACTCAGTCGTCAGTTTGCTCTCCAGAGTCTCAAAGACAGAGTGAGGATCCTGATCAGCGTCAACGGGAATGGCGTCTGGAAAAAAAGTCTAAGGAAAAAAGTATCATCATACTGGATAGAAAGTAAATTCTTGTAAATGTGTGTGTGTGTGTGTGTGTGTGTGTGTGTGTGTGTGTGTGTGTGTGTGTGTGTGTGTGTACCTGGAGGGAGATGATGTTTATCCTATACTGTCTCAGTCTTTGTGTTACAACCTCTGTGCAGTCCTCTGGTCTCACCTGCAGTCGGTCCTGGACCTCAGCGTTCGGAGCGGGTCGAGTCAGAGTGTGGAACCTGCAGTAAGAAATGAATACAAACAATGAATACATTACAAATAATACAAACAATAACCAACAGGTACTGGAATTGGCCTCCTTATCAAACTGGTTTCCTTACCTCTCTCCACTGACCGGATCCGTCGCTCTGAGAGTGATTCTCTCCAGACAAACGTCATCTGTCAACTCCAGGAGGAAAACTCTGTAAGGAGACAATCAAAGGTCATTGTCAGGTTATTAAGAGGTCAGAGGTCAACATCCAGCATCATAAATAAGCTGTTTAACCATCTCACAGACAAAGAGTCCTTAATATTTAAAGAGCGCTTGTATTTTAAACAGTTAATGTGTGGCTGTAGGTCCATTAGAGTGAATATTTATACAGCAGCATCAAATATTCAACAGCACTCAACATGCTGTGTGTGTGTGTGTGTGTGTGTGTGTGTGTGTGTGTGTGTGTGTGTGTGTGTGTGTGTGTGTGTGTTTGGGACTCCTGCATGCTCTTGAAAGTAGCATAAATTGTAGTAATAGTTTTAGCAGTCTGTACTCCTCTCGTCTCTTTGCCTGTTGCACTACAATATCAGGGACTACAGACAGGCAGGTTCAGCAGCAGGTCTCTTCTACTACAGAGTCATGCTGTTGCATTCCCTGTTGTCGGAATATGTTTTGCCATTGTTTTGCTGAAATATGAAGGTCTTCCCTGAAAAAGTCTTTGCCTGGATGTTGCTCCTAAACCTGTAGATATTGTTCGGCATCAATGGAGTATCAGTATTTTTTGGTGGTAGTAGTAGTAGTTGTAGTTGTTGTAAATTGTAGTACCTGCTGGGACTCCTGCAGGCTTTTGGTTAATTGAAGTGGTATTTTTAGAAGTCTAATGGGGGTGGTAGTTGTGTGTGGTACCTGTTGGGCTGATGCTGGGACTCAAGCAGGTTCTTGGCTTGCTGCAGGTCACTGGGGAAGCCGTGAAGGATCCAACCCCTGCAGCTGCAGTCGACTCGGCTCAGCCGTTCCTCCAGAACCTGCAGCACTACAGAGTCTGAAACTGGACCAAAAGGCAGATGCTGTGTTCAAGGAGAGGACCCCCCCCCCCAAAAAAAACTAAACAACTTTAAAACAGAGTTGGCGGTGTGCAAGAAAAAAGTTCCATAGAAACATTAATGCAACAACCAAATACAAAGACATTTAATTAACACTTAATTAACAATCTGCAGCTTCTGCTCAGTTACATACCTGCAGGTATTAATGTGAATAAATACTGGACTAAACCTTCAGAAAACAGGGTGAAATAGGTAATAATATAAACCAGCGGATTGGTTGAAAGCGCTGGTTTATGTAAAAAGTGATCCTCAGAACTGTTCAGTGTGATCATGAATCCTGTATCTGCTGTTATGAAAGGTGTAGAGTAGATTGTTCTATATCTGCAAGATGAACACGGCTCTGTCTGCTCTATTCTGACAGCTGCTGATTATTAAACACAGCTGCTGTGATCCAGCTGGGATCAAACACACACACATACACACATGCACTAATATGAATCTGTGAGTTGGAGAATGAAAGAGGTGGGGGAGAAGTGTGAGTGTGTCGTTAAGAAGAAGTGAAAATCCCCAGAGGGGATGCTGATTTACAGACAGGAATCAAATAGTTTTTACTTGAGTGTAAAGCCAACAAATCCAACACATTACCAGACACTGACACCACTGCAGGATCCTCTCCGTACAATATTTACTCATCTGGATGGAAGCTCTCCTACAGACACCATGACTTTTAGAGTAACTTAACTCTTGATGAGGATGGGCTTTGATAACTTTGCACATTACACAAACCTTTACCTCTGTGGTGCAACAATACCCTTTATGTAACCATGGCTATTGTTGCAATAACTTTAATGAAACACTGAAGTCTGCACGGCCCGCATCTCTCTGTCTCATGTTCTCAAGGATATAATTTTTGTTGTACAAAGTGCAATGACAATAAAAACATTCTGTTCTGTTCCTTGAGGTGACACTAATTGGTTGTCCTATTCACAATACAAGATTGTTTGTGTGTGTATGTATGTGTGCGAGTTACCTGGACTTCCATGATCCAGGTAAGGTTTAATTTTTTCACCCAGAGCTGAACCTTCAGCTGCCACAGACCTCAACAGTTGACCACAACACACTGAGATGAAAAGGGTTGAAAGAGTGACACATTATAAACCTGAAAGTGAAATTGGTTATTTTCTAAAACTGTGGGACAAAGTTGTGTTTCTAAAACTCAGACTAAACAAGAATTTCAGATCCGTCAGTGTTTGTGTGAATGACTGTGAATGTTTGCGTACCATCCACCATCTTGTATTTCTCTGACAGCAGCCTGGCCTGATGACTCTTCCCTGATCCGGGTGGACCCAACAGGAGGATTCTGGGAGTTCTGGGGCGTTGATGAGTCCGGACAAAAGCCAACACTAACGCACAATTAAACACATATGCTCAGCAAACAAAGGCTCAAATATAAAAACACAAATTACATGAGAAAACTCATCCAAAAAGGTGAATGTGTGAATGTAAATCAGTAAATCATCAGCATATTGGGTTAGTGGCCATTATAGGAAGCCTTGATCGGAAGTTTTGCTGCAGTTTAGTCCTGCCTGTTTGGTGTGTAATATAAATCAGGATGAGTTGTTTAAAGTCTCTGGATAAGTTATAATTTTGGTCTTTAATGGCCTCATCTTGAGAGGACAGGTCAGTAGACAGAGCAGGAAACTAGGAGAGAGAGTGGGGAGTGGCATATGGGAAAGGGGCTGCAGGTTAGAATCTTACAGAAGCCCCTAGCTTGAGGACGATAGCCTTTATCCACGGGACATGCAACTTCACCATAAGGCCAAATTTGTGCTTTTTTCACTAGGCCTAAAGAGAGAGCTATAGAGGATCTAAATCTAAGCCCTGGAGGATGCCAAAATATCAAACTCGAGCATCCTGATTTATCACGAAAAACTCTACAATAATGTTGAAAAATGATATCAACATTGGATAGTTTTGGCAGCTGAAATTGTGGTATAGAAGCCAGAACTAAAAGTTTTGGTATGTTTAAACCATAGACTGTGTATAGAATGAACGCCGTCTGCCTCCTTGCTGGGTGAAGCCACCCCTAGAACAGCCCCCTCTGGTGACAAGCTGCTGGCCAGGTCATAAATCCTGCCTCCTCCAGCAATCCCTATGGAGCTGTGGACAAACTTGAGAAATTAATTACACAGAATATAAATTTTTCTCCCCCCTGGTTGTGATGTTGACATGTAGTTACAGTAAGACTGGTTTGTGCTCAAGTCCTCTTTTTTCTGTGCCGCTCCGTATTTTAAAAGTTATTAGGAGTTCATGTTTTCTATGATTGACACTTAATAATAGCCTATGGGTGTACAAAGACAGCGTAGCTCACCCAGGGGATACACTGTTTGAGCCGAGTGTCATCACAGCGTCTCTCGGCGTATGTCCCACCGAATGCTTACAACGCTACTGCGCAATGTTGGTTTCAAGAAGTGCAGAAAAACACGGAAATACTGAGAGCTTTTCGGCTTCAAATCGGGATACTGGTGGAAGGCAGAACCAAGTTGTCCAAAGTATATACAGTCTATGGCTAAATAACTTTGAAAAGAAATGAATAATTATCAAGTCAAGAGGGTACATAGAAGTTAATGCAATGAGATGTACACGATTTATTTAAGTTACTGTGCTCCTGGTGTATATGTGGGTATGTTAACCTTGCTGGTAGATGTCAGCATGTGGTTGGTCACTGTTGATGATCTTCAGGACGTGCTGATAGGCTACGCTTAGACCTGTGACCTCACAGCGGTAGCGCTGCAGCTCAGCCAATAGCTCCTTCTCTGACCGACTTTGCTCTTCCTTCAGGCGCTGAGCAATGGAGTCCTCAAGAGGCCAGATGAAGGTCTTATGGTAAACATCTGCAGACAGGGAGTGAAAACATTAGTCATTACTTCATGTCAGCATATGCTGGTCATTAATGGACTCATCTGATTGGATGGATCAGTGACTAATGATGCTGTTGGACTACAGCAACTATACCTGAGGAGGGGAGGGTTTTTTTATGAGTGAATCTATGCAGCCGGATGAATCAGGACTCACCTCCTGATACTGGGTCCACTAGTTTCCCCTGGCTTCTCTCCAACAGAACATCATCAGGAGCCTCCAGCATTACTACACACACACACATTCCCATTCACAGTAGTATCAGGATAGATGTATGTAGTGGCCGTGAACACATGAACTCTTGATTGAATCTGATCTACTCTGATTTATTCTCACCAACATGCTCAGGGATGATGCCAGCCTGCTGGAGACTTCGAGCCTGCAGTCGAGTCTGAGGGATCCCCTCCAAAAGCCATCCCTGAAATACACACAAAGACAGATGCACAGATAGATGCACAGGTGAACCTGCTGATCTCTTTCCTGCCTTTTTATGCAGTCAGGACCCCATGATCTCTCCATTACCTCTAGCCTCAGAAAGTACAGGAATTTTGTCAAGACCCTGAGGGGGTTTAAAGTAGACTGTATGGGACTGAAAGTATAGACAAGATAAACCTGGTAAGTAGACTGTCCTGATAGCATTTTTTTTAGCAAGTCACTCACCAAACATGACAAAAGGATCACTTTTGTGTGATCATCAAAACCGAGCAAAGAGTGAAAATCTGTAGAAAATAAACTGAAGTTGGTGGTAAATTCCCTCGTTTCCAGAGAGCAATTTACAAGAGCTACAGCTAAATATGTGTTCTTAATGATCTAGTTGGCAAGTTAGGGACTGTGTGAATCTTAATGGACTGATACTGTTGAAATTTACAGTATAAATCTGAATCCTTAATGATCTCCCTCAAGGGTTCCTAAAAACCCATTAAGTCTATACAAAACCTCCTTCTGGACTCCTGAAACTTCCTCCAGCTCTGTTGTTGTAAACTGTCTCTGCATTAACAGTTTAAAAGTTGTACAGATGTCAGACCTGAACTAAAAACTGCTCATTAAACTCCGTCTCCTGCATACAGTCGTGATAGTGTTGTGTTTTTGTATGAAACTGAAGAGTCTGACAGCAGCTGTATCCTCTACCCGCTGCCGTCTGACAGTCACATGAAACCTAAATAAAACTAGACTGTTTAATGCAGACAGCGGCTTCATTCCCACTATGACGCTCAGGAGCATTAATCCCTCAGTGCTGCCTGCCAGGCTGAATAAAGACAACTGACAGTAGCACTGACACACACACACACGCATGTATGACAGGCTGCATGTGTGCAGCACTGAGTTTTTAATGGCTGTTAACAAATGATTAGTTATGTTACAGAGATATCTTACCCTGCTGTCAGCAACTGCAGACAACTCTGTTTAACAATGGAGGTTTGATTTTCCAGCCACGAGTGACCGCTGACAGCGAGACTGAACAGCAAAAACATCACTATCACACCTATCAATACATCCACATGCAGGACCCTGACTAATTTATACAGGAATCATGACATGATGTGGTGAATCTATTTTTTTTTTTAAAGTTCTGTCCACGTGAAAGCTCATAAACAGTTCAAAAGTTCCCATAGTTGTGTCAGGCTAATAGGTGGAGATAATGTGTATTCAGTCTGTCACATAAAATAAAGAAACATTGTGAGCATCGTATAATGACAAAGAATAGCTGTTCTTTCCCTGTTAATACGCAATTATACCAAGTACTGAGCAGATTACACTGACAGCCTGACAACTGGGGCAAGTGCAATGCATGGGAACAAAGCTTGCCATGGCTGAGGTTGGTGACTATATCAGATGAACACCTCATGATTACTGAGGCCATGAAATATTATGAAAATATTGTTAATGAATAGGGTAAACTTGAAGACAAAACAACACAATCAGTTTTCAAAAGTACCGCTTAAATGTGGACTAAGCCTAACTGAACAAATATGTCAGATGTTAGAAGGATTTTCTTTGTACAAAATTTTAAAAAGTAGTCCAATTTTGTATGCATTTTTGTATATATCTTGTCTTTGAAATCTGAAGGTGTAATTAAGTATAAAGAACTTTACCTTAGAGACTTTATTTCATTATCATTTTAACATTATAAATGATTGTATCCTTTTGAAAACATGGAGAAATAAGTAAATAAAGTGTTTAACCTATGGGGACAAATCCTTTTAATTCCACCTGCAGACCTGTAGGACCTCACACATGACGTGATGGAGATAAGAATCAAAGAAATCACCACTTTCATAAAGACTTAAAGGGACATATGACTGAGACAGCAGCCGCAATCTTGGGACGCATTGTGTAGAAAGTAGAAGTTGTGATAATAAAGACAAGTGAAGTGAGGACAGGGAGACAAGATGGCAGAGGGACGGGTAAAGTATTTAATCTGACAGGAGGAGGCGGGGTCCAGATGGGGGCTGTCAATCATCCTCCCTCCTGCATTCAGTCTGACAGTCAGAAAATAAAGACATCACACTCACACACATCCTCTCAAACACCAACACACGCAGTCCCAGGTGTGTTTGATGAGTTTAGCCTGCAGCCAAAAACAGCCATTAACAGATGAAAGTCGCTGATAATCACACACACAAGCACACACACTAAACTCTGATGCTAAATGCTAAACGCTGAAGCTAAACGCTGGAGGCTGAAAGAGGCAGCTGTTTGTAGTGTTTAGAGGAAAGACGGGAGCTGAACGCTGGTTTACTGCTGATCACTGAGAGGCTCCGAGGCACACACTGAACACCCACTTCCACACACTAAACACACACTTTTACACACTGAAAACACACCAGCTGACCGGAATAAAGTGAGAAACAGTAGATGAAGAAGTGTCACACAAAGAGATGTTGGACATGTTTTCTTGTTGTAGCCAAAGCAACTTTTAAATATAAACCTCTGGGTTCATGAGACGCTGATTTAAACATTTAACTCATATCAAAACGCAGATGAACAGCGATGAACAGCGAACAGCTGAGGATTGGAGCTCAGTTCTCCTGTGTGTATGGTCACATGGAGCTCCATCTGCACAAGTGATTTAGCCACACAGTTTGTTGTAGCTATCTACAGTCTCTTCTTCACTGCTCACACCGGTCATTTTCAGAGACCTACAGGGAGAACTGATGAACCTGAAAATGAACTGAAACCTTTTCTTGGACCCAGTTTATTACCTACAGGACCCCTTGGACCTGTTCACTGACCATTGGAGTCTTAGAGGCAATCAGTCCCACTAGGACTTTTTCCAATTTTGACTAAAATGTCCTTTCTTTATCTAAAACTCACCAAAAAGATCACATAAATTATCTGCAGCGGCCACTTAAACTTCATTGAAATCTTAAAGACTTCCTCTACAAACACAAACACCTCCTAACATCCCTGTTGAATAAGAATAAGGATAAGAATAACTTTATTACAAGCATAATAAGGTTCAGTCCTTTTGGCCACAAAATCTACTACATGGGTATGAAATCAGGAAAACAGCTAAACACTGGACCACAGTATAAAGGGACTGGAGCCTATCCCACTTTAAAGGTCAGGGCGTACCCCAGACAGGTCACCAGTCCATCACACTTACATCCACAGGTTAATAAGGGTCACCAGTTCACTCAGCAAGCATGTTTTTGGACTGGAGGAAACACACACATGCACTGGTACAAAATCCACACAGACAGGCTCCTATTTCTGGCCTCAGATACAGATCAGGAACCATCTTAAAAGCTGTCAGTTTTTACCACTGCACCATTGTGCAGCTGTTATTACTACACTAGCTACAGAAACACACTTGTTAGAAACAAAAAGCACTGACAAGGGGTCCACTGATATTACTTTTTCAGGGCCAAAACCACTTACTGTTAACACATTTGGAGTAAAAATCAGAATTTGGAAGTTACAAACTACAACCCAAAACCTTTTTGAAATGCCTTTTGCAATTTTTTAATCTGCTGATTCCTATATGTCATAAAACTGAAGACAAAAAAGGACAAGTTAAGGAAAAGTACAGGACAAATAAAGGAGAGGTAGCAGCTGCTAGTGAGTTAGCCATAGCTGCCCTCTGAGGGATGATTAGGCACTTTGAAATTTAGAGATTTACTTGAGATTTACTGTGAATCCAGAAACACTGTTAGAGCTTCTTCAGGTTACTGAAAAGTTGAATATTTACACTTTTAATAGTTTTTAAACTGTCTTCATTGAGTGCTGTAACCATAGACTGTATATACTATAGACAACTTGGTTCGGCCTTCCGCCAGTATATGGATTTGAAGCCGAAAAGTTCTCTGTATTTACGTGTTTTTTCTCTACTTCCTGAAACCATCATTGCTCAGTTGCGTTGTACGCACTCCACCACTTGCACAGTAGCATTGTACACATTCGGCGGGAGAGTCGCTGTGATGATGCTCAGCTTAAAACAGCGTATCCCCCGGGTGAGCTACGCGATTTTCATACACCCATAGGCTGTATCAAGTGTCAATCATAGAAAACATGAACCCCCTAATAACTTTTAAAAATGGAGCTGTACAGAAAAAAGAGGACTTGAGCACAAACCAGTCTTACAGTAACTACATGTCAACATCACAACCAGGGGTGAGAAAAATTCATATTCTGTGTAATAAATTTTTAAAGTTTGTCCACAGCTCCATGGGGATTGCTGGTGGAGGCGGGATTTATGACCTATACTGCAGCACATCACCAGAGGGTGCTGTTCTCGGAGTGGCTTCACCCAGCGGGGAGGGAGATGGCATCCATTCTATATACAGTCTATGGCTGTAATTTACAATCTACCAGGAATATTACCCTTCAAAATAAAAGCATAATCAGACCATACAGGAAACAATTCAAACAGAAGAGGTAGTGTCTTCTGTAAAGTGGATAAATCATATTTTCAGTTAGAAAAGATAACGACATGTAAGGTGATTGTGTCTGGTTACGTTTTTATAGTATAGTGTTTTGCTCCATCCTTGTCTTTGACAGATTGTGCTATTTTATTTTTCGAGTTTTACGCAAATATCCCGATATCATGTCACAGCCTATTTTGGTCATGATAATTGAGAGGCGAAAATCTGATATCGAGACAGCCCTGAATCACATACAGAAGTTCACTGTTAACCATTTACATTTACAACAAAACAGCAGAGAGACGGGTAGAGTATTTAATCTGACAGGAGGTTGCATGAACATCAAATGGTCATGAGTGACCAGAGTGTGGGCGAGGCATCAGGTAGGACAAAGTAGTGTGAAATAACAGGCCAAGAGGGCAGCACAACCATCTGTAAAAGGCTGGTACAGATAACCAGACAACATTGGTCCAGACAATCACCTAACACTGATTTTCAGTCTCCCCTAACACTTTAAAAGTCCTTGTTAGTCCTCCACAACACCCCAAATGACTACTAGAACTGAGGACTCTAAGCACTAAGAACTCAATCTGTGTTTATGAGGAAGGACACTCCACAGACCACAAGGCCATCCTGAATCAGTACTTGAACTTCCCTAAACACTTGATTACTGACACTTTCAAACTTTGAAAAGCAAACTTTGAGCACCTCTGTGAGTTTTTTCCTCCAGAACCTCCAAAGGAACATTCAAACCATCCAAAGTAAATCAAGACTCTTCTCTTAGACCACCTTTGTGCCTGACATGACTTCTGGATTCTCTCTCAGACTGTCTTGTTTGTTCCCACTCAAACTCTCCTTCCCTGTATGTGTTTTAATGCCTCACATTCACTGTAAAGGTATTTGAATAAAGGGCAGACGTTCAATCAGACAGATAAGTGCAGTTGTGAGCTTCAGTTTGTGTTGTTGTTTTTGTGTGAGTGTTGCTGACAGCAGCTTCACGTTCTTTAATTCTCTTAAACTGATCAGAAACCGGCGCTCGCTGTCCTGATGAACGCTGACAGGAAACAGGACGTAATGCTAATGAGGAGCAGCAGAGAGGACGAGCCCGAGTGAAAATAACACCCGTGATGTGACAGCAGCACGTCTGTTTGATCAACTGATCCCCGGGGAAACACGCCAACACGCTAGTCGGCCTGCTGGGATTCGTGGTACGACACGGCAGCGACCAGAGCGCTAATTATTATCATCACAGAGGCACATCAGAGAGAGAGACAAAGAGACAAAGAGAGAGAGAGAGAGAGAGAGAGAGAGAGAGAGAGAGAGAGGCAGCTGTTCTGCTGCTACTACCAAATGGAAACAGTCTGCTCTTGGTGGTTCATTGGACGCTGTAGCTCTTTTCACTGATACACAACGCTGCTGCTGCATGTTCCCTGAAACCTTTAAGGTGGACTGAACTTTTTTCACCCTGACTTCACTCGAGACTTTACCTGCCAGCCCTTCTTAAAGTTACTGTAGGAGTGTGAGAGGGGGATTTCATGTGACTGGTATGATCTTTTATGGAGACTATAATGCAGCTTCATAATCTTCTCTGCTCCCAGTACGTTCTTTACACTCTTTCAATAATACTGTGAATATTTCTGGATATACATACTACTGAAATCAATATAAAAAACTGTCATCATAGCATCTGGCTCTGTTACTTTGCCTGTTATCACTAACCCCCTGAAACAGCATAATATGAGTGACCTAGTGTGTGATCTCATAACACTTTATAATGTTGTGAAAGTCAGAGCGGCACAGCTTATAAACACACATGGGGTTGCCATAAACACACACACTTAGACAAGCACATACACAGTGCTGTTCCACCCTGCCTGCTATATCACCACCCTCTGCCCCCCATCAATGTCAGCTGAGACCTGCAACAGAGGACCAGAGGCTTAATGACCTAAACCCACCATGATGCCTCCTTGCTTTAAAAACTGCAGAAGAGACGTAAAAAGGGAATATCCAGCTTTGACACAGCTGTATGTGAGGATTTCCTGGCAATTTTCAGTTGTTATCAATTTTTATCTTAATTTATGTATTTTTAGAAGACAGAGAGTTTTCTCCCCCTTTTCCCTTCACAGAGATTGGTGGCTCCTCCTACACCAATGCACCTGCAATCAGCGGCTACACTTAAGCTCTGCCTGGATGTCCCTCTGTGCCAGATTATTCCCACACCTGCTGTGGAATCTAGGCCAGTTTATGAGTATCGCTACTTTTGAAACTCATTCTCATTAACATGTGATTTACCATTGCCTAATTCTTGTTCTCCTCCTCACCCCTCCATGCTGCCACAACTCACTCTCAGGATCACTCACCTGCCTTCTCAGCAAACTCACTCGTCCTCACCTCACCAGGGAGCTCACACCTTGGACCAAGAACCCATTCCCCTTGTCACATCCACTTCAAATAAATCTTTAAACACTTCCTGTTGCCTCCAGTCTGCTTCTGGGTTCAACTTAGAATGCACAGTTAGGAAATCATTACAGTTTTGCTCTGAAGATACTGAGCACAAAAGACACTGAACAGATAATAAAAGCTGCCTATCTCAAAACACAGTTAGTGGACAAGTGGACACAGGCCCTTAAACAAGGACAGACTGTGATGTGTGAGTGCTGATAATGGTCTTACTCTGTTGAAGCAGTCCTTTCTGTTGAGTCTCTGTTGGATCTGTTGGACCAGAAGCTCAGCAGGAATCTCCTTCACACACAAACACATAGTATTAACAGTGTAGTTCTATCAACAGCACACATTTATTGTCTCTTGTCATCTGTATCTGATCATCACACATCTGATGTTTGCAGCTGATCGTGTTGTGATTAAATTGTAGCGTGACAGAGTATGTAAGTTAGCTGGAGGTCAGAGGTCAACACTGTGTATGTGTGTGTGTGTGTGTACCTGATCTTTGAGTGTGTGTTGGCATACCTGTGCGCTCAGCTCTGTCTGGTTCTGCAGTAAACTGTCTACAGTCACACGAACAGCTCTCAGCTCTTCACTCAGCTTTTTGGCCTGATGGACGACAACAATGACAAAAGACTCACACTCTCTGGTTACTAGTCCTCTATATTTGATTCCCTGTCCAAGATATTTAATAGACCAATAAACCTGAACCCTCTCACCACCATACTCGGTATTCAATGTGAGAATGATCATCTTTCTAGATTCCTTCTGATTGCACTGCTTTTGTAACCCTTTTAGCAAGAAGGATAATTTTACTTAATTGGAAACAGACTGCCCCACCCTCCTACAAACATTGGGTGAGAGATACACAACAACTCCTGAGGCTAGAAAAGATCAGAGTGGCTCTACGATGTCCTAAAGATCATTTCAGAAGGATATGGCAACCTTTTATTACATTTTTGCTCAAACAAACATGAGGCTTTGTCCTACATCTCATCCATGATGTCCTTTATTATTACTACTGAAAATCACTTTTTTTTTGTTTTTTAATTTTACTATAATTAGATTTTTTCTTACTTGTCCCCAAGGGTGGGGGATGGGAAAAAAAGTTTGTTCTTGCATTTTTGTATATATGCTGTTACATTTTCTGGAAAATCGATAAATGAAGTGTGAAAAAAGGTGTTACAGACTAAAAATACGACTTAATAAACAGCCGTCAAAGATGTTTGAGACAATGCAAACATTAGCACCCAAGTATAAAAAAGGAGAAATGGTGGCATTAAAAAACACATTTCACCTCTCAGACATTAGCTAGAGCTGTTTATTCTGAACAAGAGTAAGCTCAAGCAGACCACACAAAGACCCTCACCACTGTTTGCTTTCCAACAGCAGGAGGACCGAGCACCATGATCCTGGGAGCTGATGCACAAAAAGGGAGAGAGGCAGACAGATAAGGCAGAGAGACAGACAGAGAGACACACAGGCAGTGAGGCTTTGACATGAACAAAAGGTCACAGTGAAAACAAAACTTCAGAGTCTTAATAAAAGTCAAATATTCATGAACTAAAGTTTTTTTGGGGACAAAAGGGTGGAGTTTTAAGTATTCAAAATGTATTCAACAAGGTCCAAGAGGTTTTGCGTTTTATGAAAACATTTAAAGAAATGATCTTGTTGTTGGAAGAAATAAGAAAATACAAAAAGAACAAAACAAAAAACAAAACAACAAACAACAAAAAAACAAAAAAACTTGTGGGCCTCTTTCAAATTCAGTACCATTACTGCAGCACTTAGAGTACTCCCTCAACAAATACATGTAAGGGGCCAGGCACTGATTTCAAATTACCTGGCATGAAAAGTCATTCTCATTATAAATACACACACAAGCACTGATGGCTTCAAAATTCAGCATTATGGATTGAAGACCTTAAAAAATTCACGCTGTAATTCCACATTATTAAACGCTCACAGGGAAAATAGATCCCTAACCACCTTTTATTTGTTCTGCTGACCATCTTAAGTCTCAAAAGGGAAACTACGAAAAAATTTGTACAACATATGAACTCCTCTCTCAACTCTCTCAAGAAATTAACTCATGCACACAAATACTGGAATCTTGTGCGCACAAGTTATGATCTTGTGAAAACAAGTTTGTTGTCTTCTGCTCACTGGAGGAAACAAGCTTTTATCTTGTCAGACAGTGAAGCCATTTTGTGCATACAAGTTAAATATTGTGTGTGTAATAATTAATTTATTATTACTTTTAATTAGTATATTTGTATAAGATTATTACCTTGTGCAAACACCGTAGACATTTTCAGTGCAGAAGTAAACCCCAGTAATCCTCACAAGAAAATTATATAATGCATATTAATTAATACACTTGTCCACAAAATATATTTCTACAATGTGCACAATATGAAAGCCTATTTGGAGAAAATTATTAAGTAACATTCCTAAGTCATTTTTTAAAATCCTTTCTATATTTAATTTTAGTTCGGAAAATAGATTACATTTGACAACCAAAAGTCAAAGCACTAAAATAAGGAAGGACCAAATAAATGTGATTCTGGAGGATACTACATTTGTATCTGTGGATCACTGAAATTTGTACAATTTAAATAAAAGAATAAAACTTGAATTAAAAAGAATGAAATAAATTAAATCGAAAATGTCAGAGACATATAAGGGTCCGATATCTCAGGTTGACTGATTTCGGAGAGGACTGGCTAAAGACTCACAGCTCCATCTAGTGACTGAAGAAATAAGTGATAGCTCATTGGATATATGAGCATTTAGAGTATTTCGGCTGTCTGTGGAGTTGGACTTCAATAAAAGCAGAACACTGAAATTCTGCGGGATTTCATGTTGGAGTTCATGTTAAAGATGAATAAATGCAACTGTGTGTCTCTTGCTCTCTCTTTTTTATATCACCACCTCTTTGATACATCTAAAAACTCACTGCACAGCTCTCAGTTTTTACCTCAGAGGCACTGAGTTACTTCAGCTCAAGTAAACGTGTTGGTGTGTGTGAGGACTTACTGTCCACACTGCTCCTCTGCAGTAGGCTGATCAGATAACTGATCGGATCTTCAGGCTGATCAATCACCAGCCTGGAAAGCATGCTCTGAAACACACACACACACACACACACACACACACACACACACACACACACACACACACACACACACACACACACAGAGAGAGAGAGAGAGAGAGAGAGAGAGAGAGAGAGAGAGAGAGAGAGAGAGAGAGAGAGAGAGAGAGAGAGAGTGAATTAGTTTAGTCCTCTTGGTCTGCAGCTGCAGCTTTAAAACCAGCAGACTGACTGGTGAATACCTGCATTAGATGATAGACATTATGTTTGTCTGCGTAGACGGACATTTGTGGAGGGATCCTCACAGGTTTCACTGTCTCATCCATCACCAGCAGAATGGGGCGAGGTGATACACGTGATTGTTCTTTTTCCTGAGGACCATGAACGCACCACAGTGCCACAATTAAGATATACAGCACAAAGAAGACGACCAGTTAAAGATGGAAACCTTTTCTTGTCGTCAAAAATAAGGCAATAGTTAAATTTATCATTAAACAGTGGTCTTACAGGGAAATACGTGCTTTGTCCTGCAGTAACAGCAATACTTGCACTGAGCTAAACACAGACGGACAGAACCATATACAGTGATGTTGTTAAACTCACCTTTCTTTAAGCTAGGTTAGCTTCTCCCCGTTTTAACTCTTTCTGAACGACTGTCTGAACCGTCTTGAAACATTAACTGTTAAGAGTAAAATTCAAGAAAACCACCTGTTGCCGAACTGTTGTCACCGTCTGCTCCTCATTCACCCTGACAATCTGGTTGCTAAGAACGTTTGTTTGTCGCTAGGGGCGAACGTCATCAGCGCGCTTGCGCAGTTGAGCAGTGAGTGTTTTACATCAACGTGGCTGCATCTGTGTTTTTTTCTATGGGACTAAGATTAGTTTAAGTAAACGAGTATTAAAATACAGATGTTAATCGAGATGACTGGCCGAGAAACTCGTCTCTGTGTCATCTGTGATGGTGTAAGAAGGATTAAATGATACAATAAAGAATTACAAAATCCTTATCCAGTAATTTAATAAAAAAAAAAAGTAAACCATCATTCGTTGTATATTCATTACATGCTTACATATCACCTTTCAATGACCTTCCTTTTTCGAAATCAGATGATTATGGCTTATACTGGCTCATGTAAACCAGAAATTCAGTCTCTCATGTTACAATATTTTCTAATATCAGTCAAGAAAAGGGATTAGAAAAAACAAAAATGACTAAATTCTGGAGAGCATGTTCATTCATACACTAAGTATTTGGCTGGGGCTCTTTAACCATGCAACACTGCATCAATGTGGTGTTCTGTGGAGTAGGGGATCAGCCTGTGGCCCAGCTGAGGGTGTTATTGAAACACCAGTTGCTTTCATCACAGCCTTAATCTCAGCTGTATTTTTGGACAAGGTGTTTGTCATCTTAATGTAATCAAATGACCCATGCCAATCCCAGGTCAATCCTGACCTGAACCCATTAGAAAATGATTGACCAACCACATGTTCAGCAACCCATTTTGTGGTAATTTTGGCACTGCTGGCGGGTGCCAAGTCCAGGTAAGTGTTCCTCAAATTTGTCCAATAATACTGTCGCTTCATAATGTAGAGATGAACTGCTGTTTTCCTTTTACAAGATGAACCAGTAGTAATAAAAGTTCAAAACAATATTGTAATGTTCATGTTAAAACACTTGTGCTTGTATACTTTTTAAAACTTTATCCCTTTACCGATGTGTTTCTATGTGAGAAATTAAAGTGTATTTGTTCCACACAAGTCAAGTAACCAAACTAGAATTTTGTCTCAAGGGAAACTCTCTGAGCAGACAGATATCAGCTGCCACTGCTGTACAGTTTTCTGCCACAAACACAATGTGATCAAAAGAGAAATTTATGATAATGATTGAGCAATGATCAGCACACAAACTTTGGAGATTTTAGAAGTCTTTATTTCTAGTGTTCACAGTTTAACATTCATCTTGTCAGGCTTGTGATACACAGCTACTGGCAACAAGCACTGATACAGGTGTTTTTTGAAGAACAGCAACTTTACAACACTGAAGTTGCCATAGTGAGTTGCTGCCGAAGCATAAAAAGAAAAAAAACTAATCATGAGACTGTCATCTGTCCAGAGACCGGTTCATTCATTTGGCTGGATTCAGTCCTACAGGTAATCAGAGCAAGTCTTTGGTTTGTGGGTCATCTCTGTAACTCTAGTTTACATTCTTGACTCAAACTTAGCATCTTCAGTTTCTGGCTGAAAAGTACAGTGTGATAAGTTTGTAACCAAAGGCAAGCTGGTTTTAATGTGCGGCTATTCAAATGACAACAAAGTAAATGCAAAGATGAAAGTACACCTCAATGGCAAATGTCATTCATTTAGTCACCTGAATCAATCCTGAGCTGTTAACCTGAGGAGCTACTTTCCCAAAATCAACAACAGTTATATTTAGTCTACATGCATAAAGTTCGCTGATCATGAACTGATCAAGGCTGGTTACTGTATCTAAAGCCCTGATGTGTCATCACAAATGAACTGATTCAGATTTACAGGCTTAAGGCTGCAAGGTGAGAAACAAAATGAGTCACAAAGCGTCCTGATGTTGTTACAAAATCCATGATGACTGTCTGTCAAAGTCCATGCCAGAGGGCAAAATCAGGCAGTTTGTCTGGGGTCAATGCTCTAATGCTTCAGAAATGCTCCAAATCATGCCAGAGAAGAGGCCAGGTGGCTGATGGACAAAATATTTGGCATTTAAGCTGTTAATTAAAAGTATAAAACACCAAGAACAGAACCCCGAGGAACCCCACAACCAATTACTGACATCAACCTTGGGAGGATTTTTTCGCCCCATCTTTTCGATTTAACAAGATGATAATATGTGAAATTAAGTCACACAGCTTAGTGGAAAAAGAGTAATTGGGAAAAATCAAAACAGTATAGTTACAATAAACTGATTATTTTCCTTTTAAGGATTTATTGCACGATTCAGATCTCAGTTAGTGTTGTGATGCTGTTAAAGCACTGTGAGATGTGTTTCAAAACCAGGAACATGGCCGGCTGCAGAGAAGAGGGAAAGAGTTTGGCAACAGTAAGGCAGTTTTTTTTGTTACAGCTAATCTTGCATGGTTAATATAAGAGCTAGTAGTTTCTTAGCTAATTCGTCAGTAATAAAAATAAAAATTCAGAGCTGTTCATTTTCCCAGCTTTTCGACTTTTGAAATTGTCAGGACCTTCAGTCGCAGTCGATATCTCATTACCATTACTAAGAGATCATGAAGACCTTCTCACTAAAAGTGCTGTTAAATAGACGAGTTCTATTCTGCTAAACCAACTAACTGATACCAGTAAATGATAAATAAAGAGAAATGAACTTCTTTGGGGTTTTAGAGGTGAAATAAACGTGATAATAAATGATAGCTCTATAAATTCCAAGTGTTGGAAATTAGTAAGAGTTAAGGAAACTCAGGATTTAAAGTGTTGTGTGTTTTGTTTATAATCGTCTCCACACAGAGGTGAAACTCGCTGTTGGATCCCTTTAACGAAGCAGGTACCTCAGCTTCTGTTGACATATCAAGCCTGTTGTCAGCCACCGCTGTAGGTTAATTAAGTTAATGATAATTTTTCTGAAGTGCGACTGAAGGTCATGTAGTTCAGGAGATAAAGATAAGATGGCAACTGCAGACTGTCTGCTAGTTAACAACTTAGCAGTAGCTAGCTAATGCATAAAGCAGCAGATCTCTCTCATTTCTCTCAGCCGTCACCCTTCTCCTCCTCTCTCTATTACTTCCTTTTCATCCATTTTTCCATCCCTCCATCAGAGCTCAGGCAGGGTCTCGTCGTAGTCCATGATGCTCAGTTCATGTCTCCGCTGGCGCACAGCTAGCGTCAGGTCTGCAGGGGGCCCTGGAGGTCCACAGGTGTGATGGCTTGGTGGCTGCGTCTGAGGACTCCCTGCAAGGAGACTAACCTCCTCTACCTCACTACTCAGAGGAGGACTTCCTCTCTTAGGATCCTCCACTTCCTCCTCATCCTCCTCATCCTCCCCCTGCAGCTGCTCCTCCTCTGGTTGCTCCTCCTCTCCCTGGCTGTGATTGGTCGGTCTAAAAAGCTGCCGTGCCCGCTGCTCCAGGAAGGAGCCTACAGTCAGGGGGGACTCGATGGGGGAAAGTGAGAGGGGGGAGGAGGAGCAGGACGGGAGGTGGAGGGGGGAGGTGGAGAGAGCCTCCACGCCACCGTTTAAAATACCAACAGAGGAAGATGAGGGGCGGAGTTTGTGGCTGTCCTGAGGGGCTGGTAAGGCAACACTGCCACCGTTAGGCCTGAAAGTAGGAAGACATCACATGATGATGTCATCAGCTGTATGCCTTCAGATTGGTTGAAATCTTCATGACATCACTCAAACTAGTTTACCTGCTGGAGACGTCCTTAGGCTGGCTGTGGGAGTCCAGCTGGACTTGGCTGTACAGGTGAAGCATCTCAGTCTGCAGAGTCTGGGTGACTCTCCTCAGAGCGAGGCAGCGACTCTGACACGCCGACAGCTCCGCCCTGAAACCAAAACACCAACAATAGCTGGTCAAATATTAAAACACACCTCATACATGACATGAGTCAGGGGTTTTCGTTTCTTGCAGGTTCCTGCCCCTGCTTCTGAGGCCATATACACAACAACAAACAGATACATGTCTGTATCACTCAGCTGTCAGACTCTGACCTGCTCTGAGCTTTAGTCTCATCCAGGAGTTTCTTCTGATCCAGGATCAGCTGGTCTTTGTTGGCCAGCTGGTTCTCCAACTCTGTTATCCTGTGATTGGCTGCTTCTAGCTTCTGCCTGTGCTGGACGTCACTATCTTTCAGTCGCTGGTATTCCTTACCCACATTGCACTGCAGCATGGACATCTCCTGGAGACATCATTGATATCAATACTGTCACTACATTAAAACCAAGACCATAACACAGCTTAGGACTCAGTAAGAATAATGTTATGTTGAAGAAATGTTGACACCATGGGAACCATATCACAGACGGAGATCCTCTTTTATCTCCACAGTGTTCCTGAGTATTCAGTATATACATTGTGTTTGTGCGTGTGTCCTCACAGTCCAGTGGTGCGTCTCTCCTCCCTCCAGCTGTTCGCTTAGACCTCTGTTTGTTTCCCTCAGCAGAACAAGCTGCTGGTTCAACAGGAAGATCTGCTGCTGCAGCTGCTCACTGCTGCACAGCTGGAGACGCACAGAGAGCACAGAAGACGATATGATGTATACTTTGGGTACAAATCAGAAGTATGCTATCTCTTGGGTTTATGGTACATCAAAAGGGTTGTATACTGCTTGTCTTCAAAGCCAATCAAGGTGTCTACAAGCAAGAAAAGAACCATCCTTGACCACATCATCCATGTTTTTATAAGACCAGTTTGAGTCAGATTAAAAAAACAATTTTGTTTTAAACTATTCAATCATACTCTTTGACGTTACAGATTTTCTGTTATCCTACTGGAGTTCACCTTACCTTGAGGGACAGCTGGGTCAGCTGGTGTTCTGCATTATTAGCCTTGTTATTGGCTTTCTGAAGCTCCACCTCCACTTCTTTTAGCCTGCTCTGACACTCCTGAAGCTCACTCTGAAACAACCAATCACACCACAACTTAAAAAGACTCAATGAGAGATGGTATAACAGCTGATTCCTTAAAGAAAAAAATATGGATGGTTTTCAGCTTTTTTTCCCCACTAGTTGTTGCCAATGTCCAGGACCATAAACCAGAACACACGACATGCCAAAATACTTGGAGCTCCCCCTAGTGGCTGACTGTAGTACAGGACATGAAGCTGGTATCACTCTGATGCTTCATGTGTATCAGTGTGTAAACATGGTGTGTATCAGAGAACAGGGTTTTTAGTGTTAATGATTACCTGCAGCCTCTGGTTTTCTCTCTGCCCCTCATGTTGTTGCTGCAGCAGCTGGTGGTTGTGTGTGTGCAGCTGATTGGTTTGTGTGTGTGTGTCCTGCTGCAAGTGTGTGTATCGTCGCTGCTCTTCCTCCAGACTTGACCTCAGAGAGCGTATCTCCTCGTCCTGCACACCCAGCTGACCTTTCTGCAACACACAACCACACTTGAACATCCAGAAATGCACACAGAGAATACCCAATCCAGCTGGGACAATCTGGATCCAGAAAATCAACACTCGGCACGGGGCAGGGTCGTGTGCACAAGTGTGAGATGGTTGTGTGTTTACAAGCATGTTACCATGGCAACGGTCTGCTCCTCCAGCGCCGTGGCCTTGATGACTCTCCGCAGCAGGCGGCGGTTTCTCATGGCGTGCTGCTGACGTTTAAAACGCTCGTACTGCAGCTGACTGTGAACCAGCAACAGCTGACTCCTCAGAGACTGAAGCTCCTCCCCCTGGGTGGGGCCTGGCGCCACACACAAAAACACAAGGTCCCCTTAATGTACACACTGAGACGGAATATTCTTCTGCATTTAACAATTCTAAATGACGTCTAATGGTGATGCGGTGATGCATTTGAGGCACTGCAGGAGTCCTGGGCGTCAGAGTAGTGAGCAGCAGATTTATGACATTAGGAGGATCAGATGTGAAAATCTTGGTATCTACAGTTATCAGCGGGCTGAAGAACACACCATGACAATAAATTGACAAGCTGCTCAAGTCCAAACTAATTCACCAATTTCAGTCTCCTGCTACTTTTGTATGATCAGGTCAGATTAGTCTGGTTATTTCATGTCTGACAGTCACAGTCCCATTCAAGTACATGCTGATCTGAAGCATCAATCAATACCAAATAACAAAATGCAAAAGTAATCAATCCTCAAACACCAGAACCCATCAGCACATCCACCGCACCAAACAGAGTCTAATCTAAGGAGTTACATGATGAAAAAAAGACTTTCAAATACTGATAATACACATCAATGAACCAATCAATCAGTGAGCGTTAACCATGTTAATGAGTTAGTTTCAGGTACCTTTGGTTTTCATGCTCTGCTGTTTACCTCCAAAATGACTCCGATCCACTGACTTATTCACTCCTGACAGCCTGACAATCAAACACACACATAGATACACAAAAATATACAAGGACACACACCAATTAACAACTTTAGAAGTAGAGATTAAGGAATCGTCTGTCATAAATGACAGCAAATCAGGCCCAAGACAGTTAGAAGCTAGTGTTTCATATCTACTCAGTTATGATGTTCAGAATGATGCGGTTATGGTATGTTTCACTGTAATGTACATGTAGTTATGGAATTATAATCAACTTTTACTTTCTCATGTTACTCAAATATTTACCACACAGTTTTTCTATCTTTTACTATTCATTTTCTTCATGGTGATTGTAATACCTCCTGCTAATGTGTTCATGGGCATCATGTCCCTGGATAATCAGCTGATCCAAAACTTCCAGAGGAGAAATAGAGGTCTGCTCCTCCTCCTTGTCCTCCCCCTTATTTTCCTCTTTTTTCTCCTGCTCTCCTGCTGCTCTCTCCAGGACCTCCTACAGATAAACAACACCTTAATCCACTTTGATTTAAAATGGTTTGTCGCAAGCATAATTTTATGTTGTGTTTTTTTTAATATTCTTACTATGATTGATTTTTACTCACATTTACACATATCATATCATTGTATGGGATGCTTAATAAGGTTTTCAAATATGGTTAATTTACCTTTGTCTTCTGCTCGATGAAAAGTGTAGCAGCTCGAGGTAGAGCCAGCTCAAACAGGGCTTCATACGAAGGGGCGGACATCTGGTCCATGTGGGTGGAGTCAAATAAGGCAGAACTTCTCTCCTCTGTGGAGGGGTGATGAGGGGTCAGGCACAAGGAGGCAGAGCAGGAATGTGTGAGGAGGGCTGAGCCTAAGTAGGACTCATCTTGACTGGGGGTGGAGGTAAGGCGGACCAGCTGAGCGGAGGAAGAGGATGATGAAGGCTGCTGGGGCACTGATCTGACCTCTGGAGACAGACAGAAAGAGCGCGAACTTAACTTTGAAAAGTGTTTTATTAACTAAGTTGATCAGTTTTTTCATCTTTGTTGTGACGTTCACCTCCACTGTTGTTGTTGTTGTTGATGACATCCCTCTGTCCCTGTCCCTTCTTCTCTGTGATTGGGTGAATGGATGACCTCTCTAGATCTGCAACCTGTTTCAACTGTAAGCAGGAGAAAGAGACCCTTTCAAAATAAAAGCCTCACAGAAAAAAAAAAGGACATAGCTTGAGTTTCAGTACTTCTTTTCTCACCTGGTTGTTGTTGTCAGGAGTCAACCTGCCATCTTGTTTCTCTTCAGTCTGAGGTGTAAATGGGATGGTGGCTGATAAGGCACATTTCACACCTAGGCCCCCAAAGACAAGAAAATAAATGATATATGAACTTCAATGTGGTTGGGCAGGATAGAAGACATCTGTATTATAACAACCTCTGATGAACTGCTCTTGAGTAACATCTTCCACTTGTGTCATTAACACCATGTGGAGACATAAAATCATGCATCAAAATGGGCTGAGCATGTTGATTTTAGACAGACAGAGTCCTTGGATGCAGTATAAAACTCAGATGATAGACTTCTCCTCTTTGAATCAGTATTTTCACTACTTTTCACTTTAAACACAAATGAAACATCGCCAGATCTCTGTATGACCTACATGGTTTATGCATCACAAGGCATCTCCACATGTAGACCAAGGGATCAGATCTTGATCTGTCCTATATGCAGTAAAGGGCTGTAGAATTATTATAGCAGGGGGAAAAAGAGTCACTGTGCTTCACCTGAGAGGGACATGGTCCTGCTCAACAGGGGGGCGGAACCTGCAGCAGCAGATTCAGGAGGAGGCGTTGACAAACCACACTGTGAAGAAGGGCTCCATGTGATATCATCAGCCTGAGAACAGACAGTAAATGTAAGAAGAGGAAATAAGGAGGTGTGGAAAAGAAGGAGGGTAGGGAGGAGAGGGGAAAGAAGGATGTATGAAGGAGGAATATAGGAGTGAAACAAAAAAAAGGATCAGAGAGGGAAGGGTGGAAGGGAATAAAGGAAAGGAGGAAAAGGCTGTCAGGAAGGAAACATGGGAAGAAAAAAAAAATCAAGGAAAGGTAGAAAAGGAGGTCAAGAGGAGAGGTTTAGGATACAGATGTAGAAAAAAGGCAATGAGACAGGGAGGAAAGGAGAGGAAAATGAACGTGAATTACAGGAAATGAAGACAGCAAGAGGAGATGAATGAGGGAGAAAGTCAGAGAGGAAGGGCTGAGAAAGGTCGGATGTGAAGGAGGACTGACAATACCTGAATGTATGAGCTGTTGAGGGTCAGAGGAGCCAGAGCTGGACGACCACCTGAACCTCCTGTTCCTGAGCAACACAACAGAACTGTAACAACACAGAGAGCTAAAACATCGACTTCATGCAACGAGAGCAGAAGGGAGTTTGATAAGAATATTTAACTGAAAAGATGTGGTAAAGACTTCCACCAGGTAGAAGTGGGCGGGTACTCAAGTTTTAATTGGGTATCACACTATTATAATTCAACACTGTGTTTGTTCGTGCGAGTGTGTGTGTGTTTGTGTGTGTGTCTGACCTGAGCTGCTGACACTCTCTGGGCTGAAGTTCATATGAGGAAGCGGGGAGGAGAGTGGGGGCTGTCTGGGTGAGGAGGGGGGAGGATCCCTGAGGGAGGAGTAAATTTCCTCCTCACATGAAGACTCCAGTGGATCCAGAGACACTCTGGAGCACTCGATCACGATGTCATGGACCTCATAACACCTCCACCTGGGACAGACACAGAGTCAGTTTGAACATAATCAGTATTTCATTCGGACCTATTCATTTTTCTAAAGCTGCTGCTGACACATCAGCATCACTTCCTGAACGCTCTTTATGTTAAATGACAAATTACTGGACTAGAACTCACCTTGAGGGGTCTAGTTCGTAGTCCTGAGTCCCCGTGACCAGCTCCGGGTGAACCCTGACATGTTCCAACATCGGCTGAGGAGGGAAGAGAGATTTTACTGTCTTCTGATTATTTCTTAAAAAGTCAGACCAATGAAAAGTCTGCAAACTACAACTCTCAGAGTGCATTCCAGTGTAAAGAGGGAAAAGCCAAGGTAGGGAGAGAGATATGAAGGAGACAAGGAAGGAAAGTGAGAAAGGTAGGAGGTAGGATGTAAGGAAGGATTGATGTTACGTGAGTGTGCTTTGTACTAACTCTGAACTTAAAACAAAGATGATACCACTGGAAAAATTTAAACATTTATTCTCCTTTTTTTCTTTTCACAGTAGTTTCAGCAGCTGAGGCTCATGGGAACTGTAGTATTTACAGACTCACAGCAGCTTTTGGATCTGCTCCTGGTGTGCGTTTCAGCTCCAGCTCAAGTTATCTGAAAAACGTAGCAGCTGGTACGTACAGGAGCTATTTCTGTGCGTCATACCGGCTGTCTGGCAGCAGCACTGGAAACCAGTTCAGGATCTGTTACTGGACTGACATATGAACTCTGTTATGAGGGATGGAAACAGGAAGGGAAGTGTTGGCAAAGAAAAAGTGAAATATAATCTTTCATTTCTTCTCTTCCTCTCCTTGTTTTCTTGCATCTCTCCATACATCTCTGAAAGGAGGGACTCTGATGCAGGTGGGGGATGCATGGATGGAGTTTAGGGAGCACAGACCTACCTCAGGACACAAAGAGGTGGTGGACCTGAACCATACTGCAAACAGTAGTACACTTTAGAACAAACCTCCTGTAGGTTTATGCATAACTCTGCACTGGCACCAGAGGTTGCTGCTTGGTTTGTACTGGTTTATATTGGTCTCTGTTAGTCTGTACCTCTCTTTGATGGTCTATAGTGGTCCCTATTTGTCCTCAGAAGTCTCTGTAGGTCTGTACAGGTCTATAGGGGACTCTGCCTGTGTGTACCAACCTTGACAACCTCCTGAAAGGTGTCCAGGTTCTCCTTCATGCTGTAGTGCAGCCTCAGGTAGGAGATGAAGTTACAGGGGAACATCCCGTACAGCCGGTGGAATAGAGAGTACACACCTGCATGCAGGTGAACCAGGTGGACCACGGGGACATGACCTGCATGACACAACCAACAAAGAATGTGGACTAGTCACAGCTTGGGTTCTCTCGTCCTGCACATAGTTCAAGTGATGTCATTTTTAAAGACTCTGCAATCAGGTCTGTGTGTGTTTGTGCTACCAGGGTTTTTGAAGCTCCAGGAGGCGAGGCGTCCAAACACATCAAAGAAGTCGTATATGTGCTGTTTCCCGGCCTGAGGGATCATGGGCAGCAGAGTGATGAGAACCAGGACTCCAGTGATCAGGACTACAACATCAGTGTCAGTCTGAGGAGACAGGAAACAGATGTGAAGGGCTGTATTTACATTAGAAACCTTTAAGTCTGTGTATATCGGCTTCCACGTGATCAACATCAGCTGATTTTGGTCGGCTGCTGATGAAAAGTGTGTATTGTTATCATCGTGTATTGTTATGAGCACCAGTGTGGGAGATTCCTTCTTTACCTTAAGGCAGCGCAGCAGGGAGGGCAGCAGCGGCGAGCGGCTGATGTGATGAACCCAGGGAGGCTGTTTCCTGATCAGGTGACCCAGCAAGGTCAGACCTGCCAGTCTAGTTCCTGGTCTGTTCAGAGCCTCATTGAGCTTCTCCAGCAGGTGCTGACGGGTGAGTTCACAGAGATTATTACAGCATACACACCACCTATATGAGTGTTAATGATCAGACTGTGTGTGTGTGGGAATCAGCTGACCTTATGATGAGGCTCTCTGATGGAGGACAGCAGGAGGACGGCCTGAGAGGAAGACGAGTCCAGGTAATACTCCACCAGTGAGGAGAGGACAGTGCCTCCTTTGTCTAACATGAGAAACTACAGTCACACTGAAGGTGGAGACAGGTAAAGATGTCTGGAGCAAATTTAGTGTAACTACATCTCTACCATAACACAAAGAGAGGTAGTGAGACTGTGCTGAGGGAGGCAGACAGGTAGACTCACCTGTGTTCAGCTGCTGGTTGACTGCTGCTCTCACTTGCTCCACCTCCTGCAGCTCTGAGCTGTCCAATGAGAGCAGGAGCTCATTGATACTCACCTGCTCCCTGGACATCATGAACACCTACACACATGCAAACACACACCAGGGTTATGATAGTTACACACTTTCGTTAGACTCTTTTAAACCTGTCTTTAACCATGTTTTGTCTTTCGTTGTATTTAAAACTTTCTGTTTACGCTGCAGGACCCGGGACAAACTGCTCGCACCAGTGTTGTAGTCGAGTCACCAAAACTCAAGTCTGAGTCGAGTCTCAAGTCCTCAGTGGTCAAGTCTGAGTTGAGTTTGAGTCGCCAAAGAAAATATTAGAGTCGAGTCTAAGTCCTGTGTCAGGGTCCTCTTCCCTGAGTTAAGTCCAGGCCCAGTTGAATGCACACTTTCAATTGCTGATGGCCTACTGTTTCAAATAATCCTTTTCATAAAGCAAAAAATTTGAATGCTGCAAAGCATGCTGTTACCTACATGATGTGTGCAGAAATGTCACTACTGCACATATTGCAAGGTATTTTAGCCAATTCTATGACATTTCTTCTGCATTTATGACTTATCAGGAGGCATGAAACCCACGTCATAAAACTTTCTGTATCTAACTTTTAGTAAATAAAATATTTTAATGACTATAGCCAAGAATGAGTTCAGGATGAGGAATGCTGCTGTTTGACTCCAAATTACTTACTGTGTAAACCTGGGCTGACTGTGTTACACAATTTTGATGTGCAAAAAACACATTCAATGAATATTTCAATTAGTGTCTGTTGATCTGAATTTTACAGTGTGGCAGTTAAGTAAAGATTATCTAGAAACTTTGGCTGAATTGCATAGACTGGAAAAGTTAATTAAGTTACACTACACCCAATTTATGAGAATAGTCTTTATGCTGAACGCACCTGCAGTCAGCATTTATTCACGTAATGTTGCTGAAGTACCTGTTTAAGGATGAACATTTGTGAAGTTAAAAACATGTCATATATATATTTTTTTCATATCAGTCGATATCAATGTATATCACCTAGAGCTAGGCAATATGGGAAAAAGTTTATAACAATATGTTTTTTTTTCCTATCAGTCGATATCAAAATATATCATGATATAAAAAAATCCCTTGTCAATCTTAAATGTTCCCTGTTACTCTTAAATGAAATTTAACAGTGCTTATTGGCAGCAAGTCTTTTACAATACAACAAGCTACTGACGTTTTGTCGTAAGGTGTTACGCTAGAGAAAGTGGAATGGTCGGCTGTTTCAGCTGCACAGGTGCCATGGGCTCCTTGCTCTGCTCGGGGTTTGTAACCTTTTGCATTGCGCGTGCTCTGCTGTGTGGCACTGCTTCAGGAGGTGAAAAAGATTTGAGGTATTCCCCAACTTTGTGAGAACATGTACTCGACATAATTTGCAGTGCACATTACTCTGCTTCATGTGCCAGTGTTGTCCACGATGTCATCATCTGTTAAGCCTTCATCTACATTTCTGTTGGGGGTTGCACTCATTTTCCTATTTTTCTCATCAACAGTGCTGTTGGCTTCACCTGTTAAAGTGCTATGGTTGTGTGTAGCTGCAGCCTGATACTACGCAGTCGTTTGCTACTTGGCACATGATTGGTTCAACACTAAGCGGACCCGGAACAACTCCCCTTTTCATTGGCTATTCGTATAGTCTACCAAAACATGGCAGAATGCCAACTATCGAAACGCATATTGACCATGTTTTATATTGATATTGAGGGAAATTACTTTTCTATTATATTGTTATCATTTCATCGCCCAGCCCTACCTGCATTCTAGTAATTTTTGGTGTATGTGAATCACAAACTGATGATCCTACAAGTAAAACAATAAACCTCAAATAAAGCCAGAGGCATATCACTACAAAAGGAGACAACACAAGGACTAATGTTTCGTCTCACATATCTATTAAATAATAACAAATGTTTTTACAAATAAAAAAATGAGATGTGACAGATGTCTGTTAAGGTTCAACACTGTCCCTGTCTTTTCAACAGTTCTTTTACACAATGAACATGTTGCTCTACATTTACCAGCGTTTGTGGTAAAATATTTGAAAGCTAACTGCATAATCTGTGGCATCTCCTTCGACATCTTGTTGCGCACTGTTGGTAAATGATCGCACATACAAGTAAACAAACACATGTACCCGCTGTAGGCTGAGGACAGATCTGTTATTAGGATCTTATACCGGAAAGAATTAATAAATAAAATATAAAAAATAACAAAGAATTCATTGATAAATAAGCCTGAGTCCTCCTCCAAGTCCCAATGCAGCCAGAGTCCTAGTCTGAACCCAAGTCCGAGTCATCAGCGCACAAATCCGAGTCCAGTCACAAGTTCGGCATATCTGGACTCGAGTCGGACCAAAGTCGGACTCGAGTCTGAGCCCTGGACTTGAGTAGGCTACTGGCACACCTTGCACCTTAAATCAATTTGCAGAAAGGAGTTGCAGCACTATGTATGACTTCACTTCTTCCTGTTGACAATGTGGCAAAAGTTTTTTTGTTATACAATAATTTTATATGAACTAAAATCTCTAAAAGCACAAAATTTCAGATAGGTGGTAAATAAATGACAGTGCAGTCACTTGCAGAGTAAATAAGAAGAAACGTGCCAAAACCAGCAAAACATGTACAAAAATGTAAACATCAAACAAATTAAAAAAAAAAACGTAAACAAACTGCAAAACCGTAACAGTATTAGCTAAAGTGAGAGGAAAATGTCAACAAAAGGAATAGCACGAGAGGGTTTTCAACAAGTGGTGCTGTTATAATATAGGAAAAGTAGTAAGTAAAAGTTTAAGTGAATGGGCACTGCAAGCAAAAAGTCCAAACATACCAACTGAGCATAATTTATTAAGTAAACCAGAATAGAACTCAAACACTACCACCTCAAAAAATACAAACATTGTTGTAAGTCGACGGACTGTTTACATTAACGTTTGTATTTTAAATCAGGTTTCTTTCATAATACTTTTAATAAAACTTTACTATCATACACTTCTAGGTACTGACAGCATGCTGTGACTTAAACACACCTGCTGAGGTGTATTTTGGACACCAAGATATGACAGAATGTACCTTGATACCTGGATGGCTGTGCCGTTTACTTTGCTGACTACATGTTGCGTAATCTTCTCTCTCTCTGTTTTTAGTTATAAAATAAAGTTAAAGGAGTATCTAGTCTGGATTACAGGTACTTTACCTAAACAGCTCCAGCTCCAGTTTAGGTTAAACGTTGGTTTCTAGACCCCCCCCCCCCCTCCTCCTCAAACCCGCAGCCCTGCGTCCTGACTAACTTGACTAAAACCAGCTCTCAGTTAGCAGGCTGTTGTGCTAACCTGCTAACAGCTGAGCTGTCAGTCTGATGTGTGTTTTGGAGTTCAACATGTCAGCGACCACAAAAGCTGACAGCGTTATTTTAAGGTCTGCAGCACTTCCAAAACTTTCGATCCTCAGTTACGAGCACACAGATTTTATTTTATATTTGATAAAGCATAAAAAAGTCAGCTTTATCCGGAGAGAACTCGGTTACCTTCAGACCTGTTGATCCGTGCAGGGCGCAGCCATATTGAATAGCGTGAAGCCACGCCCATCGGCGTAACCTAACACGCTTCAGCTGTCAATCAAAGTCATGCGACAAGGGGCGGGAGAAAATAAGTTTTCTTTTTTCTTTTTGTTCTCATAACATGGATAGATGAAGAATAAAATGAAAAAGGTACGTTTTTTTTCAGTGGAGGAGGAACAAAATAAGTCTTAAAGAGATTTTTCCTCTTGAAACACAGGATTACCTATAAAGTCTGACAATATTTTTTAATATAAGTTAACAAAATTGAGAAGGAATGAAGAAACAATGGATGTTATGTTCTTAGAAGTAGGCTTCACACTAAACCAGCAAATATTCTAAGCAAAAATTCAAAATTATGACTTTAATATCATATATTCTTTAGAATCAGAATTGTTAGAGAAAGTCAGAAATATGACTTTGCCACAGTTTCTGATTTTTTTTCTCCCAAAAATCCCCTCTTAGTTAGACTTTATTTTGTTAACTTATTTAGTCTAAAGAAATCCCTCCACAGTCATCACCCATATTTATATTTATTTTATGAGCATACACTTTCATAAGCAATAACATTTTTTAGTTTTGATATCATATATGTTCTTGCACTATTTACACAAAAATAATTGGTTAGAATCTTTTGCAAGCCATTTAAATCTGTTTTTATTAGGAGTTTACTTCGGTCCCAAATTTTTGGAAATTGAGGTTGTGCTATTTTATCTTTTTATTATCATGGATTTTCTACTAATGGGGCGATACTCTATGTTGATTCATAAAAGGCTGAATAAATGGAAATAAACAGTGTTTTACTGTTACAGGTCAGTTACCCTTTTTGGAAAGCTAAGTGAGTGAGGGGCTGTGAACCTGGCTGTAAATATCAGCTGCTAGATAAAAAATGATAATACATTGAAAGAAAAAACAGGCTTTTCAAGGTATGTGATAAACTTCCTGCATGTCTGGAAATAACCTTGAGTATCAGGGTGGATTTATTTCATCATACAAGACAAATGAAGGTGAGCAAGTAATCCTCAGAAATACATCAGACATATTTCTCCCGGATAGAACCAGGTTACTGTTAAGGGTTAAGTTATGAAACAGTGAAGGACCTGATAAGGAGTAACTCTGTAAATGTGTTTTGTGTTCAGTCTATACACTCTGCTGTGGGAACAGCAGGTGTGTGTTCTCACACTGCAGCTTTCTGTGCAACTTTTATCTTAAGCCAGAGTCAGTGTAACAACAAAAGCACCGACATTAAGCATCAGCTCAGACACATCGGAACTCAGGGATGTCTCCAAGGACTATGAGGGATCAGAATTTTAAACATTTGCTCTGGGGAAAATAAAGACTACAACTCTATTCTACTTTTACTACTATTATAACGAGGAGTCATTGTTTCTGGTAGTTTCACCATTTTACAGAATACATTATTTACTCAGTGCAATGATGATAAAGGATGAAAGAGACTTCTGGAATGGCTGGTTTTGGATACAGGGTTCTTGAATGTTTTAGAATGCTGGGTTCTAAAATGCTGGGAGGGCCTCAAAGGGACAGTGGCTTGAATGAAGCTCTCAAATAAAGGCTGAAATAAGGGTTTTTAATTAAAATATAATGTGAACTGTAAATCATGAAAAGTTGCAGAGAAACAATCACAACATAGACTGTATATAGTATGGACAACGTGGCTGCACTTCCCATCATTGTGTGAATTTGAAGTCAAATTGCTTTCAGTATTTCCGGGATTTGCTCCATTTCCTGAAAGCGGCATTTGTGCAGTCAAGCTCGGCGGGAGAGTCACTGTGATGATGCTCTGCTTAAATGGCGTACCCCCCCAGAAGTTTATGCAGTCTTCGTACGTCCATAGGCTGTATCAAGTATCAATGACCCCCCTAATAACTTTTCAAAATGAAGCTGCACACAGGAGGACTTGAGCACAAACCAGTCTTACAATAACGACATGCCAATATCACAAGCAGGGGGGAGAAAAACTTATTTTCTGTGTAATTAATTTCTAAAGTTTATCCACAACTCCATTAAGTTTGTTGGAGAAGGCAGGTTTTATGACCCATACTGCAGCCTGTCCCCTGTGGGTGTTCCTCTTGTGGGGGCTTTACCCAGAGAGGAGGCAGATGAAGTCCATTCTATATACAGTCTATGGATCAGATGAGGGACAATATGAAGCCCAAAAAATAAACACAGTTACCCCCTCTTTAAAGAATTACTCTCACATTATTTGTGGAGTGCCAAACTTAAGATAGATGGATAGATAATACCTTACCAGTTGGGGAGAGAAAAAAGAAGGGATGAGGGTAAACACTCTGAAACTGGCAAGGGATGTTAAGATGCACAAGGGGCTGAAAAAGAAGTCACACAAATTGAGGGAAATGGACAATCTTCAATGAGCGTTTGCTAAGTGAGAAGAAAATTTCAACGGATTAGATAGAAAAGAGTTTAAAAATGTGTACAGGTGCTGATGTTTTTTTCTGCATCTGTAACAAATGCTAATGGAAAACACACTATTGTTTGGATTCAGCTGTCATTAAAAAATTCTGTGTCATGTTAATTTGATCTTCACATACGCAACCAACAATGAATTCTGAGGAGCTAATTACATTTGGCTGTGTAATTCATTTTTCTGTATCATTAAAATCATCTTTAGCTCAAAGCTTAGTGTCACTCTGTTGTGTCTTTAGACATGAAGTAAGGGCAATAAAGTATGGTGAGTAGGCAGTGATGTTAAATAGATTGTATTTGGTATAACCATCTGCTCACTATTCACTATCCTTTACTTATTGAACATGGTACTTTCTTTTATTTTAAATATAGAAAAACTGTTGACTACATCGTCATTAGGATTGCAGAAAGTTTTTTTTTTTGCATCATCTTAATTCAATTCCCAGTAATTTCTCAAATTTGCTGCCTTTTTTAATTGCTGCTTTAATATGTTGTAAGTCAGAGTTAGAGCCAGGCTGGGCTGGACCGAGCCCACCATCACGTCCTGACTCCAGTGCATAGAGAACTACAAGAACAAGAGCTCTTCTCTTAGAATGTCAGACTGTTATTTTAAAGCTGTGTTTGCAGTAGCAGATAAGAGGTGCTGGTTGGTGTGTCGCACACAAGAGTATAAATAGCAGTTGAGCATTTCAGTAAAGGAAAACAGATAGACAGATGAGGAGGATGGTGATGTTACTTGTGCTTCTGTTCGGCGTTTGGCTGGACTTCACTTCAGCTGCAAAGGTGAGTGAGTGGCATTAAAAGTGATTTAGGATAATGAATGGAAAGTGAGAGCCAAATCCTGTCCGGATGAGAGTTTTTAATTTCTTCCAGCTGTGGAAGAACCTCCATAGGCTGGGCTTCTCCTCTTTCCAAAAATCTGCAATGATTAAGTGTGTAGAAGTTGTTGGAATCAATCAGAGCAGAGAAAACACATCAGGGACCCTCAGCAGCACCATAAGTCTCAATGTCATATATAAAATTTCTGTAAGGTGCAGCATTTTATGACAAAGTCGCACTCTTCCTTACTTACCAGTGAAATAAATCACTCTGTGTGAATATTTGCTGTAGAAAAGTATAAATCCCAAATACTTGATGCTCATTTTAAAAATGATCCCAAGGAGTCTTTTGAAAAGTTGGGGCAGTTTCTTGACATTTGAAAGTAAAATATTGTCCCATTCTTACTTGATACAAGATTTCAGCTGCTCAAGAGTTGTCCACCGGATGGCAGCATACGTTGCTGCAAACTTTGGATGCTTCTGCATTAACAGGGCCTTTCACATTGTGTAAACTACCCTTACTACCACAGATGCTAGCTTTAGAATTGAGCCCTCATGATGGACTAGGTGGTCCCTCTCCTCTTTAATTAAGAGAAAGGGGTCTGGCGTCAATGATTTCCAAGAGGAATGTCAAATTTTGATTCCTCAGACCTTAGGACAATTTTCCACCTCGCCTCAGCTGATAATAATACATCAGATTTCATATAGCCTTTTATCAGAGACCCTCAAAGCGATTTACATTGGGTTCATCATTCATTCGCTCACACAGTCACACTTTGGTGATGGTAAACTACCTTAGTAGAGGCCCTGGGGCAGACTGACGGAAACGTGGCTGCCATTTTGCGCCTACGGCCTCTCCGACCACCACCACACAACACTCACAATCATACACCAGTGGAGGACACACACTGGGAGCAAGGTGGGTTAAGTGTCTTGCCCAAGGACACAATTAACAGACTAGGGATAGGGGGGAATCGAACCGCCAACCTTCCAGTTATTGGACGACCGCTCTACCTCTAGTCACTGGTGTTTCTGGTTCATGTTTATATATGATTTCCTCGTTGCATGGTACAGTTGATGATGGATTAGGGGTGTGATTTTGAGGCCATGCAGTGATTTCTACTTCAGGTTCATGCCTTCTATCAACGTAGTGCCCAAAGACAACTTACCCAGTTTTGTTTTCTGGGCCCTGTCCCTCCTGTAAAGGGTTTCCTCCAGATCCTTTAAATCCTCTGATGATATTATGCACTGTGAATTATGAATTTGCATTTTTTTTTCATGCAGGGGAACATTATTCTGAAAATGTTGAGCAATTTTCTCTCTCAGTCACTCACAGAAGAAGAAGAAGAAGAAGAACTTTATGATCCCATCTTTATTCCAGAGAAACTTCTTCTCAAAGCAGTGGTTATGTTTGGGTTATCAAGTATTGTTGCCTGATCATGGACAAGGGGGTATTAAATGGATCCAGCCGCTAAAGAGGAACAGTTACAGGACTATTGAAGAATCACAAAGTTCCGTTCCTCTTCAGCAGTGCAAAGTGATCAGGACAAGACCAACTTCACTGACCTTTGTGTGTGAATGTGTGTGTTTGTGTGTAAAGCTAGGTGTGGTCAAGACAGAGGGGGGGCTGGTGGAGGGGAAGAATCATTGGATGGGGCTGTTCAGCTCCGTCGATGTCTTTAAAGGGATCCCTTTCGCTGATGTCCCTGGAAAGTGGGAGAAACCAAAACCTCATCCTGGATGGGATGGTAAGAAAACTAGTTTCTGAGCTCTGTGGGATCACTGTTGACAATGCAACTGGGTGGCAAAATGTGATGATCCAATTGTCAAAATAGCAACATAAAAATCAATTTATTATGAGGATGAGAAGTGTCTGAGGCTGTACATGATCTCTGAGCAAAAATTTGCATGGAGGCATAGATGCTGACAGCAGAGGGAAAACACAAGGATTCTGCCCAGCTACAAAGTAAATCCACAAACTAATCATAGATATTACACTTGGAGAAAGAAAACGGAAATTGTAAATACTGTGGTATTATTTAGCAAATAATCAAACAGCCACAACAAAAATTAATCTGAACTTCTGTTTTCAGGAGTCATGAAGGCGACTAAATATCGTGATCGCTGCTTGCAGATCACGATGTTGCAGAGAGATACCCGGGGCAGCGAAGACTGTCTTTACCTGAACATCTTTGTTCCACAGGGAAGGAAATGTAGGTAACACACTCATTATGTTACACCATTTCCATTTCTGACCATCTTGCCTGACCATAATGTTGAAATAAATGTGTGAAGGAATAGAAGTGAATCATTTGCATATTAGTGGATTTTTTTAAAAAATCCAAACATTTTGCATACAATTCACCAAAGTCGGATCAAAACATTTATGTTTTGATGCAGTTAGGGTTTTAAAACTCTGAGCGAGCTGCTTTTTATGTCACTTTCTTGTGTGTGTTTCAGCGATATTTAAATGCTAATAGTTACTTGCCATGAACAAAATATTAGGGTGGATATTTAAGTCAAAGACAATCTTAATATCAGCAGACTAAGCAATAAGGTCTCAGAGAAGTTGTCTTTAGTATTTATCAAAATTGGTAAACAGGATAAGATGGTATGTTCTGTGGTCAAACAAGGCCATTTAAAGTTGTTGTTAAGTGTTTTCGTAGTACAGGGACTGAATATTAATTTGGGGTTGAATCAAAAACAGACTTGTTCATAAAGGCAGGGACCTCTGTCATGTCTTATCCATCAGGGTAATCTAACTGTGAAGCTTCATTAGAGGTTAGAAAACATGAACAAGTCAAATCTCTGTGATGCTGATCTTGAGTAATGCTCTCTCTCCCTTCATCAGTGTCCAGCAGCCTCCCTGTGATGGTGTATCTGTTCGGTGGCGCCTTCCTATTGGGGGCATCCAATGATGCGGCCATCCTTGGTGACTCTCTGTACGACGGGAAGGAGATGGCTGACAGAGGGAAAGTCATCATCGTCTCAGTGAACTACAGAGTTGGTCCACTGGGTTTCCTCAGTACTGGAGACTCCAGGATGCCAGGTATGACCAAAAGACCAACTCTGTTGTTTTATTGTGTCTCAGTGTAATTTGGATTTTTCCAACCATCTGTATTACGTCACATTTTCACCTGCTGGTTTTCCTCCAGTTAAAATGTAAAATCTTACCTCCCATTCACAGTGTTTGACAGTGTGTCCTCAGTTGATATGGTTTGGTACCTTCTGGCTGTTTCCCAGTATGCACATGAAGAGAGAAAGGGTCTTATCAGTGTGTTTATAATTATACTCTGTTAGGTCAGCTGCTAAATTTTCCTCAGATATGCAAAATCATGTCCTGTGTTTGAACTCCATTACTGAGTTACAGTGGGTTTGTTTTGGATTGTCAGATGGGATTGTTCAGAAAGTTCAGGAACAAGTGCCCAAGCTGTGGTAGCTGTTAGAGACCAGCTTTGTCATGCTTGTCCTGGCAAATAAGCATGAGAGACAAATTAAACCTCCCCCATGGGGAGGAGTGGAAGTTCATCATATTGTACTGTCCTATTATTGCAGAGACGTCCATAAAGCTAAAGGCAGGTGGTTAACAGGTGGTCCCAGATGTCAAGATTTCCTCAATCACTACAAAGGAACAGGAAAAATGTTTTTTGTCCTTCACAGGTAACTACGGTCTGTGGGATCAGCATGCTGCCATTGCCTGGGTCCGCAGGAACATTGAGGCATTTGGAGGAAACCCTGATAACATCACCATCTTTGGCCAATCGGCTGGAGCTGCTAGTGTCAGCTACCAGGTCAGATGTTATAGTAATAGAGTAGATGCGACACAGAGATCACACACCACACAGAGCTAGTGGCATTTAGATCTCATTTCTTCCTCAGTGAGTCTCATCATGTTGATCCATGTCTGTCCATCCATCCCTGCAGATGCTGTCCCCTTACAATAAAGGGTTATTCCGCAGAGCAATCACACAGGGTGGTGTGGCCCTCAGTCCCTGGGCTCTGCAGAGGAACCCCATGGCTCTCACTAAGAAGGTCCACATTCACTTTGCTATTCTGCTTTGTGTGGATCATTTACTTTAGTCAAACCGATGTATTTCTCTCCTTACTCCCCTCCAGTGTTGTATTGATGTTTTTGTTTCCGCAGGTTGCTCGAAAAGTAGGCTGCTGGAGGACTAATGAAGATGACATGATAACTTGTCTGAAAATGTCAGATCCCATCGGTCTCACTATGGCAGGAAAAATTGATGTTCTGCTTATTCTGGGAAAAGGTCTGAACATCTTCAACAAACAAAAGAAATGATCATTGAATCACCAAGAAACATGAAAAAAATATATTTTACAGAGTCTACAGATTCATTGAAAATGTGCAGAAAATTTAGAATTATTATTTTTAATTAACAGGAAAGCTTTAACTTCCTGTTAGTAAATAATAAGCTAAGTCTGTACAGATAGTTTACTCTATTTGAGCCTCTCTCACCTTCCTGCAGGTGTGGTTATGGATCTCCTTGAATTTGCTCCAGCGATTGATGGTGATTTTATACCAGATGAACCCAGCAAGCTGTTTCACAATGCGGGTCATTTTGATTACTTGGCTGGGGTCAACAGCATGGATGGACACATCTTTGCTGGAGTTGATGTTCCTACAATCAATATGAGAAACACTACCACTGTGTGAGTACTGCATCATCATCAATGCTGGCTTAATTGTAAGAGCAAGAGTAAAGAGAACCAGGTGTGAGATAGTTGATAGATAGATAGATAGTTGACGTTGATGGGTGATATAAAATTTACCTCTGCAGCCATGATGCACTGTGGGAAAGAGAGAAATGTGACATTTCATACCAACTGATATGCATCCCATTTGGGGTTCCACAGGGTTCATATCAAGACCCATTTCTTTTTTAATGTTTTGTGTGTAGAAATTTCTAGTGGCTTAACTTGAACTCAGTCTTATCACCAATAAAGCAATGGTGATGCATGAGAATCCTAATCCTCTATTTGTCAGATTTTACCATTGAAATGTATTAAATCAAATATTGTTGCATAAATAACCACTTCCTTTATCTTTGCCTTTAAATGGTGCATTTTATGTGGTGAATCCCTGTTTACCAAAGCACAAAAGAATATGTTTTCCATCTCTGTGCAATGGTAGAAACCCTGAATGGTATTCAGGGTTTACATGTTTGAATCAAATATGCATTTATTAAAGTGGGCAGCACTACTTATCTGTACACCTATGAGTGCTAGTCATAACTGAGCTCAGCTGTCACTCACAACCAAAGCACAGAAGATGGAGAGACACAGTGATGGCCCAGTGCAAAGAGAGTCTAAAGAGCCAAATTATTCAACAACTGGGGTGGAGAAAAGAAGCTCATTTCTAGATAATGGCTGTAAATGCAGCAGAGATGTTATACAAATGTCAGTGAACTGAAATATGATGTTACAGAGTGTAATTCTCATTGATGGCAAGTCTAGAGGGTGTTTCCTAACAATGCTAGCAGTCAGAGAAAATCACATATCAATTAAGGTTGATGTGGTATCAAGTTGTCCCTAATGCCCCTTTGCTATTGCAAATCAATCATTCTCCTTGTTTAGTTTCAGACAATCAGAATCAAGTTTATGACAGAACAACAAACCTGACAAACCACACAGTGTGTCCAATGCAGAGCATGATTGGTAATGAGGTCAAATGTTGTTTTCCTGTAATATTTTTGCTCTTAAAAAATCAGTTGGGATTACCATTACAGTAATTATCAGCCAGACAGCCAGATTCTGTCTGCTTGATTGTCATTTGTCATTTTTCATTGAAATTATAAAATGAGTTCTTCTTTTTGGTGGCATTTTGAGACTAACAGCTTCCTTTTTGGATGGAGGGGACATGTTTTAGTCGTGTGACCCACTTATATTTGTTCCTCCTGTGGACTATTCAGAGGGGAGGTGAGGAGTCTGCTGATAGGTCTGACTAAAGACAAGGGGAACGCCGCTGTCTCCTCAGCTTACAGCCTTTACTCGTCACATTGGGGCTCAACTCCTGATCCGGGTGTGGTGAAGAAGACTGTAGCTGACATCGAGACTGACTTCCTCTTCCTGGTTCCCACTCAGACTGCCATCCAGCTCCACGCCAACAACACCAAGTGAGTTTGGACATTAGTGTCACTGGGTGTTTTTATTTGGTCCTGAGGGATCAGATCATGAGTGGTTTTTAATTGTATTTCCTTTTGTGGGTTTCTCTTTTTTGTCCCTCAGTGGAGCCAGTACTTACTCTTACCTGTTCAATATGAAGACTCGTATCCCAGGATTCCCTCGCTGGGTGGAGGCGGAGCATGCTGAGGATCTGCAGTACCTTTTTGGTAAACCATTTGCCACCCCAATAGTCTACTTCCCACGACACAGAGACCTGTCCAGATACATGATTGCATATTGGACCAACTTCGCCAAGACCGGGTAAACCCCCAGCATGCATTGCAAACACGCAACACTCAACACATTTAAACACAACAAGGTCCGCCTTTTTAGGTAGTATCAAAGCTCCTGTAAGGAACTTTTTGAGTTGATATTGGCACCCCCAGTAGGTGAAGTGGCAGCGTCCTTCCTAGAGTGGTTCTGATTGACTCCTGTTGTGATTTTACCACCTACTTTGTGTCCTGTTTCGGTCTTGAAAAATCTTAATGGGTCTGTTGTGGCATGAACCTATAAAGCAGCTTTATTCGAAGTCTGAACAAGTGAATAGTAGTCTCAAGTCATGTTTTTGTCAACAAATTGGATGACGTCTCTTTCATTCACCCTAAATAAACTTAAGGTTTGTTATTGCTGTGCTGACAATATGAGCTCCAAAATAGTGGCTTACTGTCAAATCGGCTCACTTTGGTAGACCAACAGCTTCCAGGGGGTTTTGCTAAAATTCAGGGGCTTTTCTAGGTCAGTGAATTTTCAGAGACTGTCCAGTTTCAGATCCAATCCCTTTCATGTGTCTTGTTTGGTTCAAACAGGTCTTAATCACTGTGTTACTGATTTGACCAGGTGTGATTTTTGAAAAAAAGTTGTGACCCTAAAGAGTATTTGGGGTAATCGACAGATTTTGTGGTTTAATAAGAAAATAAATATGTGTAAACCATCTCTCTCCTGCTCTCCAGTAATCCCAACACAGGTGAGAATAAAGTCCCAGTGGCCTGGCCCCCCTTCACCAAGTATCACCAACCCTATCTGACCATTAACCACAAGATGAGCAAGTCCTCAGTCAGGTACTAAACTAAACTCACTGAGCTGTTTTCTACTCTGTTGATATTCCTCTTCTATTTCACACGCTTACCTCTTTGTGAATGATTATTGCTACACCTAAGTGTATATGTTTTACTGTTTTTTCCACTATTCTAATGTAAATCTGTTCTATTACTTTTATTTCAATCCCTCTCTCCTATCGTAAAATAATACTGAATTCTGTTTTTGTTCTTGTTCTTCTGTATTTTGTTAAATTTGACACAAAATCTCAGAGAGATAAAGTCAAGATACATCTAAGACTCTTTGATTGATTATCATCTGTGACATCTCTGTAGCTACAACCTGAGATCAGAGTACGTCAAATACTGGACCCAAACCTACACCACTTTTCCATCCATCAGAAGTAAAGAAGATGAGGAATGATGAAAACAGGAGAACAACAGGAGAGAAGAAGACTGATTCTGCTGTCTGTTGAATAAAGTATTAACTTTAACTAACTAACTCCGCTATTTTTTAGAGCAGTTTATTGCAAATTATCTAAATTATGAGCACATGAATGAGTGAGATGATTTTTTTTTAATCAAAAAAATATATCTGACAAAGAAAAAAAAAATGAATAGAACTATTCAAAGTTACACAATAGATGAGAAAGTGAAAGTTACATTCAGATTTTAAGGTACCACAAAGACACATACTGTTGTAAACACTTTAACACTAACCCAGGGATAAGATTCTGAATATATGTCTAGTGTTCTGGTGTTTTTCCGCCTCTGCATTCATCACTGCATGGATAAGTAGACTATCAACTGAGAGGCTGCTGAGTCTCTATGTTGTGTTGTTGCTATGTTGTGATATGTTTTGATTAAAGGACAACTTAGAAATGTCAAAACCCCATACCCAGTGTCTTTGGGTATGTCGGGACAACCCAGAGGACTCTCAATACTAACCAGGTTCAGGTACGAACCACTCTGCCAGTCCCAAGTGTGGACTTTCGGACTGGACGTTTGTTATATGTGTCACAATATTCTACATGCAGGGGGTTTTGCAAACGTTAGCAGATTGACGTCATGATCAGCCTACAGACACACTCCACACCCTGTCTGTCAGAGGTGACTTCACACTTCAAGTGAAAAAGTGTGAACCGTGCAGTCAGGTCAGTTTCAGGGTGAGAGCCCCTGAAATTTTCCTGACATTTCCTCGAGTGCCTGTCTGAAAAGGACATGAGTGAAGAGTTTGGCCACCCCAGGCAAAAACGTCTGGACATACCCTTGAGTATAGGTCTGAATATTAATTGGATGCAGCTGCAGGTCTCAAAATAATCACTAGGGGGAACCTTTCTCAAAAGTATGATTTTTGAGGACTGAATTGGGTATGTAAAGGTAACAGGTGGTGAGTAGAGACACAGATGAAGATTAAGAAGCAGAAGGGCAAGTTTCTACAGAACTGAAGAATAAATTAATAAGAATAAATTAACATAGCTATAGGCATGGAGAGAGGAGGAGCGATGGAAGAGGAGGTTCATTTAGTTCTGCATCACATGTTGCAAAAGAGTGTGAGGACAGGAAACAGACATGACACACTCAACGTTCTTCTGTTCACACTCACACCACAGACAGAGAGAGAGAGAGAGAGAAGGAGAGAGGGGGTGAAAAGAAGAGAGGAAACTGAGAAAGAACAAGAGAAAGAAGGAAACAGAAAGAGGGGAAAGGTGATCGGGAGGAGAAGCTCATGAGGAGACGTGAATCGAAGAAGTCAAAAAGAAAGGAGGTGAAGAGGAGCAGAGAGGAAGAGAAAGAGAGGACATGAAGTAAGTGGCCAAGAAGTCGAGGAGGCCGGAGGAGTGAGACTTAAAGCAGAAGAGGAAGCAGAAAATCCGAAAAGAGGGTGAGAATACAGAGAAGGAGAAACAGAGAGAAAGGTAGTGCAGAGACAGGAGAAAGAGGTTTAGAAAGGGAGGAGGAGAGGTGAGGAGGACCTGTGTGTTACCATGGAGGAGGACATCAGGAAACAGGGGATGCTCTACCTGCAGCAGCAGAGGTTTGGAAAGGTGAGGCACCCACACACAGAGCTTATGCTATGCTTGTCCTTACAAATCAAGTCTATGTTAAAGAGTCACATAAAGGCCAAAGCCCTACAGACAAGATAGTTTCAACTAGATTTAGTTGATATTTTACTCAAAACTGTTCAGACTTGGAAAGAATAAATAAGATTTTAGATAGAGGAAATAGATGTGTACCATAGTACAGCTTGGCCTTGTTAAAGTAACCAATCAGGTGACAAGCATGTGTGCTAATTGTCAACAGGTGTTCTGTTGAGTTTTGCTACTTTGTCAAAAGTTGCTTCCATACCTTAAATCAAAAAGACCAATCAATCGTTTTCTATATATCCTCAATTCACAATAAGCGTCATCCCAAGATGCTTAACAAAAAAGCTAGTCTCGACCAGACTTTGTTTACAAAGACCCGATGTGAAGATGGGATAAGACTGAGTCACACCTTGTAAGATCAGACCAGTTCCAGAGACGGACAGAAGTGAGACTGGTGCATGTAATTGAAGTAGCTGGAAAGCAGACAGGTCCACATCGGCAGCGGTGATTCAGAGTAACCTATGGCGTTACTGGGGTAAGGCACTCCCAGTAAAGACTGTGGTAGTCATTCTAATGGGACATGATGATCCAAAGTTAATGACATGGACAGAAGAAATGTTCCAACTAGTGCACAACTATTTTTAAAACTTTGATAGAAGTTTGAACTGTTAGACAAATCCAAAACACGTGGTCTACGGAACATGACATGACGTGACTGAGAGCAGACCATATTTAGCTAGTATATCAGCGCACAGTCCAGGTGCTCACTGATGGCACAAATGACAAAGAGTCATGTCAACTGTATAAATATAGCTCATTTATAAACAGTTAATGTTGACCAAATTTACCAGGTGAAAGGACAGCAAGAAATCGTCAATAAATAACACAATACAGCAACAGACTTCAATCTGTCAGGATACTAATACTCTCATTTCGAAGGGAGGGCCGAAGGGAAATGAGGTGTTCAATCATGATTTTAAACTTTCTGTGAGTGAAGTAAGTTCCTCAACTATACATAGGTGTGTTTCAGGCTTAACATAAGTCAAACCGAGCAGTGTGTCTGCTCTCTTTACTCTCTTTGCTTTTCGTACTTTTATTTACACAAGTCAGCATTTTTGCCTTCTCTCATATTAAGTTCCCAAAATGTCAGTGATATACACAAGTGGCTGTAAGAGTTTGTGGGTTGGTATTTCATCAACGAAACAGTCCCTGTGAACAGGAAAAACAGATGTGACTTTCCAAAAAAACAGACATGTAAATTTACAGAAGAGACACAACAGCATAATCTTAGTATTGTTTAAAACTCAGACAGTATCAGACAAGATCTACTTATATCCTGTTTACATTCGAGGAAGATGAGCTGGAAGTCTATTTTTACTTACTTACGCCACTTATCACATGGTTGTAATCTACAAACAGATTAAGTTTATTTCAGTCATCACAAAGTGCGTCACATTGACGAATTTCAAGAAAACAACAAGTTCATAAACAGTTAACATAGAAGCATTTTTGTTTAAAGATGGGATTCAGGTGTATTTTTTACTGGCCTCTATGTATCTTAATAGGCACCTACAAGAGTGCTGCAAACTTATGTGTGTACGTTTCTGTTTTTAATGTAGAAATGGAAGCGGGTGTGGTGCGTTCTGTACAGAGAAAGCCCCTGTTCAATCTCCAGGCTAGAGTTCTTTGAATGTAAAGATGGCGGGAGTGTCGAGAAGAATGATAGAAATCTTCGCAAACAGCAAGAACACAAGAAGGTAGGCACTTTTTTATACTCTGTGGACTCTACTGTATTCATTTAATTATAATAAGGTGCTCTATTAATCTCAGTTTCAGTGTGCTGCATTCTGTATCATTCATTACTGAAACACTATGTCCATCAGTTTCATCTTTTAACCTAAAGAGCTCTGATTTCTGTGAAGTTTTGCTCTACTTCTGTATCCCTTTTTCCTTGAAATATATCATGGGGGGAAAAAGCAACTTTGAATTAACTGAAGTTTGTAGATTGATGTTTATGAGCCTAAAACTTGCCATTGCCTCCTCCGCTGTTGCCATTTTTGTAACTAGAAGTGACCACTCATCCCCAAGAGGAGGAAGCATGCATTGACCGTGTCTGATCTTAATGGACTAACTTAGCTCATTAAATGTCAAATGAACAAATGTCAAAATGATAGCTTTACCCTTCTCTTGTTGTACAAAAGACATTGACATATTTTGAACTAGTGGCAAGAGTCCGGGTGATGTATTTCTCAATTTGTCATTTTCTTAAGATTGAAACACTCCTTTAATTAACCTTTCAGAAAAATGACTACTTGCATATAAATCAGCTTAATAAGAGCCAACTATAGTCACAGGAATCAATGCAAAAAATGTATTTAATGTGTATTTTGATTTTAAAGTTTGGCCCATGTCTGATCTGTTTACATTTAGACTTAATGATCTACACCATTTTGGCTTCACTTACGGGACGCCGTCATGTTAAGCAATATCTAATACAGTCTGTGGTTACAAAAGGTTATTAAAAGCTTTATTAGGAAACACCAGAGCTAGTTTATTTGGCAAGGCATATCCTTAAATCGTGGTAAATGACCAAGATATCTGAGGACAAAGTGGAAGAAACCTGTCAACACACTAAAGTACAATTTTCTTTCTTAGAAATCTAATGGTACTTTTATGTTGAACTTTTAATATAGTAATAATATCAGTTTGATAAGAACCATTGTGTGTCCTTTAGGTGATCCGTCTGGCTGACTGTATCCGGGTGTCTGAGGTGATGATGGATGGCTGTCCCAGAGACACAGGGCCCTTCCTGATTGAGACCACTGAGAAGAAATATGTATTTGCCTCAGACAGGCAACACTTGGATGACTGGACACAGAAACTGTGTGAGATTGCCTTCCCTGTAAGTACACACACACAAAAACACCTTAAAAGTCCACATATAAAAAAAACAACAACAAAAAAAAAGCATGTGTCATCTAGAAAGGGCAGTCCTGTTTTGTGATTATTCAACCACACGTATGTCCACAAATCTTGAGTGAAACGCGTAAGCATGCACGCACGCACGCACACACACGCACGCACGCGCACGCACGCACGCACACACACACACACATAAAAAGAGTTAATCATGCGTGGAACCAACATAAGCAGTTGCATTTGACCAATTTTCAATCAAAATGGGGAAAGCATGACTAAGTAGAAACACCGGTGAAACCAGCTCTGATATACTGGCTCTTAGTACCCATCTGTTCTTATCTATCTGTTATGTAAGTGTTGGGGACATTGTGGAGGAAATTGGAGGCTATAGGCTTTATCATGCAAGTTATCAGTAAAGCATAAACATGAGGACATAATGAAACAAGTTTGAGTGTTTATTAAGGGGTTTATTTGACAGTTAAGTCAAGCTACGTTTAAACCTGCCATTGGCAATTTAACTGGACTACTGTCCTTGTTCCAGTTGGTAGACACATCAATAAGAGGCTTATCGGTAGTATGTCAAATCATGAAAATGCTAATTACTTTACAGCTGTGCCCTTTTTTTCCATACGACACAACAGCCTCTTCTTTTTTAATAATACTATCAATCAGATTTTTGAACAACACACTGAGTGAGGTCAGATGGAGATGTCACGTGGCCACTCTTTGAATGTGTTGGTGGTTGTGACTTGGGCCAGTGATCTGTGAACAGGTCGATAAGAGGTTGACCTCAGTGTTCATGAGCAAACCTCAGTGAGTTAAGTGACATTTTAACAGTGCTGACAGAGTTCTCATGGTAGTTTATATGAGTGAAGTGAACACAAAAAGGACTCCTACAAAAAAAGCTGAAGTTTATCCTAAGTCACAGTTGAAGTCACTAAAAAAATCAAAGATCAGGATTTTTGGGTGGGACCAAGAGTGGCTGATCAGATTCCAAGGGGGGCGGGACCACCCCTCTGGACACACCTGCATCTGCATTCCCCTGTTCTTCTTGAGCATCATTGTCTCACACCATGCCTATTGTTTTCAAAGAGGTAAAGGTTTCATAGTTGATAGCACAACCACGGCAATGCTTTTCGCATCAGCCTCCACTCACAGTAAAGTCAAGCGTCTGTGATTTCCTATTGGCATACATGCAGGAAATAAGTGCATCACCTGTATGAGGTCCTATCCTCTGGAACTGTGTTGGCATTTGCTTCTCATTCAACACGTAATGCTAAACTTTCAAAACTTGTCTCTGTGCCGCAGCTTGTGGTTTTAATGTTTGTTTTCTTCAATCTTATCTAAGTCCTTTGCTCTTCGGAGTTAACCACCCTGCACACTGCTGGATGATTGGTGACACAGCTAGAGTACTTAGACTTGGATGCACCATCAAAATAGTCTACTTTGCATCACATGCTGAGGTTAAATTAATTGTGTGTAGCTCAGTGCTTCTTAAATATAATTTTCAGTCTGACTACAACTGTACTGTCACAAATCTATACTTAACATCCATGTTTTTGCTCATCTGCAGTGTAAGGGGTTGTGTAATAGACCAGAACCTCAACTCTGAGGGCTGAGGGGAAAACTGGTCGGGAGGGGTAGTGTTTACATTCAAGATTTCTCCAAAAACTGGCACTTCCTCAGATCCTGACTACCTCCCCTTTAAGTGACAGGTACACAGCATGGACACATGAACAAAGAACAAACACAATGAACAAACAAAGAGGGAAGGCAGCGTTGGGTGTAAATATACATGGTAACGATTAACAAGAGGCAGGTGAGACACTAGCACACAGGTGCAGACAATGGCTGTTTTCAAATTTGCCTACTATACTTGGCAGATTTGCCCAAAATTTAGTATGCAGTGTGCAGTAGGTGAACAAATGGGAAATTTGCAGTATATCAAAAATACCCAGATAATGTACTGATTTCGGAAAATTTCACAGTATGCATCGAACCAGTCTGCTTCGCCAACTGTTACCCATAATGCAAAGCGCCTGGGCAGACGGCGGAATAGTGGAGCACCCGAGCGTTCATTTTCTAAGAAGACACCCTAAAGATTTCTCCTTCTGACAGCCTGTCTTCTCCTCCCTCTTTCAGCATTATGTGTGTAAACCACTGACAAGAATGTCATGTTTTGTTCGTTCTTTCATTTAAGCAGGTCATTGCATAGACAACACATTTTGACGGCTGATATTGGGCTAAAATATCCTGAAAAAATCTAACTAAAACACAAGTCAGATTTTTCAGTGCGTAAATTAATTCGTGACACTGTAGTGTTGTTGCAATTTGCCAGGGTACAATGTACTTTTCCATACCGGAAACCAAGCATACTACATAATAACGGCCGACTTGCGGTCATACTGCATACTACTGTCGAACACAGTACTCGGCAGGAATATGCAGTAGGCCAATTCAAAAACAGCCTATTACTAAGGAGGGAAAAACACAGGAAGTAAAACTCAACACACAGAGATAAACTACTACAAAATAAAACAGGAAGTCAAACTATACCAGACACACAAGGGGAAGGAACCACAAGATAAAACAGAAAATACTGAAAACTGATCTTAAGAATAAACTCAGAGATTATTAGGGAGGGATAGGGGTGAGGATCAAAGACAAACTGAAAACTCACAAAACTAGGATCATAGTGGCCAGAAACACGAGGGAACAAACAACTAAATTACAAAACCAACAAAAAAAAAAAATGTATTTACAAGAACATATCATGACAACCATTAGCTGACTAAAGAGGAAACTAACTGAACCGTTTATTTTGTTGTTGTCTTTGACCTGAATAAAATGACATTAATCCTGCTGCTTGTGTCCAGGTTAGAGTGGTGCAGCTTTGCTAATGATAATGTAGGAGAAGCTATCAAACTTGGAAACATATTTGAAGGGGAAAAAATAAAGAAAAAGGTGAAAAAGATTGAAGACAAAGAGCAGCGGTCGAGCAGGAAACCAATAGATTCTGTGAGTGTGGTTATAAATAGCAACATGATGACAGACAGCTGGCAGTCCTTAGTCACAACTCTTTTCTCCTCTTTGTTTCAATTCAACAGGAAATGCAAACTTCACACATAAAAACAGCCAATCAGGTGGCAGCATCTATCAGCAGCGTATAATATAGTGTCTGACTGAATGACGCAAGCCTGCAAAACACAAAGCACAGTTACAGCTCAGAGATGGATGTACATGTCCATAAACTTGTCTTTGAATAATAGATGAGCTCTTTCTAATTCTTGAAATGTTTAAGGGGATATTTAAAATAGACCAAAGATTTTAAACACACATCATAAAGCACATAGTAAATGAGTGCACCTCTGACTACGTTTTACTAGTTAGATGACACACAATCCAGCTGCTAAGTGATGGTATATTTACATACACACCGTGCTAAAGCTGATATACATAACTTTGTTCCTTCTACTGTGTCCTTAAATTATCAGAAAACACAAACGTCATTGTATGAGCTATGCCAATGTATGGATTGAATTTATATGCACTGAAACAGACACTCTGGACCACAGAAGCAATCCCAAAAAAGAAATGTACTGATGTGTACATTTATACACAAGGCACACCAGCATAACTTCATTAAATATTTACTGAGAGTATCAAGCCAGGTCTAATGATGCTGGTGTATTGCACACGTACAGTTATGTTTTAAGAGGGTAAAAAACACCCCATTGTGTATGGGTGTGAGTATGTCTGCATGCATTCAAGAGAGTGCACATGATAGAGAGCTTGGTTTGGCCTCAGTCTGTAGTTTTTGGCCTGTGCAGGGCTGAGGTAAAGCGGGTGTGTGAGGAGATAACGGTGACCATGTTCACGTCTCAACCTCATATCAAATATAGCATGATGTCAGAAGATATGGGGAAAGATACTTGTGTCCCCAAGACCTATGTCCCCTGTCCCTGGTCCTGGTCGCTACATTGCTGTTTATCTCTGTTTAACAATAAGAAACACAAGTAGTGATATTAGGAGATTACAGCACCATGGACTTGAGGCATCAGATGACGTTGTGTTGGCCTTTGTTGTTACTTTCTGCATCCTTAAAATAGCAATCGGTGACTGAGTCAAGCTACAAATAAGAAAGACACTTGGCTTCACAAGTGTTGGGCAACAATGCTAAATATTATCTGCCATCACACTTAAACTAGAAGACTTTTAGATCAGAGACCCGGTATGTGTGTTTTCTTATTCCTTTTGGGGGTTGGGGGAGCTGTAAACTGGTTTTCAATAACAAATGGAAGTAAATCAGTACCTGCTGCCTTTATTTCCAATTGTAATAGAACCTGAATCAATAACTCCAGGGGTGAAGGTTTGGTTTGAGGGTTGGTTAAAAGAGAGATTCTAGATCCAAATGGTCGTAACGCAACACATTAATCAATATAAAACTCCTTTTAAAATTGAATCATCCTATAAAAATGTAAGTGTCCTGGTTCTGCATGTAAATCAATGTATGTCCCCTTAATGGATGTTAACACGCATGTATGTGTGTTCAGATGAGCTGGACTGAACAAAGTGTGAAGAGAGGCAGCCTGCACCGAGGAAACAGAGTGGATGAAGATGAAGGGATGGAGGACAACTCACTGTACAGCAGCAGACAGACAAGTGAGTCTGAATGTTCACCTGACCTACCTCAGCAGTTTCTGTCTGTCTCTACATCTTTGGGCTTCATGGTCTGTGCACACCTAGGGTTCCCATTATACAGTCTATGGATTTTCTTTACAGTTGAACTTTTATTATAAATACAGCCCCAGTTATAAGGTACAGAGAACAGCTCTTTGGTAGTAATAAGAAGTAGTAGTGGTCGTATTGATACTCCTGTCTCTGCCATATGAATACAACAATACCTCTGCTGTAGATGCAGCTATACTTGATGTTAACATTCCTCTTAACCACTTGAATTACAACATAATAGGTTGAGTACTCTAGTGCCTGCAGTATACATACGGCTCTGTTTGAAGTATGAACAAAGCTCCACCTGCTAAATATTTACACCTGTACTTGTGGTAATTTAGTATGGGCACACCGGAAACTTTAGTAAGACCTCAGCAGGGATACCAGTCATGTATAGTGTAGAATAAATTTTAAATATCTACATATAAGATGCAGCATAAGGGGAAGAACAAAATTGCAGAAAATGGAAATACTAAAGCACAAGTTCCTCAAACTGGTCCTAAACTCAGAGCTTGGTTATGTGTATTTATAAACTTTCCACCACTGTCAGCATGAGTCAAGGATCAGACTTTGAAAAAACATCAGCTGGTTGGAGACACAAATACTTTGAGAGGTTTATTTGTAGACTGAAGAATTTATCTGATGAGTTTTTACTTGAGTTTTTAGAGATGTCAGATGTAGACCATCTTAACCAGCCCTGCCAGTCAACTGTAAAACCCTTTGTTGATGACTCTGTATTCTATGTTTCTATCCGTAGCAGACAGGCTTTACTTTAACACCTTGAAAAGTCTTGAAGTTTTCTCCCAAACCCTCCAGGTGTCATTGTGTTTGTGCAGCAGTTTTAAGTCCAACCTTTAGTTAGTTTCCTGTCGCACCTCCAACCAAACCTCACTTCCTCTCTCGCTCTTTTCCCAGCGCTGCTAAATTTGGCAGCATGCGGCTGAAATGATGCATCACATTGCAACACACATGTACACAAACACACAGAGGGAGGTGTTTGATTCTTAGTTCTAAGACAGATGACCACAGATGTCTCACTTTTAGAGTCAATTTAGATAAATAGTTCCAGTTTTTTAAAGACAGGACAGGACCCTTTGTCGACTCTTTGTCTTTATAAAATTTGCACAATATTCATTTAACATGGACCTAATTTGTGCTGTTTTCAAGGATTATGGAGTTAATCCAATCATTTCTCTACTGCTTGAAAATATCTATGAACCTTTGCTATTAAAATGTTGGGACGTTGTGGAAATGTACACTACAGGACAAAAGTTTGGAAGCAAGATCAGATTTGTACAAAAAAAGATCATAGTTTCATATATATAATTTGCAACACAATAAACATGACTATAGGGAACCGAAGTCATGCTAACTTCCGGGTTAGCATACGGTCCTATGGAGCCCATCAAAATGAATGGACAGATATATATAACTACTGGTCCGCTTTGGTATACGCCGTGGATTTCACATATAATGTTTATCATGTTTAAATTTACATTTTAACCTCGAAAAAGCCGTGATTTTAGACATGTTGCTATAACTACAGTTTAATTTAGAGTGAGACCACGTAATGAACTACACCGCTCGTCGCACTATTTTTGCGTCACTGTCTAAGCTTTGACAGACGACGCATTTCATGTAAGTCTCACCTGATTAATTGAATCCACCGACTCCTTTTCTTCTTATCAGCCGGGAAACGGCGAAAGGAACATCCTGCTGAACTATTATGGTGACATTCTGGCACAAAACACACAGGCATTTTGGCAATGATAACGAGTTGACAGGAGTTGTCAGCTAGCTAGAAGTAGAAATACTGACGTGACGTCATTTACGCGACTTCTTGAGGTCTGTAGTCTCTCCATTTACGTGTTTTCAAAGACAAATAGATCAACAATTACACAACAAACATAGCCTTTATTTACCTTAATGGTTATCATTTAAGTTAAAATACAACATATTTGTGACTCAGGGTGTAAAACAAAGCGGACCAGAAAATACCATAGACCTGTCCATTCACTCCTATTATCCCAATAGGACCTATAGCGCTAACGTGGAAGTGGGCGTGGCTTCGGTTCCCTATTGTGTAAAGAGTAACTTATCAGAAGACATTTTGACTATAATTATTAGGTATTTGAGTTATTGTTGCTTAGACTTTGCTTTCTTTAAAGTAACCTCCTCTGACTTTAACAACAGCTTGGCATATACCAGGCATTCGTTCCACAAGTTTTCTAAGGTATGTTCCAGGGATTGCATTCCAAGTTCATTAAAAAGTGACTTCTGATTCGTGGGATGTGTTTTTCTGACTGATCCAATTCATCCCGCACAAGCTCAATTGTAGAAAGTTCTGGAGACTGAGGGGGCCAAACCATCTTTTGAAGAACACCTTCCTCTTCTTTTTTGTCGAGGTAACCCTGACAGAGCTTGTCAGAGTGCTTAGGGTCATTGTATTGCTGCAAAACAAACTTATGAACCACAAGTCTGTAAGCGCTGCATTGGGCGTCCTCCACACTCTCTCATATGAGCACAGATGGATTTGGTGTGTGTAATGTTGGACCCACTAGTAAGCCAAATATCCTTTTCCACAAATAAAGACAATCGCATAAAGTTGCATATATTCAAACCTCACATGACAAAGGTGGGTTGAGCTCACAGATCACAACATAAACTCCAAAAATGGCATTAAAATCGGAACCATCTGTGTGTAAATGACGAATCATGCTCTGTGGCCTGGCTCTTTCTTTCATAGATCTTGGCATATAAAACAAATTTGGCTCACAAAACTGAATATAATAATATTTGTATGTAGGTTTAAAGTAAATAACTCATCTGATCACTGAAACAAATCATCTGTTCAGTCGCTGCAGCAGGACGGGGAGAGGACACAGAGACATGTCCAGTTCGAGCTGCGCAAGAAATTAGAGGAAGAGGAAGAAAGAAAAGGAGGGAGACGAATTACATATCTTGTTTACTTCATCATGTGTGTCTATTTACTAGATATTTAATTTAATTTAATTTAATGAGGTTTCAGCTGTGTTGATTCGGTCAGGTTGTGTGTCCACCGCGTGCCAAACGCGCTCATCAGATCAGATATAGATCAGAATATATCGATGTAGATCTAAATGTATGTGTTGACTCAGATTATTAGTTGTTGATTATTTATTGCACTGAAATGTGCCTGACACTGTGGAAACCTGCCGGTGAGGCATCGGTGACGTATGCAGATACACCGCCGGTCTACCAAAATACCACTAGACCATCTGCGCTCCGCCTGCGCTGAAAGCTGACCAGGTTTGAATCAGTGAGCTTTCATCACACTTTATACGCCACCGGCGAGCACGAAAATGTCACTGCGCCAGCTGATTCTGTCAACACCTCCCCCTGCCACGCCCAGCTTGGCGGACCTCAGTGTGCCTCAGTCCACGAAAATACCAAACTGGCTGTACGCCGGGCTCCGCCAGATGAAAATTTCACTGTGCGCGGTCTGCCACCCTCCGCCGCCTCACCGGCGGACATGAAAATAGAGCCCATGGCGCTTTCAGACGTTCACCAGTTTGTCTGCAAACATAGACTCTGCGTTTTGAACCAAACACTGCAAACTTGTTTCTAGTCATCATAAGTTCAATTTTTGTGAGCTTTTGCCCACTCATATCTCTTTTTCTTGTTCTATGGACAAAGTAGTGTTTTTTTGCAGATACACAACCCTTCAGACCAGCCTTTCTCAAATGTATGAGATATGGGTTTTGACCTTGTCATGTAGATTTCCTCCCTTACTTTTGGTGCTGTGTTTCGCCGATCTCTTTTACTGGTGACAATTCTATGTTTATTCTCTCCTTTTTAGTAACTCTCTTTCGTCCAGGTCTTTTACTATCATCATAACTTCCAGGTTCCTCTAGTCTCTTCAGAGTGTAGTGGACTCCTTTGTTAAACACCTTTAGGCATTTTGCAATTTCTCTTTCTGTGTATCCTTCTTTCCTCAATGTACAAATCTGTACATGTGTTTCTTTACTCAGTTGCTTCTTTCTAGCCATTTTTGCGGTAGTTTGAATGCAGTTGAGATTTATTAGGATTTTTGTATGCAGACTCTCAAAAGCCAAAAAGTTAAAGTGAAAAATCCAACTGTGAATTTTTTTTTTTTTGCTTTTGCACTGAAGTTGTGACTCTTGGAAATGTTTTCAACCCTAAAACTAAGCCCTTATTATCTTTAGCTGACATTAACAGCAATGGTCTGTTAACATCAATGTATATCTAAAGGTAAATGGAGTAAAATGGTGCATTTCCATGAAAGCAACATCTGATCATGGAGTAAATACATCCCAAAATACATAAAACTCATGCTGGATTTAAAAAAAAAGCATTGTGAACAAAAACTTAAAGTTACTCCCAACTGTCCGGCCTGTAATGGCCTTGCTTCCAAACTTTTGGCCTGTAGTGTATATAAAAACAGAATTTGATGGTTAATAAATAATCCAAACCCTGTTTTCAATCAAAAAAGTTACAAAAGCAACAAAGCCAAAGACAGGTTTCAAAAAAGCTGAGACAGGGATGTGTTTAGTGCTGTGTTGCATCACCTTTTTCCCCTCCCTTTTTGCCAGACATAAGATTTCAGCCCCTGAATTTCGACAGTTTGGGGTTTTCTTTGTTGTTTGTTTTCTAAAGGTCAGGGCTGCAGGTAGGCCAGTTTAGCACCAGGATTCCCTTGGAAACAAAGCCAGAGCAGATTGGGGTATGGCATTTTCTTGCACAAAATGATATGTTGGGTCTTTTCCAAAAATAGTAAGTGTATCCCTACTAAGCGCTTTATGTGTTGTTCAGCATTTGTTGTGCTTTGTTAGACAAGTAAGCTACCCCTGCTATGGGCACTCGTGCATCCCCATATCAAAGGTTCGCTTTTGAAAAGTAAGTTGATGTCAGCTCTTTTGAGCCAAGGACAAGGGAGTCCATGATTTTTAAAAAAATAGCAGAGTTTGTTTCAGGATAATTTTCCACTTTGCTTCAGTCCATTGTAAAAGAAAAAGTCATGAGCATCCTCTTTGCATGGTACAGCTTTAGCCTCTATTTGTTGATGCAGTGACAAGCTGTGTTTACGGGCAGTTGTTTTTAAAAGTATTATCAGGCCCATGCGTTGAGCTCCACTGCAGTGTCCTGCCTATTTTAAAGAAGTCCTTTATGCTCTTTTCATATTTTGAAATCAAACGTTCAGTTCAAATGTTGGACGTTGGACATCAAGATGAGATTTGCAGCAATCATAACACCACCAGACAGTTTATCTCCTTAAAAGGGCAAATTTGTAATGGCAACAGTGAAGGAGGACTCTAGAATTCTGGGTTCTGGAATGCTCAGGGTTTTCAAAGACAGCAGCCTGAAATATGTTTAGAGTTTGTTAACCTGTGAACCATGTAAAGCTGCTGAGAAGCATGGGTGAAAATGCATTATCAGCTGCAGTCACAGAGAGGGCACTGGGTGTCAAACTCACAAGTATGTTCAATGGAAAATGACAATGACACATACTGCACACCAAAATGCTTGCACTGGGTGTGCGATTGCGCCTTACTCTCAGCTGAGAGTTCTGCATGATTTGGCAGCTCAGTTTTATTTCTGACCGAGGATGTTTCCACTGCAGTTTTTTTTTCATCATGAGAATTTTGTGTAGTGGAAACTTGTGTGTTTGTGAGTTCCTGCTGTGGTGGAGTGTGTCGCAGCCTGTAGCGGGGCGTTGCAGCACTGCAGTGACCGGCGGCTACAGGACGACCTCAACTTTTATCTTCACAGGACAAACTTCCTCATTCTCAACAGGAAGCTCCTCTCTACAAAAATAGTCACTTAAAAAATTAATGACAAGACTGGTGTATTACAGTGGTTGATGCTTGCAAGATTAAGAGCTAAATTAGCTTGTTTAGCATTAGCTGCTTGGAATTTTAGCTCACTGCATGTTTAAAAGTCTTTAGAAAATAAAAGGAAAACCACTGAAATGAGATGTAAGCTCAGACCTTTTTACCTCTGTGGAGTTTCAGTGTCATGCAGAGCAGTGGTTTCCAGTTTCTCTGCTGGTTTGTAGCTCTGATTGTCTTCTCTTTATATTTAGTTGGTGGTGACTGTGATGTAATGAGGTGAACCGAAGCTCGAACATGACTTTGTTCTTTTGAAAGCTGCACAGTAAAACACACTCACATGAATATAGATGAGCAGACACACACACTGCAGAGTGACTCAATCTAACTCTGAGAGCAGGTTCACTGCTCTACTTCCAAACCAGATGTTCACTACAGAGTCTGACCGCCGAAGATGTCCTCCTCAATAAGGATGGCAGAAAATGCTGATGAAAAACCCCAGTTTCAGTCAAACAATCAGTTCATACTTGTCTAAGTCTCTATGTCAACAAGAAATAAAGTTATTATGAACATTATTGAACAAGTGTGCCGGTAACTCAGCTATGAACTGAGGTCCCACAGAATGGCTCTGAAAATGGACATTATTCTGAGCCAATATAGTGATTTCCACTACAGAGCTTTTCTGTTTTCATCTGAGGACCTTAAAGGAATATTCCATCGTAAAATTAAGTTAGGGTCAAACACACCGTAACACTGAGTTAGACACCCCGTCGAGAGATGAATGTTGCACTGCAGACGCGGTAGTTCTCCTGCCCAAGCGTCTCGGCCTGATGGTGGTTAGTACTACGGCTGTGACCCTTTATGTACTGTTGATGAAGTTAGGTGCTATTCTGAGCGTTATTTGAGGCTATAGAGTGGCTTGTTGGTTGAGCGCATGGCTCTCTGTATTGCTATCATGCGGTTGTTACTAAAGTTGGTATAACTAGAGAAGGGGTGTCTAACTCAGTGTTACGTCTCTATCCCTGAAGGACTCAGCCTCTCTGGAGTACCTTTTATGTACTTAGTCATGTTTCTAACCTGTTGCAGATTAACCAAGTTGGTTTGGAGATGTGACTGAAGGTGTTTTTCTTTGATAACTTTTTCAGTGTTTGTTGTTTTTGTTTGATCTTTTTTGTAACATGTTTCTGGCAGCAAATTTAAAATGAGGGTATACTTTTCATAGAACAATTAAACAGTTCATTTGTTGTCTTTGAACTGTTTTTAGTCCAATATTGAGTTTGTAAATCATCAAAATCTGTTTTATCAGAATCCTAACTTTTTAGGGAGCAAGGTTGTATGATATTTTCTAGATTACTTTGAACATTTTGAAGAATTTTAAACTGCTTCTTTAAATAAATGTGGGGGAAAGTGAGCCAAGAAGAGAGAGGATAAAGAGTTCAAATCAGACATCAAATTTGAAAAGTGAAAAAATCAAATGAAATTAGTAAGAACACAAGTATATGCAGTTTTGACTGTGCTGAACAACTGATGTAGCAACTTTACATGTTTGATTGAGGTCATATTATGAAGCTTCTGAAGTCGCTACTGTTTTCCCACATCCTCCGACACCTGCAGCACACACCTGTTTGACTGTGTGTGTGTGTGTTTGTGTGTGGTTTCCTCCATGTCACACACCTAAATCATAAAGAAATGAAATGCCAAAGACAGAACATCATCAGGAGTACCACCTAAAACCTGAAGTACAAACATATTAGTAAAATAATCTAGCTACCTTACAGTTACATGTTGTGAAATACACTTGTACGCAGATGATGCTGTCCTGTATTGCTTTATTGGCACAACATAATTAGACCCCAGACTCATATAATGAAAACGGCGTTAAGTAAACTGTGTGCATTTATATGTTGCAGTGCAAAATGTCCAATATTCATCTACTGGTGGCATCCTTATAGATGTATTTATGTGTGTCAGTGCGTGACTTCAGGGTGTGCGTTCGGCGGACGGAGGCGTCTGAGCGCTGCAGAATGAGAGGAGACGGTGTCCTGCGAGCTGATATAGATGCTCTTCTCCTGCTGAATAAGTCTGAAGATGTGGTGTACAGATGGCCATACAGATTTCTGCGCCGCTTTGGACGAGACAAGGTGACACACACACACACACACGCACACACACACACACACACACACAGAGACCTTTCACAGTATTTTACGAAGGATAACAAGTTTGCATCTTCTCCAGCTATATAAAAGTGAAACCAAAATACAACCGGTGTCTGATTTCTAGTTGCGCAGCTAAATTTTGATACTCTGAAGACAGATTTATATTGACAAAAAATATCAAAGATTCTTTGGGTTGGTGCAGTTCGGGCACTTGTACTTTATTAAAGCTTTACTTCAGGGTAGCTGTCATGTTGTCCATCTTTTTTACAGTTTATTAGAGACACACATGAGTTATGACCAGCTGTGGTATCCTCAGGCAGCATGTCAGAATGCAACAGCGAATGGTAATCTACGGTGGCCCTAATGTCCAAAACAGAAACATAACAACAAACCACGCAATGCAACAAGACACAGTCCTGAATAAAAAAAAAAAAAAAGATACTGAGAGAGAGCATGAACTGGAAAATGGTCTGACAGCAACTCTCTTTTCATAAGTCATCTTTGATTTTTGTGTGTTTTTTTGATTTCTTGTAGGTTGTGTTTCTGTTCTTTCCAGATTTGTCCTGCTTTTTCTCTTTCTTCTCATTTCTGGTTTTGAGTTTTGTTGTTTTTCTTGTGATTGTTTTGTTTTTTATTGGTCGTTTGTTTAGTAATTTTTTAAGTTGTTTCATGTTTGTGATGTGTTATATGAAATATCATTGTTTCAACTAATTCATTATTGCTCTACACGTGTATATTGTGATTCTTGATTGTTTTGTTTCTGGTTGTGACAAAGAGGTTGTCACTGTTCGAGGACAGCACATAGTAAATCCAATGGTAAAGAGACATGCATCCATTGACCTTTAGGTGTGCTGATCGAGGTGCATATGTTCAATTAGGTGAAAGGTTATCTGGCTAAATTGTTAAAACTTTGTTGTTGAGGAGGATATTTGTGGGTGAAACAGTGACTTTATTGATGAAATGTGTTTGTTTGAATTAAATGCAAGTATTAAAGTGAAGTATATTGAGTTATTAAGGGAAATGGTGAGTTAACTGACAAACAACAGCTGCTTGGTCTCGAGATGGAGGGGCTGAGCATTTAAAAGCCTTTGACCACCATGGGTCTCGAGAGAGAACTCACTTCAGTCTGAAGGTGAATGTAAACTAGACCACTGCAGCTACTGGGAAGCTCTTATGAAATTAATTGTTTCTTCCTGGGGATTTTTGAGTTTCTTTTTTTTTTTTGTTAGTTGTTTTTTCTGACTTTATTTGTAATCATTCATGCAACTCAAGCCATCATTTCCTCATTTTTCTATGGAGCCCTCTTGTAACACTGGCTTTGTGTTTTTGTTGTTTAATTTGTTGTTTTCAGTTATGTTTATACTTACTGAATTTTTTATTGTTTTGTAATATGTTATGTTTGTATTTGTATTTGTATTATATATATATCAGGGCCACTTTAGAATCCTTATTTCACCCAAACCAATCATACAGTCAGTCTTTGAAAAGCTGGATTCTCTCTTACCTGTTGTCCCTCAGACGTCTCAGCACAGTGTATTATGTAACTCAGTTTCATTTGAGGACTATAATCTGGTCTAATCTGGACTCTGCTGTCTCTCCTTCAGTCCACCTTTTCCTTTGAGGCTGGCCGCAGGTGCGACTCTGGTGAGGGGAGTTTTGAATTTGACACCAAACAAGGGAACCTCCTGTTTCAGGCTGTGGAAGCAGCCATTGACCTGCAGAGGCTCCCCCTTCCCCACAGACAGCCCTCAGGAGGGGGGCAGGCAAGTCCAGAGACCCCCCAGGACCTAAGCCTGCCCCCCCTGCCTCTAAACTCAACTCTGTTCCAGAGCAGGACGCCACCGCTGCCTCAGCCCCGCTGCCATGTCCCACAAGCCCCTGCTGCTCAGGTCAGCTCAAAGGAGAGGGGATACAGAATACAAACCCTGACTTTCACAATGGAAGCATGACTGTTGAATAAAGTCAATGTTAGATTATCTCACCCATCTGCGTATTTTCTGTCCTCAGGCAGCTGATGGCGTGTACAGTATGGTGACTGAACCATCAAACCTTCAGATGAGTCATCACAAAGACAAAGAGAGCGCCAACTCTTCACCACAGTCTCAACATCGCCCCCCTCTGGTAGGAACCATCAACTGGAAAACACAGAGTGTCAGCCTTACAGGCAACATGACCATAACAGATGTGAACAAAAACAAAATCAATCTAAGTTTATTTTATAAGGCAACAATTTAGAAATCTTTGTCTAGGCGAGGAATAATGTCAAATTTTTGATGCCACAAGAGCAATCATCCTACCAGGTAGGAAGGATTAAGGCACAATGTGAGGATGTAAGGAAAGGAATCAAGGGTGTACAACCAACATTTGACAGACATGAATAAACAAAGTGTCAATCAATACTGGGTTTCATATTTCATTTATCTGTCCTCAGACCCGTCTGGAGCCTCCAGTCGACAAAACGCTGACAGGTGTGAAGAGTTTGACTCTGGAAACTCGAGCCCTCCCCATCCCTCGGAAAAACCAAGTCAAGATGATCTCCAGCTGCCCTCTGCCTAACGCTGGCCCTGAGTCTGACACCAACCCACCCTCCAGCTCAAGCTCCATCCCAAGTTCCTCTAAACTTGGCTCAAACCTAGACAAGACATACTCCAAGATCACCCTGCCGCCAGAGCGAGCCACCAAGAGAGAGAAGAGAAGTGGCAGCCTGGCTCAGCCCTGCACCACACCTCAGATCACCCCAGAGCCGGAGTACTCCCTCCCCTTCGACACCATTGCTGTCAAAGTCATGAGCAACATCTTAAATTCGCATCAGGCTCTGGGTGCTGAGGGTGGCGCCGACCCGCTCTATGATAGCATTGACGAGATGAAGATCAGAAACATCTTCTCCAGTGATGCTGACACTCTTGGACCGCCGTATGCGAAGGTGGAGCACATCTATGATGAACCAGAAGGTTGTGCCGCCCCCACCGCACAAAAACCTCCAACCTCAGTCTACGATGAACCCGAGGAGATGAGAGGAGATGCCTGGAGGATTATGGGAACACCAGCTGACCCTAAAGGTCATGAGTACCCATATAATCCGCGGGTGGATGACTACGCTGTGCCCAAACGACCTCAGAGGGCATGTCCTGTGTCACAAAGCACCACAGAAGAAGAAGACAAAGAGGAGGAGCCACAGAGGGAGGAGGAGGAGGAGGAGGAGGAGGGAGTGGTGGAAGAACAGCAGGATTCACCCTATAACAATGTGAATGTAAAGATGGCGTAAAGGAGAGTCAGCTATGAGCACGAACATAACTCAGACCAATGATTCTGATCTATAATCAAGAATGACTGATGATGATTCGAGGGACAGGTTCACCATCAAACAGCCTGTACTCAGCTTTTACTCTGCAGCTCCCTGCTGATGCATTTAAAGACATTCAGACATCTGAGATCCGAAGGCTTTCTATCTGGGCTCTGTTGACTTATTTTGGATCTAAATTAGGAGAAATACTTGAGGATATATACAGAAAGGTTTGCAGAAAGATGTGTTTAATTTTTTTATTTGGATCTTTCGAAGACTAACTTAAGGTTGACAGCAGTGAGAGAGAAAAAAAAGCCTGCAGGGGGCAGCAGAGCTCACAAGATCTTTTCAACAATCTGATTACTTCATAGAGACAAAGAACTGTGGACCGTCTGACCGAAGTTTGTTCAAACTCTATTTGTTTTTGTGCAGTTTAAGGCTCAAACTTTCATGAAAAATTATAAATTAATACTGTAATAGATAAATACTGAGTGTGTGTGTGATGGTCAGAGTGGGTGTTGAGAGTATGTACAGATATTTTATGAATAAACAGCTGTGAGAACCTCTACATTTGAAGTGAATCCTGATTTTGTTTTTCTTTAAATCTGAATCTAACGAACCATCTAAATGGTTCAACCATCCAACAGAAACAAACAAACATAAATTAGCAGTGTAACGTTGTGAATAAATTAAACCAGACCAGCTCTCAAAATTTAGTATGATGTAAAATGACAATAATGCTGTGAAACCCTTTTTTTAACCCAGAACTTTATTCTCATACGAAATTTATTGATCAGCAACCTGTTTATTTCATAACAATATGACTGTGTGTGTGTGTGTGTCTGTTTAATTATGCTAAGTCCCTGTGTTTAACAGTAAGCCTCGGATCATCCATTAAAACACACACACACGCACACACACACACACACACACACACACACACACACACACACACACACACACACACACACACACACACACATCTATGCAATTACAGGGGCAATCATAATTAAACAGACGTTTGTGTGTTCATCTTGTTCATCTTAGCCACAGGGAAACTTTCAGAGCCGACCCACTAAGATCCTCTGTGACTGCATGAGACTGTGATATTCAGCTTACTGTGGGTCTGTTTACAGGAGTTTTAGTGATATGATTCAGCCTGTGTCTTTATGACAGGAGGGTATTTTCTCTCTGAAGTCTCTGAAATGAATCTGTGCTCAAAGTTATTGAACCTGGCTTCACTTTTCATGCAGCAGGTGTTGCTGCGATTTACAACACAGGGTCTGTTTTGGTCCAGGTCAGGTGGGTGGGCTGGTTTTAGCAGATGAAACCATATAATGAGTGATCTGTGAAGAGTCTGAGCTGGAGTCTTCAGAGGTTGTCCTTGCCAGGTCTTGTCTGTAAATTAATCCAGTATGATGAGGGCAGACTGAGATGAAACTCGAGGGAGAGCCCTAAACTTGAAACATATTTAAATGATGGAATGATGGTTTCTGCAAGGTCCTTTGTCTCACCCTGTAGAGAAAGCCACTTTCTAATACTAGTTCTGTAAGTTTCCCGACGTGTCCTTGTAAAGTCGAGAACGTCTTCACTCTGGACAGATGATAGTTGCATATAGCATCGTTTCGCTCCTTTTTATGCACTTTTGAAGGCTGTTTTCTTTTGTTCCTTTTCTTTTCTTCCTCTTCGCTTGTCTCGCTGCGAGATGCGGTCGTCGCCATGTTTGTGTATTTCTGATGCTATGGCAACGAGACTCGGCTCCTATTGGTCCACGTGACAAAAATCGCTTCACCCCCTGCATATTCGATTGCGTGTGTGCAAGTATTACTACGCCGCAGAGGGGAAATAGTTCGACACCGAAACACTGATTACTAAAAATCGACAGGATGACATGAGTAGATATATTTTTTTAGTACTTACTATCAATAGAGCTTTTTAATGAATCACAGTTTATATTGCACCACTAAAGTGGAACGAATCAACACGATCTCATTCAGCCAATACAGCCTAATTGTAGGCTAAGCTAATGTGTATTCATGCCACTTCCTGAACGCAGGGTGATGGGGTGGGGAAGGAGGGGGAGGCCTGTCACTCATGGCAGACCGCGCCCCTCTCAGTCGAGGCCCGCCCCCGCGCAAAAACAGGCTCAAAAGTCAACCTGAAACTTTTCAAGTTGAATCTGAAAAAAGATCTGAATCTGAAAAAAAAAAAATCTGAAACCGAAAATTTTTTTTTGAATCCGTAAAAATAAGATCTGAATCTGAAATAAATAAATAAAATTCAATCGAAAAAAAAAAGTACTCAAAGATCAAAATATACATTGAAGTGAAAAATAGAAATAAGTAATTTATTCAAAAGTATTAAAAAACAGAATCAAAGTTACATTTGAACAGATTTTTTTCATGCATTCTGGGATTTTTCAAAGTTCAATTTCGAAATTCAAGACTTTCAGGTACCATTTTATTTTTTTCAGGTTCAAATCTTATTTTTTCACTTCACTTTTTATTTTTTCACTTACACTACTTTTTCAATACTTTTGAGCCTGATCTGGCTCCATAGATGTGCCCCCAGCAATCCAAAGCTAGAGCAGCATAACTAAAAGCTGGTCCAGGCCTGAACCAGCTTATCAAACAGCAATGTTTTCAGCCCATTTTTAAGGGTAGAGAAGACGTCTGCCCCCCACATCCATTGGTTGAGATCTTAAAAATGTAATCATCATAAAATTTTATAGCAGCATGACCTCCTGGTCTGTAGCTCATGGCTGTTTTATACACACAACTAATCAGTGACCACTGGGCAGTGTCCCTGATGTCCAGTGTGTGGTTTGTAAAAATAAGAGAGAAGAAGAAAGCAGGAGGACTCGGCTGGTTTTTCTCACTAAACTGGTGCAGATTCATCTCTGTGTTGGAGCTTCGTGGCTGCTCCGGTTGCTCCAGGCCACCCTATGACTGTGATACCCTACGACACTTCTGACAGAGCAACCAGCTCCACACACACACATGAATACACGCATACACACTCTCACACTCACTGACACTGCCCCCCAAGGTACTCAGCAGGCTACAAAGGCGTCCCAGCATGCATTTCTCTGTTCGCTCTACAACACACTCAACTGGAAACAAAAAGAGCATCGTTTTGTGTGTAAGTATGTGTGTGTGTGTGTGTGTGTGTGTGTGTGTGTGTGTGTGTGTGTGTGTGTGTGTGTGTGTGTGTGTGTGTGTGTGAGTGAGTGTGTAGACTCACTGGCCTGGAAGCTGAAGGAAACCTTCTACTCATGACACCAGAGAAATAAAACACTGATGTCATACTGTGTCCTACTTCACGTTCACAGCTGAGATCAGGAGGATCGAGTCAAAGATGGCATCAGGTGACTTCCAATAAGAGACGAGCTCACAGACAGACGCTGAGAGGCTATTAGAGTATAAATGATAACAGAGGGAAGCTAATAGAGAAAGGATAAAACCTGATTTAATAAAAAACATGAGCGGCAGAGTCCTCCAGAGATCATCTGAGGAAAGAAAAACTAGATATAACCACCAATGTTGATGACAATGCGGCAGTATGACGAACCTGCAGTACCGCAAGTGTCCACTGGAGGCTTGCTCTAAAACCCCATAAAGTCCCATTCTTGGTTACCCATGTTAAAATCTGTTGTTTTTTTTTTCTTACTCAGGTTGTCTCCTCACGATTATTGTAGTCATAAAACACAAGGCTAACAATATTGTTTTGATATTGATGGAGAATTTGAAAAACAAACAAACAACCCAACAAGTAAAATTAAGCAAAGACAAGAAAAGGGTGGAGCAACATATTGTATTACAAGTCCATATAAATAACTAATCACAATCAGTTTATATGTGACCATCCCCTTTGAATTATGTTCAAATTTATGATTGGAATTATAATGCTTTTATTTTGACATCATGTCTGTCATGTGTTGAGTTTGCTTTATTTCCTACATTGTGAAATTATACTTTTATTTTTCAGTATAGGATACTTCTTGTAGATCGTAAATTACAGAACTGAATGAAAATGGTTAATAGTAAAGTTAAAGGTGCAGTCTGTAGATATTTAGTAACATTAAAGGGGGGAAATTTGAAAATAAAACCTTCCTAACCAACCTCTCCTATCACTGAGGCAATGGTGGCCATCAAGGACCAAAAGACAATTCGATAAAGATGGCATCTGTCAGTGCCTGATCCATATCCAGAACACAATCCATGCCATATCATTTTTACACATGTGCTAGCAAGTATGCATGGGCAGATATTTATCTACATGACTTTACAGCAGTAAGTGAAGAAAAGAGGTGTCTGAAAATGAATATTGCGCTGCCCTCCAGCAATACAAAGAATCACATTTTGTATCCGTGCCGATGAGCAGGTTTGGGCACAAGACTGCTGTTCAATCTTAAAGGCAATCATATATGGCTGTCTTAAATATCTCTGTGTGCGTACTTTTCAGCGTATGCGCAGAAGCGATATGGCACAGATCATGTTTCGGGTACGGATCGGGTACGAACAGACGCCATCTTTATCTTTGATGGCCACCATTACCATGGTGACAGGAGAGGTTGGTTGGGAAGGTTGAATTTTCCCCCCTTTGATGTCAGTGGTGATATTTTCTGTCATTTAATCTCAATATCTAATATTAATAGTTTTTCATTGTTTTGGTAACACAAGCTGACATTAGCGAAGTAATGCTTGACGAAGCCAATGTTTTTCACGTATGAAAGAGTATCAGGAACAAATAGAAAATATACACTTTTGAAAGTTGTTTTCTTACTTAATGAAGTTAAATTGTTACAAAACATGAAGTCATGTTAAAGTCATGATATCAGGAGAATAAAGTCATCATGTTCTGAGAATAAAGTGGTGGTAAAGTTGTAGTTTTGGTGAGCAGCCAGCTGTCTGTACCAAAATAATGAATGTTGAGCATCTGGTTTGACTGTCTCTAATGTTTATTTCTTTTCAGCTCCACGTTGTTAAAATCATCAGGACTCTGAAAGACTGAGCAAAAACCTACACCATGTGGTAATATGGCTCAGGTTTTATAATAAAATAATATCAAAATAGCATTATGAGGCTAATCATTGATCAACTCATACAAATGAAGAAAAAGCAATACAGTTGTAAATGTTCTCATTGTTTGATGTAGAACCAGTTAGCCTCTTGCTAACGTTTTTGTTGATTGTTTTGGTAAAAATAAAATTATAGGTTATTCAAGAGGATAGACATACTTTGGTCATTAAATGGATTTTTGCTTGCTGCATGTAAAATGGAACTGGGACAAACAGACAAAATCTGAGAGGCTGTTAACAAAAATGGGTAACAAAAAGGGGTTTAGCCAAAAAATTCATAGACAAATTGAAGCATGAAGACACAGCTAAATGGGTGTTTGCACACTGTCACAGTATGGAGTCCAATGAACAAACCCTACTGGACTCAAGCTTAAAGGCTTTTTAAACAAGCACTTCAAAAACGAACAAAATGTCAAAGCCTTATTATAAAAAAGAAAATTCCAAATGTAACTGACAGAGGCTAAAAGTAGGTGTTAATTAACAGAAACTAATTAACACAAGCCAGTGACTAAGAGATAACTGACAAAACTGAATACAGAAGCAAAGATACTAAGATGTTTCACATCTGATTTAGAAACAATTTTTCTGACTTTCTCTGGAATATTGAGCAGATCAAAATCTGCATCCTGGACTCATTCAGGTGTTTGACAGACCTCAGGCAACATTCTACAGCGTGATTATTAATGTAAGATATATGTATGTTGGGTAACAGAGGGGCTTGGGGGGTGGGGATGCTTGTTTCCTTGGCAACCACCACGAGGGTCTTGAGCCGAATCCCTGTTGCTGCGGCAACCATGCATGCTGGCAGTGGATGGTATGATGAATGTGATTTAAACACAGAAAAAAAGCAGAGGGAGACGAAGTCTGAATGATGGATTTCTGCTCCTGCTGCTCTAAGTAGGCTGACTCACACCTCAGCAGGACAGCTACTTATCGATCATTGATCCCAGAGTCACAGTGATGAAGCTTCAAATGGAAAGTATTCAGGGGCCACAAAGAAGGGCAGGTTGTTGATAATTGGGGACTATAGATCACTGAGTAGATGTGGACTGAATTAAATTCTCTAAGATCTTGATGCCCGTAGTTTTATTAAGGTAACAATATTTCGGTATGAAAACAAAGCTTTTAAAGGATATGATACGTAATTTAGAGAAGTTAATATATTGTCAGCAGGCCTCAGGATTTTAATGACAAAATGCATCAATAAAGACAAAATTGTTGCTTCAAGAGAGTTCATTAAAATGCTCAGTGATTTTTTAAGAGATTATCTGAGTGTCCTGTTCCAAAGTAAATTACAGCCGAACAAGTCCATATAAATATATTTTAAGTTTCTAAAATTATTTTAATGATCTTTACAAACCAAATCAAAGTCATCACCAAAAATGTTCCACAACTCACTATGTAGGGAGCAGCTTTTAGCTCAAAAATAGAAGTATAAACATCTCCATGCTAACGTGCACATACGTATGAATATATGCCATGAATACATGCATCCCATCTGTTAATATATAGGTAAGAAAAAACAACACTGCATTGGGCTGTATTTCATACAACGATGCTTTCTGCCTTTTCTCTGACATGAACAAATCAATACAAAAGAAAGCCATTGAGGTGTGTACATACTTGTGTACATCTATAAGTCTAAATGTAAATATATTTACTTTTTTGTGATTAGTTTGTTTTCATAAAAGCTTCTGTGGGTAGTTTTTAGCTCGTCGTAAGAAAAAAAAAGAAGACCATCAACCAGAACAATTTAATTGAGTTGATGGGTTTAAGTATCTTGCTTAAGGACACTTCAGCATGAAGACCAGATCAAATCCCAAAATCTCCAACTCTAGAAACAACTAGAAAAGCACTCAGAGAGCGCAGACCTCTGCCAAACAGCTCATGTCCCCCCTTATATTGAGATTCACACCAAAACTTTTAGTGTTACGCGTCTTTTATTAACTTTTATTTGTGTTTAAATTGGTATGTTCACTGTTCATAATGTTTCTAAAACAAGAAATGCCCTGAACTCAGGACCTTCTTGCTGTGAGACGACAGTGCTAACCACTACACCACTGTGCCGCCCAACTATACCACTGTGCCGCCCATTCGTTATCTTTTGGCATTGAAAATTCCAACGACACCCTTATTTTTGTGTGTTCTGGATCACAGTATCCGGAATTTTGTCTGGATCAGGATCAACCTTTGACACCTCATGAAACTCATTGAGATCCTTTTGTGTAATTTCAAAAGACTCTGGCCATTTTTATAGAGTTAAATGCAAAAATTCTAAAAGTTGCCCTATCTCACAATGATAAAGAATCCTTCAAAAAATTCCTGGATCCAGAAGGCGATCCGGATCACCACCAAAATGTAATGGGATCCTCCTGGGGCTGAGACACACCTCTGGTGAAAATTTCAGGTCAATCCGTCTGTAACTTTCTCCGTAAAGTTGCTAACAGACAAACAGACAAACAAACAAACAAACCAACAAACGAATGCTACCGAAAACATAACCTCCTTGGCGGAGGTAACACACTCTGTTACTAAGATTAAATTGCAATAAAACCACAGACTGTATAAAACAAAGACGTACTTTAACTGCTGTCACCTGCTGAGATTTCTAAATCCAACAATGGCAGCCTTTTTTTCAATATGTTTCCATCTGTTTCAGCTAGATACATTAGAGTCTGCCACCAGATGGCACGTTAAGCTGAAAAAACCTGATGACCACATTGAAATGCTAGCCTGAGCTAACTTTTGGTTGACCTGGCAGGGAAAAAAAGGAAGTTGAGACAGGCCTTTAGCTTCCTAGTTAACAGCTTCAAGTGAGCCATGCCCCTAATTATGCAAACTTGTTAGTTTAAGCTGCCATCAAATAGAATAAACCACTGGAAATGAACAGATTTCATCTGTACAACCAAAGAAAAGGTTGTGGTTCCAAAACCATTCAGCAGTATAGACAACATTATTATTTATTTTTTTATTTTTTAACCAAAAACAGACCTATAACAAATTCTCAAAGAAAAATGACCAACTGTACAGAGCTCCAATTTGGAAAATGTACCCTTTCCATTGTGTAAAAATAGAGAAATACTATAAACTATTCAGACCAAAATCTTTCAGGTACCAGGCTGCAAACATGTTTTTAATTTCAGGATGGGCTTTTTAAAATTCTTGTGTGTATGTGTGCGTGCCATAGACTGTATATAGAATGGACAGCGTCTGCCTCTTTGCTGGGTGAAGCCATAGACTGTATATAGAATGGACGCCGTCTGCCTCCTCGCGGGGTGAAGCCACTCCGAGAACAGCACCCTCTGTTGATGGGCTGCAGTATAGGTCCACCTCCGCCAGCAAAGCTTATGGGGCTGTGGACCAACTTTAGAAATTTATTACACAGAACACAAATTTTTCTCCCCCCTGCATGTGATGCTGACATGTAGTTATTGTAAGACTGGTTTGTGCTCAAGTCCTCTTTTTTCTGTGAAGCTCTGTTTTTAAAAGTTATTAGGGGGTTCATGTTTTCTATGATTGACATCTGATACAGCCTATGGGCGTTCAGGGATTGCGTAGCTCACCCGGGGGATACGCTGTTTGAGCTGAGCGTCATCACAGCAACTCTCCAGCCGAATGCCCACAACGCTACTGCGCAGCGCTGGTTTCAGGAAATGAAGAAAAATCCCAGAAATACAGAGAGCTTTTTGGCTTCAAATCCGTATACAGGCGGGAGGCGGAACCAAGTTGTCCATAGTATATACAGTCTATGGTGTGTGCGTGTCTGTGTGTGTAAAGCCTCTTGAGCTTTGAGAGCTGCCTCAAACGGATGCTGGAGGAACTGCAGTTTTCAGTCCTTATCCACAGTGGCTTCATTTCACAAGACTTTAGGTTGCCTTTCGGATAATATTTGATTAATGTAAAAAATAAACACTTTTCATGCACATAACTTGTAAAAACATTATTAAAATGATAAATAGCAAAAATCTAAAATAAAAAAAACTTTCAAAAAATGTACAGAGAAAAAGATTTTGACTAAAACTGCACAATGATGTTGACAGGCTCAACAGGCAACACAATAGTTGTCCTTTGTGTGTAGGTAAATCTTGATTAAGTAAATAAAGGCCGCCAATATAAGCTTTGTTAACACTCAATTAGACCATCACTCAACATTGTGAAGGTGTTTTGGTTTGACCGCGCGTGCAAGAGCAGGTGTCGCTTCATTAATTCACAAGCAGCACCTCGGTCCCGCGCTTCGGTGGCCGCGCGCCTCCTCTCCTCCGTCTGTCAGCGCGGGAGCGAGCGTCAGGATCCAAGGACGGACCGCGGGAACGCGAGCTTCAGGTCATCTGGAAGTCCGCGAACATCAACCGGCAGACACCGAGAACGGGATCAATATTCAAAACCAAAACTGATAGAATAGTGAAAAAAGAGAGGAAAAACAGTGTTTAGTTTGATCATGTTTGTGTGAAATGAAGCGAAATGATAGAAACACGGTGAATCAACAGGACGAGGCTCCGGAGGTATCAACAATGTCAGCGGCGTTTGACGGTTAACTGAATGAAAAAACAACATTTGATCGATAAAAGAGACGGCAAAAACCAGGATTTGATCCTCTGGTGAGTCACAGTGAAACCTTTGAAGACATACAAAACGTTACAGTGGATTTTCACCTGTTCGACATTTCATTCATTAATTTAAAAAAATAAAAGAAGGACCACCTTTAACCTGAACGACCCAAATCACCGGAACAAACCGGAGCAGAACAAGCTTGCCGTGGGGAGCTGGTGCTAGAAACAGTGGGAAGGATCACCGTGATTTGAATAAATCACAGACGGCGAGAAATCAACAGGAGACCGACCCAACGACGCAGTTTTGTAACGGAATTCTGACCCGAGAGGGGGAGAAGGAGGAAATATCGGCGTGAATCTCAAAGTGTTCAGGAGAACCAGATCCAGCTGCAAACAGTAAGTAACAGTTTATTATATTTATCTAGATGTTTTCTTTTTTATCCTGTGGTTTATCTCCGTGGATGTTTCCCCCCACATGTTTCTTTCCTTCTCCTTCAGCCCCCTTACCATCATCACCGTGTTTTTGGCAAAGCAAGCTCTTCTTGCAGAGGAACATTTTTACATTTGTTTCTTATTTTCCTTCGTTTATTGCACATTTTTTTTCTCAGTTCAATTCTTCCCCTTAACCCCCTCCAAGCCCTGTCTGTCTCAGTCTGCTCTTGGTTTTACATGCGACTTAAAAATATATTTCATTACCCTCAACTCTCATCAGAGCTAAATAATAAATACTTAAACATCTCATTAAAAATTCCAAAAATGTGAAAGAAGTCAGAAAACTCAAAACTCAATGTAACAAAATCAAAATGGGTTTTTTAAGCAAAAACATAAGCAGTTCACCTATTTTGATTTAAAGCACTCAGGCATTTGAACCTGTCCCTAGTGTTTATATTTAGCCTACGTGGAGCCACGCCCACCACCAACATTCCAAACAATATGATTGGACGTTGTTGCTGAGAACTCCTGGAATCATCGGCAGGTGTTACATTTTTGAAAATGTCAAATTTTGCACATATTTAAATTCAAGAAAATTTAATATTAGGGTTAATCCACCGACATTCATTTACTTTTCTCAGCTGAAGGAGAATTTACAGGTCAGAATTTTCGAGACATCAAAGATGGAGAAGATGAGTCTTAATTTGAGGGGGTTGTTATGCCAAATTGTTTCCTAGGAAAGGCTAACTTTGGGGTACTTTAAAGGTACAGTGTGTAGAAATGGGAATATTTTGGGATATTTTGTGATTAGATTTCAACATTATTGGCGAAGTGACAGTGGCCTTCCAACAAAAGAAGTCCTTGTGATGCATGATAAGTATAATCCTGTATTTGTCAAGTTTTTAGATTTTAGGAGTGACAATTTCTAGAGAGATAAAATACCAAGTGTAACATGCTGATGATGGACTCCATTTACCATTTTCATCTCACCTGTAGATGTGACAAATTACTGCATAATCACCACAATGCATTTGGAGACCAGATGTGTCACAGAGGCTATCCCATTTTGCAGGCCCCTTAAGTTGCATCCAACAAAGGTGCATTTTTGAAGATGGCAGACTCTGAAAGTGAAGAGTGACGCACTGTTAAATATTAGTGTCATGGTTTAAAGCCATTGGAAGAGCATAAACAAAGGGGAAGACACTTCAAATTTGAAGCCTCCTCTTACAAATTGTTAACATGTGTACAACTTCATGTATATTTCCAGCATATGATTGACCAAATCCTAATGTTTTAAAGAGTATCTGTGTGAGGCTTGAGTTCCTGTTATCTCGTTTGAATTGTGATTGGCGGTCAGCTGGCTGGTGGTCTCCTCTTCTCCAAGACTCTGAAACCAAATATTTTGGGAAACTTTGTTTATATTACTTGTGAAAGTGTGACAGTCCCTCTCTGATAGTCAGGTATTTGAGGTGATACAACTTTTATGTCTGCAGAGCACACTTAGCTATAGGACCAGCTGCCAGAAAGTTTGTGAATTAATGGCTTGAAACAGCTGATACTTGACTGTGGAAACTGAGTTTTTGATGACATAGTGGTTGTTTAATGTCTTTAACTGAAGTCATGGTGAAGAATAAACCTGGTATTATCCTGGCTCAGTGTACAAAATAAACTCTCCTCTAAAAGAGCTGCTTCTCTGAGCCTCAGTCTACTTTGAGTGTCAACAGATCATCCTTGAAGCTTATTGACCAGGTTTTTGAATCTCATCTGCACTCTGTAGACTAATCCGTATCTAATTACTAACCTTTTCCTCTTTCGAACTGGTTATTTCTTCCTAGAGTCTCTCTGAGAAATGAGTGTTCGACCAGCCAAGCATGTGTTGGTGTTATCACCTTACAAGATCAAGATTGAGGGCTCGATGATGAGATATGAGGAGCAGCGAGGATTTATCAACAACTTATTTAGTGAGCGATGTGAGTCATCAGCAGATAGAGCGCCCTTTGGCAACAAAAGCTGTGAGATTACAGGAGCAGAAAGCAGCTTTCAGATCACTGTAAACAGATTAAAACATGATAAAACCCTCAATCTGTAGTTACTTCACACATATGCATGAATCTAGAACTCTCCAAGACTAAACAGATAAAAAATGAAGACAAAGACATAAAAAAACTCTGGTTAAGACAGGTTCTTTTGACATATTTTAGACCTAACGACTCTTGGGTATAGAGAGTTATGGAATCGCTCTAATAGACTTCCTCGCTTGGTTGCTGTGAAACCGGCTGTAACAGCTGGGGGTAAATGCTTTCTATCAAAGTACATCTGCAACAGGCTCGAAGTGTTTTTCTATTAATATCACAGAAATCAATCCTGAGGAGACAGACTGTTCTGTAAAAGGGTGAGATTCTTTCAAGCCACCATAACATAAATTACACCTCACAGGACACTTTTGCCTCCTCCTTTTTTTATACACATGTAAAACATGTCCTAAGGGGTCCTTATTCCCAGCATTAGAAGCACTCTGGTTTCTTTATGTGGGACTTTGGCCAATCCTATTGAAGCAGGCTTTAGGGTATGCAGGAAAAACTGCTTGTATGGAGGGCAAAAGCAAGCGCGATGCACACCATCAAAAAGACATCCCGATTTCTTTCTGGTGTTTTCATGCAAGTGCAGCTAATAGACTGTTCTCTATGAAAAAATCTAACTCAATTGCTTTGTGTTAAAAATCCATCTGTGTTTACATTTTCCAACTACCTTGACTGCATCATAAATGATTAATTTGACGTCTGTTCAACAAACAAGCTTAATAAAAGTTGTTTTCTCTTTTCTAGGATGGATCTGACAAAGTTTGTATTCCTACTTTTGACACATATTCAGTGTCCCTGATATTTCTGCAAACTCAATACCTTTAAGTGGGATTAAATAACAAGAAATTATTTCTTTTTGTTTTCATACTGCTGAAGTAAACCTCTGTGCAAAATTCTTTCCCCTGAGATCTGCTGTCAACAGTTGAACAGGCGCTACTCCAAAGATGTTGCAGGCCAAAAATGATGGCGTTTCATTTCAGACATAAACTATTCTGCAAAATGCAATCACAAATGTCTAATTGTTCTATCCTAAAACAATTGAAATACACTGAGCCAGTGGTAGACTTCAAACTCCATGTCCTGCGAGATAAAACTGCAGTTATTGTTAGAGACGTCTGGTGGCTTTGAAGAGAGTGATGTAATGGCTGTTTCTTGTTACAAAGAGCATCTGTGTCTTTATTAAAATGGTCTATCTCTGTAAAGATACTCTTTTAAGTGCTGTCATACATTTAGACTTCAAATTTGAGCCTGTCATTTGCAAAAACACAAACTCTGACTGGATGTGGTTTGATCAGACACATTAACCCCCAGGGATAACATCACAGCCATTAGCACCAGTTTTATAGAGCAGTCGACTGAAGCATGACTTCATTGTTTTACACCCTATTTTACCCACATAGGCCCTTAAATATGTCAGAATAGGCGCATCAGCTCCATGATGCCACATTTCTATGCTGTACACTATGTGAAGATTTATAAAAAACTCTACAGAAGCAAATCCCTGGTTGGAAACAGAGTAATAATATAGCCTCAGTTTGATGTGTCGCTTGCAGCAGCGGATCGACGGCAGCAAAGCATTATTGATCAGAACAGTCTGAAATGTCTCATTAACTCTTGATGGATTGGGATGAAATGTGGTCAGGACGTTAATGTTCCCTTCATGATGATGAGTAATGGCTGGAATGGTCCTCTGACTTGCATCTAGCGCCATCACAAGGTTTATATTTAAATAGTCAAATGTATACTACTGTGTGTTGGCTATTGACATTCTTTTTTAGCTTAAGATGTACTATGTCTTTGCTGCTAAATAGTTTTAGTAAGCATGCTAATATGTTAAAACAAGCAGAAACCTTCAGTGTTGGATAATGAAACCGATGTGAAAAAGCCAAAAAATGAAGTTCCTGCAGTGTCGACTTTAGGCCGAAATGACACCGTTTCAGTCCAAACCCATTTTCACAGTAGAATTAAACTGGTTGGGTCTCTGTCATAGTGCATGTAATACAAGTACTAATCAATCAATAAATTAATTGACACGTCTTTAATTAATATAGCACCAATTCACAACAAATGTTCTCCCAAGACAAAAAAGCTGGTCTAGACCGGACTCTGCAGACCAAGACCCAATGTCGTGATGGGATCAGACTGTGCCCCATCCTGTAAGAGCTGACCTACTCCCAAGTCTCACAGAGCTGCTGGCATGTCTGGAAATATGTGTAACTCTCTTCTTCTGCTCCTCATCTTTCTCAGTGGAGCTCCGGGGTATGCTGCTCCTCACCGTCCTGCATTGCTGCTCGGTAGCTCTCTGTGGTTGTGAGCCCCGGCTGGTGAACATCGGTGCCGTGCTGAGTCAGAAACGCTACGAACAGGTGTTCAAGGACGCGGTGAGCCAGGCCAACACTCTGTACGGGAAAGAAAAGTTCAAGATGAACGCCATCTCCGTCACGCACAAACCCAATGCCATCCAGATGGCTCTGTCCGTCTGTGAGGACCTCATCTCCAATCAGGTGAGGGTGCTCTACTCATCCTGTCAAGAAGCTCTTATGAGAAGCTCTTCTTGGCCTTTTTGTTGACTCTCACCTGTTCAGTTAGTTTATCTTTTATGTCTGCAGCCTAATATTCATTTTCCATTTGTCTGACAAATTTAGCTTTTTCATCAACAGAAACTTGTGAAAAATTTTCTAAGTGATGAAATATTGTTTTATTTTCATATTTATTTCATGAAATGCAAACATCAACACCAGCTCTAACGTAATGTATCTAAGAGAATATGTAACATTTAGGGCTCTATTTTCGTTCGCGCCGGTGAGGCGGCGGAGGGCGGCGAGGCCCGCGCAGTTGTATTTTCGTCTGGCGGAGCCCGGCGTAAGGCGAGTTTGGTATTTTCGTGGACTGAGTCGCACGGAGGCGAGCCGAGATCCGCCAAGCTGGGCGTGGTGGCGTGGCAGGGGGAGGTGTTGACAGAATCAGCTGGCGCAGTGACATTTTCGTGCTCGCCACCGGCGTGTAACGTGCGCTGAAAGCTCGCCGATTCAAACCTGGTCAGCTTTCAGCGCAAGGCGGAACGCAGCTGGTCCAGTAGTATTTTGGTAGACCGGCGGCGTATCGACATACGTCACTGATGCCTCACCGGCAGGTTTCCACAGTATCAGGCACATTTCAGTGCAATAAATAATCATCATCAACTATTAATCTGAGTCAGCACATACATTTAGATCTATATCGATATATTCTGATCTATATCTGATCTGATGAGCGCGTTTGGCACGCGTTTGGGCACACAACCTGACCGAATCAATACAGCTGAAACTGCATCAAATTAAATTAAATATCTAGTAAATAAACTTACATGATGAAGTTAACTAGATATGTAATTCGTCTCCCTCCTTTTCTTTCTTCCTCTTATTTCTCGCACAGCTCGACCTGGACACGTCTCCGTGTCCTCTGTCCGTCTTCCTGCTGCTGCTGCGGCTGAACAGATGATTTGTTTCAGTGCTCAGATGCGTTATCTACTTTAAGCCGACATACGGATATTATAATATTCAGTTTTGTGGGCCAAATTTATTTTATATGCCAACATCTATGAAAGAAAGAGCCAGGCCACGGAGCGCGATGCGTCATTTACGCACAGATGGTTCCGATTTTAATGCCATTTTTGGAGTTTATGTTGTGATCTGTGCGCACAACCCACCTTTGTCACGTGAGGTTTGAATATATGCAACTTTATGTGAGTGTCTTTATTTGTGGAAAAGGGTGTTTGTCTTACCAGTGGGTCCAACATTACGCACACCAAATCCATCTGTGCTCAGATGAGAGAGTGTGGAGGACACTTGTTGAGGAGCTGCCCTCTGTCGCCATCGTGTGGCATAACTGTCTTCAGACATCTCTTGATCTCTTTGACTACTTCATGAAAATAGTAATACGCCTCGCCGGTGGCGGATTTAAAGGCAAGGAGAGGAGCTTATTTGATTGGTGAAAACAGGTCTCGGCTGTGTTAAACCGACTCCACGCCCTCTCTCCTCCCCGTCTATGACTTATGCTGCCGGGAGGAGCTGAGTTAGGGAGGGGGGATACTTACGCCGGGCTGCGCGGCTCACCAAAATACCAAAATGTGCTTGGGAACGCCTTGTCAGCGCGGCGGATCTGATTGACGCTGCGCTTGTGGCACGTCTCCGGCGAGGCACCAAAATAGAGCCCTTAATCTGCAGCTCAAAATGCATGTTTGACTGTGCTTTAAATGAAAATCACCCTGAAAAAGCAGTCATTGTCTATATAATCAAGTTTACATTGGTCTCAAAGAAAAGGCCTAAGCAGTTGATGCTTTTATTCTTTAGGCACAGAAAGTTAAGACCTCTGTCTTTCTAGTCAATGTGTTACATATGCATCAACAAAGTCATCTAGTGTTGATGCACATGTGACAACCAAAATCTGTGCTCAGCTCAAAGTCTTCAGACTAGCTTAATTTTGTCAAAAACAGGAGCATACCCAACGTTCTGTTCCTACCAGCGGTTTCTCAGTAAAGGGGCACAGCTGACTGGCGTGCATTGTGGCTGATACACTTCCCAGTAGGGGTAAAATCGATTCATCTACAACATGAATGTATCGATTTATATTCTAATGATTCAACTACATCGATCTGTGCTCGGCAAGTTGGCCTTCCAGATGACATATATCGATCTAACATTGTCCTAAAATGTAATCAATTGATTGTATCAATACTAGGAAATAACCCAATAGATGAAAGCACGGCAGACTGTACATGGATGTGTTTTTTTTTCACGTTTAACAATAAAGACGTTCAGCTTTATTTGATTCAGTCTACCGGTCTGTGACGTCATTGCCACGTGTCAGTAGACAATGAAACATAGCATGGTGGATGGTGGAGGAGAAGTCGGTCAGCGAGAAATTATCAAGCCACCATTGCGGTCCAGTGATATTGTATTTTGTATTATTTCTGTGTTGAAAAACAACAGAAGTAGCAGAAATGTTGGATGCACTTACCGTACTTTCATTGAAAATGTATTGAATATTTAAATTGAGAACAGAAAAGGTTAACCTTCTCCACTGGAGTGGAAGTCACATTTTATTTAAATAAAATGTGAATGCATTTGCTATGAAATGTCATTTACTTCTTTGTTTATAACCATAGTTAATTTATACCTGATTCCCTTACAAGGAACAACAGGAATCTAGGAAGCTGCACTGTCTGATATCCAGGTGTTTATTTCACAGTCACACTGGTTGAATTTTTGGCTTAAAAGTTACTGAATCAATTTTACGTTACTGAATTGGATCGTATTGTTCTTAATGAACCAATATCATCCTTGAATTGAATCGGCAACCACGAATCATGATACGAATCATTGAATCGTTACACCACTACTTCCTAGTGTCATGCAACTCACACAACCTCACTTGAAAAATACTGAAATACCCCATAAATAGGGAGAACCATTCCTTTATTCTGCTGCAGGTGCTCTATTATTAACCTGCATTTTGACAAAACACCCTGGATCCAGCGGTTGAGTCACTTTAGAGACCAACAGTAGCGAGCAGCTTGCTAATAGAGATTTTATCATGATGCTTACTTTCCTGGGTTCAACCTTGAAAGTTGTTTGATGTGTTTGCTTGTCCTCGTCTTCCTCTTGATGCTCCTTTCAGCATACTGCATTTGCTGCGTAATCTCTCAGAGCAAAGGTATGATTCATGGTACATTTAGGCTTCCTGGCAGACGCTGTTGCTGAATAGGACAACACATGAAATAAACATGCCAGCTGCTCCAAACTGAATGATAATCCGGCTCTCATACTGAGAAGTTAACAAAAACAACAAAAGTCTTTGTCCGTAAATGAGTCTGAGTCCTCCTTTCTATCTTCAGAGTCTGGTTACAGGTCCAATTCATAGCCATCAGCTTAAGTCTTTGTTGAATTGTGAATCTTGAGGATTTAGACTTGCAAGTCCAAGTTTCGGAGAGTACTCTGTCAGTGGTTACATCTGGTTTACAATGCAGAGAGAGCTTACAGGCAGCACAGAAGAACAGTGATCTGGTGGTAGGAGACAGTTTAAGTTGACCTAAAAGAAGATCTGGGATGGCTGGAGCAGAGCTTACATAACTTGCATTTCCTCTAAGTGATGTTGATTAATGGATGTGAAGCATTTAAAGAAATGACATCAGAGTGAGAAAAGATACTGATGTAGGCGCCGGATTCCCATGCAAAATGAACAAGATGCCCCGAGGCTGTGCTCATTTCTGAGGAAAGGATGTCTCTTGAATATACACTGAGCTCAAACGCCTGTTGACAGTGTTGACAAATACTCTGACAGCAGAGAAATAATCTTTAATCTTCATGCATCATTAATCAGCTGTTACTGAATCACAATGCTTAAACTGCATTAACCCTGCACCTGAGCTTTCTCTGCAGAAACAGCTAAATCATCCGCAGTTTACAGCTGCCTGGCATCGTGCACGGATCAGTGATGTCCGATTTTTTGGCCCGCTGTGAATTTAAAAGGTCAAAGAATTTGCTGTAGGCTTTTACTTAAAAAAAAAAAAAAAACGAAACTGGCAACTGATCAGGCTTGATAAATTAAGCAGATTTACATGTTTAAAACACTGCACATTGGCTAAATGCCTGGTTTCTGCAAAGAAAATTGTGTATTTTGTCCTGCATGCTCTCCACCTGGGTTGAACTTGTTAACCTTTACCAAAGAATCTTTTTACACACATTTTTCAGCCATTACACAACAGATTTTTGTGTGTCGTGCGGTCCAATGCAGAACCAGGAGAAACAGGACATAAATAAGTGATTTTCACGGCTGCAAAGAGGGAACCAAGCGACATGCTGGAGAGGAGAGAAACTATTTGGCTGCTCATGAATAATTAATCTTATAATGAAAGGCTAATTTCTTTAATCTGAACTGAGGAGATTTATGAGACACAGACTGAAGAGGAGCCTCAGAGCTGATGTGTCTGAAGTCTGCAGCTTTGGTTCATGACCTGCTGGGCTGAGATAGGTCTGAAAAACAGCAGAATCTTAAGAAAGAGGCTTACCCTATTTCAAGAAAACCTGGGTTAAGTCATCAAAGCAGTAATAAAAGTGGGTGCCAAATCAAAGTCTGGAAAACACCTTGAAGGTAGTTTAATTCCTGCACTCTAAGGTTTTACCCTTTAATTTTTTTCATTATTAGCTCAACAGAAGAGAGAGAGAATCGAGGCCTATAGAGAGTTTAAAGGGGTTGAAATGAGTCCAAGTACAGAGAAGTCAGCTAAACAACCCAACTCTTCACTAAATACATTACTTCAGTGAATACTTACAAATGGTTTTATTGTCTCATGAAGACACAAATTATGTTAAAAGCACAGTATCTCACTGATTGAGAGATCACAGCAGAGTCTCATCGAGTCAGTGTTCTGCTGAGTCAAAGACACGCCATAGATTTAGTTTAAAGCTCCTGTGAGGAGTTATTTGACATTGATTTAATAGACTGGATTTCATATTGATGCTTTTTTATGATATACAGAAACAAACAAGGCAGTCACTGACAAGACTGCCAATTTTTTATACTGTCATTTTTTAAGCCTGAAACGGGCATCAATAAATGATCCTTTAGACTGTGAGAAGTCAGCAGGATGACATTTCTGTGTCTGACGACACTTCTTAAGCATGCGAAGGACAAGATAAACAAAGTCTGCTTCATCTACAGGGAGCACGAAAATTGACACAATTTTACAGGAGCTTCAAAGACCGTTTTTAACAGGACAAAATAAGCATAAGCAAGACAAAACCTGGTACCTTTTATAAATACAAATTTGTCAAAGCAAAAGTGCACAGATGTTAGGTAGACTCCCCATATTTAATGACTCACCTGTTACTGTTGAACACTTTATATTAGACACTCTACATAGAAGTGCAAGAAGTCTTTATACTTTTTAAAATGAGTAGAGGAAGACTGTCTGGTTTTTAAAAGACCAGTTTTTAAAAAAAATTGCACTGATGTCTTAAAAACCTTACTTTTCAGTAAAATAAGTTACGCATCAGGGGTTTCTTCAAAGGAGATTTAAAGCTTCTAAAATGGAATTAAAATCCTTCACAAAGCTGCTAATTTCATCCATAAAGTTTTCACAAGACCTGTAAACTCTATATAAACCCATGCAAATAAAATCTGTCTCATCAGCAGGTCAGTTTACAGCTGCTCAGGAACAGCAGTGTGCACAAAGTTCAGCTACTTTTTTTGTTGTGTGTGTGTTGTGCTCATGTCAGTTTTTAGGATGTACCTCAAGAGTCAATAGTAGGCTTTTATTTTGAAATTTTTACTTTTAAATTTTAATAGAGTAAAATGTCATCACTTTTAAACAGGCTAAAATCTGTTGGATTTAAAAACAGCTGCAGTTTTTTTAATAATCAGTGAGAAAATTGATTGAGACACTATAAAAGTCAGAACATCATTTTCACCATCCCACAGTAACGTCCTTTGTACAAAAAATGAGGCCAACATGGCGCCAACGTGTCAGACAAAGGCTTTGTTAGAGAGAGAGAAGGAGAGAGGGAGAGAGAGAGAGAGAGAGAGAGAGAGAGAGGGGAACGGTGGACAGCAGATTAACATCCTCTCTCTTGCTGCAGAAACAGAGATGTAATCCGTCCATCCTCCCAGTGGAGAGATGGACGGATTATAGAGACAGAAACACACACACACACACACACACACACACACACACACACACACACACACACACACACACACACACACACACACACACACACACACACACACACACACACAGAGTCATATAAAGGCTGTATGATGTGTTCACTACAGGCTGGTTTTCTCCAGAAGTGAGGAAGATTTTTTTCATTCTTTCCTCGTAACACAAGCACACATAAAAACTTCTGCATCAAAAATCTCATTGTGAGTGAAATGTGATAAAAGTAATGTTACAAAAATAAATTCATAAGCAAAAAAGGTGGACATTCATGACAAACTGGTTAATTCATAAAACTAAAGTGGTATATGAAGAAGTTTTCAGTCGGAATAAATCTGTAGTTTCCTGAAGAAGAGCTTGTAATGATTGGCTATAATTGATCTGTATGTGAGGTAACATATATCAGAGAAGTTTAAAGTTTGACTCAACAGCTGAGGACCATTGTCTGTAGACAGTATGGACGTGACTCCAGCTTCCGTCATTGTACAAATTTACAATGTACAAAAAAAGCCAAATAGCTCCTGGTAATTCTTGGAAATTGAATAACAATAATAAAAAATTTAATTTAAAACACACTTTACATTGTAAACCCAACCTCAAAGTGCCACCGTAGGTGCTGTTCTTGTGGAGGCTTCACACAGCAAGGAGGCAGATGATGCCCCTTCTATATACAGCAGTGGCGATTGCGTTAAGACTGCAAGGGAAGCTCAGCTTCCCTTAAAATGTCACCCCACCAAAAAAAAGAAAAAGTGGTGAAATACGTACTGCTGTGTGTACATTTCATTAACTAAATACGCGCTAGAAAGCCTTCATCTTTTGTTCAGAATCAGCCTCTTATCACACTGTGATAAGAAGCTGATAATCACAGGTAACCGGCACAACTTCGTTCTCATTCATCCTCGCAGCGCCTCAGTGCTTCACACAGCCGGACGCTGGGCATCTGCAGACTTCAATGTGGAAGCTCAAAGTGGGTTGTTCCAGACGCTCATTGGATAAATGCTAGGCTTTGTCCCGCCCATCGGACGCTCTGCGTCTCTGGAGTTCTATGACGAGAGGGCGGTCCCGACTTTCTCGTGGACGCTGAGCTTCTGCATCCATGATTAGATGAGCTGTCTGAGGCGAAATCCTTTTTTGATTGACAGCTAAACAAGCGAATCAGCGATCTTGAAGAATAAAACATCTACCAGAGCATTTTCCAAGTTATTCATTCTGTTGTTCTGAACTGCTCTGGAGACTTTACCGATCCTCAGCGACTTTTGTCTTTGTTAAAAACGACTGCCATTGTGTTTGGCGACTCTGTTCTGTTACATACAAATAAACAAACACAATTATGATGTAGACCAGAAAAATGAGCTTCCCCTCCTTGAAAGACCAGCAGTCGCCACTGATATACAGTATACGCTGAGGACAAACAGCAAACACAGAATTGCTCAGACTGAGTGTCAGTCTTCAGCCCCTCTTCACGACAGACTCACCTTCAATTATGTCTCTCAATATCATAAAGTCAAGAGTTTATTCTCATAAATTTACAACAGTTTGACACATGATAAGCACATCAGGTAAAATATTGCCTCAAAACTTAATTTAAAATCTAGTCTGGCTGTCAAAGGATTTTAAAAAGACTATAGATAAATGTGTTTCTATCATAATTTATAGGTTATACTTAACTTTGAAGTCTTTTTTGACACCCTTCTCTCTTGTGTCTGCCAAAGAGCTTCAGAGATGGGGAAAAGTTCATCAAGAATGCATTATGGCTGCTAAAAGCGCCAAGAATCAGCATCATTTCCCCCTGCTATCTGCTCTGTCTCAAAGTTTAAATCCTCAAGGACATTGTTCTGATGATGTTCAGGGGTGGAGCCAGACTCTCTTACTGGGGTGGCCAAACTTTGGCTCTGACTTTCGTAAGGGTAGACTAGTCGCCATGATTGCTGAAATGATCACTGAGCATGGCATCAGTGTTAAAAAATGCAGAGCAGCTACCACCAGATCTCTGCAGATATTTAAAATTTCACTCAGACTGCTTGTGGCTGTTAATACTGTTGACTGTTTACTGTTGACTGTGACTATAGATGTCATATGCAATAAGGTTAGTTTGCATAGAAATAAGCCCATTTTGCTGCAAATTGATGCATAATTGTCCATATGCTAAGAGCAGCAGGGTAAAGTGACACTACTGGCTCTGCAGCACATTTCGAGTGCATTTAACCTTTTGTGAATTAGATAATCTCTCAACTCATTTGCACAGGTTTAGGGGGCACAAAGATGCACAGTCCCTTTATTAATAGGCCCACAATGTTGTTAACTATGACACTGTTTTATTCAGCTGTTTAAATTACTTTGTCAACTTGTTACTGGAAAGAAGGAGACTTCTGCAGATCAAATAATTCTGTTATTAACTACATGTTTCATTTTCACAGGAGTGTTTGCTGTTGCCACAGGGGACACCAAAATTTATACTGAATTTCTTCACAGGAGCTTTAAATTCTTTCCAAGTTAAAAGATAGTATTGGTTTATCAAATCATGTGACTGAGTTGTCATTTCCTCATCCACAGGTTTATGCCATCTTGGTCAGCCACCCTCCCCAGTCCAATGACCACCTGACTCCAACACCTGTCTCATACACTGCTGGTTTCTACCGGATCCCTGTGATCGGCCTTACGACACGCATGTCTATCTATTCTGACAAGGTAACATTTTTATGATATTTGCAGCTGCTTCCTGAGTCAAACAGGACCAAGTTGGTATTTTAAACTCCTCTTGACTTTGATTTTCTAAAAGTTAAGCTGTTCAGCTTTTGTGGAGGTTCCGCATCCTTTCAGATTCCAGCCTCTTCGCAGTGATCTAAGTGGCTAGAGATACTACAACAACGAGGCACTGCTCTGATTGGCTGCCTGAACGTTGTCTGAGGGAGAAGGGCGCGGCGCTTCCGTTCCGCGTGCGGCGCTTCCTGTGTGAACCAGGCGTAAGGCTGCTGCTGCTCCACTGCAGAATGTCACTCTGGGCTGAGAATTAGAGAGAATGAGCCGCATGTCCTCTGCTCCCTTTAGTTAGTGAACGCAACTGTTCCTTCAGTGCTATCGTAGCTTGTCAGGGATTGATCCTGTTATTTTTCTAACTTTGACAATCTAACATGTGACAACATATGAGCTCAGAGTTTAAGGACTGTGACTGTTAGTAGTTGTGATTTGATTTTGTTTAAATATGCCAAATTGTGAATTTATGGGTTATTGTTGTTCAGACAATTGAGCTAAGCTAGCTAGCAACTGCTAGTGTCAGTGGTCACGTGTTGCCATAGCAACAAGTGACGCCATGCTTCCTCTACCCAGGATGCAATGCGTATAGCGTCATTACATACATTTGGTCCTGTGTTTGGTCCGGTGAGCTTTCGCACTGCATACGAACTGAACCAGGGTTCACTTGCAAGCGAACCGAGACCCACGTTTTCAGGCTGACCAGAGTTCTCTTGTTTGGTCCGCACCAGAGTTCGGATGAGCTTTCACACCTGCCCAAACGAAGCGGACTATCCAAGGAAACAAACTCTGGTCCGTTTAAAGCGGACCAAACAGCTCTGGTGTAAAGCGACCTTAGTGACAGGCTGATTACATGGAGATAAATAGAAAAGATAAATCCTTAGATGGTGCCTCTAAGCTACAGTAGAACAACTTTCTGGTCATTCAAAAATATATTCGATTTTTATTGGATGGAAAACATGATAGTATGTAACTTTTGAGCTGTTATGAGTGATAATTAAGATGGATATTTTAAAATAGGTCTAGACCCTCTCTTTGGGAACCTCCCCCTTATCATGCCTTGAGTTACTGTTAACACTGTATTTAAATGGAATAACAAGAGGTATACCACTTCTAGTGCACAGGGTTTTTATTTTGTTTTCTTGGTATTGAACAAGCTTTGATTATCTTCTGTTGAAGTGCTGGTACTGTAACAGCCCATATCCAATGAATTAGTCCTGTCACTCATTCTGATGCCCTTGGATCACTTTCTAAGAGAGAGAGTACAAAGAGGTGCTCTGATTTATTCAAACATGAAACAAAGGCCTCTGTTTTAAGCTGATAGAGAGCATCAGCAGATCTTCTCTTTAGAACAGGGTGTACTTGATGAAATCTGGTGTCACGTCCATGGCAGGTGTTTGTTAGGAGTCTTTTCAGGCTCTGCTGAGTGCAGGTTGTGGAATATTTAGTCCAGTTTGTCCCAGTTCAGAGACACTCTTAGCTGTATGACTGAACTGGAAACCACTCAGACTCTTTCTCAGCTTTACAATATTGATGAAATAATCCAGAGTGTTATCAGTCTCAGAATATCTCAGCACTTCCAGCCTGCAGCGCTCCACTTTCTCTCCAGTTAATTCTTCAGGATTTGGACAAGTGATGAAATATTTACATATTTATTGGTCAGGGTTTTAGATGAAGTCAGAGAGGTTTATCTAAACAATTCAAAGTGCATGACATATACATCCATTTAGGGTGTGTCCGCCTGTCTTGTCCTGGTTACATTGTGCACAGTCTGGGTAAAAAGTAGGAGCAAAGCAGAAGGAGAATGAATTTGGACCCTTATTTAATCACAGGCTTGTTCTGAGTGTAAATCCTTTTAGCTAAAAATTTGCTGGTGCAGATCTTGTTATAAGTCTGCCTCACCCGTGGTTGCACAGTTGTGTGCAGGTACATTTACTGCTTACCCAATGTGGGCGCTGAAAATGTCATATGATGGAAACTAACTATGACAGTTGCATTGCCTTGCACACCAATTTGTAGTAGTGTAATAAGGCCCACAGTGTTTGATTTTTCACACCAGCAGCAGCTGCTCGCTCTGATTCTGTCGCCTAACTGAGATATTAAAAGGTGAAAGGGTCAAGTCACAAATTAGAAACAAAGCAGAATAAGACCTTCCCTGTCTTCCCCCTGGTGGTATCTGTCCATCATGCACTTAGTCCTAGTTTCATTTGGCATGTCACTTTTATTTATACAGCCTGAATCACATGACAAATCCCCCTCTGAGGGTTTCACACAGACTCTTCTGTCCTCACAGAAATCTCTGTTTTACGGCTGTGTTGCGTAGCTCTCTGCTGTACTTGTACAATTTATATATCTAGAAAAGAGCAACCTTAGTGCATGACAGAAAATAGAAAGATAAAAGCATGTAAGAAACAGGTGTTTGTTTCATGAAGAAATGTCTTCTCCAACGAAAAGACATTTCTTCTCCCCTTAACTTGCCTGATTTGCCCCAATTTGACTGACAGTGTTTGGTTATTTTCAAGTTATCCATAAACATTGTGATAATGTCCTTATCACAGTACTTTACTAATGTTAATTGTGAGGTGAAAATCTGATACCTGACAGCCGTAACATCTATAAAGTTTGAATAAAGCTGTAATTTTACCTAAACAGAATATTTCAGAACTCCTTCCGTACCTGGCATTTTAGTTTTACAGAGTGCAACGTGTTCCACCTGTTAACATAGAGGAGGTGGGCTCAGTGACATGCAGCTACTAATAAGAGGAGCTCCAAATGTTATACCTGTCATGTCATTCATCTTTTTGTATACATGGTCTACCCCCTCACAGAACTCTATTTTAAACAAACTATTTTTTCACTTCTGTAATGTCTCCTTAAACAACGGTTTTTGATTCTAAGCTGCATTGTTGTTTTTTTCCTGCAGAGCATCCACCTGTCGTTTCTGAGGACAGTGCCTCCGTACTCCCACCAGGCTCACGTCTGGTTTGACCTGATGAGAGAGTTCAGGTGGAACCACATCATCCTGATTGTCAGCGACGACCACGAAGGCCGAGCTGCCCAGAAGAGACTGGAGACGCTGTTGGAGGAGAGAGAGACCAAGGTCAGCTATGTACACACACACACACACACACACACACACACACACACACACACACACACACACACACACACACACACGAACGGACACACTCACAGTCAGTGTGATGACACGTGTGTGCTGCAGGTCATGTCTGTTTATGTAACTATGTGTTGTTCTAATCCAGGTGCCAGTGTTTTGTCTCATCAGTTCATTCCTCCATCCATCAGACAGCAGCTTCACTTTTATTAAACACAGGGAGCTCAGAGCTATCTGCAAAAATTACACAAAGAGCACCTCCTATTAATCGCCTTTAAGACATAATCCTCAGATCTCGCATCTGATGCCATAGTAAAGACCAGTGTTATTTATCTGAGGGAAACTGAGGGAATGACTTGAATGTTTATTGTAAACTAACTGAAGAGCTGGTCACAGTAGACAAACATAGAAATGTGAGGTCATTGGAGCCAAACTCACTCACTCCAAGATAGATTTGGGTATTTTAGTCCTAAACTCATTTAAAAACAAGCCACATAAAAACATCACAAAATGTCTGTAGCAATTAACCTTATGCCCCTTGAAAGGGATGTCAAAAAAAGAATAAATCAGACTTTTCAATTTTTCGCTTCTTTGAAGTCACGCTGCTCTTATGATTGACAGGAAATCTAGGCATCCTCTCATAATGGAGGCATGTTGATCATAACAGAAGAAAAGAACATGAAGTGAGCTCAAAGCAGTACAAAACTTCAATGGGTTACTAACACACAACTTCACATGAACTGCGTTGTTTGAATCTCTAATACATCATTAGGACTTGTGAGGTTGTGGTATTGACAAACAGTCTCCTTAATGTCCCCAATCTGGGACTGTGTGTATGTTGAATCTCCTCGCGCAAATTAATTCACTTTTTAAATATGAGATGATTGTGAAATTCAGTGTCTCTTTGATTAAACAGATACTAAAGGCAGAAAACAACTTTTGGTGCACAAACTTCATAGTCCCAGAAATACTGGTTATTCCTAAAACATGTGTTTTTATGGTGCTGTACCATAGACTGTATGTAGAATGGACAGAGTCTGCCTCCTCGCTGGGTGAAGCCACTCTGAGAACAGCACCCTCTGTTGACGGGCTGCAGTATAGGTCATAAATCCCGCCTCCGCCAGCAAGCTTATGGAGCTGTGGACAAACTTTAGAAATTTATTACACAGAACATACATTTTTCTCCCCCCTGGTTGTGATGTTGACATGTAGTTACTGTAAGACTGGTTTGTGCTCAAGTCCTCTTTTTTTCTGTGAAGCTCCGTTTTTAAAAGTTATTTGGGGGTTTAAAGTTTTCTATGATTGACATCTGATACAGCCTATGGGCGTTCAGGGATTGCGTAGCTCACCCCGGGGGACACGCTGTTTGAGCCGAGCGTCATCACAGTGACTCTCCGCGACTGTGCGGCCGAATGCGCGCATCACTACTGCGCAGCTCTGGTTTCAGGAAATGAAGAAAAATCCCCGAAATACGGAGAGCTATTTGGCTTCAAATCCGTATACAGGCAGTAGGCAGAACCAAGTTGTCCATAGTATATACAGTTTATGTGCTGTACCTGGTTGTTAAAATGAGATGCTAAGGGTACAAAATGACTGATTTCCTGGTTGGGAAGTTTAAGTCCCAATGAACCAACCAACAAGTATTAAGATATGCTCAGAAAACAGTCAAAATTGAGTACAATTTATTTAACATGACTAAACACAGGAGTGCAGGGTCTGAGTGTGTGAAATACAGCGTGGCTCATGTTAGCAGAGCGAGCACCATCAGTCCTCTTTGCAGGTTAATGTCCACATGCCTGTGCTGATTATAAAAAAATGTAACTCCATCTACTGTTGATCCTTCAGCAAAGGTTTGAGCCCACCTCTGTACAACTTAGTTTCTCTAAGATCAAATACTGCCAAACGGGGTTGCTCTAAAAAATGCCATCTGTCATCTGTGTTTGACATCCAGGTTGTAGTGCATTGCAGCAGAGGCTTAACTGAGCACCAACTTTGGCAGGTAGCAGCTCTAGGGCTTGGGTCATACACATGACCAGCATTTCGGATCTGCAACAATGAACATTTTGATGGTTACCGACAAGTAACTGTGGTGCCAACTAGCAGATATTAATTCCTTTATTCAGATCCCCAATATCTGCTACTAATGCAGCTGTTACTCTTAAGAGAGTCACATGACATAGAAAGTATACAAAAAAATTCAACCAAAAATCTCATACAACCAACATAAACTACATATGCATATTGCCAAGTTGCACAACAATAGCTCAAATTATATTACAAGCACTACTGCATTTGGCTGTCTGTTCAGACCTTTTGTTGGCTGTCAAGGTAGCCCTGAGTGCCTCTTCCAAAACTGCCATATTTTCATGCCTGAAAAAGGCAATGACCTCAAATTGTATGCTTTACTGCAACCAGAGGGGGGACCTTTAGTGGTATGGGGTGCCCACATGCTGGTCCCAGTTTCAGTTCAACTTCTTGTAAGACTTTTGGCATGACTGCTTCTAAATTGGTCAAAAACTTCAAGCCTGCAGGAACTGTTTTAGTTTGAACAACCTCTGTGTGTGAAAAAAATGTGCATGTCCCTGTAAACCATATTCACCAGTGTGCCGGGGTCTTATGAGGCAAATACATTCAAAGTGGCTAAATTCAGAAACAAGCCATAAACACAGAAATATTATGCAATTTTAGGCTGTGAATAGGGTCGGGATGTCAGGCAAATCTCATTACATGACCAATGGTAGAGACGAAGAGATTTAGTGTTGATAGAAAATATCTGGCTCATAAAAACAGAAATTCAGGCCTGAAGAAAGGACTTTTTTCTCCTCTGCATTATTTGGCTCCGTGGTTCATAAGATTATCTGTGAGGCTGCACCAGTGATTGCAGAACTGAAGCTGCTCTCTGCTCATCCCTCCATCATCCTCCTGGCTTGTATATACTTCAAACAGCTTCTCTTTCATCACTTTCTTTTCTCCTTCTCTGTTCTTTTTTGAATCTCCACCAAGTATTTTGGGTGTCGAATCTGTGCAGCTTGTTAGTCAGGAGGATACGTGAGGATTTTGTTCTGATGTTTACATGGATCCTAAAGAAACTTGTTTACTCAGATTTGTGTTATTCAAACAGATTTCATGTTTCACCTCCGGAGTCTTTTTCTTTGTTTGTGGATCACTGAATTACCCAGCTTTTGATGTTGATTTTTTAAAAACCAGTCTGGAGTTTCTGTTTGCCAAAGTTGAAGCTGTTTTAAAAGCAACATTTCCCTAAATTCAGCTTGCTATGAGGCAGTTTGTTGACAAAATTATATACCAGAACAGTTTTTTGCAACACTGGTATGATCTTTTGGTGTGGTTATTACAGTTTAGTCTTTCTCATGGAGACAGAATGACACAACACTGGACACTAAAATGAACAAATAATATTGAACAGACAGAGGAAAAAAATGTTACAACACACCAACTTCCTCCAGTCTCTCCATCTATCAATCCAAATGTCTGTGTATTGATCAACCTCTATGATCTATGTGTCTATTTCTTCAATAATTATTTGGACACAAATACTCATACATACACACACAGATCAAAAGCAATGTCATTTTTGTGTAGTTCATATCAAAAGTACTTTTATTTTTAGGCAATAAATTTGCATGGTACCAATGTTATGAGGATTATCAAGCCATGGGGTTGAAATTTTTATGATTTCAGTCAATCCAGCCTCCATCCACTAACCTGCAAAAACAAGTTTTTGACGCTAACAAGTTTGTACTACGGTGTGAATATTTTCACTTCTTTTTTTACCCTCTTCATTCCAATTGATCTGCCTCTGCAACGCTTGTTTATTTTGGGTTTGTCGAATCCAAAATAAAACTGAAATCTGGGCACGGAGGAAGTTAATGCCCAGATTTTTGTGGACCAATACAAACAATTGAACAGGCCATCACACTGTTAGCCTCACAGAGCCACAAGGCAGTTAAACAGAGTTTGTGAGGAGGCTGTGTGCACCCCTGGGTTTTGTTTTGTTTTTTTCACACAGCATACTGCAAAAATGATTTTATTGAGACATTTGAAGAGCAATTTTTCAAAAGCTTTCTGGGCTGAAAACGATAAACACCCATCCACCTGCAGAAACTTTGCAGATAACAAAGTGGCTTATTGGTCCATTTTATACAACTGAAGCAGTTGTGTTGTGCATTAGTTCCATTTGGTGGGGTAATCACCATTCATCTGGCAGATATTAAAAGATGAAGTGCATTTACATGGACTGAGGTATCCTGGCTATGAACCTTATCCTGTTTTTTTTTTCTTTTGTATTCCGGTTATGGTGTTTACATGCACATGGAGAAACATGTTTTTGGTGGTTTGTGCTCTATTCATCCATTCAGTGGATGTGATCTGAGTCACATGTATACCTTCTATTGCCAGCTTTCCTAACTTTAGCATGTTCTTCATCTCAGGGCATGGATTGGCAGATGTGTACAGACAGAGCAGATTCAGAGAGAATTATATCATATTGAAGCTAGTACCGTACTGACTCGAATGTGAGACTGTCTTTTTCCTGGACATGCATCTGAAAAACAGGGACTCATCCTATACTTGAGGTTCGGTTATTGGTAGGGTACAATAGGGCAACTTCTCATGAAATCCTCTCACTTTGCGAGACCGGCAGCTTTGAAAGGATGCCTCCATGATCTGCAGGGGCTTTTCTATCTCACAGAGAAGATCAATGTATTTCAGACTGTCTTCATCGAAAACTTAGAAAACGAAGTCATCTGAGAGGATGTGTGTGTACATTTCAGAGAAAGAATGCCATTTTGTTGTTAGGTGACTGTGCTATACAGAAGATGACACCTTTGTTTTGGTCTGTATCTGTGGTCAACTGACCTTTAGAGGTCCAGTAAGAAGCCAGGGCAGCCTAAAACAGACATCACAGTCTACTAAAAGTATAGAAATAGAATAAGATAGAAGTGTTTTTAAGGATTCATGGATCTGTGCTCTCTCTGTGCACTAATACCTGGGTACTTTATTTACACGTGATTATTTTTTACTTAATTTCACTGCGACAGTTTTATTTTAAGATGCTGGAAACATTTTATTTTAAAGGTACAGAAAATATCAACTGACCTTGTTTTATTTGATGTCTCAGGTTTATGTTTTGGATTTGGTCTTCAAAAACCCATTCTAAAACCCGTCTCGTATGAAGAAGGGTTGTCTTATAAGTGGGTCAATACGGTAGTAGCAAAACTGAAAATACTGCAATACACAAGTGGGCATTGAACTGAGGATACAAAACCAGGGGGTTCAATACTACATCAATAATGTATGCCTGATTTTCAGTCTTGTCTCATTTGACTTTAGAGGTTTCCTGTTATTCTAGACAGGATTAAAGATTACAAGATGAACAAATGTGTCCTAAAAGTGATCAAAGAATTGAGTTATCTGGATAAAGTGGATTATATAAGCCTAAAAAAAAGCATGACAGCCATATTTCCAAGGCCTTTCTTGCAAATACAGAAATAAAGTGGCAAGAGTGTGTCAGTGAGTCTGCTCAGTGAAACATGGTGGGAGGTTTAAAATCAGGCCAAAGAACAAGTGAATATTTTCACAGTTTTCTCCTGCAAATCTTCTGGGTGAAAACACCCAGTCATGTATCACTTAATCATCGTATTTTGCAATTTATTACACTTCTTAACATATTTCTGTTAAATATGTTCTGTTGAAGTCATTTCTAGCAGTCTTGGTGGAGGTTTTGTTTTTCTCTCTTTTTCTCTGCTGCTTTCAGTTTTGATTTAGCTTCTTCACCCGTTGGATTTTTCTTTTTGCGAGTTAAAAACCACTTGATTTGTCCTCCTTTGCTTTCTCTCTCTCTGTCTTTCTTTCTGTCCATGTCATCTTTCGATTCTTCACCCCCGTCTGTTGTCTGGTTTCTCATCACCTCGACTCTGAAGGAGCTTGGAGTCGGAGACGTGCAAACACATCTCAGCTGCTTCTGTCTCAGCTGTCGACCCGCCTCACTGTTAAACTGTCTCTCTGCCTGTCTATCCACACGTCTGCAGGCGGAGAGCTGTTAGATCAGCTTGATTACCCCTTTAATATCTGAAAGTATGAGAGCGCAGGTGTTTCTACCTTTGAAGAATAGAGATGGCTCAACAAGGTTCAGTGTAGATATGCCAATGTTTATATTGCTGATTTATTTCAGTGGAGGTAGTGTCACTAGATTTAAGTGATGTGATGCAAGTCAAAGTCCTGCTTTCAAGGTGTTCAAGTATTGGACTTTGGCCCGATTTCACAGTTTAAGTTTAATAGCTACAGAAAGTTTTAGGATGACTCCATTAGACGTCTTAAGTTTGCAGCTGCACACAGGCTGTAGGGAACAAACGAGTCTTACACATTCACACATCTACACAGTACGTTCATGCTTTTGCCACCGACAGGCAAAATGAACTTCAAGTGTCTGACAACTTGGATGGACCACAAACAGCCGTGTCATGGTTTACAGGGATTTACTTCTCAGAACACAGGAAGTGGTGGTTTACCATGTCTTCTATTGGTTCATTTTTTGGGTTATTGTATGATTTGCTTTGCCTTTGCTATCCCTTTGCAACACAACATTTGCTTAGACTATTAATCAAGCATGTCAAGGCTGCTTTAATCTCTGTGTGGGTCTCAAATTTGGTATGACCAAGAAATTTACTGTGAAATCTGAGTGTTTATTTTGTGATATCACATTGCTTTTGATCTGAACACACCTTATCTTTAAGTATACAAGTACCAAAGAAGTGCCTTGGAATCAAACCAACATTACAAAGAGGGGTAGGGTAATGATGGTGAAGAAAATTGTTGCAGATATCCATTTATATAGGTGATGTACTTTAGTGACCAATTCCAACACACCCTAGAAAACACTCTGGGAACTTCCAGACTTGTGTACAGTCTATTAAACTGCTGGGATCACCGAGTCTACAGGTAAACAGTATCTCAACAAATTTATTGAGAGTGGCTAATAATAGCAGAGCTAGCACCAGCAGCCTTTGGTCATCCTCATAGATTCATGTCCACATGCTGGTGCTGGTTACTCATCGCTGTGGTTCAGGTTAGAGCCTTTAAAACTCAAATAAGATTCACCCCAAAGATCAAAGGACTACAAAATACAAACAGGGCTGACTTTATTGCACCAGAATGGACCAGAATGGAAATATCTCTTGTCTTTTGAGAATGTGGATGCCTGGTTAACACAGACACACATTTCTTTATTGTGGCATTAACAGGCCCAACCTTTGTCTTACACTAGAAAAGCAAACATGACTACAGTTGAGGCTCATAGACCAGATGATACAAGCCTGATTCAAACATTAACGGCTGCTTTTTATGAAGCCAGTTGGTTTATGCTGCAACTGAGTATTTTGTAGAAATAGTTTGTTGTTACTTCTGCCAGTCGGGACGACTTAACATAACTTAATAATTAAAAGTCATCTGCTTTAAAAGCTGCCACCAGTTTAACAAGTGGGCTGAACAAATTAATATCTTTTGAAGGACTGAAATGCTGGTCAGATGTTATGTCAGCCATCCTGCACCAGCTGGGGCTATAGCTCTGGTTAATGGCTGTCAGCATTAACTTGTAATGCTCTCCTATCTGGATGTAAACAAACCCAGATGATGGATGGCATCTCATAGCGCAGAGCAGTTTGTCCATGTTTGCTGTGTCTGGTCCACACGGACACGTGGACCTGCAGGAAGGCTGGGGGTGCTAGATCTTCTGGCTGTAGACACACTAAACAAACCAATTTGTCTTCTTTTTCCTACACGCTATGGGTTATCATGTATAAATGGCCTTAATCTTGGCATTGTAACCGTAATTCACAGCTCTCTGTTAGTGGTGCAGATTTAAGATCATTTTTTACATAAAGATGCATTGAAGTACAAGATACTTTAAACAGAGTATAATTAAAGTATGCACATTTAAAGTAAGCAATTTTTAAGCCATTTGTAGAGAATATTCCTACACTGTATGAGTTTGTGCAGCTGATAAATAACTGATGAATAAACAACCTCCAAGCTGTAAAAACAGTGTGTATTAATTCAGTCCTCCCGCTGCGAGCTCGTCTCCAACCAGCCAGGGAAAAAAACAACCTGTGAGTTCAGCTCCTACTGCTGCGCTCTCTTGAAAGTGAGTGTGAAACCATGTTCTCCTTTATATTTATTTATTTTTAAACATTTCCTACGTAGGAATTTGTTTCTGTAAGAGCTTCTGTGAAGACACGTCTTGCAAAGTTTGTTTGTACAGCACATTCAACAAGGCATTTCACAATGCTTTTACAGAAGACAGAGGAGAAACAGCAGACAGTTTAAGAAGACAGGAGATAGAATGAGAAAAGAGGATGAAAAGGACAAGTGTTTGGATGAAAATATGCACATATTTTGTGATTCTACAACATTAATTACCTCTGAATCTGTCAAACACATTGAAATGAAAACATAAATCTTTAAACTGCATGCTCTTAATCTGACAGCAAGAGTAATTCATCAGAGAGCATGCATTATTGATGATGCATGGTAAGTAGTAAATTCTAAGCAAAATTTATCAGCCATCATTGTCATTCACTGAGCACTTTATAAATCATATTCTCTGGTGCTGAAACTGAATTAAAGACAACAGTCTGCAGGAAAACAGCCCTGGCTCCACAGCAAATTAAACTCAGTGAAGCACGCTGGAAGGAAAAATAAAAATGGATCTCAGATGAGATGAATAAAAGTTTAGAAAAAGTTAAAATGTTACTTCCCATCTCACAGAGGAGCCACAGTGGGGCTCATGAATGTTAGAGGAGAGTCATGAATATTACAGCGCATTAGTTAAAGTAGGTGAACAGGACTGCAGCCTGCGTGTTATGTCTGAATTAAACATCTATCTGATGTGATTCATTATGAAATAAAGATGAATACCACAGAAGACCGTTGTACAGTTACACTTGATGATACTGTATGGAGACAGTAGAGGAAATTACCAGCTTCACTCTGGCTCTGCAAAGACCTAAACTTACCATGCTAACCTTTTATTCAATTTATTGTACGTCAGTTAATCTTGATTTTCATTTCAAGTTTGTTTATTTGACAGTAGGCTAACATACGGAACAGATAGCAAACAATGTTGCCCATCATTGTCAATAATCACCTGAGTTTGATACTTTATTCTGATTGGTCAAAGTTCCATAATAACGGTTAAATAAGTTTAATCAGTGAGAGCAAAACCACAGACTAAATCACAGGCTTCAGGTCAGATCAACCTACGGAAAGGAGTCTGATACCTGAAAGTTTATAAACTCATATCTGCCTGTTGACCATGAGGCAAAAAAACGCAACAAAACAAAACAAAACAAAACAAACAAAACAAAACAAAACAAAACAAAACAAAACAAAACAAAACAAAACAAAACAAAACAAAACAAAACAAAATAAAACAAAATAAAGCAAAACAAAACAACTGCAGTTTCTGGCAGAGAAAAGACAGAGAAAAGATTGCAGAACTACTTAGGGATGAGTTAATCAGTAAAAGACAGAAAGAAAGAAAGAAAGAAAGAAAGAAAGAGACATCTAGCAAATCAAAGAAAACAGGAAAGTTTCACCTCATACAAGTGTTGCTGTTATTTTCTGAACGTGTTAAAAACAACATTGGCAGTAAGTTATCTCAGAACAGTAGAGTAGACTTGTGTCAAGACATCAACATTGATAAATATTTTCAGTTCAATGTTAATTCAACCTGCAGGTAGGCTGTTAAGAACACCAGTGTCATGGAGGGTGACCTTGGCCACCGTTCGTTGCAGCTGATGGACTATTTTTAACCTGGATAAATGAATAAATGTGTATAAATCCCTATAGTCAAATTGTTTGTAGTTTTAGTTGGTATAGGTAGTAAGCTGCAGTGGGTAATAACTAGCTATGTATACTTGAGAACTGTTCTTGAATACAGTTCAAGGATTTTTAAGTGTCTTTACTCGACTTTTATTCATAACTTATAATTTTTCACTAGTATCATAATTTTGTTTCCACTACAATTCTATATTGTTATGGTAAGTTTTATGCTGATGGTTATTTAAAACTTTTCTGAGGTCAAATTAATCAAACGGCCAACTGTGTTTGTGCAGTTCTGCATGTAGTTTGTCCAAATAGTGTTGCTGCATCTGTACATCATGTCTTTTCATGATTGATTGTTGGCAAACCCAGTGCGTAAAACACACATCTAATGTGATAGCATTGAACTGATTCTCCTTGTGGTTTACATCTGTGGCTCGACAGCTCACAGCGTGTTAGCTTAGCTCAGACTTAAATGTGGTGTCCTGCTGTGTTTTGATGATGTTTCTGATATGGAAATATTAGGATTTAGCTTCAATTCCATGTATAGTTTTTCTGTCAAATTTTTCCACAAGTTCAGTCAGGAAGACAGTTCCTTTGACTGAAATGTGGTCCTATTTCAGGGGTATACATCACATAATATTTGTGTTTGCAGACAATAAAAACTACACAGACTTCATAGCCGGAGCACATTATCAGGTTCAAACACAGACATGGTGAGAAAAGCTTCATGTGTTTGAGCATGCTGTTTGGGGACTTTACGTCAGGATGTAAATTTAATGAGATTAACATTTGGAGCGGATTGAGTAGAGGACTAATGGGACGCTCTGCCGCCACACTGGCTTAGCATCAGAAGAAGCTACCAGAGAGCAAAGTCGCAGCTCAAGTCACAACGCGGTACAGACTACTTTGATAAAATCAAACTTGACAGAAACTGAAGCAGGTTGATGACACCAGTGTGACTACTAACTGAGGTTTATTTCATTTCTAAAGCCACTGACTGACTTCAGGCTGCTGCCACAGCTTCTGCAGTGCCTTTTGTTTTTGAGCCAAGAGATGAAGTGCATGTCTTTGTCCTTCTTTGTGTCAGGGCACTTTGTGACCTGAATATCTTCTGGTGTATTATCATAATAGAGTGTGAAGTCTGACTTCAGTGTGTACAAAAAGAAAGACCTTAAACATCTAAAGGCCAAAGTGTCTGTTCGCTAAATTATATCAGTTGTGTAAGCTGCTGGTAACTGAATCTAGTCTGACTTTCGCAAAACACATAGCTTAGTGCTTCAACAATTTTATGTTTGAAGTGCTATGTTTTTGCCAAGCTAAAGGGGCAAGATTCATGTGACCATAGTTATAGACTGAGGCTAAAGCTAACAGCTCCCTTTACTGGAGCTTTTTTCTCAGGATACAAGATAACAAACTGAATCTAACGAGTCCTGCTCATGATGTTATGCCAACAAAAAGAGAGAAAAGAGCGTATAGGTCCTGGTGGATATGCTAAGTGCTAACAGACTAGGGGTAACGGGATATCATGCAAACAAAATGAGAGTAAGGCTCACAAGTCCCAGGTCAATACTGTGCTAAAAGGCTGAGGCTAGAGCTAATGGGTCTAAAGTCGTAATAGCATGCTAACAAACTAAGGCTGACGATAGACACTCCCAATCCAGCAGAGCATACTGGCATAATGAAAAAGGACTCCTGGGTATCACTGCCTACAGTAGCTCCTCCTTTCCTTTGCCTCTCTCCTCCTTCATGCAAATCTGAGCTCCCCAAAGTGATAAGAGCAAAGTTTCAACCAAACTATAGCTGGCTTTTTTTTTTTTTTTTAGAAAAGAAAACCAACATAAACCACTAAAAACTAAAAAGTGTAGCAGCTTTATTCTAGTGTATAGTTTTCAGGATTTTTTTAAACGTAATCTGTTTGTCTTCACTTAGAGACACTGATAGACACCAGCAATGGCCATGTTTTTTCAAATAAGTATTTCTTGATACACTGAACTTTTTTTACGTTCCCACTGTTACAATCCACAAGTCGCGGCTTATACTTTGCAGGAATAAAGCACTCAAATGCAAGACAGAAGATTAAACAGCATTTTAATAGGGCTGTTCCTCCCCCAGAGAAGTTCTGGTTTCAGGGCTGGTGATGTGGATAAATCATGAATTTGAAAATGATCAAAAACTGATAATTTCCTTTAAATTACTCACGTTTGTTAGTAATGAAGTTATGTGTTTGGATAACCTGGTATTTTAACAGCGCTGTTCTCCATTATTAATTAGCACATGAACTACAAAAACATCTCTTTCCATCTCATCCCCTGTGCCTTTTAAAAATCATGTCAGTGCCTGAGCTAATCACCATGATGTGGAGACTAGTTTTGGAAACTAAGCAGTTAAAGACCCACTCCGATGAAAATAATGTTTTTCTTGTTGTCTGTGTGTTCATATGACAATTTTATAATGCTACAGGATATATCATGAGAAAACTCTGAGTGAAATTGTATTTCTGAGTATTTCTGCATTCAAACTGATGTGAACCTCTCCCAGACCCAAAGGGCAGTTTCAAAAACAGTGAGATTTCCTAGGTCACAACTCCAAGCTCTGCCCCCATAGCCGTGCCCTGCAGGCCAGACCCTGAGAAGCAGCGAGGAAGATCTCAGAACAAGCATGAGCATTTGTAGATTGCAATGCTCGCAAGAAATCTAATTATGATATTAATTTTCATCATGTCCCTACAGACATTAGTGTCAGAGAGCAGAATAGACCCTATGTTACCTGCAATTTCTGCTGCACCAATAATGTCAGGCTGCAAACTAGCATGAAGAGCAGCGCTGTCTCCGCCCACGACTCACAGGTGAATTGTTAATGAGCTACTGGAGCTCTGCAGAAGAAAAGCCCTTGAAAATGACACAGGTAATGTGATTTGGGCTAAAAACTGCATAATGAAAATTTCAAGATTACTGAGAACACTTTAAGTAGTAAAAAAAAAACCAAAACAATCGGAGCGGGACTTTAAAGCCCGCAGGTAAAACGAAACAACAGATCGCTCTTGTCTGGGAGCACAGAGCTCTTAGTCGAAGTGTTATAGCCGAGAAACATAATAGTTTGAAAATATATGACTGTAGTCGTCGAATGTGTAGAGCACAGATGTTAGAGTCTTTGCTGACTTTAACCCTAAATATTGGCATTGGAGATCTTCTACTTTGCTAGTGTGAAAAATAGGGATGCATGGTTGGCTTGTGCTGATATCTGCTGGAATGGATAAACACACCTTTTCCTCACATGTTTCTTCCACACAGTCTTGTATGAAATATTGAACGTGACCCCTTTTTGGCCGATAATCACACCTGCAGAAATTTGCACATCTGCTGTTGCCAATACTGTGCTGATAATATGGTGCATCATCAATAAAAACATTACCTGCAGTAATTTAGCATCCAAAATCTGTGTGTTTTACTCATCATTCAGCAGAGTATTGAGCTTCTCTGTGGAGTATATTAAGAAGGTATTCTTGTCTATATTAGCCTAGTTCTGTCTGATTTCCATGTCCTAAAGCTGAAAAAGAATTTTTTTTGCTCCGTTGTTGATTAATCAGCTTCCCAGCGTGAGAATAAAGATCAGAGTTCGACAGCTTCCTGATTCCCTTTGCAAGCTGATTACTTGGTTCTTTTGTTCTGCTGCAGCTCTAAAAATAGAGCGCAGCTTGATCACAGCAGCAGGCAGGTCTCAGGTGTATTTTTATCTCTCTGACTAAATATAACAGAGGAAATAATCCATGAGGTCACTGTGTTAGATGGCATGGACAGACAGGCGGACAGTCTGTGATGTGTTTGTGCACTCCGGCTTTCCTTCAGCCTCCTGACTCAAAGAAAACAAAACAAAAAAAAAACGACAACTATCATTTGTTGGATGCTTTACTGCCCCCCATTTTTCTGACTGTCTATAATCTTCTTCTGTGTCTGCATATTTTCTCTGTGCACATTACCCATCAGACTAAAAACAGGAACTATGAAAACATCGACCAACAGAACTTTGACTTCAGGAGAACACCCAAGGTATAAACTTGCATGGTCAAATGATGCACGCCGCCCAACCAATCTCTGAGCTCGCCCAGTAGTAGCCAAACACCAGTCAGCCCCGTCCACCCAAAACCAACCCGGCTCCAGAGATAGACTCTTATCCTGGTGGCACGTCTTTTCTCCACCATCCCTTTTCTTTCTTTTGATTTTTCATGATTCCTGCACACCGGGAATGGGTTTACACTCGCAGGAGAGACGCCCTTCCTCTTCCTCCCCCTCCACTCCTCTTCCTCCTCCCTGAGTTTTTTCCATGTGAAGGGTTGCATGCAGCCAGGCTGAGGCTTGGCTCTGTCTGCAGATTTGAGGAACACTACCCACCAGGATCCTCTCACTCCTCTGCAACATCAAACCTCCTTTTCTGTTACTTTTGGGAATTGAACCTCTTCCTCCACCCCCCTCCTCCTGCTCCTGTGCACCCCGCCTCCCTCTTTCACCCCCTCTGCCTTCTCTCCACTCGAATCTTTTTTTAATTTGCGGTTGCATCAGCGCGCTCTAACATGCACGTCCCTGGTTGGTTGGTTGGTTGGAGTCTTGAAAGCGCCTCAGTTTGCATGTGCCACCACACCACGCACAACTTTTGCCCTCCTTTGTACTTAAGCTTCAACTTTGATTTTTCTTTCAGTTCAGCAGATCTTGAACACTTTTTGTCTCATTTTTTGGCCTCGTCCTCCTCCTCTCGTAGTAGCGTGGGTGAGAGGGAGCATGGTCGAGGCTGGGGTCACGGGGGCGGGGTTTCGGGGTGGGAGTGGGAGGGTTTCATGAATGTTCAGGGCTAATAATGCTTGTCCTATGATGTGTCCTGTGGTGTTTTGTTCTGCCATGTTTATCAATGTCCTACGATGTGACCTGTTGCCCTGCGCGATGGTCCCTCAGGCGGAAAAGGTGCTGCTCTTCAGCCAGGACACCAACCTGACATCTCTGCTGCTGGAGGCCAAAGACCTGGAGGCACGGGTCATCATCCTCTCTGCCAGGTGTGTAGAATCATACAGGTACTATAAGCTGTTTCTGCTTAGTCCTGGTAGTGTTTCTACAGAGCTACCAGGTATTTATTGTAATAGTTGTTCTTCACAACTGTAACACGTGTTCACTTAACACTACATCACTTATTATACAGCTACTTCTTTGAGAGATCAACTTTTTATGGATCTGAATAAAAGATGAAAAAGCGGGATGGTCCTTTATTCAGGGTTGAGTTGAGAATATCAGAACACAAAGTAAAATCTACTCACTTTGTGAGACTGACAGCTTTCAGAGGATTTCATGTGTGTTTCTGTGACATTAAGAGTGTTTTCTCTCTCACAGAATAGATCAGTGTATTGTTTGACGCTGTTCACATCCAAGCCACAAAAATCAATCAATCAACCTTAATTTATAAGGCGCCAATTCACATTATCGATGTTTACATTATTATTCATAATTATTAAATTTGATCTCATGAGAATTTACAAAAAGAGCTGGTCTAGACCGTACCCTTTAATCGCCTACCACTAAGACTGAGTCTCAACTAGTAAGATAAGACGTATTCTTATCCCACTTTAACCCAATATGAGAGAAACACTTTGCAGGAAGTTACAGGGGTAAGAAAAACTTCCTTTAACTGGCAAAAACCTCAAGCAGAACCAGACTCATGTAAGATAGTCATCCGCTGTTGCTAAATTGGGTTTAGAGAGGGGATAGAGGGAGATGCTTAAAGAGGCAGCAGAGTGTCTGCAGCAGTGATCCAGAGAAAACTACAGCATGATGGAGCTCGGGGACTCTCAGCTAGCATGGCCAGTGTTACATTACTTAGAACACCACCACTATTGTTTCAAAGAGAAACAACAGTCTTATAACATTTTAATGCTTCCTCCTGAGTTAAAACAAAATATTTCTATCATTTCTTGGTAATTTAAGTGTGCCACTTTTTTTCTGTTGGTGTACAAAGGATCTTGGGATATCTTCAGTGTGAAGGATGCACCTGCTAAACTAAAGCCTTCGCAGCCCAGGATAAGTGGGACACATTTGTTGGCAGCATTTGATGGAGCCTTTAAAATGAGACAGCCTGTGATGTGTTGCTGTGACGCATTCAGTCTTCAAATGAGGCCTGTGAAGGCTGCGCCTCTGGAATGGGATACAGTGTTACACAGAGGCTGCCATCTTTGTTTTGGACCTTTGACCAATCAAAGGCTGTATGTCGAAAAAAATCAACTTAACTGATTTCATTTCATGTGTGTAATATTATCAATTGATTTCTTTATTATACAAGTCTGGTCTCTTAATGGTGTCTTTCTAAAGGTTTGAAGGGGGGTCTAGTATTTGGGTCGTTACTGTAATTTATCAGGAGCAATACTGAACTACATTTTTCCAGACATCATGACAGAATTTGTTCAGAAACTTTATGGTAACTGTTTCAGATTTGATGTCACAGTCCTCCACAGGTGCTATGGGACCACTTTGCCAATCATAAGGCAGTCATGCCCCAGAGGATGCCCTTCTTTATTAGTTAACGCTTTAAAAAATGGGACGATGATCTACAAAATAATCATCACGCTTAAATGAAGATGATTCAAAACTAATTAAAATGTTGATCGAAGGAACAGATGAAATTAGATGTGGAGTAATTTCTCTTGGTGCTTTACATAATGAAACTTTGTTTATGACAGGAGCACACATGTTAGAGTTTACCTAGTTGGCTACATCTCTGTTTGAAATGGCAACAACTTTGTGATGGTGCCTCTGTGTAGCAAACTGACTTTGTTGAGTGGATTTCATCAAACATTATGAGGCTGTAGCACTGGTTAAAAATAACATACCTACAGTAGCAGAAGCTTCATCCCTGTTTGCCCTCTGTGTGTTTGCAGCGAGGACGAAGCTGCAGCTGTGTACAAAGCAGCCCGGCAGCTAAACATGACCGGCTCTGGTTACGTCTGGCTGGTCGGAGAGAGAGAGATGACTGGCAAAGCCTTAAGTGAAGCCCCAGATGGTATGTCAGCCTCTGCTTACTCTTCCTCACCTCTCTGCTTCTTATCTTCTCTTCCTCATCCCTCCTCTCTCTCATTCTCTGTCTTTCTCTTCTTCTCTCTTTCTCTCTCTCTCTCTCTCTCTCTCTCTCTCTCTCTTTCCTCTCTCCCTCTCTCTCTTTCTCTCTCTGTCTCTCAGCCTTGCTTCTATCCAGCTCTCGGGCTAAATCTAAGCCATGTTCAAAGTTTTGCATAAATTTTAATACAAGTAAAAGGAGGCGTTTAATCAGAGTGTAAAGAAAAGCAGCTTAATGAGACAGTGAGAGTTTTTGGAGCTGTTAAAGGGGAGATCGTCTTCATCAGAAAATAAGCTATTAGACACTGAGAAAAAAAACATCCCTCAATGAAAATTTTATTTGCTGCATCTATCTCCAACCTAAATTTCACAAAAGCTGATGCTGTGTAAAATGTGAATGAAAAAAATTGAAGTTGATGGTTTTCACATCACTTTAATCCTGTTCTTAATTTTACAAACCACAAACACATATCAGAAGTTTAATCTAAAATTCTATGGAAAATAAATGCACTCATTTGAATTTGAAAAAGCTAAAATGGGCATGTTTACTATTGTGCTGCATCGCTCATTCTTTTAACAACACTGTAAATATTTGAGAACCAAAAAAAAGCGTTTCTGGAGTTCAGAAATATTGTCCCTTCTTGTCTTCTGCACATTTAGGGGTCTCCTTTGTCGTGTTTTTTTTTCTTTTCATTTCACAATGCATCAGATATTCCCAGTAGGACAGCAAGACTACTTCAGCAGCGGGACTCTTCTACTACTGAGCCATGCTGTTGTAATTGTGTACACGTTGTGGTTTGGTATTGTCTTGCTGAAAGGTCTTCCTTGAAAAAAATCAATGTCTGGATGGCAGCTTTTGTTGCTCTACAATGGAAGGAGTACTGCTGTTATTAAGGACAGGTGTGTAAGAGGGCAAGGTATACACTGATAAAGGTCTACTACTGAAACGTTGCCAATAAATTTTAAGGGGTGTTTCCCTTTGAATCATCAGTTTATGTTACTCTAAAAGAAAAAACTTCCTACAACAGGCAGAAACCTTGAGCAGAACCAGACTCATGTTTGACAGCCATCTGCTGAGACTGAGCTGGGTTTAGAGAGGAGAGAGGGAGATGGACAGAGGAGAGACTGATGATAGTTGAAGCAGTTAAAAGCAGGCAGGTCCACGGCAGCAAAAGGTCTGCAGCAGTGATCCAGAGGAACCTACAGCATGAAGGAGCTCAGGGACTCCCAGAATAGACTGTGTATAGGTGACTTAAATCATGGATGCCATCTTTGATTCTTGTGGGACAGTTTTTCACTCTGCATCTTTATTTCTTTTACTCTTGAGACTTTGAGGAAGATAGGACAGCAGAGAGGGCAGGAAATGTTATTATCAGGACAGGAGCCCAAGGCCGGAATCGAAACCTGGGCTGCCTGCTTGAGACTAGACTAGGCCTCTCTTGGATGGGTGGGGGCTCAGAAAATTTCCTTGTGTTTCTGTTAGTATTTTTGACATGTTATCTTTGCTATACTTAGACCCCTGAAAAGAGAGGTACACACATTGATGACTGCATCAAATACAACTACATTTGTTTATATTTATTATTATTATTTTTTAAATATACTCACTCACTTAAAACATTTTTTATTAATACAAACAAGTTCCTTCCTCTTTATCATTAACCGCAGAATCTTTGGATGGAAACATGGCTGCTCTCCCTCTCTCTCTCTCTTTGCCTCTGTCTCTCCTCTCTTGTAGTGCTGTAGGTCTCTGATGAAGGAAACTAATCCTCATCATAGTCAATTAGCTTCTCAGCGTCCTGGTGTGTTTCTCTCTCTGGTTTTCTTCTGACTGCTGGTTGAACGTTTAAACATCCATAGAAAAAAAAAAGCAGACATGTTTAAAGGTTCCTAACCATTGTTTTTTTTTTTCTGGCTCATTGTAACTGTGGCTTTAAATGTGTCTAACATCTTTTTGTTTGTTTCATCTTCTATAGTGTGTGTCGTCCGCCCGCCCGTCTGCCCGTTCTCACAGTAGACAAGCCAGTAACATGTGCTGCTAAAGTGGGGAAGGGGTGGTGGGGGGTTGACTTGTGTTCAGGTTCAGTAGGGGTGGGGGTGGTGGCGGGGTTGATAATCTCGCTGCGGTTACCGTGACGTGTGTCTGAACGAACACTGGTAAGATGCCGCCGCTGCTTCTTGTTTCCTGCTTGATGCTTTGCCCTTTGCCATTGGTCGACGAAAGACCCGCCCACGGCAACATGGAGCCCGCCCTGCCAGGGAGGATGCGGGGTTTACGAGACCAGCAGATTACTCAGTCAGCCAGAGGACCATGTCATGTTCACACAGCTAGATGTAGAGTATGTGGACACTCTCTACTTTGGAGGACACACCAACAACACACATAACCAGCTCTTTTCAGAGGTCGTTCCTCAAAGTTGGTTTCTAAGATTTGGACTGGTTTGCACAGAACCATAGACTAGACTCAGCCCCCAGTGTCAGTGTTGGACCTCACTATAGCTCTGGTAACCAAATGAAAGGGAATATATCATAAATATTTGTTCTTGTCAATCAAAAAGATTCTCTCTGGTGAAATGTTATGTGAATTTTAGCCAAATGCAGTTATGTAAGTGTGCAAACACATGAAAAAAATAAGGAGATTTTGAAAAGAATTTAACATAATAATGTAATTTGACATTTAAAACAGATTCTACTTAATGCCGAATGAGTCTATAAGCTGAAACTGAAGCATTATCCTGTCTGTTCTGAGCATTTCATGTGTCTCTCTGGCTGCTGGGTAATCGGCTCCCCGTTCTGTTGCTGTGGCTTTTATTTTGAGAAAACATCCTCACCAACCAGCTGCTGCACTCTTAAAAAATGATGCGTCATTTTTCTACACATCTCTGTCCCTCCTGAGATCAAGATGTGTCAAAAAATCATCCATCATGTTCTTAAAAGTGTAGCCAGACTGCACTCTGAAAATAACCCTCAGCTGTTTTGTCTCAGTTGGAGAAGTTTGAGGTTTCTTTTTAGGGAAACCGTTTCAGATTAAAGTCTTTGTCTTTGCTTGAGTCTCATCATATACACAAATATTCCATCTGTCACCCAAAGAGATGACAAACGCTCAAGGTCTTCTCAGTAGATTTCCTGCAGAGCTCTCAGACGCATCTTCTTGAAGACTTTTTTTTTGGCCTTAAGATGTGGCAGAAAGCTCCAGAACAGATAGAGCGGGATGACCTTGAGGAAAAAACTGAGGAAGAGTGACACAGTGAAGTTTCATCAGGCCTCTGCATTGTGCAGTTTACATCAGCTGCTTAAACAACAGTGAAGCTGTTCAGCTCATGACGGGAATGAGTCCTTTTATGACTCATCTAAACACCAAGACGAGGGTTCATGGGTCTGAGGACTTCGATAACAAGTGAGGGTTTAGTGAGTTGTAATACAGTCAACCATAAGTTTCTGAAGAGGGTCTATGATGACGTGCACCATACGTCCAAGGTTACTCTCCTAACCTTCAGTCAGTGTTGTCATTGGCAAGGGGTGGAGTCGATGGGGCCTCTTTAACAGGCCCAGTTACTGGTCAGTGAACCTCATCCAAAACATGTAAATAAATGCAAGACTCCAAGTGCAATCAAAACAAATGAGTAAAAAAAAACTTGCAGTTGGTCATCATAAAAAGAAGAATAACTGTTTTAGACTCAAATTGGGCATTTTCACTGAGGAAAGCCCCAAGATGACACTAGAGGAACAAGTTTCAAGTTTTCTGCACCTCTGCAGTAGCGTCACTTCAAGTTTGGACAGAGGCAAAGCTCTCTCCATAACTGTAAACTTAATAGTAGTCGTTTTCCAACATCTCATGAGCTTTGGGTGATTGTACTGTAGATGCCAGTGGCTGAAAAAAGGCTGATAGGATTAGATGAGGAACATAGATGTCCAAGAGCCACCAAAGCGCCCTGCTAAATCGGGTTGAAAGGCTCTGTCTAAGATGGTTTCAGTGTCTGATCAGGTCCCTCTGGATTTGGATCTCGAGCACAGTCCTTCTAAGGCACAACTAGTTTAGAAAAGACTTGGATTTGGTTGACTATAAACAGTAAATGAATCATGCTTCTTACCTTGCTGTGGGAACTCCACTGGTCTACAAAATCCAAAGGGACCCTGCAGTAGAGACTTGAATGTTTTGCACCGAAGGGTTTGTCTGAAATGGTTCAGGTACGAGATCAAGATCCTCTGCCTCCCATCTGGAATTTTAATGCAACTAGAAGAAAACCCCAGCAGGTGACTGAAAACACATCTTGAATACTCAGGAATGTCTTAGAGGAGGTGGATAAACGAGAATTTGCATTTGTAGCAGAGGAACAATATTGTATAATGCTAATAAGAGTACATTGAAAATATTGTCCATTCTATTCCAGCAGGTTCTGAGGCGCATGTGGTTCCAAGGTGCCTCTGTGAATAAATAATAGCATTAAGAGCCCTCCACAAACATGTCGGCAGGCACTCTTGCACAAAGCAAACTAATGACACTGCCAGATGAGGGACACTCCAGTTCAGACCGGTTTTCATAAAGAGAAAACGAAACAAACAGCAGAAAAAACACTCAAATAAGACATACAGAGGTGCAAATACACATTTACAGTGAAGTCAGTGTTCACATGCAACGTGTGCACACTCAGCTGCCCGCAGGGACTTAGATCTTATATTCTTGATTTCCAAGTACGATGGAATCCCGAAGATGTACCAGGGTGTCTATTATCATATTTACGCTAAGAGCAAGTGGACTCAAGAAGACTGACGGTTCTGTGGCAGACATGGCTGGACTCCAATCTCCACTGTATTCACCATAATGCAGGTTTTTCTTTTGTTTTTCTGGATGTGATTTTCCACAGGGGGTAAACAGAATAACGTGAACACCTGTAGCTGAACCCAGTACAACAGCAGCTCTACAGCTAAGAGCTTTTCAGGGCACTTTGGGCTGCAGAGTTGTTGTGATGGACTGCAGTGGCTCCTACTTGTGCTCCTGTTATCATGTCTATCCCCTGTTTGTGTGCTGTTAGGAGTGTGCACGGGTTGCTTCGAAAACCAGTCCCTAAAAAGAAACCTGTGAAGCAGTACTGCGACATTATGGATTTTGATGTTGTTTTCCTTCACCGGATGCTTGTCACATTATGAGGAAAGGGTGTCTGCATTAGGTGCTCCAACTACCTGAACAACAGCATGTTAACGCTGTTAGCATTCCCACTGAAAATATAGAGCCATGCTCCAGTGAAGCGCATTCATTTTAATTAGAGGGATGGGCTGGCTGTCGCTGGCAGGTCTTAATCAATATAACATGTCAGGCCTGTTCTTTTCACGAGGGACACCAGCTGATTGCGGTCATGCCTTCAGCAGTTATGATTACGCAGCAGTATGTTTTATTCAGGGTGTTTGAGTGTTTGTGCAGGAAAAAAGTTGTGACACGGAATTCAACTCCAACGGGCCAGGTCTCTAATTATGCATGACTCATAGCTTCTGTATGTGCAGAATGGATGATTTTTACAGAAATGACCTTGTGCTCAGCATATACAGATATAGAAATAAGCCATACAGATGAAAAACCTTTCATGTACCAGGTTTTAAAAAAGCGTATTTCTGTCATAAAAACAGACGTTTTAACATGGTTCTTAATAGAGTCTGCTCAACATTTGGAGCAAACCCAAAGTGGACATTTTAGGTACTGCAGGTTATTTGTACTTCAGTATTGGCTTTTTGTTTTTATCCAGCTTAATAAAAGCAATATTTTGTTGGAAAATTTGTGATTTGGTTGCAGTTTCTACTCAGTAGTTTTCAGCTAGTTGGTGGGACTCAGTGTTTATAAGTTCTATTTTGTGGTTTCCAAAAGTTCCAGTTTCAAGCTGTTGTGAAAGTTTGTAATTGTTTGAAGAAGGATTTGTCCTCTGTGGTTTCAGGGGTAGAAGTTTGCTCGCTGTACAGGTGTTTATGCAGAAATGCTGACAGCTAGGTAGCAAACTTCACCTGGATACTTCTTTGGCGATGGCCAGCTATTTCAAGCACTTGCAGCAACAATACTCTCTTTTTGTGACTTCTGTTTTTTATAAATGAAGGGAAACTCAAGCTGTTTCTTCTGTTGTCCGCATTTTCAGCTCAAAATCACCCATGTTTCTGCGGTTGTTTGTCGGTTGTTAGCAGTGTTTCTTTGGGGAATGCTAACAGTGTTAGCTCACTGTTGTCAGTCAGCTGGAGGACAAATGCAGACACCTTTCATCACTGTGTGACGAGTTTCTGCTGAGGAGAAACTCCAGACACAGTTCATAACGTCTCAGTGAGGCTTTCTTTGTCCTGGGAGACAAACGGCTGTGATTCTCAGAGTGAACTCCCAGCATGCAGTTTGGTATAACTGAACACTGAGATGACGCCTGAAGCCCTGAGAGAGAGAGTGTGTGTGTGCGTGTGCGAGTGTGTTTGAATAACACTGAAGCACTCCTTTAGTTACATCTGTAAAGTTAAAGTGTGAGTGTTTTAATTACCATGTCTGTATGAATGGGGGCAGGTTTCAGTCTGCAGCCTCATTAGCTCCCTGCTGTGTATTTTAACTCTCTGCTGTGTGTATGTGTGTGTGTGAATGCGTGTCTATGCTTGGTGCTCGTGTGGTTTGTGTGGTGCAGGCCTGCTTGGCCTCCAGCTGATTAACGGCAAAAACGAGTCGGCGCACATTGCAGACGCCGTGGCAGTGGTTGCTCAGTCCCTGCAGGAGTTGTTCGAAAAGGAGAACATCACTGAGCCGCCGCGGGGCTGCGTGGGAAACACCAACATCTGGCGGACTGGACCGCTCTTCAAACGGTCAGTACCTCTGGGACCTAGCCTACAGGTGAAACGGCCATCTGGGGCTATGCTGGTGATGCTACAGAGCAGATTTCTACTCTTCTCTGTTGACCCGAGTCTTTTTTTTTCTTTTTATTTCTATGAATTAAACCCAAAGAGCAAAATGAGCAATCGCTGTGACTCTTTTTGCTTTTTATTTCAAATCAACTACCAATAATTCAGTGCAAACTTATGAAATATGTGAGCAAATGTGGCAGCAAAGCAAAGGTCAGAGAATCAGGACTTGGTTTAACTCTTGAGTCAAACATGTTTCTATATGTAACTGTATTTTGTAGCTTTAAGGTCATTCTTGCAGGTTAAGACTGTGTTGTCATGTGTAAAAATCTTTAATAAATTTTTTTCAGATCATCCATATCATCACTCTAGTACGAATTGTGCCACATTTACAGTTTATGTGAACAGGGCTAAACCTTCCAGATAGTCACTCAGCCATTCCCCCATTCTTTTAATGAAATGAAATGAAATCTGCAGTCCAAGTGTTGCTCATTTACTTATCTCGAAGATCCAAATGTTGCTGGTTTACATGTACTTTTCCTTATTGATATCTGCAATAAGAAACGATTAATTCATCTACTGCTCGCCTCCTCACCCACACCCACATCACTCCAGTCCTCCAGAACCTCCATTGGCTTCCTATTCACCAACACATTCAGTTTAAAATCCTCCTCCTCACCTTCAAAGCCCTCCATAATCAGGCCCCCTCCTACCTCACTGACCTACTCCACCCCTACGCTCCTTCCTTATCCATTAACCAGCTACAGCTTAGACACAACACACGAGCAGCATTTCAGGCCTACAGTGGTAGAAATATTATCAACTGACCTGTAACCTGGTGAAGACTGGACAACATTCAGTATACTCAATGCACACATCCCTTATTTGTACGAACAAGAGTAAGAACATTGCAGTGGATATCTGTAATAATCATTTTGAATGAATGTGCAGAATCCATTAATATATACCTGTAATGAACACCCAGCCTAGCCTTTAAATATTAAAACTGCCTTGAATTGCTTTAAGATTGCATCTAGGAGTCTGATTTGAAATTTGCAGTCACTTTGCCAGCTGTTTTTCAGGGACCGGGTTTAAAAAGTAGAGAAGGAACTAGACAAAGAGTTCCAAGTTTATACTATTTTATTTTTGTTTAGATTTTTATAGTTTTTTAAAGATTGTTTCAGGGCTGCAGAGAGACTGAAAATGTCAGGAGAAGAGAGGAAGAGAGGGGGGAGATTGGCATCAAGGTGGTTGAGGCAAAGAGTTATTAAACAAGCGTCCATCGCACCAAGGGCCTAAGCTTCTGTTTATGATTGTCTGCTGCTTCAGCTCAGCCCTGTTCTATTCATGTAAATCCCAATACAAGCCCCTTATCAATGTCTACTGTCGACCAAAAGTAAACCGCTGCGACTGCAGTTAGGATGTGAGTTACTTAACCTCCCAGAGGGTCCCTCAAGTCCAAATCCTGAATCATAAAAAGCCAGTGTAAGTATTTAAAATCACAGACCCGAGTATCCGAGTGGACAGTTTGTGCAGGCTGTGAAGGAAATGTTGTGTGACTGTTGTGTGTTCAGCAGTTTATCCAGTTTGGATTTCTGATCCACAGCATTGAGTCCGCTCCTCTTCCTTCAACTTGAGAACCGGAGCCTGAGACGCTTTGCTGATCTGATCTGGCTTCCGCTGAAAGTTATTCTGACACAACTGGGATAATGAACCTCTCTGTCACTGCCTCTCTCCTCTGTGTGACCCATATAGACCATCAAGTCCAGTTAAATCAGGTTTATTTAGACGATCCACTATTACATACTGCTCCACAGCAGCAACAGCAGCATCATGTGATCTGGTCTCATTTTATCCATATTTCCATGAGCTGATATGGACTCTGCTGGTCTCTGATTGGCTCCTCAGGGTGTTGATGGCGTCCAAGTATCCTGATGGTCTGACAGGACGGATTGAGTTTAACGATGACGGCGACCGGCGCTTTGCAACTTACAGCATCCTGAACTACCAACAGAAACCAGGTCGCCTCATCCAGGTTGGAGTCTTCAACGGATCCCAGGTACAGTCGAACTAGTCACACATTGTTGTATATCTAATTACACCTCATTAGATACCTGATCATGCAGGATTATTCTCTGGGTGATAAAACTGCTTTGACACCTTGTTATTAACCTGGTTTGACACCTGGTTCCACCTGATTTTACGCCATGACAGACCTGTCTATATGTACATGGATATGTACCTGGCTGAACACCTAGATAATCCCCTGGTCATTTATTGGGTTAAGAACCTGGCCAAACAATATCGACCCGTTTTTTCTCCTCTGAATACACCCAGTCACACCAAGTTTTGCATCTGTTTACACAGTTGTTGACACACCTGTTTCTACTTGGTGTGAAGTTATTTACCAGGTCACACACCTAATTAAGCACCTGATTATACTCCTTTTTACATGAGTTTTAGTCAGGCAAGTCATAGGGTAACTACACCTTGTATCACCTGTGAAGCACCTGCCTATTCCAGGATCAGCATCTGATTGTTTCACATAGTTATTCACCAGGTAGTACAACTTTTAAAACACCTAAATTTGCACCTTATCAAAAAAGCTGATAAAAACCATTGAATAACTTTTAAAATACCTCACACACACCTGGAGGTCCACCTCGTAACACCTGAATCAACAGCCATGTTCATGTCACACCTCAACTCAAACTGGACCTTGTAAATACCTGGTTATAAACCTTGGCACACCTGGTCATACACCTGGTCACAAACCTTATAATACAGCTGGCTTTTCAACAGTCACATTTGGCCTTATGAGTTGCTTGATTGTACATCTTTCACATTATGTTTTGCACCTGGAAACACGCCAAGTTAAACCCCTGTCTGAACTGATTATTTCATCAGTTTAGCAACGTCCAGACCTCATCACACCTGGTTTCACACATGACAAGACAGTAGCTAATACATGCCAGCTGAAACACCTCAAGAGTTCATTCTATTTAAGTACACAGCTCCATCAGGGTTTTGACGGTGTGACGTCTCATTGAACACCTGAGCCCACCAGGTTATACAATAGTTCAATAACCTAGTAAACCTGATTAGTTACCCAGGGTTTCACACCCACCTGGTTTCTGCACCTAGTCATACACCTGTTTATGGGTTTGTCTATGTTTATTTAAACCTGGTAAAATGTTTATGTATTCCTGTTTACACACCTGGTAACAAACTTAAGCATGTACCTGGTTAGTTGCCGGATTATACATCCTTTTGATAGCGTATCAAACCTGTAAAAGCACCTGACCACAATTGGTTAAACTACACGTTGTGCCTGAAGCCCGAAGCTCCATGCTTGAATTCATCAGGTTATAAATGTAGTAATATCTATTTTTACACCTTTTCAGCCCTGCTTCTGTAACTGGTCATACCTTGGATCTTTTATTCAGAGAGTTATTTGTTTTTTTTAATCAGGAGCAGTTGCTACATTCCTCTCTTCACAGCCTCCAGACCTCATTGACGTAAACCCCATTTTTACTTCACAGGAAACAGAAGTTGATGGTGAAACGCTGCCTTCATTGGTCAGTTTGTTTGGATGATTGTGGTCATGCCTGGTTATGCACTTGGTTGCACCTGACCCTGCCTGGTTTAACACCTGGTCACAGCTGGTTATAAAACGGGTTTTACACTTAATCACAATCAGTCACACCTGATCTGACAGTTAATTTCACTCTTTTGAATAGAGAATATCTTGGCCTGAAACAGTGATACATTTTTGCTGTCTTCCAGAATGAGACACTTTAAATTAAGTAACTACCAGGGTGCATTATGGGAAATGTAGGATTCAGTGTAAGCGATGTCACCTCTGCTGCACAGATTTAGATCATTCTGGTTAAATTCTGTCCCTCACAATTACAACAGCTGTATGTTAAAGGCGCACTGATGCACAACGTTCATACAGTGTCTTTAAGGTGAAGGAAAATAAGATGATTGAAGCGTTCCTCACTGGTTTGTTTGCTCTGCAGCGTGCATCTACTCAGCCTTGTGTGTGTTCGTCAGTCCCATGCCTTTTTAACTATTGATGCACAGATGAAGTATTGATGTTTTCATTTAGTCAGCTTGTCACACTGAGACCTGTCTGGAACAGCATGACAACCTGCATGTCTGTATGTCTTTGTGTATCTGTGTGTGTGTGTGTGTGTGTGTGTGTGTGTGTGTGTGTGTGTGTATTTCAGGTCGTGATGAACCCTCAGAGGAAAATCATTTGGCCTGGAGGAGAGACAGAGAAACCCGTTGGATACCAGATGTCCACAAAACTGAAGGTACTGCCTCGACTGCTATAAAGGTGCTCCATGAATCTGTAAGCTGAGCAACATGATATAAATCTGCTCTGAGGTTCACCACAGTTATAACTGGACTTAGGCTGGCCTCACAAAGAACATCCAGGGCCAGATTTGCTCCCCTGATAAAAGGGGACACCTGATTTGGGGTCTGGTGTAACCGAGCAGACTGGCAGTCGTCATCAGCCGGGTGTGAAACCCACAGCTGTGGCAGGAGACATGAGCACAACTCTACTGATTAGTTTGCAAAATCCAAAAGAAATTCATGCTTGTCATGCAGGAAAGATGATCAAATCCAAACATAGCTTTTATTTAACATCTGAGGCAGATTGACTTACAGCATCTACTAACTTACTGCCAGTCTGTAAATAAAAACGATGTTTGAAAGGGAGGCCCAAAAAGTCAGCCACAAAATTATTCTCTAACAACAAGCGACAGGCTCCTAGATTGAGCTGTAGGCTATTATCTAAGAGAGTTTGTCTGCAGAGATTGGAATTGTGGAGTCACCAAGTCATCTCCATGCCATGTATTTGTTCTGCTCTGTCATTGAACCAGTTGCTTCCAATGAGCAGCCAGGAAGGTGAGCTCTTTAGTGAAGGCACCTGGTTCAGTAACTGAGCAGAACAAATACATAGCATGGAGATGACTTGGTGACTTCACAATTCCCATCTCTGATCATCTGTTTGTGTGTATATGTGTGTGTGTGTGCGTGTGTGCGTGCTTGCGTGTGTGTGTGTGTGTGTGTGTGTGTGTGCGTGCGTGTGTGTGTGCAGATTGTGACGATCCATCAGGAGCCTTTTGTTTACGTGAAGCCAACAAAAACCGACGGGACATGTAAAGAAGAGTACACCGTCAATGGAGTCTTAATCAAGAAGGTTATCTGTACTGGACCCAATGGGACCATTCCAGGTACACACCCGATAACACACACTCTCTCACACACCTAATCCCATTCATTTGCCCCCCTTTAAAGGGACATCAGTCACTCATCTTAAACCTGTGTTTTTATCCTCTTTTAGGAAACATATAAACAACAATATATCTGGACTAGTCATAAAACCTAATCAGGACAGGTCCCCTCAATGATAGGACCCTGCTCATGGGTTGCTAGTTGAATGGCCATATGTAAATCCTAAAACATACAGGATCTGTATTCAGCGCGTTCCGTCAGCGCCGTGTATCACGCAGCAAATAGGTTGCCATTCTATTCAATGCAGCATCACGCACAGGACGCCTATCAGCTCCGTCTCAGCTCCATCGCAGAATAATGTCGAGCACGGCTCTGCTAAAGAAATGTGCTGAGTCTAATTTTGCTGCTCTACGTTTTTAACATGTGTTCATAAACACAGAGAAGATCATTTTTGGACGTCAAGCACGGAAACTGTGTATGTCATCCAGTAAATTTCAAAACAAAACACCATATGCAAACTCCAAACTGTGTATTAGTTTGTGTAGATGAGAAATACTTCCTGGTTTCGGATTTATCAGTATCGCAGAAGAATCCAGTGGTCAATCCCTGATTCATGTGGACCCCAACAGGACTTTGAACTGCTAACTCTGTCTAAAGGTAACGACACAGCATAAAGGAACATAGTTTACTTTATTAAACATAATCAAACCTGCAAAAACCAAAACTGTAAAATCACGTTGCTTTTTCACATATAGTAGAAGCTCAACGGTCACTGAATAATATCCAAATTAGCAGGAAATAGACCACACAAAGGAAAAATAACCATGTTGTTTCCTCTATACTGAGCCCAGCTGACAGGGGCTGCACTATGCTGCTGCTGTGCTCCAAATACACATCCTGTATGTGATATCCAATGCTGCTCTACGGAGCAGAGACGCAACGCTGACAAAAAGTGATGAATACAGATCCTGTATGTTTTCGGCTTAAGCTTTGATAAAACAGATAGCAGCAGGGTAGCTGATGTCCTAATAGTAAAAGTGGCATGTGATGGCCAGCATCACTGTAAGTGCAGGGGTCAATGTACAGTGAAATCTACATTGTCTTTGCATACATCAGCCCGACCCTGGGGGTTCTGAAATGCAGATAGCAGAGGGGCAGGTGTTAAGAAGCTGTGAATACACCAATAATTGAGTTTAAAAAAATCAGTATAGTTTTTTTCCTTTTATTACTCCTTTGTTGTGGTTCAAATTTACCCTCCAAATGGAAGATCTACTGGGATTTGGCATGTAACAGGTGTTAATTTCAGATTCTGTGTTTATGTATGTAGAAGCCCAGCCTGAATGCACTAACATGACAAAGTTAAACAGTCCAGGGTCAGAGTATGTCAAAGTCATTGCAGAGACAAAGGAAATAAAATCTAAGTACACACTTATGCATAATTATGCTCTAATTGAAGAAACAATCTTGTTTTCTTTTACAACTTTTCAACAAAATCAGAAACTTTAAACATATAAGACTTTAACTGCCAGTCCAGTTGGGCCTCTGCAGTATTTCAAGCTTTTAAGAAAGGCGTTTTAGTTTTCTGGTTCGTCATGTTATGTTTCAAGTTTAACCAAGTGGGAAGCTGACCCCCAAAACTGGTCCTCACAAAGGCAGAAAAAGCAGGGGTGAATGAATGCACACATGCACCAAGCCTCATTCAAATTAACCCCTTCTTCTTATCTGTGTGTGTGTGTGTGTGTGTGTGTGTGTGTGTGTGTGTGTGTGTGTGTGTGTGCGTGCGTGTGTGCGTGCGTGCGTGCGTGCGTGCGTGCATGTGTGTGTCCAGGTCAGCCCATTGTCCCTCAGTGTTGCTATGGTTTCTGCATCGATCTGCTCATCAAACTGGCGATGAGCATGAACTTCACCTACGAGGTTCACCTTGTGGCTGATGGGAAATTTGGCACGCAGGAAAGAGTGAGTGTTTCTTTTTATTCAAGCCTTTAATTCAGAAGACGGGACGATGTATGAGTGGAGAGAGAGGGAGAGGCAAATGACAAATGGCAAACCCAGGCCGCTTGCTTCAAGGATTTCAGGGCTGTAGCCTCTGAACATGGGCTGTGTGATTTAACCACTGAGCTAAACCGAAGCCTTGAGACTTCTCCAGTTTTACCATAAAATCTCTTTAAACAGACATTTTTCACTGCAGGCTCTGCCCCAAAGGTATCTGACATGCTGTTGTAGCTGTTTGGCAGCCCTGCTCTTCTGATCTTTTCAGAGGGTTTTAGAGGGTTGTTCAAAATCCATGAAATATTGAAATATTTCAGGTCTGAGTGACGAATTTGTAGAAAAAGTTTGGAAAAAGCTACAACAGATTTTTTGTTAACTGTGATTAAACAGGCTGGATTGGTTGCTGTTTGATCTTTAAGTGCAAATCCACTTCAGTGTTAATCACCATTAACTCAGTTTTAAAAGCCATCAGACTTGGTGGAGAAAAACTGCTCTATTGCTTTGTAGAGATTTGGAGTTGCAAGTCTACCACTGACAGGATCAGATGGTAGTTGTGTCAAGTAAACGTAAAAAGAGTTTGAGCCTTTGCCTCTTGTTAAGGGAGGTGGTTGTTAACTTCTACCCAACACCTCGTCAGTTTTATGCCCAGTGTCCAGGATGTTTGGATAACTACTGATTTTGCACCCATGTTAACACCCAGAGGTTTGGAATCAGGTTTGATCAGGCGGAAAGGCAGTGTGTTGCTTTTTTGGGAACACAGAGAGCATCTGCACCCAAGACAAACAAAAACCTGGTCTCTCAAATCAGAAGCCCTTTGATTTTCTCTATATTCCACCCCCTGCTATAGTATTGGGCTAGAAAATAACCTTCATCACTATCTCCTCACAGACCAACCTTACCTTGATCCTGCTGTGGCTGAGTCCTTCAGACTAAGACCATCACTAAGCTCTCCATCATGCGCACCCTCAAACATATACAATAATCATTGATATAGAAGTTTTTGTACAAGTCAAATGTAATTCAACGTTCTGTAAAGCTGTTAAATACCAAACAGCCAAAAACAGACAGAAAATGAGCCATTTAAATAGAAAAAAGAAGAGGCTAATGCACACCAATAATGCTATGATATAATGATAGTAAAAGAAGAGACAAAAGTAAGTTGAAACATCAAACAAGACCTCAAATATAAACAGTTTAAAATGATCAGAAGATAAGTAGTTAAAGATAAGTAAAAGCAGAAAGAGGGAGATTTAAAAACAGAAGAATAATAAACCAACAAAACAACATAGAATCCTATGTGAAACATCAAATAACAAAACTATGCAGACATAAACACACAAGTTAAAGTTGTTTTACTTTAAATAAATACGTCAATAGGAATGAACAGCTCATTTAACTTTGAGTTCAACTTCATCAGACGCCGGTTAATATTAGAGCCTGTCGAGTGTGACAGCGTAACCAGTTTTAAATCATCTCTCATGAACTTACAGCCTGGCTCTAACTTTGGACTGTTAAGTTGAATGTCACAGCTTATATTTAAAAGAGAGACACTCGTTGTTTACAAAGTGCTCCCATTATAAACACAGACCAGTGAACAGGTTTGACAGACAGCATTGGGGATAAAATGCTCCTTTGCTTTTGAAGCTTTGGGGTTAAATGGTCTGGTATCACTTCTTTCAGTTTTGCTTACCCACTACTTCAAAAGTCTCTGTTTTTCATGTGCGATTCTCAGCAAAGATAGTGAGGATGGAAAATGACTCACTCCTTGTACAATTGAGTTTAAAAAGTGATGTCTTCCCGGCATGGAGAGGACACAAAGTGACGTAACCGACTATTTTGGCACTTGAGTTCATTGGCAGCTGTATTTGTCATTTATTTCTGTCAACAGTACCATTGATTGCAACCCTGTCCGAGAGTAAAAGTTACAGAGCAGTGATATGAAATCAAAACAGCAACAACGATGAAATAATCAAAAAAATATCAGCTGTAAACGGGTGAGTTTCTGTCCTGAGTTAGAAGAACTGAGAGTTTCAGCAGACCTTGATTTTCTTGGAGTTTGTTCCAGATATATGGAGCATTAAACTGAACCCTGCTGCTCCGTGTTTGGTTCCGACTTTCTTCTCTGCAGCTGTTTATCTTCGTCAAACAGTGAACTCATTTTCACACAGCAGCAGCAGCAGCAGGAGGAGGAGGAGGAGGAGATGAAGGAGGAGGAAGAGGAGGGGATGGAAACAAGCAGCACTTCATGTTTTTTTTTCCTCTGGATGATTTTGTGGAAATGTGATTAAAACTTGGCGAACATTCATGTTCGCTGTGACTCTCTGTTTCTCTGACCTGTTTACTGATTCAACACCAGTACAGTGCTGAGGCTTGTTGCTATGGCGACCACTGCTCTGTCCCTGACTCTGACCTTGTCGAAGCCGAAAGACATTTAGTCATTACTGTCTCCCTCTCTCTCTCCTCCCTTCTGCTGCTCTCTTTGAGACACTCCGAGTGACACCATCTCTCCTTCATCACCTCCTCCATCACCTTCGTTCATTTCCACTTCACTCAGCCTCTCTCTGATGCTTCCTGCTCTTCTCCTCCTCTTCCTCTCCTCCTCTCACAAACCCCCCTTCCCCTGTCTCCCTGCACGGATTTATTTATAGCTGAAACACGCTTCATTTTTCTTGAAGATAAAAGATTCTCCGATAAAATTAAATCACTCAGACAAAATCAAATCAGTCAAAGTACTTTTTTGTGAAAGGAGAGCAATGCTTTTATTCTGTTGGACAAGAAATTCTACAAATCCATCAATGCTGAGCATTTTCTCTCTGCTTTTTTCAGGAAATCTTTTTTTTTTCTTTATATTATCTCTGGTTGTAACTTGTGCTGCAAGCAAAAGATTTCTCATGAATATGGGGCTTATACTTTTAAGCAGATAAATGCATGAATCTAAGACCTTTTATCACACACCTTGGTCTCTGCCATTCCCTCTCCTCCTGCAGGTGAACAACAGCAATAAGAAAGAGTGGAATGGCATGATGGGAGAGCTGCTGGGAGGTCTGGCCGACATGATCGTCGCTCCCCTCACCATCAACAACGAGCGTGCTCAGTACATTGAGTTCTCCAAACCGTTTAAGTACCAGGGGCTCACCATCCTTGTCAAAAAGGTGAGAAACAGGCACTCTGGTTTGTCTTTCTTCGGAGCAGCTCAGAGGTCAAGTCATCTGATTCTCTTACAGATGGTTGGTGGTTTGATCCCAGGTCCTTTAGTGCTAAAGTGTCCTTGGGTAACACACTGAACTTGGGTTGAGTGTGGGGTAATAGTTGGGTTTTTAATTCGAGTATGACTATGACTCATTAGAATAAGATAATCAAGACTGGGTGATCATTGTTCTGCCTGCTGTGCTGCCTCTGCCACCCTCTATTAGTTGAATGAATCTCAACCCATACGTGTGCACACTGAACAAGCTTAAACATTCAGAGAGACTGACTGTGGTGCAGGCAGTGTCTGTATCTGTGGATTACATGACTGCAGAATACAAACATGCACTAATTTGTGACACCTCAGCCATCGCAGGTATCCAAAAAGTGCTTCGGCTATTGTTATCGTCAGAACACACATACTGGCTGCTGAATTTACAGGAGCACAGATTGTTTAACTGTAGTGACTCTATTTGCAGTTCACATACATTGTACTGATGTAACAATCGTGTGGAAGATGACAGTGAGTGAATTATTCATCAGATTTTACCATAGCAGGGCTGATGGTGCAGATTAAACATGAATTTACAGCAGAAATTATTTACAACATGTAAGTCAGTTTCATTTCTCAGTAAAGATTGTGTGGTCACATGTTAAGCAGAAAGATTTAATTTGAAAACTGAAAACAAACAGAAAAATCTCATTTATAAACAGTACAATCTATCTTAATACACATTGCCTAAAGTAAGAGAAAAAAATCCTGTATTTGTTTTTTCAACGTCTTGTAGCTCTACACCGAACCTACATTACTACTTCTAGTTGTGCCAGAGGTGTGTGAATGGGGTTAGCTAATATTGATGAGCACTTGACATAGCAGCTTCTTCTGTTAGAGTATGAATGTGGCATGAAATGCTGAATATGAGGAGTGTGATGGGTGAATGTGAAAGTGCTTTGTGTGGTCAGAAGACCAGAGAAAGCACTTAGAGCTGTCACAGTGTACCCATAATGACCATGACTGTCTGTTTAAAACAATGAAAATTTGATCTTGTGCTGAAAATTAGCATACCGTTGTACAGTGGAACTAATTGGTTCGTGGAAGTGGTATTGTTCCTATATGCTATAACATAAAGAACAGACAGGTAGAGAAAGTAAAGCAGCAGCAGCAACAGCAGTACGCAACAGCAGCCCTCTGAAAGATAGACAGTCGCTTTTAAAGCTGAGGTTTACAAAAAAATGTAAACGCTTGTTAAGCAGCATTCTAAAAAGTGTTAGCTATTTCATTGGTTAGTTGTGTGTAATGAGGGCCTGTGTCCACTGTGTGTTTTGCTTATAAAGTCTGACCTTAATTCCAGAGTAATCCTCACTCTGGCTCTCAGTAACTGGGATATGAACACTTCCTCTTCCCTGACCATAAAGTTTGTTGTAGTTTGATGTGTATGCCTGATATTTGCTTCTCAGTAATCCCCTTTTTCTCTTCACATTCTCCCCCTTTTTTCCTCTTCGTCTCCCTCTATCAAAAAAAATACCAATGAAAATTTAACAACTAAAGGGATTTATGGTTTGGCATTAAAAGGAGCTCAGACCTGAAAACTGTACCTTAAAAAAGCTCCTCTGTCATTGGACATTGAGGGTTTAATGATGCTGAGTAATAGTTCAAAAGTAGGGCTGCACGGTTTTGCCCCCCCCCCCCCCAAAAAAAAAATCCAGGTTTTCCTCAGAAAACTTGATTTTTGAATTTTTGTTCAGTGACAACTTAAGCAGTTATCTTCATTTTAATAAGTTTTTCTATCATCTCTCAAAACAAAACCACTTAAAACAATGTAGTGCATATGCCAAGCCAGTAAGTGGCGCTGTAACGCTGCTGAGGAAATGCATAAAAGACAGAAGAAGAGTACAGAGCACGCGTATAAAGGTTGTTTTGGCTTGACACATGCAGGCTCCATAAAGGAGTTTCGCTGTGTGTCACATAATCGTTTCAAGAGAGATGCAGATAGAGATTCAGTCACCTGAAACCATAGACTGTATATACTATGGACAACTTGGTTCCGCCTCCCGCCTGTATACGGATTTGAAGCCAAATAGCTCTCGGTATTTCTGGGATTTCTCTTCATTTCCTGAAACCAGCACTGCGCAGTAGCGATGCGCGCACTCGGCCGCGCAGTCGCCGAGAGTCACTGTGATGACGCTCGACTCAAACAGCGTATCCCCCCGGGTGAGCTACGCAATCCCTGAACGCCCATAGGCTGTACCAGGTGTCAATCATAGAAAACATGAACCCCGAATAACTTTTAAAAACGGAGCTTCACAGAAAAAAGAGGACTTGAGCACAAACCAGTCTTACAATAACTACATGTCAACATCACAAGCAGGGGGGAGAAAAATTTATGTTCTGTGTAATAAATTTCTAAAGTTTGGTCCACAGCTCCCATAAGCTTTGCTGGTGGAGGCGGGATTTATGACCTATACTGCAGCCCATCAACAGAGGGTGCTGTTCTCGGAGTGGCTTCACCCAGCGAGGAGGCAGACTCTGTCCATTGCATATACAGTCTATGCCTGAAATGCTGTTTCCATGTGGATGAAATGCCAATACGACAAAAACCTTTTGCATTTACTCCTGAATTCATTTCCATGTGGATGGGTTGATACCGCCTTCATACAGACTGCAGGGATTGGTTTTCTCTTTTTCCAAAACTGCAAAGCCATACCAATTACACATGACTGACTTGCTCTTGTCCTATTTAGCCACAAAATTATCATCTTCTTTTGCAAATACCATGCTTGTTTACACTGGTATGTGTGGGAACAGGGGAGCACTCCCCGGGGGAGCCTACAGTGGCCTGGAGGCAGGAGACATAATCAAGAGGAAAATCGATTTCACGATTTTAATTTTTTTAACATTTTTGAATTTTTTGATTTTTGAAATAATCTGATTACGATTTAAAATCGATTGATTGTGCAGCCTTATTCAAAAGTATTTTGAAAAACTCTATTCATTTGAGAGTGTCATAAGAGCAGGGTGTGTTTTTTCTTATCATGCAGAGCACTGAAAAGGCTGAACTGCATCAGTTTTGTGAAGAAAACAGGCTCAGTCTAAAAAAAAAAAACTATTAGTGGACACAGGCCTTAAATCTTAATAACATCAGCTGAAGTGTAAAACCATCTTTTAAAGGGATGCTACATCTCTTAATAATTCCAGTATATGATGAGCTCTGAGTTTTACTTTGAGTCCACTATTGTCAGTCCTACCTGACGTCTAGACCTCCTCACAGTTTGAGTCACGCTGTTGTCATGATGCTCTGAAGGATAATTTTGGATATTCTGGCTCAGAGTGACCCAGTTCACAGCCAGTGATCAGCTCCGCAGCAGGAAACAGGTCGATGGTTTCCATTGAACCTTCACACATCTGATCCAGGGTCAGATGTGAAGCCTCTGCTGGATTAATGATTTTGTGGTTTTTTATACCTCTAATTGATCCAGTGCAGACAATGAAGTCAGTGATATTGACAAGATTCCTGAAACAGTTTAATCTGTTTTGACTAATTTTTTATTAATGCTCACTGAACTCAATGGCAGAGTTTTCACTGTTATTAGATATTAAATAATTTGAGCTCTTCCACCACTAACCTTTAATCACAGGCTGCAGATCTAACATATCATTCAGCCTTCTCATTCAGCTCCCAAACCTTTTTGCACACCAGTCTGAGCTCACAATGCAGTTTAAGTCACCCATTCTTACTATAATATTCAGGACTGAAAAGCAGAGAAGTCTGGAAACCCTACATGATAGAGTTTTTGGATGGTTCAAATCTGGTTCCATATCTTCATAACCATCTCTCTGCTGTTACTGATGTGCAGTATGGTGTGCCTCAGGGATTGTTTTTAGATCCATTGTTATTTTCCTTTAACCCCCGCGGCGCATCGTATATTAGCGAGGTGTTTTATTTCATTTTCATGCAGATATAACTTCTGAGTTGGTGATCTCTTTTAAGTCTCTTCCTAAAACACACTCTCGTACAACGGCCTTACCCGACTTTAAATTGTATTTGCTTTTAATTAGTTTAATGATGACGGTTGTGGTGCTAAAGATGTGCTATAACTTTGTGTGTTTTCTGTGTGTTTAGGAAATCCCCCGCAGCACCCTGGATTCATTTATGCAGCCGTTCCAGAGCACACTGTGGCTGTTAGTCGGTCTGTCGGTCCACGTGGTGGCAGTGATGCTTTACCTATTAGACCGGTTCAGGTAATCACATTATGATATGCTACAGCACAGAAGGTAATATTACGCTATGATACTTCTTAGCATGATGAAAGTATGGAGTATGGTTGTGCTTAACGTGACAAAAGTTAAAGAAGGCGGCAAAGCTTAAAGCCTTACAGCCAGTTAATTTGATTTTTCATTTTCTTAACATCATTGATTCACTAAACTGTTGATCAAATATTTGACCTGGCGTTGATACAGGGTTTAAATCAAAATTTGTCGGAAAAGACGGCATTTCGGCCTCGCTGCTCCTGCAGAAGACAACTTCATAACTAAATTAACTGATCCAAGTGAAACTGGATCATAATTTATAGATTAAATATTTTCCGGTTGTCTCTGAGGTCCTCCTTCTGAGGCTGCTGAGTCTGAATGTTTGATGATTACAAGTTTCTCGCTGGCGAGTTTTTTGCTCATTGCCGTTAGCAAGTTGGCTCAATTAGTGCCCAAACTGGGAGCTTCGAACATCGAGGGAGTGAGAGTGTTTACATCACTTGCAAATGAGCTCTGGACTGCCAAGACCTCAGGATTTTAAGCCTCAGGCAGGAAGAGGGGGGCTGGAATCAGAGCTGAGCGAGCAGCCAACTGACCGCGCCCTGCAGCCTCCCACTGAACACAGCAATCTGTGACCAACAGCAGGGGATACGGCAATGAATTTATTTAGTGCAGCTCTGACCAGAACTCAAGAGTGGACAGTGACAAGACAACAGGGACAAGAGAGGCATGAGGGAGGGTATGTGCATGGGGCAACCTGTGGAGATCTAAACAGGCTTTAAAGAGAGGTCAACATCGGAGTAATCAGAATTTGTCACGCTATGATTCATGACTGTGGGAAAGATGTCTGACTTTTCAGGTTTCAGAGTAGTGAGCAAACAGCAATGTAGGACTTATCGCCAAGATTTCCTTGTCAGTGCTTTGCCACTGTTTATGGTTTGTCTAGCAAATTGAGGAGCAAAAATGGAGCTGGTGTTAAGAGGCAGTATCCAAGAGCAGACATTTTGCAGCATTTGTGAGTGGGTGTGTGTTTAAAGACGTTAATTGAAGCTAAATTGTTGTCAGATCCCCGCCAACGTATTCCTGGATGATGTGACTGCCAATGCATTCTGCTCCTTTGCTCTCCATATTGACTGTTTTTTCTGTACAGCCAATTTCACTTGGCCTGAGAACAGAAAACAGGAAAATTCTGATACAAAATCTTGTTTAGCACCTACAGATTCTGGTTTGTTATGCACTCTGTTCACACAAAATGCCCGAGTATATAAGGTGTCAAACCTGGTGAGAAAGTCTCCACAGTGATGTTAAAATAATCTAAAACTTATGTTAGGATGACCGTTGTGTGAGCTAGAATGGCAATGTGCCTACAAAGACAGTCATGATGTCAGGTTACTTAAATACACTTCTGCTTTACAAAGACCCAGTGTAAAGACAGGATCAGACTGAGCCCCATCCTGTAAGATCCCATCCCATCTTCAACCATATGAGTGACACACTTTACAGCATCTATCAAGTTACAGTGGAGAGGAAGAACTTCCTTTAACAGGTAGAAACCTCAAGCAGAACCAGACACAGTCATCTGCTGGGTTTCAAGAGAGGAGAGGGAGATGAAGAAAGAGGCAGATGGACAGAGATGAGATTGAAGCACACAGTTAAAGCAGCTGGAAAGCAGGCAGGTCCACTTCTGTAGCAGCCATCCAGAGGAACCTACGGCATGATGGAGCTCAAGGACTCCCAGACAAGACTGTATTAGTGACTGATGGGACAACATGACTCAAAGTTAAGGACACAGACAGAGAGAGGATGGAGAAGGAGGGAAAAGGGGCTTAATGTGCCAGGGGTGTAAAGAAGGTCTCATCAACTGGTATCACTCTTTGGTGCTCTATAGTGTGAGGGATCGGAGTGTAGACTTCTTCAGAAGATCTGAAGCACTCAGAGGATCATCTGATTGAAGCCTTTATTTTCAGGGCTGCAGAGTCAGAATAAAGACATTGAGGTCTCCTTTAGTGCAGGTTTAAAGTTGTCCAGCTGATTCCTTTAAAGACTAACAATCAGTAGCTTCTTCATGACTGTGGAGTGGTAAGAAATTTGGCCCATCCCATTTGGTACTTGAGCAAAGTGAGTGAATAACCTTCCACAAAACAACTCTGGTGATTGTGCCAACAAGCCAGTTTGACAAAGCAGGGGGGGATTTTTGTCAGATAGCCAAGGCCGTTGTCTCGTGTATCATGGTTATCAGTGTCAGGGGACCTGTTCAGTGTGATCAAGGCTACTCAGAACCACAGACCAGTTTCTTCTGCCTAGCTTTGGGTCTAATTGAGCTCTGGGGGGATTGAGCTTTATCAGTTACTGCTCTTAAAGCTTTGAAAAGCTCCGCTGCCACATGCTCATCTGTTTAAGGTCAGTATGACAGCTCCTCTTTTGTTATTTTTTTATTCAGTTTGTCTTACACCAGCTGGAATGAGACTTGACATTAAAAGATGAGCACAGAAATGAGGCGGTGGATTTCGACCTTCATTACCAATATTGAAAACAAGCACTGAAAGCATAAACAGTCATAGTCGGCATTGTTCCAGGAAGTACCTCAGACACGCTCCTCAGTATAATACAGAGTAACATCTAACGATGAATGTCCCTGTGTTCCTGTGTAGCCCGTTCGGAAGGTTTAAAGTAAATAGTGAAGAAGAAGAAGAAGACGCCCTCACCCTGTCCTCAGCTATGTGGTTCTCATGGGGAGTACTGCTGAACTCTGGGATAGGAGAAGGTTGGTGGTCCTTTAGTCTGACACATCCTGCTCCTGAGTCCTATTGATCCCTCTGATAATCTGTGTTTGTGTGTGCAGGAGCTCCCAGGAGTTTCTCGGCGAGGATTCTTGGTATGGTGTGGGCAGGTTTTGCTATGATCATTGTAGCTTCATATACTGCCAACTTGGCAGCCTTCCTTGTGTTGGACCGGCCTGAGGAGCGCATCACTGGCATCAATGACCCCAGGGTGAGACGCCCAGTTCATCTCTTTTTCATTGAAACTAAAATTCACTCTTTTTTTTCACTAAAGTCTTTTGAAAATCCACACACTTCAGTTTAATCTTTCACCTCAGCAGGAACTAAATCAGCATAGGGAGACAAAACAACAGGTGCTGACTCCAGTGCTTGACAGAGTAACTGTGTTAATACAGAAATACCTGAAGTGGTCAAACTTGAACCCTGAAGTGGTTATAATAAAAATGAAGGGACCCAAACAAAGAAGCATAAAGGATGTCTTAGTCGGAGCTGTAACTATTGTGTGAAAAAGTCAAGTCAAGGGTTTCATCATTTCTTTAGAGCCGTTCAGTTATGAAAGGCAGTGTCAGCTGGTACAATTTTTTACGTAGAAACATACATTACTGTCACATTGAGTTATGTCATAAATACAAAGACCCAGACTCAGACTAAAGGAATGATTTATTAAAATTAAAAAAAAAAACAAATGTGCAGAGAAACCAGAAGTGTGAGGCTCACTGAGGTCCACAAACCAGGTGAACATTGAACACAAGCAGAGCCGCAAGGAAATATCAGTAAACTAAGTTAGACCTTTTCTTTCCTTCCTTCCTGTTCTTGTCTAAAATACCCATCCTTTGTCCGGCCACAAGAATAAAGCTCTTCACTTTATGAATGGCAGCATGGATGGATGGATGGATGGATAAATAAATTAATATAGGAAATTATAAATGGAAAGGTAGACAGATGGATTATATAAATGGGTGGACGGATAGATGGATGGACGGACAGATGGATGGATGGATGGATGGATGGATGGGAGAAAGAATAAGAGAATGAACAGGTGAACACATTTTTCGATGGATAGATGTATGGATCCCTGGGTGTTAGCTTGATGGATGGAAGGATAATTTCATAGATGAATGGATGGTGGATCTATAATGGACAGGTGAAGGGATGAATGAACAGATGAAAAAAAGAAGACATCAATAGATAAAGGATAGATAGATGGCTCATTTCTTTCTCTGTGTTTTTCTGATTCTGTTTTTAGCTTCGGAACCCATCAGATAAGTTTATTTACGCCACAGTGAAGCAGAGCTCGGTCGATATCTACTTTAGACGGCAGGTGGAGCTTAGCACCATGTACCGGCACATGGAGAAACACAACTATGAGAGCGCTGCTGAAGCCATTCAGGCTGTACGAGATAAGTAAGATCCTTTCTTCTGTTTATGAACCATCTCCTCAAACAGCTGATGTGACTAACAGATTAACACTGACTGCTGACCACCATTCCTCAGATACCTGATGTTTTCCCCTCTACTTCCTCCTGTAGTAAGCTTCATGCATTCATCTGGGACAGCGCTGTGTTGGAGTTCGAGGCATCCCAGAAGTGCGATCTAGTGACGACAGGAGAGCTGTTCTTCCGTTCAGGATTCGGGATTGGAATGAGGAAAGACAGTCCGTGGAAACAAAACGTTTCTTTGGCAATTCTCAGGTATAGAAAAGCTTTGATCTACAGTTGCCTTCATACACGGCGAGTGTGTTGATGTTTTGGGCTTTTTCACTGTCTTTCCCCAGCTCTCATGAGAATGGTTTTATGGAGGACTTGGACAAGACATGGGTACGATACCAGGAGTGTGACTCCAGGAGCAATGCCCCCGCCACCCTAACCTTTGAGAACATGGCAGGTAAGAAGCAGACTGATAACGATAAGGATTTGAGTCTTAGTCATTTGAGATGAAATGGGCGGATCTGGTCTGCCAATTTCCTCACCCAGCACGTCCTAACACTGCTTGTTCTCTACAGGTGTGTTCATGCTGGTAGCTGGTGGCATCGTCGCGGGGATATTTCTCATTTTCATCGAGATTGCCTACAAACGACACAAAGATGCCCGGAGGAAACAGATGCAGCTGGCCTTTGCTGCTGTGAACGTCTGGAGGAAGAACCTACAGGTACCTGTTGGTCTATTCTACCTGGTTGTGTTCTGCTGTGATCCACTGACCATTCCATGCTATAACTTTACTCTTTTTATATTTACTCCGTTCAGCCTATATGCACAGTAGGCTTCTGTATCACACTGTACTGTACTCTAACTTTACTGTTCTAAACTCTGCTGCAGTCTTTTCTATACTCTTATCCAAAGTATTTTACTGTTACTGTGGACTACTGTACTGGACTCTAAGTTGTTTTTGGAGCGCACATTCGCCGGAGTTTACTATAAACTCAAAGGAGCTTGAAGCAGATATGAAAGAGTCTAGAAAAGAAAATAAGAAATACCTCTGGATAATACAGATCCAATTTTGTTGCACCCAAAGCTGTAGTAAAACTTTTTTTTTTAAATCAGGTTTCGTATCTCAGCAGTCACCAGCGACTCCGCACAGAAATATTCATGATGTAGTGTGTATCATCCTCTCAGAAACCTGCAGACTCATAGTATTCATATGTTTACTTGGATTGTGGTTCAGGGATGTCAGAGCGATCCCAAACAGGGGTTCAATGAGGTATGATGGGAAATGTCCACAGGGATTCATGTGCCTGATGTCTCCGCAACAAACCTCCTGCTTCAGCTGTTGTTGGATCAGAAAAATGTCAAGTCTAAGGATGTCAGAGAAGGAAAAAAGGATGATTTTGCAAAAAGGGCAGATTCCTTTTGAATACAGTTCATTAGAAAACAGAGCCATCACTGAAATTTCACTCCAACGGTCTATCATATAGAGAAGACATCCATTAAAACACACTATAAAAATATTAAAGTGTTTTTTTAAAGACGTGTTTAACTAAAGAAACAATGTTGGACAAAAACGAAAGAAAAACAACAAGATGTAAATTCAAAGAACAGGAATATTCAGTCTTTAAAGTGAGGCACTGAAAGGATGACTCCTCTTGCAGCTTTCTATGGTCTGCTCTTCGTTTGAGTGAATCAGTCCCTCACATGATGTAGGTATAAATAAACATTACATGCCTCATCTATAAATGCATGTGAGTCACATATCTGTGATCTCATATCTGTCCACGAGGGAACAGAAACATGCGACAGACAGGCATCAACTCAGAAATTCATTTCCATGTTTCACATTTAAGATTAATGTGTCCCTGTTGTTGTTGTTGTTGTTGGAGATTGGTGTTTGATCAGTGAAAAACACCCAGAGGACCACAAGTTAAACATTAGCAGGAATGCTGTTCATGACAGGAGGATAAAGTACCATTCTTAATGATACATTAAAGAGTAATAGGTTGGATCTGTCTTTAAATCTTCAGGAGGTAAACCACATATCAACAGAGAAGGATTGCCAAATCAGTTGTGCCTAAAGACAGAAATTTTAGCATCACAAAACTGGCCTTCTTTACACCACCATGGTAACCTTAACTGGGACCAGAGGCCTTTACTAAGAAGCAAGATTTTTGGTTGCTGAAATTTATGGTAACTGCAGGTTTTTGATTGATTAACACGGTCACTTCACATGACCTGCACTTTGGCAAGTCATGACTAAGATAAGGGATCATCTGATTAGGTGGACAATTCACTGGATTGTGGAGCTCCATGAGGGGAAGAGATCGACTGGTGAACATTTTGTCTACCCGTATGATTTTACATAAGAAATGTAAGAAATGTGCTGTGATAATATCCTTCAACAAAAACAAAGATAAGCTAACACTGAACCTTGGAGTTGTTGTATTCACCAGGTATCAAATTCTGCACACCTAAAGCTTTGAATTATGATTTTGTATCAGTTTTATTACCTCCATACAGTCTGTTTAATACTGTAAGGCAAGAGCTGAAATGTTACACTTGAAGGAGTTACATAAGCCACTAGAATTCATCAAAACAACAAATCAGTTTCAGTCAGGACCACTTCCATCAACAAGAATAATTAATTATGTGCATGGACAAAGTTTTATTTGGCATTATGGTCTGTTCAGAGGGAGAGCAGCAGCAAAGACCCCTGAGGTACAGGACAGAAGAGGCTTCAGTGACAGTAAAGCATAGAAAGGAGGAGTTGAGATGGAGGAAGAAGAGAAGCAGTTTATCAGATTGCCCTCTTTGATATTTGCTGATTGGATGTGTTTAAGGTAATCCCTGAGCTGCCAACTGATATGGATTTAACATGATCTGATGAACTTGACTTGCCTGAACTAACACTACACACGGTGTAAAACATTAAAGATGATGTACTCTGTAGTAATGATAGAAGATATTTTAAGCTTAGCATGTTTGCTTTCTCTGACAGTTCTTCTCAGGTATAAATTTAAGATTTCCTCTATAGATTGCTTCAAATTTGAGGCCTCAGAACCAAATACCACAACACAACCAGTGTAACAGCGAGTCAAAATTCAACTTCTGAACCAGTTCGGTTGCACAAAACAAGCAAGTAACTGTAGAAAATAAACAGAAGTCACAACCAAATACCAAAAAAGATGACAACACAGACAAATACATCAACAAAACAACATAATTCAAATAATTCCCCAACATAATCAAAGAAACAACTCAAAGAAATACAGACAATACAACCAAACAGGAGATTACGACTTTGTACATCAACTCAACCAAACTTGAACAATACAAGCAAAAATCCCAACACCACCTCAAAAACACCTCCTAAAACTGATAAACCAGTTTGGCTCCAGTATTTGGTTGTTTCTTCAATTCAGTGTGCCGAGCTCTCAGAGCCACAATATAAATACGTCCAGTACAGACACGCCAAATGTCATCCGTGCACAGGGAGACATTATCTCATAATCCACCAATCTTTCCAGTTTTTATGGCTGCCAGCAAATACCCTTGTATCTCCTTGAGAAAATAACTGTGCGTCATTAAAGTCGCTGCAGCAGTTTTGGAGCTCATAAAAGATCAAATCAAGTTTTATTGCCCTCCGCAGGGGGAACAAAGCATCAGGGCAGCAAGAGCAGAGCTGCAGTCATCAAGTAATGTAAAATACACATATAAGGATATCAAAATTAATGTAGGGGATTATCAATATAATAAATCAAGAAGACAAAAGGTTAAGATGGTGATAAAATGTTAACAAATGATTACTTTGGAAATGTTCTGGAGGGTTCTGATTAATAATAATGGCCAGGCTTTGTCCTCTATAAAATCTGCAGAGCCGAGGACCTCACATATTATATAGACCAATAAAACCACAGACAGCTCTGCATGAGGAAACTAATCAATAAGAGACTCTCAAATAAAATTAAAGCCCAAAAACGCCTCAAAGACATGATGAGGTTTGAATACTAATGTGACAATTACCGTTAATGTTACAGGATCAAACAGAGGTTCATTTTAACATTGATCAATCTGCTAGTTACTTTAATGAACAATGTATTTATCACCAATAACTGGAGACATGAGACATACAGTTACACTTGAATTACATCAATCAAATTAACTGAATATTGCTGCCAACGTGATGGTAGACCATACCAGTCATACCATGGTTTCTGCTGCCAGAGTAAGCTGCTCATGGAGGATAGGATGTGAGAGCTGAATGTAGATACTAGGTGCCCTGTGATCTTCCACCCCAGTCAAAGAAAAAGGAATTATTCTGCCTGTGGTTATCCATGAACACCCTTGGGAAACACTGTGGCATTGATGTACCATCTACCACAACAGTGATGTCTGTTATTTCATCAAACTAGTTTCGTGTTTTCTATTTTCTCTATTTTATTGAGTGCTTCTGTGGCACACGGGTGTTATTATCACCTGAAGAGATATTTCTTTATATTTCCTCTGCAGTGATCTAAAAAATGAACATTGAACAGCATTAAACAGAATTCATTAGCAGCTCTGAGATCTTGCTGTTAGGAAACAAGTGTGTCTGTTCACAACGGCAGATGCACAGATTCACACACTGATTATGCGTCAGATTTCCAATCTGTTCATACGTGCAGAAGAAGAAGAAAACTGCTCTGATTGTGTCTGGTTTATAGTCTTTGTTCCAGATGTTCTGCAGCCTTGCCAGCAGCTGCGACTGAAATACATTAATAATCATCACTTCTCTGCCCGGATTAGCACATCAAACGCTAGCCGCTAAAGGCTAACCGCTAGCAGAGGATGATTAGCACTTCAAACAGCTGTGTCTTAAGGCAAGGAGCTACCCAAGCTGGATTAACGCATAAAACAAGCTCAGAGAAATGTGAGAAGGAATGCAAATGAACTGGAGATTTAAACCATTTTTAGACCAATTCACACAGACGGACGGATCAACAGATACATGTTCAACAGAGGAAGAAGAGCATTACAATTGGCAAACCAGAATACGTTAAAAGTACTTGACCTCATTATGCTTCTGTCTAATTCTGTCTAATTCTGACTAGATGAACATTGCATGGAAGTCAAAGATAAAAATCCATTAGTTTAGAAGTCAATAACTCTGAACCATCGATCTGATAGACATAACAAATGAAACAACAAACGACAAATCAGCACATACCACATTAGTTCAACAATGATTTCATCTATAGTGTGTTTATTCTGTGACAGTAGGATCAGGAGCTAATTACTAATGGATGGCTGTTATGGCCTACTCGAGATTCAGTTTAACTTTTGCGTCTGTCTCTTTGGAGAGAGAGAGTTTTGGGCTCTAGTATGTTTACTAACTTTCCAAATCCTTCGCTGTCGCCCACTGAAAATGTTTAGGTTTTTTTGCTTTCAAGCTTTAACTTTTCCAGGGAAACGAGGCAGTAAATCTTTCCTTCAGTCTTTTGGCTTGCCTCACCTTGACTGAATGTTTGATTGCTGTGCTAGCATTTACTTACATTTTTGTTTCCCTGTAGTCTGAGTTCCAGTACAGTGGAGTACAGTACAGTAAATTTAACTCTAATTAATTAATTAGACCTTCATTTTTTTGCTAGTTGATTTCAGCTAACAGTCTGTGTAGAGCAGAATCACTGGGAGTTTGTTTACTGATTTTTGCACATTCCAAGAGGGAAACAGGACCAGAGCAGCCTGTCTTATTTTGGTCATATTTTTATTTCATGTTTTAATGTGTTTTCTTTCACTGATGATCAAAGTCTTCCAATGTTCTGTTGCTGCTGGACTTTCAATGTTTGATCAATGTAGAAATGGGTTCAGAAATCTGTTTCTGGGCTGTTTGACTCTCTTGGGACTTTAGTCTTAAAGAGTTTTCTGTGCTGTTGGGGTCTCAAGAGAAAACTGTTCTCCTCATTTGTGATCAATGTGTTTTATTGATTTTGTTTTAATTTAAAAATGAATGTGTTCAAGTTTTAAATAATCCAAACCAAGGCTGGGTATTCAGGAATATTGAAAAGCTTATTTTTTTTACATCAATGATGAACATGTAAAGAAGTTTTCCTGTGAAAGTTTTAATACAGAGTCTGGTGATATTTTGTATTTTCCTTCTCATATCATATCATACAAAGGAATAAATCTGCTGCCCCAGAGCACTAAAGTATCGGCTTCAAAACGTTATCAAACCATAGTCAAGGAACACATTATCATACTGATTCAACTTTTAAAACTCTGCAAAGACTTTCCGCCTTATTTTCCATCAAGATAACAAGCTTGTTCACTGAACATTTATCAGTTTGAGGGCTTCTTTTCCTCCTCAGTAACTCTTTATTGAATAAAATGATGAAGGACTTTGTGTTTAGCAGAGAGGAGTAAACAGAGCAGTAGAGAGACAACAGAAGACAGCACAGAGATAAGGCTTGAGTCAATTAGCTAAATAAATTACCGCCATTGTCTCTTTATCCCAACAGATGAGGGGAAACATCAGAAGGACGATGAAAGACGCTGATTGTTTATAAGAACTGAGAGGAAATGTGTTTATTTTAGTATTACTAAAAATGTGTGCCTAGAAGCTAGTCACCTCTTTGTTCCTGCAGCAGAGTTTTAAAGCCTAACGCTGACTTATTCTAACTTTTTATTATTTTCACTTTTGTCATTTTAACTTAATTTTGGAGAAAACACCCAGAAATCTTTCAAACAGATAACCGTGATGGTAATGTGGGAAAGATTATTGATAATTGTTGTAGAGTTCATGCAGGTCTGCAGCAGACGGCTAAAGGAGCTCAGAAGGAATTTACACAAACACACCAGACTATGTTAGTCCAGTTTAAGTTCTCTAAAAGGGGTTTCGGTTTTTGGGGATTGATACCCAGCCCTGGTCTGGTTCTATCTGGTTGGTAATCCTGGATTTGCAGAAGTCATGCACACGTGCACTTGTCTTTTCCTTTTCACCAAGGAGACCAGTGCTTGTGCAAAACTGAACGTAAGAATTTGAGTTTGATTGAAGCCAAACTATGTTTTTTATTCCCCGATCTGCCTAAACCTACCCAAGGTTAATTGCTCGGCTAAGTTTAGGAAAAGAGCTTTTGTTTCTTTACCCAGCCACTCCCACTGATCTGTGTTTGAAATGCCCTTTGTTCCCCTACACTAAAAGACCTGAAGAAGACCAAAACAGTAAAGAAATCTGACGATTGTTTTGCTTATCTAGGGTTGCTATCCAGACTGATTCCTAAGGTATTTGCTCACTGTGAGGGGTCAAAGGACAAAACTGAAAATGTTTGTATACGATGTTAGAGGTGACACACCGTGTTGACCATCATCCATGTGTTGCTGCCCCTCCCCCTCCCCTTGTTATATGTACACACAGACACACACAGTGTGACAGATGGCATTATAGCAGCAGAGTGTTGGTATAATGATCTGATGTGTCGAGGATCATCGCTGCTTCATTCTGGCTTCATCCGCCATCTTTGTTCCCCCCCATCCCATCCCCGAGGTTGTGTTTAATTTCGCTTTGTGTCACATACTTCCTGTTGTGTTTCCATGTTTGAGCCTCATGTCGTTGATTTATGTGCTGCTGTGTGTTTGAACTGGCAGTAAAACACAGTGAAGCTCTCGTGTTTTACTGAAACATCACTCCATCTGAAACAGGAACAAGCCTGCAGGACAGGACCCACACACACACACACACACACACACACACACATACACATGCATACACACACGGACACACAAACACTCACTCACACACGCATGCACACGCACACACTCACACACACATGGACTCTATCAGGACATACTGTAGGCAGGTAGTGATGTACATTTGATCACTGAGGCAGAAAGACTGTGTGCAGGCAAAGTGTTATATAATCAGCAGATGGTCAGGAACCACACACACATTACACATCTGTAACATACATGCTACAGCTTATTGTTATTATTGTTATTATTAGTTCCTGTTTTGTCCAATATCTTATTCCAAACTAATTTGATCTTTACTCCAATGTGATACAAAACTACAAATACCATACTACATAACTGTAACCCCAGTTCCAAAAAAGCTGGAGCCTTGTGCAAACTACAAATAAAACAGGCTTTGATGGTTTGTAATTTATCTAAATCATATATTCTATTTATTGGCAACAATGTTGAAGGTGAAAGTTTTACGGAAAAAAAATGATGCCACTTTATCATTCTGTTGCATCCCCTCTTCACTGTAAATATTAGGAGCAGAGGAGTCCAGGTTCTGGAGTTTCTTGTCAGATTTAAGGTTACCCACTGCCCAACAGATCAGGGTATCCTTTGTCTTATTGTAGGTGTACTGCTGTAATAATACATGCAGAATACCTCTCTTTTTGAAATATGAAAAATGTTTCCTGAAAAAGTCATTGTCTGGATGGCATATTGTTCAGCATAAATAGAGCCTTCACAGATGATACCCATGCCAAACAGAAGCTGGCTTTTAAACCTTGAGCTGATAACAAGCAGGACAGTTACTCCGTCTTTCTGGAGTGGAGGCTGATTTCCAAGAAGAGTGTCAGAATTGGATCCCCACATCACAAGATAGTTCCCTACTTTGCCTCAGTCCATCTTAGACAAAGCAATTTGATGTTGTATGCTAGGAAATGATGAGATTCCCAAATTATTTGCATTTCTACACGATGGAATATAATTCTGACATTGTAGAGCTATTAGCTCACGCAGTCTCTCATAGAGAGGTTAAGTAGTTCCCATTTTTCCTCCTGAGAGACACAGCCTCTCTGGAACACCCTTTTAAGATGCTGTCATTTCACTAACCTGTGATGTTCCTTTGGGTTGTTTTAAAGCATTTCAGGGGCCTTTTACCCCCCCCAGAAAAAAAAATCAAATTTGACAGAGTTGAAAGAGCCTAAAGTTACTGTAGATCACCTTTGTTCAGTGTCTATGTTTTATTTTTTGGCTCTGGTCTAATTTCAATTCAACGTAGGGTGTAAATAATTTGCAAACCATCAAAAAATGTTCATCGTAAAAAAAAAATATATATATATCTTTAGAATTGGGGTTGAAAATTCCGGTACATTGGGCCCTTTTACGGTCTATTTATTTAAAACTAGGTGTGTGAATTTTGGCAAAAGAAGCAGGGCTTTATTAATTTATAAGGACCATGATACTGGATTAAAACTATTCCCGGTTTGTTGCATGGTCAGTGGCCTCAGCTAATAGTCCAATGGTGAATTTGAGTTCTGGCAGGATCACACTGGTTTCAGAACAACCATTGTTGTGGTTTAAGCACCCCGCTGGCTGCCATCTTTTGACTGCCAATGACCAAAATCGGTTTCTCAAATTCTGAATCTAAGAAACAAAACTTTGTGTTTCGACACACAAAGAAGCAAAAACCTTGACAACCTTAGTTTAGGCAGAAATCGTAATCTTTAAGTTTAATACTCTCACATAGCTTGATAAACTGCAAAACTTCGCCCAGCTTATGTTGCCAAACTGTGCGCACATGACTACATTTGGCCTCATGGTTCATGGTTATTTTGTGATATACCACACTGCTATACAATATGAGATTATATCACACTGTGCAATACTTAACTACAGTGCATCATGCACTGTATCTGAACTGCGCTTTATAGTAGAGTACAACAGCGACAATGTAAGTACTTGAACTTTGCCACATACCATGTACATGGTATGTTACAGTGTACACAACAATGCTACGCTGTATTTACTGTTATACCCAGTGTTAACATGCTGTTATATTATACTATTATACTCTATTATTCATGATAACCTGCTTCTATTATGAACTACACTACAATATAAAGTCGATACAATGATATACCTGCTATAAGTTTCTGCTGTACTGCACTGTGATATACAAAACTACCGTAAATCCTCAAATATAAGCGGGGTCCTTTATTCGTTCGCTTATATTAGAGGCAGGCCTCTGTCTGAGAAGTATAATTGATCATGCTGCCGGTCAAATTTAGAGTCTGTTTCATATAAACTATTGCACGGCTGTTGTTCTTACTGAATTTGCGCAAATAAGACATCATCAAGTTCACAAAGCACATGCAGAAAGTTTAATATTACACAAACTGCACTGGCCAAGCAAAGAGCGCCTCTGTGCGCCAATTAAAATGAGCCATTGTGCGTTCATTCATTCAGGCCTCATCGTACAAAGGACCTAATATACTGACGATTTCTAAACGGCATACAGAGATGGAGTAACATTTACACCATCTGCTCTCGAGTTTTTTAAATGCAGACATTTTAAATGTAGATAATGGCGCTTAGTACCTGTTAAGGCAACAGAGTATTTATCTATTTTCATGAACATGCCTCTTTCAGTCATTCACTTGAAGATGGATATTAACTGAAAATGGTCATATCTTCCATGAATTGACTCCACAGTAAAATAGTAACCCATCTGGATCATCCTGGTCTCTAAAGGATGACTGCCCACAGTGCAGCTCTGAGCAGCAGAGAGTAGAAATGCTGATAGTGCTTATATTAGCCATTGATGTAGTTTAATTCAAACCCGACTTAAACTCACTTGTAAAGGCCATGACCCCGGTTACCATAAGAGGCCCCAGCCACAGATTGAACACCGGTCTTTATTTAAGGATTTACGGTACACTGTATTTTGATTTGATGTATGATTGTGTATAGTGTAGCTGAATTGTTCTCCGCAGCAGATTTCTCATGTAACACTCACTGAAATCAGCCCACCTCTTCAGTTAATATGACGTGATACTGCACACTGGCAGACTCCAGAGTGACACAGGTGTGCAGTTGAGTAGCAGCGCTCAGTGAGTGTCTCTGCTGCGTGTTAATGTGTGTGTGCACCTATCGTATCATTTATTTTAGGATAGGAAAAGTGGTAGAGCAGAGCCCGAGCCCAAACTGAAAACCTCTTTTAGGTCCATCACTTCGACCTCCGACCTCAAACGCCGTAGGGCCTCCGGGGACACCACGGTAAGGAGATGAAGACCACCTACCCTCCTCCTCCTGTCTTAATCTTACACCTCCTATCTTCCTCTCACCCCCATCCCCCTTTACTCTCATATCACTGTGCCATTGTCTCTTTTCAGTCACCCTCTTCTGTCTTTGTCACATTTCTTCCGTCAATTAAATTTATTTTCTTTGCCATTTTTCTTTCTTCTCATCATCCCGCCCCACCTCCTCCTCCACCCTCCTCTCCTCTTCTGTCTTGTCATCTCATCCCCAGCTCCATCATCTCCTTGCTGACTCATCATGGCCGCCCATCTGTCAGTCAGCCATCTTTGCCTTGTGGCCTTCACCAACTCATCTGTCCCTCAGAGAGACAGACAGACAAAAGACAGACTAGAGGAAACAGATTGAAGACAGAAAGTTTGATGCATCAGCTCAGGTCAGGACTCGTGTTGTTGCCAGGTTTTGATTTCTCACTCTTTGAGAGTCGTCCTCTTGCAAAGGAGAAGTGAAGAGGGTCAGACTGTGTGGTCTCTTCTCTCCTGTGGACCTTTTGTCCTCTCATCCCTCCTCTCTGTTTTTGTCTTGTGGTTTTGTCTCCGTCTCGTCTGTCTCCCTGTTCTGTTGTTTTTCCTGTCCTTCCTCTCCTGTCACCTCTCTGTCCCTTCATCTCGCCAAAAATGCCCCACAAACCTTTTAGAGACTATTTATTTTCCTTCTCTTTCCACTAACAATCAGCTCTTGTCCTCTCAGGCAGCCTGCAGAGACGCATTTCCTCCACTAACTCTTCTCATTTTCAGCGTCCTTTCGAGGTGACACTTTTAGGAGCTGGTGAATTAAAGCTGTCAGACGTGATGATGTGTCTGAGCGTAAATGGCTTCTCCCTTGGCTAATAAATGACATATTTTCACAGCGCTGCTCGTCCACAAGGAATATCCGCCTGAGTTGAACTGACTTCATTGAAAATCTATAACTCTGGATCATTTCTGCCATCAGTGTTGATGATTTTGACCTGTCTGTGGCCGCCATCGCCTACATTACATTTTTTATTTTCAGCCTCAGTTTGGAAGAAATGCATCAGTTATGAGCCAAAATCTGAGATATTTATTTCCCCCTTTCTTAAAAAGTCACCTACGCTCCCTTAAAATAAGGGATTCACCTCCAAAGAGGACAGAGAGGGTTTATTCTCCCACTGACAAGCTGTATTGTCTGCGTTAAGTTTGTGAAACCCTTTTTACAAACTTAACACAATGCAGAGATCTGAACTGTGCCAAATATCTGTGAAGTTTTCGTCCTTTTGCATCTCCCCCCCCGGCAGATATCCATCCTATTTTACAAGAAGGGATTCAAAATGGAGCAGGAAGCCCACTGGGGGGTCTTTACTCAGGGATCAAACTCTCACCCTGTCTGTTGCTGAACATTAAAACACGTGTTCTACAGCTCAAGAGTCTGTGTTAATGTTCAGGAACAGGAAACTGTATTGATCACAGCAGTGGCAGATCACTCAGGGGTGATGGGAGGGAGGTTCGGGTGACTCATTTCTCTTTGTGATCATCACTCTTTATTTTCTATATGAGTGTTTTTCCTCTCTCAGTGGATTTGAATGGTGTCCAGACTACATGCTGTACTACACACACACTGCCTCTGTCCTCCTCTGCAAGCACGACCGACCTATAGCCTGAGAGCACTCACAGGTTCCTGTTCAGAGCCATTGTTACTGACAGGGTTCCTATCAGGGCAAACTGCCGTTTATGACTTCAAGTCTACAAAGTGTCAGAAAATACTCCAAGGTGACGTCTACAAGTGTCCTGGTTTATTCAACTCAAAGAGTCGGGATGCTGGGTAAAACTCTTAAAGAAACAGATTTTGATGTTTTGCCAATCCTTAAAAACCCAAACTGAAGGTTTAACCATAATATTATCAATATGTGCTTATGTTGAATTTGATGTTAGTAACACATTTGACAAATGCTGGTACAGAGGCGTCCCTGGCATTGTGTCTTCGGGAACCAATAAGACCAGTTTCAGGAGTTTTTAAGTGACATGTTGTCCCAGTCTAGCTGGCTGTAGGATTCCAGCTGCTCAATGGCTCCGAGTCTTCTTTGTTGTGTTTTTCATTTTATGACAGGTTAATTTTTCAATGGCTGACAAGTCAGGACTGCAGAAGGGCCAGTTTCAGCAGCTGGACTCTTCTACTACAGAGCCATGCTGTTGTAATCCCTGCAGAATTTGGTTTGGTGTTGGTCTGCTGTAATGTGAAGGTCCTCCCTGAAAAAGTAATTGATTGTAACTCATTCTAAAATAGATGCTGGCTTACAAGCAGCATGGTTCCTCTCCTCTCTAGAGTGGAATACACAGCATCCATGATCTCAAAAAGGAATGTCCAATTCTGATTCATCAGCTCACAGGACAATTTTCCACTTCACCTCAGTGCATCTTGAGTGGATCGTGTTTATACTTCGTTTTCCCTTTTCATGGTGAAGTTTTAACCGGCATTACTGGAGGAAGTGATGAAACGTGTTGTCAGACCAAGGCTAGTCTTGCACTTTGCCATAATCTGTTTTGAATGAGCTTTAGTCCAAAAGAGTTTTTCTGAATGATGTTCATAAATGGTTTCTTTTTGCTATAATACACTTTTAACTAGCATTTGTTGATACAGGAGCAAACTGTGTTCACATAAGGGTTTTTGGTGGTGATTTTCACACCATGCAGTGACCTCTACTCTAGAGCTCTGGTTTGAGTTCAGTGCTGAGATACTCTGCCCCTCTGGTATGTGCTCTCTAAATACTCAGTTGTGTAACTAACTTGCATGACTTTACTAGTTGAGGTGTTTTTAACACAACTTTGTTACAACTTTCTCTATGTTTTGTTGTCTCTGTTTTAACTTTTTTGACGTGTTGCAGACATCAAATTTAAAATGAGAATATATTTTTCATGAAAAATAACACTTCAATTCCAAACACACCAATTTTAATTACATTTAGGCTTTAAACATTTTGCAAACCATCAAAATCTGTTCTATTGACATTACACTGCGTCCGAGCTTTGTGGTACTGGGACTTGGAGTCAGATTCAGGTTTGTGTAAGGTGCGTTTACACAAGACAGGGTTTTTTTTCTAAATGAATGCGCTGAACAGTGAAAATTCTCCGCGCTTGATTATCTGATAAAACAGACTTGGCTCATCATCTTCCAATGCATCCCTAGAAACACATGTGGGGGCTTTATAAATAAATCCTACAGGGTCCTATAGTCTTACTAGCTACGTATGTGTCAATATTGCTCCACCAAGAACTTCATACTAACAGTTACCAAAACACCACCACAAATGGCATCCAATAGTGTGATTTTTTTTGTTTTGTCATAACAGTTAGCTCATTAGCTTCATGTAAGACATGATGACAGTGGTGGTGATGCTGTTGCAACAAGGATGAAAAAAATCTGCAAAATCAGAAGAGAAAAGGGCAAACAAAAAAAAAAGCAGATCTCAGAAAATTTTCTCAAAATAAAAGGGAAAAACACCCAGCGGTTACTGGGGTCCCACATCTGTTTCCATGGTAACAAACGGGCAGAAGGATGAGAGGCTGTTAAGTCCCTAACTGACAGCACATTAACACAACTCCAACAAAGCTGTAGAAATCAAGATTTTCAAAAACATTGAGGGTGTTATGCCAAATTATGTTCCCTTGACATGAGAAATGGGTTCAGTTCAGACAGACTGCTACTGGGGATTCAACCTAAAACCCTGTATGTAATGCTGCATCACTCTGATGATCTGAAGAGACGTGTTTTATTCAGCAGCAGATGAAACATCACTTTGTCTCAGCCTTGGGGTCTAGATCTGAAATAGTTACAAAAAGTTTTGGATTAGCTCTGGTGGGACTCCTCCATCAGAGGCCATGAGACAGGCTGTACTGGCCGCAGTGTAACACAAGGGGTGATACTGCTCACTTCCCTTTACTTCATGTGTCACATAGACTGTACCAAAGACAGACTACATATGACAGCACTCCAACAGTAAAGCAGTATAGGTTGTAAGCCTGACTCCATGTGAACAGATGTGACATGAGTCAAAATGTGGGCTCAAAATACATGTCAAATTAGTTTATCTTTAACATAACACTGTGACCTAAACTAAAATACCTTTAACATCTAATGAGGCCTTGTTAGAGCCTAATTGTAACAATGACCTGAAATGTTGTAACATTATTGACCAATCATTACAGTTCAGGCTTTTTTTTTTTTCCTTTTTTTAAAATAATATTTTCGGTCATCGTTACATACTGGGCTCTAACAAGCCTCCATCATTTCTGACCAGGACACAAGCAGAAAAAGCTTTAAAATCCACCTAAAATCACTGAGATTCTGATTTGCACTGAATTAAAATTATCGCAGGACCTCTTTTAAAACAGTATGTGATACAACCTGGAGTTTTATACTTGCGATTACATACATGGTTGAGTTGCACCTACGTCCTCCGCAATCATTACGAATTATTGCAGGTCCCCAGGTGATGCTTACCTTCCTGTGAACAGAGTTATTTAAAGCTATGAATGGGAATAAAACCATAATAAATAACTCTACTGCTCTGAATTGGCAAAGTTGAGGCAGGTTTTGTCTGTTATTACTAACAGTAGCGTTTTTCTTAAATATACTGAGAACTCTACAGATTAAGTTACTATTTTAGGTGACAATGTCACGCTATGGTAGTCAACTTTATGTAACAAGCTAAGGCAGGTGTTTCTATTGATGGAGTTTGGTGTCTTTGTTAAAGCAAAATACCGGCTGCTGAGGCTGTTGGCGGCTACTGGAGTAACTTGTAACCCCAAATAATTCCAATAAGAGACCCACATTTACACAAAGCTTTAACCCTTTTCATAAAGTTTTCCTTAATATTGATAATATTGAGAAAAATGTGCTGATCGTACCTAAAATGAGGCAGAGTCAGACGTCCGCCATCTTGGCTCTAAAGTTGGTATCAGGGTGTTAAATTAATGTGTGTGTTTCCTTTGCTTTCTCTTTCTGTCTTTCCATTTTTGTCCCTCTCTTTGAAGCCGTACCCAACTGACATCACCGGCCAGCTCAACCTATCAGACCCCTCTGTCAGCACCGTGGTCTGAGAGAGAGAGAGAGAGCAAGAGAGAGCGCTTCACTGCTGCTGCTGAGCCTCACACACATACACACATATACATATATATAGACCCTCTGGACACAGTCACATGCTACACACACACACACACACACACACATTATATAAACAAACAGGCATCATGTAAACACACACAGATGGACGGACTGAACCTCCTCTGAGACAGGAAGGAGAATATGATGGCATCACTCAGTGCCAACACACACACATACACACATACATACACACACACAAACTCCATCTGTTTTCCCGAGCACTAAACACACACACACACACACACACACACACACACACACACACACACACACACAAATGCTCGCCTTGCTCTGCTTGTAGCTGTCAGCCTCCTCCAACCAGAGGTTTTTTTAAAGAACTTTTCAAAACTGTTTTTTTGTTTTGGTCAATGTCATTGTTATTGAACAGTTCATTCTGTTTCCTCCTCCTCCTCCTCCTCTTCCTCCTCCTCCTCATGCCAATTGATCGCACTGACTTATCAATCCAACTGATCAGTTCCGGAACTGCTTCATTTTGTCAGAAAGCTCGAATTCCAAACACCAGAAATGTTTCATCCGAGCGGAAACAAACACTTGATCTTTTGGTGGATCAGGAACATGTTGATTGATCAGGAACATACGGATGGATATGAAACCCACTGATCATCAGGAAACCTTGTCAATTGTAGGACAATTTCTCAATCAATTGGGAACTTTTTTATTAATCTGGAACTCAGTGATTGTGAATTTCTTACTGGATGTCAAACTCTGCAGCTGATCAGTAACTCAATAGGGAACCGGTCTATCAATCATGAACCCAACCGATTGGGAAACTATCCATCTGTTAGGAACTTGTCAATCAGTCCTGATCCCTGATCAGGGTGTGATGGGTAATCTGAGCCTCTGGGTCAGGAAGTACCTCAAACCTGGAACTGCAGACCAGATCACTGAATCAGCCCGTGTGGATCCGTCATTCAGATGGCAAGCATTTTCTCTGACATCACACTCAGGGCAGGATGCTAGGAAATAATTATGACGCTGATTGCTCTGTCCCTGTTTTGTAGTTCTAAGCTTGAGGAAATAGTCCCACTAAAACTGGACTTTTAAAAAACATGTAACCACATTAGTCTGACTTGGATAGCTAAATAGCATAAATGTGTTGCTAGGAAGCGGGATAGTAAACAAAACCTCAACAGGCGAAGAAGGACGTAAAATAGATGAGGGTTTTGTAACGCAGGCATAGAGCTGTAAAAGTGACAGTGTTGTCTATCAGTGTACATCCAGTTAGTCTCTTGTTTACAGTTGCTTTGATATGTAATATGTCAAGAAGGAGACAACCTAATCGTAACAAGCTGAAAGGGAGCATGGACAGTAAGTCCAGTTAAATTGCCTAATCGAGCTATGGTCATTGCTCAACTAAACTGTGCCTGTATACATACCATGTAGTCATACTTCTGTCCTGGCTCTTTCTTTTTTAAACAGAGAAAAGGAGCTTCAATCATCTGGATTCTTGCAAAGATTAAAAAAAACACACACACACACTGACTGTAGGACTACATTCAGGATTTGACCATTGGGGTGCACTACAGAAAAAAATTGGTTTCAACTCGCTAATGTGATAAAAACAACATAAACACCAGTGTTAACAAACTTGAGCAACAGAAAACACAAAGATCTGCACACCAAGAAGCTCTGGTTAAAGGGTATATTTTCACACTAAGCAATTTGGGTCAACATGTTTACGGAAAAAAAACTTCAGCTCGAAACGTCACTTAGTGCAAACCCCTCAACAAGAGCTCCCTGGAGTCACCATCTTTGTGTTTTCAGTGTTATCAAAGTAGCCAGCAGACAAATAATGAAAATTATACAATGTTATTGTTTTACTAATGACTGCATTCATGATGTAAGTTGATAAAGACTTCTGCCTCTTCAAGACCTTCATGGTAAAATAAAACCATAACCAACAGGACCAGTTGTTAACTGCAGTTATCTTCTGTATTATCTGTAAGTCTCAAACGTTAACATAACTAATGCTAACATTAGCTAACTTTTGATGGCGACTACCTGGCTGTCAATATCTGGATTGGCAAAGTTGCTTATCAATCAGGAAGTAGTTTAATAATTACATATTAGGTAGATTATTAGCAACCATTCAACGTCAGCTTAAGTTAGCCTTTAACCAGTTCAAAGCTAACAAATTTGTGTGATCATAAATGTAATGCATTAAGAACACTAGCTAACTAACAATTCAGTTTAAATTAGCTTTACTGGCTGAAAAGTCAGAACAATACTGCCAAAGCATAAACAATATTACACATTTATTAATAAATAATAATTAGTTGATAAAAATGTATTTGATACAATAGCTAACTATTAGTTCTCTGCTGGCAATGACTAAATTCAGTGTTAAAGTAACCTATCAATCAGGAACCAGAAAGTGGTTTAAAACAGAAAAAAAATTCACCCGAAAAATGACACCGATTTTGGTACTAGGTTTCTTTTCTATGCAACTAAATAATCAAAAAACATTAAAAAATAATTTTATTTGCTATAATTTCAACCACATCAACTAAACAGTGAAATAATGTGAGCCTCCCACCACGAGCATGATGTCAGAGGAAAGCGGGTCTGAATATATTTAATGGCTCTTCACAGCTGAGGCTCATGGGTAATTGAGTCGTTGGAATCATTCCACCAAACTGAGTGGAATCTGTGATTTGCCATGAAGGAACATGACGGTCTGTTTCAGTGATTCAGGAAATGCTTGGTTTTTTTCTGTTCAACCCTAAACCCCACCTCCACTAGTATCCATTATTCAGGCCAAAATGAGGGGTATTTTATCGTTCATTTATGACTTTATTATTTTACTTACAATTCAAATATTTATTATGTTAATTTATTTGCTGTCTCTCTAATGAAGATTACACCAACTCTGATGAAGACCATAAAACTAGATGAGGGCAGGATTACAGTTGCTGTGAAATAGATAAATAAAATCAGTCAATGTATTTGCAGGCAGACAAAAAGAAATTAAATGTATTCTATTATGTAATTCTAGTATGTTTTGGGGGAAATTCCCATAAAATCACCTGTTTTTTTTATTTTGAGCAAAAAAACAGTGTTTAGCTCTCTGGTGACTAATTTGTATTTTTGCAACAGTGGGAGAATGCTGGTAGATGAGAGAAAAGAGGGCCTCTTAAAGAGACTGTGAATGAAATGAGTTTGGACAAAGGCTGAAAAAAGGTATTTCGAAGAGAGTATTTTGAGCTGTATGAAGCCTGAAAATAAGACTTTTTGTGCCTTTTTAAAAATTTTCTGAAGCTAATTGTTACCCGTGTGCTGCTGGAGTCTGGCCCAACAATAGCAACAAATATTTTATGAGTTATTTTCTGACTAAATTTAAGTGCTGGTTATTTTCTGAAAAAAATTCATATACATCGCTCGTTCATCCTGCACTCACAAAACATTTATTGAAACTTTATCTTTAACATCTGTCAGTCCACGAAAAAGCCACTAATGTTAACTGTTTGTTTCTGCGTTTTCTCACGTTGGTCCTTGAAAACATATATCAGGACATGAAACAAAGACTTCCCCAGGGCCCATTTTTTTTTAATCAGTTAAAAATGCTTAAGCAAAAAGCTTGATAAGTGCATGTTTCTAGATTTCTATTTTAGTTCAAATAAAACTTTTTTGTTTTGTATGTCTACAGCTTATTAAAACAAATCGATTATGTTTGTGCAACTGTTGGTAGACTTCTAAAGGAGCACCTGGTTTGTTCTTATTTTTATTAATATGAAGTTTCTGAGCGGACACAGTCACTTTGATAGAGTAAGCTGACATAGTGCAGCAAAAGCCAGTTTCACCATTATTCATATATTTTGGGTCATATTACTTAAAGCTCCTCTGAGGAGATTTTTTATATTCTTAAAAGAGACTGAAATTCATATTCATTCCATTTTATGACATCCACAAGCAAGTAAGACCACCGGTGTAAAAAAAAAGTTTTTTTACATCCTTATTTTTAATGCCTCAAGAACCGGTGCAAGAAGTTAGGTGTCAGCTTTTCACAATTTCTACATTAAAAAAAATAATAAAACAAAACAAAAACAACAAAAAAACATTTATGACACATCGGACTGTACAGAGTGAGCAGGATAAGACTTTTACATCAAAAATTAAGCCAAGCAAAGACCGCTTTGATCACAGGGGGGCACTAAACTTGAAAGTTTCTCACAGGACCTTTAATATTGATGTCAGTACGACCTAAAACTAGAAGAAATCTATGAAGACTTTGTATCAGCTTCTGTTTGATTTGGATGTGAGTGAATACTTTTTGTAAAACAGATTTTACTGGAGTATTCAGTCACATCGAGTATGGCAACAACAATAACTCCCTGAACCAGAGGCTCCCCCCACCATCCCCCCTGACAGTCCCAGGGCATGATGGGACATGTGAAAACTGCTCCACTTTCCACTGTGTCTCTGCTGAAGATGTCAGTCTCTGTCTACCTCAAGTACACTGTAACTCCCACCTGCCAGAAACTGATGTCCTGTGAAAACCTCCTAACTCCTCGCAGGCCTGTTCACACAGACCCGATGGAGTTATGAGGTTTTCACGCTGCAGAAGCGATGTAGCTGCCGTCTTTAAAGTAAACTTATTACAAATTAAGTTGTTTAGAAAATACACATCTGCATGAAAAACACATCAAAACTGAGCCAAGAGCCTCACTGAGAACAAGAAATCATGAAACTAAATTATTCTTTAATACCCTAAATATACTTCAAAAAGCCAGAAGTTATAGCTGAAAAATTACATCCCATTAATATCTTATTTGTATAAATCAGACTGCAGAGACAAATTCATAAATAGTAACCCTGAGCGGTAACATGACAAAGAAATCATTGTTTCCGAATGTGATTTCAACCAACTGACCAACACTCATTCACATAAACTTAAAGTTAAATTCATGTGACAAAAATTAGTAAAACTTATGTGAGTACTTTGAACAAGCTAAAGCTAACTGTTGTTAGCTAACATGACTTTCTGCTCAGCCAGAGCTAACGCTGTGAATAATGTCCCCAAATGTAAATAACCAAAATCAATCCCCTAGATTAATGCTCATGTTAACTGGTGAAAGGACCCTTTGATGGTGTATGTGGCCAATGCTTACCGAGTAGCCATTATGTATTTAGATATGACAGTTAAACTTAAACACTGACTAGCTTAGTGTCAATGCTAGCTACTATTAGCATCAGCTGTCGCTCACAGTAACATCCTTAAACCTCCCATGTTTTTTACTTGTATTCAATAAGTTAAACTGAGGCAAAGCTGATTAGAGTCTTGCTGTAATTCACATTGTCTTTTTTTGAGGAATTTAAAATACGATGACAATTTACCACCACAGCTCATGGTTATTTTCAAGATTAGGGCTAACCCTACGTTGATTTATAAGTGTTGGTTTCTTGTCTCTGGACCCCATCGACAGCAATTTTAAACCTGACTGAAAACGACTGTAATCCTTATTCTAAGTCTACTTTAGTTGCCTTTGCTATCTACAGAAAACAACATGATAACAAAGTTGTAGTACGTTAAAGTCCCTGAAAATTTCAAAGCACATGTTTGAGGCATGGAATCCTTTGTTTTTCTTTATGTATTCACATCCCACCCCACCTCCCTTAAAAAATGTCTTTATCACAAGTTACTTGTAGGATACATATATATTCATGAGCAACACAGCAGTATTTGCAGTTTTGCGTATTTTGAGACTAGACTTCTTTTCTTTAATTTATTTCTTGTTTTTGCCTGACTCAGAAGTCTGTTTACAGAACAAAGAAACTTTAATTCAGCTCACAAATGATAGATAAATAATATTTCCATGAGATCCAGGTTAAGTCAGCTGAGCAAACCGGCACCAAAATTCCAAGTTGGTTGGTTGGACAAATTAACCTTTTTTGCTGCTGAAGCCCAAACACCAGTCAATGAGTTGTCTAAGCTGTAAAGACGCTAGCTTAAGCTGTAGTCCTAGTTACTTCGATTTGGTTTATTAAACAAACCGAGGTCAGTTTCGGTCTTTTTTCCTAAGGGTTGATTTACCTTTTTACTGTCTATTTAGACAGAGTGAAACCTCCATTCAGACATCCTAGAAAATCATTACCTTAAATAATTCCTGATAACGACAGTGTAGTGAGACAGGTAATACCAGGAACTTTAAGAAACTCAAACAACAGATAGCGTCGATTCAAAGAGATGTGGTCAGAAATTTTCAGAGCAGATCAGTCTTTTTATCACTTATGTGCAGGATGATTCCTTGAATCTTTTCTATTAAGGCTCTGGAAAACCACTGTTGTGTTACGAATGTGTCTCGAAGTGATGGTCTGGCAGGGTTTGTATAGATTGAATATTGATCAGACCTTAAGGGTAGCTATAAACAGTCCACAATTCGAATGAAATCAAGAATTCAATTTTCAATTCACAATTTTTTTTTCTGTTCTCAGTGACATTTGGCTGGTTTTACTTGTACTCATGGTAATACTGATACTGTTTAAAAGGGGAGCTGCACCACCAGGACTCACCTTAAACCTGGCTCATATCACTGTTGGTTTGATATATTTATTTGCTCACTGATAATTGAAAGAGGTCCACATAGAACTGAACAAAGCTGCAGTACTTACAAACTCTATCTGATTTATGAAAGACACAACACTGCAGACTTTTATTGAACAGAGAGACTTTGTAATATTTCTACTCATCTTTGTGGTGTATAGCACTGAGCTGTGCTGTCACTGTGAATCTAATTTATTTATTAAACACTCTTACATAAGAAGCTACTCTACAAAGCTCATTAGAAAACAGTGCCTTGCTGAAATTTAAGTTTTAAGGTTCAAATTTATGATTTATTATTGACTTTCATAAGAAAATGCAACTTTAGCCGCCTTTTGCACACACACACACACATATTATCTAATAAACACGTAAGTAAAGTTAAAATTAAAGAAGACACCAAAAAGTAGTCTTATATGTGTTATATATACATGTACATCATTAGCATATTAGTATTTTTCAAGAACTTAGAGTAGGACAAGCAATATTGTGCAGAGTTAAAATTTCAGTGATGAATGAATGTAAAAAAAACTAAATACAATAGAGAAGGGAGACAAAACACAATCCCACTATTCAATGCATTTCATGTCATAGATGTCATGTAAATGTGCAGCTCATTATAATAAAACAACAAGAAATGACAAAAGATAAAACTTCAATATACTCTCAACATGACTTATGAGTTATAATCACTGCTGCCAACTGTGGGCAGTTAAATTCACAAATAATGCGGCTCTCTGCAGAATCCATGTTAATATCGTTGATATGTGCAGCTAGTGTTTGTGTCATACATATACCTGCAGGTCTAATATGATAATGTATGCTGATGCTAACAGGCGAACAGGTTTAGTGACTGAAAGTGTCTCACATGTTGCAATTTAATTTAATAAATATTTAATTTTTTAGAAAAGAAGAGTGGAATTTAACACAGGTATGATATTGTTTTAAAAAGTCTGTTTGCCACACTTACTGAATAAATCATCTGTTATTTAAGTGACTCTGTGTTTGTGCAGCTCACCCTTACAGTAACATCCCGATGTCATGTTGTGGCATTAAGCTATGATGACCTGAAGCCTTTATTAGTTTTATTTTGATTTGATGCACTGATGTAACTTTGTCATTTATTTTCTTGCTGTTGTTCAGATTATTATGATGATGATGGCGTCGCCTCACTGTTTGTATTTAATCTATAATCACGTGTAAGCTGATCTGAGGTCAGTTTGTTTAAGCGCTATGGTCACATTAAACTGCTGTCAAGTAGAAAAGTCGTTTCTGTACGCACATGATATTTTTAAATTCTTTGAAATATTGAAGTTTTGATGTTTTTGTCTATTAACACTTAAACTGTAGAGAAAGACGTTTGCTCCCCTCTCCTTCTGTGCAACACTGCAAAGGAAAGTAAAGAGTGATCTTTGACCTCTTCAGGGGTCACTGTGTGTTAGTGCAATAATCTACCAAGGTTGTGTGTCTGGTTGGTCATCCAAATTTTTATGTTTTTCTAAAAGATGGAGTTATGTATGTGATGACCTCACCTGAAACTGCTTTTGACAGGTTTTCCCATGGAGACCAGAATGATTGAGACCTGATCTCTCTGGTCCAGCTGTGTGAAGAAAACACGGTGGACAGGCCAGAACAGGGATGTAGATGTGAAGTTCCTGCTTAAACAAAGTCATGTGGTGATACTTTTATGGGTAATTATGAGTATATTAAATGTTTAGTGTGACCAAACTTGCAGAAATGTAAAACTTGTGTACAGCGTATATTGAATCTACCATACTGAGATTAAAGTTTTAAGTATTAAATGAACATTTACTGAAGTTCAAATTGATTTCTGTCAGATTTGTGTTCAGTGGCAACTGCAGTTTGATGAAAATCTTGAATTAATGCATTTGTTGGTCTTGAATTTATCTGAAAAATTGAAGAAATGTTTCTGTTGGGACTTAAAATGTGATGTTTATAGCTGCATAAATTACATTCAAATTGGCACACATTCCATGAACCATTAGTCTGTTAAAGTCGTTAACCCTAAACAACTATTTATGTTAACCACAGCTCCAGACTATGTCGTCATGTTTCGGAGATGTTTCAGCAGCAGACGTTGGCGGCAGGTCAGCTGTATTGATTATTAATTAACAGCAGGTTGCTGGAAATATTTGCTTTGGTGCCCTTTGGTACCTGTTTATCATTCTCTTTTCTCAGCTGGTTTCTGTGTGTAAACAGTAACAAGCTTGTAATGTAGAAAAAAAAGGTTTTCTCTTGAAATCCTAAAAACGGGCTCCCTAACTCTGTTAAAACACCATAAAGGATGCCTTAGGGAGGAAAAATGAAATCCTTTCCCCTGGAACTAAATTTAGACCCTTGTTCCTGCAGCTATAAGTTTTAAGTCCCTCAAAAGGTCCCTAGTTCCTGGGGAAAGTCCCTTAAATTGTGTGATTATGATTAAAACTCATCTGTTCATGCTTTCACACACAAACAGCGTGCTGGCTGTATGTTGCACTGGTCAAAGCAAGAGACTGACACTGCTTCCCTTTCAATGAGCCCGATACTCCTGAAAAACTCTGAACTGCGACTTAACAGGAAGATTAAGAAAATAATTTAATGTATTTATGATTGCAGTTAAGTTGCTTGCTAGGTTGCATCCAAATCCAAAAACTTGTTATTGACAAGCTAGCCATGTGAGCTAAGTGGCTGCAGTGTAGTTAATTAGCTGCAAACCTTTAGCCAGTGGTGTATAACTTCATGGAAATGCACAGCCATCTTGTCTTTCATGTTACATTTGGGGATATTTCATTTACAGTTCCTTCTTTCAGGACAGTGGCCCAACATCCACAAACTGTTGATGTCTTGTTAAGGTATTATGGGTATTGTAGTTTAGGATTAAATCTTCAGATTTCTTACTTTAATTAATTTTGGGGGGATTGTTTCTGTTTTTTTGGAGAAATTGGACAGCAGCCGAAGGTAAGAGGCAGAAGGCCATTGGTTGAATTTGAACTTTTGCTGTCCACCTTTTGAACTTTAGCTGACCACCTTGGGCCTCTGTAACCACTGAGCTTGAGGGGCCCCACATCTGTGGTATCATTTATTTTCAGAAAATATTAAGTATTGATATGCAGGCTTTGCAATAAGAAATTGACCAGATGAGTCAATACACAGATCACTGAGTGTGTGTGTGTGTGTGTGTGTGTGTGTGTGTGTGTGTGTGTGTGTGTGTGTGTGTGTGTTTTAATGGATGATCCGAGGCTTACTGTGTGTGTGTTTTGGCTCAGCTGTAGATCAAACTTTGGTTCCATGTCAAAAAAAAAGACATTGGTCATATTAGCCTGCTGAAGTCACAATAGGATTATGGTTGTATGGTCTGCTCTGGTAGTTATCTTCGGTGTTATATAGAGTTTGGAAATATCACTACTTTTTTTTAAATTTGATTTTTCAGCTTGTTTACAGTCTGAAGGTCTACTTCGAGCAGCATACTGATTTTCAATCTGTGACCTGAGCTGAACGTATCGCTGACCGAAAGTCCACCTTGAACAGTAAGTACGTATCTAAGCTTGGTTGATATGATTTATAACTCACACTGAGGAGCTTCTGTATTAGACCATGACAAGAATACAGCTGCTGGTCTAAATAGAGAAGAGGGCATAAGGTTGGTAAATCAGAAACTTATTTTTGGGGCATCACAAATGAAGAGTCCTGCACAGGGGACCATAATTGTGTCGCTTTGCTCAAATAGTAAGAAAGTCTTTGTACCAACTTCAGGGGTCAGGAAGCCTGGAGTGAAACCTGAGCAACTAAACATTAAAAGATTTAAAATCTAAAACATATTTTGAAGATTTGTGATTTAAAAGTGAGCTAATGTTAAAATAGTAACTTGAGCTGGATTTCTATCATGTCTAATACTTAAATTTATTACCGCTATTTGACAGACTGAAGAGGTTAATCCCAGGAAAGTTGGTGCAGTTTGGAAAGTATCTGGGAGACTTTTCCATTTTTTCTTTTCTGTGCAATAAAATCTACCAAGACTGAGGATCAAAACACAGCCTTGCATTTTAAAACTCAGACAGAATTGGTGGGATGGTAACATTAGAAAATTATCAAAAAAGATTAAAAAATTAGTTTATTACTAAGTTTGTTACATAATTAAACAAAGCTATTTGATCTAAACAAGCAACTGAGGAGAAAATTTCAAACAAGACGGTATTTTGGAAAAATTCATAACCAAAGTCCTCAGAGAATTTCACTTTAAATGGATTAATCCACGTATTTGTATTCTGGGTCGATAACTCGACTATGTGCTGATAACACTTTATGTTACTGGCATGTAGTTTCATACTGTACTTAAATTAAAATGCATAAACTTTTTTTGTATTCAAAGCAATTTCGAGAAACCTTCAAGTTTTCATGTCATGCCCTGTAAATTGTTGCATCTTTTGTTTTACTACTTTTGTTCTACTGCTGGTTTGACCTTGAACCCCTCACAGAATAATCGTATTAATCCTGATTAATCAGATAAAAAGTGGATTTCATACCTGGCTTATGATTTTTAGCTAATAGTACCCACAATAAAACCTGGCTGAGTTTACCTGGGTGCTTTGGGTGAAAGGAAGAATGACAGCCCAGCAGCAGCAGAGTTGACAGAGTTGTTTCAAGCTGCAGTCAAAGGTTCTGTATCTTGGCTTAATTGGATGCACAATGCTAATGTCATTGGCCGTTGAGGTTTTGGTCCCCCTTTGCGAGACACTATTTTGCAACATAAACTGCACTTTGTCTCCTTTCTGTCTTTTGCTTCGGTAAAATGAAGCCAAGTTTTGAACCTCAAAATGTCTATTACACTGTGTGCACAATTATTAGGCAAGTGACTATTTTGATCATATCATCATTTTTATGCATATTTTCCAACTCTAAGCTGTATAAACTTGAATGCTTATTGGATATAAGCATATCAGGTATTGTGTATTAGTGTAATGAGGGAGGCTGGGGCCTAAGGAGATCAAAACCCTATATCAAGGTGTGCATAATTATTAGGCAGCTTCTTTTCCTCAGGTAAAATGGGCCAAAAAAGAGATTTAAATGACTCTGAAAAGTCAAAAATTGTAAAGTCTTTCAGAGGGATGCAGCACTCTTGAAATTGCTTAGATATTTGGGCGTGATCACAGAACCAGCAAACATTCTGATGCAAATAGTCAACAGGGTTGCAAAAATGTGTTAAGAAAAAAAGACGCAAATTAACTGCCAAAGATTTGAGAAGACTCAAACGTAAAGGTACCAGGACCGCTTATCCTCCGGTGCTGTCATATTCCAAAACTGCAACCTACCTGGAGTGCCCAGAAGTACAAGATGATCAGTGCTCAGAGACATGGCCAAAGTAAGGAAAGCTGAAATCTGACCACCACTGAACAAGACACAAGTCGAAACGTCAAGACTGGGCCAAGAAATATCTGAAGAGAGATTTTTCAAAGGTTTTATGGACTGATGGGATGAGAGTGACTCTTGACGGACCAGATGGATGGACCCGTGGCCGGATCAGTAATGGGCACAGAGCTCCACTTCGAATCAGACACCTGCAAGGTGGAGGCGGGGTACTGGTATGGGCTGGTATTATTAAAGATGAGCTAGCTGGACCTTTTGGGGGAAAGATGGACTTAAAATCAACTCCCAAATCCAATGCCAGTTTTTAGAAGACACTTTTTTCAAACAGTGGTACAAGAAAACCATGATTTTTATGCAGGACGATGCTCCATTGCATGCAACAAAGTACGCCACTATGTGGCTCGCCAGTAAAGGCCTTAAAAATGAAAGAATAATTACGTGGCCTCCTTCTTTACCTGACCTAAACCCTGTTGAGAACTTGTGAGCCCTTCTTAAACGGGAAATTTACAGTGAAGGAAGACAGTACACCTCTCTGAACAGTGTCTGGAACAGTGTCTGGAAGGCTTTGGTTACTGCAACACAAAAAGTTGATCATCAACAGATCAAGAAACTGAAAGACTCCATGAATGAAAGGCTTATGAGTGTTAATGAAAAGAAGGGTGGCTATATTGGTCACTGATTTTTTTTTTAAATTTCAACAATTTTTATTTGTAAATTGAGTTGTTTGTTTATCATACTCACTTGAACAAGTGAAAATAAACAAGTGAGATGGAAAATTTTTCATTTTTAATTTAGTTGATTAATAATTCTGCACACTAATAGCTGCCCCCAATAATTGTGCACACATAGATATTCTCCTAAGGAAGCCAAAATCTCACTTTTACTCCCTTAAATATTCAGGTTTGAGGTTTATTAACATTTTGGATTGACTGAGAGCACTGCAGTTGTTCAAAAATAAAATTTATCCTCAAAAACACAACTTGCCTAATAATTGTGCACACAGTGTAATGTGTCTGCACAATGGAGGCCCCTTCTTTATATACCTGTGTGCCATTATAAAATATCAGTTTCTTTAACACATGCTGATAACAACAACACTAAAAATGTGATCTGTTATGTTTACATTACTTTGCAGAGAAATGGCAGGTGGGATGAGGAAATGGAGGGCTTTGAGACTCCTGATCTTCTTCAGCCTCCTTAGCCTCTCCGGACAATTTGGTAAGAAATCTTATGTCCAGCCCCCTCATGAATGTTATTATTTTACAAGATTTTCAGCCATATTACAGCAAAAAAGATGAAAACAATAATATTGCTGAAAGAAAAGCTAAAAGAAAATCATGGTTTGTGTCATTCAAGACAAAGTGTTATATAAATTCTGCCTGGCTGTTTCTCCTTGCTGCTACTCCAAAATATGTGATTACAAGTTAATTCAAGGGTTAAAAAATACTTATATAAACAGACTCTACTGGCTGAAAATTACAGGAGGAGATTACTGATGTCTAACTAACGGCAGGAGAAAAAGCTTTAGATGTAAAGCCATCAGATAGCGAAAGCTCTGCCATCAAATCTGTACATAAATAAGTGAGGTACAGACTGAGTGCCCCCTCTACAGGCCATTTACAAGAACACTGAATTTACTCCAAGAACAGAAAGAAACTCAAACCATCCCTACTTTGATTTCCACAATTCATTTCCTTTTCGGCAGGGAACAGGCGACAACTCGTCTGTTTCTGCAAGTAATGGCGTCAGTCAGTAGAAAATATCTGCATCAAATCATGTAGCTGATCCTGACGTGTAAAGTTTATTTGACAGAGGTGAAAGAGGATGAGTGGGAGGAGCTCGGAACTGATATTGCCGCGCTGCACCGCCTTAAAGGACTGTCAGAGCAAATGTTTCATGAGAGGATCCAGCAGCCTCGCACACAAAGGTATCCTGAACATCATCTCCTTTTTTGCCTTGATCATTCAGTTTGATCTCAAAAAAGAAACATAAAGCAGGCACTATTTCCTGTCCATGCTGACGAGCTGAAATGATAGCATGTTGAATTAAAACACAGTAGGTGATTGATTTGTGAATTAAAAGGTAAAAAGGACTGTTTCTGTCTCAGGGACGCATCCATCCATGTCACCAGAGTGAAGAGATCCAGTAAAAAGTAAGAAAGTGTTGAGAGAATTTCTGAACATATGATACTGTTACTTGCTTAATTGGCCTTTATTGGACCATCTGAGTGTGTAGTGCAGAGATAGGCACAGTTTACTTTTTGCAAGTCCTAGTCAAGTCTCTCATAGTGTCAGTAAATGACAACAGGTAGGGGGGGACTAAGTTAGAGACACCGCAAAATAAACCCTGAATCCGCCCCTGACACCCTCATCTCACTTGTCACTATTTTGTACTATCATTGACCAATTCATGCAGTTTTAATATGAGACGCTATACACAGAAGAGTCACACCTGTGATATCTGAAGCTTCTGACGTCCCTAGTCATGTGGCTTTTCATCTTCCAAACATGCTCCGATACTCCAATGTACAATTGGTATGAAGAGAAAACATTCAAGAGCTGACTGCTATCTGCACATGCTTGTAGATAAGGTTTTGTGTAATTTAATTTGAACTAAACTATGGCCATATAACAGCAGATAGTTCAATTACAGCCAGAGCACTTTGCCTCCTCTGTTTCACACAGATTGGACCTGCTAAAGTGGTAGATTCTCAGATCCTTTCCTGTAAAGGGTGGAAACAGTTGGTAGATGTAAACTTGTAGCTGACAGCCTGAGGTGCACATACTGCACATGAGGTCGACTCTGTGGTGACATACTCCAAAAACTACAGTCTGGGTCATCATTAATATAATATGAGCTGTTCAAGGATTAATAAAGCTTGTGTAACAATTTTCAATGGGATTAGCATCTTTATCTGTTTCCAGGTTGGACCTTGACCAAAACCCAACGCTTTTGCATGATGAATTGGATAAATGTCAGGAGAGTTTTACATCTTGTGTGATCCAAGCTGAGCAGGTTGGTGGATTGTTAAAGAAACAGAGTTATAAACAAAGAGTAAAATTGGTTTCAGTATGTATGTATGCTCAATTTGGTATCAGTATGTAGTCACTTAATCAGGATTCAAGGACTGAAATGCTCTAGAACCAGAGATGCTGCTGAGAAAAGGCCTATCTGTATAATGTTGTTGTTGTAGTATTTTAACACCTGTCTGAAATATTTGTGCCACTGAACTGTAGGGCCCCGTATTCAAGAAGTCAATTTTTAGATGTGTAAGCTGTTCATAACTTTATTTCACCTTAATTTTATATTTTAATTTGCTTTGAATTTGCCTTTTAATTTGCTGCCCCAGGATTTGGAGAGCTTCTTATCAGCCATTGATGATCACAAAATACAGGACTGGCTCTTCAGTGCATCAGAGGTCTCGTACAGCTACAGCCAAAAACTTCTGGTCATGACTGATGAGGATGAGGCAACAAAGGAGAGAGTACAACAGGAGTACATTTTAGATCCTCTGTACTCCGTGAAAGTCAGCAGAGATTGCCTAAACAATGCCTCGTGTCTCCCGGGGGCAGATGGATCCACTGTGGTGAAAATATTTGGGAAGGTTTCAGATGATGGACACAGTGTTTCTGGTCTGTCTGGATCCTCCCTCGCAGAGCTCATGTTGATGCCATCATTCAAAGGTGTCCCTGTGTTCTCCCTGGATGGAAACACAACAGCAGACTTCCACCGTAACTTTGTTCGAGTTTTAATGGTCCATGGCAACAGAGCAGTCTTGGAAACAAACAAGGGCAATGATAAGATTTACCAAGTCATGAATGAACCTGACACAGTTTCTACACGCCAATTACCCCAACAGCCGATTGACCACACCACACAGTACGACAACCAACATATCCTCATGCTGCAAGATAATAGTGCAGTCAGAGCAGCTGCCGAAGCCCTTTATGAGAAGCACCCCTCAAGTAGCTCTCTCTATATTCTTGATAACAATCAAATACCAAAACTGGTGAAGGGGGAGCATGTTCCTCTGTCAGAGAACAGCAGACTAAGTCTAGTCGGCCATGGCCATAAGGACAGTTCAGAAAAGATGAAACTGGCTGGTTTCACAGCATCACAAATAGAAAAGATTGTTGAACGAACTGACAGGATCGGCGATAAAATCAAAACCATCAACATAGTGGGCTGTGATGTGGGATCAGATGAATCGTTTGCTGAAACACTGCTCAAAGGGCTCCATGACAATGCTGGAATTGAGACAGCCCTTCACCTCAGGGACACTGTCATCCAGGTCAAATCCACAGGAGAGAAAATCACCCAAGAGATCACTACTGATGGGGTAAGGTGGCGACTCAAGGATGAAACTAGTAAACTTGTGGCCACGCTTGATGCCAATGGGAACGTAATCACCAGACAAAAGTCTGACAGTAAAGGAAAGGTTGTATTTACAGATGAAAGGAACATCCTTGGAAAAAAACAGATAGAAGAACGATTCCTAAAGTACAGACATAATTCACCCAAAGACCCAAAACGATTTATTAATGAGAAAATATTTAAAGAATTTCCAAATCCTGAACAAGTGCGAGGGCGCTTTGATGAACTGCAAGCTATGTCTTGGGGACTCTTTCATGAAGAAGTACCCCTTCCCCCAGTGGTAAACACAGAAAACTTGGAAATCTCAAGCCAATATGAAATAGGAATAAAAAGAAATAACAAAATGTTGTGGGTCTCTACTGAAAAGAAGAAAAAAGAAATTCTCTCCAAGTGTTATGAGATTAAATCAGGAGAGGATGTACGGAGTGTCATCCATAACTACGCCACGGAGGGACAAGATGATATTACATACCTGATGATCAATGATTGGATACTGTCTGTAGATCCCCAAAGCTTGTATGTCTATCCAATTGGCAAAAAACTTGACAACAATCAAAGAGAAAGCCAACAAAGGAAGGAAATTCGGGGCTATATTGAAGAACAAATCGGCAATGAAAAATATCCAGAAATGCAAAGACACATTCTTGGAAACTCTCCTGAGGCAGAATATACAGCAAAAACAGAGTATGCCAACTTTGTGAGAAATGTGTTTGTTGGAGATCGTACAGCTAGCATTTCACCATCCACTGAGGCATGGTACGCCACTCATTTTGCTGCATCCGTCATATCTGAATCCGTCAGAAACTTCAGAACTCTCCCTCTGGTTCTTATGGCCCTGACTATGACCAAAAGTGATAATAATAATGTGCGAGAGAAGGGACTGAGTTTTCTCTTTGAAGAGCATCCCATGGCAAGAGGGGGGAGCTGGATTGACCCAGGGTCTAGGGGACATTTTGGCACTGCAACACCCGAAGGTTCAAGCAAATTAACAAACAAATATAACCCTTCAAATCTGGGACAGTTAAAGAATGCACTGAATAAAGTACTCCACAAAGAAGATGCCTTCAACAAATTTTGGAGTGAAACGTACGGTGGAGATGTTAAGTCTCAGTTATTAAAGATGGCAGAAAATTTCAAGTTAACAGGAAGTAATGAAGAAGGACTAAAAACCATCTCCAAAAATTATGAGGATTTCAAAAACACATTGGAAGCAATAGACTTTTCAAGGGCATCTGCAGATAGCAGCATCATACAAGCATCTGGCGCATTAGGAGGCTACGATGATGGTCACGTAACCTCTCAGGATATCAGATCTGCCTCACAATTAGAAAATTCCGTCAAACTTGAATCATATTACTCCAGGGCAAGAGCACTGTCATCTGAGGAACTTCGAAATCATATACAGACCAACTATGGGGAGAACCTGAAGGGGCTCAGGGTCAAGGAAGGCAGTGCCAAGATCAAGAATGGACAGTTTATATGTCACCTTGAGGTTGATGGAGTTGAACCTCGTGAATTAAAGTTCCAGTTATCTCCAGAAAGTCAACACTACAATGAAAAAGTGAAGAGCATGATTAACACAGTGGCCCATGAAACAGATACTCACAGCACAGTCTCCGCACACACGGGCAATAACATTATGGAGCACGCTGCAACCACTGTTGGAGCCCTTGGCCTTCTGTTGGGTTTGAAAGGAGCAGTACGTGCCTTCGAAGAGGGTCACGTTAAAGAGGGTGTGATTGGGACTTTTCAAACAGTTCATGGGGTGGCAGCTATTACAACGTCTGCAATCGCAAAAGTAGCCCTGTCCTCAGAAACAAGAATAGCCAAAGCTGCTGCAGTAATCATGAAAAACCCTGCAATGAAGGGTACAATGGCTGTGATACCCTTAGTGGGGATTGGATTTGGGATATACAATGTCGGACAAGATTTAGCGAGAAAAGACACACTAGGATACATTGATGCTGCCTTTGATGGGACTATGGTTGCCCTTGATTTTGTTGAGTTATTCCAGCCTGAACTGATGCCATTTATAGCACCGGTAAACCTGGCCCTGTCAACAGTTCGGATGGTCTTTGATGATATTTTCATGGGCGTCCAGGATGAGCTTAACAGTCTTCCTCCAGATGCTGGAATTTTGGAGAAAGTAGTAGCTGTCGCTTTAGGCATAGAGGAGGGAATTTTTGATTTTGAAATGCATGTACTCAGTATCATCTTTGATTTTCATTACGATGAAATAAAGCAGGGGCAGAAAATTGTGGAAGAGATGTCTGACTATCATCGGTACTACAAAGTCATAACTCAAGATGATGGAACAAGTGCCATTGATTTCAACTTGTCTTGGAACGGAGGAGGTATACAATTTGTCCTCGCTGAGCAAGGACCATCAGAGCTCTGTATGGACTATTTCTTATCCAGGGATGAGAAAATCAGGAAAAGATGTTGGAGCATTGATACAAAAGGCAGCAATGATATCATTCTCGGCCTTGGGCAGTCCCATCAGTTAGAGTACAAAGAACTAGAAATGAAAGTTCTTTTCTTCATACCCGTTGGTACTGTGACAGTGGTCTCAAATACAACGGCGATACAAAGTTCAAGATATGGCAGATACACAGGAAATAGCAATGCCAATCGTTTTTTTGCCATTCAGACAGCGGATCATAACCACCCAATTGAATACATGCTCAGTTATTATTACATTCTTTCTGGTGAACCAGGAGATGACATTTTCTTCCTTGGCCCTCAGAGAAGTTATGTTTATGGTGCTGGTGGAAAAGACACATACCTTATTCCAAAAAAAGGAGGTAAAACAATAATTAACAACTATGATCAGGACAAAGCACAGGACACCCTTCACTTCAGTGTTCCCTACAGAGACATCTCTGTGTCTAAATCAGGGGATAGCGTTGTTTTAATGTATGAGGGCAGTCACACTGTGATGATAGAAGGATGGTTTTTGGGAGATACGTATCAACACATGAACATGATGTCAGAAGACGGGGTCTTATTCGAGATTTCCCCCACTGTCATTTCTTCTGTACAGCTGGTAGCCAAAGGGATAAATTGCATGTTTGAAAAGCAGGGCAGGACTGTGAACACATTAGTGCCACTTTTACAAACAGTGATAAACATTCTTGGGTCCAAATACGACGACGTTCTCATCGGAAATGAACAGAGGAACTTGCTAGATGGAGGTGGGGGTCATGATCTATTAAAAGGTGGTGAGGGAGAAGATATGTACATCGTCAAAAGCAGTACTCAGTCCTCAATTGTGATCGACAATTACTCTGATGATGCTAAAACAGACCTGGTCACAATAGAAGCCAATCTTCATTCCTTTAGTGTAAGAGTAGATCATCAAAATCTCCTTCTGTATGCTTCTCGGGACAACACATATTTCTTTGTGACCTTAAAGGGGTGGTTTATCTCACCAGCACACAGGCATTTATTTATTGTCACAAAGGATATGATCACCTTCACACTTTCAGACAATGTGACCAACTGCATGAGTAGTGACCCCTTCACAAGGTGCATCAGAAGCAGCAACATTGACTACAGCAAATCCCCATCTGCTCTTGTGGTGGACCTTGAGAAGGACGAGGCTCTGGACGGTGTGACAGAGATCCGTGGGTCACATTTGAGCGATGTCATCAGAGGCAATAAGGAACACAATGTGATCATCCCAGGAGAAGGAAATGATTATGTTGAAGGCAGAGGAGGAGAGGACTGGTATGTTATAACACCAGGCCAAGGAACAAAAACCATCAACAATCAATCACCAGATACAGCTCTGGACTATCTGTTTCTAAAAGAAGGATTTCAAAATATAGTCTGTGATTGTAAAGGACAGAATATTATCATTTCACTACATGGTCGAGTAGATATCATTTTACAGAACTGGTTTGTTTCAAAGAACCATCAGCACCTGCAAATCAAGACCGGCGACGGAGTAACAGCAGGACTGATCTCAGACATTAGCAACTGTGACAGGTCTTTGATGCTACCTTTAACTTTTGACTTTACAAAACAGAACCCTGAACCTCTTTTTCCATTCCGAATGAAATTCCTGAGATGGTTGGCAAATGTAGAGTCAGATTCACTTGACATAAGATATTATCCGCATTATAGTTTCAGCAAAAGAATGGCGCTGACAGAAATTTTTAGTAGTGATGGCAAAGTGATGGTGATGGATAGAGTTAATTCAGTCAAAGAAATGTTGGGCTCCCCTGGTTTCGATATCATGGTCGGGAACAGCAACGCAAATGTGCTTGATCCTTACACTGGAGGTGCACTATTAATTGGAGGCGGAGGTAAAGACATTTACAGAATCAAACGTGGATACGGATACAGAATCATGATTGATAACTTTGCAGAAGATCAAAATACTGATACTGTTCTGGTTGACATGGATTTCCTCAGTGGCAGCCAAGTCACCCTGGACTCATATGAAAGAGATGTGATCATTTCAATCACAACAAACGGGGAAAAAATACGATTGCAGCTGCTCAATTACAATAATGGGTTTCAACACCAGCATGTGGAATTTCAGAGTTCTGATGGGGTAAAGTTTTTACTAAAATCAGGTAACTCAACTGGAGAGTTCCCTACCTACGAAATGGAGGCCTTTAAAGTAACTCTGAAAACATCTCAGGTCGACTGCCGTTTGGACCTCAGCTCTCAGACAAATTTGTCTCAGGTGCATACAGTGCAAGGCTGTCCCTCTCTATCCAATAACATACTGGGTAATGCTCATGACAATGCTCTAATTGGTGGGTGGAAAAATGATGTCTTGGAAGGAGGCGCAGGAAAAGACACACTGATCGGAGGAGCTGGGAATGACATCCTTATCGGGGGTATCGGGGATGACACCCTTTATGGTGAGGATGGAAATGACACCATGATGGGGAACTTTGGTTCTGATGTCTTCTTTCCTGGACCCGGGGCTGATCTTGTTGATGGAGGACCAGGAAAAGACACTGTTCTTTACCGGGGGGATCATGACACTGGTAAAGGGGTTTATGTCAACTTGCTAATTGGTCAAGGCCGCTATGCTGATGCTGAGGGGGATGTGCTGAAGGATGTGGAGACTGTAATTGGAACCATCTACTCTGATATTTTAGTGTCTGGTTATGAAAGCTGTCTCCTTAAAGGTTCAGATGGTGATGATATCTTAGTGTCCACTGGCGATGATTACCTGATTGGGGATGATGGAAATGACATCTATATGCTGGCCTTTCACCACGGCGCCGTCACCATTAACAACTGTGCAAAAGACAATGCCATGGACGTGTTGTATCTGAGCTCAGGGTTAACACCAACATTTGACCATCAGCTTTTATCTGACGGAGTTCTTCTGACATTTTACGGACAGAACCAAACTACCATTAAGATTTTCCTAAAAGGCTGGGTAAATGACAGTAGTGAATGTGGTCATCTGAGATTAATTTTTAGCGATGTGGAGGTTTCAGTGGACTGGTTGCTAAATAGGTGTCAGAGAAGACAGTCCAACTGAGAAGTCTGGTTTTCATCCTGAGATTGTGTTTTTTTGGCATTGGTTTTGTCCTCTCTGGCCATTGGGTGATTAAAACAAAGAATCTTCAGCAGCGTTGACATCCTATCAATATTTTCTTGTTCACTGATCTGTATTAAACTTCTCTGCTTTGCAATCATTTGTTCAGTATGTTTCTTTAAAAGCTGATGAAAGGTCATCAACATAATACTAAGGATTGTTTTTCCTATAGCTTTGGTCTGAGATACATTCATGGATAACAGTAATAAGGGATTCATCACTGTAATTGTTAAGACAGAGAGAGAAGAATTGATGGTAGAGCTGTGGTATTGGGTTGCATTAGATATAACATCTCCCCGTTGCAAACAGAGAGAAGGATGATGAAGTTCATGCTGCAGTCTTGACCCACCTAACAGCTTGACAAGTTTCTCAAGCTCTGGCTGCAGCATGCCTTCACAAATGTATGATTGGGGGATTGTCTAAGTAACTGTGGTTTAAAGTTACACACTATGTAAGAGACTCAATCCCAAGGGCAATGGGCTCTTCTTTGACTCTGACTCTCAGCCCATAGATTCAAAATTTAGAGAGAAAAACAGGTCACCTTGAACAGCTCAAATGTAGAGCTGATAATGCATTTCCCTTTGGGTATCAATAAAGTTCTTGTATTGTGTTGATCCGGGATAGCTGATACTGGTTTCTCAATATGAACTACTCTGATACATGTTTAACTTTAGGAACAGCTGATAAAACTGCCTGATGGGGGTCTTGGTCCTGAACTTTGGAACAACTAACAGACTCATGACAGAGAACATGATGAGCTGTACTGCTTCATACAGTGTAAACAGCTGGTTTATGAAGTGGTACTCTCCACAGGGGTGTCCATGTGCCTGAAAACTTTGTAGTCCTGTTTTGGACTTTATATTTTCATCACTGCAAGCTTACCTCAGTAACATCCTTCGATGAAAATACTGTCAGGTTATCTTGACAAGCTTTTTATAAATCCACCCCCATACCTTTCCTTGACTTCATGACTTTTTCATGATGGTCAAGGAATAAGGAACAAAGTTTTTACTTGAACAAGCTGTGAGATGAGAAATTTCACTTTTTGTTTGATAAGAATGAACTGGTGCAAATCTTAAATCTGAATCTTTGATCTTAAATATCCAATTTGTAAAGGGAGTCTACAGGACACCATGAGGTACTCCAGCAGCAATGGCCTCCCCAAAGTGCCCACAAAGGAGTGCATGAGCTCAGTATCTGAATGAAATGTCACCACCATCAACACAACCAAGGTGTGCCACATATTACCAACCTTAGGTACCAGATTAAGCTGAAGTGTGGCAGATCCAGTCAGAGGGTCAGAGGGTGTACTGAAATAGCCAGACTGTTCTAGGGGCAATCTGACTGAAATATTCAGACTCCCTCACTGGTGAAAGGGGGGCCCAGCACAGAGGAATCGTGGCCTTGTCTATCCGGGAGTAAGGTCCAGCACTCATTCCCCAAAGGTTGTGCTGGTAGCAACATTCAGGGGATGGAGTCCAACAAACATAGGGCTCTATTTTCGTGCTTCACCGGAGATGTGCCGCAGGCGCAGCGTAAGTCAGGTCCACCGCGCCGACAAGGCGTTCCCAAGCACAATTTGGTATTTGGATGAGCGGCGCAGCCTGGCATAAGTATCCCCCCTCCCTAACTCAGCTCCTCCCAGCGGCGTAAGTCATAGGGAGGGAGGAGAGAGGGCGTGGAGTGGGTTTAGCACAGCCAAGACCTGTACTGACCAATAACATCAGCTCCTCCCCTTGCCTTTAAATCCGCCACCGGCAAGGCATATTACTATTTTCGTGAAGTAGTTAAAGAGATCAAAAGATGTCTTAAGACAGTAATGCCACAAGATGGCGACAGAAGGCAGCCCCTCAACAAGTGTCGCTGTAAGCGCTGCAGAGGGCGTCCTTTACACTCTCTCATATGAGCACAGATGGATTTGGTGTTTGTAATGTTGGACCCACTAGTAAGACAAACACCCTTTTCCACAAATAAAGACACTCACAAAAAGTTGCACATATTCAAACCTCAGGTGACAAAGGTGGGTTGAGCGCACAGATCACATCATAAATTCCAATTATGGCATTAAAATCGGAACCATCTGTGCAAAATGACGCATCGCGCTCTGTGGCCTGGCTCTTTCTTTCATCGATGTTGGCATACAAAATAAATTTGGCTCACAAAACTGAATATTATAATATTCGGATGTAGGCTTAAAGTAACTAACTCATCTGAGCACTGAAACAAATCATCTGTTCAGCCGCCGCAGCAGCAGCAGGACGGGGAGAGGACACGGAGACATGTCCAGGTCCAGCTGCGTGAGAAATAAGAGGAAGACGAAGAAAGAAAAGGAGGGAGACGAATTACATATCTTGTTAACTTCATCATGTGTGTCTATTTACTGTATATTTAATTAAATTTAATGCGGTTTCAGCTGTGTTGATTCGGTCAGGTTGTGTGTCTAAACGAGTGCCAAATGCGCTCATCAGATCAGATATAGATCGGGATATATCTATATAGATCTAAATGTATGAACTGACTCAGATTAATGGTTGATGATGATAATTTATTGCACTGAAATGTGCCTGACACTGTGGAAACCTGCCGATGAGGCATCGGTGACGTATGCTGATACGCCGCCGGTCTACCAAAATACCACTAGACCAGCTGCACTCCGTCTGCGCTGAAAGCTGACCAGGTTTGAATCGGCGAGCTTTCAGCGCACTTTATACACCACCGGCGAGCACGAAAATGTCACTGCGGCAGCTGATTCTGTCGATACCTCCCTTTGCCACGCCCAGCTTGGCAGACCTTGGTGCGCCTCAGTCCACGAAAATACCAAACTGGCTGTACGCCAGGCTCTGCCAGATGAAAATACCACTGCGCGGGGTCCGCCACCGTCCGCCACCTCACCGGCGGACACGAAAATAGAGCCCATAGACACAGCTATGGAGTGGCTATACAGAGTTCAGACAGGTTGTTGCCCACAAGGCCCCTAAGTTTTCCTAAGCCCTTGATGGAGTACACCATTTTGTAATCCTAACAGATCACCTATACAACCCAGTGAGCTTATCTAGATTTTGACATTGGTTGTCCCGGGCATCAAGGCCTAAATCACGTAACACCTGACCCCTCTATGTGTTTAGCAAAAGAGATCCTCATCTCTAACCGATCACTCATGCCATCCCTACAAAGGCTCACAACCTACTGCCTTCAGAGGATATCTGGCCTCACCTACAATAAACAAACTGGACTGGGACATAAGACAAACCAAAAGTCCTTTGGCAGGAACCTGCAGCAGCTCCCAAAGTTTTTCGCATCAACTTAAGTCGGGAGTTAAACATAATTTCCTGGTAGCAAACCAGTTGGCTACTGCTGCTGCCCTGCCAATGGTGTCTCCATCCCCCCAGTTCAACCAAGTCCCCACTGTCATATGCCGAATAGACTTTGTGGAAAACATTAAACACTAAGTAGTTATGGTGTGTGAATCTGCCTGAATGGGATCAGCTAGAGCTTTTATCTTTAAAATTAAGTGAAAATCCATCAGAACATGTTTAGAGGTGTGGGATGTGATGTAACAGGGAAAATTTCCTCAGGCAGGGGTCTAAGAGGTTCCACCAGAGTTTACTGTACAACAAATACTGATAAGGATTTCAGTCTGTGGTTCATATGATCCCCAAAATTTCAGTATCTGCACTTTCTGTCATGTGAGTGGGCAGACTGTCTTATTTGTTCGCGCTGATTGCAATCAGCTTTTTGATGCTTGATCATTTCCTGCAGCTGAGAAGTTAAACTTGAGTCCCCTGCATTTGTTAAATATTACACAATGGAGCATGTGAGCTCTGTGGCTGTGTCCTGCAGATGGACTTTAGTTGTTGACTTTCAGTTTGAAGGTCCTTTAATAGAAGATAGAACGCCTCCACACACTCGTCCACCTTCTTCACTTCAGCTCCACTCATGTACAACAAACCATTGATAAGAAATATACTTTCACTGAGGTGTGTCTGGTTCTGACCCTCCTGATCACATTTTTGCAGTGGTTGAGGCTGCTGTCACAGAAAAAAGGACAAAAGGACCAGCAAAAAAGAACGCAGAGAGGTGAGTCAAACGGGTCAGAAATGGCGCTTGGGTATGTGATCACATTGATACTGTTCAGCCTATCCAGTCAGCTGGTCGCACATGGGTCTAACTTTGCCCCAGCACTTTCCAGGCATTCAAAACTCATTTTAATTGAAGCATTTTAAAGAATTTCAAGGGCCTACACCAGCCCCCATGGTTATATAAAATTCAACTTTTTCTTTGTGTGACATTTAAAAAATTAGATCAGTGCTTTAAGCTGTATTTCCATTGATTTTTTACACTCCCACAGCCTTTAATTGTGTCTTTTAAATTGCCATTTGGGGTGCAGAACCCACGTAACCTCCACAATCTGCCTCTCAGATGTTTCGGTGTGGTAATTATTAGAGAGTGCCATGCAGTGGTCAGGTTACGATGAAACCTCCTATTAACAGTGACCTTCCCCAGACAGCCAGACAATGATATGCTGGATATCATGACAGTATAGATATGAACTCTACCTTAAGTTACAATGGAGACTGACATTTTAAAGAAAAGTGGCAGCCTTATCAGGTGCACCTGTAGAAGTTACTCCTGTAGTACCCCTGATTTGGCAGTGATGACTAAGTACTTAGCTTGTACTGATGGTACTTTATTAGGATTTTGAATGGAGCACTGCTTGGCCATAGTCCAAAAGCCAATTCCATTGAAGTTGGGAAATTGTGATAAACGTAAATAAAAACAGAATACAATGATTTCCAAATCCTTTTCAACCCATATTTAATTGAATACACTATAAAGACGAGATATTTAATGTTCAAACTCATAAACTTTATTTTTTTTGCAAATAATAATTAAATCAGAATTTCATGGCTGCAACATGTGCCAAAGAAGTTGGGACAGGGGCATGTTTACCACTGTGTTACATCACCTTTCCTTTTCACAACACGCAATAACTGTTTGGGAACTGAGGAGACTAATTGTTGAAGCTTTGAAGGTGGAATTCTTTCCTATTCTAGCTTGATGTACAGCTTCAGTTGTTCAACAGTCTGGGGTCTCTGTTGTCGTATGTACGCTTCATAATGCGCCACACATTTTCAATGGGAGACAGGTCTGGACTGCAGGCAGGCCAGTTGAGTACCTGCACTCTTTTACTATGAAGCCACGCTGTTGTAACACGTGCAGAATGTGGCTTGACATTGTCTTGCTGAAATAAGCAGGGGCATCCATGAAAAAGACGTTGCTTGGATGGCAGCATATGTTTCTCCAAAACTTGTATGTACCTTTCAGCAATAATGTTGCCTTCACAGATGTGTAAGTTACCCATGCCTCGGGCACTAATGCACCCCCATACCATCACAGATGCTGGCTTTTGAACTTTGCGTCGATAACAGTCTGGATGTTTTTTTTTCCTCTTTGGCCCGGAGGACACAACGTCCACTATTTACAAAAACAACTTGAAATGTGGACTCGTCAGACCACAGAACACTTTTCCACTTTGCATCAGTCCATCTTAGATGAGCTCAGGCCCAGAGAAGCTGGCAGCGTTTCTGGATGTTGTTGATAAATGGCTTTCTCTTTGCAAAGTAGAGTTTTAACTTGCACTTACAGATGTAGCGACGAACTGTATTTACTGACAGTGGTTTTCTGAAGTGTTCGTGAGCCTATGTGTTGAAATCATTTACACATTGATGTCAGTTTTTGATACACTGCCGCTATTCACTGCCACTATTCGACTATTTGCTTACACAGTTGTTCACGAAGTGGTGAACCTCGCCCCATCCATGCTTGTGAGTGACTGAGAATTTTTGGGGAAGCTGCTTTTATACCCAATCATGGCACCCACCTGTTCCCAATCAGCCCGCTCACCTGTGGATGTTCCAGATAGGTGTTTGATGAGCATTCCTCGAATTTCTCAGTATTTTTTGCCACCTTTCCCAAATTCTTTGGCACATGTTGCAGCCATGAAATTCTGTGTTAATTAGTAAGTTTATGAGTTTGAGCATAAAATGTCTTGTCTTTGTAGTATATTCAATTAAATATAGGTTGAAAAGGATTTGCAAATCATTGTTTTCTGTTTTTATTTACGTTTATCACAATTTCCCAACTTCAATGGAATTGGGGTTTTGTATAATATTGTTATATAAGTACCGTTGTTTTGGTAGAAGATGAAGTACTCCTTTCCCCTGTAAACATATGAAGGTATCCTCAGTCACCACCTATGATTATGATTTTAAAGTCACTCTAAGTGTTTTCTGAGGGTGTTATTCCTGACAACTTCTGTCTCTTTTTAATCCTTAGATCCAACCTGAGGTTCACCTGGACAGAACACACCTCCTAAGTCTCTACAAACCCCAGGACCATGTCTCCATGCCACGACAGATCTGATCACAAGCCATCTGGACTCAAACCTCTCTGTTTGTGGCTACACAGCTGCTCCACCTACTATTCTCCACCTCCTCCTCTTCCTCTCCCCACCAGCTGTTCTGCCACCTCCACTAAATCTGCCTCTCGTCGTCTCCCCCTGCTGGCTCTTCTGCTGGTCTGCACTCTGCTGCTGATGCTGGCACTGCTGTTGTGGAACTACCAGTGTCTGTTTATTTCCCACATCTGTTCCCCACAGGAGATGGAGGGGGAGGATAGAAAAGGGGCCTCATGACTGTTTTGGTTAAATATTCTGTTTTTTTCTCTTTAAACTGCAAATATTCTATCAGCCTGAGTGGGGAGGAATAGAAAGCAAAGTTCACATTATTTCTCAGCTCCACTTTAGTAGCTAATTTAAAGAGAAAAGTCTGTGTACAGCCACAAAATGTCTCTTTAAGTTTTCTAAATGCTACCCCAGAATTTCACTTCCAGCTCAAAGATCCAGACAGATTGAAAATATAACAGTCAAAAATTTAGGAGCAGAGCTGCTGACAACTTGATTTTTGATCCAAATTAACTGGATCCTACATTTCCCATGATGCTGCTGGGCCGTCTTTCATTACATCAGTGTAAATTTCTGTGATACCTCCAATTTTTGCCACACAGGTAAATGTATAGTAAACAGATGTAATTTGAATACACCACTGGATGGATGTTCTTTTAAAACTCATGGACCTTTCAAAATAAAAGCTCTCTAACTGCGCCATCTGTCTTGATTTTTATTCCAAGATTAAATCTGCTACCCAACTCTTCAGGCTGTTGCCCTGTAGGTTTGTTGAATGAAGAAATTTATAAAGTTCTGATATTTATTTCACACAAATTGATATCTTTTAGAATAAAATTAAACAACAACACACAAATTAAAAATTCTGCAAATCATTAATTTTTAAAGGCTGGCATAAATGTTGATAGTGACATAATTATTGTTCATGGCTAAATAAAAACAAAACATCAACAGTAAATAAGGTTAAAAAAAAAACAAAATTGTGACAATATTTCTCACAAATATACAACCTGTTAAATTACCAGCTGTTTTCCTATTTAACAAATCATTTAAAATATTAGACTTCTGGTTCACTCAAACTGTGTTTAAATTATTATTAACAGTATTACCAGCTGCAAAACCCACATAATTGATGAGTTACACAGATCGGTTATAAAAAGTTACAAAAGTTTTGGTCCCAGTGTAGAGCCTCATGGCACTCTTGTTATATTTTTAATATCTTGAAGTCAGATTTGTAGTGTGCTAGCTGTTCATACTGTTTTCTGTGCTGAAAAAAAAATGTTATTCAGTTCAGGATTTTCTTCTGGTGCTGGGAGCAGGTGACAGCAGACATGGTGCACTTCTCAAGTCTGCCAGCAAAGATCGCTTGTGTTACACACTAACCAGTCCCAGGGAAGAGCTAACAAGATAGCGTTACAAATAGTTTTTACACAGAGAGTGAAATTGGGGAGAAAATAAGGGAAATAATAGAGAAAGAGAAATAAAGCAAACGGTGAAAGCTTAAAGCAAGATGACTCATCCAGAGTTCTGCACAGATACAAACTCAGAAATTCCTTTTCCATATTTCTGTGAACCACGAACGTTTTTATGTCAAGGCAAAGTAGTTGGATTTATTTATTTATTTATTTTGCACGATCTGCAGCACACAATGACTGTGAACTCTTACTATGGCGAATGTTTTGTAGGGCCTTAGAAACCAAAGGGTGACCTCACTGAGACTACTCCCATGTTTAAACAGACTTAGTTTGACCTACGTCTTTAATTCTGGCCTTTGAAATTAAAAACTAACATCTTACGTTTGGATTCAAAATTTGCCAGCGGACAAGTGATTTTTGCACCAATGTTTTCTGACTCTTCTTTTTTAGACAGTAATCAAACCCAACCTAACCGACTAATATTAGAAAAACATCTTTATTGTTTCCTTTTTTTAATAGCACTTCATAAAAAAGTAATGGGGGTTGGAATTTGAATGATTGAAACAGTAAAAACCTATACACTAAACATTAGCTTTATAACTGTGATAAAAACAGTGGGAGTGATGCATTTGGTTGAAGCAGCTGGAAAGCAGGCAGGTCCACGGCAGCAGGACATCTGCATCGGTGATCCAGTAGATCCTATGGAATGATGGAGCTCAGACTCCCAAAAAAGACCATTTATCAGTGACTCTAATTCAAAGTTGATGACACAGACAGAAAGAGGATGGAGAAGGAGGTAAAGGTGCTCAGTGTGCCCCTGGTGGTCTAAACCTACTTGAGTCTGGTAACTGACATCTCTAGACCACTTTTGGAGACAATAAGTGTGTGAATAAATGTTATCGATTGTTTAAAATCTCACAATTATGTATTATCAACCACAGACTTTCAACACTGACTCCACTCATTGTGATCACACAATCCACATTCTGAAGCACAGTGTCACTAAGGTTAATAAGTACATGTTTAGAGACCTCTTCAGACTTTAATGTAAGCACAGACCCAAAGCTACTGTTAACCTCCTCAGGTAAATACCACCCTCACCTGTGAGCCAGTTTTGACTTGTTTTAACACCCAATTAACAGAAAAACTCAGTAATAATCACAGCGTCTAAGTGTGTCTGCGTGCTAACGGAGTCTCTGACAGTAGGCATGTTGTAGCAGCCCTCAGGGTAAAGTACAGTTCTGCACGCTAAATAACGCAGTGAGCAGACTGGAGTTTAACATCAGAGCCACAAACCCTCCATTACTGCTCTATTTTTGTCTGACAAACGACTGTCAGCCCGCCTCTGCTGAGTTATTCTCAGCATTTTACTTTGTAGTGGTGAGGCTATAAAAGTGACAAACTGGCACATTCACAGAAAAACAAACTTCAATCAGTGTTTGTTGAAAGTCTGTCAAGAAAGTAGTTTAAAATAAAGACATTATACAGATCAGAGCAATGTTTTAATCCAAACTTCACCTCCCAAACCTCAAACAGAGGTAGCAGCTCTGGAAAGGGGTTGCCAAGGCAAAGCAGCAGGGGGCTTTGTAGTTGGGTTACCAATGCATGACAGCAGGGACAAAGGCCTGAAAGGAGACTTGCTGAACCGAAACTTGTTTTCAAAATAAGTCTCAGGATCCCCCTTTTTTCTGCAGTAATGACTCCACCCATGGTCCACGAGTTAACTGCACCATAATATAAGGCCTGATAGCTTCAAGGTCTTCAGAAGAACCTTTTCCTTTCACACATGATACCTGCAACCTTAAAGAGATAGTCCAGCGTAAAATTAGGTTAGGGTCAAACCCACCCTAACACCGAGTTAGACACCCCCTTGAGAGATTAATCTTGCTGACTGCTTGCTTCTCTAGTTATACCAACTTTAGTAACAACCGCATGATAGCAATACACAACTGTCTACGTCTCCACGTGCAAACCTCAACCAAAACAACACTATAGCCACAAATAATGCTCAGAACAGCACCTAACTTCATAAACAGTAAATGTAGGGTCCCAGCCATAGTACTAGCCATCAAACATCTTTTTAGCTTTTCCTGGTCTCTTTAGCAAAGAGACCAAACACAACTCACCAACTCACTTCCAGCAGTCGCTTGTTTGTAGGGAAAGCTCGGACAAGTCCATCACTGACTGTAGCGGGGTTACGCAGCTCGAGGAAGAACATTCATGATCGTTTCTTCATGGAAATGCAATTTCCGCTGAGGAAGAAGAAGAACTAAGGCATCCGTAGAGCAAAATGATTATTATGATGATTATTACCTCCAGTAAATGATGAAGTAATGATAGTAAATGTTCTTCCTTGAGCTGTGTAACCCCACTGCGCTTGGTGATGGACTCGTCTGAGGTCTCACCAAAAACAAACGGCTGCTGGAAGAGAATGGGTGAGTTATGTTTGGTCTCTTTGATAAAGAAACCAGGCAAAGCTAAGATGTTTGGTGGCTAGTGCTATGGCTGGGACCCTATATGTACTGTTGATGAAGTTAGGTGCTGTGCTGAGCATAATTTGTGGCTATAGAGTGGCTTTTTAGTTGAAGTTTGCGTGTGGAGCCATAGACCACTGTGTATTGCTAGCGTGCGGTTACTAAAGTTGGTATAACTAGAGAAGCAAGCAGTCGGCAACATTCATCTCTCGAGGGGGTGTCTAACCCTGTGTTACTGTGTGTTTGACCATAACTTCATTTTATGCAGGAATATCCCTTTAATAACATGGTTTGTAGTAACTTGGGACCAACTCTCCTGGAAAACCACAGTAGCCAAACAAATGGAGTTCCTCAAGTGGCCACTTGAGGCTGTCAGTAAAAGCCAAGGAACACCCAAAAAAAACAATTTGGGTCTGAATACCCCATGTCTTTACTTTCACATATTGAAGGTAGGTAATGAATTATCATTTCAAAGATATTAAAGCTCCTGTAAAGAGCTATTGACAGATGAAGCAGTTGTTGCTCCTCTTTTCCGTTAAACTCAGTGTATTATTTAATTCTGTGAGCACTGTGAACTTTTTATGTGGGAGCTGTAAAACCTGGGCTGTTTCTGTCACTGTCTTGGGTTATAAGGGAGGTACATTTGTGTATCATATGCTTAATAGTCACATTTGGTCTTGTGGCCAAGTGGAAGCAAATAGACAGAGAAGAGGATTGGACCAAGAATAGAACCTTGGGGAACACTATGGGGAATGGCGGCAGATGAAGAGGTTGAGTTGCCCATAGAGATACTGTACAGAAGGTTATAGCTGGGGGCCAAACCAGCAACTGTAACAACCAGGGCTACCGCCACCACACTGTAGTGCACCCTCAAGCTGCTGGGCCAATGCTGTCCCTGATAGTGGCTGAATCTTTGAAGCGGGTTAGTCAGTTAGCTGCCAGTGGTAAAGCACTAGATAACTATACATGTGTGGGGGTGGGAGTGGCTGCTTATTGGCTAGCTGTTAAATAAACCTGCCTGCAGGTGCAGATGAGGTAACCTAAGACCTACTAGATGCCACAGTTTTTCAAGGGACCCCTATCAGATTCAAGGCCATCAAACAATTTCCTGCATTAGTAAAATAGCCAAGCGCCATCAAAAAAAAAACATACAAGTAACCTAATGTTATGAAGACCCTGAAACACCATGGACCCTGATAGTCTTCAACAGACTCTGAACAGCCAAAATGATATTCTTAGTGCTCTAACAGACTCCAGGATAAATCCTCAAATAACCTTGAAAAAATACTCTCTCGAGCAACATTGGGCTGTCTTATCTTTTATGTTTTACAGACCCGTAAGTCTCCTTTGAGGATCTTTGGATCTCCTTGGTGAACTTCCTGAAGGAGGCCTGAAACCTCCTGGAGAACCCTGGGAACCTTTCCAGGCTTTAAAACCCGTCTCCCAGCCCGGTGATGAGGATAACAGCTGTCAGGTCCTGCGGGGGAAGGGAGCACGAGCCGCACAGCTGAAAGAAGCACATCGAACAGGCAGCAGCGCGCGACCGTGAGATCCTGTCAGGCCAGACAAAGCAAGACCGAATATGCGCACGCGGCGCTTCAAAATAAAGGCCAAATTTTTATTCATTTCGCCCTTGCAAATTTTGATTATCACAGATGAAATTCAATGTTAATTATGTAACTTACAAGTTTGTATTTTATATCCTTCCCTTTTCATAACAACAAGGTGAAGATGCAGTGTAAAACTAACTGCATTTAGCTGAGCGGACTAGAAATATCTTGCACAGCCCTGTTTCTACAGTGGCTACAGTGGAAACAAACTAGTAGGCTGTAATACACGCTTTTTATAAATAGTGAGTGGCCTAAATTAACTTCTGGAAGAGGAGAAGGGAACAAAGTTTGTATTTCTGCTCTTTCTATCTCATAAATATGACAGCAGTATTTCTGAATAAAGCTGTCAGTAAATCATCTTTTTCAAGTCAAATATTTATTTTTTAAAAAACTGAAAAAAGAGGGCTTGAACAAAAATCAGCATTAAAAATTCTGCCTATAATGACAGTAATCATGTCTGAGAAAATTTTAGTTTGCCTTCAGTCCTATTTAGTGCATGGTTGGGTTTTTTATCGTAACCTATACTGTTGCCATTCAGCAAGGGGAGCTCTTTATGTTTTTGCTTCATTGTCAGAGGACATTTTCATTTGTGATACAGTCTAATGTCCTAAAACTATTACATGAATGAGATAAAGTACGAAAATTAAGTCTATTTATAAAGTTTAAACAGTCACAGTTGACTTTTCTTTATTTAAGATCTATGAGAAGTGTAACAAACTTTCAAAATCTGCTTTTAGTCTTAAATGTCCAATCTAAAATCAGTTTTTATTTTGAAAGATGATTCCGGATGTTGAAGCTTTTGTTATGATGTACTTGATGAGGGAGTCTCGTGCCAGTCTGTCGAGCAGCGCGAGCCGCTCAGCTGTTTGAACCTCGGGCGGTATGTGAGACACCAAGTTTCAGAGTAAACGTTGAAACCGTTTTCTTTGGAGGTTATTGGCACATTTTTACGTCTTTTTCGGATTAACTGGATCCACGTTTGATTTCTTTTCCTTGTCGTCTTGATTTTCGGGTGTTAAATGTGGGAATGTGATTTTTATGGTGTCTAAACTCAGACTTGCGGCTCTTGTTCTGGGTTTTTCTGTGACTCTGAATCGGCGTCACCTGTCCGGTACCGGTGACGGTATTTAGTTTGAAAGGAAAACGAAAGACCGGATAAACCTGCCGGCAATGAGAGGACTGGTTCTCATTAGTTTGTGTCTTCACCTACACACATGCCGGGCTCTCCCCAGCCAGATGCCCGACCTCAGCACTGAGCCACCCGGGCACTTCTCCTTCATAGACCCGCTGTTAGACTACGACCGACTGGATGAGGAGCTGGGAGGCGGTGGTGTTCGGAGCGAGGCGGAGGGGGCGGAGGGCTGCGGTCCGTGTGAGCCGGAGCTGTGCCCGGAGACCCGGGGCTGCCGGGCTGGGCTTGTACTGGACCCCTGTGGGTGTTGTAAGGAGTGCGGAAACCTGGAAGGCCAAGCCTGTGACCCGGGGGACCGCAGCGTCTACTACGGCCTGTGTGGGACCGGGATGCGGTGCCAGGTGGACCCGCGGCCAGGAGGGACAGTAGGAGATGAAGATGATGAAGAGGAGGTTTGTGTGTGTGAAGAGCAGGAGGCGGTGTGTGGGAGTGACGGGGTCTCCTACATGAACATGTGTCAGTTCAGAGAAGCTGCTTTCTCCAAACCCGGACTCAAGACCAAAGGAAAGGGGCCCTGCAAAACCGGTATGAAACCTGGCTCTCTGTGTGTGTCTGTGAGCTTGCCTGTCCCTCTGCTGTCAGATTCAGAAACTTTTCAAACATGTAAATGTGGTGTTACTGGACTGACCCAGGCCTCTCCCGGGTCAGTCTAGATGGGTTGATGAAAGGCCTGATGTGGGTGGAAAAAGCCCCCCTGGGACCCATGTTTAGTGCCCGTGATCGCTTTTTAAATTATACACACATTTTCATTTTTATTATTAGTCTTAAATTATTTGGAGAGAACAAAACTTTAGATTGTTGGTTGAGCTGCAAAGTGAAAGAGGCATCAAACATAACTCAATGTAAACAATGACACAGTATATTGGAAAACTAAAAGTTAACCCAGCTCCTTTTTTGTTTCCTCTGTCGGTTTCTTGGCAAGGGGGCTAATACACTTACTGACAAAAAGTTTCTAATGTTTCTGATAATTGTTGATTTTCCAGTCAGATTCATTTTACATTTTAGGAACTGAAGTTAAACTTATAACCCATGTAAAAACACCCTACAGTGTTTCTTAAACTGCATCTTGAGGTTTTTTGAGATGTGAGACCCTGGGAGAATAAGACTCATATTTGTCTTTGGAGGAACAGAAGACAGATGGCAGATTTACAACAAAGACCCAGCCTCATGTGTTTCTCTGTAGCTTTTCCCTCCAGCTGCGACAAACATTCACATTCTCTGCTGCTGCCGAGGAAGTGCCTCCTTTCTCACTTTCACTGAGAAGCTTTCCTCACTGAGATGAACTCGGTCTGATTAGAAAAGCACGTGTTTGAGGAGTAAAACAGCAGAGGAAAATATTCTACCTGTGTTTTCTCAAACTCAATATATCCATTCATGCGTATTGCATAGAATTAACAATATTCTTAATCAGGTATGAAGCAAGTTTCGTGTAGATTCTAACTTGAGCTGCATTTACACATGCACATTTCTTGAATGTCTTAGCAAGAGCTGCATGTGTGAACACAAACAAGCAAATTCAAGAAAGTTTTGTGTGATCATGCAATCCCTCAAAAGCTGCTTCATACTTGTTCTCAAAACTGCAAATACATGCAATCAGGGTCCAGAACCTCCACAGTCAAGCACATCAGCATTGTACGTCAAATCAAGCCCAAGAACCTGCAGAACCTTTGACTGTCTTTGACTTGTAACAACTCTGTCAACTCCATCTGCTGCTGCTGCTGCTGCTGCTGCAGGGCTGCCACCCTCCTCTTCACCCAAAGCAGCCTGGGTAAACACAGCCAGACTTTAGAGCAAGTACGGGTAGAGATCATGATCCAGTGTTGAACTTGATGTTAAAATCAACTCAAGGCAAATTAGCAAACTAACCAAGGTGACATATGATTAAACTGTGAGGTGTTTAAGGTCGCACGAAGAACAACCATGAAGTCAAGTCATGACAAACAGAAGAGAGCCTTTCAAACCTCTGATATACAACACTTCTTTTCCGCTTCTGTTTTAATATTGCACATTGATGCACTCTAGCAGCCTCCTTTACTGTTGCAGTACAATACAATTTTGTCTTGTTTACAATTAGAACGGTACAACACAACAGCTTACAGTAAAATCCACTCGTTTCATGAGACTGTGAGCTTTCCAGCAATAAACTGTGAGTGTTTCTAAAGCATCTACAGAGAATATCAGTGTGTCAAAAAAAGATCAAAAACAAACATTAACCTGTGAGGATTTTTACACAAACTTCAGCAGAATATTATTTCTGTTGTGAGCTAGCTTTGTTATGGTCTATAGACCAATCAGAGGCTGTATCTGCAATCAGTTGGCCTGTATTGAGTCCAATCAGGAGCCAAGATTCCCCATCTTAGTTGGAAATGAAACAAGTTATAAAACATGTGTTGTTGAAAATACGTTTTTACAAACAAAATTAAAAACTGGATCGATTGCCTGAATTGAGCGTCCTTTTATGTCGTGTCCTGCTTCCTGTCCCCTTACCGTATGTACTTTCTGAAAAGGGCTCAGCATGTTTGAAAAGTCACACAGTAAGGAGTCTGTGGGTTTTGTTTTCCATTAAAGTTCAGCTGAACCAACTGTTGAACCCCCTTCGAATCACTGTGAAAATACAATTTCACATGAATGAAGGGTTGTTTGCTCATAGTAAGTCGGCCTTTTGAGATATGAGGCTTTCACTAGGCAGCATACAAACATATAATGCTCTTATAGGATTGACTGCATTGCTTCAGAATAAACAGGCCTGCAGGTTGTACAGTAGTTTAAATCTAGCAGACGTGAAAGATCAACAGCAGTGTATGTTCACATTCAAACATACAGATTATATTCAATATTTTTGATGCATGACTGTAGTGCTTTGACTGACAATAAAGGCCCAAAAATCTGTCGTGCTTGAGTTCAGGTATGTAGTTCAGCTAGCCTTGGATACTGGAGTGCTCACAGTAAGTACATAGAGGCGGGTGGAGTCAGGAGACAAAGATGTGTCTGACCCTGGATCAGTTGTGGTGGTTGGTGGATAAATGCTTAGAGCTTTAACTCCAGCTGTGAGATGAAATCTCATCCTTCGGAGGTTTAAAGACCTGATGGAGGTTATCAGGTCTGACTGAGACCTGTGTTGGCAACGGGGGACCCCACCCGTCTCTGTGCTGTGTTCTGACAAACAGCCAGTGTCGGCTTGGAAACACTCACTCACTGTTACCTCCTCCTCCTCCTCTTCCTCCTTCTCCTCCCATCAGTTTATCACCAAACCCTGCTGACCTCCACCTTCACCTCTGCTTTTGTTCAACTTTATTTGTACCTGTGGTGGAAATCAGTGTGTATGTTGTAAACTACCGTATAGCTTTATAACTTGTGAGTAACAGAGAAATGATGTGTTATTTTCAGCGCTGCTGTTTCACTGTTCAGTTCCATCAATAAAGTCAAAGCATGTAGAGCAGAGCAGTCCAGTGGTGCCCATTTTTAATAACTAGATCCTAGACGATGCTGCACATTGGGATCTACTCGAGCATATCACACTCTCAGCCAGTACAAGTCACCCTTTTACCGCCTTTGTCTAGAAGTTTTAGTTCCATAATGTTCCCCCTCATCAAGACGTTGAAGTTTGTGAAGTTTGTTGAGCAAACTTCACAACCTGACAGCACACAGGACCAGCTGTTTTCTCTTCTCCTCTGTACTGATCAGTTCCCTCTGTGTAGAGAGGTGTATGGGTAAAAGTAGAGATTGTATAATTAATGAACATAGCTTCGGTATGTATGTGGTTTCTGGTCATACTTGTCAAGTTTTTGCATTAGAGAATACGGACAATTTTCTGCCCCCCCCCCCCCTCCCAAATGTTCAAATGTTTGTTTTTTAAAAATATTATATTTATATTTGTTGATAGCTCCCCTGTGATGGGCCTCCTCGACCACAGACTGTAAAAAATTGTGAAGTGTTTATACATTTATACATATAAAAAATTGACTTAAAGTGAATTCTGTCAATCCAATTGAAGTTGGACTTCTAAAATTCATGTTAACACATTCAACGCACTGAAATCAAAATAAGTCTAACTTCTCACAGTCAAACTAACACACCTGCATAATGGGGTTGAGGCCAAAGCTGTATCTCGATGCATTTGCTTTTTGACCCAGTTCTAACAAAAAGTACAAAACTGCCTTAAATATACTAAAAATATTTACTTGTAAAATTAGAAAGAAAGGCTGACCATAAATACGACAGTAGAACAATAATTGATCTTGATGCTAATGCTTTGTTGGTCATAGAAAAATTTCAATGCTGATTCCAGTCAGTTTCTGAACTAGTGAAAAATCCTTCCTCCTTTCACATTGATATTATCCTGAAATGTGATTCATGAAGCTTTTGTCATTCTCCAGCGAGAGTTATAATCAGATCAGATTACAGCTGGCTGTGTTTATCCAACAGGTAATACCATATATTTTCATAATAGAGTGTTTTCACCCACAGGGACAGGCCAGACTTTTTCACTTGTGGATAATGGCTCAGGTGTATTTGAGGTTGATGCAGAAACTGTCATTATAAAAGACAAAAATGCCCCAAACTGAGCCTTTGGTCAAATTATCTTGTTTGAAATAAAGTATTTTTTGGAGAATACTGACTGCTCTCAGCTTAAGGACAGTCCTTCTCCAAATATTATGAATGCTATACAGGGATCGTTTAACTAGTTTTACTAGCAGCTTGTTTTAGCTTTGGTTCAGAAAACATCCCATCACACACATCTTTGACATCCAGATAATCCTCCTCCAGAAGCTTCCTCTCAGCAAATTCTTCAGATAGAGTGGAGAAATAAACTGACAGCGGTGAGATCTTCAACAAGCTAACACTGAATTACTCTGATTTATTAAAAACAAATTCAAATAATCTACTGGGATCAAACAGCACTGTAAAGATCCCCTGACTTGTAAATGTGCTGTATTTTTAAACCAGACTTTGATAAACTGTGAAAAGTTGTCTGCTGGTTATTAAAACAGAGTCAGTTAATGCTGATGCTTTTACATGATCCACAAAAACAAACCCTGACGTTTTCTCCCCCTTGAGTTTCACCCCAGTGTCCATTGTTTGTTACTTTTGGCAAAACAAACCCACCATATAGAGTCTGGAGTCTGTAGGTGTCACAGTGAGTTTTTTAATGATGGCTGGTGTTACACTGGTTTGACCGACTCTGAAGCCCCCCTAAACCATGTCCTGAAAACAGATGGGTCCCGGAACCAGCTTTCGATTCCCATCCCTACTAATGCATGCTCTGTTATGTAACCCACAGGTCTTTGCTGATGCTCTCCCTGCTGAAGGCTTTGGCACTCCACATACTCAGGTGGAAGGGCAGGCGGCTAGCAGACCAGAACAATGCTGCCAAATATAATTTATTGCATAGTGATAATACTTTTCTTTGGCCATAGTAGTCCTGACTGAACCACATTACGCAGACCTCTCAGATTTGGATTAGATTATCACAAAAAGTTGCTTTAGATTTGTGAAAATGCTATTTAAAACCACCACCACCACCACCACCACCAACAACAACAACAACAGAGATTTCACTGCTTTTTTCAATCAAAACCACATTGGACCATGCCCTGATTCACAACCATCTGCCTCAAAAACACAAAGTATTTCGGGATTTTGATCTGATTTATAAACCCATATGTCTGTCAAACATCAGACAAACAAAGAAACGTGCTGAGTGCTATAAAAGGCTCACATGTCTGTCTGTCTGTCTCTCTGTCCGTTTGTCTGTCTTGTAGTGCCCATCATTAAGGTCCCCCCTCACAGTCAGGTAAACGGGACAGGAAGCAGTCTGGTTTTCCTCTGTGAGGTTTTTGCATTCCCCATGGCTCTGGTGGAGTGGAGGAAGGAAGGCCAAGATGTAATTCTGCCAGGAGATGACCCCCATATTTCTGTCCAGGTGTGGCACATTAAATAACCCACAGGTAGACACTCAGATGGCTCAACAGACTTCTCATTCACCTCCTTTCTCTTACCTCACAGTCCAGAGGCGGTCCCCTGAAATTCGAGCTCTCCAGTTGGCTGCAGATTGAGGGGGCGGAGCCAGGGGACTCAGGAACTTATCGCTGCATCGCCCGTAACAACTTAGGTTCTGTGTCAGCGTCTGCTGTCCTGGGCGTGCTGGGAGCAGGTAAGAGATGATCAAACAGTCACTGTTCTTTGTTTTACTGTACATGGTGGGCTCCTTCAGGATGAGAGCGCCCAGTGCAGCTCTGAGCAGCAGAGAGTAAACACGCTGACGGCTCACCTCCGCTACCAGACGCAGGCAAAGAACAAACTGTGTAATTAAATTGTGCAGCATACTTTATGAACCCTCAGTAAGGAGGCATAATACTTATACTGTCGTTCATAAGAAATTCAAGTTATGTGCTTTTGGTGAAGTCACCCAATTGTTTGTTTGATAGATTTCAGAAAAAACATTTTGAAATATTTTATGCATTTGGTTTTAGGGAACTTAATAGTGTGGTCAAAAGTGCCTCAGAGTATTTATTTCTGATGCAAAAAAACCCTGTAAGATGGGTAAATCTGTTTCAGTCAGCCCTGACCATAACTCATATAAACAATCTTTTATTTTGAAAGGAGTTTCGCTGTCTGATTTTATTTTTCAGAATATCAAGTATCCCATTTCCTTATCTCTCTGTCTGTTCTCCTGTCTATCAGAGGAGCTGTCATCCTACTTGGCCAACAGTGTGTCAGAAATGCAGCAGCTGATGGACGCCACAGATTACGATCAAGACTTTTACTGATCAACATGTGATGTTACTTTCTGTCACCTCACAAAGTTTGGCCTGTCATCCTCCATAACTGACAAAACAACCAGCTCTCAGACACTCTTTGCCTGTTGGATCAGGCTGGTGCATCATTTTGTTGGACCACACAGACTTTAGTTGCCGCAGGGGAGGTCAGAGATCACATTATCAGCTGCAGACTCATCAACAGGCCAGTCTAAGATATATGTAAGAGTATCAAAGAATGGCTCATATCCTCCTTACTGTACTCTCATTTTACTCTGACAGCAGGCAGGGCTAGAACATGAAGGCTCAGCATGCTGAACATGTTGTAGATGCCACAGGTTCAAGCCCGAGACTCCTGTCAGTTCTACCAGTGTAAAAATATTTATATTATAAATAAAAGTCCAAAAACTAAACTGTGTCTGACAATTTTTTTAGACTCTTTTTTTAGAGGAAAAATAGATCTTTGTGTTTTTTATATGTTAACTGGATCAATTAACATATGAAATATATGTTAACTGGATCAGAGCAGACTGAACTCACAGCCACATACAGTGTAGTTTTCCACAGGGCGCTATACTTGGCCCTCCTTTATTCCTTACATTCATTAGAAGTTTGCATTTAATATTACAGAGGGTGTTTTTATTTTGTGTGCCAATCATATGAATATTTTAATAGCATACAAAGATAAATACGAATTGACATTACTGCCTCAGTCAGAGTTCCGCTTTCAGATTCGTATGTCGGATACAGAGGGATGCTTTCAGCAATACACTGAGATCAGAGAAAGATAAAGGCTACAGAGAGAAAATCTAAAAAAATCTCTCTATAGACACTCATTATGTCACAGCCATGATTCAGAAATACAAAACTCAAACACAAAAATGCAGCTTACATGATGAAAAAAACTCAGATCTCTTAGATAAGATGTCTTGACTTTGATGCAGATCAAACTCAAGTACCACTGAACTGTGAAATACCTCCATGGCAGGACTCCTTTGATAAAAATCTTGACCTCATACTGACCCCCACATTGTTGAACTAAACACAAACACAAGTTTTAAATCACATTAGGTGGCACAGAAATATGATCTGAGATTGAGCTGTACAGACAGCAGGACTTCCTGACACAGATTTAGACCACAGAAAGTTTAAACTCCTTTGAGACCAGCAGAAGAAATTAAATACTCTTGGTCTGTCCATCCCACGGCTTTTCCATTCAGAGGAAACTGAGTAAACATATGCTGAATCTATTAACAGTCTGAGACACGGCAGCTCAGCACCTTTTTGCCACAAAACAGAAAGATTTCATCTCATGCATCAACCAGAGTGGAAAATCTCAAGACTAGAAATCTGTATCATGGGACAGATGAGCAGCAAGAACCAGAACTGATACCCTGTGTTCATTTACATATTTCTGTTTAGCATATAAAATAGAAAGAGCCTCCTTGGTGTGCATACAGACTAAAAGAGGACTTAGTATTGAGCCTTGTTGAACGCCATGTAGCTGTAAGTTGAGTTTGCTTGTTCTCGCTAACATATTGTCACTTATTCAACATGTAGCATTGAATCTAATTAGGTTTGGTACCAACACTATGAAACTGAAGATTGGTATATAATATTTTACTGCCTGTTAAATTGAATGCTTAAGATTTATGGATAAATGTGCTGATGGTGAAGTCAGCTTTCACTTGCGTTTATTCCAGCTGACTTTATGTCTCCCTACCAAGATCCACTGAGAGGTCAGTTTTCTTTTTTACAGGAGCTCATAAAGAGGTAACAGGGTTCATATTTTAAATTCCAGCAGAAAACTCCTCACAGGATCTTAAACAAATGTGGTGCTACAGTTATATACTACTCTTTACTCTCTGTTGAGCTGGAGTGGAGTTTGTGTTATTTTCAAGATAAACAGATCTTCGACTTTACAGAAGAAACTTTTTCCATCCAGAATGAAAAACACATTTTACTGTGAAAAGACGACAGAGACTTAAATCAATAACAGACACTGACTTTATACTCTGAGCTGATGTGTGTGTGTGTGTGTGTGTGTGTGTGTGTGTGTGCGTGCGTGCGTGCGTGCGTGCGTGCGTGCGTGCGTGCGTGTGTGTGTGTGTGTGTGACATCCTGGGCTCCTGAAAACAGTCTTTACAGTACAAACAGAAAAAGAAGGTAAGCTTACAACCATTTATCTCAAACAAAGTGTGTTTGTTTATATTCTTATGAAAAACAGTATCTCACCACAACCGTTTTGTGTGTGTGTGATTGTGTGTGTGTATTTATTTTCCATGTTGTGACCACATGTTTGCAGTATAGAGTGATGCAAAAAACAATAAACATGCCAAAACTTGCATGACAGGAAATTCCTTAAAGCCATCTGTGGTGCAATATGTGTGTGTATTTGTGTGTCCATAAAAAATGCAAGGGATTGATGTCAGATTGCTTTATTTTCTGTTCATATAAATATCTACAAACCTGCTTTTCCTGAGTGATAAAGAAGGTTTTAACCAAACCAAACTCGTTTTTAAGTGTAAAAAATGAATAGAAATGATAACAAACAAATGGCTCAAAGATAAATTAGAATGAATAGTTTGCAGGGTTTAAAAAATCCACCTGGAGGACATAAGACTCTTATTGTGAAACTCTTAAGTCCTCCTCCATCATATGAGACACTGACAAGAAGCATCACCATTGCCTTGCAACCCACTGCCTGCAAATAGAGCGATGAAATCCACAGTACCAAAAATCTTCTATAATATGGATAAGATAAAACAACTTTCAGCAGGGACTCATTTTGAATCAACACATCCCACTAAATGGACCATTTCTAACCTCTTATTTTGATGCATGGTGGTAGCCTCCTCCACTGTTGCCATGCTACAAGGTAATGTTACTCTGTTTCAGTTGACAAGTAAATATGAATGTGTTTTTGAATACACATTTAAACCTCTGTTACATTTCATTTCAGCTACTGTCTCAGCATGAGTCTTTTAAGAACTCTGACAGCATCCTCCATGCTACAAAGTTATGTTTCTCTTTAAAAGACGCCCCCCCCCCCAAAAAAAAAAAAATAATAATAATAATAAGCTAAAGGATATAACTATGGTGCCCATGAAATCCTTCTAAAGTTTCTATAGCATTTCATTTTGGTTTTTGTCTAAGTATGGGACTTTGGTAGAATCCTTCACTGTTGCCAAGCCAAAAAGTTGTATTTCTCTGTTAAAAATGACAAACAAAATGAATACCACCATGAGGTCTTTGGAAACCCTTTTAAGCCTCTGTTACCTTTCATTTCAGCTACTGTATGCACCACATTAAAGAACTCTGGTGGCCTCCTCCACTGTTGCCAAAAAAGATTGTAGATTGTGTAGATTGTACAGCAGCTTATATTGTAATTGAGATTGTTTTCCAATAAGACCAATTCCTGAAACTGTTATGACACCTTACCGTTTCCATGAGGTGGAAAAAAATTACAAACTGGGTGAATACTCATGTATATACATATTTTCACTGATAAGATGTAAACATTAAATTAAGTAGGAGAATCTATTGAACCGACAACCACATCTTACCCTAATGTATCAGTAGTTGTTTTCTTTATTATTACTGTATTGTACTTTGTAATGTGTGTTGTTGGTATTATTTTATGTTGTTGGTCTTGGTTTTCAGCTTGAGATTAATTTGGTATATCTACTTGTTCTAGACTAAATCAGATTAACATCTGCCTACAGATGCTGCACACTTTACCTCCACAGCCCATGCAGACATATTTTAAAGTGTAGCAATAACAAACTGCAAGACCTTTTTCAGCGTCTTGTTGGCCCCTAATTTCAGCCCCCTGGGTGTAGTTGGCCTGACTACTGTGCCCTCTTAAAGCCACATAAGTTAGTTTGCAGCATTTAATGACCCTGTGAATATTTGTCTTCACTAAATCACGAATTTCCTACATGGAGCTGAGAAACCCACTGTGCTGCTGCTTCTCCGCCTGAGAAGGGAATCCAGGAAATACCAGCAGATTTAAATAACTTCCAGACCTCTCTAGCCAATTGGAGCCATCGCCTGGAGTCTGGAAACACAGAGCAATATAGACTTTATGTCTTTATTTATTTACCTGCAGATAAACCCGTCCATGCAGCAGATATGATGTTAATCAGCATCACTGTAAACAATTCAATTAAGCATTAGAACAACAAATAAACACATCATGTACTTCAGTTAAAAAAATAGGGTAAAGCTAAAAACAAAGCAGTTGAACAAATTAAAGACAGCATTGTGTGATCAAACACACAGTTAATCCAAGATAACATAACATGGACACTTCAAATACACTCCATAGATAACAGAGGGTCTGTTTTCCAAGCCTAAATTGCTGCTAAGAGAAGTTTTAGTAATTTATACAAAAAATACAAATGGACATTATGCAAAAAAAATACCCAACGACTGTAATGAGGCTTTGAGTTGTGCGATAAGTCTTAAATGTGAAGCTTTTTGTGTGATTGCTAACGTACATTACCGTTCTTCAAGTGGTCGCAGTTTCTCCGCCAAACCTGCAGGGGCGACAGAGGGGTTCAGATGCGACCAACGAGTAAGTGCGTGTGTTAATGTGCTAAGTTAGCTTTAACAAGAGTCTTCTGAGCGTTAAGGTGGGATAATTGTACTTATTTCAGACCAAATAGGTAATTTAAAAGATGATTATACCTGCCAAACGGCGAACAAGGATAAGTCCGGGTATTTCTTGTTGAGTGGATTCGCTTTTCCCCATTAACGTTAGTAAAACTACTGTTATCGTGCGAATGTCCATTGAATATTTTACAATATAAAGTTTGTATGCCGAAAACTGAATCGAACCCGAATATATATCAGTAAAAGAGACACGACGTGAATTTTCGTCTGTTAGGAGGAAATTCGGCTTAGATATTAAACTAGGAAAATACATGAATTTGGTATTTTATAACCATAAACATCGGCACCAGTTTGGCACAGGATTCAGGCTATCAGTCTGTGGTACAGCTGAGGGGTTATTAAAGTCCAGTTTGATATGACAGTGGCTTCCAGCGTGCCCATAACCATGTGTTGGGTATTCTCAACTATCTTTTGACAATACTCCACAGATTTTCCTCGGAGTTCAAGTCAGTCATTAAACCACAAAGTAGTTATTTCGGCGCTGTGGACAGGTGCTGAGTCCTGCTGGAAAAGCACCATTATAAAGCTTCTCAGCAGACAGAGACATTTACAGGTTAATAACAGATTTAAAATTGACTCAAACTTGAAATTGATTATTCCACATTTTGAGATGAAACCATTGATATTTGCGGGGAGAAGCCCGAAACATTTCAGTTTGCATGTAACAAGTCAAGAATAGTTTAGATATTTACTTGCATAAAAACTGCTGAGAGTTTTGATCTTTTTTGTTTCTATGTGCAACATGCATCAGTTTTATTTTTGTCTAGTTTTCTTAGTCATAAATTTACCATGAAATACATGCAGGAAGGTGTTGGCATGAGAGGTCAAAGGTCAACAGTTGAAAACATGGTCAAACAGCAGCGGAGAGCCGACAGGTTAGGAGGGAACATGTGGGAACAGCTGTGATACATATTAAAGAACCAGTAATACTTAAATAAGGTTTTCACTCATAAAAATCTCCCTGCAGGTGTCTCATGCCTGCTGTTCAATTCCCTGTGGACCCTATGTGGAGGAGACAGCCCACTACTCCACAGGTACACTGAGAAATGGCACCACCCCACCATCTGACACAGACTTACTGTACTTTCACCAACTTGTCTTTCTTTTACAGGTTTCAGGGGAAAAGTCGGCAGGGTCAGAGACAGGAGGCTCTGACAGCAAAGTAGGCTGCAGCTCTACCACCACAGAAGAAGAGAAAGGAGGCCTGGGACCAGATGGAGGTCCAGGAGAGACACAGACAAAGAGGGCAAGACTTGAAGGGTCAGTGACGCAATGACATTAGGGGTTGAGGGCCAAGAACCATAGACTGTATATAGAATGGACAGAGTCTGTCTCCTCGCTGGGTGAAGCCACTCCGAGAACAGCACCCTCTGTTGACGTATAGGTCATAGATCCCGCCTCCGCCAGCAAAGCTTATGGAGCTGTGGACAAACTTCAGAAATTTATTACACAGAACATAAATTTTTCTTCCCCCCTGGTTGTGATGTTGACATGTAGTTATTGTAAGACTGGTTTGTGCTCAAGTCCTCTTTTTTCTGTACAGCTCAATTTTTAAAAGTTATTAGGGGGTTCATGTTTTCTATGATTGACACTTGATCCAGCCTATGGGTGTATGAAGATTGTGTAGCTCACCCAGGAGATACGCTGTTTGAGCCGAGCGTCATCACAGCAAGTGGTGGAGTACATACAACGCTCATGCACAATGTTGGTTTCAGGAAATGGAGAAAAAACGCAGAGTTACCGAGAGCTTCAAATCCGTATACTGGCGGGAGGCAGAACCAAGTTGTCCATAGTAAATACAGTCTATGCCCAGATCAGGGTTCCAAAGTTTGAACTTTTTCCTGAGACAGATTCCATCAGTCATTCCATCATTCTATCACTGGGGAGTGCATCGAGTACTGCTATATAAAAAAGGGGGAAAAACTAGTGTGTGTTTTTCGTTTCACAGACCTCAGCAGGCTGCAGCTGTAACCAGTGAAGAGAGAGTCCTTAAGTTTTCAGGAAGTGAGAGCAGCTCCATACAAGGTACTCAAGGTGGATCATCAGCGTCCCCCATCATAGAGGACCAACTCACTGTGTTGCCATGCACTGTGCTAAGTGATATGACCTCAAATAATTATCATTTACTGATCATTTTATCTTTTGTGGATGATTAACTGTTATTTTGACTTTTGTTGAGTCAAGGGTCTTCATAAGATGTCTAAACCCATTGGGACCCATATCTTAAGTGATGTAGTGGGAAACAGCATCTGTCTAATTTTCCCTTAAAGTCCCACTCCCACTCTACTTTTTTTTAACCATTAAAGTGTTCTCAGTGGTCTTTAAATTGTGATTATGAATTATTCTCTGTATTGTTCTCTGTAGAGCTCAAGTAGCTCATGAACAATTTGCGTCTGAGTTGTGCTACTCTGCACACTCCTCTTCATGCTAGCTTGCAACATTGCCCGTACAGCAGAAGTAGCAGGTAATGTAGAAGCTATTCAGCTGTCAGACGCTTGTGTCTTTGGGGACATGTTGAAAGCTAATCATAATTATCTTTCATACGAGCATTGCAATCTGCTAACGCACATGCGTTTTATGTGATCGTCCTTTCTACTTCTTGGAGTGTGGCCTGCAGAGTGGGCCGCCAGTAGTGGAGCTTGGATTTGTGAAGTAGGAAATCCCACTGTGTCTGAACCTACCGTTTTGGTCACAGCGATTTGAATGCAGAAATACTCAGAAATGCAATTTTGCGCTTAGTTTTTTCATGATATGTCCAAGTGTGGTCACTTAACCCTTACATTTCACTCCCCAAGTAGGTGCATAGGCTCAAAAACTCTGGAAACTTTCCCAGTACATCAGACCTTGTAAAAAAATTATTTTAATGGTGTTGGACATAGGTATGAAAATCAGCTCACAAGTGCCCCCTAACAGTTTTTGAAACTCCAAAGAGAACTGCACAACTACAGTTCAAGGGTTCAAATGTCTGTGTATGTGTGTGTTTTTAGATGGTGTTTCATCCAGATTCACTCTAGATCAGCAGGAGGCAGCAGAGCTCAGTGAGGACAGCAGAGCTGCAGAGGTGATGTCAGGTGGACAGTAGTGTGACATTATCATTGACTTTGGCCCAGATCCTGACTGTGTGTGTTTGTGGGTATCAGCTGCAGAGCGTGGCGTCCCTGAAGGTCACCATCCAGCAGAGCAGCGAGAGCAGAGAGTTCGGGCAGACAGACAGAACAGCTGACAGACAGACAGGCGGACTCCACTGCCATGTGTGTAACATCAGCTGCCACTCCGTTCAGGTATGAACAAACCTGCACAGGTGGTCTGCAGCAAATCATCTAAAAGCTGATTTTTCTTCATCTGCATGATGGTTTAGGTCCTCACAAATATAGAGGTCTAAGTGTTTGTGTGTGTGTGTTTTGCAGGTATTTCAGGAACACATGACAGCTTCAGAACACCTGATGAAGATAAATGAGATCACACAGTCCATCAGTGTCAAGGATAGGTAAACAACACACACACACACACATTTGTTGTCCTATGCTCATCCATTTTACAGACACTGGCCCTCATTTATCAATCTTGCGTAGAACTGAGTGCAGATCTGAGTGCAGGATTCATAGTCCGATAGGACACACGTGAGATTTATGAAAGGGTTCGTATCTGACCAATCCCAGCGTACGTTTGATCGGGTCTTGATAAATGCGGTGGCTGAAATCAATCGTCATTAACATGTTTACGCCCTTAAATATTCATGGTTCAGAAGCCTCGTCCACTGAGGTCAAACATGAAAGAGGAGAAATGTTAGAAAGATGCGAAACTTTTCCGAGCTGAAAGTGGATATCCTCACGTCTGTGGTGGAAACTAACAAGGATTTTCTCTTTGGAAGCATCAAAACTGGTATAAAAGCAGTCCAGAAAACTCCTAGGCCATGAGCCAGGGGGGTTGGTCGGTATCAACTGAGGGGAATAATGCTCATAGTGATTTTTGACATTGTATACAGGTATAGAGTTAGAAAATATGTGATAGCATTGCAGCAGTGGTAGCTAAATGGGTGCTATCATGCATTTTATTTTATAACACTAGGTGAAAATTACATGGGTCAATATATGAAAACATACAACTTAACCGCCCAAAAAACCTATAGAAAGGGTTTCTTTTCACCATACATCATTTCTATAAGGTGTCTAGACTAACATAATATAAAAGTCCTATGAAATCCTAGTCGGAAAAGTATGTTAATTTTGCCAGACAACAATACGCAAATGAGCTCAAAACTCATTAAAATTTGCCCAAAATACTCATTTTCCTCTGAACTATTATCACAGTGAAACTATTATCACAGTGAAAGCACATTGAAAGAGGGTGATGGCAATGCTGCTTTTGGACTGGCCTCTAACCTGAAAACTGCCCGGCTTGGTTGTACCTACCAGGGGTATAACCCCGGCCGGTGTAGTTTTCAGGGTCACTGAGGCACATAAGGTAGCAACAATAGGGGAGGGTTTTTTTTTTTCTTTTTTTTTTTTTGTATGTTTTTTTTCTTGCCTGGACCCAGGCCCCCTTCTCTACATGTCAGAGTTATCAAATAGGCCTATTCATTAAGGACATAACAAATTTATCTTATTTTATTTACGTCTTTATCTTTAATTAAATCTGGCTGATTGTGTTTAATGACAGGTTTGAGGTTTGTATATCAATTATTTTGCGACAGACATTTGCTGCACTGCAAATCTGCACTTAATCAAACTTGCGTACACGATGTGAGACCTGTCGTGACATTTGATCGTATCGTACGCACACGTTCGAATTGATAAATGCCGATCCTTGCGTGGAAATGGTCGTATGTATGGTTTCTGCCATACATTTGTTTGATAAATGAGGGCCATTGTGCTGTTTATTTAAGCAATTTCATTTCATTGTTCCACCTATGTCCTCCAGGGGGCGTCCATCTCATACACAGCGCTGGTGTGACACCTGTCAGGCTCACTTTAGCGGTGATGTCATTACCCACAGACGGACCAAACAGCACAAGGTGGGAACACTTCTCAAACGTAGCTGTTTTCATTTGGATTTCTGTAATGGGAGGTTTTTCCTCCTCAAGTGGTGACGTCTCTCCTCTCTCTCTCCAGAAGTGTAAGCAGCTGTGTTGGCCCTTCTGTTCGGTGTGTAAACGTCACTTTAGGACGCCCAGGAAGTTTGTGGAGCACATGAAGTCTGCAGAACACAAACAGCAGGTCAGCAGGGGGCACAATTTACACATTAGTTTCATTTACTCATTTTTTTTTTTTTGAGCTCTGTAAGACTGACTAAACATTTCTGTCTCCTTCAGGTGCAGCAGGAGAAGGCTCAAGAGGATGAGCTGATCATAGTGGATGCAGTCGGCTGCTTTAAGGGAGAGGAGGAGGAGGAGGAAGAAGAGGAAGAGGAAGAGGAAGAGGAGGTGGAGGAAGAAGTAGAGGTAGAAGTAGCTGAAGTTGAAGAAGAAAACGCTCCAGGAACAGAAGACGCAAGGGAGGAAGCATTTGAGGTAAAGACCTCTCACCTGCTTTGTGATAGAGTTTAGTGTGATAGAGTACTGTGTGGAAAGACCTCACTTAGTGTGTGTGTGTGTGTGTGTGTGGGGGGGGGGGGGGGGGGGGTTTGTTTGTGTTACAGGCAGCAGATTCATCCAAAGCTGACCCAGAAGAATATGACCCTCACACCACATATGGTATGTACCTGCAGCTACAGAACTGGTGTGTTTACACCAAGAGGTCCAGTTTGGTTCAGCAAACCCTGATCTTGCCTGGGTTTTACATCAGACAGTCCCGTACCCTTGGACATCACAGAAAAAGCCTCCGAACAGCATGGTTTCTGTGCCGTACTGTATGTCCAATAATCAGACTGTTAAGACTGTCAGGGCCACCAGACATACAGGAACAGAACAAACCCAAGGTTGTCTGAAGAGGCCGCTAAGGTTCTGTATGTATCGCCAAACTTGTCTGGAACTATAGTTGGTTCAAAGCTTTAATCATCGATCCTGAAGTTTTGGCTCATCAGTCTATTTGTTTTTATTAAGTTCATAAAATCTTAAAACATGTCGAGTCTTCAAATTTAATAAAAAAGGAAACCCTCATGATAAAAAAACAACTTCCACACCTGCAAGGTCAAACAACCTATCACTCCTCCTCACACCTGGAGACTTACAGCTTTGTGTCAGGGCTCCACCCAGTGTTCAGAGTCAGAATTACATACTAATTAGTCAAGGATTCTTATCTCAGTTAAAGACAAAATCAAATTAAATACAAATTTTAGCTCCAATCAGGAAAAAAAAAGTCTGGAATCAAATATCAACTGGACTTCCTATAGTTTGATGCATTTTGGTTCAGTCTTAAAAAAAAAGGTGTAGCTCAACTATTTTCTATTACTTTTTCCTACATTAATGTTATTTTTTGGTTTTATTTTGGGTACACTTAAAAATCTCACAAAAAGAGCTGTTTTTTTAAAGGACAAACTTGACTTCCAACTTGATTTTGATTCTAAGATTAAAAGATAAACTAAAGTAAGATAAAATAAATATCAGTGCATCTCTCTGTGCCTCCACAGGTGGTAGTTTTGTGGTTCCTGTTTCGGGCTTCCTGTGTCGACTATGTAACAAGTTCTTCTACAAAGAGACGACAGCACGACACACACACTGCAGGACACACACTCACTACCTCAATCTGCAGGTAACACACACACAGACACACTCGCCTCAAGCTAACCTTTATCACCAGGACATGAAGCTGGAGTCTTTAAGCTTATCAAAGTGTCAGTGTTAACTGAGATGTTAACAGAGATGTTTCAATCCATCCTGCTTCAGTATGACAGGCTGCAGCTCACAATCCAGCTGGTACACAAGTTTCTTCTGTAAGATGTTTACAGTCATCACCTGCCTGGTATAACTGTTGTGTGGCTTCCTCAAGCAAGTCTGTGTGCTTGTGTCTGAAATTTAAAAGAGGTTTAATGGCTTGTGGTTAATGTCTTTGACAGAAAAAAATATTGGATTGGACTGGATTAGATTAAATTGGATTGGATTGAATAGGATTTAGTTAGATTGGTCTGAATTGGATTAAACCAGACTGGACTAGACTGGTTTAGATTGAACTGGATTAGACTGCTTTGAATTTACTGGGCTGGACTGGATTGGGTAGTATTTATTGTACCAAAGGGGTTCATTAATTTGCAATAAAAGTCTATGCAAGCGACATGTCATAACACAGGCAGTATACATAATCAAAAAACATACATTCATACATATAAATTAAATGTGTTACTTCAATGGACACACAGATAAAATCAAACTGTAATTTTTCTTTTCCAGAGTCACAGAGCTCAGAGGAAACATGAAGATAAGGAAAGATCTGCTCTGACCTGACACTGATTCAAAGTTTTTCTTCTGTCTGCTCTACAGAGAACATATTCACATACAATGAGCCTGTTTACAAAAACAATGTACAGTGAGTGTTGAGAGAAAGGTTGTTTGCTTTAAAGAGAGGTTATTCTGCTTTTTTTCATGTGTAACAAAGTTAAAATGCAGGATGTCAGGCCTAAATGTGGGCTTAGTTAAAAAAATGGAGGTAAGAACGAGTATAGCAGTAATCTCCAGATAGGACAGCAGGCTGCTTTGAGCGGCTTCTTCATAAAAATGTCACAACAATCCAGTGAGAAAAACAGGAGACTCTCCCAAAGTGTGCAATCCCTTACTGTAAATTCTCTTTAAAAGAGTGATTTATTTATTTTAAAAATATAAAGATGCTACAAAGATTTGTAGCATGGCAGCAGTGAAGGGGGCTTCACGAGTGCTGGGATCTGAAGAGCTTGGGGGGCCTTGAATAGGTAGGAGCTGAAATTTCAGACTAGGGCTGATCCGAGGGTTTTAAAAGACACCAAGAAAAAATTGGGGGAAGTAAATTATTATTATTATTGTTATCATTATCGTTTTATTTTTGTGTTTTTTTTTTACCATCAGAGTACTTAAAGAGATTTTTACCATTTATACTGAAAGTTCCTTTTTATAGAAGAAAATGTAGACTTAACGTGACTTTTTGATGCTAATTTTTATTTTGTTTAATATATTGATAAGGTAAAATGAGACTGTTATTGATTAAACTTTTGATAAGCCTTATTGTTGCATTTTACTTTGTTGTATTTTATTTGAATATTAAGTTATTTTCTGAAAACTATATAAACTATATATATAAATTCTCATTTACTGATTCATAAACTTTATTTGATCATTAATATTTCTGTTATGCTTTATAAATGGAAATAGGCAGATACAACACAAATAATCAGCTGTCCTGGTTTTTATATGGACTAAATTAACTCTATATGATGTCTTTTATAAAGGGATCATCATGTTAATTTCCACCGGGTTAGTCAGACAGCTTACTTCTGCGGGATATCAGCACTTTTCAGACTGTCTTCGTCCACGTGGCATGTGTCACCATGTCCACTCCACAGGGGGCGCTGTCCCCGCACAGCGCAGAGGATTGTGGGTCGGAGGAGGCAGAAGCGGAGCATCATCCTCACCCCAGACAGACGGCGGGCCCGGACAGAGAGTTCTCCTGGACTTTTAACTGAACTGGAAGCCGTTTCTCCGCACTGAAGTGCCTTAACAGCGGAGGGAGAGATGGCACACGGAGACCTGATGAGCCAGGCGGAGGACGTGGCGGACCAGGTGAGCTGCTGTGCCGACCAGAGACAGGCTGCGACCCCGGCAGACAGCTGTAGTCCGAATGTCCAATGTCACCAAATTCCACTAGAAATCTCGAAGTTTTAAAGATCTTTGAACAACATGTACATTTGTCGTGGATTAGTGTTGTGTATCGTTCAATTCGGCATGCAGAATATTCAAGCATAGCTAATTGTAATGAGAATAAACTTAGTATAACTTTTACTAAATCACAGACTGTTGGGAGTCGAGTTTTCTTTGGGCAGAATTAGGGTGTAGCTCTTCGGTCAGTTGCGAAATCCGAGTGTTACTGAAATACCAGGTGTGACTTTAAGGTGAAGTTAATCATGTTAATCATGAAGTAGTTTTTATCCCTCGACCTTAAAGCCTTTATTTGTATAAACTTGTAATGGATGATGCAGGAGCCGCAGATAAAGCCTTAAATTCTCTTATTTTTGTATGGAGTCTTGTATGTTCGCTTCACCCCAAACACAGAACATTTATTAGGTAAAAAATTCCCCAAATAAAAAGAAAACGACACGTTGGTAAATTAACCTCAATGCCGAAGTGATGACTGATAACTAACTCTAAACAATAGGCCTGTTATTATTATCTGCTGTTAGTGAATGATGCAGGATGAGAAAGAAAACTTTGAATTCCTTCATTTTCATATGGACTCTTGTATTCGGTTCGCGGCATTTTATGAGTTTTGGATTTTGGGGTTCATATAAAACATTGAAGTGAAACCTTAAATATCGCCTTTCTTTTTTGTGTCTCTATATAGTATATGTGATAACTGCTTCATAAACATCTGGATGGACGAAATCAAGCATCGAAGCGACAGTGAAATCGATTGAAAAAAATCAGCCATGATCATACGCCGAATGAAAGAAGTAGTCGTGGTTGTGTACATAAAGTCTTATTTTACCTGTACTCGGTTGTAAATTTTTGCCGACAAGCACTGAAAGTTAAATTAGCAGATTTCAGTACGGAGACTGGTGTGGGGAATGTAGCACCAAGTGAGCCGAAAACAATAAATCTGAAAGTTAGCCCCATCATAGTGAAATAAGAAGAAAATATAAGGAAATTAATGCATACGTTAGCGTATTCGTTACAGTTTTGTTGCAGGTGTGCAGTATAAATCACTTCCTACTATTGCAACAGGTAGTTACGGTGCCGCTGTGTCAAAGTGCGGAAATGAATGAGCACTGCAGTTTGATAACATCCCCATCTGATCACTGTGATATTGAGCAATACTCCACCGTGGACAAAAAGACTTCATCTACTTCAGGAAGCAGACTGATGAAGCTGACTGGCTGCCACATACACACTCTGATCATAATGGTACTAGCCTGCTGCTAGTCTCCTTAGCTCAATGAAACCAAATGCAGCCAAGCTACACGTCTGTTTGTCATGCTGCTGTTGTACCTACAGAATGTGGTTTGTCATTGTCCTGCTGAAACATGAAGGTATTTAAAAAAAAAAGCCATTGTCCAAATGGCAGCATATGTTGCTTCCAAACTTTCATATGTACTTCAGAGTCAATAGTGACCCTGGATGTGCAAGCTACTCCTGCTAAGAGCACCTATGCGTCCCGTACCATCACAGATGCTGACTTTTGGATTATGCACTTGTAAGCAGCAGTGTAGTCCCTCCACTCTTCAGAGAAGAGGATGTGGTGTCCATGATTTCCAAAATGAATGTCAGTTCTTGATTTTTGAGATCACAGGACTGTTTTGTCACCACGCCTTGGTCCAGCTTAATCAAGTTTGGGAGTTATTCTGAATCCATTTTTACTACAATTTCTGCTTCAGAGTCATGCCAAAGTATTAAGATGTTTTCTGACCGTGTCACAGCCATTGGCTTTAGAGACCTGATGAAGACGTTAAATCTGCATGTGAAAACACAGCTAGAAATTCTAAACCTCTCCAGCTTTTATTAGCCATCACTGACCACCCCTCTCTCTCCTTTGATGTAGTTCCTGCGGGTTACCAAACACTACCTCCCCCACATGGCCCGGCTCTGCCTGGTCAGCACCTTCCTGGAGGATGGGGTCCGGATGTGGTTCCAGTGGGGGGAGCAGAGCGAGTACATTGACGCTACCTGGAGCTGTGGACGCTTCCTCGCCAACATCTTTGTCCTGCTCAACCTGCTGGTGCAGCTGGGTAACAAACACAACTTGATATGTCGGCTTTTCTAGACCTGTGAGAGCTTTTCCTGATGTGATGAGTGGATCTCTGTAATCGCATTGATCCAGTAACTGGGCAAAAATCTGATTTGATCTGTTGTTGTGATGAGGAATATCAGATGGTGTGTTTACCTGTGAACAGACTCAGCGTTCATTCCTACACTCTGTGTCTATAGGCGGCTGTCTGTTGGTCCTCAGTAGAAACTTTGTCCAGTACGCCTGCTTCGCATTGTTCGGGATCATCACCTTACAGGTAAGAACTCACAAACAAATGCACAAATTACCAAAGCAATTCAGACCACAAAACTCAGAATATTGTGTTTGTGTAGTCCTAAACTTTGACTCCTCCTTGCAGACAGTGGCCTACAGCATCCTGTGGGACCCAAAGTTCCTTATGAGGTGAGTTTCCAACCTTTGCTCAGGTGCATCTTTGTCTTAAATCATCAGCCAAAATCACAGCAGCAATCGCTGACTAAAATCAGGTTCATGGAAGAATCTGATGGTCAGGATTCGCTGATTTTGAGCTATAGGATCTGGTTTTGTCATTTGGAGTTTTGTAGATGTGTGTTCTGGTTCTGTCAATATAAATATTACTTTGACCAGAACATGTGTGCTCAACAAGACCTGTTTGACTGCATCATAATGTCACTTTGAGGATGTACCAGAGCTAAAAAGTGGGTTGGGTACAAAAAGGAAGCCAACAGGAGGTGTGAAGAATTCATATTTACATCCCTTCTCCTCCTGCTTTCTGCAGGAACCTGGCGTTGGGGGGAGGCCTCCTTCTCCTCCTGGCAGAGTGCAGGGGAGAGGCTCGCAGTGTGTTCGCAGGAGTTCCTTCCCTCGGCGATCAGAGCTCTCCGAAGAACCTCCTGCAGCTCGGAGGTCGAGTCCTCCTTGTCCTCATGTTCATGACGCTGCTGCACTTTGACCTCAGCCTGATCAGCGTGAGTGTGGCACACAAACACACTCAGGAACCTCAAAGGACATCACATGTAGATTTTCTTGAAACTAACACTGAACATAACCTTTCAAAAATGACAAAAAACACTTTTCTAGCTTTTGTTGCCAATAGACTGTAAATCATTTGTTTCCAGTCCTTTGTGAGGCTCCAGATCTGTACCTGCTGTTACTTCCCTGTTTTTAGAGTCACCTGACTCTACTTATAGATTGTGGTAGAGCCATTTCTGATTTTAAGTATTGCGTGCAAGTTAGTGTTGTGTTCGTCTTTTGTAATGCTCTTGTTGGCCCGGTAGGTGGCATGTGTGCTACCATAGGGTGAGGGGGAGCTGTCTCACAGTGGCTCTGAAAACATTAAGGAGGGAAAAATAAAGTCTACACAGAAGATAGTTCACAGTTTGACCGTTCAAGTCAAGTTAAGTCGTCCCTGAATGCATCACTTGTTTTCAAAGTGCAGCTCAGACCCTGAACTGCTCTCCTCTAGCTGTGTGGGAGTCCTCATCATTTCCTCTTCTGCTCTCCAGGTCCTACAGAACCTTGTAGGCACGGCGCTCATTGTGCTGGTGGCCGTGGGCTTTAAGACGAAGCTGGCGGCTCTGACTCTGTCTGTTTGGCTGCTCTGCATCAACTTCACCTTCAACGCCTTCTGGAGCATCCCCTCGTACAAACCCATGCACGACTTCCTCAAGTATGACTTCTTCCAAACCACATCGGTGATCGGAGGCCTGCTGCTGGTGGTGGCGATGGGGCCTGGAGGGGTCAGCATGGACGAGAAGAAAAAGGAGTGGTGAGGAGGAGACGAGAAGAGGGAGGAGGTAGAGCTGATCCTTAACGGACAAAGAAGAAGTGATGCTGAATGAGGAGAGGAAGAGGAGGAAGAAAAGAAGGACCCGATTTTTTATTCCAAACATTTTAAAAAAGAAATGAAAAAAAAAGAGTTTTTATCATTTTTTATTCACTTCCAGAACATCGTCATATGTGACTGATGCACATCTGGGCCCTAGTTTTTATAACAGAAACACCAAAGTTGCTAACAAACATTAGTTGACAAATAGAGGCACAGTTTCGATTGAGCAGAGCAGAAAAAAAAAACAGTTTTTAATTTTATTTTGGATCTGAGCGTCTAGTTGGTCTATCTGCAGTGTTTCTGGCTGAGTTCTCCTGAGGTAAGAGAGTTAGTGGTTTGGTAAACATTGAAAAGAATCTTTCTGCTAAAGCAAAATAAACGTTACATTTGCTGGTCTGAATCATCCATCCCTGCATTATTTGTCCCTTTCCGAACCTTCCAGTTCAGATTGAGGGTCAAAACATAGCGATATTTCATAATTCATCTCTTTAAACAAAGACAAGTGACTTCGTAGCATAGCAAGAGGGAAGGAGTCTGCTCTAGTGCTGGTAGCTTTAAAAAGACAGGAGCTGGAATCGGGGCACCAGACTTGAAGCTCTCCAAACCACAGCTCAGGGGTTCGGATCACTGAAGTCATCTGAGGTGTCTGAATGTGATCCATCAAACCAGCCTGCCTTTGGTGCCACAGGTTTTTGTTTCTACTGATTTTTATACACCTGTTCCCAGATTAGTTAGAAAACACATGCCATTTTTCCTCTTCTTCCTCCCCTCAGGCCTCACATTGACCATTCAGAGACTCCCTGAGAGTCACATGATGTGTGAGCATTGTATGAATGCTGCTGTTTAAATGTTTTTACTGCCAGGTGAGATTTGACACACAGAAAAACAGGATCTGAGTCTTCATCAATCAGCTGCCTCCATCACCTCTCATATTTAAATATTATTTCTGGGTCACTGAATATTTCTTTGAAGATATTGTAATGACTGGAACTGTGCAGCAGATGGAGCTGTTTTCCTGCAGCACAAAACAACACGTTCCTTTCTGTCTTTTTGTAACATGATTTGATTCCCACCGTTTTTTTGTTTCGCTGTGTGAAAAGCATGACAGCATCTGTGTGTGTCTCTTGTCTCTAAATATCAATGCAGTTGTGAAATAATTTTCTATTGTGTTTTTGTAGAAGATGTTTAATTAATAAATCAGTCCAGCATCATGTTGCTTGTTGTGTTGAGTTTAATTTTTGTGTTGTGTTACTTCTTCTCTTTATTAAATTTCATAAATGTTTTTGAGAATTGTTCAGGCAAGTTTCTGGAGTTTTAAAAATTAAATGTCCAATTCTGGCCTCATGTAGACATGAGGACATCTTAACAGTTTGGGGTCTTATATGTCATGGTGCACCAAATGTTTTCAGTAGGTGACAGGACTGTGGGCAGGACAGTTTAGCAGCAGGACTCTTAGACTCCAGAACTATGCTGTTGTAATCCCTGCAGAATGTGATTTGTTATTGTTTTGCTGAAATATGAAGGTCTGCCCAGAAAGAAAGGTATCTTGATGGCTGCATATGTCACTTCAAAACTTGTAAGCCAGTATTTAACATTCAGTATCAGTGGAGCCTCCTGAGATGTAAAAGCCAGCCATCCTGTGGGCATTTTAGCTTCTCTATACCAACGGGGATGCTTTCAAATATGTGTTGATTACAAGCTTGAAGATGCAGTATCCATGATTTCCAAAAAGAGGCTCTGAAGCCTTTGATCTCTGGACTTAAGGCTCTAACTTGATAAGAGCCTTGGGTCCAGAAAAACTGCTGTTGTTTCAGGATCATCTTTACATGCAGTTTTCTGTTCATATAGTGCAGTTTCATCCTAAATGCTGTTACAGCAACCTGCAAAAAAAAAAAAAAATGTCATGCAGCGCAAAATGGAACTAGAAACTTTTCTTTTCATTGTTTGCAAATCATTTGTGCCATAACTCATAATCAAGCAAAAACAACATGAAATATTGAAACTGCTTTTTTAACTGTGCAGTAATAACAAGCCATATGTTTGTTTGTTTTTTTAGGGTGGAATGTTTGTGTTCATGTTTTCCAGAAAGAATGTCAATGTCACCTGTGTCAGTTTTTAATCAGCTCAAACCTGGAGAAGCTGTCAACATTTCTGAACAATTTTGATATTTTTCTTTTTTTGCATTCCTCAGTTTTAACCTTAATTTTTATTTGCATTCACAAACAGTTTTTTCCACAAATGATGGTTTCTGAAAGAGCCCTGCAGTGATTTCCACAACTGAGTCATGACAGTTTTTAATGGAAAGTAATGTAGTGCCACCTTAAACCCCCGGGAACACGTCCATCCAGGGTTGGCTTTTTCCTTGTCCCTTTTCTATGGTGTTGGGAATTATTCAGAATAACAGCTGTACAAACCTACTTTCAGAATATGAGCACTTTGTTAAATGTACTTAAAAGCAGGATGTGAGATTTGCAAAACATTGAAACCCCAAGGTTTGTTTAAAACAGAACATTGACACTATTTTAATTACTATTTGTAATTCCAAACATTTTTTCCCAACGTTTCTTTGAAACAAATTAAAGAATGTCTTCATTTTGAACTCGCAGCAGCAGGTGAAAGTCATCAGAGCCTCCTGCAGCGACAGGGACCACCTGTACAGGCTGCATACAGACCAAAAGAAAGTGCAATTCCTCAGCTCAACAACAGAGAAAAAAAAAATCACAGGTTTCCAGTCAGTGTTAGCCTCGACCCTCAGACAGATTACAGCTGGTGCTATTCTTCAGGACACACATACACACACACACATACTTATAGGCACTACAAAAACACTCTCACAGTGACCGGTGCGTTTGTCCAGGTCCTCTAATAACTTGCAAGACTGCAGCCAAGGGCAGCACCTGAACACCACGCAGACACATTCACACACGCAATGAAAACGTAAAAACTTCAATCATGACTTATTGATTTCTCCAAAAAGCATCAGCTGCAACTGTCAGACTGTGTATTTTTGTGTGACTCTGTGTATGTGTGTGAAGGTCTGCCTGCTGTCTGACCTCTCCTCCTCTTCCTCTTCCTCTGAGTGAATATTGAACTCTTGCAGCTAAATGTTGCTCTGGTTTTCTGGCTTTAAATTTAGAAGAAAAAAAAAAGACTTAACACCGATCTCAGCTGGTGGGCCATAATTTCAACAATTAATTTTATTTCTTATTTAGGATTGATGTGTTATCACATGACTGTATTAAAAAAGTGCATAATTCCCTTCAACAATGGTGTGTTATCTCTGGAGAGAGATAAGGTATAGTCAACCTTAACACACAAAGCCAAGCAAATCAATCCAGGGAACTTTAACATTTCACCTCTGCCAGGTAACATTTTGGATTATATGAAATATGAAATATGGCGGATATGCATGTTTTGTTTTTGTATTTTTCTGACCTGGAGTGAGAGAAAGAAATGGCACAGAAACAGACACAAGAAGCTAAAATAAATATCAGCCCAATCAACAAAGACTGGTATAGACCCTGGCTTTTAACTTATAGTGTTTAACAAACAACTTAATAGTGCAGAAAACTGACTTTGGTACTCAGTGGGCAGCGGGCGTTAAACTATTGCTGTGGTCCTTGCAATTTCAACACTAAAACAAAATAATGGCAGAAAAACGCAAATATCTTTGTTACGGTTTATAATAGCGCACGGTTAACCGTTACTCTCTCCGCACATCAAGCACGAGCAAAATTATTCGCATGAATGAATTACATGTGAAGTCAATGCAACGACGCAATAAAACGCTTCTACTACCCTGGCAGCATGAATGACGTGAATTGGGCGGGAGCTGAAAATGTCTCAACTTGAGCAGGCATCCCCATTGCGGTAAGTAATCAGCATGAAGATTGCCAAGTGATGAATGAAAACGGACGGTTGTTCACTGGTATGAAGGATGAAGGACAAACTGATCTTGTAGGTGTGTTGGTGCTCAGAATTTTATGATACCTTGATACCGAAACTGGTATAAAAAGAAGCTTGCCTGGAGGCAAGTGAGTGAGGAGGTCGGATTACCTGGTAAATTGTAAAAAACCTGTCTATCACTTGAGCCAGCTGATTGAATTGGTAAGGAATTCCCGTTGAAATTACCATTGGCACGCAAATGAAGCAAGTAAACACTATTCATTCGCGCATCTAGATTTGCAGGAATTAAGCGAGTTGATGATTTTACTTGTGCTTGGTGTGAGTGGCCATTAGTCAACACTGTTGCCATGGAAATGTCGAAATGGTTGAATAGAAGTTGAAGGTGGTTAACAAGTAAAATAACATAGACTACTCTGTATAATGATTCAAAAATCATCAATCCAAGTCCTAAAATGTCAGTTGTTTGGAAAAGCTGTTGCTAACCGACCAGTGGCGGCTGCTGGTCTTTCAAGGAGGGGAAGCTCATTTTTCTGGCGTACATCATAATTGTATTTGTTTATTAGTATGTAACAGAACAGAGTCGCCAAACACAACGGCAGTCGTTTTTAACAAAGACAAAAGTCGCTGAGGATCGGTAAAGTCTCCGGAGCAGTTAAGAACAACGGAATGAATGACTTGGAAAACGCTCTGGTAGATGTTTTATTCTTCAACATCGCTGATTCGCTTGTTTAGCTGTCAATCAAAAAAGGATTTCGCCTCAGACAGCTCATCCAATCATGGATGCAGAAGCTTGGAGTCTGGGAGAAAGTCGGGACCGCCCTCTCGCCATAGAACTCCAGTGAAGCTGGGCTTCCATTGGGCGGGACAAAGCCCAGCATTTATCCAATGAGCATCTAGTTTCGCTGCTGGAACAACCCACTTTAAGCTTCCACATTGAAGTCAGCAGAAGCCCAGCGTCCGGCTGTTTAAAGCGCTGAGGCGCTGCGAGGATGAATGAGAACGAAGTTGTGCCGGTTACCTGTGATTATCAGCTTCTTATCACAGTGTCTGAACAAAAGATGAAGGCTTTCTAGTGCGTATTTAGTTAATGAAATGTACACACAGCCGTACGTATTTCACCACTTTTTCTTTTTTTTGGGGGATGACATCTTAAGGGAAGCCGAGCTTCCCTTGCAGTCTTACAGCAATCGCCACTGTAACCGACGTATCTTCGGCACAATTCAATGTTGACTAACTATGGAGTCCCTGAATTACATTTTGCACATTGACTTATCATACAGACACAATGTCTACAATAAACATACAATAAGACCTTATCCCAGAGTAAAAAATGCCCAAACTCTGGATAGTAAACTAAAACAGCAGAAACTGAGACAGAACTGATATTATATTTTTGTTTAAGGAAATTTTCACCTCAGTTCAGTCTTTTATTTTGCTTCTTTTAAATCAGTGTCTCAGCTCTGGGTGTGTTCCATCTTCTTTCAAACATGCCATGGTGCAGCCCCTCCTGAAAAAGAAAAATCTGGACCCCTTGATTTGATCTAATTTTAGGCCTATTTCTAAACTTCCTTTTATTTCCAAGGTTTTAGAGAAAGTCATTTTTAACCAACTCCAAAAGTTTTTACAGAGGGCCAGTGTTTCTGAATTGTTTCAGTCTGGTTTTAAGTCTCTTCACAGCACTGAAACTGCTCTTTTAAAGGTTTTTAATGATCTTTTGTTAAATCTCGACTCTGGAAACTGTGTCGTTTTGATTCTCCTCGACCTAACAGCGGCATTTGATACAGTGGATCATTCAATCCTCCTATTACGCCTGGAACACTATGTAGGCATAAAAGGGACTGCCCTGATGTGGTCCAAATCTTACCTCTCTGGGAGAGTCTTCTCTGTTCGCATGGGACAGTTTTCCTCCTCCGTTGCCCCTCTGACATGCGGTGTTCCCCAGTGGTCAGTCCTGGGCCCTTTACTGTTCTCCCTCTATATGCTACCGCTGGGGTCCATTTTTAGGAAGCACGGTATCCCCTTTCATTGTTTTGCCGATGATGTACAGGTGTATTTGCCAGTGAAGGCACCTACTAAAGACTCGCTCCAGGCTTTGATTAACTGCATGAAAGACGTTAAAACATGGATGGACCTAAACTTGCTAAAACTAAATGAAAACAAAACAGAGGTTATCCTGTTCGGCCGTCCCGACCTGGTTCAGGTCCTTGCCAGCTCCCTCAACCCATTAGCACCGTACGTAAAATCTCATGCCAGGAATCTTGGGTTTATTATTGATGGTGCCTTCAAACTGGACAAGCAGGTCAGTGCTGTGGTCAAGTCCAGCTTCTTCCAGCTGAGGCTTTTAGCAAAGATTAAACCATATCTCAACCAGAGAGACCTGGAAACAGTAATCCATTCTTTTATTACGTCTCTTTTGGATTACTGCAATTCTCTTTACTTCGGAATTGACCAGGCTGAGGTTAACCGTCTGCAGCTCGTGCAGAACGCGGCAGCTCGCCTCCTTTCTGGCACCAAGAAGCGTGAGCACATAACTCCAGTGCTCTCTTCTCTACACTGGCTTCCATTTAGGTACAGGGTCGTTTTTAAGATTCTTTTATTTGTTTTTAAATCTCTGAATGGGCTGGCCCCAGAGTACCTGGCTGACCTTGTTAAGGAACAACTTAGAAAAACAATATCAAGCATCTTGAGTCAAAAATAACTAAAAAATAATACAAAATCTCAAAAACAAACAAACAAACAAACAAAAAAAAGACAATGAAAAGAAAGAAAGCAGTGTACTCCATCCAAGTGACTGACAATCAAACTGATAAAGGGTTGATAGTTTGCAGGTCGATCACTAGATGGTGCTCATGCTATATATTCTTCCAAAAGATGGACACACTGATTGAGACCCTCCTCAGATTCCGGGTGAAGAAATTCAAATATCATAGAAAAAATGCTTCCTTGAGTCCTGTCATTTGAAAAAGTTAATATAAAATATGTCTGCATTAATTACAAAAAAAAAAAGAATATTTTACACTCATTTTAATGTTTATTTTGATTTTTATGGCTGACACCTCATGATTTTTCTGAATATTTTCCAACATTAAGTTAAAAACAGGATTTTAATTAAAAGAAATGGACAACATTTATTCATACACTTGGTCAGGGCTCCTTTGTGAATCTCTGTTTGACATGATTGATGAAAAATGCTGCACTTTTGTTATGATGTTCTAATTTGCTGGGATGCACCTGTAAATATTCTGTTACAAGGACTCTGGATAAATGCAATACATTTTGTAAAGAATAGAATAAAATAAGCACCCCTACATGAACCTAGAAACATTCAATTCTGAGTCATAGCATTATCATCATATCATTTCTTGAAAGTGACACCTGTCAGGAAGTTTTTGGACAACAAGTCGACATTAAGATTTTAAGTTAGAAGCAGGAAAATATGAGCAAGAGTAAGTGACTCTGACAGAGACCAAACAGTGATGGTTAGATGACTAAAACAGAGCTGCTACTGAACTGTAGATCTGATCTGTGGGGTGCTGCTGGGCTGCAAAATTGGTCCAGTAAAGGAAACCTGGTGTACCTGGAATTGGGTCATACATGCCAAAGACATGCGCAATATTACTGAAGTGATAAAATTCCATTTAGGAAAATGCAGCGTGCTCTGACCCTTTGACAGATAACATTACAGTTACAGCACCGAGTTAGTGTTTCTGTGTGAGTAAATTAGCATAAATTGTCATGCATGTAACTCGGTCACTTGACTATCAAAATAAAGCAATTTTCATATTACATAATTAAATCAATCAGTGAATGAACAATAAAACACTACAGGGAACAAAAATATACTTAGAGGAATTTGATAAAGAAAAGGCTGGATAGAGATTATTTCTATTGTACAATAGAAAAAAAGGATGGGGGGGGTGGGGTTAACCAAATACATATGAAATAACCTCAGAAGAGGAGGCATACAGGAAGTAGGGGCTGCCTAACATAGAACAAAGTTGTAAGGTCCTTTAGTCACACTTATCAGGAAGATTTTGTGTAATTTTAGTTAAATTAACTTTAAATATAAATGAACCTACTCAAATCCATTCAGCAGTCAGTGGCTTAAATTATTGATCAGCGGAAATGGTACAATTATTGCCCAAATAGTGAGGCTTCAGTTATGTGCATGCTGACATTGTGTAGTTTATGCATGGGAATGTGATAAGAAAGAAGATTTGATTGCAGGAGAAATATTGTTCTTTTTACTGAAAAACAAGTTTGTATACAGGCTATCTGTATCAATGTCAGTATCAGCCAAAATGTCTCTAAGAATAAAATCAAATACTGTAGATCATCATATATTAAGGGTGAATGTGAAGATGTCAGAACACAAAAAAACCTCAGTTTTCATAGAATTATGCTGCATAGCTGCACACCAAATTAGAAACACAAACTTTTTCTTTATTAATGTTATTATTATTATTTCATCAGTTTCAATTAACTGCCCCTTTAACTGTTTTATTTGTCTTTTTTTATTTTGTACTTCAAATACTTAAAACACACCTTGAAATATGGGCTCAGGAAGGCTCTCTTAATATGGATACTATTACCTTTTTATACAGTGGAGTGAAAATGCTGCATTAAAGCAAACTTTCTTCACTAAATCTGTCAAAACTATACAAATTCATGTATTTTAACAAGCCCCTAGCAAACTGTATCATTAGTTTCATATTGTTCAAAATAAAATGAAATAAATTAACATCAGGAGAGCGTGGTTAAATCTACAGTTCCTGGTATAAACAGCGGGATTTCATTAAGTTCTCTGATACAGAATTAAAGGTGCCATTTGTGACCCTTCTCAGAAAGTTTAGGATGAAGGAGTGCCAAATTTATACCTGTTTTTTCCAGTAAAATAATTATTGAACTTTTATTTTTTAGATATATGACTTTAGTCACAGACTGTGTTCCTGTTCACTCCTTTTTATCTGGTAGATTTTTTTCCTTCTGCAGGATTTAAAGAATGAATTTGAAGAATTTGAACTGCATGTGAAAGAGTTTCCTTTACAGATTCTCTTCTTTTTGGTGAAATGCTTTAAGTCTGTGCTCTCCTCTTTTAAAAAAACTCTGAGCTGCTTTAATCATATGAAAGATACTTTATAAATGAATCTGATAAAGGGCTGCAAACGATGGTGATTGTGGATTAATGAGTTTATTAAATTCATTAATGGTTGAGATGTTTGGGTCTCAGAGACACACATATGTTCAGAGACCTTGGTGTGTGTAAGTGTATGTGTGTCAGTGTGATTATAATTATTTGTATCAGAACTTGAAACACAGAGGGACCTCGGCTCGATTTTGTGTTTTCTGTTTGGATGATGACAAAAAAAAAAGAAAAGTTGTTTGGTCTGAAAAATACTAAATGAAATGAAAGATATAAGACTGATTAATAATTAAAGAGAGACACCGTGTTCAGGTCTGCTGGTTCAGGGACACACCTGTTTTAATTCATCCTAATTACTGTATGTGTGTATTTGTGTTTTATAAGCTCTATTGGAGGAGAAACGTTAAAAGCTCAAGGATTTAGTCTGAGACATTTACTCTGTGTGTGAATGGATATTTCGAATTATCAGCAGCCGGTGTGATCTTAAATCAACATAAGAAAAAAATAGAATATGCCTCTCTGATATCAGTCTATGGCTGTGGAATATTGGTTCAGTCCTGCGGTGCATGTTCAATAAAAAGCTTTCACAGTGTCAGGCAGACTGCAGACAGACGGCTCCTTTAGGGGCACTAGAAAATCAGGTAGAAATGCAAAACAGCAATAAAGTCATTAAATCCTTTGTACTTTAATTTTTATACTAGCTTAATTTTGACCTTTTTCCACAGAACTATCCCCAGGAGAATAAATCTGTTGTAGGTGTATGTATTTATGCGCATGAATCTATTATACATGTAACTTCATTTTGCATCCTTTATACTGTATTTTGTTAACATTATTCTTAAACCTCTGTGGCGGCAAAAGAGTATTTTGCCCACAGCATTTTGGCATTTTCCTTTTCTCCATACATTTGCTGGAGGCGTACGAGCATGTGGCAGCAGATATAGATACTGCAGTTGAGGACGTACCAGCAATATTTTCCACTATAAGCCAAACCTGTGCAGCCTGCCAAAGTATATTTCCTGATCATTTTAGCATTACCCGTTTTATTCATTTCAGATTACAAGCCATTCTCATGACTTTGAAGATTCCTCTCTGTAACGCGGGGAAACGTGTTGCTCTACAGATAACAGAGAGAAAAAGAGGCTTTGTTTGTGGGACAGCTGTATAACCAAGACAGACACATTACAGATGTTATACATTTGACATATACCTGGATTTATTCCATTTTTATTCAGCAAAAGTAGACTCTTTTGTCCAACACATACTGAGAAGTGTTTCAGAAACAGATTCAAACTTGGATTGGCTAGGATTTTAGATATGAGATGAGGAGGTGTAAAGTGTATAGCTAAGCCATTGTAGCTCACATTGGAAATGTGTGATTGAACTGCCATGGCATGTACAGAGCAAACACTAACCCATCATCAGCATACAGTCTAAACAAGAGTATAGATGGGATGTTACTGCCTGCTCAGACCAATCTCTTTTATTTTGAAAATCTCACTAATTAAAGCATGAATTGGTGAATTCTATATTGACACAGCTGAGGTTTGTGCCTAGTTTAGCTGGTGACACTTTGCAGACAGCTTGTACTCTAAGAGGCCAGACCCCCATTTAATCATATTCAGAAGCCTGAAGCTGCGGAGTCATTGTAAAGAGATCGACTCTTTAAAGTTAACTTAATCTGGTCCAGATCAGTTTTTAGAACCAGGCTGTAAACATGTTTTATTCTGATGTGAAGTTGAACTTTTTAAAATGGGGCCTAATGGGGATAGACTCACTTTCGGAGCCAGCCTCTAGTGGCCACTTGGAAAACCAAAGCTCCTGCCCCATAACATGGGTTTAAAGAAGTAGTTTTGTTTAGAATCTAAAAATGCCAACATTTGAGGGCTTTTTATAATTGTAATCACTTTTTATTCTTTGAAGTATGTATGTAAGTACCAGATGATGACAGACAAGTGTTCAGTCATCTGCGTTGTTGTACTCAGAGGTAATAATAATGCTCCATTAGAACCTGAACTCTTTCTGACTGCGTTATTGATCTGTGATTGATTCTTCTCTCTGTTGCTCTGATGAAATTATTCAATCCATACTTCCATTCATCCACTGAAATGATATTAAAGCTGAAGAAAGGCATGCTGGGTAGAGACTGGAGAACTGCAGAGGAACAAGAAGAGCAGGGAGTGCTCGTCTTATGTTGGTCACATTTCCTTTCCTGTAAGATTTGAGTTTAGCAGGCAATAAACCTCAGAGGCTGGATGTTGGTATTCATATTTTTCTTTTTCATCCTGCACTAAATGATCAGAATATATCCCACACAGTTAGCTTCCATGGTTTTGACTCTGAATAGAACACACAGAGAAAAAAAAAGATTCAGTCTGCCTTTATTTCATCCCCTCACTTTCTCTGCTTTTTCTCCTCATTAACTCCTCTTGACCTCCCCCTCCTCCTCCCTCAGACAGAAAAAAGGAGGAATGTGGAGAGGGTGAAGGACGAGAAAAGACGGAATACTTTTAGTGTGACAACAACAGAGACAGATCACACAGCATTAGTATTCAAACATAAAAAAGACAGACTATATTTAAAGGATAAAGAAGCAGAGAGGAGGAGGGCTGCAGGTCCACAAGAGCCACAGAAAGAAAGGACAAAAAAAACAATGACAAACTCCATTTAATCATCATCACTCTGGATTATTTACACCATACAGCTGATGTGTGATGAAACATATACAGAGCACAGTCTCGGTTTGAAGTGCTCTGAGATAACTTTTTTTGATTCTGTGTTTTATAAACAAGAATTTAGCCACTGATTTGATTAATCTCAAATGATACATCAACTGGAAATCTGTTCAAGAAATGAACTTCCTCCTGTCCTTCCTCCTGTTTCATTTTTTTTTCTCTCCTGGGCTTTTCTAACCATGCCATGGTGGAAATATATAAATAAATAAAAAACACTCAGCACTTAAATTAAATTCATTGAAGGTTTGGAAAAAATGTCAAAGACCTGTTTTGTAAAGGGCAAGATAAAAACTTGGCACTCTAAGGCCCAATCCCAATCCGACCCCCACACACTCACCCTCCGTTTGCACGTTTCTGTGGAGGCTCCGCCATATTGGAGGCTGTCCCAAACCACAGAGTGCAAAGGGCAACTGGACTGTTCAGCCCTTTAACAGCGAGTCTGCACCAATACACACTAAAAGCAGGTTTTGCGGGTAGAGCATCAGCAAAAATGGAGGAGGAGGAAACATCATAAATATATAAGTTCCGTATGTGTCCACCTTTGTCTCACTGACAAAAGATCAAATGAAGTTCAGAAATCTTACATGTCAAATAGTAAAGGGGGTCAAGACATGTGGAATCACTTACGATTAACAATATAATTTAGCCTCTGTCACTGTGATGGTTGCTGGAGGACTTCACTGGGACTATGAAAAAACGAAACAGCTGATGTGGCCACGATCTGTACATGATGCCCGTTTTACTGAGAAAAGAAACACTGCCATGCACAAGAACATGTCTTTGTGTTGCTACGGCAAAAAGTCTTAAAGTTTTCTAGTGGAGTGAGGAGGGTGTCCCATACCTGCCCGTCTTGTTTATACCCTCCCCCTTTCAATAGAAGCGCCCTCCACAGTTGCAAGTGTAACTTCATTACGAATGACACTTGGTAGTGAAGGGCGAGTGTGTAGGTGGTGGACTGGGATTGGGTTTAAGACTTATTTAGTGAAAAACAGTGAAGAACATTTCCTGTTAATGCTTTAGGGGGCGCTATACACAGGGGGCAAAGGTCAGACTAATTGTGAAGGGGGTGTGAGAGGGAGTCAAGGGTCATGGGAAAGTAGCGGGTTGACTCTTGACCCTGCTGGTGTTCAGGTGGGTTACCTGATGATGGCACAGGTGGGAGGGGTCAGGACTGAGGTCAGAAGCAGAAACCCAGATTATATTACACACACACACACACACACACACACACACACACACACACACACACACACACACACACACACACACACACACCTGTGAGTTACCTGAGTGTGTATCAGATAAGCTGAGCTCTTTATCCATCACCATGTAGCGTAGCAGCTAATGATAGCTAATGATGTCACCACATGAGTCACTTTCTAACAACAGAATATGTACAGCATGGAGGAAATACCCTGACATCCCACTGAAGTCAAAGTCTGAGGTAACACGTTATAATTATAACAAATAATGACGGGGATATGATTTACTCATGACACACTCTTTCCCCACTTTTTAAATTTTTATAAACATTTGACCCCTCCAGGTGTCTCTCTGTTTAAACAAACATTAATCAATCTATTTCTAAGGTTCCTTCAGTGCTCACACAGCTACAGAGATGCAGTGAAGAGCTCCCTCTCTCTCTCTCTCTCTCTCTCTCTCTCTCTCTCTCTCTCTATCTCTCTCTCTCTCTCGAAGCAGCAGTCATCTCAAAGGTGAACAGTGGACAAATATCTCTATTTCGTCTCTCTGATGCTTTTGTTGTTTCCGGCTCACTGAGGAGATGAAATATCGACTGATGCTGACCTTGAAGCAAACAGTGACACCCTCCTATAGAGGTTAAAGGGGCCATGTTGGAGGCCCTGACCTCTAGCGACAGCTGACCATAACTGGGTCTGTGTCGAGACCTTATTTCATTTTTTGCACCAATATGTTTATATTTTTTCTGCGTGTTTGAAGTTCCTGCAGAGTAAAGACAATGGTTATACATACTGGAAATATGATGCTCTACCAAAACTGTTAATTACCCATTTTAGAAAGTAATGCACAGACAAAAGTGCCTCATTGTCACATTGTGTTGGAATAACCAAATAAAATACTTTAAAGGTAACATTTAGGAGCTTATCAAATCTGCAAAATAATCAGTTACACTCTCATTTTATGGTTCATAAACCTTAAGACCGCTATCTGTTTCTGTTGAGTCCCAGTTTGACTGTAAATAGCAGAAATATGGGGGAAAAGGTTACAGACATGTTTGATATTTCATGCTTTTCTTTTTTTATAAAAAAAAGAAAGGAAAAAATAAGGGATTAAATGAATATGTTTATTTTTGTTGTTTTATTCGTACTCGATTATGTTGATTTGTATCATTTTGATATGTTTGACATATAAACACACTGAGTGATATATATTCCCAAGGATTGATGGCTAACTTAGCCGATCTCAGTGAAGCTAGTATTAAAACTTCATTTTCCCCCCCATGCACTGCATTTGGATCAAAAGTTTAAAATTCAGCCAGTCACTTTTTCTTGATTTATCACACCCCTTTAAATACCCTATTAAGTATTTGGTTTGGTTTGGTTTGGTTTGGTTTGGGTCAGGTCATGTTAGCCTAAAGTTGCACTTTATGTTTGCCAGATAGAACACCCTACTACACATACACCTTCATGCACATCTAACACACCACTGATTCTACAGATTTGCACACCTCATTTGTTGCATATTCTAATTTGGCTTAACCTGATTAAATAAAGTATTATTTTGAATTTAGTACATAGTGTGTGTCTCCCCTCTTTGTTATGACCACTTGAGCCAGGTCATGACAAGTAGGGGTTCGTCCATTAGGTTCGTGTAGTTTGGTTATATTTTGCTGCTTGGAGGTGGACCTTAGGTAGCGTTGCTGAATTTGTTGTTTCGTTGGTTCAGTTTTTTAACTTGTTTTTGGTAGGGTTTTTCCTGTTCTTTTTGAATTTCAGCTTTGCTTGAAGGGCGACACAGCATGTATTATATGGAGGCTCTGGATGGCCAATAAGTGTGTGGGTTTTGTTTTCCATTCAGAAAATAAATGTTACTGTCTTGATGAACTGTGGGCAGAGGCTTCGCCATCAGTCTGTGGGGCACTTTCTGTTAGGGGTTGTTAAGAAGGCCTGATCATGTTTTCTGGCCAGGCTCATTCAGGGCTGTCCTAAATTAACTCATAGACTTTGGGGCACAGACTCCTTTTCAAAATTAATAATAAGAGAAGAAGCCTTAACAGTTCAGGAAGTCTTTTAAGATAAACGTCTTAAATCTGTCATGTAAAGGAGGAAAAAAAGTGTTTTTGTTAAGTGATTTGGGTAAAATGACCAGTCTGATGAAGCCTGATTGGATCCTCAGTTAATGTTGTTATAATTAAAAGTCTGCAGAGATTCATGATTTTCTCTGTATGAATGGACACGTCTTGTCCTGTGAAACGTTCAACGCAGCATTTAAGATAAAAGCTCGACTGCATTTCTCCACCTGCTGCTGAAGCTCCAACACAAGGCCAGGGGGGCCGAGAGCTCTCAATGATGCTTTTAATTTGCTTTATCTGCATTTGAATACCTGTCAGGTACAACACAACATGCATGTGTGAGTGTGTGCGTATTTGTTTGTACCTAAATGAAGAGCTCAATCAGGAGAAAGTCATTATAAGTGACTGACAATTATGTACAAGGCCACAGGAGCTGGCCTTGTGATGTACCGTGGTCCTTTTAGTTCTCTCCCTCTCTCCCTCTCTCTCTCTCTCTCTCTCTCTCTCTCTCTCTCTCTCACACACACACACACACACACACACACACACACACACACACACACACACACACACAGAGAGAGAGAGAAAGAGAGAGAGAGAGAGAGAGAGAGAGAGAGAGAGATGCACTCAGGTGGTCCTGTCCTTCAGAGTCACTTTGCTTCATAATGGAGAACAAACTGTCAGCAGCTTCTAATGCTAATAGCAAACCTCTATACAACCTCAGGATAGCATCTACCTTGCTTTACCACTCTATCTCTCTGACTCCCCCCTTTTTCTCCCTCCCCTCTATCATCCCCCCTCTCTTTAATTGCAGTCATAGAACTTCTTTCTTTTCTTCTCTTTGTCTCTATAAAGTCTGAGCACTCAAAGCTAACCTGAGTGAAGCCGTAAATATCTAACTTTTAATCTCGTCTGTCCTCTGCAGACTTCACTGCACGCTATATTTACTGTCACCTTCTGAAAAGTCAAAACAGCTGATGTCTCATCAGTCCCAGTGCTTTTAGTGGGTATGAACTCTCTGCTATACAGTCCTACCACCTCAAAACGGTGCCAGGACTTCTTACCAGCTGCTAGAACTCTGTCCTGTCCTTTTCATTTTAAATTAATTTTAGAATTGATTTACAATTTTACAGAGCATGCGTCTTTTCTCCACACCTGCCCAGTAGTAACTAGAGGTCCTCAGCTAAAGCTTAGCCCAACATACAAAAGTACAGGCTGAGGATCTAAGGTGATCAAGCCCCCACCCTCAGGAACAATCTCCTAGAGGGGATCAGGATGGGAACTTCAGCAGCTAAAAGTCGAGTTGTAGTAGGGCTCAGACTTTTAGGCTCTTGTGAGAACTCTTTCAGCTGCATTTTGAAGTAATTGTAGTTGCTGGATAGATGATTTTGGTTGACCGGTGTACAGACCATAGCAGTAATCTAGTCTGCTTTATAAAAATGCATGTATTAATTTTCTGTTTAGTCTTTGTTTCATGGTAAAAACTAATCTGTTATCCATAGGTAATATCATTGAGGCACTGAATAAGAGGACTGAAATCATCTTGTGTAGATGATATGAAGTCGTAAATCATCCACATAATTGTGGTTGTTTATTTTGTGCGTGTGAATACTGTGTGAAAGTGAAAGCATGTACAAACTAAACTGTAGTTGTCAGAGAATTGAACCTTGGGGAACCCCAAACATGACATCTACTTGAAACTGACTTGAACCATAGTCTCTGATGGACACGGATTACAGCAGAGCCGGCCCAAGGCATAAGCGAACTAAGTGCCTGCTTAGGGCCCCGCGGCCAACAGGGGGCCCCCAAGAGCAATAAAAAAATTAATAATAATATTTTTTATTTTTTGCATGTATGAGTGAAAGTTAAAGCTTTGCTACCGCTATGTGCCTCCTGCTGTGCAACATGCACTGAGCATCCAAAGCGCAGGTAGTTGTGGGGCAAAACAATGTCGCAAAAAAAGACATGTCCTTCAGGAGCAGAGAAAAGAAAGAGGAAGAAGAGAAAAAACGCCAAGATAAAGGTATGTTTGCATGTCAGGGAATGTTGATCAAAGAGGTTTGTAAAGGTGTGTGAATGATCAACAATCAATATTATTGGAGGAAACAGAGGGCCCCAAAATCAAATTTGCTTAGGGCCCCATTGAGGCTTGGGCCAGCTCTGGATGACAGCCTGCACTGTATGATATAAACCAGTTTAAAACTGGACCAGACAAGCCCGCAGTAATCCACAGAGTCAGAGTTTCAGTTGTCTGTATTTTTTTCTGGTCAATATGAAGTAAGTGCTTGAGACATTTTAACAGGTGAAAGTTTCCTGCTTCCTCTTCAAGAAATGGGATAAAAAGTTCCCGTGTCTAGCTAGTTGATATTACACATAACAGACTGATTCAAAATTGAACAGTTCTTGATTTATTATGACTAGATTTTGACTGACAGCTGAGGTATGCCACACAAAACTAAATTAAGGTACAGCTTGTAACTTAGCAACTCTCAAGTGTCCTGTTGCTTCAATACACATTTGTTGATTACTGGAAAGCTCTGCGAACAAAGAAAGTAGAAATAAGACAAGTATGATCCAGATTACCCTGAGCACTACAGCGTCAATTTACGATCCAGCTCCTCTGTCCTCCTTCCCCTCTGTTTCCTTTTTCTGCTCCCTTTCCCCGTCTCTTTCTCTGTATCTGTTTCTTTTTTCTTAATTTATTGTCCTTTTTTTCCTCCCTTCTCTTTCCTCCTGCTCATTTCTTTAAATACATCAGTACTTTAGTCTTTCCTTCCATTTGAAGCTTTTATTCTGATACCTGTCCACTGATAGGTGTGTGTGTGTGTGTGTGTGTGTGTGTGTGTGTGTGTGTGTGTGTGTGTGTGTGTGTGTGTGTGTGTGTGTGTGCCTGTGTGTAATTAGCCTGTAGTTTCTACCCACTGAGTGTCTAACTGCTTCATAATGTCAGTGTGTCAGTCAGAGAGAGTCACCGAGGCAGAGAGGAGGAGGAGGAGGGGAGGAAGGAGAAAGGAAGAAGAGAGGAGGGAGGAGGGGATAAGTGACAGTCGGATGGATGTTGACGTCTGACAGACACATAATAGAGACGATAAACTCCTCTGTCTCTGAGTGTTTAATGACGGCAGGTTGACAGCTCGGTGTCACCCCTGATTTCCTCACCCATTATCTTGTCTGCGGTTCTTTACATAGATCCAACACACATATAGGCACACACGCAAGTATTTATATGGTTTATTTCCCAGGATTCATTTCAGTTGTTCCATCAACAGAGGAAGACCTTTTACTCCTTTAAGGCAGAACCCCACATATACCAGGTGTTTACTCAATATCTGACCATATCTGCAACGAAGATGTGTCTTACTCGGAGCAGGTAACATAATAACCTAATGCCAAGCCCATACATTTTAATTGCATGTTTAATTTACAGCATATGAGCATATTGTGAACCAAGTATTTACTCCATTTGTACTTTTTGTGTGCTGTATATATGCCCCTATATGTGTTAGTTAGTGTTTTCAAATTTATACCAGTCAGGTATCTGCTTCACACTTGATTCTATACCGTGCTCTGAGTGGGAGAACAGGGACATCTCCTAGAAGGATGGGCTGGTTTTAGGGCAACCAGGGCTGCAATAATAGGGTCACACTTGCTTGGAAAGGGTGCAAGCAGCCTAAGATTTATTCAGGCAGTAAATTTATCCCTCATTTAGACAGTAAACAAAGTGTGGAGAAGATTATCATCATCAACAAAAACATGGACAGACATCCTTAACAAGATTGTCAGACTTCTTCCAAAAAGTTTCCACGAGCTCATCTCAACTTTGAGTGTCGGAGCCAAACAAAATGAAACAAACAACAAAGGAGCTATAATGACATAATGAACACAGAGGTCTGTCCATAAACACCAAACACAGGACGAGCCAAGTCAGTACAAACTGCCATGGTAGCTTCATTTCATCGCAAACTCCAACCATAGACTGTATATAGAATGGACGCCATCTGCCTCCTTGCTGGGTGAAGCTACCCCAAGAACAGCACCCTCTGGTGACGGGCTGCAGTATAGGTCGTAGACCCCGTCTCCTCCAGCAATCCCTAGGGAGCTGTGGACAAACTTTAAAAATTTATTACAAAGAGTATTCATTTTTCTCCCCATGGTTGTGATGTTGACATGTAGTTATTGTAAGACTGGTTTGTGCTCAAGTCCTCTTTTTTCTGTGCACCTCCATTTTTAAGAGTTATTAGAGGGTTCATGTTTTCTATGATTGACACTTGATACAGCCTATGGGTGTACGAAGATTGCGTAGCTTACCCGGAAATGGAGTTTCAGGAAATGGAGAAAAAAACCTGTGAATATCGAGAGCTATTTGGCTTCAAATCCGTATACTGGCAGAAGGTGGAACCAAGTTGTCCATAGTACATACCCCCTCTCTCACTTTCTGCCAGTTGGAAAATGAGAGCCGTTGACCACACCCAGCTGTCTAGCTGGAAAGGCCAAGCATCCTCTTACTTAGGGATGCAACGAAATGAGAATTCTTGGCTGAAACCGAAAATGAGGAAACTATGACCAAAAACTGAAATTCGGAAAGAAGTTATTTTGCCAATTATTAGTACCAGTGCATTTATGGCTATAACTGTGTAATAATTTTACTAATGGCAAATGTTGCGGCCGAAAACAGAAAATGCACTGTTGGGCCATTTTTGGTCTAAAAATTTTAGGTCACCAAATTTTTGGTGCGTTCCTACTCTTACTGCACAAATTTGGAATAAAGTTCCAACAAGAAACTGTTTAAGATTACAGCGCCAAAGCCTCCATACATGAATTTGAAATAGGACACATTATCCACACAATACATTACATCACACGTGCATCACATTTTTCAGCATCTTTACCAACAATTTATGAGGACTTTGCACTCCTGCAGACTGTTACTTCTGGCATCTTTTGCACATAAATGAGCTTTTTTCAGAGGTGAAATTGTTCTGAAACAGTGGAGATTTATCCTGATCCGCCTGCTTGTCTCAATTTATTGGTTGGGTTTGCAAAATGTGGGATCCTCTCTTTTTTACATCACCAGACTGCCTCCAACAAAACTCCTGCCGTTACAGCCATGGCTCTCTCCAGGTGTTCTCACCTCACTAACTCTCAAAGTATTGGGTGTTGGTGTGAGTTTGTCAAATGCTAGCACAGCATTTAGAGTAAAGAATAACAGCTAAAACTCTGATTTCCACCGTTCAATGAAACCAAATCCACCTGTAACATCTGACCCTTGGAAAGATGCGAAGGCTCGTGAGATGTAAGACCTCCTGTCATAAACCTCCATATTAGAGAGATGCTGTGCAGTTATTTCAAGCTTGCCAAGCTCACCGTTAAGTGGCAGCAGCAGCAGGTTGGTTTTCTTTCTCTCTGCAGTATGAAAAAGGTGTAATTCACTTGTTCTGAGTGTTTCCTCTAAAACGAGAGCTGTCAGGTTACAACCTGCTGCTCAAATGAAGCACAAAGAATTCATTCACATTCAGAGAGAAAGCAGCTACAAAATGATCCCCCTTCAGGTTGACAAGTACCCCTGTGGTTTGCACTCATATGCACACACACACACACACACACTTACACACACATGCATACACACACAAAGGTAGCCTCCCCTCTCAGTGCAGCATTAAAAGGCAGCTGTCATTAAGGCCCACTGCAGTGTGTAACCCTGTGTGTATGTGTGTGTGAACTGCCATTAGGCGCCCACCGCAGTGTGTCTCGGTCCACTCTGGCCCACGGCATGCTGGGAAAATCTTCAGCTTCCCTGCCGGTCTGAGCCCAGAGCCAGAGAGCTAAATGACAGGGTTGACTCCTCCTGGACGCCCCGCACTGCGAATCCAGCGCTCCCTCCACCTCCACTGCTACCCTGCAATTAACACACTGCTGAGAGGAGAGGAGAGGGGAGGAAAGGAGAGAGGAGATGTACTTAGTTTGGATTTGAAGTTTGATGTCTTCTTGGTGAACAGGTGATGCTAACCTGCTGTCTAACCAAGTGTCTGTATAATGGACCTGTAACTTCTGTGCTGGGGAAACAAACACGCACTCGAGGTTTAGTCTTTGTACCTGTTGTGTACCTTCTCTGTGACCATCACGTCCTTGGTGTACCTGATCTATTTCAGCCATATAACCTGGAGTATTACCTAATGATACCTTTTAAATCGACCTGGTGTATCCCACTTGTTCCCAAAGGTACATACAAAACCCAATTTCATTGAAGTTGGGAAATTGTGATAAACGTAAATAAAAACAAAGCACAATAATTTGCAAATCCTTTTTAACCTATATTCAATTGAATACACTACAAAGACAAGATGTCTAATGTTCAAACGCAAATAAAAATTAACTCAGAATTTGATGGCAGCAAAAAGGAAAGGTGGCAAAAATACTGAGAAATTTGAGGAATGCTCATCAAACACCTACTCGGACCATCCTTGGGTTTACACTAGTGTACAAAGGCTGTATACCCAGTGTGTACCCTTGTGATGCCTGTCATGAACCTGTCATGTAAATGGTATTTTCTGAATATATCTTTGAATGTGTATGATGTGTGGACCTTTCATGTACATTGTGTTTGCCTTACATGTACCCTATGTGCCCCGAGGGTATACTTTGCATAAGACAGTGTGTTTGCTAAATGTAGCTGTGGTGTAGCCTACTTGCACTAAGTTTGTATCCTGTACTTATATCGGGTCTACTCAGTCTGAACCTGTAACAGACCTGGCTTGTACCTTATATGAACCCTACATGTACCTGGCATGTACCACTGATACAAGTTGGGTACACCACTTACACGGTGCACCCAGCTTGTTACCCTCAAGTACTGAACGTATTTCTGAAGTTAATCCTGCATGTATCTGATTTGAACTCCATAGATACCAATTGTGTACCCAATGTCTTACCAATATATCCCAGTTTGTACCAGAGGTTTACCCTAATTTGTAAAATGTATGGGTTTATTGCATGTGTAATTTCCATGTACAGTGTGAACCAAGTATCTACCCCATTTGTACTTTGTTCAAGCTAAATATGGAGTATTATTGTGCTCTCAGTGCGTACCCAACAAGTGTACACATACCTAATGTGAACCCCTTTACTGACCTAACTTTATTGGATGTTATTTTGTACCCAGTAAAACCATTAGTGTGTACTGTTTAGCAGTTTTAATAAGCATTTATCCCAGTCTGCACAAACATATTTCTTTTATGTACCTCTTGTGCCCAGCTAATGCCTTGTTTGTCCCTCATTTGAACCCAGCTTGTTACCCTCTTGTACTCGTTTTGTATCCAACCTTGAACCAGTGTACCTAGTTTGTGATGTGTATGGTTCTCACTCGTGAACAGGTTTTTACATGTCACCTGTTCGACATGGGTGTCTGTTATGTTCTTAAGGGGTCAATGTCAGCACTTCCTGTCCTCTTATCCCTAACCAATGATAAGTAAATTATCCAATCAAACATGAGCGCTTGTCCACCAATTAGCAGCTAATTGACCTGAGAGCCTGAGAGAGTCAAGCATGTCCACCCCCACTACCACTCTGAGTGTGTGTGTTAGAGTGTGTGTGTGCGCAAGTGTCTCAGTAGGGGTTGCTAATGGAGCAGGTAGGCTGTGAATTCATTACTGTGTCATTTATAAAGAGGCCGTTTAAATGGCCGAGTCCCACAGGGCAAAATTACTGCTCTCTGTCTGTCTGTCTGTCTGTCTGTCTGTCTGTCTGTCTGTCTAACACTTCTCATCCGGGGTCAGAATCAGCAAAAATCGCTGTATATACAAACTCAGAGGCAGCAGCATTAATGGCTCATGAGCTACTTACTCTTAAGAAATATTCTGAGTACTTCAAAATACAAGAAAAGCCCAAGGCCAAATAATCAAAGAGACTACAGAGATTGGAGTCAAAGCACTGATTCAAATGAAGTCTTCATCTATTCTGCTCTGTGTGTTTGTGTGGTGTGAATATTGTAGAAGACTGACTCTCAGTAATTGAGGCTCCACTTGTTTTCTCACACAGTGTGAGTCTATCTGTCCCTGCTGCTGTGTATCATTACACTCTGCTGGAGGTGAAATTTTCAGCCTAACAGCAACAACAGCTTGGGATGCAGAATGATGGTGACTAACTTGGTCAGAAACTGTGGTGGGCTCAGCATCAAGCTGAAACTTCATTTAGCCATGTCACGATGACAAGGATCAACCTTTTAACATAATACTAACACCTCATATTCAGCCCTGCATGTCTTTGGAGGGATAATGAGGTTAATTCTACATTTTAGAAGAAAATCCAAAGAGTCCTGATTCTTTTATGTCGTCCTTTTGGGTCAAATGGCACAAGACCATATTATGATTTTTCTTTCCTAAAACATATTTAGTAAATGGGATCATCCTACAGACCTTTAAATAACAGTATTTTAAACAGTAGACTCCAACACCTAAAGTGAGTGTGCCCACTATAATTGAGACACTCACATCTCTAATACCATGCAGGGGTCAAAGTTCAAGGTTTCTTATTGTATTTATTGCAGGTGTATTTGCTGCAAGTGCGAGCGCAGTGACGTTAGTTTGCCTTCATCCATTGGTTCCATTAGCACAAGGATGAGCCAGACTCCAAGCTCACTTAATGTCTGGATACCAAAATATATTAATTTGTGTGTGTGTGTGTTTTTTTTTTTTTCAAATCACTAAACATTAAAGGTCTTTTAAACACAGTCTGTAAAACATCATAGTTGTAGCCAAGTTTGCATGAGTGTTATCTTAAATCAGGGTGATTGTGGTATTAGATTTTCACCTTACTAATAAGCATTGCCCCCAAATTGTTGCTGGTATTGTCCTGTTATTTATGGAAAACTTAAAAAAACAATAACTGTCACTCAGATTGAGGAATGACAAGACAACGATGGAGCAACACCTAACAAACACAACCGACTTACCAACATGTCGCCAACCAGTTTTGATGTTGTGTTTTATCTGTGCAAACAGCCCTAGCACAGAAATTTCTGATTAAAGAAGAATGACCTCTTTTTCTGCATATAATTCTGGTACCAGGAAGGCAACTTACACAGGTTCTACTAGTGGTCAGGTGCAGGTGTTGATTTTTTTAGTAGTCCATAAATTTTGCTCTGCTTTCTGTTGACTCACATTTCATGATCATGACCCAATGACCTCATCAGGGAAAACCTTACATACCTCAGCAAGACAATGACAAACCACATCAGCATGGCTCTGTAGTGGAAGAGTCCTGCTGCTAAACTGGCCTACCTGCAGATCCAATCAGCCACCCACTGAAAACATCTGGTACATCATTGCACAAAAAATAAGACAGAGGAGACTCTGAACATGTGCCTGAATGACATGGAGAGGCTACATGACATGCAATGTTGGGGAAGTTACTTGTTAGTAATTTGTTACTAATAACTAGTTAAAGGCATGGTTGACGATTTGAGAAGCAGTTGAAAAAAACTGAGCTGTTGCGGCAGATTTGAAAAAAGCATCCTATCCCCCCACACACACACACAAACCTCTCCTCTCTGTGCTCCATGATGACTCCCCCCCAACCTGTATTGCCCTTCCCACGACACACCCCCTCTGGCAGAGCAAGGAGCCAGCTGGCAGAAGATCCTACACTACCTTCAAATTGGTTTCACCATGTCGGATTGCTAGTGACTAGCAGCAGTAAGCTCTGCTTAGCAGTAAGCTCTGCTACTTACAACTATTTACACAAACATTTTTGTAATTTTGACTAATATGGCAAAAGTAATGTGAGTATCGCCACTTGCCGAAAGACCCTGTGACGTCCGCCTCCGTCTCTATCTCCATTTTCATCTCTCTTTCGCATCAGCAGCTACGCCATTCAAATCAATCTCTTTTTTAAAAAAAAATATATAAACAGTGCCTTGAAAAAGTATCCATACCCCTTGAACGTATTCACATTTTGTCACTCTACAACCACAAACTTAAAATTATTTTATTGAGATTTTTTGTCAGAGACCAACACAAAGTAGCACATAATTGTGAAGTGGAACGAAAATAATACATGGTTTGGTCGGTCTGTCAGTTGAGGTGGACAGCCATGTCTTGGTAGGTTAGCAGTTGTGGCATACTTCTTCCATTTTTGGATGATGGATTGAACAGTGCTCCTTGAGATGTTCAAAGCTTCGGATATTTTTTTATAACCTAACCCTGATTTAAAGTTCTCCACAACGTTTTCCCTGACCTGTCTGGTGAGTTAATTGGTCTTCATGATGCTCTTTGTTGACTAGTGTTCTCTAACAAAGCACTGAGGCCTTCACACAACAGTTGTATTTATGCTGATACTAAATTACACACAGGTGGACTCTATTAACTAATTAGGTGACTTCTGAAGGCCATTGATCGTACTGCATTTTATTTAGGGGTATCAGGGTACAGACCTAAATCTCATTGAGCATCTGTGGCAAGACTTGAAAATTGCTCTTCACAGAGGCTCTCCATCCAATATACATAATTTCTTTTTCAATAGTTGAAAACAAAAGTCATATAACTACAACAAAATAATTGTGACAAGTTTTACTCAAATCAATCTCTCCATAGGACTTTCAAAGGCCACATGATTGCGCAATGCATGTTGGGTTGGAAAGTGTCATCTTTGCAGGTAACTTGTTTAACAGGGAGGCTGCAGAATAGCGACACAGTGAGAACACCCAAGAAAAATGTATCCCGTAAAAGAAAAGACTGTCGGAGTGTACAGAGACAAGCTGGACAAGATAGATAGATAGATAGATAGATAGATAGATAGATAGATAGATGTACTTTATTAATCCCGAAGGAAATTCAAGAGTGGTCAACTGCTCACAAGAATCAGTCACACACACATATGATATGATAAAAACAGATTATGAATAAATATCTAAAAATAAATAAAGAAATAAAGAAAAACTAATGGCAGGAGGGAGAACCAACTTGGGGACAAAGGCAGGGACAGGTAAAACAACACACCACAACAGAAACAGCGACAATGAGGACAGAAGTGTTCCAGCACTTCTGCCTTTGAGATATTCCCCCCACACCCGCTTGACTCCAGCTACTCCTACTCCTCCTCCCGTCTCTTCCTCCCGCTCAGGGAGTTGTGCAGCCTGATGGCGCGGGGGACAAACGACTTTGTGTGTCTTGTTGTTGAGGAGTTCAGTGATCGTAGTCTGCTGCTGATGGTGCTCCTCTGCTGGTTGAAGGCATAGCTCAGTGGATGGCTGGCATTGTTCATAATTGCCTTGAGTCTGGTGAGTGACCTCTGCTCTGTCACCTCCTCAACAGAGTCCAGCTTCAGGCCCACCACTGAGCCTGCCTTCTTGATGAGCTTGTTCAGCCTCTGGATGTTTCTTTTGCTGCCACTGCCACCCCAGCAAGACACAGCATAGAACAGCACACTAGCCACTACAGAGTTGTAAAACATCTGTAGGAGCTTGGTGCAGATGTTGAATGATGCCAGCCTCCGCAAGAAGTAGAGCCTGCTCTGGCCCTTCTTGTAGAGGTGGTCAATGTTCTGAGTCCAGTCCAGTTTATTGTCTAGTATGAGTCCGAGGTATTTGTAACAGGGCACTATCTCGACCTCCTCGCCCTCGATGCAAACAGGGAGTGGGGCGGGGGGCTGGCGCCTGAAGTCCAGCACAATCTCCTTTGTTTTGGAGGTGTTCAGGAGCAGCTGGTTCTCCTGGCACCACCCCACAAAGTCGCTCACTAGTTCCCTGTATTCCCCCTCCTCGTTCTCCCTAATACACGCTACAACTGCTGTGTCATCCGAGAACTTCTGCATGTGGCAGAGTTCCGAGTTGTGTTGGAAATCAGCAGTGTACAGGGAGAAGAGGATGGGGGACAGCACGGTCCCCTGCGGAGCTCCAGTGCTGCTGGTGATGGTGCTGGAGATACTGCTACCGATCCTAACAAATTGTGGTCTGTCGGTCAGGTAGTCAGATATCCAGGAGATGAGGAGGGGGTCCACCTGCATGGTAGACAGTTTTTCCTGCAGTCGTGGGGGCTGAATGGTGTTAAATGCGCTTGAGAAGTCGAAAAAGAATCCTCACAGCGCAGCCTCCCTCATCGAGGTAGGAGTGTGTTCGATGGAGAAGGTAGAGGACAGCATCCTCCACTCCTATCCTCTCCCTGTAGGCAAACTGGAGAGGATCCTGGGTCTGCTGCACCTGTGACCTCAGGCGGTGCAATACCAGTCTCTCCAAGGACTTCATGACCTGTGAGGTGAGGGCGATGGGACGGAAGTCATTGGGGTCCTTGGGGTGTCTTGTCTTGGGGACGGGGACGATGCATGATGTCTTCCACAGTGAGGGGACTTTCCCCAGGTGCAGGCTCAGATTGAAGATGTGCTGAAGAGGGTCTCCAAGCTCCTCAGCACAGGCTCTCAGAAGCCTCGGGCACACCAGGTCGGGGCCAGCTGCTTTCCTGGGATTAAGTCTCTTCAACACCCCACTCACCTGATGAGTAGTAATGAGGGGGGGATCAGGTGAGATGGGTTGAGGGGCTGGTGTGGTGAGAGTGATGCCTGGAGATGAACGGGACGATCCAGTGAGGGGTGGTAATTGGGGGGTGGGAGGGGTGTGCTGATAGAGGGAGGGGGGGACCTGCTGCAAGAGGGGGGTGATCAGGTAGGGAGGTATGGGCAGAAGGGTGGAGAGGAGCCAGCTGTTGATGGATCAATGCAGTTGTGGTTGGTGTGGGGGTGGCAGGGAAGGTGGGGGCGCCAGAGCTGAACCGGTTGAAAAATGTGTTCAGCTCATTTGCTCTCTCCACACTTCCCTCAACTGGTCCTGCAGCAGTTTTTTTGCATCCAGTGATGATCTTCATGCCATCCCACACCTCCCTGATGTTATTCTGCCTCAGCTTCCCCTCCAGTTTCTTTTTGTAGGCCTCCTTGGCCTCCCTTAAGCAGGTTTTCAGTTCTTTCTGCACCCTCCTTACCTCCTCAGGGTCTCCATCCCTAAACGCCTTCTTTTTCCTATTAAGGACAGCCTTCACCTCACCAGTGATCCATGGCTTGTTGTTAGCAAAGCAGCGCACTTCCCTGGCAGGCACAGCAACATCAGTGCAAAAGTTGATGTAGTCGGTCAAGCACTGTGTAGCCTGCTCGATGTCCTCTCCGTGGGGGTCAAGCAGCACATTCCAGTCAGTGCAGCTGAAGCAGCCTCTGAGAGCCTCCACAGCCTCCGGTGTCCACCTCCTGACGATGCGCGTGGTGATTGGCTGCCTCCTCACCAGTGGTGTGTACCTGGGCTGCAGATGGATGAGGTTGTGGTCGGACTTCCCGAGGGGAGGGAGGGGCGTGGCCGAGTAGGCATCCCTCACATTGGCGTAGAGCAGGTCAATGGTCCTGTTCTTCCGGGTGGGACAGTCCACATATTGATGCATGGCCGGCAGAGTGGAGTCCAGGGTGACGTGATTGAAGTCCCCTGAGATGATGACCAGAGCCTCTGGGTGTTGCGTCTGTAACCCTGCGGTGGTGGAGTGTACTGCTTCAAGCGCCGCCTCCACGTTAGCCCTCGGAGGAATGTAAACACAGACCACGATCACCTGCGTGAACTCCCTCGGTATGTAGTATGGTCTTAGGCTAACGGCTAGCAGCTCACAGTCACGACAGCATATGACAGATTTAACACTGCAGTGTCCAGGGTTACTCCATCTGTTGTTTACATACAACACCAGGCCCCCTCCTTTACTCTTACCGCAGGCGACGGTGTCTCGGTCTGCCCTCACCGTAGTGAAGCCGGGTAGCTCCACGTTAGCATCAGGTGTGTGGGCAGTTAGCCAGGTCTCTGTTAGAATTATTAAACAGCTCTCCCGGTAAGTCTGTTGGTTCTTGATAAGTGCCGTTAACTCGTCCATTTTATTTGGCAGAGCGTTTACGTTCCCCATCAGCACCGAGGGAATCGGTGGCTTGTAGCGTTGTTGTTGTTGTTTCCTCGCTGTTACTTTAGCCCTACGCTTCGCCCCGGCACGGCTACACCGGTATCTCCTCCTCAACTCTCCGGGTATAACGTGGCGAAAGTTCGCTTTAGTCCTCCTCAGAGCTAGAAGACTCCCTCTAGAGTAGACTATTTTTTCCTAGTAGTCAGATCTACCAGCACAGCAACCACAACATACATTCTCATTCACACGCAGAGCAGCGGACCGGCAGCCGGCTCGCACTGGCGCCATCTACAATGGTCCAAAGGCTCGATATCAAGAAAAATAAAAAGGATGAAATTGATCCTATGAGCACTAGACCCCTGCCTATTGTCACAGACACACAAGCAGCACGCATGCACGAACCACTTCAACAGATCAGAACTTTGCACACAGGGAAACACAACTAATGTAATGCAGAAAGGCATGTTCCTGTTGTTTAGTAAAGTAATTAATTTACTGATTTTTTTTGTGTAGTGTGTTACTTTACTTCGTTACCCTGAAAAAGTAATATTGCTACTGTAATCCGTTACTTTGCAGTGCGTTACCCCCAACATGGATGATGAGCCACTTTGTTCTGGCCTATCACTGTGCCTAGCTGCATCTTTCACCCTCCTGGTTGTGAGCTGCATCCAGCCTCAGTCATCAAACGGTGCCATCCATTGTTGTTGACATTCATAAGCAAAGGTCCTAAATTCCAAATATCTCCTTTTTGGATTCATTGTCTCAAATTCAGGTTGATCAATTAAATGCAGAGGTCCATCTGAGGTCAATAAAAAGAAAGTTTAGAAAAACTTCTTTGAAACTAGATTACAATAATGCGATCAGCCTCTTTTTCTTTCTCTGCAGCCCAACACCACTACTCATACTACTCTGACCACCAATGAACATTTAAGTCTGATCCCTTACACAAGGAATCTGTTCAAAGAGACTGAAGTCTTGTTAATAGATACCCTGTCTCTGTACATTATCACAGACTGTGTTTGAACCTCTTCAGAGAATTCGCACCTGCTAATACACATCAATACAGGATGACACATAACTGGTTGCTGTAAAAAAAAACTTGAAAATTAGACTTGAATAAACGACTCTTTTCCATGAAATTCAGCTGTTTACTTCTTTGTAGCACGGCAACAGCCTCTGACAGAATACAAACACACCGAGGTTGAAGGAAAAGACGTGTTTTTATCAGCAGTAATCAAAAGTAAAAACGGATTTATCCATTAAAACACACAAAACATGTTGATGCTAAGACAGACAATGAGACTGAGGCTGTGTGAATGTTAATGACAGCGGCTCTGATTGTTTCATAAAGAGGAGAATAAATGAGGAAGACTCTGTTTGTGTTCAGGGTCTTTGACAAAATGGATGAGAAACACAATAGAAGAGATTACTTTTTCATTAACAACAGCTCAGGCAAAAGGTGGAAAACACAAAGAAACGCTCCAAGCTTCGCTGTGTTTGTGTATTTTTCTATGTACACAATTTAAGATGAAAACAAAGGGGAAAAAGCAGGAACTGCAGTTAATTTAACTTCTGGAAAGCTTTGTCTGTAGTTGGATCCAAAATCTGTTTCAGCCAAGTGATGGTAGAAACCAAAGCCATCAGTTTTAGGAGTCAGGCCGTAAACGCTCTTTATCTCCATCTTTAAGTTGTTTATTTTCAGATATTTCTCCAGGGTTTGCTGTAAAACTACTTCACAGCAAGGAGTCCCTGAAAAATCTACCACTGAAATGCTGTGTTGCATTTAATTGTGATTAATCATTTGCATCCACATGCATATGAGGAATGAGGACTGCCAAACCTGAGGCGGGCAAAGCACACTTCTTCTCCCCTTCACATGCATACATAATAAGCTAATGCAGGTAGAGGAGTAGCAAAGACCCCCCCAGGTTACATAATAGAGCAGTATCAAACAGGGATGTGGGGAAGTTACAGAACCAAATAAAAACAATTGAACAGTCAGAGAGTATAAAAGTCCTCCTGAAGAGGTGACGTTGTTGGATACACAATAAATCTTGAACATCAGTTTTTTGAAGTGCATGATCATCTCTCAGTGGGCTGCTACAGCTAGATCGCAAGTAGTCTTCTTTTTCTACATCTATCCACAGTTTTACAGGAGTGGAGTTCATGTCTGACCATAGAGGCCTCTCTATGTTGAATGTGAAGGCATCAGAGTATTTTTGTGGCTGCAGGTAGGACTGAGTTTGTGGATGATTATATAATATGCAAGTCCTCAAACGTGATGACAAATTGTGTTTTATTTTGAGAAAAAGGAAAGTGTGATAGCGTTGGGCAAACAGAATCTAATGGATGAATGAATCAGTTCAACTTCAGTCAGCTTTATCTGAACACACACACAGAAACACACAAAGACACACACAGAGTAAGTGAAACATGAGCGACTCAAAGGTTGTTTTCACGCTCAAGATTGGCTAACACGCCACGACTCTTAATGGACATTAGCACAATACACACTCATTAGTCAACACTAACAGACACTGCTCCCCTCTGAGGCCACAGCTGGTGGAGCTCTGCAAACAGATGGACTCACACACGCATGCACGCATGCACGCACACACACACACACACACACACACACACACACACACAATCAGAGGGTCTGCATTGTGGCAGCACAAAAAGCAGCTGGTATTTAGTACCTGCTGCAATGATGTTAGACACCTCATGAAGTCACAAAGACAGATGAAGAGGAGGAAGAGGGGAGGGAGGAGAAGTCAGATCAAAACATAAAGAGGAGGAGGAAGAGGTCACTGATGGCCATTAATCTTCTGATTGTGACATTTCTGACCCTCAGTGGACATGTAGAGGATTCACACGCATGGCGTAGTGTAACAGGATGTCAGTTTCTACCTTTAGGTTTTTGTCCAGGTGTTTGTTTACAGAGCCATCGAAAGACAAACTGACAAAACACAAGGCCGATATGGAAAAAAGAGAGAAAAAATAAAGGAAACTCACTTCAACTGAACCCGATTCACAGAACGATGAAGAGATTAAAGGAGCACATTTATGATCCGTCTTATAACCATCCATTCATTCATCCATCTATCATCCATCCATCAATCCATCCATTCACCTATAATTAATCATCTATCCATTTATCTATCATCCATCAATCTATACATCTGTCCATCCTTCCTCTGATTCATCTATCTATCCATCCAACCATTAATGTGTCCACTCATCCACCCCTCTATCCATTCTTTATTCATCCATCCATCTATCCATCATTCCACCTATTCACCTACCTATCAACCATTATCATCTATCCATCAATCAATCCACTTATCCATCCATTTCCATCCGTTTACTTTCCACCAGTTCATCACTGTTTCCAACCACCTATCCATCCATCCATCCATCCATCCATCCATCCATCCATCAATATATTCCACCATCCACTTATTCATCCGTCCATTGATCTAGCTATCCATCCATGCATGCATCATCAGTTCATTCATCTGTCCATCCTTTTAATTTTACTTCCCTTGCATCATTTGTTTATTAATTTTTTCATGTAGTTGTCCACTTTTCCTCACCTGTCCATCCACTTGCCATCTATTCATTCAGTTATTAATGAAGACATCAACCTCATCATCAACGTTCAAGCCTCTCGCTGTCCATTTATCAATCTGTCTGTCATTCTACCCATAATTCATTTATTTATCCATCATACATTTTCAAATGGCCACATGATCCTGGTTTTATGTGGACTCCGAGTGTGTAGTTTGTGCAACCAGTAAGAGGCGCTGTGAGGACTCAGATCATTTTAAAAGTAGAACCCTCTCTATCCATCTCATTTTCAGCCTGGCTCATGTAAAAAAGGTGAATATTTTTCCTCCTCACTGGAGAAAGAGACGCTATTGAACCGCATGACTTTGTCCTCGGCAGGCAAACGCTAACATTCACTCCATACCACTAACATTTATTCTGAAAGGTTCTTTTCTTTTCAGGAAGTGGATTTTCTTTTCAGGAGAGAAACCATTATCACCGTCATTATTATTATTTAAAAAAATCAGAAGGTCGACACGTCTCCAACCAGGTCAGAGGCAGAGAAAAGCTGGCCCATTAGCACACACATGACAGCTGATGTGAGTCGGTGAAAGGGAGAAGTGATCCAGACCTGCTGAGCGCACACGCACACACATTCACAGAATTACACACACACACATTCACAGAAACACACACACCCACAGACATTCACAGAAACACACATAGATTCAAAACTGCTAATTGAATTTCATGGCCTGTCTTTGTCACAGGCTCGCCACCTTCTGTTACTGTGAAATGCTTCAACCGTGTGTGTGTGTGTGTGTGTGTGTGTGTGTGTGTGTGTGTGTGTGTGTGTGTGTGTGTGTGTGTGTGTGTGTGTGTGTGTGTGTGTGTGTGTGAATGAAAGTGTGTGTTTATAAGGAGGGTCTATGAAATGGCTGTTTTGCAACAAATGGCTCTTTTGAGCGGCAGTGCATATGTGTGTGTCTGTATATGTGTGTGTGGGTAATAGACAAGCCTATATACTTCTAAACAATAGTGCCCCTCCCCTGGCGGTGGCGGGGGGGTTCGGAGGATCAAGGCCTTTGCAGCCTATGAATTCATTACTGCTGCTTTCTGGCTGAGGAGGCGCACTGCCTCGTCTTTATCGCACTGAAATGAGCAATAAAAGAGGCTTAGGGAGGTGACGGGAGGGACATGGGGGGAGTGAGGAGGCAGGCAAGGGGTGACAGGAGTCGGGGGAGTTTGAAGCTGGATTTACAGGGACAAGAGAGAAACTTTTGTGGAGGAGGAGACGAAAAAGAAAGGAGGAGAGTGTGGAGAATGGGGAGTGACGGGTGGGCTAATCTGTATCCATCTGCTGCTGCTCTTATTCATGACCCCCAACCCCCCCAAACAGAACCTCTAAATGACACCACAACATTGGACTAAATGTTTTTAGACAGGGGGCTTTGTCAGTGACACCCCCTCAACACCCGGCCTGCTGCGACACAAAAAGCCCACTCCCCTAAAATAGTTAATAATTAGATTAAAACTTGAAATAGATGAAGTGTGTGAGTGAAAGGAGGCTGTACGCTGCCTGTCCGTCTGCCTGCTGCCTGTCTGACAGTCTGACTCCGGTCAAACCCTCAACACTGACGAGGACACAAGAACATGTTTCAGCCTCAATCACTGACAGAGTTTTGTGCCCTTAAGATTATAAAGAAGTCGTTTTAATTGTTTCATTTCTAAGTACTTAGAAAAAGTTTTAGATTTTCAAAGTAGAAGGTCTTCCCTCTGGAGGCTGCCATATTGCACTTCCATGTGTACTACAGCATCAGAAACCAAGCTTGTGTTTTTAAGCTTTTGACCCAGAAATGAACCAAAAAACGTCCATACAACAAACTTCTGTCCGAAGGCTGACGCTGAATTTGTCATTTGGACGTTATGGTTGATGAAAACATGTCCCCTGGTGGATCAGCTGTTCAGTCAAAAGGCAGACACTGTTCATCCTGAAGAAAGGTACCAGAGCTGTGAGCCTGTGATAGGTTTGAGGAATCAGCTTCAAGGTCCTGGCCAAAATCACCTCCCAAGTTTGCTGCCCATTAGTGGTGGGTGATATAGCCTCAAAATGATATCACGATATTTGAAGGCCATTTGCAATAACGATATTTATGACGATATAAAAAAAAAGCCAGAGCATATTATTAGTGATTGCTGCTTCTGAACAACAGCATTTTATTATATTTTTATTGGTGTTAAAAGGGGGTTACATTATGAAAATAAATTCAGATTTACCATAACAGGACAGGAGTTTTTACCCCCCCACCCCCCCACCCACACACACAAACACACACAAACACACACACACACAAAAATTTCCATGTTTTTTATTTTTAAATATGTCCTCAAGTTGTGCGGCTTCCAGTCATAGCCTATGTAATGGACCATTGGGCTAATATAGCATTCAGAGGTTCCGCTCAACCACGTCGGTCATAGGCGATTTTTTAAATAAAGCCATTCTTTCTAACAGCCTGAATTGGCTTCATGTCTTTGACCTAACAATACCTGATTGCTTTGGTAATGTCCTGCCACTGTCTGTTTTTTTTTATCGTACCGAGTGCAGTGAGTGCTCCTACAATGCTCCATTAAGCTGTTTATTTACCTTTACTCTGAACACCACTAGCAGCTTCCACATCCTCATCACGTGCCTTCAAAGCTTTAGGTGTTTCAGCTTTAGGTGGTAAAACTTATTAGCAGTGTTAGCCAAACCACCTCCACAACGCAGAGGTAGCTCCCTAACACCTGGATATGTTTATTTGTGAACCATTCCATTGTAGATTTGGCTTTATGTTTTGGATCATTGTCCTGTTGGAAGATAAATCTCCGTCCCAGTCTCAGGTCTTTTGCAGACTCCAACAGGTTTTCTTCCAGAATGGTCCTGTATTTGGCTCCATCCATCTTCCCATCAATTTTAACCATCTTCCCTGTCCCTGCTGAAGAAAAGCAGGCCCAAACCATGATGCTGCCAACACCTTGTTTGACAGTGGGGATGGTGTGTTCAGGGTGATGAGCTGTGTTGCTTTTACGCCAAACATATCGTTATACATTGTGGCCAAAAAGTTCGATTTTGGTTTCATCTGACCAGAGCACCTTCTTCCACATGTTTGGTGTGTCTCCCAGGTGGCTCGTGGCAAACTTTAAACAAGACTTTTTATGGATATCTTTGAGAAATGGCTTTCTTCTTGCCACTCTTCCATAAAGGCCAGATTTGTGCAGTGTACGACTGATTGTTGTCCTATGGACAGACTCTCCCACCTCAGCTGTAGATCTCTGCAGGTCATCCAGAGTGATCATGGGCCTCTTGGCTGCATCTCTGATCAGTCTTCTCCTTGTTTGAGAGGAAAGTTTGGAGGGACGGCCGGGTCTTGGTAGATGTGCAGTGGTCTGATACTCCTTCCATTTCAATATGATTGCTTGCACAGTGCTCCTTGAGATGTTTAAAGCTTGAGAAATCTTTTTGTATCCAAATCCAGCATTAAACTTCTCCAGAACAGTATCTCGGACCTGCCTGGTGTGTTCCTTGGTCTTCATGATGCTCTCTGCGCTTTAAACAGAACTCTGAGACTATCACAGAGCAGGTGCATTTATACAGAGACTTGATTACACACAGGTGGATTCTATTTATCATCATCAGTCATTTAGGACAACAATGGATCATTCAGAGATCCTCACTGAACTTCTGGAGTGAGTTTGCTGCACTGAAAGTAAAGGGGCCGAATAATATTGCACGCCCCACTTTTCAGTTTTTTATTTGTTAAAAAAGTTTAAATTATCCAATAAATTTCATTCCACTTCACGATTGTGTCCCACTTGTTGTTGATTCTTGACAAAAAAATTAAAATTTTATATCTTTATGTTTGAAGCCTGAAATGTGGCAAAAGGTTGAAAGGTTCAAGGGGGCCGAATACTTTCGCAAGGCACTGTATGTATCCTTGTTCATGTTGTCTGACCAGTCTAGTCGTGGTCTCCCGTGCCCTCTCAGAGCTCAATAGAGGGTCATCTCCTTTTTCTGCTCCCTCAACCCTGGATCATGTTACTTCAGACACTGACTCTGTCCTGCATGATTCCATCGGGGTATTTTCAACTTCTTCAGGACCAATGTAGGGAGAGCATCCCTTTAACAAAAAAGACAACCACCTTGACAGATTTGTCCTTGTTAGTGAGTCTAATGAAAAACATTTGCATGCTGTGGGCTGGGAAAGTCAGGCGGAGGACTAAAATCTGAGACAAAGCAGACAAAAGGAGTTTGGATGCTGTCATCATGTTGTTGTTGTTGTTGTTGTTGTTGTTGTCGTAGAATCGGAGAGTCTCAACAGCACTGGAGCTGATCTAAAGTGAAGGAGATTGAAAAAGAGAACAGACAGATGACAGTTTGAGTTTCCTCAGCAGGAGGTAAAGACTTTACTGCACTTTAATATCACTTACAGAGATGGAGGCTGGCTGACGGAGTTGCTGCTGCTGCGTTCTGTGTGAAATCAGGCTGTTTGTATTCAGTTTGACTTCCATCAGATAAACATGACTCCTCTTCATCTCCTCCCCCTCCTCCTTCTCCTCCTCTCTGGACCTTGTCCTCTGCTCCTCTCTCATTCTCACACTTAAAACATTAATATTGTTTGATCAAGTAACTGTGCACATCACAAACTATACAAACTAAATCCAGAACACCTCAGACTCCAAACTCCAGTCCCAGAGGACAGATTTGGTCATTCTTGGCAAAATCAGTAAGGAGTGGTACTAAAGAATGAGGCACACCAAGTGTGTTTAACAGAACAGCTTGAGTTAAATGCCTGAAATAGGTCTCAGGTGTCCAAATATTTAAGCACACTTTTTCAGTGTACACTTTTGAAGAAGCCTGGACCTAAAATCTGGATCTTATACACTTGGACGTGGACTGAAACTCAAATTCTGTATTTCTGTGGGTGCATATACTCAAATGAGGTTCAGTCAGAGCAGAGACTCTCTCTCTGGTTTCTCGAAAATCGTTAGATGTGGATCTATAACTCTATGATAAGAAAGAGAAAACTTATTATTATTATGTAATTATTATTATATATTATTATAAATATTCTGTTCTAGCAGAAAGTGTCCTTCCGACAACCCTCATCTTCATTATCATCATCATCATCATCATCATCATCATCATCATTGTACAGCTCTGTGATTGCTGTCTATGAACAAGCAGGGAGTTCTGAGCGCGCTCAGTGGACTGAACGAGGAAAGTTTGAGCTCCATACATTTAGATGCGTTGCAATGAGAGTGGGCGTTTCTCTGCCATCGCTGTAATGTGTAATGGATTCAGTCCACAGGAGGTCGCAGTAATGACTCGTCTAAAAGCAGCAGCCACCAGTAATGCACACACAGACCTCCAAATATCAGCTGTCTGCCTGTCTGTCTAAATCTGTGGATCTCACTCTGAGTTTTTTCCTCACGGACTGATCTAGTTCCTCTCTTTTACGTCAAGTGAAAGGAAACCTTAATGCTGCAGCACAAAGAATAAAAGTTTGTTTTTCCATAATTTAATTCAAAAAGAGAAGCAAATTTAACAAAATATTACAAATATTTATATTGTAATATTACAGAATATTACAAAACATCAATCCCAAAAAAGGATTTATGACATACAAATGTCAACCTACAGGAAAATACAATTTATGCACTCAGTACTTGGCCTGATGTGGATGAGGTCCTCCAGAGTGTTCGGGTCAGGGTTACACACAGATATCTGGCCTGGTCAGCGGTTTTGTGCAGAAATTTTGGCACATCCACTCATGGATTTGTCCAAAGTGTTTATTCAGGGCCTGTGTTGGGCCATGGGGACATTGTTTTGTACAACTGTGAGTCATCTGTAGTAGTTATAGTAACTTATACTGTGGTTATAAATAATCTGAGCCAGTGGAAACCTGTAGGTGTTATACAGAAGAGGCCCCAGGATGGAGCCTTGGGGAACCCCACATGTAATTTGCTTAAATTTGAAGTTAACAACAAAAATCATCCTTCTCAATGATCTGAAATTGTCATTGTCATTGTCAAGAAGGTGTTACAAATATGGCGTCTCTATCATGTTAGTCCATGTTCAGCTGCCCACAGACTTTTGGACATTTCTGTTTTTCTTGTTAAATGTCACAGCTCAGACAGTTTGTGTTTGTGTGTGTGTGTGTGTGTGTGTGTGTGTGTGTGTGTGTGTGTGTGTGTGTGTGTGTGTGTGTGTGTGTGTGTGTGTGTGTGTGTGTGTGTGTGTGTGTGCATGGGGGGGGGGCGTGTGACAGTGCATCTTATTGCAGAGCTCAGCAGGGATACAGGGCTCGCTCAGGGGTTAAAGATAAAGCGGAGCCAGTATTAGAGTCAAATGGTCCGTGAACTGAAGGCCTGTGAGAGTGTGTAGATATATATATATATGTGTGTGTGTGTTCTCGTGTGGTTGTGTTTGGTAGGTTTGTTGTCTAATCATGTGGATAATTTCTGTTTTTCTCTCTCCTATTGAACTGAGTCACAATGAACCGAGCTGAGGTGATTTAAAGGATAATTCCCCCCTTTTTGTTGTGTCTGTCCTGACATTGTTCTCTGAGAGTCTGTATCTCTCTTTTTAAACCAAAGTCCATTTCAAAAGAAGCAAAAGTCACAGTCCAGCTCCTCTGCTTCTTACTTCCACAGCTAACTCAGCTCACCTGTCTGTGCAGCTGACTTCCACCAGTAATGCAGACAGTATTTTAGCTTCTCCAACAATACAGAGGTATGTGAATGTTTTGAACATGTTACACTGCAAAAAACAAACAAACAAACAAAAAAAAAACCCACAAAACTAATTTAATGCTAATTTTCAATCTTTGACAGGAACACCTTTATAGACTAAGTTGAAGCTGCACTAACCTCCAAGTCCAGATAAACGGCACATTTTAAGACAAAAGAAGCATATGATAAAACCTGAATTGCTTCTAAATGTGACAGGTTGATGTATCAGACATGACTTATTCATTTTATTTCAGTCTCCCATGTCCCAGCACTTGAAGCATGGTTCTTCTCATTGTATATGGTGTAGTTTTCTGTTGTTACAGTATATGCATTAGTGTTTGTTGTAGAGGACAGCAATAGTAAAGAAAAGACCCTTGGAGGACATTTATTATCTTGCATTTAAGCTTGATTGCTCTGTGATCAGTCGAGAATGCCTCAAGGATCTAGTCGGGGAATCGCACTCTACTTCTTCACTCAATAGAGACAAGAGCCATTCTGACACACTGTTTCATTTATCTAAGGGTACAAAATAATGACAGAAAAAATTATGTCCATGGAGTCGGAAAATTTTATTTTATTTCATTTTAATTTTATATTAATTTTATTTGTTTTTGCTGCGTGCCTACGTGGCATCCGTCTTGGCAGGGTCATCGTTCTCATTTAAGGCAATGCATGTACAATGAAAAAAAATCATAACTCACTTATTTCTTAACCAATTTTCATACAGTTTACTTAATTGTCGACGCCAAAGCATGTGCTATTCATACAGAGCATTTGGTTAAAAAAAAAAAAAAAAAAAAGCAAATGTTTGATCCAATCTTCTGTATTAATAGCACATGTTTTAGCATCGAAAATAAAGTAAGCTGCATGAAAATGGGTTGAAAAATGAGCAGGTTATAGTTTATTTTCCATGTACATCTAACGCCTTTAATGGGAACGTTGCCCTCCCTGAGATGGCTGCTGAGACTGAGCTGGGTTTAGAGAGGGAGAAAATAACAGCAAAGCACAAGATCATTGAATTGTTGTAATTACAAGTTTGTCCACAGGGTCACCAAAATCCACACAAGCTGAAGAGTCCACACAGGAGCTGATTGATCGTTTTTTAACTGATTGTTCAACTGTTGTTGTTTTTTTTTTTTTTTAATATACTTTAGCTTCCCCCCCCCCCCCCCCCCACACACACACACACACACAGATTGTCCCCTCTTGATGTTCTATTAAGTTGCCCTAATGTTATGAGAGAGAGAGAGAGAGAGAGAGGGAGAGACAGAGAGAGAGAGAGAGAGAGAGAGAGAGAGAGAGAGAGAGTGAGAGAGAGAGAATAGCCCCATATGGTCCAACTAAGAGGACCCCCATTATTCTCGCTCTCTACACACACACACACACACACACACACACACACACACACACTGTAGTGGGTCTTAATGCCACTTAAGGCTGTTAGTGTTTCCTGTTGATGTCCGACAACAGGCTCTTCACAAGCCATCATTTCCCACTCTGCAGAGCTTTTTATACTCACACACACACACATATAACAGAAATAAGCACACACACTTAAACATAAACAGAAGGACGGGCAGAGCAGGTAGAGCATTCAGCCATCAGGAGGAGTCACAGGTGTGTTTTAAAAGGTTTTCTTCCTCAGGAGAAACTTTAAGAATATTCGAGGAAAAAAAAGTCAGAGCCTAAAAAAGATTGACTAAAAGGACAAAAACAAGGTTTTCTTCATCCCCCCCCCCCCTCTCTAAATCCAGCTTAGTCTCAGCAGATGACTGTCTAACATGAGTCTGGTTCTGCTCGAGGTTTCTACCTGTTAAAGGAAGTTCTTCTTCTCCACTGTATGGTTGAAGATGGGATGGGAGTTGGTCTGATCTTACAGGATGGGGCTCAGTCTGATCCTGTCTTTACACTGGGTCTTTGTAAACAGAGTCTGGTCTAGACCAGGTTTTGTTGTTAAGGATAACACCAAATGTGAATTGGTGCTATACAAATAAAGATTGATTTAATTAAATCATTTGTTTTTCAAGGAGGCTGGTAAGAGTCTCTTGCCAAGTCTTACAGACCATGGAGGAGGGGGGACTATTTTGAGCTGCTGTGATGAATCATTTTCGAATAGGCTGAAAATGAAGATTTTGTCTCAACATTAGATTTCACGACTAATGTTCATTTGGTGACTGTTATGAGCAGGATCTTTATAGAATGAGCATGAGTATACATGATCATAATGTGCTAACCCCTCATTATATCTGATCTTTATTTATCATGAGTGAGCAATAACACAAAGTGAGGCTGACGTGAGGAGGGTCCTGCTTCATTACCTGATCCTGCTGAGGGTCCGTCAGTCTGCAATGATAATCTAAAAGGTCTGTCACACATCCAGCATGAACACGGCGATACTTCCACTGCAGATCCAACACATCTATTTGGATGGCTTTCTCTGAGCGCTGAGAGTATTTACATCAACCAGAGTATTCTGGATTTGATCAGGATTTAAAGCATCATGTTCATGTTTGTGTCAAATCCTGATAACAAATGCTGGAATGGTTTCTGACGTTTTCCACATAAACACTTACTTTACATGTAGTTCACTTATGTGATTTTATTCACGTTTGGTGTGAATGCATCATTATTATCATTATTATGAACTTTTGCTAAAGTTTGAACATCCAAGACAGTCACACAGACACACAAACCAGCATTTCAAGACCTTTATGCTAAATATGAGTTTACAAAGATGAACTCTTAGTTTCTATCAGCTCCATCAGGTGGACCCGACCATCTGACACCACCTGCCAGGTGTGTGTGTGTGTGTGTGTGTGTGTGTGTGTGTGTGTGTGTGTGTGTGTGTGTGTGTGTGTGTGTGTGTGTGTGTGTGTGTGTTGTGGAACATATCATCTGATGTCATCAGAGGTCACAGCGAGGTCACAGGATCACTGCAGGTTATCAGTGATCCTCTGTGTTAAGAGCTCTCACTCCGAACAGCAGCTTATTTGTTTAAATTTGTTGCTCGCTTTTTTGTTTCTTTCTCTTCAGGTCTCAGTGGTTGAGAGGAAGTAATACAGTAGTTTTGAAATGAACATTAATTCATCAGATAAATAAATACAGTCTAAAGGTCCTTACACACCGGGGCTGTTTTTGTCGTGCAGTTATTTCGGACGGCAATATTTTTTTTCGAAAAAATTTATCCTGTCAATACTAGCGTTCACATCGACCTGAAGGCCAACTTGTGGAGAGTCATAGCCTCAGATTTCTGATATGACGATGTTTTGTGTGCTTTAACAGTTTGCTAAACGTCTTTGTTTTAACTTTCATTTGTGCTAACGTGAGCTACAGGTTGTTACCATAGTTTCATGTGCTTATCTGGTACTGGCCCCGACTCAGTACATGCTATCATGACAGGAAGCCATCTCAACACTAGTGTCTAGTGTCTAGTCCTCTGCCTCTTAAAACTTGGAGCTAATTGTTTCAGCAGAACTTCAAATTGTCCAACAGACATCTGAAAATAGGTTCCGAAGTGACCGTGGTACAGTTTCAGCTCCTGAACCAAGCAGTGAAACTCACCAAGTTCTCTTCTTTTTTGTAATACTGGATGCACCCATGTGCTACATTTCTTTGTCTTTTGAGAAAGCAAAAGGAGTACCAATTCACCATCACTTGAAGTTGAAGTAGACTCCATTTTTGTCTTCCTGCTTCCACCCAGGCTGTTGTAGGATGGTAAGGGAAGGTTCTGCCCTCCTTCACCAATCAGAGGCGAAGGAGCGTGTGATGACGTTTCCAGCTTTTCTAGTCAATCAGAGGCGAAGGAGGCAGGACTTTTCCCCAGAAAAGTCCTCCCTGGGATGCGTCTTTTCCCTCCCCGGTAAGTCGCAAAATCGCATCAGGCTTGATGTGTATAGTCAGTCCACTGAAAATTCCCCTCCGAATATTACATAATTTCGCGTTCCATATTCGCGTCAGCCCTGGTGTGTAAGGACCTTTCATCTAGTAATGGTCGGGACATGGGCAGGAGATTTTTGGACCAGCTAAATTACAGTAATCCAACCTGGAGGTGAAAAATGCATGGGCTGGATTTCTTTTACACATAACCTTTTTTATAATAAGATTGGACATTCTTACTTATCTTTTTAAAATTTAATGTATATTATTTATCTATAATGTATTTTTTTAATTATTATAAAAGGAATGTGTTTATTTCAGTCTTCTGTGTTTCATTTTATAATTGTGACTCTGCTGTTAATCCAAAGGGAGTTTTACTCTATGAAATCTAATTTTCTTGGGGCTAATGTGTCTCTATTGTGTTCATTTAACTGACATGGTGACAGCTGTTATTTTGTCTATTGTAGAGCTGCAATGGTAAGATTAAAATAAATCAACAACGAAAATAATTAACATATCTTTTGTTCATTAATTAATATTACTGTCAATGTTGCTTCATAAAGCAAAAATCAAACATGACCTGGTTTGTTTCTCATACATATGAGTGCAATGAGTAAACAACTGTGAATTGAATGATGAATAAAAGTTGATTAAAACATTTAATAAATCTTAACTTTATAGTTTATTCGTAAGCCAAGATTAATTTTGTTCAGGTAAACTTATAACAGAGTTCCTCGATGGCCAAAACACAATGAACCTCTGTTAGTACTCAGTGTTCCAGTCTAAAAACGGTGTGGTGCTTTAAACCCTCCTTCTGCAACTACACAACAGCCAAACACTCCGAGGTCAAAGGTCAGAGGTCGCAGAAACTGACGCCACGATGACCTTAGAGAAAACAGAGCGACGCCGGCCTGCTATCAGCTGATTCACTCTCTGATCACTCACTCATCAAACTCTTCTTCCTCCTCTCCAACTTTCCTCTGCTCTCCACCTGTGGAGCTGGTTGAAGCACGTGACAGAACGCGGAAGCGGAAACAGAGCAGTGAGATGCCAACAGCTGAGCAGCTGCAAAGATCCCGTATTAACAAGATGAGCCACTCTGTCGCTAAATGTTGTGACAGCGACAAATGCGGTCTGCAAACGCTTCACCTAAAATTAAAAATAGGAAGGAAAATACACTTTCACATCAGACTCCGTCATCTTTTTGTCGTTCTCACAAACATAAATCCCTACCTTCGAGTTTGAGGCCTCACTGATCGCTGATTTAAGATGAATTAACAAATCCAGTAGTAACATACATAGACCTAAAACCAAATACAGCATTTTCAGTCAGCTAGAACACTAGAATAATACGACCAATTTTTAATTCCCTTATTATATAAATGTGGCTAATAGTCCTAATCTCATTCAAAACAAATATCTTGTAATATCATGTTTCATTAATGAAACTCAAGGCTTAAAATCGGTGTACTGATAAAATTTATAGATGTTGAGCTGTGAATAAAAATGTAAAGCTCTCCAACAATGTTACATTCTAGAGCAAAAAGACCTGCAAACCTATGTTACATTTACCAACACACACACAAAAAAAGAAAGAAAATAATAATAATAATAATAATAAAAACTCTTTACTACCCTGGATTACCCCTTAATAAAATCTTTAAACCTTTTTTACCATTGTGTCTGGTCATAAGTCACCACATATGGTTGTACAGCAGTAATGTGGACATGAAAATCCCCTGAGCTGATTTGTTATGACCCAAAAACATTTCATCAAACACAAAACAATCCACTGAGCTCAAAATGTTTTCATGCAATGCAAATTGCAAGAACAAAACAAGACACAAAACCTAAAATATTTTATTGATGTATTTACGTCTAACAACACGAGATAACGTGCACAGCCCTGCGTATTTTTCTATTTTGTGAATATTATTTTCTGTTTACATTTATCAAGGCCGCCTCAAGTTTTTAATTTTGACGCATTTATCAAAATGTTTGATAGGGTATTTTGCCTAAATGGGGTAAACCATTTTTAATGTCGTTTGTAACGCTTTTCCCCTCACTTTTCCCCCTCTATTCTCCTCGTCAGATATAAGCGTTTTTAGACGTCGACTTCCCTTTGATTCCCGGAAAACATCTCCAGAGTGGGACCTCTTTCTTCCTCGCGCTCTCTGACGGCAGCTTCAGCTCAGCTAGCAGCCCGAGCTAATCCGGCTAACAGCTAACGGCTAACGGTTAGCTAGTGGCGCTATGATGGCGGAGCTGGTGCAGGGACAGGCCTCGATGAACCAGCCGGGGCTGAAGTCAGACGGCCTAGCCGATGTTTTACAGAGGGCCCGGCAGGTAACAACTCCACTGGGGCTCAGCACACACCTGTTCAGGGCTGAACCGGGCCGTTTCAATCGAGCCAAAGCACTTTTATTCGGATTCTCCGTGTTGTGCTGCTGCTATACTAACTTATGCGCTCACACACACACACTCACACACACACACTCTCTCTAACACACACACACACGCTCACACACACATACTAGCATGCTAACTAGCTCGGAAAGCAGTTCGGAGTTGGACTTGTGGCCGGTTTCGGAGACTTTATCCGAGCTGACAGGGTCCGGGGGTGAGTTTGTGGGGAGTTTGTGGAGCTGTCACCCGGAGGGGAGCGCAGTGGGAGTGGGGGGGGAGCAGGACTGAAGTTTGGCCACACGTGTCACTGAGGCAGACAACCTGTTGCGAGACAGAAACACGGTCAAAAAGCACGGAGGAGGAACACAACTCAACATCTTTCACTTTGCTTTATTGACCCACTAAGTGTCCCAAACGGACCGGGTCAGAGCCGTGAAATGAGGGTGTTTATACTGTGTTAAAGCCTCGGTTCTTAGAGGAGCTGGACCCTCTCCCCTCCCCTTATAGGCTGCTGTTTACTGTAAGTTGGTTAGAAACTAGGCTGGCGTTATGCAACAGCCTCAGAGCCATATACAGCCGAGTGGAGGTGTGTCAGCCTCCTATACGGACACAGACAGGTAGAGAGACACACAGACAGGGCGTCTGTTCACCTCTGTGTGTCCCAGCAGGCTGTGGCTGATAAATGAGGTGAAGTTTGGTACATGCAGGTGTTTGGAGTGTCTCTGTGACCTCAGAAGGAGTTAATCAAACTGAAGTGTTTCTGCAGCCTGTCTGATAGAGCAGAATCAGAAAGTATTGGAGCTGATATCAGCACTTCAAAGAGGTATCAAAGTCTTCATCGAAGGGGCAACTTGAGACCAACCACCTGTCAGAAGAGGTACTATGTCTTCAAGAACCTTGAGCAAGAACCTCAAGTCCAGTTAAGTCCAGTTACCCTTTTAACTGGACTTGAGGTTCTTAAAGATGATTTGCCAAGTCCAGTTGCCCCTGCAATGAAGAACTGGATAACAGGCATTTACAGAAGAAGTCCGTGGGCTGAAACCCCACTCATGTAAAATACTGAATAGTGGCCTGTCAAGAGACAGATTTGTCAGTTCTACATGTGCCAGGCACCTTTACTCTGCAGAAACTGCAACACAGCTCCGTGCAAACATGCAAAGTAATCACCTCCGCAGTTAATATACACTCACTCACCACAATCATAATGATATAGCAAGATTACAGTATCAAAACCGTCCTACAGTGATGTGTATTTGCATATATTTGATTGTTTTTGATTGATGATTTGCTCGGTTGCCAACCCTCAACTTTATATTGTGTACAGAATAAGGCAGGATGTGGTCAGCTTAGCTTAGCATTCATAGTGAAAGTAAGGGAAGCTCGCTGGTTTGTATGGGCCTGTCCAAAGTTCAGAAACATCTGTGCAGGGATGCAAACAAAAGAACACTAATGAAATTTGCGCGTAAAACCATAAAGTAGAACCAAAAAAAGTGATTACCTGTAAATCCTCAGAATAGCTTCAAAATGTAAAACACTCCAATGATACTAAACCCCCTGAAAACCCAAGTCCATGAGGCTGTCTGAAGGTGTTATGTGGGGGTTAATGCATGTTACTGCGTGCTCTTTAGTTAAAGTCCAACCTTGAAGTGCTGTAATTTAAACTCATAGGAACTATTATTGTTCTGCATGGATGTTGTTTGTGCTCTCAACTCCACCATCTAATCACAGCAAAGATCACAGAGCATGTAAACATTAGATTCATTACATCCAGTTAACATAGGTTAATTGAAACCAGACTTCCTGTACAAGTATCGGAGTGTTTTCTTTATCTGTGGGCCAAACAAACTTGGCCTCAGGTGGTTATTGATGGACTTGTGTTGTTTGCAATAGCTGTGTTCTCTGAATGTAGATTGGCATCGTCTGTTTTAGTGAAGTTTAGCTTTGGATTTTCAATTGGCAGTTGTTGGAACATTAGCATACAGAGTTAATATAAACAGACATGGAAATCAATCTGCATGGAGGACCCAAGGCGAGTAGTGTTAAATTAATGCGACGAAACCTGCAGAGCTTCACGTGTGTCCCTGTGTTTGTCTATTATTTTTACATCTATGGTGTCATAACCAAAATAACCCAAGATCACAATTCTCAGATGTTTTGTTGTTGTGATTTGTTTGCCAATTTAAGCTTTGCTGGACCATGTCCCACACGACTGTGTACATTGACTGAGGTCAAGAGGTCACAATTAAAAGCACCCTCTGCTAGAGGAAGCTACCCCAGGTGGCCTAATGCACTGGTTTACTGTATTGTTATATTTTTCAAACTTTTTGAATGCAGGCCCTACCAGTTGGTTGAACAAATTCCTAGGTATTATTTCTGTCAGTGTAGGCCTGGAACGCTGACATATGTTGTCTCTAAGCTCTTGCTGCTAGCTGTAGATACTCTACTGGGATGTAAAAAACACAGATGACAGATAACCTCTCGTTGCAGCGTGTTTTGTTGGCATATTGATCTAGAAAACAGAGATGAAGTTATATGTAGGCTGTATGTGGTTAAACTAGCCTGTAACCACCTGACACGAGCATAGTGGAACCAGCACAGGAGCTGCTTCATTATTAACCTGCACGGAGGACTGAAGGCTTGTGGTGTTAGCTCTTGTAGGGGTACCACACTCCAAACTAGGGCTGGGCGATATGGGAAAAAATTTATCATGATATGTTTTTTTCATATCAGTCGATATCAATTAGGCCTGCACGATATATCGTTTGAGCATCGTCTTCGTGATTACGTGTGTGCAATAGTCACATTGCAGAGCCTGTGATGTTGGAGGTGAATGAACTCATCTAATTTCAAGGGTAGCCACTGAGATACACTGCATGTGACTCTGCATGTGCTTTGCAGCGATCCACCAATCACCTTCAGTCTTTACTCAGTTGCCAATCAGACTACCCTGCCAGTAAGGCTTCACGATATGAGATTTTGGTCATATCCCGATATAGCTCATTTTATATCCCGATACGATATACATCACGATATAGTACATTTTTTGTAAATTCAATTGATGTATAGTTTATATAAAATATAATATTCGTATGTAGGCTTGAAGTAAATAACTCATCTGATCATTAAAATAAATCATCTGATCAGCCGTGCCACCGCATCAGCAGCAGGATGGAGAGTGGACACGGAGACACGTCAGGTGTTGTGCCATAGAATGTACCCCTGCCATAGAATGCCCCCCTGACGGGAGCGCGGTTGAAGATACATAACAAGGCGGAATAATCCAAGTTTTCCTTACCGTTGGACTGACTCTAAAGCGTGTGCCTTTAATGATTTAATTTAGGCTTTTCAGATATGCCGAAAACAACAGCCCTCTGATTCGGAATATTTGCTGCCCCGAAAATATAATGTTCTCTACCATGACAGCTAACTGTACAGTTTAAATACGCAAATACACCTCTCTATGTGCTTTTTTAAAAACCTAAAAACAGAACGAAAGTTTGCTGCTCCATTTGACATGTTGTCATGATCCAATACTCGTGTTTTTTTAAATATGAGATAATTTTTTTTCCACTTAAAGAAGCTAATGAGTGGATGGGATGCAGGGGTGCATTCTACGGCATAACACCTATCAAGCTGCGCGAGGAAGAAGGAGAATAAGCGGGGAGACGAATTAAATATGTTAACTTCATGTTAACTTCATCATGTGTGACTGTTTACTGGATATTTAATTTAATGCGGTTTCAGTTGTGTTAATTCGGTCAGGTGGAGTGTCCAAACGCGCTCATCAGATCAGATATAGATCAGAGTATATCGATATAGATTTACATGTATGTGCTGACTCAGAATAAAACTACAGCGGTCTGCTCCGTGTCGCTCCTTTTAAAACCAAACCACGACCACACAACCGACGTTGCCCCCCGTTTCGGCAGCAGCTCCTCCGTCTGCGTTGGCTCGTCTGCGTTTGATGCACGAGAATTGTCATCTCTTTCGCCACAATAACCCGGCTCCTCCATGCTTGTTTGTGTTTTTCACAGTGGCAGTAGCGCGTGCGGGCATGCAATATATGGAGCATCACGACGTAAAACACTGCCATAAAGCGTGTTTTTGCGACACCGCGATAGAAACGATAGAGCTCATGTATCCCGATAGAAATTTTCTATCGTTTAGACGAAACATATCGTTATATCGTGAAGCCTTACCTGCCAGCTGTCAATCAAAATCAGAGAGGAGGAAACCCACCCCTGCACATGTCCTGCACATGGAGTTAGTCGCTGGCGCTACCAGAGTTGAGCCGAGAAACGCGTGTCCGCTGAGAATTACTTTCGGAACATTCTTCATCACTGTTTAGCCCAACAAATAAGAACTGTATGGGTTTTAAATTGTACATTTCCGTGGACCACTCTACTATAAGCAGTGCGTGTTTTGTGAGGTGCATGCAATTCTCGGAGGATATGCGTTTCTCAGCTCAACCCGGTACCAACAACAACGATCGCAAACTGAGTAACAAACAGAGAAAACCACAGAAGATGAAGACTTGTTGCAAAAAAGAAAAGGAAAGTCAGTTATCTGGAATTATTTCGGTTAAAAGAAGGATGATGTCAACCAAAACACGTCTTCTGTGTTCATCTGTTGCCACAATAACGTCCCAGCACAATAAAAGCTAAAAATATCTCTGAGACAGACAGAAGCCGTTCTACAAACATTCACAAAAAGAGGTAAGATCAGAGCAGATTAGCTGTCCTCAAGATTTCAGCGGTGCAGCATAACATTAAGTGCTATTCAGGTCATCTGGTGAAAATTCCTATATTTTTAATATCGCAATATATATTGCAGGGTTGAAAAAAATCGCAATGTTAGTTTTTTCAAATATTGTGCAGCCTTAATATCAATTTATATCACGATATATCACAACTTTGCGAAAACATGTAGTCGACATAATTTGCAGTGCACATTATTCCGCTTCATGTCCGACCTCAAAAAAACGAAATACCTCCACACCACCGACGTTTTCGTGCCAGTGTTGTCTATGATGTCATCATCTGTTGAGCCTTCATCTGCATTTCTGCCGGGGGTAGCACTCATTTTCTTTTTTTCTCACCAACAGTGCTGTCAGCTTCACATGATAAGATTGCTATTGTTGCGTGTAGCTGCAGCCTGCTACTACGCAGTTGTTTGCTACTTCGTTGTTGTTTTATCACCCAGCCCTACTCCAAACCAAACAATGCAAAACATTTGACATTGTTTATACACAGACTCTGTTTCAATGTTTAGCTGTGATAAACTGATTGTACTCAATTCTGACTGTTTGTCACTGTTTTTTATCTTTTGACTTGTTATGTAGAAGGAATTGGAAGTGAGTCGGACGTACGTTTGCATTTACAGGACATGGAAAATAGCTGGATCAGGGCATGTTAAATATTCATCCAGTATTATGGTCATTATCTGTTGAACACATACAGAGGCAAACTGCCTGTTCTGCCATGTTGACATGACCAGATACCAGAGCTGAACAGCAAAGTTTATGACGGATATTTAGAGCTGTGAGGCAGGTCATAGTTGAGTCAGTCCTCATACTGGACGGATTCTTCTACTGTTTGATGAAGAAGACCCAAGTCAGCTGATATTGTACTGCAGGTTGTAGAAAACAAATCAAAAAATGTAAAATGGGGAAAACAATGTATGAAAGTCAAGTTAATGTCCAGTGTACGTTTATGGTCCAGCAGGGGGGCGTTGCCATCGTGAATCTTGTGAGTTCAGGCCTGCAGTATTACAGGAACAGCAGTTATGTGGCTTTAGAGCATTTTTACCAGATTACATTATTTTTACTTAAACACTAACTGAGTTTACTCAAATGAGCTGAAGACAACAAAAAATAAATGTGATATGGTGGCGTGATACCAAGGCTAGTCAAGTATTGGATCAAAACTTCGAATCAACTGATCTTAAAAAAGAAGCATCTGAATCAGAGAGGCTGATCAATCAGGCTGATTCATCATGTTTTAAGATAATCTGCATCTTATGCAGTGGACCTCACAAGGCCGATTTTACTGTTAGATTTTAAGTAGTAAAAACAAATTTTTCCCATCCGCAGTGAAAGCATCTTCAATCGAAAACAGTTTCTCTTATTGTTTTATATGAATCCTGATAAGACCATGTGTTAAATAATGTCTGTTCTGAAATCTACAGCATAACTCAAAGTATTTTTCTTATTCATGAACTGATAATATTAATTAAAACATGTATCCAGCTAAGATAATCATATCTGTTTGGTTTTAGGTACGCACCATTGAAAAACTGATATCAGTCAACCACGAATCAGGATCAGGAGCTAAAACAGCTGACCTGGTCAAAAATACAATGTTTTTTCACTCTTTAGGCCTCTAAATTGGACAGTGAAAGTATTTTTTTTTGTGTGATCTGCAGGGTTTTGTGGTGGCAGTGCTTACTTTACCTCGAGCACAGAGCACCAGCTACAGATGGAGATTTTTTAATCATCTTGAAAGTCTTTCAAACCTTTAGAAAAGCATTTATAGAGCGGGGAGATTCGAACATGGTGTGGAGGCATTTTCTCAGAGTGAACCTGCAGCTCTTTTGTATCAGAGCTATCAAACAGAGTCACGTGGTCAGAGCGAAGCTGCAAAGTAAACAGGTGTTAGCAGTCGGGGAGTGATTCAGAGTGCAGGTTGTCCCCTATGTCTTTGGTTTGTTTGCTGGGAGCAGCTGATTCCTCCACAGGTCTTTCTGCTGCTCATTCAAATATGACGACGGCAATGTTTCAGTCAGTGTGTGGTCACCTAGCAGAAATAAATTACTTACTGTGAATGTGATGTAGAGCAGTTGACTCAGAGACTATGCAGCCAATAGAGGGATGGCTGTAAGTAGCAGGGAAATGTGAGGCTTAAAATCTGGACATAAGAACAGGCTTTTGGGGAGGCATCTGCTGTAAAGAGATTGTTGGTAAAACTTTACAACTATAAGTAGTGCTGCAACTAACGATTATTTTTTTGTCGACTAATCTATCGACTAGTCGTCCGATTAATCACAATTAATCACTATCTTCTTTATTTATAAACACCTATTTCCGGGGTGTCGGCGTTTCAGGTGCTCATGCATCGCCGTGGTGCTGCCATGGTAGGAAAGCTGAGCTTTGATCAACGTGTTTTTTTGGTTTGTTCTCCGTAAAATGTTCCCAAACTTTTGAAGTTTTGGGTCGGAGTTTTGGAGCGTCTTTTTCAGGTTGTTCTGCCATAATGTGTGCACTCTTCTTCTGTGTTTGCTCGTGGCATGTAAACAGCGCGCGCTACTGCCCCCAGCACATCCTGTAGTGCACTGCAGTTATAGATGAGCATGAGGCGCCGGCATGTGATTCTTAACAACAATAACACGACGCTCCGTTTTTGTGTCGATGAATTTGTCGTGTCGACGTAATCGATTACGTCGACTAATCGTTGCAGCCCTAACTATAAGCTCCTTTCTGTGTCCTCAACATGTTTAAGCAGTGTCTCCTGACAAAAGTCACATCCTGATGACCTTTAACAGTCACACATATCATCCTTTGACAATATTCTGGTGTTACATTGCAGTCAAAATAGTATTGCCCACTGGAGTTGAGCAGGATTTGGTGGGAAAACTGTGTTAAAAGTGAAAACAGGCAGCAGTAGGACTGTCCTAATTAGGCAAAAGTGGTATTTGAACTGACCCACTTCAAAGATGCACGGTTCGAACCATGCAAATTTCTATTTTTATGCACTATGTCATCAAGAGAGCAAACCAACACAAGCACTCATCACTACTTATAGGTATGGAATTGAAATCCCTCTCTGCAGCCTAGTTTCATTATGATGCATCTGCCATTATTAATACAGTTGTGACTCCAGTGACTGTCCCTCATGTAGAGCTTTCAGTGGTGCAACCAAGCCCACAACACAACTTCAGTGACAGACAGCTGCACAGAAACACTTTTTTCAACAGTTAAGTGGTTATTTTCACATTCAAATTGTCTGTTTCTAATATTATTTGACAGCCCAAGGCAGCAGATAACAGTCATAATGCTATCCCAGAACCATCTGTGGTCACATAGCACAACAGGTACTACATAGAAAAGGCCGTCTGAACCAGAAGGCTTTAGTTTCAAACTGCGGGCTACACCGGAAGCCCCAAAAGGTCATCTGTTGCTGTCTCAGGCTGTGCCATTGTAAGTTGACAGCCAGCTGGATTGGAGATGTTCCTATCATATAGAGATTAAACCAAAAGTCATATGACTAACCAAACTAGATGTTACATGCATAAAAAGTAGGTAAAGTGGTACCAACAGTTAACATCGCCATCATCTGTATTTCAAAAGTCAGACAGTAGATAGGAAGAGCAAGAATCCATCTGACTGTGTCTAGCATAAATCCAATTAACAAACTCGTCTTGTTAAAAAAAAAAGTGAATAACAATGTGACCTAGCCAAGGGTTTTTTTCGTATGATATATCCCTGAAAGCATTTGTCTGCTGTAAAGAAAGGCAGTAGAGTGCAAAAAAGGAAAAAGCAGTGGAGTGTTATGAAATAACACAGTGAAAGAAAACTGCAAAAGAAAGTGCAGTACAGTGCATAAATCAGTGCAGTAAAGCACAGAAAAAATGCAGTAAACACAGTTTGAGTGCATTACAGTAACACTACTGGAATGTACTGAAGTCACTTATGATGATGCAGAAAGAAACATACAAGAGTGCATTTAAGTAATTCAGTACAGTGCAGCAAAGTAACCTAGTACAATACAGAAAGAAAGGCAGAAAAATGCTACACCGTAATGCAGCAAAAGGTCAATCAACTAACCCATTATGATGTGACAAGAAATGCTGGCGAGTGCAGTGCAGAAAGAAAGACTGTCAAGTGCGTTAAAGTCACACAGAGTGCAATAAACTAACCCATCGCAAGTGGAAGCTAAGTAGAGTGCAGTGGAGTAACTGTAGAATGAAGGGCAGTAAAGTGCATTAAAGTAAGAGAAGAGTGCAGTTAAATTGGTGGTGCTGTGCAATAAAGTAACCCAGTACAGAAAGAAGGAAGAAAAATGCATTACAGTTATGCAGTAAAGTGCGATAAACTAACTTACTACGATACAGGAAGAAACAAAGTAAAATGCAGTAAAGTAACACAGCTGAGTGTAAGCTAAAGTAAAACCTGTTTGATGCAGGTAAGAAAAGCAGTAAAGTAACAATACAGTAGCTGTACAGTACAGTTACTACAGGGGCACAGAATAACACAGTGTGATGCAGACTGAAGTGCAGTTATATGTAAAGCACCTTAGAGTGGTGTAAGAAACAATAAAATGCAGTTAAGTAACGCACTATAGTACAGGAAAAGTGACAGTACACGGTTGTGGAATAACACAGAGTGTTTTAAACAAACATGGAGTCAATTATGCATTAAAAAACAGTTGTGCTAAACAATTTGTTTTGTTGGTACAGACAGTATGGTGCATTAGAGTTACACAGTATAGACAGAGTAATGCAGTACGATACAGTGAGTAAATGCTATACGATGCAGGACAACGGGCAGGTAAGAAATAAATGCTGTGGATTGCAGTGGGGTTATGATGCGGTGCATTTAAGAAAACAAATATATACTATGATCCTAATATTCAGTATGGTGCAAGGAAGAAACTCAGTAAAGTGCATTATTAATGACAATTAGAGTGAAGTAATGAAGTATGGTGCAAGTAAGAACTGCATTTGGGTGCAGCAAAGAATCCCTGCAGAGTGCAGCAAAGGATCTTAGCTCAACACAGTAAAGAAAGGGATCAGCTTTGTAATGGCTTTATCTACCCCTGACTGATCCACTGAAACCTCCTAGGATCCACCTGATGCTGAGAGGCAGCATCTGGTCAGGACAGTCAGTGTGCTTACTGGGCTCATCCATAACAGGGATTTTTTCAGCATACCTGGTAGAAGAAACATGCACAACATGTTCCTGCAAATCAACACTGCAGAGCAGCTCTGTGTGTCTGCAGCTAAACAAAGAACCTTATTAGGAAGCTTCCTGGTTCAGTAGAGAGAGGCATAAGCTCTAATGGATGTCATCGTTGATTCAGACTCATCACAAGCTCTGCTTCAACATCAACAACACAGTTTGACATTCATCCCCGCAATTTTAAAAGATGCGTAATGTTTGAGAGATTCACAACGTTTTTAGGTCGGCAGAAATCTGTTTCCCTGTGATGTATATCAGTTAACCTCTGGAGAGTTCGGACTTCAAAGTAAATGTAGTTTTAATGGAAAAGAGTTTCAAACTCTAAAAGCAAAATCACTGGAAAGGCAGAGAGCTTAAAGACGTTACTGAGATGAATTACAGTCTTTGAGAAAGTAACTTACAGCTTAACTTGAGCGCTCTGTGGCATATTTTATCATTGTTGATGCGACCTTTAAATCTGAAACTGTCCAGACTTGTGAAAGATTTGCCTGAGGACTTGTTGGTCTGAACTTATTTGTCTTCCTGAACTTAGAATCTGGTTGTCTGAACTCAGAATTCAGCCTCAAACTTGGAAAAACTTTGGTGACTCTTCCTCAAGTGGTGGTTACTTGTTCAGGACTTGTCTTTTGAGTTGGTGGTCCCACTTGAGACTTTTTTATCTGTACTCTGGGCTCAGTTACTCAACTTAAAGTTGTCAACCTCACCTTTGGCACAGCTTCTGAATTTTGGTTGAGACTTGATTTCTGACTGGCGGCCTTTCAATGGACTCGTGGTTGTGGTCATTTAGTGCAGACCCTGGCCCTTTACTCCCAGTTTGTTGGTTGTAAATCGAAAGTTGATTTGTGGCTTCAATTTGGACTTGCTGTTCTTGATTGACAATTGGCTGTTTTGGTTTGGATTTTGGACTTGTTGGCTCTGGCTTTGGTTTTAAATAAAGACCTGACTTTAGATTGTTGTGATGACGCTGACACTCAACTTTAGACATGCTGCTCAATTTCAGTTTTGTCATGTCTCAGGACTTGACTTTGGACTACAGTTTGACCCCAATTTGGAACTTTCTAACTCAGAAAATTGGTCTGTTCCTGTATTCTCTCAGGTATTAAAGCTGTTTTTCTCTGTTTTTTTTTTTTTTTTTTCTGTCAGATGGTGGGAAAGATGGGTGGAGAAGCCATGTCTCACCTCAACAGCTCCTCAGGAAGTGTCGAGCCCTCGCTGTACTACCCTGGCCAGAAACGACCAGGAGAGGATGGAGGTGAGAAGGAGGGAAGGAGGAAAATCAATCTCTACATTATGGTTGTCCCATGACCAAGAACCCTTGTACTTCTGCTTGACCTTGAACCTGGTGGTCAATCTGAAACATTTGGTGGTTAAAAGTTAGTACTTTTGCAGGAACAGTTAAGCTGCCATTTCAGCTCAGCTAGGCCCCTGTACTGGACCACTGCAGGTACCAACAATTGACAAACATGTTCGTAAGAGGCAGAAAGATAAAACCAGGAACTCAGAGGCATGGACCTCTGACATGCATAAAGGGAGTCAGAGAGCTTTCAGAGATTGTTTTTAGCTGTTGGTTTTCACTTGAATTTTCTTCTGCAGATTTAAAAACATTTTTCTCCATCTGTGATACAAAAACATGTCAGTGCAGCCGTAATCACCGCGGGTTCAAATAAAGAGCACTAACAGAAGACTCCTAAAAAAGTGTTCATGTCTAATCTCTGGCTCTTTCTCTCAGTAGGTAACCAGCTAGCAGCCATGGGGCATCAAAGGTAGAACCAGCAGTTCATATTGATTATCACGCACGCACACACACACACACACACACACACACACAGGGCCAAGCAGCGCTGATGATGATGTGTGTTCAGCATCAAAGTTTGTTTGCAAATAGCCGTGAGTGTGAGGGGGTCGGGGTGTAACAGCAGATAAGTGTTTATAGATCTGTCTTCCTACTGTCATAATCATAAACATAATCACTTATTGACATAAACACACACTCTCACTGTGGCTGTGAGTTTAAAGTGTGAACATGATGTTAATGTGTGTTTGAATTTGTGTGTTTTGCAGCAGGGTAATCACAGAGGATTACAAGGTCCCCGACAGAATGGTGGGCTTCAGTAAGTATGACCTTAAACCTTTGAGTCCCCCCTTGCTGATTAGTTGTCCAAAGGCTCCTTTGTCCAATCAAATCACTCAGGTCTTATCTGACTCTGTGCTTTTTTGTTCATCCTGATATAAAGATCTTCATCTTTTAGAAGGAAAATCTTGAGTTTAATCTCGAGTCTGGCGCAGACTCTCAATCTGAAACTGTTTCCCTTTGATTTGATTCTGAATATCAGACACTAATGAGAACCTTCAAGCAATCCAGCTCTCCAACCTGAACATAGTCACTCAGTCTAGAATCCTTTGTGCACAGTGGCGTGCAAATTTTTCTGCACTGAGCGACGTCTCTGCTCTGCCCTAGTGCTCTTGCACGATAAAGCCAGGCCCTCATATAAACACTAACTACGATTGCTGACCTCTTTTGTGCACTAAGCTTTTATTCTGAGTGTATATCCCGGACACTTATTCAGTGAATGAAGTAACTTGCAAAGATCTTGTTTAACTCTGTGCTAGTCTGTCCTTGAATCTTAACTTCTGATGTGCCCGTATAATGAACAATAAGGTTTTACGACTTCAAAACACGGAAAGTGACAGCAGAGGGTCAGGATAAGCGCGGCCATGGAGATCACCACATTCGTGTACATGATCATAACATTTTGAATATACAGTACACAAGTGGCTGAAAGTTGTGCATGCAAAACAGCGACTGGGAAGTTAACAAAAGCTGTAGACAGCTGATGCAGCACCAGTGCGCACTAACACTTCTTACCCTCGATGCTGCAAATAAAAGATGACCTGCAGGATTTTAAAGCAGACATTTGTTGTCAGTGTCTGAGAGTTTGAAGAGAGGGCGCATTAAACATCTGTGACAAACATTCAGTGGCGGTTCTAGACCAAATTACTCCGCACACAAAAAATGCACACACACACACACACACACACACACACGCACACAAAAAGAGATAGAATTTTGAACAGATAGTTTTGTATTATTATGTAGTATTATTATGATTAGAACAACAAAAATAAAATATTTCTCAATTGCAGAAATCCTTCAATAGAAAAAAACACAATCCTGAGGGCCATTTTGAGAACGGCCCCCAGATCCTGAGGTGTTCTGACGTGTTAAGGTTTACAAAAAAGCTGCTATCTCGGCCTCTGTAGTAGATAGAAACAAAATTCAAAAAGTATTTGAGAGCTTAAACATGTGGCTTTCAAGAAAGCTATCTTTTAGTTTTGCAAACCTTCATCACATTTTTGAAAACCTTGAACAAACAAACTCAAGTGAAATAAAGCGGCTGTATAAATTAAAGTAAAGGCTCTGCACTGGAGAATGACAAATAATTTGCTTTCTGTAAAACAAGTGGCAGTCATGATAAAGTGCCCATTCAATTCAAATGTAAATATAGAAAATAAGGTGTTGAAAGGGTGAACAGCTTCCCCAGTATAGTGCCAGTACAAAAGCAGAACTAAAAACTAAAAAATGAATAAATAAATAAGTGGCTGACAGTGTGTTCATCTCTGTTCTCACCCAAAGTCATGCAACACTCACAGAAAACGCTGATAGTGTGAGCCAAAGCACTCCATATGCAGAGTTTGTTCACACTGCTGGATGTTTCTCCTCTGAAGCTGCTCTCTGCCTCTGTCATTGTTTACTTTACTCATGAAGCTCATCAAGCAGGTAGCAAGATCCGAGCATGAACCCGAACGCTTTATTCGTCTATCAGAGGCAGACGGGTACAGTGATTTCATTCACCGCGACTCCAGAAATGATTAAAAAACTCCCTGATATGCTGACATGCGTACACAGAGCAGAGCTGTCCCCCCGCGACTCTCTCCCTGCCTCGTCTCACACAGTCTGTCAGCCTCTGTGCAGCACCTTCGGAGCAAGCAGGGGCGCCTACAGCAGCGGGGGGGCGCCAATTTGACAACAAGAGTTAATACAAAACCGCTTTGCGGTTAAGATTTATTATTATTATCTTTTATTTTATTTTTTTGGAAGTGCTCGTGCCGCCCCCCATGAGTCATGACACAAATGCCGCCCCGGGCGGCTGCCCTGTTCGCCCGTGCCTAGAACCGCTACTGCAAACGTTTAAACTTATCAGCCCAGCCTTAGCACAGACATGCTGTGTGATTTTGACATTTTCACTTCATAAACTTCCTCCTCCTTTTTTCTCTTTTTCATCCCTGTCTTCTACTGTGAATTGTTCAACTGTCAACATGTCTTGCAAATATTTATGCCCCCCCCAAATAACAAATTTGCACTTCAGTTAAGACATAATCTTCTTGAGCTCTATTTTTCAAAGGGGACCTACCATCAAAATGTAATTTTGTGTTTTTTTTGTGTCAGATAAGGTCCATATTATGTTCGTCTTATGTTGTAAATGTGAAAACAAACTGTTACGTCATTTGCATTCTGTAAAGGTTTAAAATAAAGGAACGGGTAAACCAGGCCAATTGAAAAAGCAGGTCCCTCTGACGTTGCGCTGACCTTGCTCATTATTATTCACGAGCGCGTCCTCGGTGAGCCGCGCCCACTCTCTCGTTCTCGTACTCATTCACAGTCAACATTACTCTCCAGCCAGAGCGAGATGCAGCTACCACTGTATGCGCTATGGGTCTCGTCCAAACGACCAGTGTTTCCTTGGGTTCACTGCCGGGAAAATGAACTTAAAGCTGGGCAGAATGAATGAGAAAACACCGCTTGAGATCTCCGGCTTCTTCTTCAACTTCCTCCTCCTCTTCAGACTCAGGGTCTAAAATATATCGTTTAATACCTGCCATTTTTTAGCCTTTAGCATAAGGTGACCAGACGTCCCCGATTTCCAGGGACAGTCCCCGTATTGGATGACCTGTCCCCGGCAAAAGCTGTCCCCGAAAATGTCCCCGATTTAAGCGTTTCATGAATGAAAGCAAAAATGTTGCGTGTGGGCTCGAACAACGGTTATTACAGTAGCCGAATAGGTAGGAAGCACAAGTAAGCAGTCCTGAACAACAGTTTTTAAGGGGGTTATTACAAGGGGCATGCGCTGCTACTAAATAGTACCGAGACTTTGTCTGTGATCACACAGCCCCTGCAGCCGCCGCACCGAATATCCCCGGATATCATTACAGACATCTGGGCACCTTACTTTAGCACACATTAGCGAAATGGATAAACCGAAATCCGAACCTCCACTGCTGAGCCAATCAGAGCACAGCAGGCTTCACAGCAGCGATCCAATCAGAGCAAAGCTCATTACCATAAATGTTAATGAGCCAAAATCAGTTGGTTTTCCTGTAAGGTTTTTTAGGCATACTAAAACAAACCATCAAATAACTTTTCAGCTAAAATTATGTTGCAAACATGATCAGAGGACATCAAGGATTAAGTAAAAAATGATAAAAATGGGTATGAAATTTTGATGGCAGGTCCCCTTTTAAGAGTAGAACCTTTACGAGATCTTCTGAGCGGGATAACCGAGCTAGAATAAAACAGTTGACATAAAACTTGAGTGAGGACTCACAATAGTAAATTTGAAGTTTGTTGTCTAAAACACTAGTATATTTGTGGATATCAGCCAACCTGTATCCCCCTTTTTTTGTGCTCCCCTGAGAACGGGCTGATTCTGCATCTGTACCTTTAAATGATAAGCTGTGAGCTGTGTGTGACCACACTCTTCCTCCCCAAGGCCACTCTGAGCTGACGGCACTGCTGTGGTGGTCCAGGAGCAGTGGTCTGGAGATCTTCTGAGGACCTCTTCAGAGGACCTCCAGACCACCGCGGCTGGAAGCATCAGCCTGCCTCAGTGCCCCAGAGGAACACCCGCTGCTTACGGGAATAAAAGTAAAGTAAAGCGAGTCAGAAGACGAATACCAACAATGGTAAACACACGCAATTGTAGCCAAAGCACTAGTCATACAGGCGGCGGTCAAGCAACATAAAACGGTAAAATTTACAGCTTCCACGTTTGAAGTTGGGTCCCTGACACGGACAGCCAGAACAGATCCAGGTTTTATCTTCAGCTTCTTGGTGAATCCTGCTTTGAACTCCCCCTTGTTGGTAAAACAATCCATGGTGAAGAATTTAGCACACATATACAACATTTTCAGAGTTGTTGTGGGTATATTTCCATCAAAAATAAAATTCATCCACTGGATCCGCAAATCAAGATTAAGGAGGCATAATAGACTCATGTCTTCGTTTGTGCAGCCAAGAACCTCTCAGCAGCTGGGTTGTAGCTTCGACATGGTTGTTGTACCGGAGCGGTGTATGCAAGGGGAAAAAATGGTGGACACTACCTCAGTGAAGAAGTTTTAGAGGGCTGGGCTAACGATTATTGGGGGCGCAGCCACCAACATGTAGGAGGGGCTTTTGCGGTTATGTTGTCATAACTGCACAGCTTTTTCATTCGCCCGTTTGTGCTCATGTTTTCAGAAAGAAGGAAAGCAAGAGAGGGAGAGAATGAATTTACTTCGGTTGAGTAAATGTCGACTCCCTTTTGTGGTTTTTGTTTGATGTTGATGTTTTGTCCTCACTTTCTCTTTCAGTTATTGGTAGAGGAGGCGAACAGATCACCAGGATCCAGTTGGAGTCTGGCTGCAAGATTCAGATTGCTGCTGGTAAGAGCATCTCATAAGTTTAAACACTCCTCTTCCAAAGTCAAACAGTTTTTGCTGATTTTTTAATGATTATTTCCAGCAAAACATCTGGATAAAGATTTGCTGGTTCTCAAATTTTAAAAGTGTTGTTGCAGCAAAGAGACAACTTCCTTTTCTTCATCTGATTGATCAAAAAAAGAAACTGATTAAATTTGAATTTTAAGGTCCTGTATTTTAAAGGTCATGTTCGCTCTGATCAACCAGCCCAGAGTCTTTTCAGCGTTGACACAGCGTCGACTAAAAGAGGGTAAACTTGAGAAACCTGTTTGCTGAGCTAAATCACACTCCTGTATTTCTGTGCCTGTAGACAGTGGAGGTCTGATGGAGCGGCCATGTTCCCTGACAGGAACTCCAGAGAGTATCGAGTGAGTTTATAAAATCCACCTTCTTCTCCTCCTCTTGAGAAATTCACCTCCCCTCCTCCACCAGCAACTCACTTTCTTTCTGTTTTTGTGTGCGCTTACAGGCAGGCAAAGAGGCTGCTGGTGCAGATTGTGGATCGCTGTAGAAATGGTCCTGGTTTCCACGGTGATGGGGAAGGTGGGGCTTCAGTGCAGGAGATGCTGATCCCCGCCAGTAAAGTGGGGTTGGTGATCGGTCGGGGAGGGGACACCATCAAACAGCTGCAGGTGCAGTGACTGACAGTTTGAAATACATGATAAAACACAAACCTCAGTGTATCTGTCCCTTTTAAAAATCTGTGATGTGTGTTTCAGGAGAGAGCCGGAGTGAAAATGATGATGATCCAGGATGGTCCAATGCCGACAGGAGCAGACAAACCCCTCCGTATCTCTGGAGACCCGTACAAAGTGCAGGTACAAACACATGTTTGGATCTTCAGGTGGTCTCTTCTTCCAGGACAGTACATTTCACTTCTCTGAGCAGAGCTATGACCACAACCAGCTCTGTAGGAAACACCTAAGCACTCAGGCAAAGCTCCTCAGCAGGAGAATGACTGATTGAACCACTTTAGACCCAAACAGTCCCCTTCTACTTCTGACCTAGCTCTCTGTGAACAGTTAACAATACTCAGCTCCTCTCCTCCTCTTCTACTTTGTCTTCTTCTTCTCCTCCTCCTGCAGGCAGCGAGGGAGCTGGTGTTGGAGGTAATCCGAGAGAAGGATGGAGACTTCAGGTCAGGGCGTAACGACTTCAGCGCTCGACTTGGAGGAACCAGCCTGGATGTAGGAAACATGCAAACAAACACATAGTTGGCTTTTAAACCAAACTGCGCTTTGATAGGTCCACTCATGTGTGGTCTGTCCCTCTGCAGGTTCCTGTTCCTCGGTTCGCTGTGGGCATTGTGATTGGCAGGAATGGAGAGATGATCAAAAAGATCCAAAATGATGCAGGAGTTCGGATCCAGTTTAAAGCAGGTCTCTGTGCAGCTCATTATTAGTTGAAGTCATTGAATCACTTTTGACTTACTAGTTTCAGACTAGCATCTATGCACCTGTGATGCCACCTGTACCTGTACTTGGTCTTCTCTCTTTTCTACAGGGCAGGGCTGCTCATGAATCAAGTCCCTGCTTCGACTATATACTCCACCACTCTTGTTTTTCTCCAGTTTTCTATCAGGCTGAGATAGATTATGTGTTGGCTCTGATTATATTGATCTGTCAGGCAGGTGTTTAAGGCATGTTTCAGCTGGGGATGTTTGTGCGTCTGCATAAAGTCTCCACAGGCTCATTTCTTGGGGACCAATACCCAACACTTAGAATCCAAAGGTCCAGGACTTTTTAGAGGACGTGCATGCCACCAGCGTGTGCGCTGCTGTTTGAGCCTGTTCTTCTGTTCACTTGTACCCATGCAGACCTGCTGATTCTTCATAATTAGCACATTAGGTAGAAAACTGGACACTGTGAGTCTGATAGTTTTCCCTGATCAGTTCTTGCTTTGCAGCTTATACATTTAGCCTTGCTCTGTATGGCTGCATGTTCATGGAGATTATTTTTATGAGCCTGCTCCACATGTTTATACTCAGCGTGTCAAGCAATTTGCACACCTCTATAAATTCTGCAGCTTTGATTTATATCCATTGTGCTGCTGTGAATGATGTAAGATTTGGTGTTTGTTTTTGCCTCAGGAAAAATCGGAGTCTCTTTTAACGAGTGAGCGATGATTATTTATTATTTCTAAAGTTCAATCACTCGAATTTGCATCTTTATTGCAGAGATTCTTTGAATTCTCTGTATTGTTGATATTGTTGTGAACTGTAGATGATACGATCCACGCAGCCTCTGCCATGACAAACATTATTCTAAAATCGTTAAACTCTTTGCTCACACAGTCTCACACAGAGCAGATCTTTTCTCCTGAAAGACTTAAGTCTCTCTGGAAATCTCTGCTTTAGGTAGGAGTAGCTCCTGTAGCTCCTGTAGCAGAGCTCCAGTAGATCATTAGCAATTTGCCTCTGAGTCGTTGGTGGAGACAGCGCTGCTCTGCACACTCCTCTTTACGCTAGCTTGCAGCCTAACATTGCTGGTGGAGTAGAAGTAGCAGGTAACTTAGGAGCTCTTCATCTCTCAAACACTAATGTCTTCGGGGGCATGACGACAGCTAATTTCAGAATTAGCTTTCTGACGAGCATTATAATCCGATAACGCACACGCTTGTTCCGCGATCATCCTCTCCTCTATGTGCAGAGTGTGACCTGCATAGTGGGGCTCCGGGGGCGGAGCTTGGGTTGGTTACGTCGGAAATCTCACTGTTTCTGAACCTGCTGTTTGGGTCTGCCAGAGTTTTCTCATGATATGTCCTATAGCATCAGAAAAATGACAGATGAACATATAAAAAAACAAGAAAAACCTTTGCCTTTTATCCAGTGTTTTATCTTAGCTTCCCCAACTTATTTACCCATGTTGCTGACATCAAATATAAAGTCTGCACATATTCTTCATATAAACAAGGCAATTTTTCAGTTTTAACTTATGCCCTTTGCACTATTTTTAATGAGATATGAAGTTAAAACAACTTGCAAACCCTTAAATTATTATGTTTCTTTTTCCTTGTTTTCCCAAGTTTATACCGTCTGTCTCCACTTTCAAACCGTCCCAGTACAGCTGGAGGGATTTTTTCTATTGTCTTTGAAGTTTCATGTTCAACTCACTCCTAACTTTTACAGCTTGCTTATAAATACAGTTTGATATGTTTATGTAACGTCAGTGTGTAATATGAATCTGAAATAGTCTGGAACAAAAGAAATTGGAGCCAGTTTTTGGGACTAGAACTGGACTCAGATTTATGAACTCCAGTTTGAAGACAAGTTCAGATTAAACCAGCAAGTTCATGTAGCACCTCTGACCTCTCTGTGTTTTACAGATGATGGTATTAGCCCAGAGCGCGTTGCCATGGTGATGGGTCAGCCAGACCGCTGTCAGCATGCTGTCCACCTTATCAATGAGCTTATTCAGACTGCCCAGGTAACACACCCACAGACACACCCCGATAAAAAAAGAGCAAGTATAGCCTGAACTATCTCTTACGCGTGCGTGTGTGTGTGTGTGTGTGTGTGTGTGTGTGTGTGTGTGTGTGTGTGTGTGTGTGTGTGTGTGTGTGTGTGTGTGTGTGTGTGTGTCTTTAGGAGCGTGATGGTTTTGGCTCAGCCCTGCGGGGTGGGAGGGTTAGAGGTCGTGGTGACTGGACCATGGGCTCTCCTGGTCCGCTACAGGAAGTGACCTACACCATCCCTGCTGACAAGTGTGGCCTGGTTATTGGCAAAGGTAGGAGAAGAGATCTGTTTCTGTCTGACCGTTTTACCCTGATTCTCCATTGACTTTTGCAGCTGTGGATTTTATTCTCATCCTCCTTGTGTGCTTTTCTCTGAAACAAATCTGTTATTGCAATTTCCAGCTTCTTTAACGAGTGTGACATGGAATAGTCTGTGTCACCAGTCAGGAAAACAACTTTTAACAACCGAAACGGCATTAAGTGTAAAGGGATGTGCTGCCGTTTTACAGAGTCAAAGCAAGGCCAAACTTATTTTTATAGCAGATTTCTGAAGGTTCAAAGTGCTTTATACAAGAAAGAAAACATTCAAACATCATTAAAAGAGGACATCTTTAAGTTCTTAAAACAAGCCATTAAAAATCAGAGCAAAAAGAAGATAAAAACAGCAAAAAGCAAAGGTCCGAGCCTCAAAGACCGTTTCATAATGTATGCAGTGTTAGACAATAAAGGAAGTCATATATTAGAGTTATTTAGTAAAAGGCAGCTGTGAATATGCACCTTCTCTACCCTGATTTAAAATAACAACAGATCTAGCGTAAAACTGTCAGCTGCCCATGTTTGGCTCAATTCTGGAGTCTGAAAAGACAATGTGAGTGGTCTGGTTCTAGTTGGGTTCTTTTGCATGAAGGGATCACTGATGCATTTGAGAACTAGTAAGTGCTTTTTAAACCAGCTGCAGTATTTACAAGTCTGTTCCCTAACAGACATGAAGTCAGAGTGGAGACCTCAAAACTGGACTGATGTGATCCATTTTTTTGGTCTCGGACTTAAGCAGCAGGGATCTGAGTCAGCTTTCTGAATGAGTTTTGAGAGAAACTGCCATTGCTGCCATTCCAATAAAGTCAGCTGAAGATGGGTGCATGGACCAGTTTTCTAGGTCCTGTTGGAACTAGGCATGGGAATCATCAGTGGCCCCACAATACGATATTATTGCGATTTTTTACATTTTGCAATACAGTGAATGTTGCGATACAATATATTGTGATTTACACAGTTTTTCAACTGTTAAGCTAATTTTACCTAAGTTTACCTAATCAACCTGATTCAGCGTTTGTCTTTCCTTTATGTTTGTCTTATTAACACAGTATTGTATTTTCATGTAGTGCATCTGGCAAACCTTATTTGTCAGGCCCATCTCATTTGTGCTCTGCTTGCATTCCTAATGTCTTTCGCCAGGTGCTGCTGTATTTGTTGTACTAACTTTCTCCTGCTCTATGATATCACCTCTGCCAACATCACTGGACAAACAGTTGATTTTATTTTTCCATTGTCATAGATTTGACTTCATATTAGCAACTATTATGAAAAAATCGATACTTGATAAATGAGACGATACTATATATCACCAGACCAAATATTATAATACTACCAATATGCTGTATTGATTTTTTTCTCCCACCCCCTAGTTGGGACACAAGTCCTTGAATCCTTGATGTAATCTTAAGTTTATTTTAGGCTGACTCCATAATTGTTGCAGTGTGGTTTTTGCTACACTGAGATTTCTGGCTGACATAGATATGTATAACTGTGTGTGGTCTTCATAGTGGTGGTTACTCCCTCAATATTTTCCGTAATTTAAGCCAGAGAAGGAACATAGATTTGAAACAGAAGGGACCCCAGGATGGAGCCTTGGGGAACCCCACGTGTCATTTTAGTCTGCTCAGATGTGAATTAACCATTAGACACAGAGTACTCTTTGTTCTTTAAGTAAGACTTATCCAGTTTAGTACTGTTCTTGGGAGCCTCACCCAGTTCTTCTATCTGGAGTAGTAATAAATCCTAATCAACAGAGTCTATTATGTGATCATGGTGACAGTGTGTAGAATGAAAAGCCGAGCGAGAGAGAGAGCGATGTTTTTTTTTTTGTTTTTTTTGTAATTCAGATTTTTATTTAAGCACATGCAGTAACAGCTCTGAGTGGTACATCATACAGAATGCAAAAAAAGAAAAATACAAGAAAAACCAGGAGGGCCTCCGTCAAAGGGACACATTTTCTCAAATTTCGGCAGATCCTGTCAAAACGAGTTTAACCACAAAGAAGTAGTAAAGCACAGAAGTAGAAAACAAAAACAAATAATATAGTAGTACATATATACCTATATACAAATATATTGTACAGATACAAATAATCCGGTAGTAATAATGACAACAACATTAAAAATAAATAAAGTAAGAAATTAGGTAGGCAAACATTTCTTCAAGCAGGCCTCACAATCACGGCTCTAGTTAGAAGTGAGATGTCCCATGAAACAACCCCAAACCCCCAGTTCCACATGACCTTTACCCCTTAACCTCACTAACATGACCTCATTGGACGTGGTTTCACTCATTAAAATTTTCCACTCCTGGAGTGTCGGACATGTATATGATTTCCAGTGCCGTAGTATGATTCTGGCGGCTGAAGTTAACCCCACGATCAGAACAGAGAGTACGTTTTTTGTTAGGGTTGGGATTTCTGAGAGAGAGCAATGTTATAATTTATCAAAGTTTAAAGACACCAGAGTGATCTTCATTTCATTCATCAGTTTCTGGACTTACATGCTGTCTCTCTGGTGCTGATTATTCCTGCACAGCTGTGATAATTTCAGTGTTTTTATTCATGCAGATTTTCCCACAAAGAGGAAAGCTGCACCAAAGGAGCAAGTGTTTAAACAGAGTCTTTGTTGACTCTTGTATTTGGGGTTCGAGCTCTCGAAAGAAACCAAATGAGGCTAACAGCAGCTTAAGTGAAGTTGTTTGCAGGAGAGGTTCATCAGTGCTTTCTTTTCTCTATCAAAAAACTCTTAGACATCAACCATTCATCAACAAGAGTGTGTGTAGTGCATGTTAATGTGTGTGCTCGTGCATGCAGAGGTCAAGAGGGTCGAGCAGCAGCTTTCAAAATAAAAGCAGCAGAAAAAAGAAATGTCAAGTACCCCATGTTTAGACACCATATGGTCCTTGTGTGTGTGTGTGTGTGTGTGTGTGTGTGTGTGTGTGTGTGGGTGGTGGTGGTGGTGGTGGTGGTGGTGGTGGTCTATTGTTGGTCAGCATTTCTATTGGACAATACTGATGAATGTCTCACTGTCTACTCTCTGAACACAAAAAAACTAAAAGCTACTCTTTGTAGAAAAAAATGGTATTACTATTTAATTTGAACAAAATATTGAGACAAAATCTGAAAAATTAAAACACCAAAATGAGATCGATTTATAGGCACAATAGTAGAAAGTAAACATACTGCATAAATTTTACATCATTGATTCATACTGTTGAAATCAAACCTTGTAGTGTTAAATGTTCCTGTCCTTCTGATAATGGATCACTGAAGTCCTCACTGAGTGAGCTGTAGAGATTAAATTGAAGCACAATAAATGTTGAATAAAGTCTGAACAAAATGGAAATGTGTTCAGAGATTTATTCACTCCTGCTGTTCCTTTTGCCTCATGAAAGGTCCATTAATGGTCTCCTCATTTGGTTAACAAAGAGTTAATGACCTCAGGATATTCTGCTGACCTGCAGCAGGACGAGGAGTAGGAGGGTGGAAACAGACTCGATAGGTTTTTTAAAACATGAACTCCTGAGATAATTTCAGGACATGCCGTTCTTGGTTTCCTTTCATTTCTTTTCACGCACACAGTGGGGGACTGTCAGTGTGAGACAGGCACTCAGGATGTGAAATACTCTGCTAGGGAGGCGCACAAATATCGCTGCAAGATGTGTGTCAGGGTGTTTTTGAAATGAAAACACAATACAGAAAACTGAGGCGGAGAAACGCTACTCACAAATGTTTCTGTCACCATCACACATCAACCCTCTAAATATTCAGATAAGGTAAGGTATTCAGAACTTTTTCTGTAATGAGGCTGAAAGGAAGAAAGTTCCATGAAGATTAAACTGTTGAAGTTCAGACCTACAGAGGGTCAGGAACTTTTCTGTGGCGGGTGACATGAGGACAGAAACTGAAGGCTGTTTCAGTAGGGCTGCCTCTCCTGCTCCTCTCCCTGCTCTCATCTCTCCTCCTCCTGCTCCTCTCCTTGCTCTTCTCTCTCTCTCTCTCTCTGTCTCTCTCTCTCTCTCTCTTCTTCTCTTGCTCCTTTCCCCGCCCTTCTTTCTCCCCCTCCTCTCTGTAAAAACGCTTTTATTTTAAACCTGTGTTTTCTGTCTTTGTAGGAGGAGAAACCATTAAGAGTATTAACCAGCAGTCTGGCGCTCATGTGGAACTGCAGAGAAACCCTCCCCCCTCCACTGACCCCAACACCAGGGTCTTCACCATCAGAGGGACCGCCCAGCAGATGGACCTGGCCCGTCAGCTCATAGACGACAAGATTGGGGTGAGAAGCTGTTAAAAGATGGTTCAGGCCTTTTTTGTTTTGGGTTCAGTTTTGGAAAGACTGACACAGACTGAACTTCTAATCAAAAGTCTATGAAGTTTTCCAACTTTTTTGGATTTATGGAGAAACTTCAGTTTTTACAAACATTAGTGTAGATTATTTAATCTGAGTTATACTGAGTGGGTCTTAGTTCTGTCAGTTTATTACATTTCAAGGTAAACGCCCTTGATGCTGATTTGAAATAATAATTATTGAGTTATTCTTGGTATGTCTTCTCCTCTTCAGGGTTCAGGTATCATGAGTAACGGAGGATTTGGCTTCAGTCCCTTCACCCAGGGCCCTGCTACACATCAGAAGTAAGAAATCTCTTGAGTTTGTGATTTCAGGTCTCATCTTTGGGTAAAAGGTGTCAGAGAGTTCATTTTTACCTTTTAATGATCAGCTGACCGCACTTGTCTGACCGTCTTTCGGCGATTTAATGGAAGTGATTGAATAAACTGTGTGCTTGTGTGGCTCTTTAGTGCATCCTATTGATGTGTGTGTGTGTGTGTGTGTGTGTGTGTGTGTGTGTGTGTGTGTGTGTGTGTGTGTGTGTGTAGCTGCGGCAGCGGTCAGACCTTCCTTACTGGCGTTTGGGGAAACACCTACCAGACCAGCTGGCAGAACCCGGGACAGCAAGACCCTGGTAACACACACACACAAACTCACTCCCATCTGCACAAATCCACCACACAAGTGTGCCTTTACAAACTTGTACACTTAAAAAATTCCTTATTTTTATAAAAGGATTTTAAAAAGTCAACTTTAATATTTTTCATATTTGAAATGTGAAATATTTGAATAATTTTTTGTCCAATTTTAATGATTTGGGCTTAAAGCTCATAAAAATCAAACTTCCAGCAGATGACATGGCACCCAAAACCAACACTGACTGTGGACTTGAATCACCTTGGGTTCTGGGCCTCTCTGAGCTCTCTTTAGACTCTGGGACCTTGATTTCCTAATTGATTTCCATCTAAACAAGACTGTGGACCACTGAGTGATAGTCCAGTTCTTTTTAGAGACTCTTATGATGCTGTCTCTGGTTCAGCAGGGTCTTAAAAGCAGGAACTTGCGTAGTCTGTTTTATGGACTCGTCTGTCTGTAGTGGCTCTTGATGCTGTCAGTATTTTGAGATTTTTCTTGTCAGCTGTGAACCACAATCATCAAAATTAAAATAGAGGATAAGTTTGAGCATTATGGCAAAAACCCACCGGATCCAGAACAGCTCCGTCTGCTCTGGCACGGCAGGTTGATCAAATACGCAAGCATTATAAGCAATGTGAGTGATTCCACACAATCCGTCCACCTCCAGCTCCGCTGTGGATCCGCTCCGGCGGCCGGATCAGATAAGCAAGGCTTCTATTTTTGCTGGATGCTTCAGCACAACGCATCAATTCAGTGCAGCGCAGCACGAGCAGCAGCAGAAGTTGAATGCGGTTACAGAGTAAAATATCTGGTTAATTTTCAAAATAAAATAAAGTCAATACATTGAACTGTTCTTCTCTTGATAATAGGAGAGGCCAGGGTTGTGGGATGTGGGTGTTTATATACACCGCTGGTGTTTGGTGGACCTCATTCAATGTCTCACGGGGAGACGCAAGATCCCATGAGATCTCATCCAGTCTCACGAGAAATATCGTTAATCGGACAAGCGCTTTTCCTCCGATGACGGATCAGATCCAGTGGGCACTGTATGCTTGTATATTTGATCTGCCTGCTGGTCTGGAGTGGAGCGGAGACATTCTGGATCTAATGGGATTCCCCGGTTGATCAAAGTTTTGAAAATTTCTACTTTTTTTAAATGCTGATGAGAATTTTTGAACTTTTAAGGATGTTCAGGTTTGTTGAGATGCACCTGCTCAGGTTCACACCTCACTCTTTACCTGTAGTTTTTTGATTTAGTTTTTTTGAACCTGATCAGCCAAACGGGCAACCAGATTACAGTGCAGATATAGTTTTTTTATTTACTGCCACAGAGTTTTGAGTCCAGGAGTTTAGACCCTCTTTATGAGTGTGGAGGTCACTGTTTGGCTCACACAGAACAGATGGACTACTCTAAAGCATGGGAGCATGGGGGCATTACTTACAGAAGCTAGGCGTGTACACACTCTCAGCAATAGAGGCACAAAGGTTAGAACTTCATATAATAGCAGGTTTAAGGTGTATTAGAGGTGTTCAGTTAAAGGTGTGTGATTTAAACAATCAGGAAACATCTGACTAAAGAAAGACGCATAACGAACGCAGCCAGAATGGACAACAGCTAACGTGCAACATTGATGGTTTCTGGAAGATCAGTTTGTTGATTCGTGGCACTGACATGAGAGCTGGTTCTGGATCACAGTGAGTCTGAAAGTAGATCAGCAAGGATGAGGACCTCAGGATTTTGAAGCAAGGCTGACAGACTTCCCTGTCTCAATGTTATAAATGTACATTTCTGATCTTGATTACTCACTGGACTACTTACTGTTGCACCCAGACATGGAGGACTGCAGCCGTGTTGTGTTTCCTCAAGCTTGTGTGTAAAATTTACAGTTTGATCACGTAGTTGTCCTTCAAAATAAATGTTCTGACACTGATGCTCATAGTGTTAGAAACAACTGAATTCAGAGTAGCACCGTCAGACCGCCTGTGTTTGTGTCTCTGTAGGTCAGCAGAACCAGCCTCAGAGCTTGATGACAGACTACAGTAAGGCCTGGGAGGACTACTACAAGAAACAGAGTAATACAGCTCTCCCTCTCTTTTTCTGTGTTTGCCTGTCTGTTAATTCTCACAGCTAGCTCACAGTATTACCATGATATCATTATTTCATTTCCTCAGAAAGACAGTTATCATTAAAACCAGTGTATTGTCACAGGCCAGCTCCAGTAGAAGTGAAAGTTCTTCTGGCAGACTATCACTTGTGTTACAGTTTTGGTGTGGGCACTTAAAAGAATACTGAAATGTTCAAACTACTTTTTGGAAACATCTCAAAACAGTGCTTTGAACACAGGTTTAAACATTTTTAAACTCACATGCTACAGATTTCATGATGAACGAGCCCTCACACCTTCACACACATCGGGGAGTTAAGTATTACCAGGATGAGCAAATGCCCGGCAGTTTGTTTGAATAGAAAACTCAGCCGTGAACATGATTCTGTAGCTGCATGTTTTTCAGGAATCATGAAGGATAAGCTCACTTGACTCATTGAGCAACTCAGAGCTCTCAAAAAAACCTCAAGTTTTTGGTTCTGCGGTGCCCAGAGGTAGATAGGAGAGGATGTAAGGGAAAGTAGGACAAATAGGACCATTCGAAGGAAAACCGACTACAGAGTAAAATCTGCAGTCGACAGTTTGGTTCAAACTGTGTCAGCTAGAATGAAACAAGTGTTGAGCTTCATATCTGGACAGTTTTTCTCTGGCTGAAGGGTGAAGTTTTTTGTAGACATTTGTAGACAGAGCAGACATCAAAGATACTTAATTTCAAAATGTTCAAACATGGATTTAAGATCTAGCCATGGCTGCTCAGGTGGAGACTTGTCCTCACTGTAGCTCTTATTTTCTTAATTGAATGAGCTGCCTGATCTGAGTGACATTTCAGCTGTAGAGATGCACGACATACAGGTATGGCAACACCACCTGGACAAACCACACGCAGAGCTTCACCAACACACTTGGTTGTCTGAAGGATGAGATATTCATCAGTGAACTCCAGAGTACCGAGCGCCTGATAGATGAACCTGATTCTTGTCTCTCAGATGTAGCGGAGTAAACTCAGATACACAAAGTACCTCACAGCATCCCTCTGTTCATTTGTGTGTCTGCAGGTCAGTCGTCTCAGCAGAGTTCGGTGCCAGACTACACTGCAGTGTTAGCAGAATACTACAGACAGCAGCCCTACCTGTGGAACCCCGCCCAGATACAGGTACGCTCAGCAGGAACCCGCTTTGTTGTTTGTTGTCCCAAAACCAGTTAACATCAGAGAGGGATTTAAATAACACCACCGAACAATGATGTCAAATCCTGTGTCTTTAGGATCACTAGAGGCTCTCCCCCTTGCCAGTGAAGGCCTCGGATGGTCGTCGAAGGCAACGGAATCGGGGTTTCCTTGCAACGCTCTGCCGCTTCCTCCTTCCTTTTGTAGAGAAAAACTAAGGATTAACTGAAAATCACGAACTCTTTTCTTTCTGTTTTTTAACCTTACAAAGTCGATATTTTGTCAGGCAGATTTTTTTGGACTAGCCTCTGGTCTCTCCGCAGTGTAGACCTGTTTTTTTTTTTTTTTTTTGTTTGTTTGTTTTATTTTTTTTTTTTTATCAAACTTGAACTTAAAGATGTATCAGTGTGGCTTTGAACAAAAAAAAAATCCAGTATAATCTATATTTTGTCTAGTTTTATTTTCCAATAAGAAAACGGTATAAGGCTTAGCAGTCTTGAGTAAGAAAATCAGATATTATTATTATTTTGTTTATGTTCATGTTTTAAAGCATGCATCAGATTGTGTGTGTTGACTCTCAGTTATTTTTTTTTATTTTGGCATAGAAATATTTTAATAGCGTCAGATGAAAATTTAATGTTTTACCGTCAGAGACAAAACTGTTTTTTGTACTAAATTTGTGCTCGCTGGGTCTGTTTGTTCTCCATCTAATTTTACCTGTTCAGTCGCCATCTTGGAGGTGCAATGACGCGTTTATTGTTTTCTCTTTGGTTTGATGATAGTTCTTATTCCTGTATCTCTATAGTGATTCTTTAGTTTTTATGATGTAATGATAAATAAATGCCGATTTATATTGCGTTGTCTAAGCCAGATCTCTCTGTGGTCAAACACAGGATTGAACCTCCAGCCGACACCACGTTTCCCCACCGCGACTTCGTGACAAAACGGGAAAACTTACTATTTTCTTACAGAGTGAAACTTTATTATTGTTGTTGTATCTTAGTTCTGCATTTCTACTTTGCCGATTTGTTTGTAGAAGAAGTGTAAAGAGCTGAACAATGAAGTTATCAATTCTATAAGCAATGATTTAGCTAAAGCCAGCGCATTGGCTAAATGCGCCAGTTAGCTAGACTTGTGTTAGCAAAAAGATGTGTGTTACCTCAACTGTGTGTTAGCTGAATGAATGTGGTTGAATTGATTCTGTTAGCTGTCTTTTTATTAGCTAAATGTACAGGTTCATTGACAGATGCATTGGCTGGACAATATGTGCTTATGTCCATGGTTTGTATTAGTGTAGCAGGGTTAGCATTGACGTTTGACTTTAACTGAGCACGCTTGTTGCTTGTTTTTCTTTGCTGAGTGAATGGGGTGGCAGTTTCGTTGTTTTCTGGTATGAGTGTGTGCAGAGCCTTAGGGTGTTAAGCTGTTTGCTTTGACTGCTGATAACTTGTATGTGCCGCACTCACAACATATGGCTAAAACAGTAAATTAACACGTGAGAATTAAAGTTCAACATTTAGCAAAAAGTGACAATTCTAAGACCTTAGGAATCTCTTCTTTAGGAAAAAAATCTCAGTCATTTTACTAACAGTGGCACACTTTAGCATGTAACTTAGTTAGCTAACTTTTATTTTAAAGATAAGAAACAAGAAAAATATCGGAACCAGACTTTAAAGTCATTTATCCAGAATAACTTCAATACCTAATAGCATTAGCTGAAACCTTGTCAGCAGAAATGCACGAGTGTGGTCGCTAAAGTTGCTCACTCATGCTAGCTTATTTCTGTTTGTGTGCTTAACTTTATAAATTTGTCATTTTAGTTTAGCTTGTGAAGCATCTTGCTAGTTTTCTTTTAATTCACCCCATTTTTGCTGTAATCCTGCAGCATTAGCCATATCTTATTAGCTAAACAGCATATATCTACAGATAAGCCAAAATTTTGAGATTAGCATAACACTGGACTGTTGTAACTGATGCTCTTGACTGGCGCTAGCTTAAATCTGTCTGATCACCATGCCGTCGTTTGTAGAACACGTTAATTTTATTGAACTTCCAAATGCGGTTCGTGCGAGTTTTCACTTTTCCCTCTTTTGAAAGTCATCCCCCAAATTTTTTTTCTGATAGCAGTAGCCATAGTTTGTAAGCCAAAACAGGTAGTATAAACAGATAAGCTGAACTCTTTGAATTAGTTTAAAAATTGTACGAGTATTGTAACTGAAGTTGCTGAATGTGCGCTGGTGTAGTACAGCTTGTTTGTTTGGTTTGCCACACTCATTTAAACTTGTTTATCTTAGCTTGTGCGCTCATTATAAGTGGGTTAGCTGTCAGCCCTGTGTCTGCTCAGGCTAGGTCAGGATGCTCCTACGTTAATGTAAGTCGTTGTCAGAGTTTGTGAGGCAGTTTTGTACTCAAAAACATTTTTGCTTTACTTTTCTTCCAACAGGAGTGTGGAGCTACGAATTTGCTCAGTCTATGCGTAATTAGCGAGTCCACCTACAAAGAGCCGTTAGCGTACATGGGGAAAAATCTTTGAGTGTTTTCACAGATTTGTAATTCCAGCAAAATGTCTGTTCACATTGTGTGTCTGGTGTGTGTTTCTGTGCTTTAGCTGAATTTTGTTGTGCGTGTCGGACCACAGAGAGGTTTGTCTTGTTGAAGGGGATCTGGCTGTGGAGTTGAATATTGAATCAGTGGTTCTGCTTCTTGTATGTGTGACGATAATGGTGATGATGATGACGATAATAATAGTTAATGACGACGATAATAATGAGTTCTCCTGTACAGGGGTCTATTTAAATCTGTTCATCCAGTTATGAATATTCAGTTTGTCAATAAGATAATATGGTTTGTGTAAATTTCCACGCTCTGGTGGGTGCTCTCCAGTTAAAATGTACTTTGTTATCCTGTTCAAAATGAGATTGTTTAATTCACATGTTGTCTAACCGATTTGCAAAGAGATGTCTGTGTTATATATAGTCTCAAGACTGCTAGGCTAACTGTCTCTCTCTTCTCCTAGTCTTTCTGTCTCTGTCTAGACAGCGTTACGGTAAAAAGTTGCTTGGATTGGTAGTTTTTCAACGCGTCTGTAATCGGACCATGTAATTACAGCTGAGCGTTATCGTCACAGGCGTGTTGAACAGTCCTGCAGCTGGTTAGCGTGGCGACTCCAAGGCAAGGAGAGCTGTAGTATGGGGGATTTCCTCCCCGAATAATTATTGAAAAACACAGGAGTGGGCAGTTTTTTGGTTTCGTGCCTCAGTTCCAAGTTTAGTATGGACTGCCAGAACCCAAACTGGGTCTAAACCAGTTACCACCGAGCCCCCTAATGTCCTAGAACCAGAACTGGACACGATATCGCCTGTCCACTCCAATTTAGATCTTCCTAGTCCCGCCCCCTTGTCCTGAAGGGGTGACGGGGAGCTTTTTGGTTTCATGGTTTCTGTTGTTTTTCTAATGGACAGATGTCCTAACTGTAACCTGCAGATTTTTCTATTAGATTCTATTGACAGATAGAGTTGTGTATGAACCCGAGCCACGAGACTGTCAGTGGCCGAGGAAGAGGCAGGTGGATGATTATGATGATTAACATGAGGGCTAATAAACAGGCTCATTCTTTCTGACTGACTGTGTCTTTATCTTTTTGAGTTAAATTGATTTTATAATCGCAGCGAGCTGGATCATACACACCACTTTTGGATGAAATGGACACATCAGCAACAATGTTAAAGCCATATGTGGTGAACAAAGCAGCAAAAACGATCATGGGCAGGGTTTCTCCATTTAAAACTGAAGCACTTGAACATTAGTGTAATTTCATAGACATGATTTCAATTACAACATTAGTAAAATTATATAAAACAATAATTTCCCCTCTTCTTTCAATCATAAATGATCAAATTATTCAAATTTCAATATGACAGTTTGCTGGTTTGGGTCCAAGACCCTTCAGACCTGAATCCTGGTTCCTGAAAAACTTTGAAACGAAACAACACAGTTTGTCAAATTAAGGAAGGCGAGACACGATTGGAACAACATAAAACTTCTTAAACTTTACTGACAAATAAAGTTAACTCGCATGATGTTAAAATCTATGATTTGTCAAGATCTCCAGCCCTGAGACCCAAACTTGTTATGAGGATGTGACCTCCGTAAACAATCGCCACGCTTTGTTTTTAAAAATGTATTCTGCTCTGCATAAAACTATGCTTTTATTTTGACATACAGTGCATCCGGAAAGTATTCATACCACTTTACTTTTTCTACATTTTGTTATGTTACAGCCTTATTCTAAAATGGATTAAATTCCCCTTTTCCCTCAAAAATTCTACACAAAATACCCCATAATGACAAAGCGAAAAACTTTTTTTAGAACACATTTTGAAAATTTATTAAAAATAAGAACACTCAAATGTTGCATATACATACAGTACAGACCAAAAGTTTGGACACACCTTCTCATTCAATGAGTTTCCTTTCTTTTCATGACTATTGACATTGTAGATTCACACTGAAGGCATCAAAACCATGAATTAACACATGTGGAAATATGCACTTAACAAAAATGTGTAAAACAACTAAAAATACGCCTTATATTCTAGTTTCTTCAAAGTAGCCACCTATTGCTCTGATTACTGCTTTGCACACACTCTGCATTCTCTTGATGAGCTTCAGGAGGTAGTCACCTGAAGTGGTTTTCACTTCACAGGTGTGCCCTGTCAGGTTTAATAAGTGGGATTTCTTGCCTTATAAATGGGGTTGGGACCATCAGTTGTGTTGTGCAGGTGGATACACAGCTGATAGTCCTACTGAATAGACTGTTGGAATTGGTATTATGGCAAGAAAAAAGCAGCTAAGTAAAGAAAAACGAGTGGCCAATTACATCATTAGAAATAAGGTCAGTCAGTCCGGAGAATTGGGAAAGCTTTGAAAGTGTCCCCAAGTGCAGTCGCACAAACCATCAAGCGCTACAAAGAAACTGGCTCACATGAGGACCGCCCCAGGAAAGGAAGACCAAGAGTCACCTCTGCTGCGGAGGATAAGTTCATCCGAGTCACCAGCCTCAGAAATCGCAGGTTAACAGCAGCTCAGATTAGAGACCAGGTCAATGCCACACAGAGTTCTAGCAGCAGACCCATCTCTACAACAACTGTCAAGAGGAGACTGTGTGAATCAGACCTTCATGGTAGAATAGCTGCTAGGAAACCACTGCTAAGGACAGGCAACAAGCAGAAGAGACTTGTTTGGGCTAAAGAACACAAGGAATGGACATTAGACCAGTGGAAATCTGTGCTTTGGTCTGATGAGTCCAAATTTGAGATCTTTGGTTCCAACCACCGTGTCTTTGTGCGACGCAGAAAAGGTGAACGGCTGGACTCTACATGCCTGGTTCCCACTGTGAAGCATGGAGGAGGAGGTGTGATGGTGTGGGGGTGCTTTGCTGGTGACACTGTTGGGGATTTATTAAAAATTGAAGGCATACTGAACCAGCATGGCTACCACAGCATCTTGCAGCGGCATGCTATTCATCCGGTTTGCGTTTAGTTGGCCGTCATTTATTTTTCAACAGGACAATGACCCCAAACACACCTCCAGGCTGTGTAAGGGCTATTTGACCAAGAAGGAGAGTGATGGGGTGCTGCGCCAGATGACCTGGCCTCCACAGTCACCGGACCTGAACCCAATCGAGATGGTTTGGGGTGAGCTGGACCTATGAGTGAAGGCAAAAGGGCCAACAAGTGCTAAACACCTCTGGGAACTCCTTCAAGACTGTTGGAAGACCATTTCAGGTGACTACCTCTTTAAGCTCATCGAGAGAATGCTAAGAGTGTGCGAAGCAGTAATCAAAGCAAAAGGTGGCTACTTTGAAGAACCTAGAATATAAGACATATTTTCTGTTGTTTCACACTTTTTTGTTAAGTACATATTTCCACATGTGTTAATTCATAGTTTTGATGCCTTCAGTGTGAATTTACAATTTTCATAGTCGTGAAAATAAAGAAAACTCTTTGAATGAGAAGGTATGTCCAAACTTTTGGTCTGTACTGTAAGTATACACACCCTTTACTCAATACTTGGTCGAAGCATCTTTGGCAGCGATTACAGCCTCCAGTCTTCTTGTGTATGATACAACAAGCTTGGCACACCTGGATTTGGGGAGTTTTTCCCCATTCTTCCTTGCACATCCTCTCAAGCTCAGTGAGGTTGGATGGGCAGCGTCGGTGCACAGCTACTTTCAGGTCTTTCCAAAGATGTTCAATCGGGTTCAAGTCTGGGCTCTGGCTGGGCCACTCAAGGGTCATTTTCATGCTGGAAGATGAAGCGTCGCACCCGGTGGAAGGTCTGGAGCGCTCTGGAGCAGGTTTTCATCAAGGATTTCGATGTACTTAGCAGCATTCATTTTTCCCACGATCCTGACAAGTCTCCCAGTTCCTGCCGCTGAAAAACATCCCCACAGCATGATGCTGCCACCACCATGCTTCACTGTAGGGATGGTATTGGCGAGGTGGTGAGCGGTGCCTGGTTTCCTCCAGACATGACGCTTGGCGTTCAGGCCAAAGAGTTCAATCTTCGTTTCATCAGACCAGAGAATTTTGTTTTTCCTGGTCTGTGAGTCCTTCAGGTGCCTTGTAGCAAAGTCCAAGCGGGCTGTCATGTGCTTTTAACTGAGGAGTGGCATCTGTCTGGCCACTCTACCATAAATGCCTGACTGGTGGAGTGCTGCAGAGATGGTGGTCCTTCTGTAGGGTTCTCCCATCTCCTCAGAGGAACACTGGAGCTCTGTCAGAGTGACCATCAGGTTCTTGGTCACCTCCCTGACCAAGGCCCTTCTCCCCTGCTTCCTCATTTTGGCTGGGCGACCAGCTCTAGGAAGAGTCCTGGTTGTTCCAAACGTCTTCCATTTCTTAATGATGGAGACCACTGTGCTTTTTGGGATCTTCAATAGAGCAGATATTTTTCTGTAACCTTCCCCAGATCTGTGCACCGATACAACCCTGTTTCAGGGGTCTACAGACAATTCTTTCAACTTCATGGCTTGGTTTGTGCTCTGACATGCTCTGTCAGCTGTGGGATCTTATATAGACAGGTGTGGCTTTCCAAATCATGTCCAATCAGCTGAATTTGCCACAGGTGGACTGCAATCAAGTTGGAGGAACATTTCAAGGCTGATCAGTGGAAACAGGATGCACCTGAGCTCAATTTTGAGTTTTATAACAAAGGGTGTGAATACTTATGTATATGCAACATTTGAGTGTCTTATTTTTAATAAATTTGCAAAATGTTCTAAAAAAAGTTTTTCGCTTTGTCATTATGGAGTATTTTGTGTAGAATTTCTGAGGGAAAAAAAGGAATTTGATCCATTTTGGAATAAGGCTGTAACATAACAAAATGTGGAAAAAGTGAAGTGGTATGAATACTTTCCGGATGCACTGTAGAAACCCAGAAGCGTCTATATTTTTGGAGTCTTGATGAATCATTTCGAGGGATACTAAAGCTAACTTGCTGGTAGCTGCTGCTTCTACACCTCTGTTCTGTGAAGTGCAGCAATCAGTGACTATGATTAACTCACTGTCTTATATCATGCTTTAATTTGGTAAATCAATATTTCTACATTTATAACATCATGCAGCCCATAATATGCTTTGTGGTAGTTAGAAATTACGTCTGGGACGTTGAGACCTGATTTGACCTTTTTAAAACCATGTTTTTCAGGTAGAAATCCTGTCTAGAGTTTACTGGGTTAATGTCTGTATGATACTGAGGGGGATTTATGCTCCATATCAAGTAATATGATTTTGGATTTTTATAGAGCACATAACAGGTTTTATGTATCATATTAAAGATTTATAACCTTTATCAAAAACCGCCCATCTATTTCAGTTTGATGGGAACTTGAATGTAGACATCACATTTCTGTGTGTATGTGTGTGTTATACACTCTGAGGGGTCAGTGTGTGTCTGAGCTGCCGTCACAGCATCTCTTCATGTCCTGACATGAAAAGTGGGATTTATCATTTATTCATGTTCCCCGAACAGAGACAGATGGTCTGACTGTTAGTGTGATGTCATCTGTCATTAAGACTTTACTGTAATCACACACACACACACACCTACTGACCTCCAGAGATGACTGAAGCAGCACTAAGGGAGGAGTGGATGCTCAGAGGAGGAAATTATACTAAAATTAGTCTGTTTTTTTTTTCATCATTTGAGATTATTTAAAAAAACACTTTAGAGAGTTCTTAGTGCCACGTTTTAAACAATTGAGAACTATAATTTACATCTTCTTGAGTATCATATACAACAATGAATCAACATAGTTCATGCAGTAATCTTATTTTGAAAAGAAAGAAGTCATCAAGCAGGTTTAATCTGGTACTTTAGGGGTACGGAAGCCCTGAAGGTCAATTATAAAAAAAAAAACATTAAGCTAACATAAACATTTCACTGCATTCTTAACCCACCTCGGAATGCAAGACTGTTTGACTCAAGACCAAAATATTTCACAACTTGAAAAGTATATCATAAAATGCAAAACCTAATGATTCAAAAAACACAAAAATTTTTAATGAAACTGAAAATAATTCACCAAAAGCATAAACATATTTAAAAAGTCAGATGCAAAAAAGGGTTATGATTAGCACGAATGTTATGAAAAATAAACTTTTCATGTGTGACAAAAGTTTTTCTCAAACACCAAGATCAGCCCACCAAACACAAAAATATTTATCAAAATGCAAAATATTTTACTATATGCAAAAAATGTCCTTGAAGGCATGTGTGAATACCTGATGATTAAAAAATTTTTACATCTTACTAAATGTGAAAATACATTTAGAAAACTCACATGCAACCAAAAGTATGTCATGAATCTCAAAAATATAGCAAAAAAATAATAATTTTACAAAATAGTAAAAATCATGAAATGCAGATAATTTCCCCTGAAAACCAAAACATTTCACCAAATGCAAAAACAAAAGTGTTACAGAAGGAAAGATCCCTACCTGATTTAAAAAAAAAACACATTACATAAAAATTTTTATAAAATTCAAAAATAAAAAAAAAATCTCAAAATTCTCATGAAACGAAAAGCAGATAAAGTATTTGATGAAACAGAAACGTTTTTTTCTCTAAACAAAAACAATATTTTACAAAATACAAAAATATTCTCCAATTATGAAAAAACAATTACTTAATCAAACAAATTTTTTCAAAATTACGCAGTTCCTCATGAAATACAAAAAGGTTTTAAACAAAACTCAGGAACATTTCCCCACAAAACTTGAATCAGTACAAACTCTTAGAATATCTCTGTGTGATTGTCGCTAAAGTCTCCGAAAACTCCTCCCATGCTGTCTATAATAAATAAATCCTGCATTTATGACAAAATATGAAGTTCAATTAAAGCATTAAAAGGAGGAAACACAGACGCAGAGAGAGAGAGACTTTGAATCGTGAAAAAGAGGAGGATGAAATGAAGGAGAGGCAAGGATGAAGATGATGGAGAGAGACTGATTGATGGAGAAATCAGACAGGAAACAACAAGACTGTACTGTTCCTGGCATTGTGTGTGTGTGTGTGTGTGTGTGTGTGTGTGTGTGTGTGTGTGTGTGTGTGTGTGTGTGTGTGTGTGTGTGTGTGTGTGTGTGTGTGTGTGTGTCAGTGGCCATAAAGTACAGGAAAGAGCTCGGTAAGTACAGATGAACCTGATTAAACATTAAAGTATGTAATGGTGATCTGGATCTGGTCCAAATATTTCCCATGATGCTCAGGGACTAACAGGAGCAATAAACTACCCGCCTGAGCCAACCGCACTGAGCGGCCAAAAGTAAGTGTAGAGCTGAGTGCAGTGTAACATGTGGTGGAGGCAGCAGCAGGTTCATTAACACTATTGCTCTGTCCTCACATGATGAACCTGCTGCAGCGCCCCAGAGACATCCTGATCACAAAGACAGAGTTTAACCCCAGCTGGAGTTTAGAGTCCCACTCTGATCATTTTTTTATGACCCAAAGTGTTCTTAGTGGTCTTTACATTGTGATTATGTTTTTACCAAAAATCATGTTACTTGTGTGTGTTTCATTTTCAAGGGCTTTTCTTCTGCAGAGCTCCAGTAGCTCATTAGCAACTCGCCTCTGAGTCATGGGTGGGGACAGCGCTGCTCTGCACACTCGTCTTCGTGTTCTTCCATTATTGATCCTGCAGCAACATCTGAGCTCCGGGGTGACGACTTTCATGATCAGGCTGCTGGTTTATGACTTCCTGATCAGGGAGGGAAGTCTGAGCTGGTGGCCTCTAGTAAAGGACTTCGAGTATAACCGGCAGACCAGCAAAGAAGGGCGTTTAAAAGGCTGTGGCTGCAAAGTTTCTGAATGTGCATTTATAATATGTAAGATGATAAACCAGGTATAAAGAAGAGTTACAGGTGTTGAAAAAATATTTTTCCCATAATATCACTCACAGAGTGAAGCTTCCCAAAAATGTTAGACTTATCAAACACAGAGTGAAATATTTCAAGACTTTCTTTTTCTCTAAACTTTAGACTATCATGTAAAAGTCCAGTTTCTGGTCAGGTCTTTCAGTCCTAAAGGAGCTCTGATCAGCTGATTCACTCTGAACACCTGCTAAGGTTTTCTGTGCCTCTCTTCTCTCTCTCTGGTTCAGCACACAAAACAACGATCCTGGTTTAGAGATGGTCCTTGATGGTGAGCCTCAGGAGGTCACTGCTGGAAATTCTAGCTGTTCACAAGGTCTGAATGAAGCAGGAAGTTGAATAAAGGGAAAAGTGAGGGAGGAAAAGAGACCAAGAAACAGGGATGAGAGGACTGACGCACAGGGAAGATTCAAGAACTTAGAGGAGCTTCACAAGGACTGGACTGAGGCTGGTGTCAGGACATCAAGAACCTCTACACACAGATGAGTCCAGGAAATGAACTGCAAGTGTTCCTGCTTTCAAGAGCCTCCTGAACCAGAGACAACATCATTAGAGTCTCAAAACAGAGCTGGACTATTGCTTAGTGGTCCAAGGTCCAAATTTAGCATCTCATTTGATAGTCAAGATCACAGAGTCTGGAAGAAGACCAGAGAGACCAAGAACCGAAGGTGTTTGAATTCCAGTGTGTGATGGTGCAAGTCCTGAGTCAGTGCAGCCAAAAGTCTACCAGGAGGTTGTAGAGACCTTCATGCTTCATCTGCAGAGAAGCTTTATGGAGAAACAGATTTCCTTTTCCAGTAAGACCTGGACCTGGCCCATAAAACTACCAGAAACTGATTTGCTGAGCTGGATTGACCTGAACCCCCATAGAGTACGAAGAGAAAGACCAGACACACCAGAGAAAAAGTCCAGACAAGCCGAAGGATTTGAGCTGCACCTGTAATTGATCACCTATGTGTGATTTTCAGCCCAGAGGAAGACAGTGAAAGAGCAGTGACCTGAAGGTTTACGTGCTCAGAAAATATCTTCAAGTGTCTGTGAGAGTGATCAATAATCTTATAGGCTACTGTCAATATTTAGGGGTTGCAGCTTCTTTTACACGCACTTTGCTCCTGGTGCATGAACAATCGTGTGAGGATAGATCCCCGTCTTTATGTTAAAGCTCAACCCTCTGACGATGATGAGGATGGAGATGAAGAGCGGTGAGAAAACGGCTTAAAAAAGGAGCGTGGAGAACAAGAGGGAGCGTTTGATTTGAATCCCGAAGCAGCTGACAGCTTGTCTCCTCTCAGCCGCTGATGATCATTAAAAGGCTTTTTAAAGGAGGATTATTAGCGTCTGTCCAGCCCGCATGAATACTGATGAGGCCGCAGCACAGCGCTAATCACGTTAGCGGAACAATATTAGTGCGCCATTTGGGCCCATTCCCACCACCACCACCTCCTCCTTCTCCTCCTCACGCCCTTTTCATCTCTCTCCATCCTCGGCTCACCCGTAGGACTCTCTCTCTCTCTCTCTTCTACTCTTTTCTTTCTCTCTGTCTCCTCCTCCTCTCCTCTCTCATCTCTCCTCTTGTCCTCTTGTATTTACGCGTGCCAGTCACCTGCCGCTCCCTCCGCCTCCTGACTTCCCGTCGTCTTTTCGGGGCTAAAGTGCTTTCTTATTGGCCGTATGGAGCGAGTATAAAGGCGGGGAGGACACCGGGACACACTCACTGAGGAGCTTTTTGTTGTAAAAAGCTCATTAAAGCGTGTCCTCCCTCAATAAGGACGCGCCTCTCCATTAATAAACTCCCGCTCGGCCCGCGTGCGTAGCGGCTGCAGCCAAACTCTCCTCCGCTCCTTCAAAAGAAAGAAAGAGACAGGGGAAAAAAAGAAAAATCTGCGTTCATTGAGTCAAATCCATTGAAAAACATTTGCAAATCTACCATTATTCCTGGATTTTCTCTCCTTTTCTTCTCCTCTGTCTCTCGGGACAAAAGCGCGCAGCCTACATGTTTGGCACCGAGGCGTTACGCACGGAGCTGCGGCGAGATCGACGGGGGAGAGTCGGGGATGGAGGCCGGGGGAAGAACGAAAAGGGCCGGCCTGACGAAACTCCGCTAAGCCTGAAACTTCTATGTCCCCAGAGGAGAAGAGAAAGCCCGAGAGAGAGAGAAAAGATGAAAAATGTGGTTTAAAGTCTTCCGAAAAGATGAGAAGTGTGACCAAACTTACATATGCACAGGAGAAGTCAGTTAAATTAAGAAATTAAAATCCAACACAATGATCCTGTCCAGTGACCAATCTATGCGCAAAAGTTTGCAGGTTTTTATTTTAAATGAATAAAAACAATCAATGTTTATAATGCATAAACAGCAAATCATTACAGGTAAACTAGTTTTACAGCTGATCGGGGCCAAAAACAGATCTATTGCTGGAAAGGTTCATAGATAGGAGGAATTTTTCAGACTTACAATAGAAATAAGAGCAGAGATGTAAACGTAAAAATATAAATAAATGGACATAAATAGGTTGTTTTGGAATCAATCAAAACTGAAAAAAGAAGAGGAAAATAAAAATCTGAGAAAAGAATGAAACATTACATTAAAACACTTTAAATGTAATGTTTGTTCCTGGAAGTTTCCATCAGTTTTCATCTGCTCAGCCTCGAAACAGTGAAATGAAACCTTCAATATGAAACTACATTCGTGTTCATCTTTGTTCATCTTGAGACAGTTCGAGGAGGCTCTTGCTCTTCCAGCTGTCTCATGGAGATAAAGCTCTGAGAAAATAACTCAGAGCTTTAGTTCGAAATTATATTCTTTTAAATCTTAATTTGAATTAAAAAATAAAACTAAGAGAGAGACCGAGGCTGTTTTCAAACAATACTAATTGTACAAATGTGTTGTAAAAGTATTCCTCTGAGAACTGTCAGGTATCACATTTTTCAAAAGTCAATTAGCATGTGTGTTGTCACTTTTTGAAACAACAAACAGAAGACCTTTAAAATCAGACATAAAATCAACACAAATAAAACCTGTAAACTTGTTGGCATGAATTTAAAATTAAATCTGTTTCACATGTAAACATGTAAAAGGACTAAAGTGAGTTTCATCTGCTTTTTCTTTGCATAAAATATCAACTTTTCAATCATTTAGTTTTTTTTTTGAAGATTTCAGACTTTGAGGCTTTGTTCTGGTTTTATTTTCTGATTTTACTTTTTAGAGAGTCATGATTTACCATTAAAAATCACATGACATTTAATCTGATGTTTCAACAGAGAGACTGCTGACAATAGGAGTGTGTGTGTGTGTGTGTGTGTGTGTGTGTGTGTGTGTGTGTGTGTGTGTGTGTGTGTGTGTGTGTGTGTGTGTGTGTGTGTGTGTGTGTGTGTGTGTGTGTGTCGCTCATGAGTGTCAACAATAAATGTTTAAAAGCTCATAAATACAGATCAGAGTGAATGAGAGAATAATGATCGTGTGGAGAGACGACGGCAGGAGGAGGAGGGTGAATGGAGGGATGAAGAAAGCAGCTGTTGTCTTGGTAATCTCTCCTCTAATCTGTTTTCCTGCTCTGTCACTCACACTGCTGCACTCCTCCTCCTCCTCCTCCTCCTCCTCCTCTTCTTCTCTAAGCTCACATTCCAGTGCTGCAGATTGACCATAAACATTTCTAAATCTTGTAAAACTAAATCAGCTCACTAACCCTTTTGCCGCAGTAAAACTACAATAACACAGTACTGTTAGAATCTGCTCGGGTGACTCTGTGTTCCCAGAGTGGAAGTCAAAGGTCCTGATGGTGCGGTCCATAGGATCATGTCACTGTTTGATCTTCATTTGATACTTTTGAATTAATATTGCAGCCTGGCATTTGACTGCTGTGAATCTTCCCCTAAAGAACTGCTGCTGTGTCCTGCTCATTCACAGGCTCCTCATCAGGTCCATTTATTCAGATTGGATGTCTGAACTGTTCTTCTGGTGTACTCGTGGATTTAACTGATGTTGCTGCAACCAGAAACAAGCCTGACTCTGCAGTGATAATGTATCAGGTTTCTTTCTTCATGCAGATCCATCTTGGCACCATTCAACGTAATGCATATGCAAGAATCAACCTGAAAAATCTCACTTCATTCGCAATTTTACTGCACAACTCCATCAATTTTGCATCTTGTTCAACAAATTTTGCAGTCCTTCCAAGTTATTTAAATTATTTTTTTCTTGTTGTTGTTTAATGAGGAACTTCCTGTCCAAGAACATATCTTATAATGTTGAACCACATAAATGCAGGATAGAGCAAAGACTGTTTGTCCACAGGGGGCACCAAAATTGATACAAACAAAAAGTCCCTCACAGGGGCTTTAAGTAACCTATTCAAAACACAATTTAAAGCTCCTGTGAGGAACTTTTGACACTTATCTATTTGTTGATACTGTCCTCTACAAATATCCCCCTGCTTTATTTTCAGTTCCTCAAATTATCTGACACCTGAGGGGTAGGTATCGTGGTTTTCTGCCTAAATCGTGTGAACACAAAATAGTTAGAAGAAAGACCTCCTGAGCATCCAAGGAGACAAGTCAGGGTTTGTTTCAGTCAGGACCAGGAACCTGCTGCACACCTAACTGAACTCTACCTGTGTTGGTGTGATCCACTGAGATCAGCCAACAGCAACCAGATGCTTTCAATGGGGGACAAGTCAGGACTGCAGGCAGACCAGTTGATCAGCAGGACTCTTCTCCTACAGAGCCATGCTGTTGTCTGAATGTTTGTCATGGTCTTCCTGAAATATGAAGGTCTTCTCTGTTTTTCTGAAGTGTTACTCTATATGCTTAGCTTTAGTTATTCTTGTCACTTTCACAGAGATTTTTTTAGACCTGCAGAGTCCTGAACCAGGTCTGTGCAGGAGCAGGTCTCTAACTGCTTGTCAAGAGTCTGCTCTGTTGTTTTCTCATTAGGTCCTAATTGAGTGTCTCTACGGTGTCTCGAGCCTGAGCCGTAAACAGAGTCAGCAACGCGTGCAGCGCGCGCGCGCGCGCGCGCGCGCACACACACACACACACACACACACACACACACACACACACACACACCGCTCCTCCTCTCTTTATAGAGATGTAGGAGGAGGTGATTACAGAGTCTATATAGAGCCTCTCTCTCTCTCTGTCTGCTTGATTTCAGCTCCTCACAACTTCTGTTAACACTTCATTATTTTCATCATTGAAACTTTATTTAAACATCACAGAGAACAAACTAACTGCGGCCACATTAACCTCAGACTGTTTTATTTTCATTTCACGAGAACAACAGGTGGAGATTTGATGAGAGTCAGTCTTTTCAGTTAGGATTTCTTTAACTTGACTTCTCCTGGAGGAACGATTCTCCTCCCTTCCCTTCACTTCGGTTCCCCCCGCCATGGGCTCCGTGCTGCCCGGCCCCTCTCTGGGCCTGAAGCCGGGCTTCAAGCCGCAGCAGCAGCCGCTCTCTCTGGCCGACATCATCACCTCGGACATCCTGCACAGCTTCCTGTACGGCCGCTGGAGGCACGTGCTGGGCGAGCAGCACCACCACCACGCGCCCCACCAGCCTCACCTGCAACAGGAGGAGCGCACCGCCCCGAGCGCGAGCCCCAAGACCGCGTTCACCGCTGAGGTGCTCGCGCAGTCCTTCTCCGGAGGTCAGTGACGCAGTTTCAATGAAGACATCAAAGTGATTTCTTAATTGTTTTTTTTTTTTTAACATTTGAAAGATTGACAGTCTCATTTTAGCGTTAATTTAGAAAGCTTAAAATGTGACAATTCTCCTGTTATAGATGGAAACTCATTTATTTACTATTTAAATTGAACAAAGTTCGGTTTAAGGCGTTAAAAACGCAAATTAAACTTTTGTGACATGAATGCTAATGACTCGGTTATCCACCTGTTAATGAAGATGGTGAAGGGGTCCGGGCTGTTTTGTGTCGTTTTGCTTTTATTTGCGATGTTTTTCACTCAAATGTTTTTACTAAAAAATTACTAAAACTATCAAAGTCAACGTAAAGTTCACGATTTCACTATGGTCATTTCCTTCATTTTGAGTCATAAAAATTTTATTCATTTCTCTACTTAAATTTCACACTAATTAGCCTATAAAAAACTGTGAATGATTACACATTTATCCTCTGTAATTACCAGACTGATTTCTTGTGAAATTCAATCTCAATTTTTTATTAAGTTTTTGAAAAAAAAGTGAAATAGGAACATTTTCATTGAAACCTCACTTGAATGATTTAACCAATATCTTTAATTCTATCTTGAATTTTGAGTCTTTAATAACAATTTAAAAAAACAAACGAAATTCAGTGAGCCCAATCTTCCGCCTGATTACACACGAAATAATTAATTGATTTCTCATTAATTAGCATCGCATACAAGTATATAAAAACCTGATCAAACTCCTCTGTGAATGCCGTGAAATCAGGATGAAATCTGGGTCAGATTAAGTCTTAATCTCTTTGAGCAAAAGGCGAAGATTCGCCTGAAAAAAGTCTGCGCTGAAATCTTTTAAAAAGTTGATGCTGATTGATCATTGAATGGCTTGTCTTCGTGTTGACTCACTCTGTAAGATCTTTGTTTCTGATGTTCTTCAATATTTCTGAATTTCTTGTCCGTCATTTGAGCCACACACAGGCCCACGTTCACCGAGCTGCACGTCTCTTATTTCGGTTTCTTTTTCCTGTCCTTACCTTTGGATGTCAAATTCGTTTCTGTTTTGGTTAAAATTCGTTCAGAACAATTTCAGAGAGTCTCTGAGAAATGAACCCTCCGCTCTCCTTATCCTCCTGTTTTCATTTTGAACGGATTATTCCTGCAGGAATGTAAATCCGGTTTTCTGCACGGCGTGAACACACTCTGCTGCACGTTTCTCCGCAGAGCATTTATGAGTTTGTCCTTTTCTTCTTTTCTAGTTTTTAATGCGGATCATCTTGCAGCACTTTTATCCCCCTTTTCACTCTCTTTTCTCCTAAATGTCAGGAGCTGTTTCACGCTATGGACGGAGCGTGAAACATCTCCTGACATGTCTCTCTTTTGCTTTGAGCTGTTATTGAAACTTTTATCGCATTTTTCTCCGGGTTTAGTCACCCACGCTGGACTTTACACTCTCCTTTAGATTCTGCGCTCAAACTGAGAGATTTTACGCGCAAATTCACCTTCAGTCTAAAGTTTTTGGATCCCAAATCCCGTCATAAATGAAGATTTCTGTTCTCAGTGGACAGCAGGGGGGAGTTGTGCAGAAATAATGCGACCATTCAAGGAGGAAAATAGAGCATTTAACCCCGATTTCTGTCCGCCAAGGCTGAATTTACTGCTCATTTTCCTGCTGCTTTCACTTTCTTGGGAACTTGGACACTGCGGCATCCTCACCTTCATGTCATTTTAACCCCAAAAGAGGATTTTAATCGTCCTTTAATTCTCAAGTGTGACCAAGTTTCATGTTTCTGATTCTAAGCATTTTTTTTTTGAGAAATGTTGTGAAGACTTCCTTAAAAACGTTGGATACAAATGTTTTTTTCTGTCCTCAGAGGTGCAGAAGTTGTCCAGTCTGGTTTTACCCAGTGAGGTGATCATCGCTCAGAGTTCAGTCCCAGGTAGAGTATCCTGGATTTTTCACGTGCTCTTATTTCCTACATTGACCTCATCTTCTGAAATGAGCTCATTCAGACCGTTGTGCTCGGGTTGAAAGCAGTGGACCGGGCACAGAGTAAAAAATTACATTAAACTTTATGCACTGTCACTTTTCTCTGTGGGGCAGCAGCTTCATAGTTTTGGTCCTAAATGTCGGTGTGGCTGTCTCAGACTGAGTTTCATACTTTTGTTTTGTTGCAGGTGAAGGTTTGGGTATTTTCTCTAAAACGTGGATCAAAGCGGGGACAGAGATGGGACCGTTCACTGGACGCCTCATCTCGCCTGAACACATCGACCTGTACAAGAACAACAACCTCATGTGGGAGGTGAGCAAACTGTGCTGTCATCAATAGTTACTTCACTTTTGATTCATACTAAAACCTGTAGAAATGTATTTAAGGTGACTCTCTGTGTCAGTAAGAAGGGATAGAGACTGATCAATCAAGCCTGCTTCCAGTCATCCAGTTAAAACACAAATAAATGAAAAATTAACTTAATCTAGGTGAAATATATTACTGCAGAAATATGTATATTTGCTAGAGTGCTGTGTGTGTTGTTGAGAGTGAAACTAAAATCTGCTTTTAAATTTACTTCACATTTTTGGATTTTTTATTTGACCCTCTCAGGTGTTCAATGAGGACGGCACGGTCAGGTATTTCATCGATGCGAGTCAGGAGGACCAGAGGAGCTGGATGACGTACATCAAGTGTGCGAGAAACGAGCAGGAACAGAACTTGGAGGTGGTTCAGATCGGCAGCAGTATCTTCTACAAGGCTGTGGAGGTCAGTGAACGCAGCTGTCTGCATAAACACAAACTCACATTTACTTGTTTTATCTATTGTGGGTTTGAAACTATAAGGTCTGGAAAATTATAATTTTCAAAAGGAAGAAAAATGAAAGAATTCAAGTTGTCAATAGTTGGTGTTATGAGAGGATCAGTGTCAATAACCCACAGAGGCTTCGGAGAGGACACTCCAATCTAAAATCAGTCTCAGTTGACATTTTTAATTACTCTACAAATAACAAGACCAGTACATTTAAAAAATCCCAAAAATTGATAAAGAAATAATTCACAAAAAAATAGGCAACGTAGGACTTAAAGTGAACCAGATTTAAGAAGTTTAAGTCAATTATAGTTATCAATGACGGAGAAAATGAAAATTCAACTGAATTTTAACAGGACATCATTCAAATGTTTTACGGCTGCAAAAACATGACTGGCAGACGGAAGAAGTGCCTTTAGTAGCAGAACATGAGGAGAAATCAGGGTGTGTGTCGCCCCCTGCTGGCTGAAAGATAAAAGATCAAGCAAACCTGCTGCAGTCCTCCATCAATTTTAACCTGAACCACAACAGAGCTTTAGCTTTGCAAAGTGTCTTCTGGATACTTATAACAGATATGAAAGGGTCGGTTTATTGACAGAAGAAGAAATATGTTCTTCTTTTTTTTTTTTCTCAGACGATTCCCCCAGACCAGGAGCTGCTCGTCTGGTACGGAAACTCCCACAACACTTTCCTGGGGATACCTGGGATTCCTGGAGGAGATGAGGAGCATACCAAGAAGACAAAAAGTGGTAAATAAAGACTGCTGTCTATTTTTTATTGTCTTAGATATTCTTATTCATATCTGAGATCTTATTATGTTCTTATGTATTACAGCTGTGCAACTTTCTCCCCAAACTCCCATTTATCCCAAATTCTGGTGAGTTTTACTATAAATTCATAGTCTCAGTCTCATTTATTTCTCCTCCTCCTCCTCCTACTCTCAGATGACTTCCACACCTGTGAAGGCCCCTCCTCCACCACCTCCTCCTCCTCCTCTTCTGCCTCCTCTAGTCTGGGTCGCATGCGTTGTGTGATCTGCCACCGTGGCTTCAACTCCCGCAGTAACCTGCGCTCCCACATGCGCATTCACACATTAGACAAGCCGTTTGTGTGCCGCTTCTGCAACCGCCGCTTCAGCCAGTCATCCACACTGAGGAACCATGTGAGGCTGCACACCGGGGAGCGTCCCTACAAGTGCCATGTCTGCCAGTCGGCGTACTCACAGCTGGCTGGGCTGAGGGCGCATCAGAAGAGCGCCCGGCACAGACCCACTGGAGATGGAGGGGCTGCAGGTGGGGGTGTGGTGGTTCACTCCGCCCACTCACCTCCACCTCACCCGCCACAGCTAACTGCCATGCCTCACCCTGCTTCACTGGTTCACCACATACCGACCATGGTGCTGTGAGACTGACACACAGACGCACAGAGGCTGCTTTATTGTTTAAAGAGGCTCAGATATTTGACAACGGGAGGACTCTAAGAAAAGATGATCTCCAGCCTCTCCACATGTAGAAAGCTGAAGCCTAAACACTCCCAGAAACAGGCGCTATTATATTCCAGATCTGGGCCTAGAGTTCACAGATGGAGCCACACCTTCCATTTCTTTGGAAAAATGTTGTTAAATTCCCCAAAATGTACCTTTAAATAACTAATTAAGACTTTGTTACAAAATGTTCAACTATAAAAAAAATACTGCAGACAGCCACTGGGCGGCGCTCCAAATGTTTTGGCTTAATTTTTTTCAGTGCTTTTTTGTCCATTTTATCCTCCTACTGTCCCCAGGTTGGTTGTCCAGGTAATCAGGTTTGAGTGTCTGCCTGCAGATGTACATTATGTGCATGCAATCGTGGGTTTTCTAGACAAACACAGTGCGTATCATATGAGTCATAGAGCAGTTGCATGACTGGGGAATATAAGCATGCAACTCCATCTTATCATGTTGTTAACTGGAGTATCTCTGAGATGATGATGTCCTGTGTTCGTTTGCATGCAGATGGTTCTCTGTAGATGGTTTAATATGTATACTGAACACTGAGGGGCGCTGCAGCTTGAGCAATGATGCTGGTGAGTGATAGCAGGTTTGATGCTAAAGCTCAAATGGTAGGCTATGCTAATTCAGTAGCATTCACATATATACCACGCTGATACAGTAGCATTAGCATCTGTAGCATGCCTTTACAGTTGTGTTGTACAAAGGACTGAAAAGATTCTCTTTGCACAATGTTAGCCGCATGCTAACTGGTTAGCAGGAGTAATCAAATTTGCCGTTAATATGATGAAACAGGAAATTAAATTTTGGAAAAAAAAGCTTCAATAATGTTATTTTCAATATTATTAACAGCAGCTTTTGTTTGTTGGGCTTCAGCTTTGAGTCGACATCCATACTGGGTTTTTACATGTTTTTAAGCTCCTGTGAGGAACTTTCATCAGTGTCAGGTTTGGTGCCCCCTGTGGACACATGGGTACCTTCAATTGCTCTCCTGATTTTTTCTGTACATGTTTAAATGATTTTGTCTTTGCAAAGAATGATCAAAGTGCTATAATTTATCAGTTAATGGTCTTGAAGTATTAATTTCAGTCTGTTTTATACCTAAGTTCAAATTACTTTCAGGAGCTTTAAGTTTAAGAAAACATCACAGTCTTAATTTTTCATCTCTGTAAATGTGATTGGTTTTGTTTAAAATGCTGATAAATTATAAGAGTTATGAAAGTGTCATTGAAGAATCGATGAGTCCCTTTAGCTGACGTATGTTTGTTAGCCTCTGTTGTAAATAAGCTCCTCGCTGTCCAAGAATGTGAATATAAACATAAAATATGCTTTATGCCCAGAATATAATTCAACTGTCACTTTATCTCTGTAAATGTTGAAGGTCATATAAGACACGTGTATCAGTATATGAAGTATGCTATGTTGACTTCTATAAAGGACATTGTATTTGAGCCTATGTACTCTTAATAAAGTATTACTTCACCTTAACTCCTGCTCATGTTTGTCTTTCACAGTTCAGCTTTCAAACACAGAGCAGATGCTGTTGCATCACCTCTTCTTTCAACAACACTGTCAACATTCTTCTACAGAGCCATGCTGTTGTCATCCCTGCAGAGTGCAGTGTGCTTCAAAATGAAGGATGACACAGAAATGTCCTGATCTATATTTTTGTTTGTCTGTGAAACACGAACACCCCAAATATTAACTTCCCTGGAGCGATGGCTGATAGGAGGAGACCTCAAAGTCAACACTGTTAGGTAAGAGCAGAAAACCCAGACCGACCTTTGGGACACACACAAACATACACACAGTGATTTCCCGCTCGCTCCTGTTGACTGATCACTTTTTTCAAACAGCTGAGTTAATCAATAGCGAATTAAATCAGACTCTTAGTTTGTCACAGTCAGTCACTTTTCTCAGTCTGTTGTGGGGATTGAGAGGTTTGTGTGTTTTCTCTCCACAGCCAGGATGAAGGTGTGTGTCCTCCTGATGTGTGTGCTATGTCTCTGGTGGAGGACGGAGGCTGAGTCCCGATCGTAAGTCAACTTTTCAACTTTCATTTCATGAGAGAGGCTGAGGTTTGAAGGCCTGAGGGTGCCACAGCTGCAGGACTGTGCTGGGTTTGATTTGGTTTTTATTCACTATTCAAGAACCGTTGAAAAATCTCTGTTTTCTGATGGTGTTAAGATTACACGCTGTATATCTGCAAGAGCATTCCTGGTCTGATCCCCTCACTGTATGGAAGCCTTACTTTGTAGAGTTTGCATGTTACCTTTGCACATTTCTGTGTTCTCATTCAGTGCTTGTGTTTCCCCCAGTCCAACACATGCTTGCCAGACTATGAGGTGACTCTAATTTTCCTGTTTACATGCAAGAACATTCCAAACATTTCTGGATAGTTTAAGGACTGGGACATACTGTGTGTGCACTTGAGGTAGAAACGCAACATGCATCTTTATGAGACATAGAGGGGATAATATAAAACCTCAGTGTACTTGGTCTATGAATGAGGAGCATTAGTGGTGCATTTGCTGTGATGGAGGGCAGAGCAGGAAGACGCACAGCCGGCGGGAGAACAAGAGTGGTAGTGAACAAACCTAATTCAGCTTATTCCTGCAAATTTGTGCAGGAACCTGGGCCTGTTTATAAGATCTTTACAGCATAAATGCCTTGAGATGATCAATAAATTACCTCAGATTGAGCTTGCTGGCTCTTTTGTTTCTGCTGTTGCCCATCTCTCTTTCTCCCTCTTGGCTACTGGCATCTGTAGGTAAAAAAAAATTATATATATATATGCACGAGAAGTATTGGTTATTTTTGAGAACCTTGTTGGACTTACATGTCTTACATGGACTTAGGAAACAAAACTCCACCAGAAGAAAGGACAATTTAAAAAAAGGGTAATTTCATTTGCAGGAAAGGTAAAGAAGTGTAAGGTTGACGGTGTTTTCATTGTTCAACATACAACTTGCTGGGCCTTTGCTGATGTGTTTGTTGATTGTTTTGGTGCATGGTGTAATATGTCAACCCAATAGCAGTGAGCCAAAAGGGTGTTTATGGGGCCACCCACCACAGCAATAATCTGGTTCTAATCCGCTGCTTGTAAACTGGGACCAGGTCAGTATCCCAGTCTTCCCATTAATGCATTCAAAAAGATAACGTGTCAACGTATGTCCTCCATCCTTAGGTATCTGATTACAGCCCCTCTCTCTCTGCGTCTGGGCGCTGTGGAGACTGTGCTGCTGCAGTTGTTTGATTTCACTCAGGAGGTGAGGGTCTATGTGTTCTTGAAGACCTCCATGGGCCGAGATCAAGTGGTTCTAGCTCGAGAGGTGGTGACCCTCAACGCCCAGAACAACTACCAGGCTGTTGCCAGAGTCCGGGTCAGATGAAAGTCACACCAGAAAGCAAATAAAACCTATTCCAACTGATCTTTTTGGGAGAATTTACATGTTTCTGTTTTTACCTATAGCTGCTCCCAGATCAGCTGGACAAGTCTGTGAGTCATGTCATCCTCCATATCCAATCAGCTGAGATCAGCCAGCACCTGTCCATCCCTGTCAGCCGCTCCAATGGTTTCCTCTTCATCCAGACGGACAAACCACTTTACACCCCGAACCAGAGCGGTGAGATTGAGTCCACATCCACATCACATGGAGCTGTATGAACTGTACTTCATGTTTTATCTGCACACAAGCTTTATGGAGACACAGATCTCCAGCACATGCTTACGGCACCAAAACCACTAGCAAATGGTTTGCTGACCAGGATTTTACAGTGTTTGATTGGTCTGCCATATACCAAGACTTCAAATCATAGAGTGATATTTTATATTATATCTGATCATACTCTATCTGATCTGACTTTATTGAGCTCTACTGTATTCTATTTGTATACTCTAAATAATATATACTCTATTTAATTCCATTATATTGTTTTACACTGTATTTTCTATTCTAGTCTGTTCTGTTTTATTCTATTCCACTACATTGCATTCCATTATGTTCTTTTAAATTGCATCCATTTCTATTCTATTCTGTCTGTTCTATTATATTCTAGTTTATTCTATTCTGTCTCTTCTATTCTATTTTATTCTGTCTCTTCTATTCTATTCTGTTCTATTCCATTCCATTCTATCTGTTCTATTCTATTTTAGTCTATTCTATTTTGTCTGTTCTATTCTATTTCATTCTGTTCTATGTTGTCTGTTCTATTCTGTTTTATTCTATTCTCCTCTTTTTCTTATTTTGATTCTATTCTATTCTATTCTGTCTGTTCTATTCTATTCAATGTTTTTTTATTCTGTCTGTTCTTTTCTGTTCTATTTTACTCTGTTCTATTCTATTTTATTCTATTCCATTCTATTCTATCGGTTCTTTTCTATTTTATTCTATTGCATTATGTCTGTCTTATTTTATTTTATTCTATTCTATTTTATTCTGTTCTATTCTGTCTGTTCTATTCTGTATCTACACAGTGTTTCCTTGCCTTTAACATGTGTTGATGTCTGTTCTCTCTCCCAGTTAAGGTTAGGGCGTTTTCTTTGAACCAGGAGTTGAGGCCAGCCAATCGCAGCGTCTTCCTGACCTTTAAGGTGAGAGTAGTACACCCTAATGACCAACAGAGAGCAGCAGAGTGTTACAGACTGTCAAAACATGTTGGCATCTGTAAAGTCAGAGTCAGCCTCGTCATCTCTTTACTCCTCAGGACCCAGATCAGACCAAGGTGGACATTGTGGAGATACTTGATATCAATAATGGAATCCCGTCTATGCAGAACCCATTCAAGATCCCCATCAACCCAAAGTAAGACCCTCAGAAACAAAACCACCACAACTAGTTTAACAACAAAACTAGTTTATTTTAACTTTGGCAAAAAACAACACACAACACTGTCAAAAAATTATAAACAGACTGAAATGACAGTTGAAACTCTTTAACCAGTTTAAAGTCAGTTATTCCTTTAACGTGTTTCCAGGTTGGGGATTTGGACTATTGAAGCCTCTTACTCCGATTTCACCACAACAGCAAGGACAGATTTTGAAGTGAAAGAATATGGTAACTTTTTTTGCCTTGGTAAACAAAGTCACCATCTAATTTACTGACTTTGTGATAGAGTTATGTTAATATTCAAATGTTCCTCAGTTCTACCCAGTTTCTCCATCCTGGTGGAACCAGAAATAAGCTACATCAGCTACAGACAATTCACCAGCTTCAACTTCAAGGTGTCTGCCAGGTGAACAAACATGTTCTTCTTATTCACTGAGATGTTATGAGAATATAGAAAACTAATCTAAAAAACACTTTTTTAGAATTATATCTGAGACAAGTGACATGATTCCTCAGGTATCTACATGGAGCTCCAGTGGCAGGTGGTGAAGCGTTTCTGCGTTACGGCTATGTTACTGGGAAAAATCCTCCAGTTATTATCCCCAGCTCTGTTTCCAGAGAGAAAGTAAGACGATAAGAGATCATAGTTGAGCTATGCATCACACAACAGCTGCACTTCTGCACAGCTTTTTCAGCTTTGCTCAGAAAAAAAAAAGAAAGAAAATTACCAAGTACCCAAATGGCTGTGTTGTAAGGTTCCCTCTGTCCCTCAGCTGTCTCTCACAGGTGAAGTGGATGTGACTGTGAACATGGAGAAAGTCCTGTCCAAACACAGCGGACCAAAAGACCTGGACAGTTTAGTGGGGAAGTACCTGTATATCGCTGTCCTGCTGCATGAGGGCACAGGTACACACACCTTTCCTTCCTGCTGCCCTGTACCAGGTCTTAAACCCTTTAAAGTTTTAAGAGTCACTTCTCCCCTCTGTCTCTGTCCCTCAGGTGGGATCAGTCAGGAGGCGGAGTTTGCTGCTGTGAAGTTTGTCAAATCGCCATACAGGCTGAGTCTGGTGTCCACATCACCTTTTATCAAACCCGAGCTTCCTTATCACATCCAGGTGTGTGCAGAGCTGTGGATGTTGCTGTGAATTGACATTGACATAGTTTGGAAGAGGATTTACAAGAATGATACCTCCTAATTTCAAATAAAGGGGAAGCCTGGACAACAGGGACAGTTTTATGCACTGACTCTGCATGTTATCCCTCTCTCTCTTTTTACTCTCCCTTTTCCAACAAAAGCAAAATAACTTAATAACATGGTGTGCTCGCCATGTTTGTTTTACAATTTTCCCCTGTGGGACCAATAAAGGAATATCTTATCTTATCTTTTCTTTCCTTGTTTTGGTGTTTTTCCTGCCTCTGCATCTAAAAGAGCCAAAATGAGATAAATTAAGTTTGTTGTAATATAATTTACAGTCAATGCTTTTTCATTTTAGGTCACTTTAAAATACATACGTAATTATCATAGCAGCCCCACCCCTAAGATCACTGTGTGAGGAAACTGCGTGGCCTCAGATCATCCATGGAGGCTGAATCTTAGATAATCAAATCTTACTTAAAGACAACCAGAACATGTCATTAGCCTTAAATCGTGTGGGCCCCTCACTGTGAATTTGTTGTGGTAAATGCAAAAACAAGCTGTGCCTGAAGCTGATTTTGTGATACCTCTGCAGGTGTTGGTGAAGGATCACCTGGACAAACCGGTGAACCGGGTGAATGTTCGCCTAGTGGAGCGTCAGCTGCTTAAACAGGGGGGAGAGAGTGAGAGTTTCCCTTGTCCTGACAGCGCCATCACCCAATCAGACGGGCTTGCTCTCTTCATCTGCAACACACCATCAGGAGGAACCAAAGCGACACTGAAGGTGAGGAAGAGGAGGACAGTTTGGTGGGCTTTTTGCTCCTTTCTTAACTCTGTATATCTTGGTTTGGTTGTTTTATTTGAATGTTGTTTCTTTGTTTAGTTTGATTTTTTAAAGCTTTTCCCTAGTTGTTATTGATACTCATTGTTTGCTTTGTTTTACTCTTTATAGTTTGAGACAGCAGACCCCACACTCCCAGCAGCCAGTCAGGCCAGTCTTCCACTGGTGGCTGAGGCCTATCGTTCCCCTAATCAGCGCTACCTTTACATCGACCCGCCCCTCCCTGGCAACAGCCTGGAGGTGGGAGTATTCACAAACATCAAGGTGTACTCGGCCATGCCCTCTTATGTGCCCATCAGAGCCCTTAGCTACCTGGTGAGAAAACAGAGCCGACAATACTTTTTGTCAAAGTTTCTTCAGTTTCCATAGTTACTGACATCTGTGCTTGTGTTCTTCAGGTGCTCTCTAAAGGTAAAGTGGTACACTTCGGCAGTAAGAAGGTCGTCTCCAGTGGTGGTCAGACTCTGAGCTTTGAGGTGACGGCCTCAATGGTCCCATCCATCAGGCTGCTGGTATACTACATCCTATTTGGAGAGGGGACGTCTGAGCTGGTGGCTGACTCTGTCTGGCTGGATGTTAAAGACAAGTGTGTCAACGGTTTGCAGGTACAAGAAGAGACTGTATCTGTGGTGACATGGTCAATAATACTCTGATTATAAACAGTTAAAAAGCCTAAAGCACAGCCTAAACACTGGAGCATAGGTAGAACATTGAAGCCATTTTCAGTCCAGTTGAGCAGTATACACTGACAAGAAAGTTGATCCCAAACCGCGTTATCCAGGTACGTTAGCACCATTAACATACCTGATGTGGGTGGGAGAATTTGAGAAAGCATTTCATGGCATCAGTTTTCACCATGCTGAACACAGGGGATGTCACAACATTCTCAGTCATGTCCTGAGACATTTAAAGATGCATGCAAACATCAGACCTGAACTCTAACTTCTCATATACCTTGCTAGTCACTTCCTTCTTGAACATTTCCCTGTCTTTCCTTCAGCTCTCAAAGAATACAGATACTCACCACAAAAAAGAGATAATTGAAATCCAAAGTGTTCATTTTTGCCTAAATCAAATTTTATCAATAAAGTTCTTCTTATTCTTATTCTTTTATATTCTCTAAAACTTTTTAATTGAAGGTTAAAATTATGTACAGTGCATTTGTATCTTGTGTTTCAGACTGATGTGACGATAAGTGGGCAGAGCCATAAACCAAAGGATAATCTTAAACTAGACATTCAAACCAATCAGGACGGTCTGGTTGCTCTATCTGCTGTAGACATGGGCATCTTCACCCTACGACCCAACTTCAGGGACCCTGTTAGCATGGTAAACTTTAAAACATCCCCCTCAACTCAGGACATTCATTGTTTTTAACAATTTCCTCTGTAAATACACCGTACTTGTGTAACAGAAAAGAATTGTGGCCTCAGGTTTTGCGTTACATAGAGAACAGCGACCTTGGCTGTGGAGGAGGCGGAGGCATTGACAGTGCCGATGTCTTCCGATTGGCTGGCCTCACTTTCATCACCAACGCCAATGCAAGATCATCATCCAGCAGTATGTCAGCAACCTGTGAGGTTTCAGTGGTATTATGTTAATGAAGTTGTTGAATGTTAGCCAATGTGTCTGTGTGCAGATGCACCATGTACTGCAGCAGTGCGTCCGAAGCGAGCGCTGACTGAGGTGGAGAAGACAAAGAAAGGTAAAACGCCACCTGGTGGACGGTTTACTTCACTTGTGAAATCTGTTTCATATCTATCCAGTTCCAGCAGACTCACAGGTTCATCTTTATGAAGTCAAGACCCAGGTCATAGTGAATCTATGTTTATTATAATCCAATGACCTTAGTCTCAAAAATTTTCATTAAAACTGGATTAGGAAAAACAGATTCAGATGTTGACTGGTAAAGATGAACATGTTTCCCCATTATTTGAAGAATGGGGCCAAAAACTATGTAAGCCTTTTGTACTTTGCCCAGTTGAAGGTAGATATCAGCAAAAAACAGGGGGATAACAGTTTGTGTTTCTGTCTGCACAGCTCAGAGTTTTGGTCCTCTGAAGACCTGCTGCGAAGAGGGGATGAAGCGCATCCCAAAGGTTGTGACCTGCCAAGAGTATGCCCAGAACGCGATCAAGAAACGATCCCGCTGTAGACAGGTGTTCGCATCCTGCTGTGAGTTCATTCAGCAGCACCTGGGCCAGGATGAGAACCTCATTCTTGGACGTGTCGGTCGGTTCTCATTTTATTACACCCCACCACACACATACGCACAGCCAGTTTACACTTGGATAACATATGACCATACTGCTCAGATTCAATTCAGCATTTATCAGATTTAATCCCAGACCTGCAGGTACACCTACTTTATATGAAACTGCATATATAACAGAGACTCTGTCCATGCACAAGGATTAAACCCCCATACTGGACATCTTTTGACAGAATTGGGTGCAGACTTTGACCTGGCTCCATCTTTGGTGCGGAGTTACTTCCCGGAGAGCTGGATGTGGGAGGTGCAGCGCATCAGGTAACTCCAGTTAAACACGCTTAGAGGTATCTATTTGCTTGGATCAAAGAAGGAAGACTAACCAGAACTGAGTATTTTTATAATTTGTGCCTCTTTAGTCCAGGCACACTGTCCTTGATGAGGCCTCTTCCAGACACTCTCACCACCTGGGGGGTAAAGGCAATCGGCATGTTCAAGAACGGTCAGTTTCATGACTGCCTGTGTAAATTCTGTGTAAAAACTGAAGTACTTTGCTGCAAAAAAAAACAGTTTTTTTGGGGAACATGCCAAAGGTTCTTCTTAAATTTAGTCAGTAAAATCAAAACAAAAGTTGATTAAAAATGTGTTACCATGGTGACTTGTCAACCAGATAACGGTTTGTTTTCATCCTCTAATTCCAGCATGTCTATGTTGGCTCCAAGAAAAACAAGTTTAAGGCCAAAAATGCCCAATTTGAGGGTTGAGATCCAGTCCAAAACCAGTTAATTTCGACAGTCAATACGTCAAGTCCTTGTAGTCGTTGAATTTAACGTCATTTTGTGTATTTTCTTCAGGTATTTGTGTTGCAGAGCCAGTTCAGGTGTCTGTCAGTCTGCCGCTCAGTGTGGACGTCCCACTGCCCTATCAGGTGGTCAGAGGAGAACAGGTGGAGCTTAGAGGCTCAGTGTACAACCAACAGCCTGACAGCATCCAGGTACCAATCACAGCAACTACATTTCCCATAATTCCCTGCCAGCGGTTCCTCATCAAAGCAAAAAGAAAATGACTGTGTTAAATGACAGTGATTATATTTTTAATCCTCAGTACTGTGTGACCCTGACGGTCGGCCCAGCGCTCTGCCTCCTACAGTCTAGGCCAGCTGCAGGGGAGGCGGGGCTTCATTCCACCCCCTGCACCTGGAGTCACCTGTCTGCAGGGGGGGAGGGGGCAGTGACCTTCACTGTGCTGGGTCTGGAGGCCGGGGAGCACACCCTGACCTTTACCCTGCGGACACGAGGCGGTGGGGTGGGAGACATTGTGGAGAAGAAGCTACGAGTGGTGGTGAGTGGGGATGAGGAAAAGATGGAGTGGGCCAGTTCTTGAGAACATTTGAAGAAGTGTCATGAACAAATCAGGACAGGTTCCATTGGTCCAAAATAACTTGTATGGGTAGAGGGTCTAAACTAGTCCTTAGTTCTTGTGTGCTGAAACACTGTGAAAAAGTTCCTGCAGTCTGAAAACAGCCACTTAAACCCCTACAATGTTACTCCCTGAAAACACATTGGTCATTTAGGTAAAATTACGTTTTTTGAGAGATGCAGAAGGACAAGGAGGATTATTGAGCAAATCTGTATCAGGAAATTCACTCCTTCGTTCGTCTGTGTTTTTCAGCCTGAAGGACTGAAGAAGGAAACCTTTTCTGGTGGGAGGATAGACCCTCAGGGACTCTTCGGTACATCTATTCATTGACCTCTGACCTTCTGGACACTTATGAGATTGATTCGCTCTAACAGATCAGTCACTGTGTTTTTGTTGCCGCTGCAGGTTCAGAGAAAAGAGTTGTGGAGCTGAAGGACGAAGTGCCTGCAAACATCGTCCCTAACACAGCTGTAGAGAGGTTGCTGACCATCAATGGTAAGATTTGCGTAGGTGTGCTAAGCCACAGTCAGACACAGGTTTGGCATGACAGATATAGAGTTTTGAGACCAAATCAGGGGTGTGACTGTTTGGCTGGCATGTGAGTGCATTTAGGTGTTTGAAGGAACTGAAAATCCTACTTCTTTGTGACAATTAATAACAAAGCTTGAGACACTCTGTTAATGTTGACTAGGTGAGATTCTGGGTGACTTCCTGTCCGTGGTAAACAACCCTGATGGCCTCAGACAGCTCATCAACCTGCCAGCAGGGTCAGCTGAGGCAGAGCTAGGTAGGGTCCTCCCCCTGATCCAGGTATATCAGTACCTAGAGACAACAAGGCACTGGGACGTCTTGGGAGAAGACATCCAGAGGAACTCTGCAGATGTGAGAAAGAGGATCAGAGAGGGTGAGGACACAAAGGACACACCAGATAATATCAGTGGAGGAGGTTTGAGTAATGTATCCTGACTGTGTGACTGTGGGTGCCTGTGTAGGTCTGGTCAGTATCAGCTCATTCAGAGATGGGGACTCCAGCTACAGCATGTGGACCAAGGGGGAACCTAGCACCCGGTCAGCAAACACACACCCACACACTCACCACAACTTTAAAGACATTTGTACTTAATGAGGATTCATTTCTAAAACATACATGATCAGTCTGTGAACGACAGTTACACCCTGATACCTGGGAATATGGTGTGAAAGAAAACAAAGTACTTTAATCCGACTAAAACAGGATTTTAAAAATACATGTATCCACGTAAGTCTTGAAATCACACTGAAATGACTTTCCTGAAGTCAGACCAGCAAACCTAGATAATGTGGTTGGGGGCCATCTTCTCCTCCATTTATATACCTCTGTCAGACTCAAACTAGGCTAAGGATCCTGTACATGCTCTACAGTTTGCACATGGGCACATAAGGGGAATACGCTTCTGTCAATCTACTGATTCTTGCTGGCGTTTGTCGACTTGGACAGGGACAGTATTCCACATAAGCCTCCCTCTTAAAATACAACCTTAGCTCGACTAAACTGTTTTTCTCCGTCTGCCTTGGTTTCTCTTTGTCTCTCTCACCCTCTGTCTTTCAGGCTGACAGCTCTGATGGTAAAGACCTTGTCCATGGTGGATCCAGTAGTCCCAGTTGACCATCAGTCTCTGTCAGACTCTGTGTCCTGGTTGATCCGCAGAAATCAGCAAGAGGACGGATCCTTCACCGACTCATCCTCCTTCAGACCCAACAAAATCATGGTCTGCTGCACTCTTCTTCCTCGTCTGCATTAAATCTAGAGACAAGTTTTTCTCTTCAACAATTGTTCTGTCAACATATGAACATAGCTTGACTAAACTCTGCAGGTAAATGTACAGACTAAGAGATTCATGCTTCTTGGACTCACCGGTAGAGGAGGCAGGCAAGGTTTCCACAAAAAAGCAACCAAGCTGCAATAAATTCATGAAATAGTCCAGCGCATATATGGTCCTCAGGGAGCAAAAAACCCACGGGGCTCTATTTTCATGCCTCGCCGGCGACACGGCGCAGGCGCGGCATAAGTCAGGTCCGCCGAGCCGACAAGGCGTACCCAAGCACAATTTGGTATTTTGGTGAGCGGCGCAGCCCGGCATAAGTATCCCCCCTCCCTAACTCAGCTCCTCCCAGCGGCGTAAGTTGTAGGGAGGGAGGAGAGAGGGCGTGGAGTGGGTTTAACACAGCCGAGACCTGTATTGACCAATAACATCAGCTCCTCTCCTCGCCTTTAAATCTGTCACCGGCGAGGCTTATTACAATTTTCATAAGTAGTCAAAGAGATCAAGGGATGTCTGAAGACAGTAATGCCATGTCACGCCAAGATGGCAACAGAAGGCAGCCCCTCAACAAGTGTCGCTGTAAACGCTGCAGAGGACGTCTCATATAAGCACAGATGGATTTGGTGTGTGTAAGGTTGGACCCACTAGTAAGACAAACACTCTTTTCCACAAATAAGACACTCACATAAAGTTGCATATATTCAAACCTCACGTGACAAAAGTGGGTTGTGCACACAGTTTACAACATAAACTCCAATAATGGCATTAAAATCTCAACCATCTGTGCGTAAATGACGCATTGCGCTCAATGGCCTGGCTCTTTCTTTCATTAATGTTGGCATATAAAATAAATTTGGCTCACAAAACTGGATATTTTAATATTCGTATGTAGGCTTAGAGTAAATAACTCATCTTATCACTAAAATAAATCATCTGTTCAGCCGCCGCAGCAGCAGCTGCAGCAGGATGGGGAGAGGACATGGAGACATGTCCGGGTCGAGCTGCACGAGAAATAAGAGGAAGAGGAAGAAAGAAAAGGAGGGAGACAAATTAAAAATCTTGTTCATTCATCAAGTGTGTCTATTTACTAGATATTTAATTCAATTTAATACGGTTTCAGCTGTGTTAATTCGGTCAGGTTGTGTGTCCAAACGCGTGCTTAATGCACTCATCAGATCAGATATACAGTGCATCCGGAAAGTATTCATACCACTTCACTTTTTCCACATTTTATGTTACAGCCTTATTCTAAAATGGATTAAATTCCCCTTTTCCCTCAAAAATTCTACACAAAATACCCCATAATGACAAAGCGAAAAACTTTTTTTGGAATACATAAGTATTCACACCCTTTACTCAATACTTGGTCGAAGCACCTTTGGCAGCGATTACAGCCTCCAGTCTTTTTGTGTTTGATGCAACAAGCTTGGCACACCTGGATTTGGGGAGTTTCTTCCTTGTACGTCCTCTCAAGCTCAGTGAGGTTGGATGGGCAGCGTCGGTGCACAGATACTTTCAGGTCTTTCCAAAGATGTTCAATCGGGTTCAAGTCTGGGCTCTGGCTGGGCCACTCAAGGACATTCAGAGACTTGTCCTGAAGCCACTCCTTTGTCTTCTTGGCCGTGTGCTTAGGGTCATTGTCATGCTGGAAGATGAAGCGTCGCCCCAGTCAAAGGTCTTGAGCGCTCTGGAGAAGGTTTTCATCAAGGATTTCGATGTACTTGGCTGCATTCATTTTTCCCCTCGATCCTGACAAGTCTCCCAGTTCCTGCCGCTGAAAAACATCCCCACAGCATGATGCTGCCACCACCATGCTTCACTATAGGGATGGTATTGGCGAGGTGGTGAGCGGTGCCTGGTTTCCTCCAGAAATGACGCTTAGCATTCAGGCCAAAGAGTTCGATCTTTGTTTCATCAGACCTGAGAATTTTGTTTCTCTTGGTCTGTGAGTCCTTCAGGTGCCTTCTAGCAAAGTCCAAGCGGGCTGTCATGTGCTTTTTACTGAGGAGTGGCATCTGTCTGGCCACTCTACCATAAATGCCTGACTGGTGGAGTGCTGCAGAGATGGTGGTCCTTCTGCAGGGTTCTCCCATCTCCTCAGAGGAACGCTGGAGCTCTGTCAGAGTGACCATTTGGTTCTTGGTCACCTCCCTGACCAAGGCCCTTCTCCCCCGCTTGCTCATTTTGGCTGGGTGGCCAGCTCTAGGAAGAGTCCTGGTGGTTCCAAACGTCTTCCATTTCTTAATGATGGAGACCACTGTGCTTTTTGGGATCTTCAATGCAGCAGATATTTTTCTGTAACCTTCCCCAGATCTGTGCACCGATACAACCCTGTTTCGGAGGTCTACATTCAATTCTTTCGACTTCATGGCTTGGTTTGTGCTCTGACGTGCTCTGTCAGCTGTGGGATCTTATATAGACAGGTGTGGCTTTCCAAATCATGTCCAATCAGCTGAATTTGCCACAGGTGGACTGCAATCAAGTTGGAGGAACATTTCAAGGCTGATCAGTGGAAACAGGATGCACCTGAGCTCAATTTTGAGTTTTATAGCAAAGGGTGTGAATACGTATATGCAACATTTGAGTGTCTTATTTTTAATACATTTGCAAAATGTTCTAAAAAAAGTTTTTCACTTTGTCATTATGGAGTATTTTATGTAGAATTTTTGAGGGAAAAAAGGAATTTGATCCATTTTGGAATAAGGCTGTAACATAACAAAATGTGGAAAAGTGAAGTGGTATGAATACTTTCCGGATGCACTGTAGGTCAGAATACATCTATATAGATCTAAATGTATGTGCTGACTCAGATTATTGATTATTGATTGTACTGAAATATTGCCTGAAACTGTGGAAACCTGCCGGTGAGGCATCAGTGACGTATGCCGGTACACCGCCGGTCAACCAAAATACCACTAGACCAGCTGCAATCTGCCTGCGCTGAAAGCTGACCAGGTTTGAATCGGCCAGCTTTCAGCGCACTTTACACGCTGGCAGCAAGCACGAAAATGTCACTGTCACTGATTCTGTTGACACCTCCCCCTGCCGCGCCACCATGCCCAGCTTGGCAGACCTTGGTGCGCCTCATTTCACGAAAATACCAAACTGGCTGTACGCCGGGCTCCACCAGACGAAAATACCACTGCGCGGGGTCCGCCACCCTCCACCGCATTGCCGGAGGACACGAAAATAGAGCCCAGTGTCTTAAGATTCAGTGAAGACTAGAGTGTCCAATTAGTGAGTGATGTTTGATACTGGAGCATGTCTGTCAGTCTTAAGGCGTCCTCCAAGGCTGATCTCGTCTGTCTTGATTATTGCTCCTCTGGTTTCCCTCCTTTCTCCACCTAGTTACATTAGACGCCACTGATTATGTGGAGTCTGTAACTACTTCTGGTTTTCCTCTCAGACTAAGATGCCCAGAAAGACTTGACTATTTGCTGCTGTTTTCAGTGTGTGACTGGGAACATGATATTTTTTTGGTCTAGTGTGTCACAAACTGACAGAAGTAGTGATGCCTTTTTCTGTCCATTGTTTATAGATGTTATCCCTCTCTGTTGAGGGCAGTGCTGGGTTCTTCCATGTGAAATGGTGTGGTGAATAAGGCGTCTTCATTTTAAACCACATTAAAACTGTTTTGTCTTCTGGTTGGCTGCAGGCCGAGGGAGCGGATGCTGTTGACCGGTCAGTGTATCTGACGTCTTTCGTGCTGATTGCACTGCACAAAGCAACAAGGCTAGATGACCCAATCCTGCAGCTCAAAGTGAGAACATATCTCTTCATCTGGATTTTTTCCATCTTCCTCTAATCTTCCTTTACTCTTTTTCTTCCTCAGACTGCTTTAGCATGATCTCTCCTCTGATCTTCAAGATTTTCTGTTCTGCTGCTGTACATGCAGTTCATGTGTTTCTTCTCCTTCCTTATCTTCCTTACGTCTTGTCTACTCGTCTCTTATTACAGTTTCAAGATGACAGCATGAGATCTGCAGCCAACTACATTTCCCAACATGCCTTAGGTGTAAAGAGTGTTTATGTGCGGGCAGTGGCAACCTATGCTCTGACCCTTCACGATCCTGATAGCATGACAGTGTCGTCGCTGATTGGCAGCCTGGAGAACCTAGCCCGACAGAAAGGTACACTTGTTTTCCCTGCAGCTGAGTCCCTGGCATATAACGGCCTAGCTGGATCATGTTTACTCTGCACACAGGACCTTATAGGACCTTTAAGGGTTCACAATGTAAAACACCAAATAAAGTATCAAAAAAGCATCTCAGCTCTTGAACCAGAAGATGTGTCTGCAGAACAGTCAAGTCATGATCAGTTAAATGGTTCTGACAGTCGTCTCTTTATGCTCATACTCTCACAGGTAACCCCGTCTTGCTCAGGTACTGGCAGGAGGCCAGTGTGACGGCTGATTGGCTGAACCCTGACCAATCCAGCGGTCTAACGGTGGAGACAACAGCGTACGTCCTGCTGACTATGCTGCTCAAGGTGCTGACACATCCAGAGTGCTGTTTTTTTGTCTTTTTTCAGAAACTCTTTGCTTCACCTCCTGAAACTCTCAAAAGGATTTTTTCAGAGTTGCTCCATCTGTAACAGATTTCAGAGGTTTATTTTCTCCATGATGTGGTGAAACATTATGAAATGTGATTGGTTGTAATGAGACTTGCTTTGTATCGAAGGGGAGGATCCGTTATGCAAACCCCATCTTGGCCTGGCTCACCCAGGATCAGCACTATGGGGAGGGTTTCTTTTCTGTACAAGTATGTCTGACACACACGCATGCACACACAGACACAAACTTTTATTCTGTGAATGATCCCAAAGTTCTTCTAGCAGAATCAACCAGACACTTATTTTCTAGCTCTGAGGTCAAAAATTCATCTCTTTCCTGTCTTCCTCAGGACACAGCCTTGACTCTTGAGGCGGTCTCAGAGTACGCTAGAATCATTTCTCGAGCAGAGCTCAATCAGGACATCAATGTTCGCTTCAGAAGGACGGGTGAGCTGAAGCGGGTTCGGCTCAGCCAGCGCCATCCTGTGGCCACGCCCATGCCGGTGAGAAGGATATGAGTGCACGACAATCAGGTGTTCGGACTGGTGCATATGAGAGGAGACAGGTCTGGTTTCTACTTTACTGACATGTCTGTTAACCCTCCAGGTGATGAAGAATGAAGTCATCACCGTGTCCACAGGTTACGGGAGGGGCGTGTCCAACGTGAAGGTGGGTGTGGTTTAACCAAACAGCTTGTTTGATATTAGAGATCTTTAAAACGCCCCAGAATGTCTTTGAACTTTCCTGTGTTTTCAGCTGAAGACAGTTTACTATGAAACAACTACATCTTCAGAGAACTGTAACTTTGACCTCACTATAGAAGTGGCAGGTCCTCGACAATCTAACAGTGAGTAATTCAAATTAACTTTATTGACACTACACTTCAGAGGAATTACTCAGGACTGTCTACTCATAGCACCAGAAGCTGTGCATCATTACTTATCTGCTCTGCCTTAAGGTCAAACTAATCAGGTCTGATGTGCTGATTTCACTTCAGCACAATTTCACCCTAAAGTTCTGCAGCCGTTTACAGTTTGCTCTTGCTTTGCATCAGATTGTGTGGCGATGACCTGTTAGCATCTAAGCCACAGCCTGTCAGCATATGAATCCTCAGCTGAATTTGGTTGGACAGGAAAAAAGGAAAGAAAAAGAATTATTGAGCAGAATAGAAAAATGACAAGAAATGAGAAAGGAAGATAAAGAGAGGGAGGAAAAGAAAAAAGGACAAGAAAAAAAGAAGGAAAAATATAAAGCAAAAAAAGGGAAATAGAAAGGGAGACAGAAGGAAAGAAATAAAAAAGATGGACAGACAAAAAGAAAGACAGAAAAGAACAAAGGCTGAAGAAAAGATGAAAAGAAGAAAGGTGGGAGAGAGGAAGATAGGTGAAAAGGAAGTCAGAAAAAGTATGAAGGGGGAAGGAAGAAATATAAAAAGAGGAAAAAAGAAAGGAAATAAAAAAAAATAAAGAGAGAGAAGAAGCGACAATGAAAAAAGGAAATAAGAACAAGAAAGGAGGAAGGAAATAGAACGGACAAAGGAAGACGGTTTTACGTGTACAAAAGGCCAGGACCCAATATTGCGGAGACAAAATCACCAAAAAGTTTATCAACAAAAATATCAACAACAAAAAACAACATAAAATCCCCACACAGGGTAAAAAGGCTCAGGAGGCACAGACAGCTACTGAAAACGGAGAAAAACAAGTGTCAGGACAAAATACAGAAAAACTCAAACAACCTCTGACACTAAAAGTACAACTCAAATATACCACATGGGGCAAGTAACAAAGGAATATAAAGTCATCTAGGAAGTTCAACAGGAAACAAAAGACAAACTGAAAATCACTTCAGAAAGATGTGGGGGGAAAAACTAGAACTATAAAGTACAAAACAACTGAAACAAAGTGACAAACAAACAAAGGCAGAATGGAGGCACAGAGGGATTCGGCTCGAGAGGAAGACTGAGATAATCATCCGGCAAAGAGCAGGACAGGAATTTGGCTTTAAAAGGCCAGCTGATGAGCACAATGAGGTGCAGGTGTGCTCCTGATCAGCCGAGCCAGCTCCGCCCCCTGCCATGCTCCAGTGCTGCAGGAAGAGAAAGAGAGAGAGCACACAGACAACCAAAACACAAGGGCTGTGTCTCATTTCAGAGACCGCATCGTGATAAGCGCACTTAACGGCGCTTAGCTGAGTGCACTGCCGTTTTGAGCCGTTTTGAGCCGTTTTGCGCCGTTCTGTGCCCTTCCTGTGTCCCATTTCAGATACAGCAGCCATCGAACGGCGCATCTGACGCGTACGTGAGGTCACCACGCGGCACGAACGGTGTCCCGTTTGGCACAATATACTAAGCGCGCTTCAAATTCGGTCTCAAAACCACACTACCCCCGCCTCTTTTTCAAGCGTGCATGTATGCACGCTTTCGTGCCGTCGGTATCCCAGAATTCTTTGCGTGCCGCTGCACAGCTGTGCATTTCAGGTGAGAGGCTGGACTCGCTTGGAGACACAGCGCGTCTGCGAAGAAAATACAAGAAATCCAAAAACAGCAGACAGTCAGCTCAGGCTGTATGAGAGCATGATCTCTGAACTCACTAAAATCTGTAAACCAAACATTATAGATTTAGAGACGAACTGATCCGCTCTGCTTCAACAATAAAAAACATTAGAAATAAGAAAGCTGACAAAACTACAGCAGAGGATCAGGACAACATTGAGTTTTTTTTTCTTTTAAGATTTAGAGATTAAAGTTGTAAATTTAGGAGAATAAAGTCATAAAGTAAATAAAGTCATAAAGCTGCTTTTGTGGAGGGGGAAATGACTGAAGCTGGTCATCTGCAGGGTTACCTGTGGATGTATCAGCGGGTCATTCAGAGAGATTTTGTGGTTTCTGAAGAAACAATCAAACTGATGATGATCAACATTTGTGATCCAGAGGGAGTCGAGCTCCGACGAGCACCACGTCTCTGACACCGGCGGTAACCTACACCTGCAGAGACACCAACACCTTATTACTGCATATGGATTCATATCATAAACTAAAGCTCAATGTCATTCACGGATATTAACGGCTGCATTGACAGATATATCCTCAGCATATTCATTTCTGTCTCCACAAAAGCAGCGATTTCCTTCAAGTACACCAATTTTTTTCCCCCGTGGAAAAGACGTATTTCTCATATATTCTTTTTAAAGTCTTTATACTTATGACAATGTTATGCTGATTTGCCAGAGGATGAAGAATCTCCTTGTTTGTGAAACCTATACTGAAGCACAGTTCCTTCAAATGCTTCATGGCCCTAATTTTAACAAGTCTCTCTGAAATAACAGGTTATGACTTCATTCTCATAAATTAATGACTTAAATCTCGAAGTCCTTAAAGTCTTAAATCTCAATATGGCCCTCATACTCCTTCTTACAAAACAATCATTGGATGAATTGTGCTTGTATGTATCTACTATTTTGTGTCTGTGCAAGGTCGCACAATTAAAACAATAAATGCTGCGCTCCGCGGGTTTCCTTTAAGTCAGTCGTGACGCGAGCCTGAGGGCGGGGACATTTGGCAACTCCACCAGGAAGTCCTCCGAAGGTCTCCAAATGTCCCCGCCCTCAGGCTTACGTCACGACTGATTAGAAAAAAAGCTGCGGAGCGCAGCACGTATTGTTTTAATTGTGCGACCTTGCACAGACACAAAATAGTAGATACAAGCACAGATCATTCCCACAAAATTCATCCAATGATTGTTTTGTATGAAGGAGTATGAGGGCCCTATTGAGAAGGAGGATAGGAGATACTTCATCCTCTGGCACATCAGCATCACATTGTCATAAGTATAAAGACTTTAAAAAGAATATATGAGAAATACGTCTTTTCCACGGGGGAAAAAAATTGGTGTACTTGAAGGAAATCGCTGCTTTTGTGGAGGCAGAAATGAATATGCTGAGGATATATCTGTCAATGCAGCCGTAAATATCCGTGAATGACATTGAGCTTTAATTTATGATATGAATCCATATGCCATAATAAGGTGTTGGTGTCTCTGCTGGTGTAGGTTACCGCCGGTGTCAGAGACGTGGTGCTCGTCGGAGCTCGACTCCCTCTGGATCACAAATGTTGATCATCATCAGTTTGATTGTTTCTTCAGAAACCACAAAATCTCTCTGAATGACCCGCTGATACATCCACAGATAACCCTGCAGATGACCAACTTCAGTCATTTCCCCCTCCACAAAAGCAGCTTTATGACTTTATTTACTTTATGACTTTATTCTCCTAAATTTACAACTTTAATCTCTAAATCTTAAAAGAAAAAAACTCAATGTTGTCCTGATCCTCTGCTGTAGTTTTGTCAGCTTTCTTATTTCTAATGTTTTTTATTGTTGAAGCAGAGCGGATCAGTTCGTCTCTAAATCTATACTGTTTGGTTTACAGATTTTAGTGAGTTCAGAGATCATGCTCTCATACAGCCTGAGCTGACTGTCTGCTGTTTTTGGATTGCTTGTAATTTCTTTGAAGACGCGCTGCGTCTCCAAGCGAGTCCAGCCTCTCACCTGAAATGCGCAGCTGTGCAGCGGCACGCAAAGCATTCTGGGATACCGACGGCACGAAAGCGTGCATAGATGGACGCTTGAAAACATGCTAAGCGCGCTTAGCATTTTTTAGCATCTCGTGCCAAATGGGACACCGTTCGCACCGTCGTGACGTCATGCACGCTTCAAATGCACCGTTCGACGGTGCAGAAGGGCACTTAGGTCGATGCGGTCTCTGAAATGAGACACAGCCAAGGAAACAGCCCTGGATCATGAAGGAAGGCAGGAAGGAAGGAAGGAAGGAAGGAAGGAAGAAAGAAAGAAAGAAAGAAAGAAAGAAAGAAAGAAAGAAAGAAAGAAAGAAAGAAAGAAAGAAAGAAAGCGTGGTATCTGGAGGGAAGTAACATTAGGTGAAGTTTGTGCTGCTTTGCGCTATTTCCCTGGGATATACTGAGAAACTTGTTTGTTGTTTCTTCCTTGGTTCCTGACTCTTTAATGGTCCAGCTGTTGGTAAAGATAGGTGAACTAGAGGTCAAGAGATGAAGGAGCTTCACCTCTGAACCCTATAACAGAAGCACAAACTGAGTTCTGGGAGATGGACATCATTGGCAGTCATCTCCCAGTATCTGTGGTGCTGTTTTAATACTGATGTTGTCTTTGTAATAAAACTCTATCATACAAGCAAGCCAGTGTCACGAAGCCTCCTTCAGCATCTACACATCACAGACGGACAAGATACAACAAAAGAAAGAAAAAAGGAAAACAAACAAACAAACAAAGAAAGGGAGAAAGGAAAATGGGAATGAAGAAGAACGGAGCTAGGTGGGAAGAACATAACTCAGAGAGGAAGGAAGAAAAGAAAGAAAGATGAAAGAAAAAAAGAAGGAAAAAGGACAAAAAGGAGGAAAGAAGAAAATAAGGAAAAAAAATATAAGGCAAGAAAGAGAAAGGAAGGAAGAAAGGAGGAAGGAAGAAAGGGAAGAAAACATAAATAAAGAAGTAAAGAACAAAGAAAAGAGGGGAGGAAAGAAGAACCACAGGTTTACCAAAGGGTCATCTGTCATTATAAGGTGTCTAAGTTCACAGGTTCCTACTATCCTGATGGCTAAAGATCAGATCAATGTTTCTGTAAACTTTTCATCCACCTCTCTGTTTGCAGTCATTTTTCTCTTCTCCCCTTTTTAGGGTCCAATACTCCTCACCTGATTGCCTGTGCAAAGTAAGAAACTGTTACTTTAACAACCTGATACTTTAACGTTATATACACTATGGAGACAGAGGCTGTACTCGTGGTATACTGCAAAATGACAAGCCTTATAGACAGAGTTATAAATGATGGCAAAGATCTTGTAAATAGTTTGTTTTTATTTAGTAAAAAAACTTCACTGCAGTATCTAAATAATATATTTTTAAATGTAAGCTTATTGTGTGTATTAGGTATAAACCTCCTCCTAATGAGGTCTTCACAGAGTCCACTCTGACTGTGATGAAGATTCAGCTGCCAACAGGTGTGGAGGCATACCTTGAGGACCTGAGACAGGTGAAATCAAGTTATACAGTATTTTAAGATGTTTGGGATAAGGTTTAAACTGAGACACTGGCTCATCAGACAGTGACACCCCTAACATTTTAAAATCATGTTTCATAAGTCCAAGCAGACTTTCATTTTTATCTATTTTTCAACATTTCATTTTCATTCAAATCTAGTTAAATCTTGAAACTATTTGGATGTATTTTGTCCTTACTTTTTGTTAACACAGTTTATTCTGGTACCAGCTATCACATCATGGTTACTGCCCTGTTATTGTTTTTTTTTTAATTATCATTTTTTTTTTTTTTTGCAGTTTAGAGACATAGATGAACCAATCATCTCACACTATGAGCTCCAAGGAAACACTCTGGTCATTCAGCTGGATGCGGTGAGTAAGAGGAAAAACGAACAATACTATCAAGACATCAGACTACTAAAGTAATACACCACCAACCACAGGCTCAAAGAGCTTCCTGTTTGTGTCCGACAAACCTTAACATCAGTGGCACCCTGAGAATACATTGTATAAGAATGGAGACTCTGGAAAAGCCACTGTAGTAACTCTGTTGCGCTGTTGTAATACACCCACTTCACACAGGACACAGACAGCTTTGGGGTCTGATTCATTGAAGAGTGTGCAGAATCCATACTACAAGTCCAAACAAAAAGCCAACTTAATTCTCCACGACACTGCACAGAACCAGATAATAAAACCTAATTGTCAGCTGTGAATTGTCTTTCCATGTTACATTAGTGTTTACGCCTGACGATTAAAGCTGCTGTGGGGAACTTTTTGATGTTTATTAATTAAACTGAAATTTATACTAATGCCTTTTTATGACAAACAAAAACAAATAAAGACATCAGGGATAAGATTTACAGTTTTGATGGTGTAATTTCTAATGCCTGATTCTGTTGTGAGGGGGTAGGTGTCAGACCAGCAGCTGAAGAAACCAACAGTTTTTGCAATTTCTACACAATATATATATAATAAATTATACATTTCACTGTTACGCTTTACATGCTATTATGGAGCAGTGATTTCAAGGGTCTAGCTTTAAGAAAATAATATTATCTGAATACAGAATAGGTCCTTTGAAGTCCCACTCTGATCATCTTTTTTTTATTTTCTTTTTTCTTTTTTTAACTACCTTATTTTTGCACTATAAGGCACACCTGATTATAAGGCACACCATTGATGAACACGTCTATTAGCTTCTATTTTCATACATAAAACACACCAAATTATAAAGCGCACTGGATTATAAAGCACATTAAGCCAAACAAAACAGTCAGATAAGTCAAACTTTATTTAACTCATTCAATAACTCGTGAGGCTACGGTAGCTGCAGTGCTCTGACAAGCCATACGGATTTTAAGTGCGCATTATAGTGCAAAAAATACGGTACTTGAAGTGTTCCCAGTCGCCTTTAAATTGTGATCATGAAGTTTTCAGCCAAAATCAGGTTACCTGTGTCATTTTCAAGTGCTTTTCCTCTGCAGAGCTCCAGTAGCACATTTGCAATTTGCCTCTGAGTCATGGGCAGAGACAGCGCTGCTCTGCACACTCCTCTACATGCTAGCTTTCAGCCTGACATTGCTGGTATAGTAGAAGTGGCAGGTAATGTAGGCGTTATTCAGCTCTCGGACGCTAATGTCTTTGGGGACATGATGAAAGTTAATATAATAATTAGCTTTTTTATGAGCATTGCACTCCGGGACTTCACATGCTCATTCCGCAATCCTCCTCTCTATTTCTCTAAGTCTAGCCTGCAGAGCGGGGCTCCAGGGGTGGAGCTTAGATTTGTGATATAGGAAATTCCACTATGTCTGAGCCTGATGTTTGGGTCTGCCAGAGGCTCACAGCGATTTAAATGCAGAAATACTCAGGAATGCAATTTCACACTTAGTTTTCTCATTATGTCCTGTAGCATCAGAAAAATGCCATATGAACATGATTTTTTATCAGAGTGGGTCTGTAAATACACTTAAACACGCAGGAGTCTTAGAGGCTAAGGGTTAGGGTTAAGTGAAATGTGATGCTTCCTTTTTAACTCCTCACCCCCCTGTGAGAAGGCCTCAACTTCTTGTTGGTTTTGGTGATAGCTTCCAGTCTGATCTCTGGCCTCCCTGTCATTGTTTACTAGGTTCCTTCAGACGTCTACCTGTGTGTGGGTTTCCGGATCAGGATTGGGTTCAAAGTGAAGGGGGTCTCTGAGTCACTGTTGACTGTCTATGAGCCTCAGGACAAAGGTATGACCTGTAAAAGGATCCTGGGATTTGTAATTATTAGCAGTTTTTTGGGGAGTTGTTTTATGATAAGCCAAAAAAAAAATGTAAATGCTAAGACTCAGGAGTCATTGTGACATAAGTTTTGATATTAAAATAGGGAGTTGGAGTCAGGTGAGATGTCCATTGGGTGTAGAGACTAATCAAATAAATACTTAACCCAGCTAAGCACAAACCCTTACCCACCCTTCAACAACTTCACATCTGTCTGATTTCTAGTTTTGCTGAATAATCTGACTTTAAGGGGAGAAAATGTTGGATTGATCCATTAAATTGAGGTGGAATTATATGTCTCCTTTTTTACACAGGTAGTATGTGCATCAAACCATTTTTTTATCAGGAGCAGAAGCTGCAGCGCCTCTGTGTGGACCAACAGTGTCAGTGCATGTCAGGTAATGTCTGCCTGTTGATGGTCGCCTCCTAGAATCCCTAGACTCATTCAACAGGGTCCTTCAAAAGCCAAAAAGCTTCAAAATATGATCATGTTACATAATGTGATCTTTGTTCTCTAGTGTGTGTAGTACAGAAGTGCAATCGGGAAACTCTGATAAGACCAGTCAGGATTATTCGGATCCCAGCAGGGTGCTTGATTTAGGTTTTAAATGTCAGGTGTCAAATGATGTCACCATGTAAAGTTTGCCTGCTGTATATGTGACATAATAATGTCTTGTTGTTGTTTAGCTGCATGCCCTGCTTACAGAGCAACACTTGATGCAACTCTGACAACAGCCAAACGACTAAACGAGATCTGCCAGCCTCACATCAAATATGGTGAGAATGAGACCAAATATGAAAGTGCATTTAAAATGACTTAGCCAACACACTGCAGCAAAACTCCAACAAATGAAATTATAAGGTGCAAAACAAGATTTATTCCAGTGACGAGTTATCCGCAAGAGACGCCTTACAGGGGAGGGAAAACTCGTGGTTTTTGGGAATCCATAAAACGCAATTACATCATGTCTTTACTTTTTTCTTGGTGTGTTTTTGTCCTCCTGTAGCTTACAAGGTTACAGTAAAGTCTTCAGCAGCAGAAGGAGATTTTGTGACCTACACAGCCACCGTACTTGAAGTCCTTAAGAACACAGATAAAGGTGAAATAGGCTAAAAACTTTGAAAAATAATTCCCTTGTTGGTGTGATGGTATATTTGTGGAGTTTCTCTGTAAGACCAGAGGCCATGTGCATTACATGACAGTTTATGTTACAAAAATGTCCTTTGTTCTGTCTGTTGTAGATTTTGAAGCAGTGAGTTCAAATACAGAGTTGGATCTGATTAAAAAAGTCACCTGCAATGATGTTGATGTCCAGATCAACAAACAGTACCTTGTGATAGGAGCCAGGGGGTCAGAGGTCACTCTAAACAACGGCTATAAGTCAGTGTCATGTCAAACCTCTCTCAGGTGTACTATCATTTCTTCCTCTCGTTTGCTGTCACTCAGCCCTTCATTTGTGTTGTTCTGCAGGTATCGTCTTGCTCTCGACTCAGAGGCACTGATGGAGTTATGGCCGACTGATTGTAGTTCTAATGAGTGCTTGGACTACATTTCCCATCTTGAGGACCTTGCTCTGGAGTTGCAGTTGGCCAGCTGTCCTGACTCAAAATAACTTAGCAGACTGTACTTTTACCCCCAAAACTGATGTGAAGATAGAAAAGGAGAGGGAGAACATTTGGACATTAAGTCTGACTAGCTCAGGAAATTTTAGCTTGAATGTAAAGTTATTCTTGTCTTTTGTGCCAGGATCTGCCATTAAAAAAATCACTTTTACTCTGTGTTGCTTATACAGTGATTATTTGCTTGATTCAATTTCAGATAGCAATTCACTTTCTGTGTAATAACTCCACAAGTCAAGAGTTCAAAAAAGTCTCCTGCTTGGAGACTGCGAGGAGCATCTGTGAGAAAATAATTCTTCATTCCACCAAAATTCTTCACTAATCTTTATTTTAGTTAAACGATATGCCACGTGGTCATGTTCAGCATTCATCCCACTTAAGTTACTTCCCAAGCAAGGATTTTGTGTCAGTTTAAATTCAAACTTTTTGAATGAGCTCCACCATTTAATCTGCTAAAGACTAGCAATGCTTAAACATGTCAGTGTTAGACACAAAAAGTATATTTAAGTCATTTCTGAATCAGCAGTTACTGTATCCACCTGCAAAACACAATCTAAAGCTCTTGTATTTCCAGCAATATGTACTTGATTTTTTGAGAACTTCACAATCAGACTTTAAGCTGCAGAGATACTACATATCCAGTCCGTCTAATAACTTTGTAAAGTGTTTTATTTGTTTTGATCTTGATTTGTGAGGTTAATACTCTAGCAAAGTATCAAATAAGTTTACAGTTTGAATTGATTTAATCCAAATGTCAGTTCTGTTGCCGAATAGGACAGCCGGTAAAAAAGCAACTATCTGTCACATTTTTCTATTTAAATAGAAAGTCATGGCTGATAACAACTCCAAACTGAATTTTCCAGAAAACTGATGGTTAAACAGTTTTCTCATGCTGTCATGTAGACGCGCATGGGTTTTAAAATCAATACTGATAACTGTCGTTTTGCAAACCGTCAGAATGACCGTTCAGCGCAGACTGGAGAGCTGTTAGCTACCATCCCAGACAGTGGTCTACTCCCCAGTTACCTGTGATTACTAAGATACACGCTAACTAAAGCTTTAGATAACTGTTATCATGACAAACTAGTTATCGAACAAGCGCAACAGGGTTCAGGTAGTCGAGAAAACCCGAGAAAACAAGCTAGACTTGACAATTACCAACAGGCTAGCTTTAACAAACTACTTTTCATGTTCATGTCTGTTCAGGGACTGGGTGTTCAAGTTTTCTGTGTCCTGATGCAGAAGCTATGAGTCCTGCTAAGAATGGAAATCAAAGTTGATGGGATTTTAAGAAGTAAGTTCATAATAAGCTCATAATGTATACAAACAATACAAATTCATAAGAATAATCATATGAATAACTTTATTTATTCTGAAGGGAAATTCAATTGTCTGTAGTCTCATGTGTCATATCTCAAGGTAATTTAGTCATGTCAAGTCTCACAGTAAATATATTTGTTTAAATACACTTCTTAAAGTACAAATCTAGACTACTTGTTCCTCATGTCACAATTCAATTTACTTCTACTTTGATTCTCAACACATTGAAGCAGTCAGGCTGTCTGTAGGACAGGGTGCCGATCAATGCCCCCAAAAGACAGTTTCTTAAACACCCTCCCCTTGCTTTTGCCCTTCCTCTAAGGATGCGCCAAATGATTTCACATTGCCAGCTTGACAAGTGAGCCTCTGACAGCCTTGCAATACACAGCCTCTGCACAGAAAATGAGCTTTGAACTCTCACTTTGCATGCAGTGTGCATTGCTGAGCACACCCTGTCTTCACTGAATCTGTTAGGAATACAATGGTCTCATCAATATCACAGTGAAGCAAGAAAGCACCTGTATCAATGGTTTCAGCGCACTTTATACGGCGGCGTATAAAGTGCGCTGAAAGCTGGTCGATTCAAACCTGGTCAGCTTTCAGCGCAGGCGGAGCGCAGCTGGTCTAGTGGTATATTGGTAGACCAGCGGCGTATCGGCATACGTCACCGATGCCTCACTTGCAGGTTTCCACAGTGTCATAGCACAAACATTTAGATCTATGGATCAGTGGCGATTGCTCTAAGACTGCAAGAGAAACTCAGCTTCCCTTAAAATGTCACCCCCCCCCCCCCCAAAAAAAAGAAAAAGTGGTGAAATACGTACTGCTGTGTGTACATTTCATTACCTAAATACGCGCTAGAAAGCCTTCATCTTTTGTTCAGAATCAGCTTCTTATCACACTGTGATAAATTTATACGTGTAAATGACGTCTACATCTATACTATGCTGCAAATCTCTCCACGGTGTCATAAGTAATGTAATCCAGTATTAAAAGGTCAGTTATGCACATTACAGTTGTTTATTGCATAAAAAGTTATCGAAAAATGAAGTTGAGGGCGAAGTATAAATCACGTCTAGAAATAGACCGAATCCAGACGTTGAAATGAAGTATAAATTTATACGTGTAAATGACGTCTGCATCTATACTATGCTGCAAATCTCTCCACGGTATCATAAGTAATGTAATCCAGTATTTAGAGGTCAGTTATGCACATTACAGTTGTTTATTGCATAAAATGTTATCGAAAAATGAAGTTGAGGGCGAAGTATAAATCACGTCTAGAAATAGACCGAATCCCGACGTTGAAATGAAGTATAAATTTAGACTAGACGTCTAATATACGTCTTTCACTCGGTGGGTACTGCAAAAAAGGAAACATTGGCTGACTTCTATTCTCATCTTAAAGGGCACATCAAAGAAGGACGGACAGTTGCATGTCCTTTTAAGCAATGTAATAAGACATTTACTGTGGTATCTACATTTACTTCTCATCTGTCCAGAAACCACAAAGAAAGTAGAGAGGGAATGATAGAGTCTATCATTGCTTCAGCAGGTGTAAGTGGAACTATTGCCACTCATGATGATCAAGATTTTCCCTGTGACATGCAGCTGGATGCTGCTGATGATACTGAGCATTTGGAGGTCATCCCTGAAAATATTGATGATACATTGTTTTTGAGGAATCTTGCCCTCTTTTACCTTAAGCTACAAGCAAAGATGCTGCTTCCTTCATCCACTATTTAATCAATCATCGAAGATTTGCAGTCAATTCATGACATCAGCCAGTCACAATTACTTTTTAAACTGAATGAAAAGTTGAGTGTGCTTGCAATTCCAGATGATGCCATTAGGACTCTTATTGATGATTTGAAAGCAGAAGATCTTTTCCGCATTCACAATGCCCACACACTGAAAACTGATCAACGAAGGAAAACTGTTTTCAAAAAACAATTTAATCATGTTGCACCAGTGCCTATATGTCTGGGGCAAAATGAAGCAGGCAAAGAGTGCTTTGCACAATATGTCCCCATTAAACAAACACTTGAAGCTCTTTTTCAGTGCAAGTCTGTAAGAGAGCAATACTGTGCAGTTCACACCTGTACCCAAATTAAGGGTGTATTTCAAGATGTGTGGGATGGGAAAAATATTACAGAGAACCCACACCAAACAGAGGGGTCTTTACACTTGATCCTTTATCAGGATTCTTTCGAGGTGGTGAACCCACTTGGGTCAGGAAAAAAGAAGCACAAAGTACTTGCAGTGTATTTCACACTAGCAGACTTATTACCACACCACAGGTCAAGTACTGACCAGATGCAACTTGTTCTTCTCTGCAAAGAACAAGATTTCAAGCATTTTGGTCAGGAACTGGTCTTGGGTCGCCTCATAAAAGATCTGAAAGACCTTGAGAGAGATGGTGTAGTCTTACATGATGGGCAGGTCTGTAAAGGAGTACTGCATGCTATTGCTGGTGACAATTTAGGGTCACATGGGATTGGAGGATTTCTCGAGAATTTCAGTTTGAGTGTTAATTTCTGCAGATACTGTGAAATAGACAGAAACACGTTTCAGAGAGATCCTCTCTCCAAGGCCACTACTCGCACAGTGCAATCATACAGAGAGCATGTTCAGAGACTTTAAGGTGGTTCAGCCCAGAGTGGAGGTATCAAATTTGACTCCTTGTTCAATGAACTGTCCTTCTTTCATGTTTGTCAGCCTGGGTTGCCTCCATGTATTGGCCATGATTTGTTTGAAGGTATTGTAGCCTCTGATCTTGCATTGTACATTCAACATCTGGTGAAGGTTGACAAACAGTTCTCATATCTTGAGTTGAACCGCAGGATTAACCAGTTTAAGTATCTAGGGAACGATGCCCATGACAGACCTTGTGAAGTGACTCCAGGAAGTGATAAACTGGGTGGGCATGCTGTCCAAAACTGGTGTTTGTTGCGGATGCTACCAGTGCTCATTGGAAAGACAATTGATTCTCCAGGTGAAAATCAAGTTTGGCAGCTGATTTTACAATTAAGAGAAATTGTTTCTCTTATTTGTGCACCAGCGATTTCAACTGGACAGATAGCCTATTTGAGAGTGCTTATCGATGAATATTTGTATTTCCGAAAGCAAACTTTCCCAGACAAACCGGTGAAGCCAAAGCATCATTTTGTCACTCACTATCCAGAGCTCATCCTCTGTTTTGGGCCACTAATTTGTTTGTGGACACTACGATTCGAAAGTAAGCACACTTATTGCAAACGATGTGCATGGAAACTTCATAATTTCAAAAATGTGTGCTTAACTCTTGCAGAGAGGCATCAACTACTCCAGGTGTATCTTAATGCTGGCAATCTCTTCCCTGCCACAGTTGTAGCGGAAAAGGCATCAGAGTTTTTTCCTGCAGACTACAATCACAGCATCAGGGAGTCGGTTTCAAGCTTTGACTTTGGGTCTGACAATACTTTGATTGCTCATGAGGCAACTGTAAAAGGCACAAAATACAAAAAAAACATGCTTGTTGTTATGGATGAGATTTCTGAGGGCCTTGTGATTGGAAAGATCATTGTGGTTCTTATCCACAAAGATTCAGAAGTGTATTTTATCACTAATAAATGCAAGGCTTTTCCTCTCCATGACATAGGTGTTTATGGCTTCACACCATGTGAGGGATGCTACTGTTGTGTCAAACAGGATGAACTAGTTGACTTTTACCCTTTGAAAGAGTATACATTCTGTGACATTCCAGTTATTGTTCCACACCACTCCTCCTAAGATCCTCCTTAGGGCCTTACCATCTCTTTCTGATGCTGTTCAGAATCTTGTGATAGACAGGCTAGTGAGTTCTGGTTTGGAGTCAACAGGAGACCTGAAATATGTGACACAGGATGACATTGGAGACTTACTACCCGCCATTCAGCAAAGGAAACTTTTAGATGCATTCAAACTGGGTATGTTTGTGCTTAGTGGCATCCTTGTATAATTATACATCATAATAAACCATTAATTCAAAGAAAAATGCATGACCGTTCTCTCATTCTTTTCAATTTTAGAAACAGAGGCAATCACTTTGGATCTCCAAATCCTGCCTTCTCCCACCACTGCAGAGAGTAGCGACTCCACGGGCAAAACCGTTCATTTCAGTGAACCGGATCATTCCAGGTTGTTCAGTAAAAAGACCCGTTCATTTTGGTCATTTCGGTCAATCGGTCGTTAGTCAGTCCGCTCGTTCATGTTGCTCACGTTCGACGCTGAACGAACGTGATGAGCGAACGGACTGACTGCACTTCAGACTCAACAGCGCAACAACATGTGATCTTGAAATCTGAAGCATTACACCTCCGGATCCGACGTTGCGTGCGTCTCAGCTCCCCGGTCCGACGTTACGACCCCCCTGTGGTCCGACGCTGTGACCGCTGCACTCCCCACTTCCCACCGTTCATCCGTCTGGGTCTTTCGTTCAACTCGGTCTTTCAGTCAACTCGTTCATCGGTCTGGATCTTTCGTTCACTCGGTCTTTCAGTCAACTCGTTCATCTGTCTGGGTCTTTCATTCAACTCGGTCTTTCGTTCAACTCAGTCTTTCGTTCATTTAACCCGTTCTTTTAGTCAACTCGGTCATCCCGGTCTTTCAGTCAGCTCAGTAGTACTGCTGCTGCTTCTCTAAGCCCCACCCACACACAGAACGAGGCGCGACGATAGGATAAGACAGGCAAGCACGGAGATAGTCCCTCAGCCAATCAAAAGAACTGAACGGACTGAACGGGTCATTTAGAGGGGGAGAACTAGTTCATTTCGTTCACCAAAAAGAACTAGTTCTTTTGATCCGTTCGTTCAAGACCGACACACCACTAATCCACATCATTTTCCAGCTCATACAGCCAATCTTCCCTGTTCACCAACCTGTCCTCCAGCTCACCAACTTCACCGTTTTCAAGTCCATCCACCTCATCTGTGCTCTCCTGCTCAGGAACTGAAGACAGCCAGACCTCCTCCCACATAAGAAAAGATTGGCCAGAGTCCTTTCAGGTGCCATGGAACCAAATGCCTGCAGACATTCGTTCAGCCATATCAGATGGTAAGCGGCCTTCACCTGCCGCTCGACGGCAGATGGTAAGAGTGTTGGTAGATGCGGAAGAATGAGAAAAACCCAACACACTCACAGTGCCTTACAATTTGCCACAACATTGCTCAGCAATATCCAAACAGTTTTGCTGATCAAATTGAAAATGGTACACTCCTGGGAAATGGATACACATCACTCCTAATCCAAGTCAAAACTCGGGTTGAAAACCTGAACCGCAATAGCAGCTTTCGCCAGCACCGTTCCTCTGGCAAAGGTCACAAGAGAGGACCTACTGACACATATGGCTGCACCAGATTTCAGCCCAGCCTTCCACCAGAGGAAACTGAAGAAACAGTGGAGAGCAAACGTCAAAAACTGGAGGAGATCTACAGTCGGGATGGCATAAATGGAGCTGACAGAGCAGAGGTAAAGCAGCTTATGGAGACAACCTTCTACCTGCAGCGGTGCCACATAAATGCTCTACCAGCACCAACAACTGAGGCTTTAAAAACCAAGTGGCCATACCTATTCACTCAGAAAGGGCTCTACTCTCACTTTGAGTTTCTCACTGATATCCCTGTACTACGCACACTTGAGCTTGCCATGGAGGAATGCAGCAGAGCAATTATGGAATTCTTCAAGACCAAACCAACCAATGCAGGAGTCCGGGAAGCTCTCTCTATGGATGAAAATTTCGAGGGCTCAACTCGTGTCATCCATCTTCTGATGGCTCATTTCTCAGAGAATATCACTGATCTGATCCTTCGTGCAGATGTGAGTTTCCTTTTTGTATATAGGCTACATATGCCATCTCATATAATGACTCATTTTTAAGAGAACTTGCACTTTGTTTCACTTTCTTTGTCCTAGGGTTCTGCCACTACAGCTGACATTGAGGGGACACTTAGCATACCTGCATCTCCTCGTCTGATACTGCTTGGTATGTATACACCACTGGATATGCAAGCAACATAATCCTCCAAGCATAAAGCAATGCTCTTGTAAATAGATATTCTGAAATGCATTGCTGTTTTTGTCAGGACAAGGAATTTATTTTCAAAAGAAAGAAAAATTACATTATTTAAAGAAACAGCAAACAGTTGAATATGATGGTTTACATGCGATACTTTCTGAATCCAAAATGATGAAAAAAAAACAATATTGCCTAGTATTTTTGAATGATATTATCTGGAAAAAAAAGAGAGCGAGAACACGTTTATGGAAACAAACACAATTGATATCTGTTTATGAGAGTCGAATCTCAACAAGGTCTGACACCTATTGCTGTCTTTGTGCACACCACAGGACATTAAAAAGCATCTCCTAACTATACCATGGGTGTACGAGCCTCAAAAACCACAGAAGCTCCTTTCTACTGCAAATCCAACAACATACAACATTACTGTGCTATTCGTGTCATTGGGACAGTTGTAATCAGAGGGGTTAACTGTTGAAATGATGATTCTGAGGACTTTAGATACAGACTTCTTTGATTCCAAATGGATTTGGGAAAAAAAGGAGGGGGGGGGGGGGGTCTCAACCTGTACTCTACATGGCAAAATTGTAGTTCACCTCTCAATGCAATCAATCTGAAAGATAATGAAAATCTATACATTTGACAGATGAAAATTCTTAACTTTCAGGTGAAAACTGTGTCCATCGATGGCCTTGAGGGCAAAGTAATATGTAAGGGGATTCAGCCCACCTTCCTGACAGGGCTTGCTGCATTATTTTCCACATACTACTGCTTTAATCTGCAGTACCCAGAGGAAGCAGCATGTACCCTCGAGTTCATACAGAGGTTAGATTCTTTTAAGTAAATCCTGTATATTTCTTGGATTTCCAGCCCTACATCCACATGTATATATTTGATGGCTTATAATGTCTCGTTAATCTGAGTGAGTTCCAACACTCCTTTTTTAGGCACTTCATTGGAATAAATCCTGAGAGAGGCACCAAGGCTGGACGAGGCAAAGTGGTGTCCAAAAAAACAGGCAAAGTCACACAAAAAAAGACAACCACAGTCAAACCTCACGTTTCCACCCTGCTGAGGAGACTCATGGATTTTGAGTGGGACTTCATTTGAAATGGTGAGATAATTAGCTGCATGATTAGCTGAAGTATTTGGGAAATTAAGTTTGTTTTTTGTTAGCTGATATCTCCCCCCCCCCCACCCCCGCAGATGCGCACACATGCACATACGCCCACATGCCCAGCCCCACCCGACCCCTGTGTTCACCAGCTAAGTGTCTGTTTGTCATGTGATGGCGCGCAGGTTATGTATGGCAGAATGTTTGAGAGGTTTTTTTTCTGTTTCTCTCTGTGAACACTACAACTTTAGTTAGTAGAACGGTGAAGTTGCAAGATAGTAAATGCCCAGTGGGTGTGCAAGACTATAAGCTTGCGTATGACAGTTTGTTTGTTTTCTGTTTTGAGTTCTGTGTATTATTCATAAGTGCGTTCACACACACACAAACTGTTAATTTCAGGTTACAATAAAAATACAGTTAAATGCAAGAGGAAGCTGTGTTTTTGTCTAAAATAGTAATCACATGATTGGAAAATCTGTGGGTATGCTCTTCATTCACAAAGACATTTTCTTATGGTTTGCCTTTGTAGCCAGGTTTGAACAGAAATATTGTGAATCCTACAATCAGTAAGGTCTGTTAAAAGTTGGATTTTTTAAAGTTGGATTAAGTCGGGTTATAGCGTTACTATCCCTCTGTCAGTATTCATTTAGCTTTGAAAATGGTTCAAGCGATACAAACTAAATTGTATAAAACAAGTCATTCTCCTTGCCATCACAGAGAAGATCTTCCCCTCAACACTCCGCAAGGCTATACTTCTGAACTGCTCGATGGTCCGGGAGTTCTGTTCTTTTGGGATGAACACCGCCACTGCCCTCTGCCACTGTGAGGGGATGATCTGCTTGGTCCAAGCTGTTCTCAACAGGATCCATAGAAGCTGCAACACTCTTGGGCAGTTTTTATACAGCTTGTTTGGTATCCCAATAGGCCCTGGAGCAGATGCTGATCTTGCCCGCCACACTCCCCCACCTGATCTCAGAGAGCTTAGGTGGTGACACATTGAAAAGCACTGATGGTTCTTCTGGCTTTGGCACACATCCTGGTGGGCCCAGAGGCTCGTTCCTCACCGGATCACTATCCTGACCATGGATGTGATCCTCCAGCTCTTCCTTGGAGATCTCAAGCGAACCGCTGGTCTTCTCCTCAAGGAGCCCTTGTGCGAATTGGAAGGGGTTTTTAAAAAGTTTTCCCTCTCCTTTTCCTTCCTCTTCCTTCACCGCCTGATGCACTCTGCCCTCCTCAGGTTGGTCAGCCTTCTTCTGATGTCATCCCACAGGACTTTCAGGCCCTCTCTTTCTGCTGCGTCTGCTTTCCTCCAATGCCTATGAAGCTGCCTTCCGTCTGCTACCAGGTCTTCAATCTCCTTTTCTCTTCTTCCCTTCCTTCTTTTGCCTGCTTTCCTGCCCATCACCTCACCATATCTGCCGCTGCACTCCTTGTAAAGTATGTCTCCAATCAGGTTAAGCTTGGCCTCCACTGTACCATGCAAGGTCTTCTGCAGCAGCTGACTGAGGGACTCATCCAGCCTCCTCCACTCCATTGTCTCGTTGGTCTTTGGCCACTTGATCTTCATCCTACGCCTTGGTTCATTCAAGCTTCTTGCCTTTTGGCTTGACTCAGCTCTTGGGTTGCTGGTGGGTGCTACATGAGTCACCTGGGGGTCATCCACATCCCTTGTCTCATACTCTTCTGCCTCTGCAACGTTGGGCCTGATAGCACTGTGGTTTTTTACCTGGCCTTGGATTCCACTTGTCTGACCTGCTTGAGCAGTGCAAGGTTGCCTCTGGCTTCTGCCTTCACACTTCATCTTCCCCATGTGGATGTGCAGCCCCCTGAGCGTTGTCACCTTTTCCCATCCGCACCCACATTTCCTAAGAAGCTTTGTATCATTGGTCATTGTCCTTGCAATTTTTTCTGGTTTATCCGTCCTGGTGGGCCCATCTTCCATCCCGCCTCTTGGAGGGCCCTTGGGCTGTTTTCTCTGTGTCCTCTTCATAGTATAATTTTATAGTATTATTTTATTAGTGGGCCCCTCAAACATGAGGACCTTGTATACTCAATACCTTTACACCCTCACTCCAACGCCCCTGATAATATCATGGGGATCTTCAAATAAGGCTGGGGTACCATAAACTACAGGCCTTTAGGCTGTAACTCTGTACAAGCCACATTAAAAATACAATCTCTGTCACACCTGCAGGTGTCCATCCCAGCCTCTGAGTGAATGTAGCATGAACTGTGTCTGACTCTCTGCTGACAAATACACCTGGTATTTGTTTAAATGTATTCCTTTGCGTATGAATTTTAACAAGTTGAAGTAAGTTTACCTCCTGTCTCGTAGAGGTGCAGCATACCTGCCAAGGAAGCAGCATCCTCTCTTAAAGTATCAGGTTAAGTTATAGTGCGCGACAAAACGTTAATTTTCATCAGGATTTGGTAAAGTTTCATACGTAAATAAATATATATTAACCTGGTCACAGTGAGGAGTGTTAGTTTCATCAAGTTATCCTCCTTTCCAGAAAGATCCAGGTATCAGAACAAAACCAGGGGCTTTGGAAGTTTCTCTGATTTCTTCAAAAAGTCTCTTGAAAAGTTGCAAATGTTCAGTATCTCCTGTCATTATGAACTGGACTGAAATTAATGTCTTTTATTAATCAGGATGATAAAACTTCATCAATCAGATACAAAGCAACAGTAGGAGGGTCTGCCAGGGAATAGATGAAACCTATGTCAAACATTTCACTTCCCCCTTTGAGCTCAGTAACCATGGAAACAGAGACACATCACCGCTTGACCATGACAGCAGGCAAGTTTCAGATTAAAAGTGACAAAGTGGGACAGCATGACTGTTTCAGTACCACATTAAACAAATTTAATGTGAGACTGAAACCTTCATGCTGTCAAAGCTGTTATACTAATAATAATAATATGTTGAGGACAGTTTCAGATCACTGACTCTGAGTGTTTGCATTGTGTCCTTCCTCTCTGCTCTCAGCTGTTAAGAGGTCAGAGTTGATCGGTGGCTGTCCAAACCCTTCAGAGACACTGACACGTCCAGAACACAATGATGGAGTTACTTATTGGACTGGTGGCTGCCCTGGGGCTCCTCATTCATGGTGAGGATCACTGCTGAGACAGTTTTGATCTCCCTTCTGTTTGGACATTGGTCGTCCTCTTCAAGGACACTGAATAACCATTTCCTCTTTTTCTTGTATCTCAGGTTCATCAGGAGAAATTATCCTGACTCAGTCTCCTGGAGCTCAGTCTTTTCTTCAAGGACAGACGGTTTCTATCAGATGTAAATCCAGCACACTTATAGGTGACGACATCAACTGGTACCTTCAGAAACCAGGAGAGGCTCCCAAACTCCTCATTTATGATACTACAGGTCGTCAGTCTGGAGTTCCTGATCGTTTTAGTGCGACAGCACAACAGACTGACTTCACTTTGACCATCAGAGGAGTACAGACTGAAGACGCAGGAGTTTATTATTGTCAGCAGCATAACAGCCGCCCGTTCACACAGTGAAAAAGCGTCGTACAAAAACCTCCTCAGCTAAAGAGGAACTGAACTGACTGAACATCTGCACAGTAACAGAGACACAGAGACAACCAGGTCCATGAAACAGAGCACTAAGAGTGAATACTTTCTATAGAAAACGTGTAAAATCATTATTTAGAATATAAGTTTGAACACTCTACATCTATTTGAGATGTTTAATGTTGTTTCATCCCAGAAGTGATTCATCCTACCATAATGAAATGATGTCATTATTGTGATATACTCTCATAATAGTCCTGGAGTTTAATGTGCCATTTTATTATTACCTTATAATGATCTCAATATGACAAAAAAGCACTAAAAACAGGGGTTAGCATCATCATCATTTAGTTTACAGGTTTTTATTCAACTTCACAGAAAAGTTCACAGAGTGCAGTATGAAGAAGTGTAAATAACTCATGTCACAGTTTTCAGTCAGTTTTTGCACAAACTCATTGTTTCTGATTCTGACATTTCAACTTCAGACAAAGAGGTTTTACAAATCCACCATTTTTCTGTCTATGCAAGAATCTGGATCCTATCAAGATTCATTAACAGGCTTTATATCAAGACAAGTACTGAGCAGAGTTTCCCCAATACTGTAATATATTGTGTCCTTATAAATCAGATGTTACAGATCCATTAAATGAAATCAATGATCCTACGAATAAATACACATCAAATCAAATATCCAAATATGCCCTGATGCCATATCTTAGAATAAATAGACTCAGTGGTTGTTTGGAGTATTTCCAAATCTGTGGTATTTCATCACTCTTTGTCACTGAAGCTGTTGAAGTGTCTGTGAAGGACGTTCATATTCACATCCTCTCTGACGGTCATTTGAGGAGTTTGATTTCATCTTCTTCAAGCCAAAATGTAAATCTGTAGGGCGGTGGTCTGAGCACTGAGGGGGAAACACTGTAGGAGGCTGAGAGCAGCTCCAGTTGACTGACTCTGTGCTTGCACATCGTCATCCTTTTAAAATAATGGCATTTTTTGATGAAAATGAGTTTTTGACAGTGTTGTTTTCGTCAGGCAGGACGAAAACTTTAATGACGACGTCAAACCCTTTTTTTCCTTGACGAAAATGAGACTAAGACGAACGTCACCAAAGCTCTGTAAAGACTAATATGTGACGAAAATTGTATTGATTTTCGTCAGACGAGAACGAGACGAGACTAAATTGTTATTAGGTGGACGAACAAAGTTTCAAAACATGCTTTTTTTTTGTCCTAACAGTCACGCCCCCATCACACACGCACCAAAAGCCTCGCTCGCGCACAGCTGCGCGCACACACTCATACACATACACAGAGTGGCAGGTGGACGAGGCGCGCGCACACACACACACACACACCGCGGCGGCAGGCACAGCAGCGGTGCCCGGTGGCCGAAAAAAGAGGGATGATTTTGGGTCCTACTTCAGATACAGTCCAAGTGACAATAAAACACAATGTCTTGTACGGGGACGGGGAGACGAGACAGACGACAGTTGTGGAGCCACAGCTTCCTCATGCTGCGGCTTCAAACTGTCGAGAAAGAACACCACGAACCTCTAAAGGCACCTTTTCGAGAGACTAAAACTAGACTAAAACCTTTTGAGTTTTCGTCGGACTAAAACTAGACGAAAACTATCAAGGATAGAAATGACTAAAATGGGACTAAAACGAAGAAGCATTTCGTCAAAATGACTAAGACTAAAACTAAATCTAAAATGCCTGCCAAAAACAACACTGGTTTTTGACCTAAATCATCTCTTGATAATGCCGGCCAATCTCTGATAAAATCGCCTAAATCCTCAGTTAAAAGGAACATGGCATGATCCTTTTATCATTCTTGGTTGCATTACTGGTACAATTACAGGGTTAGTTCAAGAGTAAGAGTTTGCAACAAGTGAACACTTTGAAATTACAGTAGAAACAAAATATTACAAATACTCTTACTGATCCACTTCAGGGAGAATCTGCTCAAACACACAGTCATGTTGCATGAATGACTGATCCTCATCACGTCCTCCTTTAACTGAATACATTCCTTTTTCAGTTAAAGATTAATGAATAGTGAACATGTGTGAAAGATGACATGTGGGATTCACTTCCTGTTGCAGCTTTGTGCTTTTTTAGACCAATCCCCTGCTGGTTATGACTCCACTGTTGTACAATCAGAAATATCAGCTATGAGCTATACGGTGAACTCATCACATAAAGTCACAAACACACCTGATCTGACTGATATAAAACCTCGCTCTGTTTGTATGATGGATCTGCTGTGATTATCAGCAGCAACACTTCACTTGAGTTTTTCTTGAATTATAAGTAGACCGTTTTTCTCTTGTATATTTTTCTTAAAAATCACTGAACTCTTATCTTCTATTGTAAGCATATTATCACTGTACGCTGATGATATCCCGCTCTTCTTTGTTACCTTAAAGTGTGACAAAGCTTAAAGATCTGAACTATCATCACTTTTTCTCTAAGTTTTTAGACCTCACAACATATATAATATCACCAGCAGACTTCAGTGACATTATCGGCTGGTTTCCATTGTTTAATGAAACCATACTGGATTTAGCTCCTGTAGTGTTTGTTTATATCTTTTCACCACTACCAACCATGAACCACATTTACCAATTAACAATTGATGAAAAACTAAAGTAAATTATATATTTGTTCTTTTTGGGGGATCATGTCTGACTAATTCTTCTTTAATTAAATAAGAGACAAGGAAAACCACACAGACCTGACTTTAATGTAATGTTTTTATTGAATGAAACTCCTGAAATAATCAAAGAAACAAAAACCTAGACCATGTTTGAGAAGTGAAAGATAGCGAGAGAGACAGAGAGTTTAAACTGAGATCAGGAAGAGAGAAAAAACTGAATCAGGGTCCCAGTGAATCAGATCACTACTGGGGACACTGGTCTTTCCTCAAGGTCTGTGAGACTGGAGTCTGGGAGCCCTGGGTGGCCTCACAGGTCACAGAGCCCACCTTGTCCCACTGGTCTGCAGGGAGCCTCAGGGTGCTGCTCCAGGTGTATTTACCGTCCTTCTCCAACACTGCAGGGCTCCTGCTCTCCTCCCAGCTGCTGCTGCTGCTGCCGTCCACCTTCCAGGCCAGACTCCAGCCTGAGGGGAAGCCCTTGTTGGCCAGGCACATTAGCGTGGCCGTCCCCTGCTTCAGCTCCTCTTTGGAGGGGGGCAGCACTGTCAGGGTGGGACGGGCATCACCTAGGAGACAACAATCAGCTTAGAGGACAGGGAGCACACAGCTGTCAATCAAACAGCAGACACTGGGACAGCTTTAATGTTGAAAGTTGATTTTCTTCTTCGTGAACTTTGTGTCAGATGTGTTTTTCTGCTCCAGCACTCACTCACTCACTCACTCACTCACTCACTCACTCACTCACTCACTCACTCACTCACTCACTCACTCACTCACTCACTCACTCACTCACTCACTCACTCACTCACTCACTCACTCACTCATTGTTTCACTTCCCTTTATGAAGCCTCTCATGCACATCAGCACAGAGACTCTTATCACACAGAAGGAGCTCAGATACTGACAAACCCAACTGAAAATGACAGACATGATCCCAAATATTTACCAACTACATTTCTGTGTTGGTCATGTCAATTTGAATCAACAGAAAAGGAGGAAAAAGTTTTCAAAATCAAAATAGACACCAAACACTAAAAAACTTCAGAGAATATTTTCATTTTAAACTGATCAGTTTTACAAATTGTTGAAAATCTTGATTCACAAAAAAACCTTCAGAGTTATTACTTTGGTGCAAATTTCAAATGCATTTTTAAAAGGTGTTCATATACCTAATATGAGCCTTTCAACCATCAGCCTGTTGAACTTGAACTAAAACTAACAGTAAAGCTGTCCTGGGCTCACCTCCATAGTAAATGATGAGAAATTAAAGCATTCTTTCAGTTTAATCTAACAAGCAACATTTATCTGCATTGAACATGAAAAACACTTCTTCAGACTCAGATTGAAAAACTGTACAGAAACTTACTTCCAACATCCAGTCTGGTTCCTCCACCAAAAGTCAACCACAGTGATACAAACTAATGAAGCGGCCGTACAAAAACCTCTGACTGTAGAGAGACACGGCTCTCTGACTCTGACTGAACTAAACCTACCAGCCCTCAGGATGTCACTTTGTTCGCTCAAGTCAAAAGATTAAATAGTAAATTTGTAGTAAAAGACAAGCCTGACTTCAAAATCTGAAATTACTTTTTCTTCAGTACCTCTTGAATCCAAAGTGACATTTTTCTGTTTAAAAAAAAAAAAAAAAAAAAGAATTTAAAATAAAAAAAAAAAGTGACTTTTGTCCTACAGATTTTAAAAAGTCTCTAAAATGAAAAAAGGAAGAATATTTGACTTACTTCCAACATCCAGTCTGGTTCCTCCACCAAACGTGTACCACAGTGATACAAACTGATGAAGCGGCCGTACAAAAACCTCTGACTGTAGAGAGACACGGCTCTCTGACTCTGACACAAACAAAGTCACCTAAATGTGTGTCTGTCTGCAAGACCTTTGAGCTCCAATGAAAGCAGAGAATTCAACGTTGTACATTTGAATTGATCCAGTTTTTGAAGATCTTTATTGATTTACTGAATAGTTTACATTGTCATTGTCCTCAGCATCGAGCGAAGACTGAAGAAATCTCTTTAAATAAATGTATAAAGTAGAACAAACCTAAACCATCATTAGACAAGTCATGGACGCTTTTTGATCAATCAGTAATTAAATTTATTGATCCATTATTGATCATCATCATCTCTATAATCTAAGGCCCTGTCCGAGTTAATCTGAGTATTTCCATAGAGAGTGAGTTTGCATGAGCAGCAGCATGCTCCAGTGCTCTGAGAGACTTTATAGTCCTGAGAGTTGAAGACTGGATGACTGACAGCTGTCCTTCATCACAACAGAAGCCACAGAAATCCTCCTCATCAGAAACATGACTGTGATCTGCGTCCTCATCTGGACTCTCCTCTGCTGCTGCTTCACGGGTAAAGTCCAGAGAATCCAACTCCTCTCCTCCATGAACATCCGTGCGTCTGAAATGAAGCCCACAAAAACATGACAGTGCTTTCTGTGTTTGTCTCTCAGAGTCCAAAATTCAGGTCACAGTGACTCAGCCTGCAGCAGTGAGCTCTGCTCTGGGAGGAAACGCACAAATCAGCTGTACTACCAGTCAGGATCTTTACAGATACAGCGATGGCTACTATTTAGCCTGGTACCAACAGAAGGATGGAGAAACCCAGAAGCTGCTCATTCGCCGCACCAATGAGAGGATGTCAGGGATTCCAAGTCGTTTTTCAGGCAGTGGATCTGGATCTAGTTTCACTCTGACCATCAATGGAGTCCAGACTGAAGATGCAGCAGTTTACTACTGTCAAGGAGTATTTGATTCTTCAAAGTATGAGCTCTTCACACAGTGAAAAAGTGTCGTACAAAAACCTCCCTCAGTCAGACTGAACACACAGCTGCAGTCCCTGTAGACCTTGATACACTTCAGTGAGGATTCATACACATGCCACACACATCTACACACACTAACACACAGGCACACAGCAATCCTTATCAAGAATGGTCCAAGCTGAACTCCTTTAAGCCACCTGATTACTTTGTATGTTTATGATCCTCTGGTATTTATTCATAATGACCAAAAACTCTTTTAGTTTGGAACTTAAATGACTGACAACAGCCGAAGTTTGCTCAGTAAAATTTTTGATCAATAAGTGGTGAGCTTAAGGTTTATTTTCTATTTCTATTTATTTTCATTATTGTTGTTATTATTATTATTATTATTATTATTATTATTAATGATTTCATTTAAAAAAAATCTTTTAGTTCTTTATTTGATATTTAATTAGGATTGTTTTCTCTTTGTAAACCAGATTTTATCCTCAAAAAGTCTTTTTACTTTATTCATGATTTGATTTCTATCAATGGGGATAGATTTTAGTTAATTCCCTGTGTTTAAGATGCTTGGACCTTTTCGTATTCTGAAATCAACAAAGTTATTGAAAAGCATGCCACACTGAAGACTGTTAGAGTCGAAGACACTTGCCCTGGATCATTTCTGAACTAATTGCTCTTTTTAAACAGAGGGATAAAGCATCGACTAGATATCGCTCACCTAGAGACCCTTCTTACTGGAACACGTATAAATCATTTAGAAATGAATGTAAACACAAACACAAAGTCCAATTACTACAAAGATGGTTTGTCCCCAAATTTTCATAATCCAAGACAGTTTTGGAATGAATCACTGAATCGTGTTCTCAACAGAAATAACAAAAAAACCTTCTAACCAGATTCAATTTAATAATGGGCATATATCTGATCCCTCAAGACTGGTTCAGTAAGAACAAACTTGTATTGAACAAAAAGAAGTCCTGCAGTATGATATTCAGTTTCTCACCTCTGATATCATCCAGTTGATTTTCACATTCATTTTCCCCATGGATCTCCTGTTGATAAAGTTGAATCATTTGAATATCTTGGACTTTGGATTGACCCAGAACTGACCTTCACTTCAGAAAGTCATTGTATTCCCATCTCAAAACAAATTACTCATGTTTCTGATTTATTTTCTTTGCTTTTTTATTGCATTTATGTTCACATTATTTATCCTTGTAAAAATGTTATGTCTATTTTGTTTGTTAAGTGAATGTTGGACAAAAACTGTTTTCAGTCTGGATGCATTTGTTTAAAGGTTGATGACATGCTGAATGAATAATGCTCTTTTTGAGTGTGTGTATATACTCATACTTGAGTGACACATTTATCCTTCTCAGCCCTCCTTTTTCATGACATAGATGATCAATTTTTAAATTCTACTCAGATATTAAGGACACTTCTTAACCTAAACCTTGACAGTGAAAATAGTGTATGCAGGGGTGGATCTAGGCTCCTAGGCGATCAGGGGCTTAGCCCTGAGGGTGCGGATGCCAATTTACTTATTCTGTCTTGTTTTGCTACCACGCACACAAAACAGCATTTTTTTTTTACTTCAACTTACCACCAATTCAAAGCCGGCAAAAGACACAGAGAAGAACACTTAAGAATTCAGACCTTTTAATGATGCAAATGTCCTACCACTAGCCTTGTTGAAGTCACTGTCTTATGTCATGAACATATGCCTCATGTCCACTGTAGAAGAAAATATAAAACACATAGTTATTCAGACTGATCATAAACTAAAGATGTGAAATAAAGTACAATAAAATGCATCTTTTTTCTTTACCGCTATACCTCTGATTCTGGCTGGCACCTCTGTTGTCCTTTACTGCTCTGTTCTTCAATCTTTTATTCTCGACCTTTTTTCATCTGCTTTCTTTTGCTTTCTCCCAAAGTTTTTGTGTGATTTCCATTTCTGTTCAATTTTTCCCCTACTTTCTCTTCACTCCTTCCTCTCCTTTGTCTTCCTCACTCTTTGAATACATTTCAGAGCTGTCCTCTTGTCTTGTCATGCCTCCTCTTCTGCTTTTGAATGTTGTTGGTCATCTCCTGTATTTTCCTCTTCACTCACTCATGAACTAAAATTCAAAAATAACTATTTACAAATAAGACCTATAAAACATCCAGATATATTGTTTTTGTAACAAATAGCCATTTGACTCCCTTTCTCCTATTCACTCTCCTGACCTATTTTTTCATAGTTATTTTTTGTTGCGCAGCCTTTGCTGACAGTGTGTTCATGTCTGTGCTCATCCAAGGTCATGCAACACTCACAGAAATCGCCAATAGTGTGAGCCAAAACACTCATTGTAAAGAGGTTGTTCACACTGCTGGATGCTTGTCCTCTGAAGCTGCTCTCTGCCTCTGTTATTGTTTACTTCATTTTTCATTTCATTTCATATACTTAACGTGGACTCTCTGATGGGTCTGCGGTCGTAAGAGGAACAGTAACATTTACAAACACACCACAGTCACAACCTGTCACCATCACATTCAAACGGCCTTATTGCACAGTTCCAGTGAATAAACAAATAAATAAAGGACAGTGTAAAAGACAGTTAAGAGAGAAGTCGCAACTACATCTGTGCATTCAGGATCTTAACAGATGTTCGGATAAAAGAGTGTTTAAAACGGTTAAGCCTGCATCAGGGCCTCTGAATCTCCTCCCAGAGGGAAGCAAATGGTACTCTGCATGGAGACAATGAGTTGGATCAGACAGAATTTTCCGTGCTTGTGTCACGATGGATTGTTCGAAAATAGTTTGGAGAGGAGCGTGATTTTTAACATTCATTATTTTCATTGCCTGTTGTACCAGACGGTTTAACTGTGTCTTCAGCTGTATGGACAAGTTACCGTACCAAGCTGTGATTCCGTACCTTATAATACTCCCCACAACAGCATGGTAGAACAACAGCATGACCTTCTGCTTGACACTAAAAACTCTCAGTCTGGGCAGGACTGAAAGAACTGTTGCAGTCTGGAGCAGAGACTCTCCACGCGGGCCCTCCGGCTGAATGTGTCATCAATGTGAACTCCCAGATATTTATAGGATCTGACCTGAGTGATGGGTTCATTGAGGATGACCACCGGTCTTATGTCATCCACGGCTTTGTGATTGAACACCATGGGCTCTATTTTCGTGTACGCCAGTGAGGCGACGGAGAGCGGCGAGTCCTGCGCAGTTGTATTTTCGTCTGGCGCAGCCCAGCATACAGCCAGTTTGGTATTTTTGTGGACTGAGGCGCACGGAGGTGAACCGAGATCAGCCAAGCTGGGCGTGGTGGCATGGCAGGGGGAGGTGTCGACAAATCAGATGAAATCTCGTGAAAAAGTTGTTCAGTTCATTTGATTTTTGCAGGTCATCAGGAGTGCTAATACCCTTTTTGGCTGGGGTCATATAAGTGATGGCTTTCATAGTGTCCCACAGCTTGTTGATGTTCGTAGCATGACAGTTTTGTTCAATGATTTCCTTATGTCTGTTCCTTGCTTCCCTGAGCTTGCAGTTGAGTTCTTTTAAAAGCCATCTTTTTACGGTAAATACACTCTTTAACCTTTTTGCTTATGTAGATTTTGTTGTTTGGGTACACAGTTACTTTTTTATGAGGTATAACATTGTCCACGCAGAACTGAATATAGTTAACAGTCTCAGCAGCATTATTCACATCCATCTTGTGAAAGATGCTCCACTCAGTTGACAGAAAGCATCCCTTGAGAGCTTCAATGCTGTCACTGGTCCAGTTTATGACAGTTTTGGTTTGTGGTTTGCTGTGTTTGAGAGCAGTTCTGTAAGTGGGTATGAGATGCACCGTGTTGTGATCAGAATTTGATAATGGAGGTTTGGCCTTGCCCATGTATGCATTGTTCACATTGCCATAGCATTTGTCCAGTATTTTATCCTCCCGTGTACCACATTTGATGTACTTGTAGCTGCCTCTGTGTCAGTTAATGCTGTTTGATGTAAGTTCCTACCTGTTTTGTTTTTTGGTTCCTACCTACCTGCATGGAGGTTGATGACGCGGAACTTTCCATGTGGCGCCGTTTTCCGCCCAGACATTTTTGACCGCTGCACTCATTGAAAAAAGGGCTCCGCGGCTGAAGCGCTACTACCGAGTGTTGTTGTGTCGTTAAAAAACACGTTCAAGTCGGCGACAATGTTCATAATTCCCTCTAAGGACATGTGTACAGCCATTGAGTTCTCACGTTGGTTTACCCGGTTACAGGAATAAATCATCAGTACCATTGAGAAGGAGTTGCTGTCTATTCATGCATATCAGAGGGCATTACAGAACTGTTGAAAACCTGGAAGTGCTAACTCCAGTTTACAATGGTTAAAATCTAAAATAAAAATAGGAGCCTCTGGGGTGCATAATAGTTGATTGTGTACACAGTCAGTGATTTGAGCAGCAGCACTTGCAGCGTTGCCGCTGGGTGGGACATATACAGTGCAGAGAATGATGCACCCGAACTCACTGGGTAAATACATTAGTCTCAGGCTCAAACACTTACAGGACTGTCTCAGAAAATTAGAATATTGTGATAAAGCTCTTTATTTTCTGTCATGCAATTAAAAAAACAAAAATGTCATACATTCTGGATTCATTACACATCAACTGAAATATTGGAAGCCTTTTATTATTTAAATATTGCTGATTATGGCATACAGCTTAAGAAAACTCAAAAATCCTATCTCAAAAAAATTAGAATATTTCCTCAGACCAAGTAAAAAAAAAAGATTTATAAGAGCAAAACAAAATCAAACATTTGAAAATGTCAATTAATACACTCAGTACTTGGTTGGGAATCCTTTTGCACGGATTACTGCATCAATGCGGCGTGGCATGGAGGCAATCAGCCTGTGGCATTGCTGAGGTGTTATGGATGCCCAGGATGCTTCAATAGTGGCCTTGAGCTCATTTGCATTGTTGGGTCTGGTGTCTTTCAGCTTCTTCTTCACAATACCCCACAAATTCTCTATGGGGTTCAGGTCAGGGGAGTTGGCAGGCCAATCAAGGACAGTAATGCCATGGTCAGTACACCAGTTACTGGTGGTTTTGGCACTGTGGGCAGGTGCCAGATCATGCTGGAAAATGAAATCATCATCTCCATAGAACTTTTCAGCAGACGGAAGCATGTAGTGCTCTAAAATCTCTTGGTACACAGCTGCATTGACTCTGGACTTGATGAAACACAGTGGACCAACACCAGCAGCTGACATGGCTCCCCAAACCATCACTGACTGTGGGAACTTCACACTGGATTTCAAGCAACTTGGATTTTGCTCCTCTCCAACCTTCCTCCAGACTCTGGCGCCTTGACTTCCAAATGAAATACAAAACTTTCATCTGAAAAGAGGACTTTGGACCACTCTGCAACTGTCCAATGCTTCTTTTCCATAACCCAAGTCAGACGCTTCTTCCGTTGTCTTGAGTTCAGGAGTGGCTTGACCATGGGAATAAGCCTATTGTAGCCCATTTCCCGAACACGTCTGTGAACAGTGGCTTTTGATACCTGGACTCCAGCTTCAGTCCACTGTCTTTGAAGCTCCCCCAAATTCTGGAAGCTGCTCTTCTTCACAATGCTGTTAAGGCTGCGGTCCTCTCTCTTGGTTGTGCAGCGTTTCCTGCCACATTTCCCCCTTCCAACAGACTTTTTGTGAATGTGCTTTGAAACTGCACTCTGTGAACAGCCTGCTCTTTTAGAAATTTCTTTTTGTGTCTTACCCTCCTGATGGAGGGTGTCAATGATGGTCCTCTGGACAGCAGTCAGGTCAGCAGTCTTCCCCATACTTGTGATTTAGTTTACTGAACCAAGCTGAGTGTTTTTAAAGGCTCAGGAAACCCTTGCAGGTGTTTCAAGTTAATTAGGCGACTCAAGTGATTAGTTAAATAGCCTATTAGTATACTTTTTCATGATATTCTAATTTTTTGAGATAGGATATTTGAGTTTTCTTAAGCTGTATGCCATAATCAGCAATATTAAAAAAATTAAAAGGCTTGCAATATTTCAGTTGATGTGTAATGAATCCAGAATGTATGACATTTTCATGTTTTTAGTTGCATTACAGAAAATAAAGGACTTTATCACAATATTCTAATTTTCTGAGACAGTCCTGTAAGTTCCACATCAGAATTGCACAGGGTCTTGCAGAGTGTGTACTATCTGCACCACTTGTCATTGATAAAAACACAAATTTCACAACCACGGCTTTTCCCGAAGCTTCGCTCCTGTCAGAGCAGATGAGGGAGAAACCCTCCAGTTCACATACCACATCAGGGATGTCTCAGTAAAAACCAGCAGGGATGCCTCACGATACTTGTGGCAGACTCTGGTGTTGATGCACAGCTCCTCCATTTTCCGCTGCAGCGCCCTGACGTTGCCAAGGATCATGGAGGGCAGGGGCGGTCTGTTTCCCTGGCGTCTGAGACGCTGGTGGATTCCTCCTCTCCTTCCCCTTTTCCAGAGCCATGTCCTCCTCAGCACCCTTCGGATGATATCCTCAGGCAGGTCCGGGGGAGACAGGAGTCCCATGGGTCGTAGAGCCAGCAGCACTTCCCTGCTGTATGAGGGAGCTAGGTTGTTGTTGCCCCCACGTGCTGGCATTGTTTGGCATGGCAGGAGGAGTCTGAGGATGATGAAAAGTGCTGATAAAAGTTGTGCCAGGGACGCCATTCCATACAGCGACAACACAGAAACAGACTCAACAGGCTTCAAACGACTTAAAAACGACTTAAAACGAACAAAACATAAAACTGCAGCACACCACAGGAGGAGTCAGGGTCGCCACAGTGCAGCGCCATCAAAAGTTGTACTTTCCTCGCAAAGCACGTAGCAAGATCCGAGCATGAATCTGATCGCTTTATTAAGCTTTATTAGCCTATCAGAGGCAGACGGGTATGACGATTTGATTCACCATGACTCCAAAAATGATTGAGAAACTACAGAATGTTACAAAATGACATATCCGCACACCCGGCTTGAAGAGTAGACATGCGCAACGGCCCTGCCAGTGTTGTGCCATAGAATGCACCCCTGCCGCAGAATGCACCCACTGACGGGAGCGCAGTTGAAAGTACATAACAAGGCGAAGTAAGTTTTCCTTACTGTTTGACAGTAAACTGAAAACAATAGCCCTCTGATTTGGAATATTTGCTGCCCTAAAAATATAATGTTCTCTACCTTAACAGCTCACTGTACAGTTTATATACCCAAGTACACCTCTGTGTGAGCATTTTTGGGACACATAAAAACAAAACGAAAGTTTGCTGCTCCATTTGACATGTTGTCGTGATCCAATACTTGTTTTTTTTTTAATATGAGATCATTTTCTTCCACTTTAAGAATCTAATGAGTGGATGGGATGCATTCTACAGCAGGGGTGCATTCTACAGCATAACACCTGGCTTGGAAGGTTGAAATGCGTTCACGCTTCTCCCGGCATGAAGGGTTGTAATATCTACATGCTCCCGGCTTTCCGAGTAGAAATGCGCAGTTGAAATGCGTACATGCTGTCCCAGTTTAAATGGGTTAAAATTTGCCGTGGAGACACTTGACTGGTCGTTAGACGCTGGCTGTAGAGTAGAGGAGTAGTAATAGCCACTAGAGGGAAACGCTTCTTCATCCGAACAGGAAGGCTACAGGCTGCTTTCCTGCACATGCTGCCACTCTCTGGTGAACTCAAGTACTGCACATTAACCTCAGGCCAGCTCAGATCCGAGATCCGGGGCTCTTGAGAAAACATCCGGGGCTTGAGCCCTAGTAGTCACCCCCTAGATCCGCCACTGAGTTTATGTATGCATGTGTTGGGTGTGTGTAAGTGTGTGTAGATGTGTATGAATCCTCACTGAAGTGTTTCAGTGTCTGCAGGAACTTCAGCTGCAGCTGTATGCTCAGTCTGACTGAGGGAGGTTTCACTGTGTGAACCACTCATACTTTGAAGAATCAAATTCTCCTTTACAGTAGTAAATTGCTGCATCTTCAGTCTGGACTCCACTGATGGTCAGAGTGAAACTAGATCCAGATCCACTGCCTGAAAAACGACTTGATATCCCTGATAACAGCTGATTAGTATACTTAATGAGCAGTTTAGGAGTTTCTCCATTCTTCTGTTGGTACCAGTGCAGCTGGTTATTGCTATAAGCATTGTGATTGGTCCCACATGAGATGGTGACAGAGGTTCCCAGGGCAGAGCTCACTGCTGCAGGCTGAGTCACTGTGACCTGAATTTTGGACTCTGAGAGACAAACACAGAAAGCAGCGTCATGGTTTTGTGGGCTTCATTTCAGACGCACGGATGTTCATGGAGGAGAGGAGTTGGACTTTACCTGTGAAGCAGCAGCAGAGGAGAGTCCAGATGAGGACGCAGATCACAGTCATGTTTCTGATAAGGAGGATTTCTGTGGCTGCTGTTGTGATGAAGGACAGCTGTCAGTCATCCAGTCTTCAATTCTCAGGACTATAAAGTCTCCAAGAGCACTGGAGCATACTGCTGCTCATGCAAACTCACTCTCTATGGAAATAACTCTTATCATTTGATTACTTAGCGCATTGATTACAAAGAGTTATACTGCCAACTTATCCTCTTTAAACATACTCTTAAGAGCTTTCAGCAACATTTGAAGACACTCAAATGGTCAGATCATATAAAGCAGATTTTTATACCAAAACATTTATAATAAAATCAAGTGAAACACGATAAATTGTCTTTATATATGAAACTATTAGTATCTGCCATGACAAAAAATATATACATTTCTAGTGCAAAAATTTTCACTTACATCCTTTGGGACAACAGGACCATAAAATTCGGGGGGTGTTACATCAAAATATGTCCCTCCCTGCAAAAGCATCAAGGACATTATTTTGTTAGTGGGCCCCTCAAACAGGAGGACCTTGTATACTCAGGACCTTTACACCCTCAGTCTGACGCCCCGAATAATAACATGGGGATCTTCAAATAAAGCTGGGGTACCATAAACTACAGACCTTTTAAGTCAGATTAAAAATACAATCTCTGTCACACCTGCAGGTCTCCATCCCAGCCTCTGAGTGAATGTCGCATGAACTGTGTCTGACTCTCTGCTGACAAATACACCTGGTATTTGTTTAAAGTTAGTTTCATTAAGTTATCCTCCTTTCCAGAAAGATCCAGGTATCAGAACAAAACCAGGGGCTTTGGCAGTTTCTCTGATTTCTTCAACAAGTCTTGTGAAAAGCCACTATTGCAAACGTTCAGTATCTCCTATCATTATGAACTGAACTGAATAAATCGGGATGATGAAACTTCATAAATCCAACACAAAGCGACAGTAGGAGGGTCTGTGCAAGATGAGATGAAACCTATGTCAAATATTTCACTTCCTCCTCTGAGCTCAGTAACCATAGAAACAGAGACACATCACTGCTTGACCGTGACAGCAGGCAAGTTTCAGATTAAAAGTGACAAAGTGGGACAGCATGACTGTTTCAGTCCCACATTAAACAAATTTAATGTGAGACTGAAACCTTCATGCTGTCAAAGCTGTTATACTAATAATAATAATAAAATGTTGAGGACAGTTTCAGATCACTGACTCTGAGTGTTTGCATATGTGTCCTTCCTCTCTGCTCTCAGCTGTTAAGAGGTCAGAGTTGATCAGTCGCTGTCCAAACCCTTCAGAGACACTGACACGTCCAGAACACAATGATGGAGTTACTTATTGGACTGGTGGCCGCCCTGGGGCTCCTCATTCACGGTGAGGATCACTGCTGAGACAGTTTGTGATCTCCCTTCTCCATGTTGAAGAGATGATCCTCTTCTGTTTGGACATTGGTCGTCTTCTTCAAGGACACTGAATAACCATTTCCTCTTTTTCTTGTATCTCAGGTTCATCAGGAGAAATTATCCTGACTCAGTCTCCTGGAGCTCAGTCTTTTCTTCAAGGACAGACGGTTTCTGTCAGATGTAAATCCAGCACACTTATAGGTGATGACATCAACTGGTACCTTCAGAAACCAGGAGAGCCTCCCAAACTCCTCTTTGCTGATACTACATATCGTCAGTCTGGAGTTCCTGATCGTTTCAGTGCGACGGCACAACAGACTGACTTCACTTTGACCATCAGAGGAGTACAGACTGAAGATGCAGGAGTTTATTATTGTCAGCAGCGTAACAGCCGCCCGTTCACACAGTGAAAAAGCGTCGTACAAAAACCTCCTCAGCTAAAGAGGAACTGAACTGACTGAACATCTGCACAGTAACAGAGACACAGAGACAACCAGGTCCATGAAACAGAGCACTAAGAGTGAATACTTTCTATAGAAAACGTGTAAAATCATTATTTAAAATATATGTTTGAACACTCTACATCTATTTGAGATGTTTAATGTTGTTTCATCCCAGAAGTGATTCATCCTACCATAATGAAATGATGTCATTATTGTGATATACTCTCATAATAGTCCTGGAGTTTAATGTGCCATTTTATTATTACCTTATGATGATCTCAATATGACAAAAAGCACTGAAACAGGGGTTAGTATAATTATCTTTTAATTAACAAGTTTTTATTAAACTTCACAGAAAAGTTCACAGAGTGCAGTATGAAGAAGTGTAAAGAACTCACGTCACTGTTTTCAGTCAGTTTTAGCACAAACTCATTGTTTCTGATTCTGACATTTCAACTTCAGACAAAGAGGTTTTAACAAATCCACCATTTTTCTGTCTGTGCAAGAATCTGGATCCTATCTCAAGATTTATTAACAGGCTTTATATCAAGACAAGTACTGAGCAGAGTTTCCCCCATACTATAACAGATTGTGTCCTTATAAATCAGATGTTACAGATCCATCAAATGAAATCAATGATCCTGGAATAAATACACATCAAATCAAATATCCAAATATGCCCTGATGCTATATCTTAAAATTAACAGGCTCAGTGGTTGTTTGGAGTATTTCCAAATCTGTGGTATTTCATCACTCGTGTCACTGAAGCTGTTAAAGTGTCTGTGAAGGACGTTCATATTAACATCCTCTCTGACGGTCATTTGAGGAGTTTGATTTCATCTTCTTCAAGCCAAAATGTAAATCTGTAGGGCGGTGGTCTGAGCACTGAGGGGGAAACACTGTAGGAGGCTGAGAGCAGCTCCAGTTGACTGACTCTGTGTTTGCATATATCAGGTCTTTCTCTTCAGCCGTTAAGAGGCCAGACTTGATCAGTGGCCACCCAGACCCTTCAGACAGGGACACAACAGCAGCAGTACAATGAAGATGTCATTGATCCTCCTAATAGCCACCCTCAGGCTCCTTATTCATGGTGAGGATCACTTCTGAAAAGTGTTCAGACAACTCCCATCAGCTTGTCTCCATGTTAAAGAAATGATACTCTTCTGTTCGTCTCTTCTATTGTCTTTCTCCAAGCTGGACTTGTCTCAGTGATTCATCTCCTCCCCTTTTTTCCCCCAGGTACTTCAGGAGAAATTATCCTGACTCAGTCTCCTGGAGCTCAGTCTTTTCTTCCAGGACAGACGGTTTCTATCAGATGTAAATCCAGTTCAAGCATTAGTATTTACCTTCACTGGTACCTTCAGAAACCTGGAGAATCTCCCAAACTCTTGATTCGTTATGCTTCAACTCATCAGTCTGGAGTTTCAGATCGTTTCAGTGGGAGTGGATCTGGGACTGACTTTACTCTGACCATCAGTGGAGTCCGACTGAAGATTCAGGAGTTTGTTATTGTCAACAGGTTAACAGCTTCCCGTTCACACAGTGAAAAAGTGTCGTGCAAAAACCTCCTCAGCTAAAAAGGAACTGATCTAAATGAACATCAGCAGAGACACTGAAACACTACATTTAATAAACAGATATATTTATAGTAGATCTCCTCTAACTCACATTTCTCCAATCTTCATTCTTGCTTGCATTACTGGTCCAATTACAGGGTTATTGATACAGAGTACATTGTGATACAAATATCTGATGAATGACACATTTAATTTTAAATTTGGTTTTCATTTAAGCATGCCAAGAATTTTATTTTTAAACTCAGTTTCATTTATTTAATAACAAGATTAAAAAATATCTAATTCTGTTTTTTTTATTCTGTATTTATTAAAACATAATTTATTTCACTAAAATGGTCAGTAAGTGCATAAACCAGTATTGCTCTTATTTCTGCTTCATCTGAAGGTCTGAATACCTGAAGACATCTCACTGATGATATTCAAGAGTCAAAATGCTCCAAAAGTTTGTTTTGCATCTGATTAAGGAGATTAGCCGTCAGTATCTCTGCTGCACAGAGCTGCACTGGGCACTCACATCCTGACTAAGGTCATTCTGTCCAGATACAGATGAAGAGCTGAATGAGGAGGAACAATGACTGGATTATTTTACACTTTATATCCAGTTTCGTTTTTGGTGAGGCCTTGGAAAGATCAGCTCCTTCAAGTTCAAACACTCAGTTGTGGCTCAGCTCGTATGTGCAGGAGTCGAACCTCAGACAGCTCCAGACTGATGTAACCTCTGATTATCACAGTCATAATAAAGTCAAAGTGACATTAACAGAATTAATGTGAAGATCATTGAGCTCATCCAGAGGTTCGATTGTTGTCATGATCACTGGAAAATGTAAGTGAGTTATTTCTTATAGATACTGCTGCACAGTTACCACCAACTCTCTGCAGACACTATCAACTCTCTATAACTGACTGCTGGCACCAGTATCAGTCAATTTCATATTAATTAGCAATCAGGTCAATTATTAAAGCAGAAAGTCAGTTTTTCAGTCCAGCCATATGTAGATAATAATAGACTTTATGTTTGTAATCTTGATAAATGAAGCACAGGACAGTAAACAGTGTGTTCCTGTAAGTATCTGCTGGAAAGGTTTTGGTAAAGTGATGAAATCCTTTCAGCATAAGAATAAAAAAAACCTCATGATTTATGATGAAGTATTACAGTCTAAATTTAAGGCAGTAACATGTGAGTGCTACCAAATGAAATGTACCAACATAGGTGATTTAATGAGCATGGATTTATTCTGACAGTCATGAAAACTGAGGCTGTTAATTCTGCTGACATAAACAAGAAATAGAGCTCTCATTATTTTCTGTTGAGTCGAGTCTAACTTTTTTAAAAATGCTTAAAAAATGAACGAATTTCAAACTTGAGTCAAAAAGCAGACCACTGTTATGATAAACAGAAGAAAATCTTTATTGTTTTAAAATAATGAATCCATCAGCAGAAGCAGGAACACTGAAACATGATGACTGAAGGACAGAACCAGAGACAGAGAGTTTAGACTGAGAGCAGGACGAGAGGAAAAACTGAATCAGGGTCCCAGTGAATCAGATCACTGCTGGGGACACTGGTCTCTCCTCAGGGTCTGTGAGACCGGAGTCTGGGAGCCCTGGGTGGCCTCACAGGTCACAGAGCCCATCTTGTCCCACTGGTCTGCAGGGAGCCTCAGGGTGCTGCTCCAGGTGTATTTACCGTCCTTCTCCAACACTGCAGGGCTCCTGCTCTCCTCCCAGCTGCTGCTGCTGCTGCCGTCCACCTTCCAGGCCAGACTCCAGCCTGAGGGGAAGCCCTTGTTGGCCAGGCACATGAGCGTGGCCGTCCCCTGCTGCAGCTCCTCTTTGGAGGGGGGCAGCACCGTCAGGGTGGGACGGGCATCACCTAGGAGACAACAATCAGCTTAGAGGACAGGGAGCACACAGCTGTCAATCAAACAGCAGACACTGGGACAGCTTTCATGTTGAAAGTTGATTTTCTTCTTCATGGGCTTTGTGTCAGATGTGTTTTTCTGCTCCAGCACTCACTCACTCACTCACTCACTCACTCACTCACTCACTCACTCACTCACTCACTCACTCACTCACTCACTCACTCACTCACTCACTCACTCACTCACTCACTCACTCACTCACTCATTGTTTCACTTCCCTTTATGAAGCCTCTCATGCACATCAGCACAGAGACTCTAATCACACAGAAGGAGCTCAGATACTGACAAACCCAACTGAAAATGACAGACATGATCCCAAATATTTACCAACTACATTTCTGTGTTGGTCATGTCAATTTGAATCAACAGAAAAGGAGGAAAACGTTTTCAAAATCAAAATAGACATCAAACACTAAAAAACTTCAGAGACTATTTTCATTTTTAACTGATCAGTTTTACAAATTGTTGAAAATCTTGATTCACAAAAAAAACCTTAAAACCCCTTAAAAGTTATTCAAATACCTAATATGAGCCTTTCAACCATCAGCCTGTTGAACTTGAACTAAAACTAACAGTAAAGCTGTCCTGGGCTCACCTCCATAGTAAATGATGAGAAATTAAAGCATTCTTTCAGTTTAATCTAACAAGCAACATTTATCTGCATTGAACATGAAAAACACAACTTCAGACTCAGATTGAAAAACTGTACAGAAACTTACTTCCAACATCCAGTCTGGTTCCTCCGCCAAAAGTCAACCACAGTGATACAAACTAATGAAGCGGCCGTACAAAAACCTCTGACTGTAGAGAGACACGGCTCTCTGACTCTGACTGAACTAAACCTACCAGCCCTCAGGATGTCACTTTGTTCGCTCAAGTCAAAAGATTAAATAGTAAATTTGTAGTAAAAGACAAGCCTGACTTCAAAATCTGAAATTACTTTTTCTTGAGGATCTTTTAAATCCAAAGTGACATTTTTCTATTTTCTTAAAGGTAAAAAAATGAGTTTAAAATAAAGAAAAAATGGGACTTTTGTCCTACAGATTTTAAATTCAAAGCTAGGAAGCCTCTGAAACCAAAAAAGGAAGAATATTTGACTTACTTCCAAGATCCAGTCTGGTTCCTCCACCAAACGTGTACCACAGTGATACAAACTGATGAAGCGGCCGTACAAAAACCTCTGACTGTAGAGAGACACGGCTCTCTGACTCTGACACAAACAAAGTCACCTAAATGTGTGTCTGTCTGCAAGACCTTTGAGCTCCAATGAAAGCAGAGAATTCAACGTTGTACATTTGAATTGATCCAGTTTTTGAAGATCTTTATTGATTTACTGAATAGTTTACATTGTCATTGTCCTCAGCATCGGGCGAAGACTGATGAAATCTCTTTAAATAGATGTATAAAGTAGAACAAACCTAAACCATCATTAGACAAGTCATGGACGCTTTTTGATCAATCAGGAATTAAATTTATTGATCCATTATTGATCATCATCATCCCTATAATCTAAGGCCCTGTCCGAGTTAATCTAGGTATTTCCATAGAGAGTGAGTTTGCATGAGCAGCAGCATGCTCCAGTGCTCTGAGAGACTTTATAGTCCTGAGAGTTGAAGACTGGATGACTGACAGCTGTCCTTCATCACAACAGAAGCCACAGAAATCCTCCTCATCAGAAACATGACTGTGATCTGCGTCCTCATCTGGACTCTCCTCTGCTGCTGCTTCACAGGTAAAGTCCAGAGAATCCAACTCCTCTCCTCCATGAACATCCGTGCGTCTGAAATGAAGCCCACAAAAAACATGACGCTGCTTTCTGTGTTTGTCTCTCAGAGTCCAAAATTCAGGTCACAGTGACTCAGCCTGCAGCAGTGAGCTCTGCTCTGGGAGGAAACGCACAAATCAGCTGTACTACCAGTCAGGATCTTTACAGACACAGCGATGGCTACTATTTAGCCTGGTACCAACAGAAGGATGGAGAAACTCCGAAGCTGCTCATTCGCCGCACCAATGAGAGGATGTCAGGGATTCCAGGTCGTTTTTCAGGCAGTGGATCTGGATCTAGTTTCACTCTGACCATCAGTGGATTCCAGACTGAAGATGCAGCAGTTTACTACTGTCAGAGTTATTATTGGCTCAGTGATCAACATAGAGAGTTCACACAGTGAAAAAGTGTTGTACAAAAACCTCCTCAGCTAAAGAGGAACTGATCTAAATGAACATCAGCAGAGACACTGAAACACTACATTTAATAAACAGATATACTTATAGTAGATCTCCTTTATCTCACATTTCTCCAATCTTCATTCTTGCTTGCATTACTGGTCCAATTTCAGGGTTAGTGATACAGAGTACATTGTGATACAAATAGCTGATAAAGGACACATTTAATTTTAAATTTGGTTTTCATTTAAGTATGCCAAGAATTTTATTTTTAAACTCAGTATCATTAATTTATTAACAACATTAAAAATATCTAATACTGTTTTTTTTATTCTGTATTTATTAAAACATAATTTATTTCACTAAAATGGTCAGTAAGTGCATAAACCAGTATTGCTCTTATTTCTGCTTCATCTGAAGGTCTGAATACCTGAAGACATCTCACTGATGATATTCAAGAGTCAAAATGCTCCAAAAGTTTGTTTTGCATCTGATTAAGGAGATTAGCCGTCAGTATCTCTGCTGCACAGAGCTGCACTGGGCACTCACATCCTGACTAAGGTCATTCTGTCCAGATACAGATGAAGAGCTGAATGAGGAGGAACAATGACTGGATTATTTTACACTTTATATCCAGTTTCGTTTTTGGTGAGGCCTTGGAAAGATCAGCTCCTTCAAGTTCAAACACTCAGTTGTGGCTCAGCTCGTATGTGCAGGAGTCGAACCTCAGACAGCTCCAGACTGATGTAACCTCTGATTATCACAGTCATAATAAAGTCAAAGTGACATTAACAGAATTAATGTGAAGATCATTGAGCTCATCCAGAGGTTCGATTGTTGTCATGATCACTGGAAAATGTAAGTGAGTTATTTCTTATAGATACTGCTGCACAGTTACCACCAACTCTCTGCAGACACTATCAACTCTCTATAACTGACTGCTGGCACCAGTATCAGTCAATTTCATATTAATTAGCAATCAGGTCAATTATTAAAGCAGAAAGTCAGTTTTTCAGTCCAGCCATATGTAGATAATAATAGACTTTATGTTTGTAATCTTGATAAATGAAGCACAGGACAGTAAACAGTGTGTTCCTGTAAGTATCTGCTGGAAAGGTTTTGGTAAAGTGATGAAATCCTTTCAGCATAAGAATAGAAAAAACCTCATGATTTATGATGAAGTATTACAGTCTAAATTTAAGGCAGTAACATGTGAGTGCTACCAAATGAAATGTACCAACATAGGTGATTTAATGAGCATGGATTTATTCTGACAGTCATGAAAACTGAGGCTGTTAATTCTGCTGACATAAACAAGAAATAGAGCTCTCATTATTTTCTGTTGAGTCGAGTCTAACTTTTTTAAAAATGCTTAAAAAATGAATGAATTTCAAACTTGAGTCAAAAAGCCGGACCACCGTTATGATAAACAGAAGAAAATCTTTATTGTTTTAAAATAATGAATCCATCAGCAGAAGCAGGAACACTGAAACATGATGACTGAAGGACAGAACCAGAGACAGAGAGTTTAGACTGAGAGCAGGACGAGAGGAAAAACTGAATCAGGGTCCCAGGGAATCAGATCACTGCTGGGGACACTGGTCTTTCCTCAGGGTCTGTGAGACCGGAGTCTGGGAGCCCTGGGTGGCCTCACAGGTCACAGAGCCCACCTTGTCCCACTGGTCTGCAGGGAGCCTCAGGGTGCTGCTCCAGGTGTATTTACCGTCCTTCTCCAACACTGCAGGGCTCCTGCTCTCCTCCCAGCTGCTGCTGCTGCTGCTGTCCACCTTCCAGGCCAGACTCCAGCCTGAGGGGAAGCCCTTGTTGGCCAGGCACATGAGCGTGGCCGTCCCCTGCTGCAGCTCCTCTTTGGAGGGGGGCAGCACCGTCAGGGTGGGACGGGCATCACCTAGGAGACAACAATCAGCTTAGAGGACAGGGAGCACACAGCTGTCAATCAAACAGCAGACACTGGGACAGCTTTAATGTTGAAAGTTGATTTTCTTCTTCATGGGCTTTGTGTCAGATGTGTTTTTCTGCTCCAGCACTCACTCACTCACTCACTCACTCACTCACTCACTCACTCACTCACTCACTCACTCACTCACTCACTCACTCACTCACTCACTCACTCACTCACTCACTCACTCACTCACTCACTCACTCACTCACTCACTCACTCATTGTTTCACTTCCCTTTATGAAGTCTCTCATGCACATCAGCACAGAGACTCTCATCACACAGAAGGAGCTCAGATACTGACAAACCCAACTGAAAATGACAGACATGATCCCAAATATTTACCGACTACATTTCTGTGTTGGTCATGTCAATTTGAATCAACAGAAAAGGAGGAAAAAGTTTTCAAAATCAAAATAGACACCAAACACTAAAAAACTTCAGAGAATATTTTCATTTTAAACTGATCAGTTTTACAAATTGTTGAAAATCTTGATTCACAAAAAAAACCTTCAGAGTTATTACTGTGGTGCAAATTTCAAATGCATTTTTAAAAGTTATTCAAATACCTAATATGAGCCTTTCAACCATCAGCCTGTTGAACTTGAACTAAAACTAACAGTAAAGCTGTCCTGGGCTCACCTCCATAGTAAATGATGAGAAATTAAAGCATTCTTTCAGTTTAATCTAACAAGCAACATTTATCTGCATTGAACATGAAAAACACAACTTCAGACTCAGATTGAAAAACTGTACAGAAACTTACTTCCAACATCCAGTCTGGTTCCTCCGCCAAAAGTCAACCACAGTGATACAAACTAATGAAGCGGCCGTACAAAAACCTCTGACTGTAGAGAGACACGGCTCTCTGACTCTGACTGAACTAAACCTACCAGCCCTCAGGATGTCACTTTGTTCGCTCAAGTCAAAAGATTAAATAGTAAATTTGTAGTAAAAGACAAGCCTGACTTCAAAATCTGAAATTACTTTTTCTTGAGGATCTTTTAAATCCAAAGTGACATTTTTCTATTTTCTTAAAGGTAAAAAAATGAGTTTAAAATAAAGAAAAAATGGGACTTTTGTCCTACAGATTTTAAATTCAAAGCTAGGAAGCCTCTGAAACCAAAAAAGGAAGAATATTTGACTTACTTCCAACATCCAGTCTGGTTCCTCCACCAAAAGTCAACCACAATGATACAAACTGATGAAGCGGCCGTACAAAAACCTCTGACTGTAGAGAGACACGGCTCTCTGACTCTGACACAAACAAAGTCACCTAAATGTGTGTCTGTCTGCAAGACCTTTGAGCTCCAATGAAAGCAGAGAATTCAACGTTGTACATTTGAATTAATCCAGTTTTTGAAGATCTTTATTGATTTACTGAATAGTTTACATTGTCATTGTCCTCAGCATCGGGCGAAGACTGATGAAATCTCTCCAAATAGATGTATAAAGTAGAACAAACCTAAACCGTCATTGAACAAGTCATGGACGCTTTTTGATCAATCAGGAATTAAATTTATTGATCCATTATTAAACATCATCATCTCTATAATCTAAGGCCCTGTTGGAGTTAATCTGAGTATTTCCATAGAGAGTGAGTTTGCATGAGCAGCAGTATGCTCCAGTGCTCTGGGAGACTTTATAGTCCTGAGAGTTGAAGACTAGATGACTGACAGCTGTCCTTCATCACAACAGAAGCCACAGAAATCCTCCTCATCAGAAACATGACTGTGATCTGCGTCCTCATCTGGACTCTCCTCTGCTGCTGCTTCACAGGTAAAGTCCAGAGAATCCAACTCCTCTCCTCCATGAACATCCGTGCGTCTGAAATGAAGCCCACAAAAACATGACAGTGCTTTCTGTGTTTGTCTCTGTATCCTCAGAGTCCAGAGGAAAGGTCACAGTGACTCAGCCTGCAGCAGTGAGCTCTGCTCAGGGAGGAAACGCACAAATCAGCTGTACCACCAGTCAGGCTGTTCCAGGCTGTAGCAGTGCCTACTGTTTAGCTTGGTACCAACAGAAGGATAGAGAAGCTCCTAAACTTCTAATTTATTATACTAATCAGCGAGCATCAGGGATATCAAGTCATTTTTCAGGCAGTGGATCCGCATCTAGTTTCACTCTGACCATCAGTGGAGTCCAGACTGAAGATGCAGCAGTTTACTACTGTCAGAGTTATCATAGTGGACCTGCGTTCACACAGTGAAAAAGCGTCGTACAAAAACCTCCTTCAGTCAGACTGAACAGAAACCGAACTGACTGCTGCAGCTGGAAGTTTCTGCAGGGCTTCCACGCTTCACTGAGGACACACATGCATGCACACACTAACACACACACACTCAGCATCTCTTTCATAAAATCATCCTTTATGCTAATGATATACTGTTTTTCATTTCTACGCTCTTATCTCTTGTTCAGCCACCACTAAGTCAATCAATCAATCAATTAGTCAACTTTATTTCTATAGCACATTTAAAAGAACAACAGGGGTAGCCAAAGTGCTGTACATTATGACATAAAAACAAATAAAACAAGCAAAGAACAAGATAGAGTGAGCAAAAATACATAAATGCAATTAATAGATAAATATATAAATAAGCAGGCTTACGGCAAGTGCTAAGATGATAACAAACAAAATAACACTAAAATCCATTAAAAGCCAAGGAATAAAGGTGATATTTTAAAAGGGATTTAAAAACAGGAAACAAGGAGGCCTGTCTTATTCTCAAGGGCAACTCGTTCCAGAGCTTAGGGGCAGCAGCTGAACACTCTGTCACCTCTGAACTTCAGCCTTATATTGGGGACCCTCAGTAACAGCTGATCAGCTGATCATAGGGGTCGGGGTGGGCAGTAAGGCTGGAGCATCTTGGAAATACAAGGTGGAGCCAGATTGTTCAGGCCTTTAAAAACAAATATTAAAAGCTTAAAATTAATTCTGTGCTGTACAGGGAGCCAGTATAGGGACGCCAGGATGGGGGTGATGTGCTCACGCCTGCAGGTCTGGGTGAGGAGACGTGCAGCAGAGTTCTGCACAAGCTGCAGGCGGGCGAGGGAAGCCTGGCTAATCCCTACGTACAAGGAGTTGCAGTAATCAAGACAGGTAGTGATAAAAGCATGGATTAATTTTTCCAGGTCAGATCTTGATAAAAACCGGCTTCACCCTCGCTATTTGACGTAGCTGGTAAAAACTTTGTTGTACTACTCTGCTGATCTGCTTCTCAAATTTAAAATCAGGGTCAAACTTAACTCCCAGATTAGTGATGACATCCTTCAGATAGGGTGAGAGGGAGCCTAGGTCAATGTTGAGGGGCTGGCCGCCACTTGGTCCAAACAACATTACTTCAGTCTTGTTCTCATTTAGACTGAGGAAGTTAAAAGAAAGCCAGGCTTTAATGTCCTTAAGACAGTCTGTGAGTTGTTGGGCTGAGTGAGAGTTGTTCTGTGCTAGTGGAAGATAGATCTGACAATCATCTGCATAAAAATGAAAGAATATGTTATGTTTCCTAAAAACAGAACCAAGGGGGAGTAAATAAAAGGCAAATAAAAGAGGGCCAAGGATTGATCCTTGGGGGACCCCATGTGGAAGAGGAGCTGTTGATGACACTGAGTTGTCAAGTTGAACGCAGAAACTTCTGTCCGTTAAATAAGACCAGAACCAGTCCAGGGCGACACCCTTAATGCCCACACAGTGCTCCAGGCGAGAGATTAAAATGCTGTGGTCAACAGTGTCAAATGCAGCAGACAGATCCAGGAGCACTAGGACAACAAACTTTCCAGAGTCCGTTGACAAGAGAATATCATTAGACACCTTCAAAAGTGCCAACTCTGTGCTGTGGAGAACTTTGAAACCAGACTGGAACAACTCTGTGATACCATTATCTTCCAAAAATGATAACAACTGATTGTAGACCACCTTCTCTAGAATCTTGGACAGGTAAGGAAGATTTGAGATGGGTCTGAAACTGGCACAGAGGGATGGGTTGAGGCCAGTTTTTTTAAGTAGAGGTCGTACTACAGCATGTTTAAAATCCCTAGGTACTGTACCAGAGGAGAGGATATATAATATTATGATATACTATTAAGGACACTTGGTCCAATAGTAGCAAGTACTTCTTTAAACAAGCGAGGGGGGATGGCATCTGCAGGGCAACCAGAAGGCTTCATATGGCTGACTATGTCCTTAAAAACAGAGAGGGACACAGACTCAAATTTAGAAAAGACAGATGAGGGGTGCAGAGGGGCTGAAGGGTCATACGATGGTTGAGAGATACAGGCTCTGGTTGACATAATTTTATCAGTGAAGAAGTGGAGGAATTTTTTCACAAATTTCAGTGAAGGCATCATAACCAAGAGACTTGGGAGCCTCAAGGACAGTGTTTATGGTTTTGAACAGAGCTCTGGGATTGTCACAGTTAAAGGCAATTAATTCTGAGAAATATTTGTTCTTCTCAGCTTTCACAGTCTTCATATACTTCCACAGGGTATCTTTAAAGATGCTGAGTGACGCCATTCAACCAGGGCTCGGGCGTAGGTTTGGTGTGCCAGCTCTTCAGAGGAGCGATCATGTTCAGTGTTTTTAGACAGGTGGAGTAAAATCTCAATACACACAGAGGCTGCAGAGTCACCCTCGCAGAGACCAACAAAGGTAGAGGAGAACAGAGCAGGCGAGGAAGAGTTAACCCTTGTACCTTCTTTCCTCAGAATCCCTAATCTGGCATTAGTGGCACGGAACTGCCACTGTCACTTAGTGGCCTATAAAATCATCTATAAATGAAAAGTTGCCCTTTTTTTATCATGGCTGTCATCATTGACTTCTGCTCTAACCACTCATAAGAAAAAATCACCCAGTTTCGAACTTTTAAATTTTAGTGTAAACACATTGTAAAAAATGCTCCAATTTAAAAAAAAAGGGGCTAAAAATCACTCAGTTTCAAACTTTTAACCCTTTTAATTTTAGTGTTAACACACCGTAAAAAATGCCCAAAATTAAAAAAAAAGGGCTAAAAATAATAAGAGTATTGCAAAATCAAATTTCTTTGTGCAAGATTATCAGAACCTATGAGTGGTATAAGTATGTGTAAAATTAGTTTTAGTTGCAGTTTCAGTTTTTGCGTCACAGCATAAAATAAAAAAAAACGACTAATCTTGCATTAATGGCACGGAACTGCCACTGTCACTTAGTGGCCTATAAAATCATCTATAAATGAAAAGTTGCCCTTTTTTTATTACGGCTGTCATCATTGACTTCTGCTCTAACCACTCATAAGAAAAAATCACTCAGTTTCAAACTTTTAACCCTATTAATTTTAGTGTTAACACACCGTAAAAAATGCCCAAAAAGGGCTACAAATAATAAGAGTAATGCAAAATCAAATTTCTTTGTGCAAGATTATCAGAACCTATGAGTGGTATAAGTATGTGTAAAATTAGTTTTAGTTGCAGTTTCAGTTTTTGCGTCACAGCCTAAAATAAAAAAAAACGACTAATCTTGCATTAGTGGCACTGAACTGCCACTCACTTAGTGGCCTATAAAATCATCTATAAATGAAAAGTTGCCCTTTTTTTATTACGGCTGTCATCATTGACTTCTGCTCTAACCACTCATAAGAAAAAATCACCCACTTTCAAACTTTTAACCCTTTTAATTTTAGTTTGAAACATGTGTGTGCATGTGTGGGTGTTTGTGTGTGACTGCGTGCGTGCGTTTGTGCGTGCGTGTGTGTGCCCGTGTGCGAGTGTGTGCGTGTGCCTGCGTGCGAGTGTGTGTGTGCGCGCGTGTGTGTGTGTGCGTGTGTGCTTGTGATCAGTGGAGCTGAGGGGAGGTACCTCCAGATCAGGTGGCGCGGCACAGCAATTAGCCCATAGACATAATAAAAGATAGACCCCGCATCGGCCGCTACCACGAATGGGCGCTGTCGAGAAATGCGGCCGCCATCTTGGTCCGGTCATCCGCCTCACTCTGCACCACTGTTTAACCGGCGGAATGAAGTCTGAGCGCATTAAATCAATCATAGTTCGCTCAATACTACGTAATTTTCTTCTCTGCAAACGCCATTCAAAGAGGCATGATAGAGGCCATATTTTTTTTTTTTTTGGCGTTTTCAAATACTCAGAATGAATAAAATGATATTTTAGAACATGGCAGCAGTGGCTGTATTATAGTATAACAATTAATCAAGGATATATCTAGGTTTAGAGCTAGGTTCCTGCTATGTCTCAATAATTATTAATAACTGGCGGTTTTAATAGGCCAATTCAATATATATTGATTTGATTATATTTTATTTAGTTTAATTTTATTTATCCATTTGTAGACACACACAAATAATGTCATATAGAAGCACTATTTTAATAACTGGAAAATACACACAAAGAAATACACACAAATATATAGCCTACATATCAAAAAAATTTAAACACAAGAACAGCGTGACAGGACAGCATCTAAGCCACATATCAATTTGCTTGTTGGCTACACAGCACAGAGGAATCACTTGCTGCAAATTTCTCCCTCTAACAGCAATCTCCCACTTCTTCCTCAAGATTTTGTCCTTAGGAAATCTTCAAAATGAAACAGGAGATCACCACAAAGAAATCTTTAATAAAACAGATAATAAAACAGAGCTCACTTTCTTCCTTCTTCTTTCTATTTTATTTCTTAACGTTTCTTGGAACCTCTCTCAAACAAAGGTTTTTAAATCTAATGCAAATCTGTTGATAATAGAGCAAAGTTGCTATTATTGTGAATAAGCTAGCTGTTCGCAAATGCCGTTTCCTTTTTGGAGTTGACCGATAGTCTTCCTCTTTGGTCTACAAATGACTCTACAGTCAAGTGTAATGTTTAAAAAACGTTTAATCATACCTGTGAAAAGTTATTCCTTGAGCCCTGTTCTCTGCTGTCCGCCTGTTGGCACAGGAATACGCCGCACAGTGCTCCGGCATCGCTGAATGAATGAATGAATGAATATGATTGACCGGAGCGTATGGGAAGCTTGACCTGACCAAGATGGCGGCCGCATTTCTCGCCGCGCAGCACCCCCAGCGGGGTCTACCCTTTCATAGGCCCAATTCCAAACCACCCCCTCACTGACTCATTGACTTAGGTGCGCGCTCATGTGAGCTCTGTAAGGGCTTGAGGGTTGTTCCAAATGAAATCGGTAAGTCAGCAAGGGCTCGGGAACGCCCCTTTCTGCACCCTTTCCGTAAGTCCGTACCGTTGGAGACTTTGGCTATGAAATTGCCCACAATTCATTGCGTTGTGGGCGTTACTGGAGGACGCCGACGCAGCCGGGGCCAGGATTTAAAAAGGAACGAAGGAATCGTCCGCGACAGACACCAAAAATGACGGAGATCATGGCGAAGAAGCTCAAGAAGTAGCAGTTCATTCAGGATCTAGGTGCACCCTTAATACTCTAACATGGATGTTCCGCATCGTGTATGGTGGGCGTGTGTGTGTGTGTGTATATATACATACATATATACACACACACATACACACACACACGCATGCGTTATTCTTATAACAAAGAAAATTGATTTTTACTTCAAACTTTTATCTGAATCAATACATTTTATACTGAACTAACACTCTAAAGCAGTGATTACTTTCAGAATCTAGTGCTTCAACCTTTTAACCATTCAATATCACTTAACCTATCATTAATGCTGGTTTTCTAATTTATCAATCTAATCATTATTTATCAATTACCTGTTGTCTATGTTCAAGAGCAAGTGTGTGCAAAAGGAGCGGAACAATGTTGGCCTTTCTTCTGCGACGTCGCTGGCCGCGAAATAAATGCAGAATTAAGAGGCCCAGAGAGGCAAGTGTCAGTCATCTTTGGTTGTCACGGCAACGTTGTCGTCTGTCGTCGAGGTAACGTGGCACGTCACAAAGAGCTGTTCCATTGCTTTTATACCCTTTTGGCGCCCTTAAACCCTCCCACACTCAAGCACTTACCAGCTGACTTAACCTAAGCTAATGAGGGTGCAGGGCTTGAGGGCTTAGGGTGGAGTTTGGAATTGGGCCATTATGTCTATGAATTAGCCTACGAGTTACGTCGGACTGCCGGATGCAAAACCCCGTTACCCGGAAGAAGAAGAAGAGGTCGGGACCAGAGCAATGGATTAAACGCTGCTCTGGTCGGGACTGACCCGCGATGGGGATGAGCTTTGTGTGTGTGTGTGTGTGTGTGTGTGTGTGTGTGTGTGTGTGTGTGTGTGTGTGTGTCCGCCGCGAAGCGCGTAAAATTCGCCGGCGAAGACCATCCGACACCCCCGTTCGCGTGTGGTGAGGTGAGGTGAACACCTCCAGAGCAGCCAGCGACTCCACGCCTTTGCTGACGCGGGCCTAAGGCTATCTGATCACGGGTAACGGGGCGGCTGTACCCGGGGCAACCTCGGACGCTTGGGGCGCATGTGCCATGAACGCAATCGCTGGCTGTGGCGAGCGCGCGCAAGATCGTGCGCGTGCACAAACATTTGCACACGAACACACACGACCATGCACACACTGAAAACACTAACACATAAAAAAAAATACATGCACACTTGATTTATTCACTTCTACAGTCTACTTTTGTTTTTTTGCAAAAAATGGCCTCTCACTGAAGGTCAATAACGGATATGAAAACAAATGAAATTTCAGCATTCATGATTTGAAAAAGTTGGATTGGAAATAGACTCAAGATAAAATGCAAAAAAATGGGGGGAAAAATCTGATTTGAACTCTTGTGGCAGTATATTACAAACAGGTAGCAGATTTTCCTTCCAAAAGACTGCATCTATCATAGGCTGTGGTTTACGGGTGTGTCAAACTGACCAAAATGGTAAAAAAAACAAAAAAACACCAGAATAACAAATTTGAGACAGTTTCATGCCCAAATAAAGTAAAATGATAGAAATAAAACAAAAAATTGCTTCCTTTTATTAGAGATAAAGTTATGTGCATTTTTTGATTTTTGAATATTGTAATTTTTGTCAAATTCCCATAAGGAATAATGGGGTTTTGACCACCTGGCTAGATCAGCCTCTATTATTCAGGAAAAAAAAGGTGCACCTTGTGGCTGAAAGTGCACAGTGCATCTTTAATGTCTTCAGAAAAGGGGGAAAACAGTCTTTGCTGAAATTCATTTTTTCCCACTGATATGGGTATATGTAAAAGGCAAGTGGTTTCCCATTGGAATGCATGTGGCACTTGTGTGGCGCTAATGCAAGATTAAGCATATTTGAAAAAAAAAACACATAACCATAGGGTTTTTTTTCTTCAATTTCAGGTATATCATGCCTCATCACAAAATACACATTTTCTAGGAATTTCTTTGCAAGGGCATTTATAGAAAAAAAGTTATAGCATCAAAGACAAGGCCTTACCCCTCCAGAAACCTTAAGAAGGTACAAGGGTTAAACATACGACACGGTTAAGGAGGAGCGCGCAATTTAACCGGACACTGAGTGAAGACATCAAATAAAACCAGCATATGATCCAAGAAAACAGCGTCACAAATGTCAAGGTTAGAAACACACAGACCGTGCAAGAGTAAGTCTAGTGTGTCCCCGAGATTATTTGTAGAACCGGACACAGACTGCACAAGTTAAAAGAGTCAATGAGATTTTAAAAGTTCCTGGAGACCGGCTCTTCAGGGCAACAAGTGCGGATATTAAAATCACCAACAACAAGGACACGGTCGTATTTTGGCAGAATTTCGGCCAGAAATTCAGATAAGTCACTTATAAAATCCTTATTGTACTTGGCTAGTCGATTGATGACGATGCACAGGACAACATGAGAGCAGTCCAGTTCAATAAATGAATTTATTTAACTCACAACCATATTAATATGGTATGGAGCACATACATGCAATGTACATGTTATAATACAATATACAGTATAAAATACATATAAATATAAATATAAATATAAATACTCTTTTCCTTGACGGTTGCAGAAACGACATAGTACAAAAGATAGTATAAAGAGGACAAGGCAAACATTACTTAAACAAGGGTATCACATTTTTCAGGAAGGCACGCAGTTTACCAATAACTTTTGGCTTGTCATTTTGTAGTAACAGTATCAGTTTCCACATAGATGGTTGGGTTGTATAAAACTTTGGCAAGCATTTCTTTCTGTAACTCAATATACTTGAGTTCCTGCACTCGAACAGTACATGGAACTCATCCCCAACACAGTTGTTGCTACATTGTTTAAAGATCCTCTGACTTCTCTCTAGACCTTTATATCTGCCAGTAACCTTTGGAATTCTTGTATTGTTCAATCTAAAATTGCAAATAGCCTGTCTATAACTATAGTTTTCACACAACAGGTATTTTTGCAGTTTAATCTCTTGTTTAAACTCTACATAGATGTCACATGATGTCATGTTAAGTTCACTCTTCCACTTTTGCAAAAACTGGTCTTTCATCCTTTGTTCAACAGCTTGTTTCAGCCAGTTAATGCTGCATAATTGGGTCAGCCAGATATAAAACAGGCCACAGTCGTCCAATATCTGTTTGACCTGGGAGACCCATGCTGACTTGTATATGCCTGTCTCAAACAGGTTGAGCAGACAGTTGTACATTATTCTACTCAATTTATTCTCTTTACCTTCAATCAGCCTGGCCCAGTACCTGATAAGTCTCACTCTGGCTGAAATACAAATTGGGTATCTGCAGGTTTAAACGAACCATTATAATTCATGGTAATTTGAAAACATAGACAACCTCTAGGTTTTCTCCATTACAGTGAAATTTCAAATTTCTAGTATCTGCTTTTCTGTTTCCAAAAACTGTAACCTTTGTTTTCTCGCTATTAATCTTTAATTTCCACAAATCACAGAATCCACACATCTGGTCTATTGCCTTCTGTAATCCCGCCTTTGTATTTGACATGACAATTGTATCATCCGCATACAATAATAACAAAAGTTGTATAAGTAATAAGTATTTATCTATGTTTACATCATCAAGTTGATGGGCTGGCAGCCATTGCTTATGAGGTAGTCTTCTAAATCATTAATAAATAAGGAAAACAACAATGGTGACAGATTTTCTCCCTGCCTGACTCCCGCTAGGCTTACAAAGGACTCTGACTTCATACCATTCAGAAAGACACAAGATTTCCCGCTTTCATACATATTTCTGACGACATTCATAAAGTTGCCCTTGATACCCACTTTTGACATTTTGTACCAGAGGGCATCTCTCCATATTGTATTGAATGCCTTGCTGTAGTCTATGAAGGCACAAAATAGTCTCCTCTTTTTAAAACAGAGTAAATCAATAATGTGTTTCAAGACAAAAATATGGTCCGTGGTAGAATAGCCTTTTCTGAATCCCGTCTGATTTTCGCTAACAATGGAACCATTCTCACAGAAGTTAGTCAGTCTTGTGTTCAATATATTTGTAAACAATTTTCCTAGACAGCTCAAGAGCGTGATTCCTCTGTAACAGTCATCAACCTTTCCTTTCCTCTTAAAAATTGGTACAATCAGGCCAATCGACCAGTCATCAGGAAAGGTACCGGAGTCAAGAATCTTATTGAACAAAGATACATATATTGGTGTAAACATGTTTACTGTGCTTTTGATATACTCATTTATCACTTGGTCAATTCCTGCTGCCTTGCCTGTTTTTAGTTTAGAAACTGCTTCCTTGACTTCCTGCTCTGTAAACCTGGCATTTAACACACTATCATCATGTGAGGGCATTTTGGCATCAATCACTGGTATTGAGCTCATTTTCATCTCCCAGTGTGATAGTGCATTAAAGTGGTTAAAGAGGTCTTCCATTGGGATTGGACAAAGTTCTTTGTTACTGCCAGGCCCGTTAAGCATTTTCCAGTAAAGCTTTGGGTTTTGATCTTTGTACTCAGCAATTTTCTACTGAACAAATTTCTATGCTCTCTCTGTGCTTCAAGCATCTCTCTCTTATATTCTTTACTTTTTATCCTCTCGTTTCTGTTGGTATCCTCATTTCTGTGCATTTTACTTTTTGCTTTAAGGTATTCTTGTCTTTTTTGTCTACACTCTTTATTAAACCACACTGCAGGTTTGTTTTGTTTCTGAACAGTTCTGGGTCTAGCTTTACTTTTGGGAAGAATGGCTACTGCACTACTAATTAAAATACTACTTGCTTCCCTGGCCATTTCATCAACTGATAGCTCATCTTGGTCAAGTATCAGTTTGTTCAATTTATCGAGCTGGATGTTTTCTATGTATTCCTCAACCTTGTGTGTATCCCATTTACCTATTTGATTCTCATTAGTTCCAGTGTGCTTTGTGGGGTCCTTGGACTGGTGGTGAACCCTTTTCATATTTGCCTCCAATGACACCTCCACTATGCAGTGCTTGTCTGAGAACAGGGGATCAAAATCATGTACACAGAAGTCTCTGACCTTACTCACTATAAATGGAGAGCCAATGATATAGTCAATTAAACTGTTTTCAACTGTAGTTACTTTTCCAATGTTTCTGTCAGCCCCACACCTTCCGTTCATAATGCATAACTCAAGATTTCTACATAAATCTAGCAGTGCACTGCCATAATTTCCAACATCCCTATGTACATCAGCAGATTTTCTTTTTAAGGGAGCGTTATACCTTTCTATTACTCCCACATGACATTCAGTTTCGTCAATATTATCATCAGGGTTCCACCTGTCACTCTCTACCATAACAAAGTCCTCTCTTTCTTGTGTATGTGCATTTACATCCCCACAGATGAGATAATAATAATTTTCTAGTCCAATGTCGACAATTATTTGCATTAGTTCATCGAACATGCCTACATTTGAATATCTAGTGTTGAATCTAGTGTTAAATCTCTATCATAATTGAGTGCATTTTTGTTAAATTTTAGGCAAACGCCTATCTCACTGTTCATACATTTTTGCACACATGCATCTTCAATTTTCAAGTTCACAGCTATTATCACCCCTCCAGAGTGCCAATTTGTTAGCTTGTGTCTGTTACTAACAGTCATTGCGAAGCCCATATCGTTGAATTTGTCCAGCAACCCCCCCCCCCCATGCCAGATGCAGCCTCTTCTGACTGTGCTCAATGCCCGTCCTATACATCAATGCCGAAGTCTTTGTAGTCCACATCATCGTATCCTATATGGAATAGGTCATCTGAATTGTTAATTGTGACATATCGACCGTCACATTTGCAGATGACTCTGCCGTCCCTTACAAATGTGTGTTGACATTTTTCCTTGGCATACCAGAAGAGCCTGTTCCTCATTCATGTGAGGTCATCACTGATGTAGACTTCTTTGTATTCATCCTTGTTTTTCAGCTCTGATTTGTTCTTCCTCCTGCTCACAAACCTGACAATTGTAGGTCGGCTCTTTCCTTGTTTTCTTGCACCTAGCCGGTGCGAGGTGGAGATATCATTTTTGATGATGTTCACTCCTGCTGCTGTTGCAAGTTGACACACTACTGTGACTAGTTGTTCCTCCGTTTCATGTTGTGATACATCAATTCCTGTGACACGGACATTTTCTTTTCTGCTACATTGTTCAAACTCGTCCTCACTGTATCTGCTCTCCAGGATGTTTCTGTCAAGCCTATAGCAGTCCACCGACGCACTGAGTTGTTTCTGTACTACTTTAACCATAGCTGGCACTGCTGCTTTAATGGTGATCAGCATGATCTTGGCTAGGTCTTCAGCTCCAAAGCTAGCCAGGACTGAGTTGGACTCGCTTTCAATTGCAGCCATTATTTTGGCTTGCATAGCTTCTTTCTCCTCTCCTCTCAGGCCTTTGATCGCAGCCCCCTCTTCCTCGCTTGCCTCAAATCTGTTGCTGAGGAATGACCCGGGTCTCGCCGCGGCTCCAGGTCCCCTCCGCCCCGGGACGGGGCCGCCGCTCTAGGGGGAGGGCTCCGTGCATCCCTCCTCCGAGCACCGCCGCTCGTCTGGCCGGCTTCACCTCCCGCCGAGCCACCACCGGCTCCTCCGAGCCACCACCGGCTCCTCCGAGCCACCGTCCCTCCGTCGGGCAACACAGCTCACCTGACCGCCGCTTCGTCCCGCCGAGCTGCCACCGAACTCCTCTGTACCGCCGTCTGGCTCTTCTGGGCCCGTGTCGGAGCCGGCGTCCTGCTTGCTGCTCGTCCAATTCGGTGTCGTGCCCCTCCTCATCACGGTCTCGCTGGTCAATTTGTTTGTGGACCTCTTATTCTCCCTCTCTCTAAGGGTATTTAGCCATTTGCTGTTGCGGGGGATATCATGTTGTTGTTGTTTCCCGTGCCGCACTCGCCGGCTTTGCGTCCGCCATCTTGCTCCTTGTCAAGCACAGTTCAAAGCTTGTAAAGGAGAATTGCAGGCAGATCTGCTGGCATTTAAAGTCACTTTTAAAAATAACTGCTATTCCACCTCCTTTTCAGGCGACCGCAGGGAATTAAAATAGCTGCAATTGGGCGGACAGAGTTCAATAAGAGGGCTGGACTCACCAGTACTCAGTCATGTCCGTCACACAGAGAAAATCCAATCCTCGGGACATGAAGAAATCCTTCAAGATAAAGGTTTTGTTTGCCAGTGATCTGGCATTCACAAGGCTGAACCTTGCAGAGATCGGCACATCCGAGGCATCACGATAACTTTTACCAGCTGGCCACTGCATTTGCCCCAGGAAGTGGAGCAAGGGTGCAGCGAAGGTGAGCCGGTATCCCGGGAAGGTGAAACGGCTGAAATGTCGTATGACCACAGTGATCAGGATCCAATTTCATCAACTCCTTGGCAGAGAGGCGAAGATCCAGCAATGTTTGGCGGTCATACACAAGCAGTGAGCTGACATTACTGATAACCATAGACACAAACATCACAAACACAAACAGCGCTGACAGCGAGAGACGGCAGGCCACACACCAGTGGCATCAAACCGTGTCTTTCCTTTTCCAAAAATACTGCATTAAAAACTTTGAGTTTTCTTTTTTAGCAAAATCTAATGACCTGGTTATTAAATCAAATGTTTATACTTGAGAAATATGAAAGTGGAAATTCTCTTCAGGGATAAATTAAGTTTTCTTAAATGGGAAAATCAAGTGAAACACAATCCACTGTCCTTATCTTTGACAGTGGCAAAGCCTGGCACACAGCCAGTTTGGTATTTTTGTAGACTGAGGTGCACCAAGCTGGGCGTGGTGGCGCGGTAAGGGAGGTGTCGATAGAATCAGCTGGCGCAGCTGTAGCGATTGGTTTTCGTAGTCGTAGGAAGGGAGAAGAGAGGGCGTGGAGTGGTTTAACACAGCCGAGACCTGTATTGACCAATAACATCAGCTCCTCTCCTCACCTTTAAATCCGCTACCGGTGAGGCGTATTACAATATTAGTGAAGTAGTCAAAGAGATCAAGCGATGTCTGAAGACAGTAATGCCGCACAATGGCAGCCCCTCAACAAGTGTCACTGTAAGAGCTGCATTGGGCGTCCTCCACACTCTCTCATATGAGCACAGATGGATTTGGTGTGTGTAATGTTGGACCCACTAGTAAGACAAACACCCTTTTCCACAAATGAAGACACTCACATAAAGTTGCACATATTCAAACCTCCCGTGACAAAGGTGGGTTGTGCGCACAGATCACAACATAAATTCCAATAATGGCATTAAAATCTGAACCATCTGTGCGTAAATGACGCATCGCGCTCCATGGCCTGGCTCTTTCTTTCATAGATGTTGGCATATAAGATAAATTTGGCTCACAAAACTGAATATTGTAATATTCGTTTGTAGACTTAATTAAATAACTCATCCAATCACTAAAACAAATCATCTGTTCAGCCACAGCAGCAGCAGCTGCAGCAGGACAGAGAGAGGACACGGAGACATGTCCAGTTCGAGCTGCGCAAGAAATAAGAGGAAGAGGAAGAAAGAAAAGGAGGGAGACGAATTACATATCTTGTTAACTTCATCATGTGTGTTTATTTACTAGATATTTAATTTAATTTAATGTGGTTTCAGCTGTGTTGATTCGGTTAGGTTGTGTGTCCAAACGCGTGCCAACACATGTTGATGATTATTTATTGCACTGAAATGTGCCTGACACTGTGGAAACCTGCTGGTGAGGCATCAGTGACGTATGCCGATACGCCGCCAGTCTACCAAAATACCTCTAGACCAGCCCGCTGATTCTGTCGACACCTCGCCCAGCTTGGTGGATCTCGCACCGGGCTCCACCAGACTAAAATACAACTGCGCAGGGTCCGCCACCCTCCGCTGCCTCACCGGCGGACACGAAAATAGAGCTCTTCGTCTTTGCCCACCAACTCCAAAAACCCCAGATGTGTCTTTGCTCCACTGGGGTCCTGTGTACCATGTTTGGTGACTCTTCAAATTTCCTAAACAGTTACAGAAAGACTACTTCCTGTTTCATTGGGTATGACGATAACTTAAGCAACAGCATTTGGCGAAAACTCTGTGCTCTTTGGGGTTTTGAGGTTGGAGCATGCATGGGATAAAATCAACTTCCTGCGTCATGGCAAAACACCCCATCATGAGAGCCTACCGTGGCCGCGTTCTTAACCTTATGATGAACTCTGGATGAGAAGAAAAATGTCAAAGACCCTGGAAAATGGACCAAATGTTTCAAAATGCTGGAGTTTCTGTTGGCACTTCACCATGACATGAGGAGACCCTTTTTTGAAGCCTGGGGAAACCAGACATGTGTAGCAAATATCAAGTCTCTAACTGAAAAAAAACCTTAATGTTGACAGTATTTGGAAAATGTCTTGAGAGTGTCATGGAGTCCACCTTCAAATTCCATGATCTGTGAATTTTTGCGCCTTTGCAAAAGCAAAAAATCAGGAGAGTTTAAAGATGATAAGAGCACCAGTTAAGCAATGATTCACAATATAAATAATCCTGAGGATTGCTTGAGGGTTCTTGATGTGCAGACCCTGATAATTAACAGTAGCATGTTGTTTCAGTTGCTTTGAAAATCAAATGATCTTCATTTCATGTGAGACTGACACCTTCATGCTGTCAAAGCTGTTAGGGAGAAACTCCAATAATATGTTGAGGACAGTTTCAGATCACTGACTCTGTTTGCATATGTGTCCTTCCTCTCTGCTCTCAGCTGTTAAGAGGTCGGAGTTGATCGGTGGCTGTCCAGACTCTTCAGAGACACTGACACGTCCAAAACACAATGATGGAGTTACTTATTGGACTGATGGCCGCCCTGGGGCTCCTCATTCACGATGAGGATCACTGCTGAAAACTTGTTTTCAGACGTTCCCAGGTTCACCTTAGTGGTGTTCTGCTGTGACTTAAAAACCCTGAAAAAAGCTGATTTAACAGCCTGCAATCTGCTGTGTCAGTCTCAGTAACTCTTGCCCTTTTCTTCATGTTTTTCAGGTTCATCAGGAGATATCACCATTACTCAGTCTCCTGGAGCTGTAGCTTTTGTTCCAGGAAAGATTGTTTCTCTCAGATGCAAAGCCAGTGCACATGTTAGCAATGAGGTAGACTGGTATTTTCAGAAACCCGGAGAAGCTTCTAAGCTTTTGATTTATCATGCTTCAAGTCATCAGTCTGGAGTTCCTGATTGTTTCAGTGGAAGTCAGTCAGGAACAGACTTCACTCTGACCATCAAAGGGGTCCAGACTGAAGACGCAGGGGTTTATCACTGTCAGCAGGATTACAGCTTCCCGTTCACACAGTGAAAAAGCGTTGTACAAGATGAGATGAAACCTGTGTCAAATATTTCACTTCCTCCTCTGAGCTCAGTAACCATAGAAACAGAGACACATCACTGCTTGACCGTGACAGCAGGCAAGTTTCCGATTAAAAGTGGGACAGCATGAATGTTTCAGTCCCACATTAAACAAATTTCATGTAAGACTGAAACCTTCATGCTGTCAAAGCTGTTATACTAATAATAATAATATGTTGAGGACAGTTTCAGATCACTGACTCTGAGTGTTTGCATATGTGTCCTTCCTCTCTGCTCCCAGCTGTTAAGAGGTCAGAGTTGATCAGTGGCTGTCCAAACCCTTCAGAGACACTGACACGTCCAGAACACAATGATGGAGTTTTTTATTGGACTGGTGGCCGCCCTGGGGCTCCTCATTCACGGTGAGGATCACTGCTGAGACAGTTTTGATCTCCCTTCTCCATGTTGAAGAGATGATCCTCTTCTGTTTGGACATTGGTCGTCTTCTTCAAGGACACTGAATAACCATTTCCTCTTTTTCTTGTATCTCAGGTTCATCAGGAGAAATTATCCTGACTCAGTCTCCTGGAGCTCAGTCTTTTCTTCCAGGATAGACAGTTTCTATCAGATGTAAATCCAGCACACTTATAGGTGACGACATCAACTGGTACCTTCAGAAACCAGGAGAGGCTCCCAAACTCCTCATTTATGATACTACAGGTCGTCAGTCTGGAGTTCCTGATCGTTTTAGTGCGACAGCACAACAGACTGACTTCACTTTGACCATCAGAGGAGTACAGACTGAAGACGCAGGAGTTTATTATTGTCAGCAGGATAACAGCCGCCCGTTCACACAGTGAAAAAGCGTCGTACAAAAACCTCCTCAGCTAAAGAGGAACTGATCTGAATGAACATCTGCACAGTAACAGAGACACAGAGACAACCAGGTCCATGAAACAGAGCACTAAGAGTGAATACTCTCTATAGAAAATGTGTAAAATCATTATTTAGAATATTAGTTTGAACACTCTACATCTATTTGAGATGTTTAATGTTGTTTCACCCCAGAAGTGATTCATCCTACCATAATGAAATGATGTCATTATTGTGATATACTCTCATAATAGTCCTGGAGTTTAATGTGCCATTTTATTATTACCTTATGATGATCTCAATATGACAAAAAGGCACTAAAAACAGGGGTTAGTATCATTATCTTTTAATTAACAGGTTTTTATTAAACTTCACAGAAAAGTTCACAGAGTGCAGTATGAAGAAGTCTAAAGAACTCATGTCACTGTTTTCAGTCAGTTTTAGCACAAACTCACTGTTTCTGATTCTGACATTTCAACTTCAGACAAAGAGGTTTAACAAATCCACCATTTTTCTGTCTGTGCAAGAATCTGGATCCTATCCCAAAATTTATTAACAGGCTTTATATCAAGACAAGTACTGAGCAGAATTTCCCCATACTATAATATATTGTGTCCTTATAAATCAGATGTTACAAATCCATCAAATGAAATCAATGATCCTGGAATAGATAAATAAAAAATAAATAAAAATGAAATTAAAAATTAAAATAAATAATAAATAATTAATTGGAAAAAAAAATTGAATGATGTGCTTGAACCGAGAGGTTGCTGCAAGTCTGGTCTCTCTGTATTATCTGTAATTTTTGCTAGATTTTTTTCATATTTTTGTCGTCATTTTGTTGGCTGCTGATGGATACTTCTGCTGGGCGAAGAGTTTACTCAAGAGAAGAGCTCTTGGAGGTGGCGATATAAACCCTTTCTTCCATCAATCATCATGGGATACGTCAACTCTCTGCCCAACAAGATTGATGAGCTGGAGATATTAGTGAAGACTGAAAAAGCAAACTTTGAGTGCAGTTTCCTGTGTTTTACTGAAACCTGGTTGAATCAAAACAACTTGGACTCCAGTGTGGATCTAACTGGCTTCACTCTTATAAGGTCAGACAGAGATGCTCAAGCTAGTGGCAAGAGGAAAGGAGGAGGTCTGGCTTTATCTGTCAACCAGAGATGGTGTAACCCTTCACACATAACTGTCAAGGAGAAGTTGTGTTGTCCAGATATTGAACTGTTGGCTGTTGCTCTTCGGCCATATTATGTTCCCAGAGAATCCAGTCATATCATAACAGTAGTTGTTTACATTCCACCCAAATCAACTGAAGAAATTCCATGCAATGTTTTGCATAAAAGTGTAGCCACGTTGCAGACTCAACACCCGGAGGCACTAATAATAATATCTGGAGACTTCAACCATGTCACCCTCTCCTCCCATCTGACTGGATTCACACAGTTTGTGAACTGTCCTACCAGAGAAAACAAAACCCTGGATCTGATGTATGCCAACGTCAAAGAAGCCTACGGAGCCACTGCCTTACCACCACTGGGCAAGTCAGATCATAACTTGGTCTATCTGCAAACCTGTTACAGACCTTGTGTACCAAGGCAGCCTGTGACCAAAGTCAAAATCAGAAGATGGACTCCTCAAGCCAGTGAAGCTCCAAGGGACTGTTTTAAATCAACAGACTGGAATGTGCTGCTGGAAACAGATGTGGCTAGTATGAACATTGATAAACAGGTTGACTGCTTTACTGAATATGTCAACTTCTGTAGAGACACAGTTATACCTACAAAAACTGTTTGCTGTTTCCCCTGTTGTGTCTGGGCTGTCCTCAGTGTGTTGATGCAGAAGGAGGCTTCGTGACACTGGCTTGCTTGTATAAGAGGAGTTTATTATAAAGACAACACCAGTATCAGAACAGCACCGCGGACGCTGGGAGAGGACTGCCAATGATGTCCAGCTCTCCCAACCAGAGTTTGTGGCCCTGTTATATATGGTTAGGGATGTAGGCCCTCCTACATCCCTTCTTTGTCCCCAAGATATATCTCGTTACCATCTGTTTTTTAGTTAACCTAGAGTTGTGATTTGTGACCTGTGACCTGTGACCTGCAAACGTGCAACTTCCAGGATATCCCGACCCAGGTACCATTAAGGAGACAAAAGAAAAACACAAGCCCACATTCCACAATTGGTCGCCTCAGGCTGTTCCTGAGAAATACCTCAAGGCAATGCATATTGGTGTAGTACTCCAGATACCACACCCCAACAACAAACCCTGGATCACAAGTGACATAAAAGCAATCCTTAACCAGAAAAAGAAATCTTTTAAAGATGGTGACAAAGAACAACTCAAACAAGTGTAACAAGAGTTGAAGAGGAGACTGAAGATGGCAAAGTGGAGTACAAAAAGAAGATAGAGAAGAATCTACAACACAGCAACATCCTTGAAGTGTGGAGAGGAATCCGTACCATCTCTGGACACAGCAGTCAAAAGAAAAGACAGCCAGTGGTGGGGGATCTGGAAAGAGCTGATGAACTCAACCTGTTCTTCAACAGATTTGACACTGCTGTCACACCCACTTCCACTGCCACCTTCCTCTCTGCAACATATCTCCATGAAAACTTCTCCCCGTCCTCCTCCATCTTGTTCAAATGTCTCAACCACTTCAACTGCCTCCCTCCTAGAGCACCAGTTCTTGTCTGTCACCGAAACAGGGGTGAGGATGGAGCTTGGAAGACTTTGTCCTGGGAAGGCAGCTGGTCCAGATGATGTGTGTCTAAGGTTGCTTAGAGACTGTGCTGCAGAACTGTGTGAACCTCTCAATAGGATGTTCAACCTGAATCTGCAGCTGGGGCGGGTACCTACTCTGTGGAAAGTATCCTGCATTATGCCAGTACCAAAAACACAATGTCCTGCTGAATTCAGTGAGTACAGACCAGTGGCCCTCACTTCACACATCATGAAAACCCTGGAGCGGCTGATTCTACGCCCTCTGAGGTCTGAGGTCAAAGACAAACTGGACTCCCTGCAGTTTGCATACAAAGAACACATTGGAGTGGACGATGCTGTCCTCTACATGTTTCACCATGCCCTGTCTCATCTGGAGGAACCTGGGGTTTATGTGAGGATCATGTTCTTCGACTTTTCAAGTGCATTCAACACCATCCAACCCACCATACTCAAAGACAAGCTCACAGAGATGGGAGTGGATCCTTCCTGTGTTTCCTGGATCGCAGATTGCCTGACAGGAAGACCACAGTTTGTCAGGCTGGGGAACTGTGTTTCTGGGACATTAATGAGCAGTACAGGGGCTCCACAAGGGACAGTGCTGATGCCATTCCTGTTCACACTGTATACGTCAGACTTCAAATACAGCACTGAGTCCTGCCACATCCAGAAATACTAAGATAACACCGCTATTGTGGCATGTATCAGAAATGGACAAGAAGCTGAATACAGAGATCTGATAAGAGCCTTCAGTGACTGGAGTCACAAAAACTGCCTCCTCCTCAACACCTCAAAGACAAAGGAGATGGTCATAGACTTCCATAGATCCAAACCCCCTCTTCAGACAGTGAACACCTGTGGAGTGGACATCGAAGTGGTGACATCATTTAAATACCTAGGTGTACATCTGGATAATAAGTTGGACTGGTCTAAGAATACAGACTACATCTACAGAAAGGGGCAGAGCTGCCTCTTTTGCCTGAGAAGACTATGATCAATAGACATCTGTAGTAAGATGCTGCAGATGTTTTATCAGTCTGTGGTGGCAAGTGTTCTGTTCTACGCTGCAGTCTGCTGGGGAGGAAGCATCAAACACAAAGATGTAAGACGTCTCAACAAACTGGTGAAAAAGGATCGCTCTATGGTTGGACTCAAGCTGGACTCAGTGGAGGATGTGGTGGAGAGATCTACACTGAGGAAGGTGGAGACTATTCTAAAGAACATGGATCACCCACTTCACAGCACCTTAATGGACCAAAGGGCAAATGGTGGTGGACAGAAAGATTCAGAAGATCTTTTGTACCAACAGCCATCAGGCTTTATAACTCTTATGTAAATAATAGATAACTTTTATAGACATATGTGAGACAACAGACAATTGAATTTCCCTTCGGAGATCAATAAACTTCTTCTTCTTCTTCTTCTTCTTCTTCTTCTTCTTCTTAATACAAACTCCTGTCTCCTGTTAGTTTATTTCAAATACCATCTTGGCTGCTGATTGTGTCTGATTGCTTTAACATTTACTCACCTTTCTGCATTAAAGCTTTAGACCCCCTCTAATGCCAAATGCTTGTCCAGCTGTGTGATGTAAACATCGCTGATGGCACACTCTGTGTGTGGTAAACATCACGCGTACTGTACATTATAAAGGATGAGGAGAAGCAGGAAAATTTGAAGCTTTATAGAGGATAAAATTTGTACGGTATGGAAACAAAACATGGCTTTCCTGTCAGTGGTTTGCACAAATAATGCTGAAAGAAGGAGAAGACAGGCTGTTAAATTTTCCTGAAATAGTAAATAATGCAAATAATTTTGCATTTGTTCACCTACTGCAAACTGCATACTAAATTTTGGACAAACCAATACGTATACCAATAGTACCAATACCAATAGTATTACAGCATGTTCAGATTATTTCTTTGCTCGTGTTGCGCTCTCTCGTTTCCTCTTATTCAGTCTCTTTGATTGGAGTTGTTGTTAATGTGTAACATCAGGGTTCAATTCATTCAACAATCAATCATTCAAAACTTTAGCTCTACTGTCCTGATCAATCTGATGAGAGGGTTAAACTTCAGACCAGATAACACCAGATATGAAATGTTCATATCACTAAAAACCTGATTTATGCAATACAAACAGACCATGCAGAGATGCTATGGCATGGATATACAGATTATTTCTATAAAACATGTTCGAGTTTCTGTTAAAATCAGCAAAGTAAATTAAATAAATCAGTAAATTAGTAAATCAGCAAACTCATTCCAACTCTGAACTTTTAGTCTCACTTTACTGGCTGCCCAAAGATTTTCGGATTCATTTGTTTTGAAATCCCTAAATGGTCTTGCTCCATCCTACCTCTCTAAGCTTCTTCACCCATATACACCCACCTGCAGTCTCAAGTCAGCTGACCAGCTGTTCCTGACCATGCCAAAAACTAAGCTGAAGCTCAGGGGGGACTGTGCATTTGCTGTTGCATCTCCAAAACTATAGAATGATCTCCCTCAAAACATTAGAATGGCCTCTTCTCTGCCGGTTTTTACTCTTTTTAAAACCCACCTCTTCTTTTTGGCCTTTCTCCCCTTGTAAGACGTTGGCTTGATTTGATTTGATTTGATTTGATTTGATTTGATTTTTATCTTCTTTTATTGTTTCTTTTATTGCACGACTATTATTTTACCAGTATTAAATGCCTTTTAAATTATTTTATCTGTTTTTATATGTAATTTTGTGTTCTATGTAAGATGTTGTGTCTTTATTTCTGACAAGAATAAGAATAAGAAGAACTTTATTGATCCCCAAAGGGAAATTCAATTGTCTGTTGTTTCATGTAATATGTCTATAAAAGTTATCTATTATTTACATAAGAGTTATAAAGCCTGATGGCTGTTGGTACAAAAGATCTTCTAAATCTTTCTGTCCTGCTGCAAAGAGAGAGGAGCCGTCCACCACCATTGGCCCTTTGGTCCATCAAGGTGTTGTGAAGTGGGTGATCCATGTTCTTTAGAATAGACTCCACCTTCCTCAGTGTAGATCTCTCCACCACATCCTCCACTGAGTCCAGCTTGAGTCCAACCACAGAGCAATCCTTTTTCACCAGTTTGTTGAGACGTCTTGCATCTTTGTGTTTGATGCTTCCTCCCCAGCAGACTGCAGCGTAGAACAGAACACTTGCCAATATAGGGTGATCAAACATCTGCAGCATCTTACTACAGATGTCCATCTGGCTCTATCTGGTGGTAGAATCTGGAATGACACTGTGGTAGAGGACAGTGTGTGGCTCAGGTTGTACTGACTGAGTATATTGTTATGTTTGTGTGAAGGTGGGGGCTCTGCTATGAGTCAATGTGAGGACAGAGAGCAGGGGGAACCTCCCTCTAAAACCACTCGGGGGGGGGGCATGAGAGCCAGACCAAAGCTCAGAGGTGAGAAGAGGATCTCCAACTGTCCATGACTCTTCTCCATTTCCAGAGTTCTTGTTTCTCCATCAATGTTTGTGTTTCTGTCAGAGTCAAACATAAGAGACCAGACTCTCCTGGACCTGGACCTGGACCTGAACCCAGCTGTGTGTCCTTAAAGAGTAACTGGTAGATGTTCAGACTTATTGATTTCAAAGAAGGAGAGATTTGTGACGCACAAAGGTGAGCCTTTCAAACTGAACTTTCTTTTGATGTGTGCTAAACATTTTATCCTAACTGTGGTCAATGTTTTCTCTGTGAAGGTGAAGATTTTTCAGGGTTTGTGTTTTTATCAGGATCCAACAGCAGTAAACAGGATCTGAGCCAGAAAGAACTGGACTCTGTCTGTATCTTCATGTGTGTCCTGTGTTTTTACCAGGATCCACTAGATAGACTCTCTCACCCTGTGTCTCCTTATATTATATCCACTTCACCAAATTCTGTTTGTTCTACGGAGTTCAGCAGCAGAGATCAGAGGTTCCCATTGGTCAGTCTGCCCAGCAGCATCAACCACAGCTGGACTCCATATTTAAGGTACGTGTAAATCAGTGGCGATTGCTCTAAGACTGCAAGGGAAGCTCGGCTTCCCTTAAAATGTCACCCCCCCAAAAAAAGAAAAAGTGGTGAAATACGTACGGCTGTGTGTACATTTCATTAACTAAATACGCACTAGAAAGCCTTCATCTTTTGTTCAGACACTGTGATAAGAAGCTGATAATTACAGGTAACCGGCATAACTTCGTTCTCATTCATCCTCGCAGCGCCTCAGTGCTTCACACAGCCGGACGCTGGGCTTCTGCTGACTTCAATGTGGAAGCTAAAAGTGGGTTGTTCCAGCAGCGAAACTAGACGCTCATTGGATAAATGCTGGGCTTTGTCCCGCCCATCGGAAGCCCAGCTTCACTGGAGTTCTATGGCGAGAGGGCGGTCCCGACTTTCTCCAGGACTCCAAGCTTCTGCATCCATGATTGGATGAGCTGTCTGAGGCGAAATCCTTTTTTGATTGACAGCTAAACAAGCGAATCAGCGATCTTGAAGAATAAAACATCTACCAGAGCATTTTCCAAGTTATTCATTCCGTTGTTCTTAACTGCTCCGGAGACTTTACCGATCCTCAGCGACTCTTGTCTTTGTTAAAAACGACTGCCGTTGTGTTTGGCGACTCTGTTCTGTTACATACTAATAAACAAATACAATTATGATGTAGGCCAGAAAAATGAGCTTCCCCTCCTTGAAAGACCAGCAGCCGCCACTGGTGTAAATGTACAAACACAGCTCCTTGATCATCAGAGCTGACACTCAGTATATTTGGAGGTTTCTGGATTGTTTCCTAATGACTCTGCAAACATCATCTCTGCCTGAATTATCTTCACACTCAGGGTTTGACTGATTGAATAAAGCCTTACATTTATGACCTGCACAGAGTCAGAGGTCAGAGGCCATGGTGGATGGTGGTCTCACACAGACTCAGACTTTGGCAGCAGAGAGTAAAGTTCACAAACTGAGTCCAGTTTGAGGTTTAAAGAGCAGGAAGACTTTGGTTCATGTCAATAGCATGTTTACATGGGCAAAGTTTCTTGATCTGATCAAGAATTTGAGGGGTCAGATAATCTGAATCCATTGTTTAAATAATCCGATCATTATTATGCATGCACCAAGCTTTATTTAGATTAGAAGCATTCTGACATGCACAGAGTTGTCTGATTTCGATAAAACAACCGCAGAAGAAGATTAAGAGTTGTATTTACGCCTGTGCTGTCAAAAAAATGCGGGAGTGGCTCACCCCATCCAATTCAGGATTTTCCCCCCTGTTAGATGTTGTCAATAGATGGAGCCCTAGCGTACTTATTTTACTGTTCTGTCAAAGGTTTCACTGTGCGTGGAGATGTGACATCATTACGAGCATGAGCGAGAGAGCGAGCATGAGCGAGAGAGTCCCTACTCATGGAAAAGACTGAAGCGCTTCACGAAGCAAACAAAACAATCACCAAACTTAAACTCCGTATTCAAAAACTCTCCGATGAGCTTAAGTCAAAATCCACTCTCCTCACAACCTGCATTGATGTGGCCCACCAGCAATCCCTCCACCTATTCTCGCTCCAATCAACCCTCCAGGACACGCTACCCTGGGAGCCTCAAAGCCCGTCCACCACGTCCAAACCGCCATCCACCGCTGCATCCAACCACGACTCAACATGGACTGAAATAACCACACGCGGCAGGAAAATCACTAACACCACCCCCTGGAACCCGGCCGGGCCTACCTCAAGCTCCACTCCAAGCCGCTTCGAGGCTCGTGAGAATCCTCCTGAGCCTGCCAACACCAACATGGACCAGTCCCTTCTCGACGGTGACGTGGTGGCGTCCTCTGCAGCGGCTGCCGGAGCTCCCATGGCTCCTACACGGCCACCCGGCGGAGCCCCCGGGCCTTCGTCCACGTCCTCCGGTGCCCTCGCGGCGTGCCGGCTCGAGGACCGGGTAGCCTCCGCTCTTCTGGCAACCAGCTCCCGGGCGTCACCGGGCGCTGGCGCTGGCGCTAAGAACACCTCCCTGCCGGCGCACAGTGGGATTCCCGTGTGGCCTGGCACTGGCGGAGGGGACCCTTCTCCGTCGGTCCCTGGTCGCGCGCGGTGTCCCGGAACCCGCCTTGACCACCGCTCGGAGAGCCGGCCCGCGTCCTCGGCCGCCCGCAGGAGGTTTCTCCGGGACGCAGTCCGACGGAACTCCACCGGGCCCGTTTCAGCTGCCCCGGACCGAAGTGGCAGACCATCCCCGCAGCCGCTGGCATCCACCGTATCCACCGCACCGCTGAGTCCCCGTACCCCGACCACCAGCCCTGCTTTGGACACAGGAGCAATGCACCCCCCGCCGCTGTTTCCCCCCACCACCTTGATCATCGGTGACAGCATCATACGAGGTATTCGTTATTTTAATGCCATCACTCGCTCTTTCCCCGGTGCTACTGTCGCCGACATCACAGCTAAACTCCCCGGTCTTCTCCAATCACTTCCTGCCTCTATTCACCGCATCATTGTCCACGTTGGCACAAATGACACGGCTCACCAACAGTCTGAACAGACATAAAAAGACTTCAGGACTCTTTTAGATAGCCTTGAGCGCAGTGGCAAAACTGTTTTTATAAGTGGCCCTCTTCCAACACTAACACGCAGCATCGATCGTTTTAGCCGCCTCCTCAGCCTAAACTCCTGGCTTCGAGCCCTCTGCAGCACCCTCTCCACCCACTTCATAGACAATTTTAACCTGTTCTGGAACCGACCCCCATTCTTTTCTAATGACGGACTTCACCCAAACAAACTGGGCCATCAGACACTTGCCGCTAATATCCAACACCACATACACACCAACTGACTATCATTGTTTACATACTCCCTGTCATCCTCTCCCACTACCCCACCTGGAAACAGCGCCCCCCTGAGGCCCCCTCCGGAACCCTCGCCCTCACCACCCTCACCACCGGCTCCCCCAGCAGGCCCCAACTGGTACTGCGCACCATCCCCATTGCCCCCACCACATCAAGCTCCCCCTCCTGGTCCAAACAGCTACTACACCCTTCAACCATAGACTCTCCTTGCAAACCATTGCAAACAATTAAAACAATTACAACTACTGGAACCTTCCGTTCAAATCCCATGCATCCAAAAAGAAGGACAAGAAATCTATCAAATCTCCGCTACCTTCCCCCTGCCTCACTGCCCACCCCACAGCCCCCTCCCTTGAAGATGGCCCTTCAAAACACCCGCTCCCTCAATAACAAAGGACACATCCTAGCTGACTTCATAACAGACAATAACCTGGACTTCCTCTATCTAACTGAAACCTGGCACAACCATCTCGACCTCTTTCCACTCAACCAAGCCACCCCCCCGGTTACTCCTATCTGCACCAACCCCGCCTCACTGGACGAGGCGGAGGCGTCGCAGTTATTTACAAACAAACCCTCAAGACCACCCCCGCCCCCACCCTGTCCCTCCACTCATTTGAAAATATCTCTGTCAAACTCCCTGGCCCCACCCCTCTGGTCATTGTCACTATCTACCGTCCCCCAAAGCCCCACCCATCATTCCTCTCGGATTTCTCTGAATTTGTCACCCACCTAAACACCATCTCATCCTCTGTCCTGCTGCTTGGAGACTTCAACTTTCACATTGACAACCCCACCTGCAAACAAGCTTCTGATTTCCTGGATCTCCTCGACACCCTCAATCTCACCCAGCACGTGCACTCCCCCACCCACTCCCATGGCCACACCCTCGACCTCGTCTGCTCCACCGGCATCTCCATCCACCATCTCTCCACCACCAACCTCTATATATCAGATCACCTGGCTGTCACTTTCAACGTCGACCTCCCCCCTCTGCCCCACAGTGAAAAACGACAAATTACCTTCAGAAACCTCAAATTCATCTCACCACAGGACCTCTCCGCTTCCCTATCTGCCACCCTCACTGCATCCCCTCCCTCACCATCTGCTAAACTTCCTGACCTAATCAACTACTACAACAACACTCTATCCTCCTGCCTGGACCAGCTCGCACCTCTCAAAACAAAAACAGTTTCATTCAGACACTCTGCCCCCTGGTATACTTCAGAACTACACAAACTGAAATCCCATAAACGCCAACTGGAACGTCTATATCGCAAAACCAGTCTCACTGTCCATCTCCAAGCCTACACCGACCACCTCCACCTATACAGAACAGCCCTCAAATCCGCCCGCTCATCCTATTACTCCAACCTCATCAACTCCGGCTCCAGCAACCAAAAGGCTCTTTTCTCCACCGTCAAAAAACTGCTCCACCCCATAGACAGTACCTCCATCACCTTCACCCCGGAAAAATGCAACACATTCCTCTCCTCTTTTCAAACCAAAATCAATGCAATCTATAACTCCCTTCCCCCACCCTCCATTCCCTGCTCCTCCCCTATTCCCCTCATCCCATCAGCACTCTCCTGCTTCTCACCTGTCTCCTCAACCGACGTGACTAATATCATCTGCTCCATGTCTTCATCCACCTGTATCCTCGATCCCATCCCATCCTCCCTCATCAAGCACTGCCTCCCCGTCATCTCCCCAGTCATAACACAGATCATCAACTCCTCCCTCAACTCCGCCACTGTTCCCCCCTCACTTAAACTGGCTGCTGTCACCCCCATCCTCAAAAAACCTGGACTCAACCCCGATGACATTAGTAACTTCCGGCCCATCTCAAACCTCCCTTTCCTGTCAAAAATCCTCGAACGTGTCATCGCATCACAAATCAAAACCCACCTCAACAATAACAACCTATATGAACAGTTCCAATCAGGATTCCGCACCCACCACAGCACCGAAACTGCCCTCATAAAAGTGACAAATGACCTCCTCATCTCTGCTGACTCTGGCCAACTCTCCATCCTCATCCTCCTCGACCTCTCCGCTGCTTTCGACACCATCGACCATGCCATCCTTCTGTCCCGCCTACACTCCCTCCTCAATATCACAGACACCGCTCTTAACTGGATCCACTCTTACCTCACAGACCGGAATCACTTCATCCATATTAACAACTGCTCCTCCACAACCGCCCCCGTGTCCCAAGGTGTCCCCCAGGGTTCGGTGCTTGGTCCCCTCCTCTTCATCATCTACCTCCTCCCTCTTGGCCACATCCTCCATCAACACAACCTCCACTTCCACTGCTATGCTGATGACATTCAATTATATATCTCTTCCAACTCCATCACCCCCCAGACCCAACGCTCCCTCTCAAACTGCCTCTCTGACATCAAACACTGGATGGACAGCAATCTTCTTAAACTCAATTATGACAAAACAGATCTCATCATCATTGGCCCAAACTCCCTCACCCCCACAGTCACAAACTTTCATCTCTCCATCAACAACTCCATCCTCTCCCCCTCCTCCCACTGTCGCAACCTTGGCATTCTCTTCAACAGCAACCTCTCCTTCACCCACCACATTAAGCAAATCACTAAAACAGCCTATTTCCACCTCAAAAACATTGCCCGCCTCCGCCCCTCCCTCTCCTACCCTGCAGCTGAAACCCTTTTACATGCATTCATTTCATCTCGTCTAGATTACTGCAACAGTCTCTTTTATGGCACCACCTCCACTCTCCTCAATAAACTTCAGCTTATCCAGAACTCAGCCGCCCGCCTCCTCACCCACACACGCTCCCATCAACACATCACCCCCGTCCTCCAAAACCTTCACTGGCTCCCCATACCCCACCGCATTCAATACAAAATCCTCCTCCTCACCCACAAAGCACTCCACAACCTCGCCCCCCCCCTACCTACAGGATCTTCTCCACCCCTACATCCCTTCCCGCACCCTCCGCTCCGCCAATGCCAACCTCCTCACAGTTCCCCTGACCAAGCACCGAACCTGGGGGGACAGAGCCTTCACCGCCCCCACCCTCTGGAACTCACTCCCACTTGAACTCAAAAACTGCACTGACCTCACCAGATTCAAAACCCTTCTCAAAACCCACCTCTTCCGCACTGCCTTTCATCCCTCCTAACCCCCCCCCCCCCATTAGATTTTACCTGATTCTACGTTTTTATTGACATTGTCGTAAATTTTATTACTCATTTATGTGTGTTTTATTGTTATTTGATTTTACCTGATTACATGTTTTTATTATATTGCCGTAAATTTTCTTACTTATTGATGTGTGTTTTTACTGCTTACTCTGTACAGCGTCTTTGTGTCTTTGAAAAGCGCTTTACAAATAAAATGTATTATTATTATTATTATTACGCTGTATGTACGCCTTTTTATATTATTGGAGGAGCAGACACTTCACCTGTGGTTGTGTTTTATGCCAGAATGTTAATAATGAAACCTCCTGAACTGGCTTCAGTACATAAAGAGTGAAGACCAAGCCAGGTAAAGAGTCACGATCAGAATAAGTGTTTAGAGTCTTGGAATAACAATCGGCATAAACCACCCCTCTCCACCTGAATACAATTTCTTTCTGATTGATCAGAACCGGATCAGAATCTTCCAATCAGACATTTATTCCAAATATTTGTGCCCATGTAAACACAGCTACTGACAGCTGCTGCTTTCAGCTTCATTCTAATAAACACATCACCTCTAAAGTCACTACAGACTTTTTCTCCATGAAACCACACCGGGAGATTTCTCCAACATGAAGTTCAGGTAATTGAAACTGGATTTGTAGTAGACAGGACCATCCACAAAGTCAACCCTCAAGCAGCATTGTGATCCAGTCTCCATGCTGGACTCTACAGACCAGCAGGCTTTCTGTCTGTAACAGATGATCTGATGTTCAGTTCTAAAGTTTAAGTTCACATTTTGTTCTGTTCCAGCTGCTCCAGGAGAACATGATCAGCTTTGTAAAGGAACAGCTGAAGGAGATCCAGAGAGTTCTGAGTCCAGATGAGTCAGCATGCTTAGAGAGTCCAAGGGAGGATGAGGATGAAGAGCAGAGGAGGAGCAGAGAGGCATTTCTGAAGATCAATGTGAACTTCCTGAGGAGAATAAAGCAGGAGGGGCTGGCTGACTGTCTGCAGAGCAGTAAGAGAATTTGAAGAGATTTAGCATAATGGAAAGAAGAAATGGGAGAGGTTTGCAGTACAGACTCTGCTGTTCATGTGATGCACACATTTATATAACAACTATGAACTGAGAGAAACTGATCACAGCTGATGAGCTGAAGAGATTTCAGAGAGGAGGGAAGTCAAAGCCATCCTGATGTCTTCAAGTGTAAATTCATCAGACTGATTGTAGCGTTAGATTATTCATCACATTTCTTTTTGTTCATTCAGGATCTGCTGCTGCAGAGTGCCAACACAAACTCAAGTCCAGCCCGAAGGAGAAGTTCCAGTGTATGTTTGAGGGAATTGCTGAAGCAGGAAACCCAACCCTTCTGAACCAGATCTACACAGACCTCTACATCACAGAGGGAGGGACTGGAGAGGTCAACGATGAACATGAGGTCAGACAGATTGAAACAGCATCCAAGAAAGCAGAGCGACCAGAAACAACCGTCAGACAAGAAGACATCTTTAAAAGCTCACCTGGAAAACAGGAACTAATCAGAACAGTGATGACGAAGGGAGTGGCTGGCATTGGGAAAACCGTCTTAACACAGAAGTTCACTCTGGACTGGGCTGAAAACAAAGCCAACCAGGACATCCACTTCACATTTCCATTCAACTTCAGAGAGCTGAATGTGCTGAAAGAGAAGAAGTTCAGCTTGGTGGGACTTGTTAATCACTTCTTCACTCAAACCAAAGAAGCAGGAATCTGCAGCTTTCAACACTTCTAGGTTGTGTTCATCTTTGATGTTCTGGATGAGTGTCGACTTCCTCTGGACTTCCACAACAATCAGGTCCTGACTGATGTTACAGAGTCCAGCTCAGTGGATGTGCTGCTGACAAACCTCATCAGGGGAACTTGCTACCCTCTGCTCGCCTCTGGATAACCACACGACCTGCAGCAGCCAATCAGATCCCTCCTGAGTGTGTTGACATGGTGACAGAGGTCAGAGGGTTCACTGACCCTCAGAAGGAGGAGTACTTCATGAAGAGATTCAGAGATGAGGAGCAGGCCGTCAGAATCATCTCCCACATCAAGACATCCAGAAGCCTCCACATCATGTGCCACATCCCGGTCTTCTGCTGGATCACTGCTACAGTGCTGGAGGATCTGCTGAAGACCAGAGAGCGAGGAGAGCTGCCCAAGACCCTGACTCAGATGTACATCCACTTGCTGGTGGTTCAGTCAAAAATGAAGAACATCAAGTATGATGGAGGAGCTGAGACTGATCAACACTGGAGTCCAGAGAGCAGGAAGATGATTGAGGCCTTACAGACCAGGCCTTACAGAGTCAAAACGGACACCTGGATTTGTTTCTGCATTTCCTCCAGGGTCTTTCACTGCAAACCAGTCAGGATCTCCTGAGAGGTCTGCTGACACACACAGAAAGTAGCTCACAGTCCAATCAGAAAACAGTCTGGTACATCAAGGAGATGATCAGCGAGGATCTGTCTGCAGAGAAAAGCATCAATCCGTTTCACTGTCTGAATGAACTGAATGATCGTTCTCTAGTGGAGGAGATCCAACAGTCCCTGAGATCAGGACATCTCTCCACAGAGGAACTGTCTCCTGCTCAGTGGTCAGCTCTGGTCTGGTCCCCCGCTCATCATGCCTTCCCTCTCATTTTGGGCCTTGTGCTGGTAAAACCAGGTAAAACAATGCAAATGAGCCATGAAACAAGCTCTCTGATTGGTTATAACCTGGCTTATTACATGCAGTCTGCGGGGAGGTGAAGATGATGGAAGATGAGGAACAATAGACCTTATCCAATGTTCCAGGTGGAAAGAGGTCCAAATCTGGATATTCTGACTCTGTGGTCATTTCACATCACTCAGACACTCAGACTAAAAACAGAGATGATCAGGAGAGATAGGCTCATATTTGAAGTTCAAAACACGTTTGACAGTCCTTAAGCCCATGTCAGAGAAGATGCTTTATTTCACCTGATATTACAAGATGAAGGTTCACATCTAGTTTAATGATCAGAGCAGAACAACATTCAAATCTCCTTCAGATCCTTTATTTCATTCATCCATACAGACCAGGATCAACTCTCCCGACTGACATGGGAATGTCTTCTCTTCTTTATTTTCTGCCCTCTTTGATTGGTGAACCATCAAACAAACCCTCAGAGCTACAGAGAAACACCTCCTTCATACATCTACCCTCAGTCAGAAACATGGACTCAAAATACTGGCTGCATAAGTGGGTTCAAAGGAAATCAAATATTCTTCATTTAGCTTCATCAGCCGAGCTCTACTGCTTTCCTGGCACAGCTACATTCAGTGAGAGCAGCAGCACAACTGTCAGTCATGATCAGGTAAGGTGAGGGGTTGTTTGAGGACATGCACTGACCTTGCTCCACTTTCTGTCCATCCCAAACTGCGAGAAATCCACCTGCTGTTCCAGCTGTGATGCTTCTACTCCCTCTGCACTGGGTGACTCTGAATGATCCAAGAAGAGCCTTGCACACTTATATGAGTTCATCTGAGAGTTTTCATTTCATCTTCATTCATATTTAGAAGAAGAGAGCCCACTACTTCACCTCTCTATCTGCAGACAAGATTTCAAGTCTATGTAGAAGGAGCTTTTTAGACCAACGTGTCGACAGCTGCCTTAAAAGAAGACATGAATGTCTTTTTCCAAATCAAGTCTCCGTATTGTAGAACAGACCAACAGCCAGCCTTTGCTCTTTGAATCTTTTTGTTGTTGTTGTTGTTTTTCCTGAGAGTTTCTGTCAGAAAGACTCAGAAAAGCTGGAGCAGCAGACTGCAAACAGAAGAGAAAGTGAACATCACCTCTTAACCAACAAACCTGCTTTAGAAATCATTACAACTCAAATCAAAGAGAAAAATTCAAGAGGAGTAATCCAGATGTAAGAATTAATGTAAGGACATTTATTAAATATGAACTCAATAAAGAAATCCATATTCTAACAGCTGTCTCAGTTTAGTGTTTACTAATAATCAAATGGATATTAATGATGTTATTGGATGGATCTGAATATTGATCTTAATGCACTCAATTGTGGATGAATGTAAATAATGAGGACCCTTGTGTGGGGAGACGCCTCCTCCTCTTGTTTTATTTTGGTTGGACTTCCTGTTTATCTTTGATTGCCTGGTCTGGCTTGAATCTTTTCCAGAGCACCCTCCCCCTCCCTGGTCGCTGAGGCTGAGTGAAACTACACACCTGCACTGAATCTGCAATCAAGGCCTTTAAGAAGCCAGCAGCCCTCAGTCCCAGCGCCTGAGTATTGTCTTCACTTCTCAGTGGCATAGACACTTCTCCTGGCCTCCTCCTCGGATAAGTACATGTGACTTGTTTGCTCCCTGTGATCCCTCGTATGTCTTCTCACCTCCTTCTCCCCTGTTTCTCCACAGTGTCTCCAGCCCACACAACAGCCAGCCAGCGAACCAGACTTTCTCTCGTGCCTTTTTTCCCTGAGTTGGACAATAAATACATCTTTAGTTTGCAATCTGCCTCTGTGTCTGCTTCTGGGTCCACAAGATACACCACACACCACACCTTGTGCTGCAGACCAAAACCCTATGAGCTGGGTGTATGATATAGAGTGAGGAGATCAGAAATGTACTTTGGTGTCAGAACAGAGCGTGCTTTAAAAGTTTACAATCAAATCTTCAAATCAATTTTCAAACTAAGCAGGAGCCAATGAAGTGAAGCTAAAATAGGGTTTAGAGGATCTCTGTTTCATGTTCTAGAAAGGAGGTGACCTGCTGCATTCAGGACCAGCTGTAACCTGTGTGAACTCTGTTGGTTCAGACATGTGAACAAAGAGTTGCAGTGGTCAAAACTGGAAGAGACAAAAGCATGAGTGACAATCTCCAGTGCTGACCCAGTGTTGCAGATGGTCCAGTAAAATAAAATGATGGACAGTCTCAAAGGCGGCACTCAAGTCTAAAAGAACTGAAACAGAAGATTTCAGCATCAGCTCCAATCAGCAAACCATTGAGGACTTTAAGGAGTTCAGTCTCTGTGCTGTGCTTTGCCCTAAATCCAGACTGGTGTTCCTCATGGAGCTCATTGTTATTTAAAATGGAAATCAGTTATTTCAGGAGCCTTGGATAGAAACAGAAGTTACACAATGGGTCTAAAATTATGAAGAGAATTTGGGTCTATTGAGGGTTTCTTCAGTCTTGGATGAACTTGTGAATTTTTTTTAAATCAGTAGGAACAGTACCAATTATCAGCCATGAGTTTATCATGGAGAGGAGATATGAACTGATTGGCTCATAAACCTCTTTCTAAAATCTCACAGGCATGATGTCAAGAGCACAGGAGGAGGGTTTCATTTTATGAATCACTTTCGTGAGGGTAAATATTGAAGCAGAGTGAAAAGACTGAAAGACAGCTGTAGTTTGAAAAGAAGCAGTTTGGTTTGAAAGAGGGGGAGTATCATGTCTGTTAAGTTTCCATTATTTTGTCACATTCATATTTCATGTCTTGTCTTTCCTGTTTTATTTTGGAGTCACTGACCCTTGTCCCTGTTTCAGTTATGTTCCTCTCCCGTCTCTCCCCGCTCCCATCTTGTCACACCTGCCTCCTGATAGTGTCTCCTCACCTGTTTCCCATCACCCTTATTACCTCTTGTATTTTACCTCATGTCTCTCACAGGCTGTTTTCGAATTGGCCTACTGCATTCTCCTGCCGACTACAGTATGTAGTAGATATTGCATACTGAGTATTGTGTTTGACATTAGTATGCAGTATGACCGCAAGTCGGCCGTTATTATGTAGTATGCTTGGCCCGGATCAGCTGGTTTTTGGTATGGAAAGGTTCATTGTACCCTGGTTTATAGCAAAGACACGAAAGTGTTGACTATTCATTTACCCACTGGAAAAAATCTTTTATGTGTTTTAATTGGATTTTGGGGGGATTTTTCAGCCCGATACCAGCCATCAAAACGTGCTCTGTCCATGCAATGACTCGTCGATCTGACAGCATTTCATTCTCATCAAGGCACTGTGAATACAGCAAAGTTATGTTTATGTTGCCATCGTTTCCTGCTTAAATGAAAGAAGTTGCAATCCTTCCTGAATATGTTAATTGATGGCATCTGCGTGGTGTGGTCTTATTTTCCTTTGTCCCGATAGTTTGACAACTACAATGAAAACCCTGTAATACAAACTCCTGTCCCCTGTTAATTTATTTCAAATACCATCTTGGCTGCTGATTGAGTCAGACTCCTTTAACGTTTACTCACCTCTCTACATTAAAGCTTTAGTCGCCTCTAATGCCAGCTGTCTGTCCAGCTGTGTGATGTAAACATCACTGATGGCACGCGCTGTGATGTAAACATTATGCATACCATACAGTATAAAGGATGAGGAGAAGCAGGAACATTTGAGGCAATGGTAATAGAGGATAAAAACTGTACGGTATGGGAACAAAACATGGCACTCTTGTCAGTGGTTTGCACAAATAATGCGGAAAGAAGGAGGAGTATGCAGTATGTACTGTATACTGTACTGCGGTCAGCAGAAGGCCAATTCGAAAACAGCCTGTTAAATCTGATATAAGATATCTCGGTTTGTCATGATGAAAGAGGATTTGATGTATTCTAAGTGAAAACAAAATTACATCTGTATTTGGTCTGTAGAAGAACTTTTTGTCTTTCAAAGCATCATGTGACAAAAGACTGTACTAAACCAACACAGACATGATAAAGAATTCAACAAAATGTAAGATTGCAGGATAATAAATTTGCATGGGCGCTGCATAATTATTTCCCCAACACCTGCTGACTAAGAACATATTGCTTTCTTAAGACTGGCATCAGTATCATCTTCTTTTGTGTGCAAAAGAAGACTTTTGAGTTTAAACAACAAAAAGTGCTGCTCAGCACAGAGTCACATTTTAGTCACAAAGTTTCTGAGTGATTTAACACCAACACAACTTCTCTACTTGTTAAAGACATGAGGCTAGTTTTGAGTTTTTCTTGTTCCATGACTGTATGAATCCCAAACTGAAGAGTCCTTTGAACTACCACGTCTTTAATCTAGGAAGCATTTTATCTCAGTGTTTTTTTTTCTTTCGAGGATATTCTGATGAAGACTTTGTGCTTAACATAAATTCATCTCAAAAGACTGAAGCAGACAGGACAAGGACAGGATTCTCACAGGGTCTGTATCAGGTCTTGTTGTATTTTTTTTTATTTCTATTATGTACTATAGTGTTCTTTATCAGCCAACTGGTGTGTTTTTCCTCTTTAAGCTCAATAGCTGTTCTGTAAAAGCAAAAACTAACTTAATATTTTTGAATGAATAAAATGTCTTTCTGCAGTTATGAATTTTGTGAAATGACGTGTTTAAACTTGAAATTTGGAACAAATGTTTTCAACACAATGATGCAACATCTGTCTCAGAGGACTTGAAAAAAGGTGAAGAAAAGATTAAACAATGTGAAACGACACAAGTCTGAATTAGTGTAAAAAAAAGTAGTCGAAAAAGATTGAAAGCAAATGTTCAACTGAGGCCTTATTCACTTTGCACAACTACTTCATATTATCTTTGGCTATCAACAATACTTTTTCTTTTATTGTTTGTCACATGCAGTCTTGTAATTCCCTCATATGCAGTAAGAAAAAATTTAAAAATCATAATGTTACCATCAGAGAGCTATCATCAACCCACCGTGATTGAGAACATTGGTGTGAAAAAAAAACTGTGTTTGAAGCAGCTGAAACTCAGGCCCATGTGGAAACTGCCTTCAGCTTTGACCATTTAGATGAAGGAGGTGGTTTCAATATCAAAACAGTAAGAGTTTGCTGTCAGTTAGACTGAAACAGGTCCAATCAGTAATGGGCTGTCTAATTTTTCTGGTTGCAAAAGAAGTGGTCTGATACTGTTAAAAAACACGGTGAAGAGAATTTGATGAATTAACATATTTATCACCTCCTTATCTAATGTAGATTTCCCCCAATACCATCTAAACAGTAAATAATAATTGTGATCTATAAATATAATTGTGCCTGTATTCAAAATCAAATTCAATCTTTTATTTTCTTTGGGGATATTTTTTCACCATAAAACTCAGATCATTTTGTATTTTTGTGAATACAAACCTTTGCAAGAAAATATTTAATTTTCAGTGAAATGGATGATTAAAAGTACTGAACATTTCCAATAAAAGAATATAAATCCCTGTAGCAGCTGAGCCCCCTTAAAGGTCTGACCATGACACCGCCCCTGGCATACGGATGAACACGGGACATAAAGGAGTTTCACCTCAATCAACTGCTTGTTTTTAACCTTGAGATTCATTTTACATACGGCATGATAACGGTAGATATGCAGAGTGTAATACGATATGTCTTGTATGAGATATTTTGGAGGATTTTTTTAAAATCAGCTTTTATTTTGATAGCCAACGTTTGTGTCCGTTTCCTCGTTTTGTCTGGATGGGGTTTGTGACTGTTACAGTGCGTCACTTAGTTTGTCATGGACAGGGAAAACTTCAGCTGGGTGATAATATGTAATTAGTAATAAATTATTCAAGAGTTAGATTTGATAGCCTGCTGTCAAAGCTAATAACCACAAAGCACACCGCGACTGGAAACTCAACATGACTGAGGAGCAACAGGTGATACAACAGCAACGGCCGCCTTACATAGCAACACAACACAGTCAGGGTTACTGGTTAATTACACGGTTTTAATACACTTTACTTAATGGTGTTTGCAATAATTTGATAAATTAGATCATATTAATTAGCCTATGGCGCAAACTAAGCGAGCATTAGTTTTAGAGTAAGAGTACAGTTTGGACACAACTTAGAGAAGTGAATCATTCTTCTTTTTATTCAGGAGCTGCTGGTTCTCCTGCTTGGTGATTAGTTTGCCCTGGAGCAGATCTGTAATGAAGCTGATGAAACAAGAGGACAAGTGGACCTGAAGACACAGGAGATCATGGAGACAGAGAGGGAGGAGATGGAGAAACAGCTTCCTACTCAGGACAGCACAGACCCACAACATGTGAGTCATAAAAAAGGACTTTTCCTCTGACAAACACAGTAATAAATGCTTTTTCATTAATCATAGTTTCCATGACAACATAATGTATGTAACTGATGGTAGGACAAGGCTTCAGAACTTATCAAAGCTTGTTAATAGTGTAAGACGCTGAATATCAACATACAGAACAGCCTCAGGTGATCCTCACAGACTTAAAATTTACAGAGAATGAGGCCCAAATTACGAAATGTGGAACTGCTTTCCATGAAGAACTGAAGAGAAGAAAAAAATCAGGCTTCTTCCTGCTTGTTCCTATCGAGAAAAATCAGTATGTCCACATGATTGAGCACACCAGGGTCACAGTCAGTCTGACAGCAGGAAACACAGAAAGCTCTCATGTAGGTACCTCATTGAAAATCGAACATAAACATTCATATTTGAGCACATTAAAAAAATCTATCACTCACAACTTCATTCACTGTTAGCATCCCTATTAAAGGTGAGATGTGCAGAAAAAAGATATTAAACTTTTCATAGCAGTCAGACTGTTGATTGAAATGGTGCCTGGCTCACTCTCATCATTGAAGTTATGGTGGCCTGAGAGGACAAAAAGCTCCTGTGATGAATGAGAGTGAATCCTCTATTGGTGAAGTTATGAAGTTATATTGCGCACAACTGCTCTTTTTCTTCTTCTTTATGCTATTGATGTATGTTAATATGCACACATACACACACAAACACACACAATAAAAGGTAACTTATTACTTTCAAATTAAATCTAAGCATAGTAAAAGTAAAACATACAGCTACAGTTACACCGGTGTAAACATCCAACAACCTCTCCTTTGTATTTTTCTTTTTTAGACACAAATATGATCAGTGCAGATCAGTGGCGGCTGCTGGTCTTTCAAGGAGGGGAAGCTCATTTTTCTGGCCTACATCATAATTGTATTTGTTTATTAGTATGTAACAGAACAGAGTCGCCAAACACAACGGCAGTCGTTTTTAACAAAGACAAGAGTCGCTGAGGATCGGTAAGGTCTCCGGAGCAGTTAAGAACAACGGAATGAATAACTTGGAAAATGCTCTGGTAGATGTTTTATTCTTCAAGATCGCTGATTCGCTTGTTTAGCTGTCAATCAAAAAAGGATTTCACCTCAGACAGCTCATCCAATCATGGATGCAGAAGCTTGGAGTCCGGGAGAAAGTCGGGACCGCCCTCTCGCCATAGAACTCCAGTGAAGCTGGGCTTCCGATGGGCGGGACAAAGCCCAGCATTTATCCAATGAGCGTCTAGTTTCGCTGCTGGAACAACCCACTTTAAGCTTCCACATTGAAGTCAGCAGAAGCCCAGCGTCCGGCTGTTTAAAGCGCTGAGGCGCTGCGAGGATGAATGAGAACGAAGTTATGCCGGTTACCTGTGATTATCAGCTTCTTATCACAGTGTCTGAACAAAAGATGAAGGTTTTCTAGTGCGTATTTAGTTAATGAAATGTACACACAGCAGTACGTATTTCACCACTTTTTCTTTTTTGTGGGGGGTGACATTTTAAGGGAAGCCGAGCTTCCCTTGCAGTCTTAGAGCAATCGCCACTGGTGCAGATCTAAACTCTTTGTTTAGTTTTGGTTGTTTTTATGCTGTTGGATCCGATTTTCTTGTCAGACACTCATAAACTCAGTTGCTGTGTTGACACATTACTGAACCTCACTCTGCAGTTATGGAGGTTATAATGTTTAATCATTCAGCTGGTTATCTGAGGAAAATACGTGTTCCTGGTGTCCTGGTCCAGTTGGCAGCTGGTTAAGTAATGTGGTTCTGTTTCCACCTCCTTCTGAGAGTTTCTTCTCTTTAGAGCCAGATCTGTCTGTAGCGGCTCTTGATGGTGAGGCTGGGCTTGCTGAGTTTGTACATAGTTAAAGATTTCCTCAGTTTTGGATCTGTCACAGTGCTCCATTTTTCCTCTTTACCTTAAAACAGAACAAAAAATGGTGTTAGCTGCTTCCTAATACTGCCTTTGACAGACTCTCTGAAACTCCAATTCCTATTCAAAGTCCTATTCTTTCCATAAGGAACAGTGACAGCAAATATGACTGTCAAGTTTTGGCTTAGTACATAATACTGTCACTGAGTCACAGTGGGTCTGTTAACATGGCTCCTTTTGGTCATCGTTTATTAATCAACATCAGTAATCGACATCAGTATCTGTATCTTCTTCTACATCTGAATCTGCCGGTGTGCAAGGGGCTCTTCCTCACTGTATTGGTTGGCACAAGTTTGTAATTTGCACAGGTTTGTGCACTTCAGCCCATTGCTGAAACAGTTGCAGTCTGGTGGTTTGTATGTCCTCACACACTTGCAGGATAGCAACTGCAAGACCGAAGAAGTAAAGTAAATGCAGACTAATAGCATTATAATAACACAACTTTAATATGACACTGACATGTTTTCAATGCAGGAACTCAATATACAATCATCCTGGCTGGAGCAGGGCAAGAAGACATTAGCAACAAAATAAGATCTACTGATGTATACACTCTACACAATCATCTGAGAAAACTCCAATTCCAATTCAAAGTCCTATTCTTTCCATAAGGAACAGTGACAGCAAATATGACTGTCAAGTTTTGGCTTAGTACATAATACTTTCACTGAGTCACAGTGGGTCTGTTAACATAGCTCCCTTTGGTCATCGTTTATTAATCAACATCAGTAATCGACATCAGTATCTGTATCTTCTTCTACATCTGAGTCTGCCGGGTGTGCAAGGGGCTCTTCCTCACTGTATTGGTTGGCACAAGTTTGTAATTTGCACAGGTTTGTGCACTTCAGCCCATTGCTGAGACAGGTGCAGTCTGGTGGTTTGCATGTCCTCACACACTTGCAGGATAGCAACTGCAAGACCGAAGAAGTAAAGTAAATGCAGACTAATAGCATTATAATAACACAACTTTAATATGACGCTGACATATTTTCAATGCAGGAACTCGATATACAATCATCCTGGCTGGTGCAGGGCAAGAAGACATTAGCAACAAAATAAGATCTACTTCTAAGATCAGTCTGGTGGTTTGCATGTCCTCACACACTTGCAGGATAGGAACTGCAAGACCGCATCTGGTGCTGGGGAATCACGCATCCACTGTATTTCCAGCTGCCCTTCGTCATTTATGGTCCACCCATGGTCCTTGGGGCTTGGTACAGATGGCTTGGTATGAAGAGACCGTCTCCAGATAGCAACCTGGTAGTTGGCACGAATCGGTTGCATTAATACCCAATCCTGACATGGTGTAAGCTGGCTGGACTCAACTTTAGCCAAGGTCCTGCATGAAGGTGGTGATAGTGAAAAGATTGACATTGTCTTTGACGTTTACAAGGACATGTCAATCAAAAATTCAGAGAGACTAAACAGAGGTGCAGACATGGGGATCCAGTTCAGAAACATTGTTTCTGGCCACAATATTCAGCAGTGGAGGAAACCTCTCTGCAGCCCTGCCAACAAAGCCAGTCTCATCAAGTTCTTGGTGGAGGAATGGAGTTTTTCTCAGATGACTGTAAAGAGTGTATACATCAGTAGATCTTATTTTGTTGCTAATGTCTTCTTGCCCTGCACCAGCCAGGATGATTGTATATCAAGTTCCTGCATTGAAAATATGTCAGTGTCATATTAAAGTTGTGTTATTATAATGCTATTAGTCTGCATTTACTTTACTTCTTCGGTCTTGCAGTTGCTATCCTGCAAGTGTGTGAGGACATGCAAACCACCAGACTGCACCTGTCTCAGCAATGGGCTGAAGTGCACAAACCTGTGCAAATTACAAACTTGTGCCAACCAATACAGTGAGGAAGAGCCCCTTGCACACCGGCAGATTCAGATGTAGAAGAAGATACAGATACTGATGTCGATTACTGATGTTGATTAATAAACGATGACCAAAAGGAGCCATGTTAACAGACCCACTGTGACTCAGTGACAGTATTATGTACTAAGCCAAAACTTGACAGTCATATTTGCTGTCACTGTTCCTTATGGAAAGAATAGGACTTTGAATAGGAATTGGAGTTTTTCTCAGATGATTGTATAGAGTGTATACATCAGTAGATCGTATTTTGTTGCTAATGTCTTCTTGCCCTGCACCAGCCAGGATGATTATATATTGAGTTCCTGCATTGAAAATATGCCAGTGTCATATTAAAGTTGTGTTATTATAATGCTATTAGTCTGCATTTATTTTACTTCTACTTCTAAGTCAAAAAATATCCTTAATTTAGACCTTGATTTAGACCTGACAATTGGCTAATTGAAGCTTATATATACACACCTGTATTAGATAAATTACTTGGAATACTACTTAGGGGGTTACTACAAGTCTCTATGACTAGCCAATAGTTCAAACACACCTAAATGAGAGGTTAAAATGAAAGAAAGCTCATTTTGAAGGAAGGCGATTTTTCATTTTTGAACAGCTGCACTCTATTACTTTAATGAGTGATAACTACAATGAAGCTACCAGTTACCAAGGTCTATCCTATAAAAACTTATTGTAGGGATGTATAGCAATAAAAAAATCACAACCAGAATTTGCCCACCCAGGTGGTACCGATATGTGAAATTTTGGTTCTTGGCTCAAGTGCTATGATACCTGAAAGAACTGCTCCACCATCAAATTGGGCCACTCCCACTTCATCAACTCATTTAATTAGACACAGGTTTGATTCATTTATAGAAAAAAGCAGTGTGACCCAAAAAGAGTATGACTTTTAATGTGCTTTTGACTGTCTGTGTTGCTTTTGGAGTTAACAAAAATTCGCCTATTGAGGAAAATAACAAAATGAGAAAAAATATAAAAAGCTACTCCTATGAAAAGTCTATCATATTTTAATTTACTAATATTGACCCTAATAACAATTTAGTATATGTGAGGTTTTGCCCACCCAAGTGGTACCGACATCTGGTCCGGCTCAAGGACTAGGAGATTCTCTGGAAAAAAAACAGGCATCTATCCCATTACTTCTTGCGTGTTAAAGGTGGGGTAGGCAGGATTCCATCAAAGAAGCACCTTTTTGTGCTGTATATACTGTACAAAAAGGTTTTAATATCAGTCAATAGCTATTAGCTACAGTGCCTTGAAAAAGTATTCATACCCCTTGAACTTTTTAACCTTGTTTCACTCTACAACCACAAACTTAGAAGTATTTTATTGAGATATTTTGTCACAAACCAACACAAAGTAGCACATAATTGTAAAGTGGAACAACAATGATACATGCTTTTCAAAAATTCAAACAAATAAAAATCTGAAAAGTGTGGTGTGCATTTGTATTCAGCTCCCCTGTGTCAGTACTTTGCAGAGCCACCTTTCACTGCAATTACAGCTGCAATTCTTTAGGGTACATCACTACAAGCTTTGTACATCTAGAGACTGAAATTTTTGCCCATTCTTCTTTGCAAAACAGTTCAAGCTCAGCCAGATTGGACGGAGAGCGTCTGTGAACAACAGTTTTCAAGTCTTGCCGCAGATGCTCAATGTGGTTTAGGTCTGGACTTTGACTTGGCCATTCTAACACATGAATATTCTTTGATCTAAACCATTCCATTGTAACTCTGGCTGTATGTTTAGGGTCATTGTCTTACTGGAAGGTGAATCTCTTTCCCAGTCTCAATTCTTTAGCAGCCTCCAACAGGTTTTCTTCCAGGATGGCCCTGTATTTAGCTCCATCCATCCTCCCATCAACTCTGACCAGCTTCCCTGTCCCTGCTGAAGAAAAGCATCCTCACAGCATGAGGCTGTCACCACCATGTTTCACAGTGGGGATGGTGTGTTCAGGGTAATGAGCAGTATTACTTTTCTGCCACACATAGCACTTTGTATTCAGTCCAAAAAGTTCAACTTCGGTTTCATCTGACCGGATCACCTTCTCCCACATGTTTGCTGTGTCCCCTACATGGCTTGTGGCAAACTGAAAACAGGACTTTTTATGTCTTTCTGTCAACAATGGCTTCCTTCTTGCCACTCTTCCATCGAGGCCAGATTTGTGGAGTACACGACTTATAGTTGTCCTGTGGACAGATTCTCCCACCTGAGCTGTGGATTTCTGCCGCTCCTCCAGAGTGACCATGGGCCTCATGGCTGCTTCTCTCACCAGTGCTCTCCTTGCTCGGTCTGTTAGTTTAGATGGATGGCCATGTCTTGGTAGGTTAGCAGTTGTGGCATACTTCTTCCATTTTTGGATGATGGATTGAACAGTGCTCCTTGAGATGTTCAAAGCTTTGAACATATTTTTATAACCTAACCTTGCTTTAAAGTTCTCCACAACGTTTTCCCTGACCTGTCTGCTGAGTTAATTGGTCTTCATGATGCTCTTTGTTGACTAGTGTTCTCTAACAAAGCACTGAGGCCTTCACACAACAGCTGTATTTATGCTGATACTAAATTACACACAGGTGAACTCTATTAGCTAATCTGGTGACTTCTGAAGGCAATTAATTGCACTGCATTTTATGGGTATCAGAGTACAGGGGGCTGAATACAAATGCACACCACACTTTTCAGATTTTTATTTGTTTAAAATTTTTGAAAACCATGTATCGTTTTCATTCCACCTCACAATTATGTGCTACTTTGTGTTGGTCAATGACAAAAAATCTCAATAAAATACTTTTGAGTTTGTGGTTGTAGAGTAGGTTTGCCAACTCCCCAAAAAAGAAATAAGGGACACCTCACTGGCAGGGCCTGATTGCCTCCACCCTTTCCAGTATGATGAATTTTCAAGCCCTTTTCTGTGTGTGAAACAATTTAAGTAGATGCATCCCTTTTCAGCTCAATACCGAACGCATACTTTTGTTTCTAAATACGGGATGATTCCGTTTTGTTACGTTTTTCAAGGGACAGCTGGCAACCCTTTTATAGAGTAACAAAATGTGAAAAAGTTCAAGGGGTGTGAATACATTTTTCAAGGCACTGTATAGATGACATGTGTATCCCATTTGGTAATATAATGATATTGCTGTGTTTTGTTATGTCTGTGTAGTAAACATTTAAAATTTTCTGAGTGGCCCGCTCATTCTGACTGTAAACAAAGCTTTTCTCTGCCTCCCCCAACCTGATTGGTTGTGAGGCGGACACTGCTCCCTCGTGTTGTGAGGCATGTTCCATGTCCTCCGATAATGTGCACGACCCCAAACAAAGTTAGCGTGCTACAACATCGGACAGTAACCAACCAGATTGTACGGAAAACACAAGGAAAAAAACAAAGTAAGTACCGGAGACTCTGGTGGAATAATGGGCTTTTAAAACAGAGGTAGACTGGACAAGAGCGAAGAAGCTGGGTCAACATCAGCATAAATGATAAGGAACGCTTCAGAATCTTACAGACCCTGTAACCTTTCTGCTGGATAGGTGAACCACTATAACAAAGTAAGCCAAGTGTAACAGAAGTGTTTCTTGTCAAACGGGACCTGCTGCTTGTTGTAGCGCCGCTAAACTGTTTAGCTCGGGTCCTGGACTATGTCACTTTATCCTAGTCGTAGAAGTCCTGCAAACATCGTTTTTGCTGGTAGTCTGTTGGCATCTGCAGTAGCACCAATGCTTTTTACTTTCACATTGACTGGGCCCCATTTGTAATTATCTGAAGTATTTATCTGCATTATATCTGAATTTAATTGGAACAATAAGAGCGACCAGGAGTGTCTATTTGTGGGTGGGGCTTGCTGGAGCAGAGAGGGAGGGGAGAGGAGGAGCTGAGGGGAAAACTGTTTGGGAGGGGTAGTGTTTACATTTAAGATTTCTCCAAAAAAACTGGCTCTTCCTCAGATTCTGCCTACTCAACCTTTAAGCAAGCACTCTACCATTTGAGCCAGTTCTCTGTCCTGCTGTCATTTTTCACTGCTTCCAGTCATTTTTCCTCCAGTGCACTGACGCCTCCTACCTCTCCCCACATGACCGTCTGCTGTGTATCTTCCAGCCACGTCAGAGTTCACCTCCCTCCCCCTTCATGCTCCTGTTTCTGCAGAGCGTCGTGTTTGCAGCAGGGAGCTGCTCTGTAGCAGAACTCACAAACACACAAGCATTCACAAAATCACAGTGTGGTAAAGATGAACAAGCCGCACTTCCTCATAGAGCTTGTGTTCGGGGGGGGAACTAGACAACTGACTCATTCAGTGTGAGAAAAGGACAGAAAAGTTAAAGGCAAAAAGGGGAAAATCTGCTGACCCAGTGTGCTCTGCTAATCCTTTGTCTTTTGAGCTCATTATTTACTGAGGACAAGTGCCATGCAATGGTCAGGTTATGATGAGAGCAACCTCAGCTGAATCAATCAAAAGCTTCTTCAGGCCTGACGCTCCAATAAAATGTTTTTGTTTTTGATTGAAAGGGCTCAGTATGGTCTGAATATGAACTCTCCCCCTCAAGTTCAAACGTACAGATAAAAAGTTGAGCCTAGAGAATGCGATGGGAAAAGTTTAAAGTGTGAGTTTTTTCCTGAACAACTGCTGTTGTAAATCTGTAGATGTACACTGTGCAGAAACACAACAGCAACAGGTTGTTGTCAGTTTAAGAACATTTGGCTCCTCCTCCTTGGGGAACCCCACTCTGAGGGGCGGGTCCTCACTGCTTTTATTCACTCTGATTGGACAGGATATAAGCTGCTTAAATACAGCTTTGGCTGTGATTGGCTGTAAGAGAGAGATTTCCTGAGAGGATTCAAAGGAAGGTTGGAGAGGGGAGGAGAGGAGGTGAAGTTTGTAACGGAGAAGAGGCAGAGAGAAAGAAAACAGATGTATAAAGGAAGAATATTCAGAACAAGGAAGAGGGGGTGAAATGTTGTTAGCTGTGAACTGGTATGAGTTAAAGAAGAGGAGGAAGGAAATGGAGAACTCGAAGGATGTAATCCAGCAGCCTTGTGTGGTCTGTGGGGGGACTGACAGACTGAACTGATGTGAGTACTCAAACTCAATCTGAGTATAATTAAAACTAAACAAACTACAATCCAAGAGATGCTCTCTCTGAAAACATACGGATATTATTATAGAGATTTGATTCACTTTTTTATGGGTGGGCTGAAACTTTCCCACAATGCACTGCAAAGGAAATGGGAGGGCATCTCTCTGTATTTAGACATTATCCCTTAGATGCAGACATACAGACACTGTAAATCCTGACATTTGTGCTTCAAAGTGAAACGTCTCCAGAACCTTTTTAATAAACTGTGATAAGATGTGAATCAGACAGTCATGCTCCTTGAGGACAAACTAATAACACTGATTTTCTGACTTCTCAGCTTTATCATTATCAAGTTGATGTTTAAACATGCCCAATAGGTTTGGCTTTATTCGCTGAACTAACAATTTTCACATCAACCTTAGTTTGGCTTAGTGATGACTGCTTGTTAGCTAATGCTAAGCATCCTAATAGTCCAGTGGCTATCAAGAAGATCTGCAACTCAAGATCTGAAACGGTGCAAATTCATCATGCAGAAGTCTGACATGACTGCAACGATGTAAATACATTGCATATAAAGGATGTGCTGCAAAAATGCTGAAAGAACTGCATTAACGGCAAACATTCTGTCACGGCTTCACCCAGAGGTGAGACATCTCTTCAGTGGTTACTCAGAGGATTCAAAGTCACCAGGACAAGACCCACTGTACAGACAAGGATCAATAAATAACAAAGTGAAGAGAAACTTGTCAAAATATGACATGAGATACTACATTACTCAATAGAGGGAATTTGTTTTCTCTGTTCTAAATGTTGGTTTAATTAGCAGACTTAAAAAGCAGCTAAAACCTGGTTACATCCAAACACAATTATCTTAAAATTGTGTGCTCCAAAAGTCCTCACCTAAACATGAACAAACAGCGATGTGAAAAATGAGGATCGGTGTTCAAACATGAAGTCACAGTGGTCCCTTTCTCTGCTGCAGATACAGGAGTCCTCTTATGGATACAGAAGCACAGAGGGGGAACAAGGAGGGTGGTGAGGGGGTCATAGACTTTGGCTCTCATAGGAATGCATGGAGGGGAATTAGCTCAAATGTAAGAGCGCTCGCTTAGCATGTGAGAGGTAGTGGGATTGATGCCTGCATTTTCCATATCATATTTAGCCCTTTCTTTCCCCAGAATAGAGACCTAGATATGGTAACTAGAGCTGCTCTGATTGGTTTTTCATTTGCTCCAGTGTCTTAAAATAAGTTGTGTTTAAACTGAGAAAGGAAAAGTGATCAGTGTCATCAGTGTTGCTGTTTTGAGTGCGTACTTAACTTTTTCAGCAATCACTGCTCTGTATTTATAGGTTACAGTGTATTTACTCCAAATGTGTCCAATCTGCACTGAGGTTGGGACAACATGTTTGAGTGACAGCTCCAACGCCAGACAGTGAAAACAAGCAAGGGTAAAAAGGGTCTCATGGAGAATGCGGGCATCGATCCCGCTACCTCTCGCATGCTAAGCGAGCGCTCTACCATTTGAGCTAATTCCCCTCCTTCCAGCTGTCACTGCTCGGGTCTCTCAACACAGCCCTGACTCCCCCGACCCCTTCCCCAGCTGATTCTGCCATAGTTTTGTGCCTCCAACAATACATCTGGTTCTAATGCAGAGTGAAAGTCTACTGGTCATTTCTTAACCTTTCTCTTCAATTCTTGATTGAACCCAGTAGACAGTTTATGGGGACACAGTTTCAAACTTTTTATCAGAAGCTCTTTTTGGGTTTAAGATAGAACTTTAAGACTTCTGAGATATTAATGTTTACCACACAGTTGATACCTGGGCAGGCCACTCAAGCATATTCTCAGCTGCTCACGTCAGTTCTCTAATAGGTACAAGATCACTATCCTCAATCCGTTGTTTAAATAAACTCTTGCTAATCACTGCATGCACCTACAGCATTATTTCTGAACATCATATTACCATAATGTAGAACTGAAAGAAAGACTGATTCAATAACACTTTTCCAACAACAGGAACATTTGATCTGTTTGTATAGAAGAGTTGATGATCTGCTGAAGTTGGCAAAAAGGATTCTGTATGGATTTAAAAGTAAAGGTTTATCAGACCAGACACAAAGATATTCATATGAAAGGACTCTTTCATAAGTACATACCTGAGTTTGGGTGATTGTAAACGGTTAAAATCAACTTCTCTTGCCATGGAAAGAGCATTTTTTTAGATTTGCTAACATTAGGCACCAGGTACAAGACTGATCAGTGCGTTTTGGAGGGCATTAAAACAGAATGGTTACTTCTCAACATCGAGCACTGTAGAGTCAGAAGAACAAAATATATTGGGGTCGTCTGTATAAGGATAGTTATTATAATCATTAATAGAGGAGGCAATGTTATTGATATTGATAGTAATTTAACTGGGCCCAGGACTGATTTGATCATGATAGAAACTAGGGATGAAACAATTATAGATTTTGACTGTACAATTATAGTCTGAGGAATAATCATTGTTTCACAGTTATCATGATTATTATGCATTGATTAATTTGACAACAACAATCAAATAAACATTCTTCAGGAATTTTAAATGTGTTATTTATCGCTGACAGAAATAACAGTAATCAAATGATACAGTAAAAATAGTAAATATAGATTAACAAAAGTCCTTTGAAATTAAATAAAAGTAGCCTCTAATCTGTAAACAACCCCCCACCCCCGTCATAATGGTTCGATGGCAAGCCACCCACCTCCTCACATAAGATGTGTTTGACCCATTGAATTTCCCTTCAGGGATCAATTAAAGGTGGGGTAGGCAGGATCTGAGGAAGTCCCAGTTTTTGGGAGAAATCTTGACTGTAAACTCTACCCCTCCCAAACAGTTTTCCCCTCAGCTCCTCCTCTCCCCTCCCTCTCTGCTCCAGCAAGCCCCGCCCACAAATAGACTCCTGCTCGCTCTTATCGTTTCCATTAAATTCAGATATAATGCTGAAAAATACTTCAGATAATTACAAATGGGGCCCAGTCGATGTGAAATTAAAAATCATTGGTGTTACTGTAGATGCCAACAGACTACCAGCAAAAACAATGTTTGCAAGACTTCTACAACTAGGATAAAGTGACATACTCTGGGACCCGAGGTAAACAGTTTAACAGTGCTACAACACGCTACAGCAGGTCCGTTTGACAAGAAACACTTCTGTTACAGACACTTGGCTAGGGTCCGGAAGACCCCAAAGCCTCCTCCATAGTTTATGCTCCATTGATGATGACCCAGCTTTTTAGCTCTTGTCCGGTCTCCCTCTGTTTTAAGCGCCCGTTATGCCGCCGGTATTTATTTATTATGTTTTATTGCTTGTGTTGGCAGTCGTGGCTGAAAGGAGGCGATTCAGACAATTTTTTGTACTTTCTGGTTGGTTTCTACTGTCCAATGTTGTAGCACGCTAACTTTGTTTGGGCTCATGAACGACACGGGAGAGCAGCGTCTGCCTCACAACCAATCAGCACTAAGGCGCAGTGTCTACCTCACAACCAATCAGGTTCGGGGAGGCGGAGAATGGCTTTGTTTACAGTCAGAATGAACGGGCCACTCAAAAAATTTAAAAATGTTGACTACACAGACATAACAAAACACAGTGATATTGTGATATTACCAAATGCCCTCAAAAACTAATAGCTATTGACTGATATTAAAAGCTTTTTCGTATATACACCACAAAAAAAGATGCTACTTTAATGGAATCCTGCCCACCCCACCTTTAAGTTCTTCTTCTTCTTCTTTAACTGCAACTTTTTTAGGGGCAGGTGTTGCAGATGTGTTATCTGTCGTCACAAAGGCCTCCCTGGTCATTCTTGGCATATCCAAAATGCTCCCACAGTGCTGACTTCAGTCTTTTCTTTGGTTATCACAAAGCTTCGAGGCTGTGTCCTTTTGCCTTTGCTAAGCTAATGTAGCGTAGGCTTTAGATATGGCATAGCCTCTATGTCTCTTGATAGACACAGCACTGTCAGTACTAACACTTAAACACAATAACACTTTTTTATTGAACCCTGTAGTAACTGGCTGACATCTCTGTCAGGCTTATGTGGCCTCCAGGTTATCTAGTCTGACTCAGCTGCTGTCAACCATGAGTGGGAAGCAGAGTGAGCTTGAGGGTCGCCTGAGCGACATGTTGTCACGCATTGCCATGGAGACGGAAGAAATAAAAGAGCTGGAGCAACAGCTGACTGATGGTAAGGTGACCACTATCCATTCATGAAATCTCTTTTAAATTGGAGCCCTTTGATTGGCTGAAAAATGTTTTCAAAGGTGTGTCATAAATGTGTGCTCTGTCGTCTCCTCCTGCTGCAGGTCAAATTTTGGCTAATGAAGCTCTTCAAAGGGACTTGGAGGGAATCATCTCTGGACTTCAGGGGTATCTGAGGGGACTCAGGGAGCAGGTGTATAAACACTCCTATTTAAGGATCTATAGTTTTTGGCACTACCACTCTGGCTTCATCATTCAGCTCCTGAGGTTTTTCTTGGTTGAGTGATGATGTGATGTCTGTAAACGCAGTCCTGTTTGTGTTTCAGGCTCGCAGTGCTCAGCAGCAGGTTCAAAGTCTGCAGGCTGAAAACAAGAGTCTGCAGCTACATCTGGAGGTGACTCAAAGACGCTGCAGTCAGCTGGAGGACACCACCAGAACACACAGACAGGTGTGTGCATGCAGGTGACAGGAGGAGAAATGGTGCAGTGTTATACTGTGTTTTTCTATCAAGAGCATTTGTTCTGTTTGTCTTTTTTCAGGACATGTCCATCCAGCAGGAGGAGCTGACTGTTTTACGGATGGAGGCCCAGACTCTGAGAGAAAGGCAGCTGAAAAGCAGCAGACAGCAGGTTGAGCTAGAGGTGGAGCTTCAGCAGCTGAGGGAGGAGTTAACTCGACAGATCAGACAGGGACAGGTGACTCTTAAATTTAACTGTCTACCATTACTCAATAAACAACTCAGTGCTCCTGGTGCGTATTAGTTTTTGTCTTTGAGTATCTGCATGCAGTCATATGTAGAAGTAGAATCTTGAACATCATAGCTTGTTAATTTTAAGTGCAACAAACCAGATCAGAGCTGTTTCCAGATCTTCCTGGAAGATCTGTTGGGTTACAAAAGACAGTCCCAAAGACTTTTATCCAGCTGATAAACACAATGAAACTGTTTGTATGTAATTTTTTTTGTTTTGTGTGGTTATAGTTGCAGCGTGATGCTCTTCAGGCTGATGTTGACAGGGAGAAACAGACCAGAGTGATTAGAGAGTCTCAGCTGCAGTCGTTCATCGTCACCCTGCAGGTCAGAGAGCCAAGTTCTTTAATCTTCAAAATCAGAACTTAAACCAGCTGGAAAAGGTCAAGAGGGGCTCACACTGAAATTCATAAAACACATGTCTGTGTGCAGGATGAGAAGGAGTCTCTCCAGCGAGTTAAAGAGAGACTACAGGCCCAACTGGACGAGACCAAAGCCCAGTTAAACCAGACTGCAAACCAGTTCAAAGACAGCAGGATCCAGCTAGATCAGAGCAGACTTAAGCTGGACCAGCTCACAGCATCCTTGTTGGATTCTCAGGGGGTCCAGAGTGAATCTGATGAGTTTGATGGAGGCAAATACAGGTACTAGTACTTGAAACCTGGTATTGTTTTTGTACCCTGGTTAACATATTTTATTGGCCAACAGGTTTTCTCTGCCTGACTGTTTCACTTTAACGACCTTGTTGGAGCTGGTTGGTGTATTCAGCCCCTCCAGGAAGGAAATTCTCTTATTTCCCTTACTCAGCCAGTTCTTTGACAGTAAAACATTGATCCCCAAAGAGCTGCTCTGTTGTAGAAACATTAGAGGTTTGACATTACTGCCTTTGTTGTACTTTGTTAATGTTTTTCCAGACAGCTGCACGGCAGAGACTTGCTTTATTTTCCATTTGGTCTGTGTTTCAAAGTCATCCACCATGACTGAATACCATGAGCTACGTTGGATGCAGTACACTTCAGTTTCTGAGTTTCACCCACACCAAAACCCTCCAATGTGGATGGGATTTGAATCCACACGTGCAGAGCACAATGGATTAGGATTAGCAGGCCATCACCTTAACCACTCAGACAAAATTGGGGCAACAGGGACTGAAGGTGCAGCCAGCTTGTCATACTTTTAATTTTCAATGGCTCTATCATTTATGGGACTTTGTCTGGACATCATATTGTAGGTTAATATGCTGTAAACATCTCATATCTAAGCAGCTGAGTGATATTTGTCATAGTAAACACAGTTATTTTGTTGTCCAAGATGTGGATCCTGTTGGTGAGCCAGACAGCCGAGCAGAGAGTGAGATAAAATTTGACCTTTGAAACCAGAGCAGGAGAGTCACATGACTCAAAGGTCAGGAGCAGGCGTGTGTCAGCTGGCTGAGTAAGTCAGCCCACTGCTGACCAAACTACTGAGTGTGGGACTTTGTTTGCTGTCAGTAAGGTCTCTGGTTAGTTAAAACAGGTTAGCTCTGAGTCCTAAATCACTGAACATATTTCCAGAGTGGAAAATCGTTCTGAGAGAGCGGGCATGGATCCCACCATCCCTCAGATGCTAAGCAAGTGATCTGCTATTTGAGCTAATTATTCTGTACTACCATAGGCCTCCAACAGGTCAGCAAGAATTTAATAGTAAAATCCTCAGTATTGTTTGTTTAACGTCTCAGTTCCTCAGGTAGAAAACTAGATTGCTGTTTTCCAAAGACAAAGAGATTAATTTGAAAACAGGGAACTTCCTCTGTTCACCCTCAGTTACAGATGTGATGGGTTATGACTTATGTGCACAAACAGTCAGTAGTTTTTTTTATGTAAAAATAAGATATTTACATTATCGGATGAAATCGAAAAGTTTTCTTTTGGAAGAGGGAGCAGTCATATCATTTGCAGGTGTTGTTGTCACCTGCAGTTTTTACAGTATTTAAGTCTTTTCAGTCCAGTTTGATTTGATCAGCCAACTTGATCTCTCAAGGGCAATTCAACAGCCTACCTCTGAACACTTTTTATAGGGGTAAATACTGAAGGTGTTCTCTGATCTCTACCCCTCTGACCAGAGTGTAAGTTTGGTGGTGTGTTCACACACAGTAGAGGGACATGAAAACAAGTCTTCTGGAGAATGCGGGCATCGATCCCGCTACCTCTCGCATGCTAAGCGAGCGCTCTACCATTTGAGCTAATTCCCCTGTGGTTAGATGGGGGAGCAAAGATTCTCTCTTCAAGTCACAAGCACCATGCGCAAAACAACTGAATGTTAATACATAAATCTATCTTTAATGGATTCCTAATTGCTTCTCAAAGGAGAATACTTGCCTTTTCCCACCTAATGCATTTTTTTGTAATGCATGTGATACCTGCTATACCTGCTATGGCCGTTTGTATGCAGGAGCATGGCTGATTTGACCCACAGGAAGGCAAACTATAACTGTTAGCAAAGAGGCTAAAGGCACTAAAGCTTCAGGTTGTTGTGTACATTCTTTCTAATCTAAGGTAGAAAAGTGAAGGTGGTACAGAAACATTCAGCTCTGATCGAGACACTCTAAAGTCACCAGTGTTTATTCATTAGACATTAGACCACCAGTAAAACTGATGAAGTGTATAATCATAAAGGTTGCTGCATACAAATGGTGTGTCTGTCTACTGTCCTGTCTCATCATAGTCCTGTCAGTCCTGAGGACCTGTGGTCCAGGAGTGTAGAGCAGCTCTACAGAGTGATCGAGCAGAGCAGGACCTGCAGGGACAAGCCCCAACAGATGGCTCAGCTGGAGGCCCAGGTGATCTGTGGTGTGGAGCAGGATCAGGAGTCCAACTGGGGGCAGAAAGAGGAACTGAAGAGTCTGAGAGGCAGACTGGAGAAGTCTCAGAGCAGAAACAGACATATTCAGCAGGAACTGGTGAGTGTAAACCATCTGATTTTAACAGCCTCCAAAAAATCACTGACCCTCTCTGGAGGACAGAAAGCTATGGGATGTCAGGAATCACACAAAGTTTATCTCCTGAATGCTAACAGTTTGATAAAACCAGTGGATTTTAAAGTTAGTTGTTCCATTATACCATTTTACTTCTGGAGCTAATATTGTAAACCTAATATTGCAAACTTAACAATCAGCGCTTTCACATTAAGTATATGAAAGCACTGAGGGGGCATCATTCCCAAACACAGAGTATAAAACAATCCCTTCCTTTTCCAGGTATATTTCGAGGGGGACCAACTTCTCTGACATCCCAAAAATCTGAACACATGTTGCACAAACATACCAGTACTTAATCGTTGCTGTGATAATGAGTTATTGTGTGTTTTTTCTAAAATGATGATATTTGTTTATACTGTGCAGGAGGCAAAGCTGCAGCAGAGCCGCGTGCAGCTTCAGGATGTTCTGAGGGAAAGAGACACACTTTTGGGTCAGGTATGTCATGTATCCTTCACTAACATACATAAATCACCTTTTAGAAAAGTTCATTACTCTTCCTTTGCTTCCTTTTAAAAATCATTGAGTTCAAGGTTCAAAGTAGCTTTATGTTCAGTTCTGCAATATGTGTAACACATACAAAGAATTGAAATTGCTTTACTTAAGGGTTCACAGTGCTATGGTAAACATTCAGTCTATAAAGGTTCAGTATAAAAATAAAAAGAATAAAAGTACAAATCAATTGTGAAAATATCAAAAAGAATAGACACACTACAGTCATAGTGTAACACAAGTCATTGATCCTCTAAACACACAATAGCCCTCATTTATCAAGCTTGCGTAGAACTGAGCGCAGATCTGAGTGCAGGATTCATAGTATGATAGGATGAATGTGAGATTTATGAAATGGTTCGTATCTGACCAATCCCAGCGTACGTATGACCGGGTCTTGATAAATGCAGCGGCTGAAATCAATCATCATTAACATGTTTACGCCCTTAAATATTCGTGGTTCAGAAGCCTCGTCCACTGAGGTCAAACATGAAAGAGGAGAAATATCAGAAAGATTAGAAACTATTCCGAGCTGAAAGTGGATATCCTCACATCTGTGGTGGAAACTAACAAGGATTTTCTCTTTGGAAGCATCAAAACTGGTATAAAAGCAGTCCAGAAAACTCCTGTCTGGAGCAGGATTATGGTGGCAGTGAACAGCGCTGCCGCGGAGTAGCGGACAGTGGCTAAAGTTTGAATAAATTATTAGTCAATAGGTTGCTTATGATGATAAATTAATATCTCATACATGCCTCATATTCTTTTTATTTAATCAATCAATCACTTTATTTATAAAGCACTTTTCATACATAAACTTGTATCACAAAGGGCTGTACACGAGAAGGAGAGGATCAGGGGATACAAGATAAAATACAAAATAAAACACAAACTGCAAAAACCCCACCCACCAACCCACCCTCCAAGCCCGCATTTAACAGAGACCCCCCCCCCACCCACCCACACACACACCCACACACACACACACACACACACACAACCATCGGGACACCAAGTCAGGGCTCAACAGGAAGCCACAGAGGACCAAGGAAATGCTATCTTAAACTAAAATGGGGAAACACAGGAGCTGAAGCTAAGCTGATAAAGCATGACAAGATATAAAAAATAAAGTGTAAGATAATAATTCTAGGACTAAAGTGGAGTAAAATACTGAAAAGAGTAGACTAAAAGAGAGGCTAGAGGAATAAAACATTATTGCCATGACATAGGGTACGTTACGCCTATTATTGAAAGTATTTAGTTTTAATTTGTTGCTTCTTTGTAATGTAGAGCAGACTGGAGAGTCTGACAGAGGCTGAACGAAAATAATTATTAACCTCACCAAACGGTGTGTTGCTGCCCCTGAGGCACATTTTTATGGAATTTCTATTGGATTTTTATCACTGAATAAATAGCAAGAGCACTTTCTAAACTTATACTTTACATGTCAGAATCCATGGATAAGGTCCTGTCTCCTCTGTACAGCACCTCTGTGGAGTCTCTCCTCGTTATTGTTCTCCGGGCATCAGGTCCTCATGTTGCACCGGCACAGCCAACGGCACTCCATTCACCAGTGCAACATTGTGCAAACCTGTACCAGCCCAAATGATGTCCCACACCCTTTCAGAAGTGTACAACAACGTCCCCGCTTCTGGGCCAAGACAGAGACACCTGCCTTTTAGGAGTCAAATGCAGCGCTCCACAGTGGCTCGTGTGCATGTGTGCGCAATGTTAAAACAGCGAGTTATCAAATAGGCCTATTCACTAAGGACATAACAAATTTATTTCATTTTATTTACGTCTTAATCTTAAATGGAATCTGGCTGCTTGTGCTTAATGACAGGTTTGAGGTCTGTATATCAATTATTTTGAGACAGACATTTGCTGCACCGTCGCAACTTACATACGCAAGGTGTACGTAAGTTTTCTGCCGTATGCAAGCTTGATAAATGGGGGCCGATAAGTTTTGTAGTGATGAAGGTACAGAAGATAACAACTATATTTAACAGCAGCTGTGCATTATGGGAGTGACTGTCATGTGGTGTGTTTCAGCTGCGTTCACAGAGCAACAAAAACCAGCGAAGCATCCACAAACTGAACGAGAAGCTACAGCAGCTCAGCAGCTCCATGCATGATTCCAATCAGCTGACTGCAGATCAGCTGAAGTCAGCCATTGAACAATTGAGTGATCTGAACCACATGGTGGAGCTGCTTCACACAAACTCTGAGCAGGTAATGTCAGTTCTATGTAATTTTATTTATGTGGTTAATTTAAAAGGCCCCCCTGGGTTGATGAAGTTAATCTCTAATGTCTTATTTTAAAATGTTTTTTTCCATACAGTGCGGTGGCTTTAAGGAGAGCCACATAAAAGCTATTTCTATTGAAAGCTCTCCTGTGGAAATTTCAGTTTGAAATGGTTTAGCGCCCTCTGTGGACAAAGTGATACCTTGACTTTCTTTCCTGTCATGTCTTGTACATACAAAGTGAACCTCTTTTCTTTTGAAGGTCTTCTTTCCTGTTGCAGTGAAATGCGTCACATACTTTGAATATTTGCTGCAGAAAATGGAAACCAAATGCTCCATTGTCTTGAAGGTGGCATTTAAGTTCAGTATTTTATGGGTTTTTATAATGCCGTTCATTTAGCAGTTTACAATCTGCTCTCTTTTGTCTTTCAGTGTTGACAGTTAGTAGATGGAGTGGGGTTTTTTAGTGTCATGTGGCCACTTTTACCTAGTATCAGCGTTAAAAAGTGAAATTATCATGGTCAGTCAGTGTTTTTATGTAAAACATTTGATGGTTGTTTTCATTTAATTCAGATCTAAAAATAGAAAAAAACTGCCTTTGAACCGTCAAAGTTCACTAGAGAATCTTTTCTTTCTGTTTGTGTCAGAACTCAACGGACGAGCACGAGGTCAGCGTCGACTCACCCACACTGAAGTCTGAACACAAACATGACGTAGAGGAGCTGAAAGCTGAGCTGACCAAAGCTCAGAGACACACACACAGACTGAGAAAGAAGCTGGACCAGACTAGGACCAGGACCAGGACCAGGACTGGAAATGGAGGACAGTGGTGCTTCATACCTCCTGGACACAGCGTGAGGCTTTAAAGCTTTTCGTAAAGCTTAAACACTGACACACACACTGATGTTATTCGCGTGGTGTTATCAGCCGTGAGTGTCTGCACATGGCAGTCAGAAACAAAAGTGAAAAAAGTTATTAATAAAAATGGGATAACCCATGCATTATGTGACACTGAAGTTTCTCTGTCTCTCAGGATCCCTGTCTGGATTCTCAGGGGACTCAGGACTCTGGTTTGGGCCTGCATAACCTCACCTCTCCTGAACGGGGGCAACAGCAGGACAGACCGCCCACAGGAGGAGGGTACTGGGTTTACATTCCTCCAGCACACACTGACTCAGGAACAGGTACAATCACATGTTTAACCCTATTTTTACAAAACAGTGGGTATGTAAGTGTAGGTGTAAGTGCAGGCGTCTCCTAACCTGTAAAACCGTCTCCAGCTGCAGCAGCAGAGTGGAGGGACAGCGGAGGAGGCAGTGACGCTGCTAGGAGCCCCAGAAGACACACACCCCCTCCTTCTCCTCCTGTCCCAGATACAGCTGCTCCTGCTGGGCTGTCTGATAGTCACACTCCTGTGGTGGGACCTGCCTGGCTGCTTTATGAATCACCCTCAGCTGTTGTTTACGGCTCTCCAGCAGGAGGCGCTGTGCTGCACTGTAACATCCCAGAACACAAAGACAAGGTGAGGTTGAGTCAAGGAAATCTGGTTTATCTTCCATCAACCACAAAAAAAAAAAAAAAAAACTCAACAAAGTATTCAATTTGTTTTGAGGGTTAATGAGGGATGGATCTGAAAACATCAAGACAATATCATCTTACATCAGCAGAATAATCAAATAATTCAATTGTAGTTGAAAATAACATGAACAAAATCCAAATGGCAGCTAATACAGATATAGCTCAGAGAAGTATGTTATAGTAGTAGCATTTTAAAAACTTCTCACACCACATTTAAATTGATACTGTTGTATTGTCAATTATTTCATAAGAGCTTAGATAAATTTATGCAATCTTCATTAGTGTATTTTTATTTAAGCGTGTGTGTGTGTGTGTGTGTGTGTGTGTGTGTGTGTGTGTGTGTGTGTGTGTGTGTGTGTGTGTGTCAGGAGGTGGACCGGTGTGAGTGTGAGTGTATTCACAGAAAAGCAGAGAGACTGGAAGTAAAGAGGAAGAAACTGCTAAAGGAAACCAGACAACTGCGACGAAGCAGGTTATTCACCCACAGTTTATAACTTCTTTTATGCTAACTGTTTGTTTTTGGTATTGTGTGTGTTGATCCTGTTATTACTTTTATCTTGTACATGCCATCTTCTTTTCATTTTGTTTTAATTTACTTTGAATGACTAAAACAACATCTGTGTTCACAATCTTCCCAAAGATACAACCTCAAATCCAAAAACAACCTGAGACGTCTGAAAAGAGACATGATGGGGGGTAGGGGGACACCGACCAAAGAGGGATGGAGACACAGTTGACTTTTAACAATCAATAAACTGGTCTAAAGAAGAGGAAGAACTTTATTGATCCCTGAAGGGAAATTCACACAGGACCCAGCTCATTATTCAGTGTGTGTGTGTGTGTTTGTGTGTACAGAAGCGTGAGGCAGGTGTGTGATGAGGTGGAGTGTGTGGAAGAAACTCTGCTGAAGAGACGAGCTGAACTTCGGCAGGCTGACAGGCTGCTGCTGGAGGCTCAGAGCAGCATTCACACCTCCAGAGACAAGGTACACACACACATGTACACACACACACACACACACACACACACACACAGAGTAACATTTCTCCCTGTACCTCACTCATGACAAATAATCTGATCCTGCTCCTGTGGTCACTTCAGGCCAGTTCAGCTCAGCAGGAGGCCGACATACTGCTGCAAACAGCTCAGGACAGCGCCATCTGTCTGCTGGAGGCCACACAGCAAATGAGGTGAACTCCTTCTGATCCACCTCTGACCTCCAGACTCAGATAAAGGTTTCTGATTCTTTGTCATCATCTTCATCATTGGCTTTAATTGTCCTCAGAGAGCTGCAGGAGGAGGTGGAGGAGCTGGAGAGAAGGAGGCAGGAAAAGGTGGGCTCTCTGAAGGAGGTGAAGGAGGCACTGAGGAGCAGAAGAGAGGAGTTTCAGAGGTTTGGAACAGAAATACACTCAGCTACAGACAGGTACACAACAGACCATCAGCTGTGAGAAGCTTCTATAGATCAGGACCATAGACAGTATATAGAATGGACAGAGTCTGCCTCTTTACTGAGTGAAACCACCATTTGAACAGCACCCTCTGGTGACGGGCTGCAGTATAGGTCATATATCCCGCCTCCTCCAGCAAAGCTTATGGGGCTGTGGACAAACTTCAGAAATTTATTACACAGAATATATATATATTTCCCCCCCCCTGGTTGCGATGTTGACATGTAGTTTTAGTAAGACTGGTTTGTGCTCAAGTCCTCTTTTTTTCTGTGCAGTTCCATTTTTAAAAGTTATTAGGGGGTTCATGTTTTCTATGATTGACACCTGATACAGCCTATGGGCACATGGGGGATACGCTGTTTGAGCCGAGCATCATGCTAGCGACTCTCGGCGACTCTCCCGCCGAATGCGTACAATACTACTGCGCAGTGTGGGTTTCAGGAAGTGGAGAAAAAAACATGGAATTACCGAGAGCTTTTCGGCTTCAAATCCGTATACTGGTGGAAGGCAGAACCAAGTTGTCCATAATATATACAATCTATGATCAGGACACATTTTGAATAAAGCCATTTATTCAACTCCTGACCCTTGTGTTTGTGTATTTGTGTGTTCAGATTGACTCATGTGCTGTCAGAACTTAAGGAGTCTCAAAAGCATCTGCACTCAGTCAGTTGTCAGGTAACTTTTATCTTTTAAATTTTTTATGTCATCTATTGTTCTCACATAATTCAATGATGTGGCACCAACATACACAGTGTTCAATAGTTTGTTGTAGACTTATTAATTTCAGGAAAAATGAAGACATTATCTTCAAAATGTGCCTCAAAATACAGCAGAATATTTGGCATGTTAGAATATTTGTTACATATTAAAACATGTTACTGGCAAAGATCACCATGTTTATTAGACTGTTATGTGCATGGAATAGTGATATAATAATACATAACTACACATACATACCTACTGTACATAATTACCTTGTATTTTCTTCTTTTTCTCATAATTAAAAACAGCTAGACAGAAATCTGTAAGTGTCATGTAATGATATTTTAGTGTGCCAATATTTTTAAGTCCACATTTATGTTAGCAAATGTTCCTTCATGCAAATTTGTTTTCCTCATTTATGTATAAATTTTTTACAGTTGATCAAACAATAACAACATACTATCAGCATTATATATCAGCCATCAGAGGACCTGCTCCATTATTATCACCACTGTCAGTTGAAGGACTGATACCAGTCAACCACTTTGAGGCTTTACTTGATTGGAATACTTGCCTGGTGTTGTTTTTTTCCAGTCTTAGAAATAATCACACTGGCTGCTGTAAATAAAGTTCAATCCATGAAAGTTGTAATCTAGTAGATAAGATTTAAAGAAGACTTTTCCCCTTTATTCTTCTTCCCATTCTGGACCATTTGTTCTGTGTCTTTTAGCTGATCAGTGAGCAGTTATAGAAAACACGTAACACTTCTGACCTCCTGCAGGTGGAGCAGCAGGAACAGATTTTATCTCAGGAGAAGGAGGAGCAACAAACAGCAGTAAGAAGACTGGAGGAGGTCAGAGAGGAGGAGCAACTACTGCAGAACAAAGTCAAGGTGACCAGAGGGGAGCAGGAGGGATGTTATTGTTCTTTTTACTGCACAGACAAAGGTTTTATCAAAAGTATAAAAAGCTTTCAGTTTGTGACAACCTGTGGGAGCCTGACTTTTACCCCCAAAAATAGACTCCATCCTTCAGAAGCTTTTGATAAGAAAAAGTGAACAAAACAAGACGCCACAAGGTTTTTTTAAGATGCGATACATGTAAATGATTAAAAGAGACAGACGACAAGTTAGTTGTAGTTTAATCGTAGTAAATTCGTCTATCAGCAAACTGTTGTGCGTGTCTGTGCAGGAGCTGTTGGCGCAGCAGGAGGTGCTTTTGAGTGAGCGGAGGTCCACAGTCGTTGCTTTGAAAGAGGAGGAGCAGAAACTGATCACGGTGCAGTCTGATCTCAGCACACACAGAGCAGGTAACAACACAAACACAATAATGAACCACAGCTCTAGTATTGCAAATTGTTTTAAGGTCTAGGGGGTTACCGTCTTCAAGAGGCAGCTCATTTGCACATAAACTAATTTAAGTTAATTAAAGTTATTTGTTTCCAGATTTAAAGCAGGTACTCCAGGAGTTACTTGCAGAGCAGCAGGCACTGGAGGATGTGCAAATCAAACGTACCCACAGTATCGAGCGACTCCACAAGAAGCAGGATCAGCTGGGCAGAATACAAGAAGAGGTGGACAGGACAAAAGAGGAACTGGCAAAGACAAAGGATGAATTAGACGTAAAAAAGGATGAACTGGACAGGAAGAAGGCTGAGGTGAACGAGATGAGAGATGAGCTGTTCAAGGTAAAAGATGAAGCTGACAAGAAAAAGGATGAGCTGGAAAAGATGAGAGAGGAGGCACTGTGGAAGAAGAATGAAGTGGACAGACTGCAGGAGGATGTGGAGGAGAAAAGAGGAGAGCTGACTGAGCTGCAGCAAGAGGTGGAGTCAAAGAGGGAAGAGACAGTGAGACTTTTGATGGAGACAAAACAACAGCAGACAGAGCTGCAGGTGAGCGGGAATGATTGAAGATGCAGGTAGAGATAGATTTTCTTTCTGCACACTCCATCGTTCACAGATGAGATTTGACCTGAAAGCTGAACATCATAAATGCGTTGTGATATGCTGTTAAATTAAAAAGAAACTCAATAGAGTTTATTTCTAGAGCACATTTCAGCACCAGAGCGATTCAAAGTGCTTTAGACAAGACGTAAAAAAATCTTTACAGAGGTCAGAAAAACATTTCAAAGAAAACACTTAAAACTATTCAAATATGACTTTGAAGATCATCGATACAAGGATAAAAAAAAACTGATGAGATTATGTCCAATAAAATGGACATTTAAATAGTTTGTTATGAAAATCAAATAATATTTGATTATCATATTTTGTTTTTGTGCAGGAGGTTCAGGAGGAATGGAGTAAGAGGAGGGAGGAGAGGAGCAGCTTACAGGAGCAGTGTAAACACCTGGAGGCCAGACGCAGACATGCAGACAGGTACGATGAATAGATCAGTTTCATTATAAACATATAAAAACTGTGTGAACATGTGTTGGTAAAAAAGGAACTTCTAATTGTGTGTTTATATTGTAATCTGCATTTCTTTATTGTGTGTCTGCTGGTGTTTCTCAGGAGTCTGTCAGCAGTGGAGGCGGAGCTTATCAAACAGAGGGAGGAGCTTAGTCATCTCAAACAGAAGGTGGACAGAGAGTCAGCAGCCGTTCACACTCAGCTAAATGGTATCAGAACACAGATTCAACTTAACTCACGCCAAGGGACGATTTAGCTGAAGCAGTTTACCAAAAAGCAAGTCTCAACAACTGACAGGGCAGAACATCAGCGCTTAAACTTATGTCTGGTTCGTGTTTCAGAGAACTCTGAGCTGCTGTCTTTGCTGAGTGAACGAGTGGAGGAGAGAAAGAAACAGCTGCAGACTCTGGAGCAGGTAAAAACACACAGAGAGGCTGCTTTCTCTTACCAGGTGAAGTTTCTTCATGATGAATGTTTTTCTGCTCTGAAGGAGGTGAAAGTGTGCAGCGGGCAGCAGGAGCAGAAAGAAGAACAGCTGAAGGAGCTGGACGGACAGATACGACACAAACAAGTAAAATATGTCAACTGTTTGGCCTGATTACAGGCTACATGCTAAGTTTGAATTGATCTGCTGTCAGTAGACTTGTAAGTAACAGGTATAGGGTAGTAATTTTCATACTGAGCAACACTTGGATTAAGCATGAACTGAACTAGTTCCTCTGTTCAGCTCTTCTTACGATCTTTCCTCTCTGTCTGTGTCTCTCTCAGGCATCGTGTGCTGGATTGGAGGATGTTCAAACTGCAGTGTGTCAGCTGGAGGGGAGAGAGCGGCGTCTGAATGCCCAGCTGCAGGAACTAAACCAGATCGGTTAGTCAACACTCTGCTCAGTCATATCAGAGTGTATCTGCCCATCCTCACTCTGGGATCATGTAAGGGTCTCTTCAGGTCACTGAGGCCTACAGAGTAAATACTGAATATTTGATTTATTCTTACTGGTCAGAGAAGGAGCTGAGTGAGAGGGAGAAATGGCTGATCAGAAAAGAGGAGGAGCTACAGAGGAAAGGGAAGGGGCTTTTCGAGAAAGAAGAACTGCACAAAAAAGTTGAGGTAAATCATTAAAATAATAAATAACAAACCAAATCATTTAGATTTTCTTTAAACTCATTTCTTCTCAACAAACGTTTTGCTGTGTTTTTGTGGGATAAGGATTTCAGCAGGAAAGAAGAAGAAGATGAAGAGGAGGAGGAGTCATTCTACCTGTCTATAGCTGGACTCAGATCAGACTTCAGTACAGAGGTGAGTCCTGGGTCCTGGACAGCAAACAGGATATAAAGTTATGGAGGAAATTTCAGGGTTCAGTTGAAAAGTATAATATCATGGAGGTACAACCGTTAGTTCTCATGATCCTGGAGATGATAAACGAGGAAAGGAGACTGACAGGGACCCTCCATCCTACATATAAATATTGTGGAAAGAAAGATTGTGCCAAAACTCTTGACGGTTAATCTTCTTGCCTTTTTATACTTTGATAAAGGAGAAGAAACCAAGCCTAAATACATCACTTATCATTAGTTTCAGAAGTGTTACATGATTTCTATAACTCTGCTCACTGATCAATAAAACTCTGACCAATACATATGTATTGTTTTTGGTACAGAGACTTTGACTGGACCAAACTGCTCTGAGTGAACTGTCACTTTGTCTCTGATCTGTCACTCAAAATTGGAGTAATACAGTAACAGGCTGAGGGGCACAGAGTTCATTTATCGTTAGTCAGATGTGTGTTGTTGTCTCTGCCTCTGTGCTTTTTTCTCATTTTCATTCCTAAACTTTTTCTGATGCACGTCAGTAACAAAGATACACCCAGGTGCCAAATGAAAAGGATTAATTGTGCTCGCCTTCATCAGAGAGGGGCTAACACCACCAGGGCCTTCAGGTTGTTCTTAAAGGGATATTCCGGCATAAAATTAATTTAGGGTCAAACACACTAACACTGAGTTAGACACCCTGTTGAGGATGAATGTTGCCAACTGCTTGCTTCTCTAGTGATACCCACTTTAGTAAAGACCGCAGGATAGCAATACACAGCGGTCTGAGGAGCCATAAACAAACCTTAACCAAAAAGTCACTCTATAACCACAAATAATGCTCAGAACAGCACCTAACTTCATCAACAGTACATATAGGGTCCTAGCCACAGCACTAGCCACCAAACATCTTTTTAACTTTGCCTGATTTCTTTAGCAAAGAGACTAAACACAACTCACCCACTCTCTTCCAGCAGCTGCTTATTTGTAGTGAGACCTCAGATGAGTCCATCCCCAACTGCAGTGGGGTGACGCAGCTCAAGGAAAAACATTTCTGATCATTTCATGGAAATGTAATCAGGCCGAGACGCTAAGGCAGAAGAACTACCACATCTGCCGTGCAAAATGATTAATATAGTGATTATTACTTCAACGAAATGATAAAGTAATGATCATAAATGTTCTCCCTTGAGCTGCGTCCCCCTGCTGTAGTCAATGATACAATAGACCAAGGTCTCGCTACAAACAAGCGGTGGCCAGAAAAGAGTAGGTGAATTGTGTTTGGTCTCTTTGCTAAAGAAATCAGGGAAAACTAAAAAGATGTTTGATGGCTAGTGCTGTGGCTGGGACCCTACATGTACTGTTCATAAAGTTAGGTTCTGTTCTGAGCATTATCTGTGGCTATAGAGTGGCTTTTTGGTTGAGGTTTGTTTATGGCTCCTCAGACCGCTGTGTATTACTATCTGCGGTCGTTACTAAAGTTGGTATAACTAGAGAAGCAAGTGGCCGGCAACATTCATCTCTTGAGGGGGTGTCTAACTCGGTGTTACGGTGTGTTTGACCCTAAATTAATTTTCGCCGGAATATCCCTTTAAATTAGATGTAAAATCATGCTAAGATACAGTATTTTATCCCTGTGTGTTTTCAGGAGGAGCACTGGGAGGTGGAGCTGCAGAGAGAACAACTGAGACAACAAGAGGATCATCTGAAAGTAAATATTTTATTCAAACATTTTATACAAGAAACAAATATGTTAATTAATCCAGGCAAACCAACTCTTAAAAAAAAGTCCCATAACAGGAGCAAACAGTGAAGATATTAAGTTAAAAGGAAAAATCCTGTCTGATGGTTTTGACTCCACACAAAGTTTGATTTTATTGACTTACACCAACAGAACAAAACAAAGAGCTGCAGGATTTCTGTGAAACAATGTTGAGGTGAGGGAAATTCAGTAACAGCTGAAAATTCGCTTTTCTAGGCTCGTCTGCGCTGCAGTTTGTGGAATCAGCAGGACAACCTGAATCTGAAACGACTGGAGACTGAGGAGAGCTTACTGGGACTGAAACACAAACTGGACCGACTGGACTCTCTGCTCACTCACTAGCCATAACAGACACACACACACACAGACATACACACACTGGGTATATGACACATGGAGTCTGATGGCTTTTAAGGAGGGATATATATAAAAAAAACTTCCCAATCTTAAAAGAATTTCAATGAATTGAAACTCATGAGAATTCAATACATCTCCTGACATCTGGTGGGGAAAAAGCTTAAATTCTTTCTTCACAAATCACAAACGTACTTGATTTACACGGGGTCATAAAGCACAGACATCCTCCACAGTTCAGACTAACAGGAGAGGACCTCAGGTGATGCCAGTCAGCTTTAGAAGAACTCATGAAACCAAAGATCATCACTGTGACTGAATATTTCTGTGGGAAACACTTAAATGTCCTTTCTGACAACACTTTCTACAGCCATATTTGATATATTTAAATCTTTCTATGTAAATGAAATTCATATTTATATTTGAAATAAACTGTATTTTCAAGAGCGCTTCAGAGTTTCTGCTGATTTCTTTTCTGCTTTTAGAAATCAAACCTTTCCCTTTCATTCCCACATAAACCTTCAGTCTCCCCTGTAAGGCAAACAGCTGCTCTGTCCTCTCTCCCTCTGTCTCTTTCAGTCTCACTTCAGGGAGTTCCAGGTGTGCTGTATCATCGCCTTTATGTTGTTGTAGTGATTGTTGCTAGGTAACTGAGAACCTCAGAACTGCAGCAGCTGCTGTCCACCTGCTGGAGGAGAGGCTGACAGACAAAGACAGGTGAGCGTCTCCAAAGATGGCATTAAAGGTGATCAACACAGTTCAAACTGTCCAATAACATGTCAGTCAGAGTCTGATGCAGAGTAAGACCAAAACCAGATCTAAAGTTAGACCAAATCTGATCTCAGTGTGTGCCGTTTGTTTCACCTCTGAGACCTGATCTGAAGACCAGGATTTTGAGAAGCGTCCTTAATGATTTCAGTGTTTCTGTCATATATTTTACTCTTTTGGTGACTAAATACCTTATTTTACTGGTCCTTAACATGCAAAGTCAAACTACCAAATAACTTTTAGTAATTTCTCTTTAATTTTTCCTCCTGTCAGTTGAGATTTTTGTCCACTACAGAGGACAAAAATAAATAGGAAAGAGCGGGGTAAGATGAGCCATTTTTCATATTTCAGATCACTAAAGCAAGGCAATCATAGTTTTGTCTCTAACTCATGTATCTGTATATATTTCAAATGTTGTGCAACAACAGAATGAGTGTAAACGTAATTGTCTTGATAATATAGCATGCAAAAAAAAAAAGGGCTCCTACTTCAACTTACCCCGTGTATGGGGTAAGTTTACCATAGGAGTGGAGTAAGTTGAGCCGTATCCCTACTACCCCCCCACACACACACACACTCTCCACCCCAGCCCTCCCTCACCTTCTCTCTCCCTAAATAACAGTCACTTCTTCACATTCGTTATTTTTATCTATTACACGCTATTCAACTGCTACCATAATGATTTTTATTATTATTGCATATAACTGCTAAAAATCTGTTTTGTTAAAAAAACATTTTAACATGAGAATGTCTTAAAGTGATTCAGAACAGTCACAGCTGTATTTTTGAAAAGAAAAAGTAACACATTTCAACAATCTGAACTGAAACTCTGATCCTCTCATCAGACTCCTTTACTTTCTCAGTTGACTCACTGGCTCAATTTACCCCAGAACTACTACTATGACTTTATTAGTCCTCTAAGCTAAAATGGACTTTTATGCTAAGTTTTTAACCTCATGTTGTTGCTTATAGATTCCACAATTGATGTATAAAACACATTTAAAATGATCTTTTTTGGTCTGAACACAATTCTAATAAAACTTATGGCAGACTAAATTCACTTTCAAGCGTGAGAAAGTTTTTGTTTGTAAATAAATGTCTAACCCCTTCACCCATGTGCTTCTAACCTTCACAGACTCCAGGAATTGATGCCCATCTCCTAAATATTTGGTCACATGATCAATTTCTTTTACCATTTCCAAGCAACAGGGGGTGGCTCAACTTACTCTTTGGCTCAACTTACCCCTAACAGGTCCTGGGATGATGTAAACAGTATATAACTGTGTTACTCCAAGTAATAATATCATTTCAAAGAGCCCGTTACCATGACAACAATATCTGACAGCAGAAAGAGGATAGCACCTCCTGCACTCCTTGCAAAGAGACTTACCTGTAAATCTCCATTAGAGATCATGTCCAGCTGTTTGATGCAGAAGGTCGTTTGGTTCATGAGCTCCTGTCGTATCGAGTCACTAAGCTGAGAGTCTGAGGAAACATCGAGCAGCAACTTCAACAGGCAACGCAGCAACACAGAAACACGACACACCATCCTGAAAGGAAAAGACAGAAGCTGCAGTTTCTACATTTGGCCAGGGGAGGTCAGAGTTTACTTTTCACTGAAGCATCATGCCGAATAAGGGTCCTGATAATCAGATCAATAGGTACAGGTGTGTGTGTGTGTGTGTGTGTGTGTGTGTGTGTGTGTGTGTGTGTGTGTGTGTGTGTGTGTGTGTGTGTGTGTGTGTGTTCAGACCGTGGCCACGCTGCTCTGATGGTTTTCTGCAGCGCCTCCAAGATCTTTAGCCGGCTCGTCTCTTCAGGTGGATCCCTGATCTCCAGGTATCCCAGCACCACCCTCTCTAGCCGCCGCAGGTGTCTGCACACGGACACGCCCATCCTGACACAACAAAGACACCCTGAGGCCCAGCTGCAACACAAATGACCCCACCCGCCCACCTGATTTCCAGCTGTGTAAATCAAACTCACCTGTCTATGTAGAGAGGCAGAGCGGAGGCGTAGACGCGTCTCAGCGCCACCTTGTGCTCTGCCTCCATGTGTGTCAGAAATAAACGCAGCACATCGTCATGGCGACAGGGTTTCCTTGGTGAAGAGGAGGAGGTGAGGGAGGAAGGAGACTTCTCTAAAACCAACAGCAGGTCCAGCAGACACAACAGGACCGGCTGCAGACACACACGTATTTAAAGTCTCACAATGCAATGTGTCACATGTTCTAGATGGATTCATCTGTAGTTATAAATTCTACATGAAAGTGTTTGTGTGTGTGTGTGTGCATACGTGCGTGTGTGTGTTACCTGTATGATTGCAGCCTCTGATGTGTACATGTGTTTGAACAAAGCCTGGTAGATCACCTCTGCTCTGTTGAACAGACCTAGATCTGCAGCAGGCTGTAAATGAACACAAACATACAGTCGGTATATTATTGTGGTAATGTCAGTATTATCAGATAACAGCTTAAAAAGATAACTGTTGAAACAACTGCTCCTCTGTGAAAATTTCAGTCTGCACAGACAAGGTGATCCTTTAATCCAGCGCACGTGATGAATTGAAAGTCCTGCTTAAACCTACGCCATGCTTAATTTCTGCAGGACTTTCATTTCTGTAAGAGCAACTTCAAAACTTTTTCTGCCTGTTTGCCAACGAAATCCAAAAGGTCATGTTTAGGGCCAAAGTTTGATCTTACAGGAACACCTCTTCGATACAAGGGAGTTTAAAACAGCTGGGAAAGGTGTGTACATGTTTGTGTGTGCATCTTCTCACCGTGTTGAGCACAATGTGGTGCAGACAGGAAACTCCCAGGATGCAGTTCTCCGGTTTTACATGGTCGTTAAAGAGGAGGGAGGGTGGGAGGAGTCGGGGCAGGTGAGGTGAGAGAGATGGGCGAGTCACCTGCTCAAAATACAAACACACACTCAAAGTTAGAAACAAACCACTAAATGTGTGATCTCCTCACTGCTGCACAAAGACAGGGAAATTTATCTGAGACCTAAAACCAAAAACATCGAAGAAAACAGTGAGACACAAAGACACAGAATCTGAATTTTTACTTTTATATTGAAGCACATTTTTCCAGCTTCTACTTACTCTTAAAGCTCCTGTGAGGAGTTTCTCTAAGTTTATGAAATACACTGAAGTTCACACTGGTGTCTTCTCAAGATAAACCAAAGCAAATGAGATCATCAGCAATAAGACTGACTATCTTTATACTGTAATCTCAAACATCTGGATATGTTTGGATAAATTTTATATTGGACTTGAATTGTAGAGGCTGTCTGAAAAGCCTTCTCACAGCCTCTTGTGAAGGTGATTTGTTTTCAAAGTCCAGTCAGCTGCACGTTCATAATGTCAAGTACATGTTGCTGCCTTCACCTGTAACACAGACTGCGCTTACCCTCTTCAGGTCAAACTAAGAAGCAACACCACCATCTAGTGGTCAAACAAGTACTTCTCATAAATTGCTCCTACAGTTGGTCTCTCTACAGGTTTTAATCTTAATCTCGTTATAAACTTGAGTGAATATTAAACAGAATTTAACACTTTTATAGACACATCTTCATAGTTCTTTGATTCACCGAGCCCACTTCTAGTTGAATCTGAGGTGACCAACAGTAAGCAGTGCACCTGAACACTTCAGAAGACTGACTGCAGAAAATCTTTTAGACAGTTTGCCATTAAAAATAATAAAATCATTATAAAAACACAACAGATATGGATGTCAAACTGACCTGCAGGAGAGTCCACGCAAACACCAGCTTCACTGCTTCACAGCGATACCATTTCTCTCTGCAGCAGACACATTAAAAGAGGAAACTTACAGTCAACTGAATCACAGCTTGTTTTCAGATCATTGACCTCACTTAGGGCTGGGAAAAATTTTATCAGGATAAAATTTGTTTCATATCAGTCGATATCGATATCAGGATTTAATAAAAACACTTGTCGATCTTAAATGTTCCCTATTACTCATAAATGAAATTTCACAGTGCTTATTGGTAGCATGTCTTTTACAATACAATGTGAGGTCTTTTTGTCTCTTTGACGTTTTGTCGTAAGGCGTTGCACGCATAGACTGTATATACTATGGACAACCTGGTTCCGCCTACCGCCTGTTTACGGATTTGAAGCCAAAAAGCTCTCGGTATTTCCGGGATTTGTCTTCATTTCCTGAAACCAGCGCTGTGCAGTAGCGTTGTGCGCATTCAGCCGCGCAGTCGCAGAGAGTCCCTGTGATGACGCTCGGCTCAAACAGCGTATCCCCCGGGAGAGCTACGCAATCCCTGAACGCCCATAGGTCTGTATCAGGTGTCAATCATAGAAAACATGAACCCCCAAATAACTTTTAAAAACGGAGCTTCACAGAAAAAAGAGGACTTGAGCACAAACCAGTCTTATTGTAACTACATGTCAACATCACAAGCAGGGGGGAGAAAAATTTATGTTCTGTGTAATAAATTTCTAAAGTTGGTCCACAGCCCCATAAGCTTTGCTAGCGGAGGCGGGATTTATGACCTATACTGCAGCCCATCAACAGAGGGTGCTGTTCTCAGAGTGGCTTCACCCAGCGAGGAGGCAGACGGCGTCCATTCTATATACAGTCTATGGTTGCACGAGAGAAAGCGCACTGAATGCTCGGCTGTTTCAGCTGCACAGGTGCCATGGGCGTCTTGCTCCGCTCAGGGTTTGTAACCTTTTGCATTGCAAGTGCTCTGCTGCATGGCACTGCTTCAGGTAGTACAAAGATTTGAGGTATTCCACGACTTTGTGAGAACATGTACTTGACATAATAAATTGCAGTACACATTACGCTGCTTCAAGTCCAACCTCAAAAAAAACCAAAATACCTCCACACCACCGATGTTTTTGTGCCAGTGTTGTTGACGATGTCATCATCTGTTAAGCCTTCATCTACATTTCTGCCGGGGGGTAACACTCTTTTTTTTTTTTTTCTCACTAACAGTGTTGTCGGTTTTACATGTTAGAGTGTTATGTTTGAGTGTAGCTGCAGCCTGCTACTACGCAGTTGTTTGCTACTTGGTTCTAATTCAGCACATGGTTGGTTCAGGGCGAAGCGGACCCGGAGCAACTCCCCTTTTCACTGGCTATTCGTATTGTCTACCAAAACATGGCAGAATGCTGACTATCGAAAATGATATTGACCATATTTTATTTTGATATTGAGGGAAATTAATTTTCAATATCGTTCTTGTCTCATGTTCTCCTACACCCCCCACCCCCCATTCATCAGGTGAGGTGTGTCTCACTTGGTCAGCTGAGGCTGCAGGATGTCCAGAACTCCTCCCACGATCCCTCTGCTCTTCCTTCCCTCCTCCTCCCCCTTGTCACCCATCAGGAGGTGGGGAGGGTCCCTCCAGCCCCCAGCCCTCAGCAGTGCCTCTTGCAGGTTGTGAGCCGCCTTTCGGGAGGAAGAGCTGGTCCACACTTGATCCTGCACAGAGAGCGACAGATCCAAATCTTCACCATCAGCATCCTCATCTCCTTTACTTATTTGTTTGTTTTTGTCTGATGTTAGAGAGAATTCTTTCCTTTCACCTGGAAATGTGTGACAGCGAACACACAGATGGGCGGAGCCATAGCCAGCAGCAGACCACTCCCAACCTGTCTGTTTCCCAGAGTTCTCAACAGCGCAGTGAGGGCGGAGCATACCAGCTCAGCTCTGCTCGGGATGCTCTGATAGGCTGAGGCTGGCAGGGAGCTGCAGTCATCCTCACATAGCGGCAGAGCTACACAGCCAATCAGAGTAGAGATGAGAGAGACAAACGCCTCCTGAAGCTCCAGCTGCCCAGCATTCTGATTGGCTTTTGCAGAGAACAGCCAATCAGGATCAGCTGTTAGGAAAAGATTCTGAACTTGGCTAATTAGAGAGCTCTTTTCAGAGTCGCAGGACAAACCAATCAGCTTCTCCTGCAGCCGAGACAGAAGCTCTGTGATTGGAGGAAGAGCGGGTGAGAGGAGGGGCTCTTCTGAGGCGGAGGAGGAGAGACGAAGTTCATTAAGTAACGAGGAGAGCTCCATACTGAAGGAGAGAGAGGAAAAATAAAGGAGTAATCAGAGGAGAAAAAGAAAGACAAAGAGAGGGGATATAAAATATCTGTCAAATCAAAACAAAAAAGAATCGACCGTTTTTTATTTATTTGTTTGTTTGATTGATCATTTATTTTTTGACCTCTTAGAGCTGAAAGAGAACAAATAAGCAGTCAAATACAAAAAAAAATCCTTATAAAACAGGGACCAAATAATTAAGGTCTTTCACATACTTAATTCATTAAATTGTAATAAAATGCTTACAACTGAAAATGAGAATTTGAAAAAAAAATCTAGATTTTAATAAATTTATAAAAAGCAGACATTTTTTGGAAAATTGATTTTTTTTTTTTCAAAATGAGTAAAAATCCTTTGATTTCTAACCTCATGAAGGAATTAGGATCATTTTTGCTGAATCTTCATTTAAAGTTTATCATAACTTTCAGGTGATTCATTACTTTGATTTTTTTTGTTCGAGAAAAAACCAAGTCTCCATTTTCTAAATCCAAATTCAAAAGCTCCTGTGAAAGAGTTTTTCAGGTTTAAAGAACAGACTGAAATTTATATTGATGCATTTTCAAGATACCCATTGCCAAACAAGACCATTGAGGACCAGACTGACAGACTTTATGGGCTAATTTTTACACGAGAACTGATGTGAGGGGGTCTGTGTCTGTCCCTTGTAACTATTTCCTAAACATATTTACAGCAATCATAAATCTAAGTCAGAGGCCAGCAGGGTGACATTTTGTGTGAGAAAACCATAGACTGTATATACTATGGACAACTTGGTTCCGCTTGCCGCCTGTGTACAGATTTGATGACAAATAGCTCTCGATATTTCCAGGATTTTTCTTCATTTCCTGAAACCAGCGCTGCGCAGTAGCAATGCGCACATTCGGCCGCCCAGTCGCCGAGAGTTACTGTGATGACGCTCAGCTCAAACAGCGTATCGCAATTTTTAGTAAGTTAAAAGATCATGCGCTCATACAGTCTGAGCACGCAAAGAATTCTGGGATACCAACGGCACGAAAGCGTGCATAAATGCATGCTTGAAAAAGGGGCGGGGGTAGTGTGGTTTTGAGACCGAATTCGAAGCGCGCTTAGCATTTCGTGCCAAATGGGTCACTGTTCGCACCACGTGATGACCTCACGCTCACTTCAAATGCGCCGTTGGACGGTGCGGTCTCTGAAATGAGACACGGCCACTGTTTAAGCATTTAGAGGACAAGGCAGAGACATCTTTGTCCACCTGGGGGCACCAAAACTGAGTCAAACCAAGAGTCACTTACTGGAGCTGTGAGTGAAGAGCATTACACATCGAAATTGTCTTGTGTTGAACTTTCAAAGTACAATAAAATTTGTATGAATCAAAAAAATTGATTTTGGAAAAAGTCTTAGGACTCTCTTCAATTATCTATTTTAGATTTGATAAGGCCAAGTACTGTGATTCTAAATCAGGACCTGGTCTAATGTGGCCCAAAGAAAGGCAGTGAAATTTTGCTTTCGTTTGATTCAAAGTTTCAAAAATCTTAAACTGTATTTTGAAGCCGTTTTTGATAATTCCAAGTTTAATACGTTTGGATCAGGATTTTTTTAAGGGTGAGGGTGAAAATCTGAAACCAAATTTAGAACCGAACTGGACTTTTGGGTTGAGACTAAACGAGTCATGAAAGGACATTATTAGTGTTTTCTTGACAAATTATATAAATGCTTTAATTGTCGAGGATCAAGGAGCTAAACTCGTAGATTAAGAAAAGACCATGAGAAACTTTGGTTCAGATTTTCTCTAAAAATATGGGGTAACATTTCCACAGAAGGTAAATAATCTACAAACAATTCCAAGTGAATATAACACCCCGTAAAATCTTATTTGAATGGTGTTCAGTCACATGTGCTGCTGCGGTAAATTTCACTGTTACCCTTAAGCTTGTGTAAATATGTGAGAGATGATGCTGTGGATTAAGACTCTGTAAATATGTTCATTTAATAAAGTCAGTTTTTTCTCGTTTCAGCGCTTTTTTAAACTGACCTGTAATCAGCTCCTTCAGCCCCCCTTCAATCAGAAGATCATATTCTCCACAGATGTGAAAGTCTTCATTTATTGTATGTTTTGAAGTCCTAGAATCCAGGCATGTAATCTAAAACTACGGAACTTTCACCAAGACGTACCGCGCGTTCGCAAAATGTATCCGATAGGCTATGCAAACCGCGCAAAGGTTCCTACCCGGAAAAAAATCCCGAGATCGTTTTTTCGTTAATGAACAATGAACAATGAACAAACACGTACATGCTCATATTTTAAAGATGAAGTGGGACTGCTTCCCAAAATGAGTGCCTTATTCGTATCCCGCCTGTTATAAATCTAAAAACGCATGCCAGTTAGTATTATGTTGTTGAGCAAAGTAGCCTATGGTTAATACACAGAGGAACACAAAACATAAATATGCGATCTGTCCCTGCTTTCTGACACTACAGTTTACCATAAAACAGGACTATAATCCTTCAGAGGTCTGATTTCTTTTTTGACTTTATTTTTTTTCTTTACTTTATAGTCCAACTTTTCAACCCATCTTCGGTCTCAACCATATGGTCTCAACACCCACAAGTTTAGTTATATTGGAAATAATATAGACTTGTGTCCCTGAGACTTCACTGTTGTGTTACTGTGAAACTATTTCTCTTTGTTTTGTTTTTTGTTGTTGTTGGGGTTTTTTTGTTTGTTTGTTTGTTTGTTTTTTGATAATTTCATAACTTGGTAGAAGTTTTTAATAAATTTTATGGTTTAGGTTAACACACTTATGTAGTGTTTTGAAGACAAGTCAGTGCAAACCATATTATATCTATTTAATAAGAAAGAACTGATACACTTACCCCTTAAACACAGTAATGTCATATGTAAACACGGCGTGATGGGCACACACAGCCACAAACTTATTGTGTTACCCATTTTCTTATCATGTTTCTGTCTAGTTTATAACTAAAAAGTGAGGATAAATTTATATTTTCCAATTCTATTCAGCTAGTCACTTGACTAATCATGAAATTACACAAATCATAATTTTATTTCATATTAACTTTAGGTTTGGGTCTCTTTTGCCAGAAAACGGTTTAAGTAAGAAGCAATACATCTTTTTGTGCATGTCCTGTGAGCCTCGCTTTCAAATATTGATCATATTTACTTTGCAAAACAATGTCTATAAAACTAACTCTTATTTATAGGGTTATATTTATATCTATATAGAGACAGTCACCTTATAAATCCAACACATAATTATTTGATGAAATTATTCAGCTAAAACCGTTTTAAGTGGTTAAAAACTTTAAATCTTGAAATAATTAAATGGTCCTAAGTTTGACTTCTTACTGACGAAATACAGCAGCAAACTGAACTAGACAGTATATATACTGTATAAAAATAAAAGTACAGAAATACTACTGAATTATGCCCATGCCTTAATAACATGATTAAATTAAAACTTCATGAAGTCTCCTGAAAACAGCTCAGCCTGCATGTTCCCACCTGTTGAACAGATCAGAGGTCTGAGTGAATTCAAAGAGACTAAATGTGACCAATAGAGACGCACCTTAACAGTGACTGCAGTGAGATTAGCAGCAGATTAAAAACAATCTTTACATCATATCTCTGATTTTTTTAACCTCCTGTTTCACTTAAGTCAGCATCAGAGAATCAAAGTGAAAGACTGAACCATTTCCTACCTGTTTATAGAGACAAGACCACATCAGAGGGGTAACACAAAGGGTTAAACACCTTTGATGAACACACAAACACACACACACACACACGCGCACGCTTGGATTTGAGTTTATTCATATTTCAAAGCAGGAGGAAATGTTTTGAAGCTGTTTGTGTGTGTGGGCTAAAGCTGTAATCCTTTGTCAGGGGATGTAATTAACACTGATTTATACACTCGCACACATACGCATTCACACACACACCCACACACACACAAGCTACCGTGTAAAAGGACGTTAAAGCTGTGGCAGATCTGTCCTAAAATGGAATGTTTTAGCCTAATAGATGACAATCTGTTAGACAGCAGGTTTTGGTTAATTTAACAGTTAAACAAACTCAGATTACGGGAATGCTACAAGATTATCTTAGATTTAGTGTCAGTTTGGTGTTTCTAACAGTTTTAACAGATATTAGGGAGCATAAACAAAAGATGATTTATAGAATAAAAGAAAGCCTCAAACTCTATTATGACATTAGTTCAAGCTTTACACACTAGCTATAAGTGATTACCATTACAATAAAACTGCTAAAAAGTTATTTGTGTCCTGAGTGTACCAATATTTCAGGATTGAGTATGTTTTTAAATGAAAGATTGCAGCTTGTTTCATTTAAGCTCAGAGATAAGAAATTCAAAGATGTTAGATTAATCACCCTGGATGTCCCCCTAAAGTCAGAATTCCTTCTCAGAAGACATGAGGAACTTCAGAAACCATAAACTCAGATGATTTCTCCTTGCATCAACGGTTGGTTAGTTGTACTTTTCAAGGTTTTTTGTTACTCATGCACCATTAGGTTAGCCCCCACGTTCACTCTAGTTTGAACTAGTGCAAGTTAGCCTCAAAGACAGGCCCGGGAACACCTCAGAATCTCCCAGGACAGGTCAGAAAATGTTGTTTAGGAGAGGGACATCTGGTTAGTGAATGAAAATGGATGGATGAAGGGATGTTCATGTAATGACAGGGACTTTAAAAGGTGAAAGGGAGAAAAACTGTGTGTGGAACAGTCAGCTGACGACGGGCTAATACACAGTCAACATCCTGTGAGTCAGTCCATAAAAACATAAATAGAGCTCTTCCTCTCTTGCTTAAAATCACCAGCTGAATTAGTTTAAGTTAATATGATTGATCCACAATGATGTAACAGGGTTTCCTTTGTATTCTGACAGTATCAGAGCTAACACTGTTTTTGTTCTGTGTGTTTGTGGTTTCTGTGAAAGGAACCTTGATGAAAACCTCCCTGTGAACTGTTCATCCACTTCCTGTTTACTCTTCCACCTGATGAGGCTCCTCTCTGCCCGGCGTCATTTTCTCTGACGAAGGCACCGTCACAGGAAATTAAAGAGTAGATAAGAAGCATGTGGACACACACATAAAAACACACAGCAGCTGATTTCCATCCGGATGTTTCTGCCAGGCTCACAGTCAGTTTATCATGTGAACATTGAGTCCAGGTGAAGACAGAGGACGTGAACACGCAGGTGAACAGCAGGATTTAATGGCGATAAAGGTCAGAGGTCAGATACAGACTCAAACATTTTCCTTGCTAACAAGAGAGAAAAAAGAGAGAAGCAAAGAGGAGTGAAGTCACACGTTTTGAAAAATAAACTCACATTTACAAGAACATTTCTTTCTTATTCAAAGGGGTCCATACATGAAAGGGGTCTACAATCAGAGGTGGAAACCAGTTTTCTTTGTACTTTTCACCTTAGACAACCTTTTTTATAAGATATAAATACTTAATGTCAGCCCTTTAGAAAAAATGGATTCCAAATGAGCAGTGCTGGGATATTTTAGGGGTGAAGGACATGTGGTAAAGAAGGAGGATGTTAAAGAGCAGGTACTTTTCTCATTTTCAGGTGTCATTGAACACTTGCTGCTAAACTGTTTTAAAAATTATCATCATGATTATTTTGATTAATATTAAGATCACAGTTATTACACATAATAACTTGTGTTCAGGCACCTGCTTCACATGCATTTACGCAACTTTTTAAATCTTAAGACGTCATTCTTTGAATAACACAATAAGTGGGCAAAACTGTTGGATTGAATCTTTTTTACTGTGTACAGTCATTTCGAGCTTTCATGTGACGTCCTTTAAAACATTTAAGATTTAACCTTTATTTTCTAAAGATTTGGAACCAGGCCACTCTCTTTACCCAGAGAGTCAGGGGCGTGTTAATGAACGATCTGATTGCTATAGCCTTTCCTACTGCTCATTCTGTGCTTTGGCCTGTTAGACTAATCTGTCTGCGTCCTTCTGCTCCTCCTCTCTCATCCTGCTTCTCTCCCTGCTCTTCTCTCTCCTGCTCCTCTCCCTGCTCTCCCTGCTCTCCTTTCTCCTCCTGCTCCATCTGCCTTATAGTTTGTGCTGCTGTAGCTTGTTGATTCACCAATTAGTGAGGTCATGACTTGTCAAACTTTTCAGACAAGTCTGCAGTCTCGTTCTTCTTCCCACATTTACCTCACAATTTCAAACCCTTGGCCTTGTTTATTTTTGACATTACAATTTTTGTAAAAGTATAGAAAATAAGAAAAAGCAAAACCACCTTTTTGAAAAGAGTCTGCTCTGGTCTGATTGTAACAAGAAGACTGATGATGAGGGTGAAGCATGTTTGGAGACATCACAACATAATATCCTCAGCTTTGAGTGTGTGTGTGTGTGTGTGTGTGTGTGTGTGTGTGTGTGTGTGTGTGTGTGTGTGTGTGTGTGTGTGTGTGTGTGTGTGTGTGTGTCACTCTTCCGTCTCCTCTTCTTCACTGTAGTCGCTCAGAGGAAACTCTCGGCTCTCCCTCTGAGTGTTATAGCTTTTCCTGTGCATCACACACTCCTGATCGATAATGGCCTGCAAAACAAACACACAGACACACACACACAGACAGACACACACACACACACACGCACACACAAGCACAGAGTAGATCAATAAAGCAGTCTCTATGTCTGTGTAATCTGTGTGTAATTGGGAGTTTATTAGGAGGAAATGTTTCCTCTGCAGCTTTGAAGCAGCAGCCTCTGATCTGTGATCAGTCTAATCACTGTGTAATGACTTCACACAAACACTTTGGCTTCAACATCACAGACACACACACACACACACACACACTTCCTGCTGATGTGTCGGGACTTGCAGACACACTCAGTGTGTGTGAACAGGTTTTAATAACCAGTGTACAGCCGCCTGTGTGAACAGGGGTTCTCGCTGTTGACACAGAGTATTTTCAGGGATCCATTCAGGATGCAGTAACATCAAACCCGCAACTATTCCAGCTCCATCAAAAGTTTCTTAAAGTCCAGGTTCAAAGGTTCGGGAGAAATCCATGTGACCTCATCTGTTTTCTTTTTTTTATACAGCTTGTCAAAATTTCCAAAAACAAATGTGACCCTGGGACGATAGACTGATGCACAAAGGAGGAAGGTACAAAGTATCAAGTCACTGTTATTGTACTTCAATATATTTTGAGTGGGTATCTCCACTGAAGCACTGAAACTTACGACAACTTTCTGACATTTCATTATGACATTTATGCTTTTATTTGCCACAAAAAGACTGGCTGTGTAGCCTTATTTTGATATAACTTATTCTAAATCGCTATAATAATCTCTCCCAAAGCATTTAACTGAAACTACATAAAAAGAAAAATTTTACAAAAGTTTTAAAAGTGTCAGGTCAAGGAAGTGTGCGAGAGAAGAAAACACAAACTCAACAGTTACAGAACTTTCCATAATTAGGAGTTCTGCTATAAACTACAGGGTTATTTTGGTTTCACTTTTCAAGACTGGAAGAGTTGGTTGATGTTAACAGGGATGCAGTGAGTGTTTGCTGACTAAGAAGCCAAAATTTTTAGTGCTCCCTCTACTGACTGGTTGCAGTATTAGTCATTTTACTAACACACACACAGTTTCAGACTCATGTTTACCATTTTCTCCTCTTTCACAGCTGGGTTACGTAACAGGAAGCAGAGTGGAGCATAAAGAATGTTGATCACCCCGATGAACACCATGAGACAGGGAAATCCCACCGCCTGGACCAGAGCGCCCCCTGTGGATGGTCCTAGAACAACATGGAATTTTTCAAATGTGTTTTTAGATTATAAACATGCTGGGACTCAAACTGAATAGTCAAAGTTTGTTTTGGAGGGCAGTTCTTTGTTCAGCACACATGCATCAGGTCAATAAAAAAAACAAGAAGATGAATGAATTAAAGAGGGCAGTAAATACAAAGGGCCATGTCGTCCAGCCTCTGATCCTCCTTCTGGGGAAGTGATAATTGCAGAGAGGGAGAAAGAGGAAGAGATGTGGTGTGGAGCCTTCTACTTGTCTGTGCAAACTACCCCTTATTTAACCCCATCATGATGCTGATTTTCTAACCCAAACACAGAATGTAACTGTGTGAGTGTGTTTGTGTGTTACCGATGGCAAACCCCATACACAGCGCCACATCAGCGATGGCGTAAACGCTGCCATAGACGGATGCGTGACGGATGTCAACCAGGTAGCCCATGATGGCCATCATAGAGGAGTCGACCATACCTGGAGGAGGACGGCACAAGCAGGAAAGGGGGAGATGGATACTTATTGCACTGGGAGACGATGAAAATTGCCGACATTTGGTCAGTGGAAACACTATTATACTCAAGTCAAGATTCAAGTATAAAAATAAGACATAAAATATGGAATGTGAGAATGTCGAAGTGTCTTTAAAACAGTGGAAGTTTCGGATGATGTGCTTTTATATCTGTTTAATAAGATCCAAACTTTGTTTACATGCAGACAGTTACGGTATTTGAGAGGTATTGTGTTGATATTCACCGATGGCAAAACCCAGCCCTCCATTTGGTCCAATAAGACCGTAGATACTGGTTGCAAAAGGAACCTGAAACACACACACATGAATACAAGCGTGTGAGATTAGGTTTCCTGCTGCTGAAGTGGTTTTGGCGCTTTACATAGTTCAAGCCTGGTCGTGTTTTGCTGCAAATAGAAAACATTTTTATAAGTTTGCTCTGTTTTAAAAAAAAAAATCATAGTCTATACACAATAGGGATATTGTGATATATTGTTTAAGGAATATTTGGATGTATGGACATAATACTTACACACAACAGACTGACGCCAACGATAAACATCCCCAACATTGAGCAGAGCCACCTAAGGAAGACAAAAATTGCCCATCATCCCTCTGTCTGTGCCTACCTGTCCGTCTCACACCTGCAGGTTTACCAGAACTCTCCAGGATCAGGTCTGAACAGGACTCAGACTTTCAACCAAAGTTAATCTGTTAATCTGCTGATTTAACTTCTTCCTCTTTGGCACTAAAGAAACACAGACACACAAACACTGACCGTCCCATCTTGTTGGCAAGAACACCAAACAGGTTGGTTCCTATCAGGTAGGAGATACTGGCAGGGAGGAAGGCCATACCTGCAACAAACACACACACACACACACACACACACACACACACACACACAGTGTATATTAGGGTGACCATATTCTGAAACCCCAAAAAGAGGACACTGCTACGCTGGGTAGAGTTGTATGTGCGCACACACAAAGTTTTGAGGGTTTTCTGGGTTGGGTGGGTCGAGTGTTTTTTACATGCTTCTAACTCAGGAGCCGAGTAGCAGAGAGCACTGATGTGCTGCGCTGTTTTATAATGAATGAATACACGTCCCAGGGTTTGGCGTCTCAGAGTGTGTTTCCACATGAACCATTGAACATGTATGGTAAATACAATGGTCTGTGATGCGAAGAAAAAGTACACACTACACAAACTCAAAACTATGAAAGCCTGTTTCCACCAGTGAAAAAAATGGGCTTTTGAAGGATTTTATAGTGCATTATAAATCAGCATGACTCTGAAGTGGAAGTCACTGCATGGGCTCATATCACAGCCATAAACTGCTGATTGTAAATGAAGTTTATACTGTATCCATAAATGCAGGTTAAAGCTGTAGTATGAATAGAAGAAACCAGAAATAAACGTGGCAGACAGGAAGTGTGAAAAGAGGAAGTGGAGTCATACCAAGCTGCCATTTTGGGGAGCACATGGTCTGCATCATCCAAATGGGCAGAGTCGGCTCCAGGATGGCAACGCCCATGTTTGCGAAACACAAAGAACCTGCAGAGAGATAAACAGAAAAGACCACTGTGTCAGTCCGCTGAAACCTCAAATAAAAGAAAGAAAAGGCAGTAACTCCTCTAAAGTGAAGCCAAAACATATGGATCTCCCCTGCTGACTATATGCTGTAAAGACCATAAAAAGTTTAAAAGTTCAAAACTAAAGGTCAAATAAGTTTTTCTGTTCTGTTGATTCTTACTTTCCTGAGAAGTTAAATTTTAATGAGTTAGTCAATGCTAGAAAGAGGGAGTAACAACATTATTGACAGCTGTGTTAAGAACGAGCCTTCCTCTTGTGTGCACTGGGTTATCAGAGCACAGGGGCATGTAAAGAATCAGTTTCCATGCACAGTTAAAGCCCCTGTAAGAAGTTTTTCGATGGTTAAAAGTAGGGCTGTCACGATTATTCGATTAATCGGTTAAAATTTGGCAATCAAAATTGTTGACAACTATTTTAGTAATTGACATAATCTTTTTTTTTTTTCCCACTTTGTTTTTTGCACTTTGGTACCCTCTGCTCATAGCCTCCACTGTGTGTGCCTTGTCCTGAACGCACAAGTGCAGTAGAGCTCATAGAAGTCGGCGTCTGACGTCCCTACAACTCAGCGAGCAGGACGCATAGCTCCAGTTTTAGGGAGCATTTGACAAAAAATATAGAGAGGAAATGCAAGATCTGCACCTCTCCAAGCCCATTCCCTCACTGAATCCATCTTAAACATGCTGATGATGGGCATGAGACCCCTGTCAATGGTAAAAGATGAAGCCATTAAAGAAATGATCAAGCATTTGATTTGACTGATTTTTCTTTTGTTGTTGATAGTTCTACATTTTTCTCTGTCAAATGCCACTGCCAGAGTGAAGTTTGTGTGTTTACAATTATTTATTTTTGATACCCTTTTCTATTTTGTATTTTGTTTTAATAATATTTTATAAAGCAAACTTTTATAAAAGGTTGAAATGAACTTAATTGTCTTTTTTTTTTTTTTGGTAAGCACATTAAACATTTTCAGATGGAGGTTATTTAATGGTGGTAAAACGGCAGCTGCATGCAGGTGCGATAATCTGCAATGTATATATATATATATATATATATATATATATATATATATATATATATATATTTAACCTTTATTCAACCAGGTTGGTCCCATTAAGATTAAAAAAACTAATGCAAAAATTTAAAATATACAACCTGATTAATCGCTAAAATAACCGTAGTCATGTTGATAATCAGATTTTATCATTTGTGGCAGCCCTAGTTATAAGACAAACTGATTTCATTATTTATCCCTCTTTATGAAATACAAAAGCAAGCAAGACCAAGAGTGAAATAACTGTTTTTTTCTGTGGGTATTTTGGCTCAATAAGTGAGAAATTTTCATTCAGCATAAAAATAAAGTTAATGTTAAACTCCAACATGGCAGAAATCTCAGTATCCTCCCACCTGCACTGATGAGGATGTACGGATCTTTTAACAGAGTCAGTAATGGCGTCCCCTCCACACTCTGCAACACAGAAACTAAAGCTGGTTATCCAGATCCAAAACAGACCAGACTGACAGACTCCAGAGCATCACATAATACTGGATCAGGAAGAATTGGATCAGATCAGGAGTCCCTTTGGAGAGAACTTACCCCAGGAGAGATCTTCGAAGGCTGTAGGATGAACAGCTGTAACACTACAATACACAAATGTCATCTGTCAGGATGAATGAATAATCTCTCTGTTTAAGCTCAGAACTTCAACGCCCATGAGTCTTTGTGACAATTATTTAATATTAGGGGAATGATTAAAATCCTCTAAATTTCTGACGCTGAAGTCATTCACTTAACACATGAGTTTGTTCTTGGATCTAAAAATACAGCCAGTGTCTTTCTCCTATATTTTCTCCCAGTGGCCACCAGGGGGAGACTACACTAGCTGCAGAAATAAGTCTGACTGTGAAGAAGACAAAATGACAAAACAAGCTAACTTCTCCTTTGATTTATCTCCAAAGAAAACATTTTATGAATATGTCCAACTTTCTATTTCCAAACTTGATTTCCATCTTCAAAAAGAATACAAACAAAGGCCTGAATAAGAAGACAAGAAAAAGACAGGAAGTTAAAATTCAGAACCTAATTAACAGGTATAGTCAGTTCTCTTTACCTCCATCAAACACAGCCAGGAAGGCCAGGATCAGAAAGGGGGCACTCTTCCCGACAAATTCGTACATTACACTGCCAAATGGAGCCCCAACTGAAACACAACAAACACAAACATGTCAACAATAACAAGTGTGTTTGTCAGAAGCCCTACGGTCCACATACTTTATATAAGAAAGTATAACTGTGTTTGTCAATATCCATATAGTCCCTTGTTGGTTGTGTAGGAAAGTAAATGTGTCAGTGCACTTGTTTGAAGGCCTATAGTCCCTTGTTAGTTGATAGGAAAGTATGAGTGTGTTTGTCTATCGCCATACAGTCCCCTGTTTGTCACATAAAAAGGTATGGGTGTTTTTTCTATAGCATGAACATCCATTGATGTCATAAAGAAAAGTAGAAGTGTGTTTATTTGAACCCCTACAGTCCTCTGTTAAAAATGTAGGAAAGGAAGAGTGTGTCTCTTTGTAGCAGTCCCCTCTTAAATGTATTTGTCCGTAGCCCTGTAGTTCCCTGATTGTAAGAACAAATTAGTGTTTTTCTAAAGCCTAACAGTCCCTTGATGGTCAAGGGATAAGTCTGAGTGTGTCAGTGTGTCTCACTCAGGACTCCCAGTGCCAGTCCTCCCAGTGCGATGCCCATGGCAATGCCTCTCTCTTCATCGTCAGTGTACACACTGGCCAACATACCCAGTCCTTTACACACGTAGAGAAAAGGATATGAGGACATATCTACTTTGCTTTGGTATAGCACATTTGGGACATGAGAACACTGACCTGCCACAGAGGAGAAGGACGAGCCAATTCCCTGCAGAGAGCGAGCGAAGAAGAGCAGAGCGTAGGTCCCTGAGAATGCAAACACTGGAACAGACACAAAATTAGACTTTTCAGCCTGAAAACACACTATCATCCGTGTGTATTTGCTTGTGTGTGACTTACTGATGGTTGATGCAAACATGATGATGAAACCAGCAAACATGGGGATGTGATATCCAACCCTGCAGAAAAAAAACAGTAAATTAACTCAACACTTTATTTTTCATGTTTGTGACGTCTTCTACTAAGAGGCCTTGTTTTTACAGAGAAAAGGCTTTGATTACTTTATTCAACGTTATTTACAAAGAAAGGCCTTTTTGTAATTAAGAGTAAAAGAGTAATTTTACCTCACACAATCCTGAAGGAGCTGGACCCAACAAAAATGACTAGTGTAACTTGAGAGCTAAAGCTGACAGATACTAAAAATACCAGGATAAAATTATCCAAAATGCTGACAACAAGAATGAAGCTACTTTATTTCTCTGCAAAATTAATGGCTGAAATACCTGTTGGTAAGCGGGCCGACGAAGGGATTGACCAGCAGCTGGGTGAGAGCTTTAGAGGCGAACAACAAACCAACACGTACATTTTCCTCCTCCAGAAACACACTGTCCTGAAGACAGGAGGACTCCTGCAGGAGAGGAGAGGAGAGGAGATAAGTCCTCACCTGTAAACACTGGTCCATCACAGTCAGGTCAACATCCACCTACTGTAGTGTTAGCGGTCTGGTTGATCTGCAGCTCTGTGGTCATCAGGCTGCTCTGGTCTGTCAGCCCGGTGTCCAGGGTAGGTTCAGTCTGGATCTCCTGAAGACTAAAGGTCGTGTTGTCAAACAGCGACACCAGATGGGGGAAGGTGGGGGGAGTTGACCGGGGGATCTCCTCTGAGGATTTACCCAGGACCAGTGCACTGTGGCTGGGCTGGGGGGGTTGAGAGGGCAGCTGGGGATCACTGAGGCTCTGTAGAGGGAGCAGGGACGGCTGAAGGGTCTGGGGCTCTGGACTGGGATGCTCCATGGCGTAGAGAAAGGTCGGGATGATTGGCACTGGAGGAGAACATCTAAATGATTCTTCAATAACTCACAAAGTTCATAACTTCTGTTCAATGAGCTAAACTTTGACGTTTGATCATTAATTCATCTGTTTTTGTAAATCAGCTTGTAAAACCGTAAAAAAGCTTCAGAGATAAGAAAAGAGCAGAGAGGAGGGAAAAGATGGGACCTGAGAGGAAACTCAAAGAGACAGTGTTGAACCCAGACCACAGACTTTAAAGTTCAAGGCCAGGAGGTCACACATGTGCGTGTGTGTGTGACCTCTGACCTTTACATCCAGCCCTGGCTCTAATTGCTGATGACAGATGTGACCTGCAGGTTTTTAGATGCGTCACTGATCTGTTTCCTGCAGCCGAGACTTCATCATGGAAGAATATCTGAGGGCGATCTGTGTCTGAAGCACATCAGAGGAAACCACACAGCCTCATTTACAGGGCCAGGTCCAGACTTCTGGACTGGGGGGACACTGACGTTTGCATGGGGGTGGGGTGGTGGGTGCGTAAGGTTTTTATATACATGCACGCATTTGACAAGCACTCAACCAAGATTTTTATTTAATTTAATCATAGTATTGGTTAAATTAGTAATTTAATTAATCCGTAATTAGTTAGTATTAGTTGAGTATAACTACCAACACTGATGCAACATAACAGGAAACATGCAACAATAAAATGCCACAAAAGTTATAAGCTGTTGCACCAAATAAAAAAAGAGTAATTCTGAAATTAAGTCCCGCCTTTGATTAGGTAAGAGCCAATGACAGTTAAGGACTTTTGGTTTTATTATTCTGGCAGGCTAGGACAGTGGATAAAGCGGGAAACCTGTAGAGGGACCTAGGGGTGATAATGAGAATTGAACCCAAACCACCTGCATATAGACTACAAGGCCAATAGCACCCCAACATAACCAAACGTCAATAATATCAAATAAATATTAAAATATTACTTTAATATAGACCTGACTTTCTTAAATATTGTACTAATGTTAATAACAATTTTAACCGGTCCAGGTCACTCTGGATAAAAAAAAAAAAAAAATAGAAATGAGGTTAGAGTGAAAAGTTGATATGCAGTACACAAGTTTATAAAAAGTTCCATGCTACTAATAAATACGACGTCAAGTTTAAAAGTCACGTTTCCAGGTTGTTGTCTCGACTTGTGCTGTTTCCAATATGGATACTTGCTTTGCTCCTGTCTGACATCACATGAATGCATCATTATGTCAGATATAACATGGCTTTTTCAGATACTAGAACTTTTTGTTGCCGCTCTTTGAACCCTTGAACTCATCCTCGACAGAAAACATGCAGGTTTTGAGCCAAAAGGGTTTTAGATTTTTTTTTTTCCGTCTCTTTAATGTAAAAAGTTTTCACCTGATGATTAATAGTTTTTTCAGAAATCATCCAGAGTTTTCACTTAACCCTGCTACTATGAAACACCAAGAACACTTTGGTTGATATCCTTGTCATCTGAGGTGTAAAAACAGTCTGTCTAAAGATCAGAAAAGTTATTAATGTCTTCACAAGCTGTTTCCTGTAAATTGAGTTTGGAGTTGTTCATTTGGAGTTTTCAGAGCCGAGCAGGTCCATTAATCTCTTAGTCATTGGTTATCTTTTCATATAAATTTGAAACTCAGACATTGATTTGACCCAACAATTATCAAAACCATTACTTTGGTTATCATGAACGTGGTCGTTTTTGTGTCACCCATTTGTTTGCCTAAAGTCAGTGACTTTACCCCGTGTGCTGCTCTTTCTGCATATTCACGTTTGTGCAGTGAGACAGCCAGTCAACATTCAAAAGTCCTCCAAGAAACCTACAAGGCTCCACTTTTCTTAATCTGTCCTGAAGTTTCTTCATTTGTAAGAACACAGATGCAGACAAACTGAAAAATAATCAGGAGAAACATAAATTTTAATCATGAATCCTGCAAACTTCTTCACTGACTAACAGCAGTATGACTGACTGAGAAGATCCCTGACAATGGCCCATAAATGGCATCAGAACACCTCAAAAAATACAAATAATGAAATAATCTTCCTTTTTCACTTTTTCAAATCATGTTTTTAACATAAAACTTTTCATACAGCTTCTTTATTCATGTATTTAAACATAGAAGGCAGCTCATTCTGGAAAGACAGGCTGAAATGTTGCATTTGCACAATGCAATGAATCACAGACAACTTGAGCAGGGGGGTACAACCTTTATACATTTGAGGTTATTTACAGATTTTATAGATTTGATGTGTCGGGTTTAAATTGTTTAATGAACTTGGGTCCAGTGACCCTCTCTGTTGGAGCAAAGCAAATTTCTCACATACGTGTTTGTGTCATTCCCAATGAATCCCTTTACAGTCCAAAAATTGGTTGTGCTGTCATATTGAAGGTGAACTTGTGTAATCTGGTTGTAGAGTTGGTTGGACAAGCTTCTGGTCTGGTTCCTCTGTGGTCCAGATAAAAATAACTAACCTAAATCTAAAAATGTAAGGAAATCTGTCTGGTTCTGGTCCATGATTTTTTTATTACGAGATATTATCCACTCTAAGTGATTTTGTTAGTGTTTGTGTGAATCTACTCACCGACCACAGTGAACAGCATGTTGTCGAGCAGCAGTGCGACACAAACCACCACCAGGACAAGTCTGGGAGAACCTCGACTCTGATGGAGCCACGCCATATCTACACACAGAGCACAGATCTCACAGTTTCTGTTTTTGATTCTATGGAGACGTTTAGGCTTCATTTGAGTTATGTCCCATCCTTTATGTCAGGATTAGCAACTATAAACAGTTCTGATTCTGGTCAAAACTAGCACTTAAATGAAAAGATCTCATAAAGTGGTATTCTTAGCTGTGTCCTGGTTGTTTTTCAAGCAAGGATTTACTACTGTTGCCAAACTGATGACTGCCTAACTGTTGTTGTCTAAGGGCGAAGGGTGCAGAGGTGAAAAAACACCAAAACAAACACAGCGAGTTATCCAGAAGAGCCCTGAACCAAAACCAAGCCAAATACATCTTGTAATAAAAGCTGACATCTGCTGAGCTATATCAGAGTTTCTTACAGTTAACTCAACAACAATTTATCCTGTGTTAAATGAGTCGTGAGACGCATGAATACATCAGCAGTTATCACGGCATTAATGAGTGAATGTGAATGACTGCTGACGTGAGCAGGTCTGAATCATCCCCTGTCCCCCTTTGTTTGGCTTCATAAAGTGTCTGTGTTGTGATGACTAGGAGTGAGTCGCAGCTGAGAGCTCCTTCATATCACAGCTGATCTTTAATAACACTAAAGGACCCTCTGTTATTATCGAACATATTAGTCTGCTGCAACACGGGCCCTGCTGTCAGATCTGGAGGCTGTTTGGAGGATGTGGTTACAGACAAAGGTTTCCAGAAGCATCTTTGAACCCATGCAGTGGTTTCCACTACAGAGTCGCAGCCATGGGGTTTAGGTTTTTTGGCCTTTCTGCAAATTCTCTGAATCTTCCAATGATATGATGTACTGTAAAGAACAAAGTCCCTAAAATCTTTAAAATTCAACTCTGGGGAATCCAGTGTATGGATTGTCACATGATGCATGGGTATATCCAATCAGGAATGAAAGCTGAGTGAAGAAAGGAGGACAAACAAAGCTGTGGACGGGGGCAGACAGACGTCAAAAATAGGAATTCTGAGGGTTTAGATGATTGAACAGTCTAAAACACATGATTCAAGAGATGTTGAGAGCCCAAATCATGAGTTTTAGATCAACAATCGGTAATAGACGCTCCCTTGTTCACCCCTCCCATTGATGCAGGGACAGTGGCCTGCTGAGGACAAGAAGCTCTTGTAATGATGATGAGTTTGATCCTCGATTTGTTGGGATCTTACCATCAATAAAAGTATCAGTACTGACTCTTTCATGCCTTAAAACAACTTTCTTTTCTTCTTCATCATCATTCAAAAAGTGTGGTTTGGACAAAAATGAACTAACTACAGACCCACATAAGTCCCCAATATATTTACTTTGTGCTACAGTAGAAACATGACAGGGTAAGATGGCGGCCTCCATAACCATATCCTCTGTGGATAAAAAAGTCTTGTTCTGAGTTAACAAAAACAAAACGATCTTTATCTTCAGGTTTGTTGACTCTGAAGTTTCATTTGACCGAGACAGGCCTAAGAGGTTTTCAGAGTCTGGACTCCAGTTGTTGGTGAATCAGTCGGTCAGATCTGGAAAATCCATCAGCATTTGTCCCAGCAGCAGTGTTGCCAGATGGTAAACATAGAGTTATCATACCAGACTCAAAATTATCTTTTTTTTTTTTAGTTTTTTTTTTTTTGGGGGGGGGGATTATCGTACCCCCGTCATAATCAAAATAACAATCTTACTGTTCCATGATAGTCACATATAGTCACTCTGTTTAGCATTCTACAGGCACTCAAGATTTTGTGGCTACAGTTTTGTGGTCATTCACCACCCCGCCTCACATCAGCAAGGTATGATCAGCAGCTCTAACTCATCTGTTTAACTCAAATGCATCCCCTCTAAACAAATGACAGGTGGGAACTAAGGAGCCAAATCATGAAACCTTAAGGCCACCTACTTTTTGAAACACTATTCATGATAACTGGGAAGGAAGAAAAGAGTAATCTGACTTCACTAAGTGAAATTAATTTTATACACAAAAATCAACTTGTCCTCACACGAAGATTTACCCTTTTTGGGGGGGGGTTATTGATCATACATTGTACAGAGGGCAAAATTATTGTACAAATACAATTACAAATATTTAAAAACTGGACTGTGAGCAGCAAACTCACAGTCCAGTTTTTAAATATCTGACAGTAATTTTTATTTTAATCACAAAGTGTGTTTTAATTATTTTAAAATATCAGGTTTATTTGTGTTAAAGACAACAAAAATCAGAAGGAGCCGGTTTAGAGACAAAAAACTCTAGAAAAAATTCTGAATTAAACATTTTCAGTGTCATCAGTTATTTTGATTTTGACATTTTTACAGTGAACCTGAGCGCTGACGTTCTGTTTGCTCTGATTGCTGATTGTTTTAGAGGCTCCTTCCCCTCACTAACATGGTTACATCACACACACACAAACACACACACACACACACACACACACACACACACACACACACACACAAACACACACACACACACACACTCCCTTTCTTCCCTTATCTCTGTCCATCTCGTTTACTTCACCCTCTCGCCTCCATTTCTCTCTCTCTCTTTCTCTCTCTGCCCCCACCTTTCTGTCTCTGTCCCCTCCCCCCTCTCTCTCTCTCTGTCTCTCTATCCCTCTCTTTCTATCTCCTGTTTGATGGAAAATGACCTGAAATGTAATTTTGAATCTTTAGTTTGACGCAGCAGAAACAAACCTGCAGAAAACAGACAGTTTTTTAAACGCTTCAAAAACATTCAAACATAAAATCTAAGAGATTACAAAAATAACTGAAACTAAAACTGGAGAGGTAAACAGGAATAAACAGGAGCAGCTGCTTTTTGAACAAGAAGAGATAATCAGCGATCAATACACAAAGTGAAGGGATAAAATTCAAATCCAGGAGTGTAAAAGGAGCTGCAGACTCACTGAAATCTCACTGACAGTAAAAGCAGAATTAGGATATTTAAAATGGAAACAGCAATAAAATGAAAGAAAGAAAGAAATACTGCCATATTTAGAGAGATAGATGTTTGCGTTTTTTAACAATCCTGTCATCAAGAAATAAAGAAGAAAACAGAAAATAAAAATCAATGAATTAAGAAAGGTAAAAAGTAAAATTAAAGGTTTATTGAAATAAAAAAAGAAAATACACTAATAAAGTGTTCATAGACACATATAGTCTTAAATTGAGAGGAAATGTATTTATATATAACTCTAAAAAAATGAAAATAAAATATTTTTTGGTAGTTATTTAAACTCAATATGAATCTCTAGTCCTATATACATTTACACAGGTATTCATAGCTCTGATTTAACATTACTGGTTTAATATTTAACATTACAACAAAAATTACAAAATGAATTTAATCTTATTTTATTGGATTTAAATATAATAAAATTCAAAAATAAAAATGTTCTTTATTGTTTTAAAATGAAACCTATGGTGAAATATAAGAATAACTAATTCCTTAGATCTTAAAATCATTTCAAAAGCTGCATTAACTTATGATAAAATATCTTATCTAAATAAATCACAAAGAAAAGAAAAATAACCTATGCGTATAAAGTTTGTCCAAACTCTGATAAAAAAATCAGTTTAAGCACTGACTTTAAAATTCAGCAGAATTTATATCAAAACAAAATTAAACAAATGAGTCAAAATAAAATAAAATAAAATAAATGGATGGACATGCAGCTGTTTCAGACACACACAATCGGAAAAACAGGTGGTCCTACCTGAACGAGAGGGGCTCCTGATCTGGTCTCCCAGCTGCTGATGGACCGACTATATCTGACCTGAAGGCAGGAGGAGGACGAGGACAGAGAGGAGAAGAGGAGATAGGAAGACAACGAGAGAAGGAAAGAGTAAAAGGAAGAAAGGAGGAGGTGGAGGAGGAGGAGGTGGAGGTGGACATTTCCTCTTTTTTATTCTTATAAAAACAGACAATATGGAGACACACACACACACACCAAATGATACACCCTCTGACCTGTGTGTGTGTGTGTGTGTGTGTGTGTGTGTGTGTGTGTGTGTGTGTGTGTGTGTGTGTGTGTGTGTGTGTGTGTGTGTGTGTGTGTAGATGTAGATGTGTGTGTGTGATAAGGTCTTCAGCCTGCAGGTTGTTCCAGAGCTTCAATAAAGGACAACAGATGCTCACAATTACTGAGACACACACACACACACACACACACACACACACACACACACACAGTTACAGCAGATCTGTGTACACTACTGTTCTGTCTGTGTGACGTGTTTCACGTATGTTTGTCCTCTCACATGTAGTCAAACACATGTCATTTAACCGCCATTCAACACTGTTATTTAACACTGCAGTCTACAAATACTCACTGACTCTTACAGAGCAAAGAAGTTATTGTCACTTTGAAAAAAAGTTCTGAGGTAACAAAGTTAAAGTCATCACTGATGTTAAGTCCCAAAAGTCTCATTGCACAGAGTAATACATCTCATATTATCATGTAAGGCTGCTAAGAAGCTGTTAGGGAGCCGATATCAAGACAAATTACAAGCAGAGTACGGCCTCTTTAACCTATATTGATTAGAAATAGTGCCTGAACACCCTACTGGTTAATGAAACTGAACAATTTTAGTGTTTATGAATACTTGATGCTCGAAATTAAATTTGATGCTTACGAAAAGTCACGAAAAAAAAGTTTGCACAGGAAGAACAAACCCTGAAAAAAAAGTGCTTTGGAGCTCCAGACAACACTGCATTAAAAACAGACATGACTCTGTAGTGGAAACTACCGCATGGGCTAAAAAAACACTTTCAAAAACCTTCGTATCTGCACCCAGTTTGTCACAAATCCAGGATAAAACTGAGCCATGCAATGAGGAGACCAGATATGAACATGATTGAGACATGCTGGAGACCTCTCAGGGTCTGAGCCTGTTTCAGATGAACTGAAATGGACGCTGAATTCCTCTGGGTTATTGCTGCAGACGTTTGACCCTAAATATCCTAAACCCTCAAATGTAGTCCAGGAATTGTATCTGGACCAGGAATCAAAGGAACATCTGATTAAGTTTCATTTATAAGTTGAGTATTTATAAGTGTTAGTGGTCAATGATTAAAAGCCTGTATTCACTCATGAGGGACATGATGTAAGCTGTAATAAGGGATCAGAGTTCTGGTCTTCATTTAGGGATTTAGAACCATCTGCACAACCATCATTTGCGTCATGAGTCAAAAAGACATTGCTTCATTAAAGACTCGAATCATTAGAAAAGTGTTCATTTCGCAGATAAATTGAGTGAGGGGTATAACTTTTCTTCTCAAGTCTGCTCTACAGTCAGACTTCTTGCAGACATCAGAGTCGCCCCCAGGTGGCTGTTAGCAGGGGGCGTAGGAATTATGGTTAGAGGCACCTCTGTGCTGGCTTCAGTTTCACAGTCATGTTTTCACACCAGACACAAATGTAAATATCTACTTGCTTCATTCTCGCCTGAATGTTTTGTGTGATAGCTCCATTTAACGCCTCCATTTGCACAAACTTCTGCAAAAGAGGAGGAGTTTCCTTTGTGCTGTTTCAGTCCATTTTTTTTACCAAACTGATCTGTTGTGTGTGCACAACTTGCAGATTACCTGACCTCTTTCACTTCCTCCACGTAAGCTCCTTCTAATTCCTGATCCAAGGAAAAAACCATAGACTGTATATAGAATGGACGCCATCTGCCTCCTCACTGGGTAAAGCCACCGTGAGAACAGCACCCTCTGGTGATGGGCTGCAGTATAGGTCCTAAATCCCGCCCCCTCCAGCAATCCTTATGGAGCTGTGGACAAACTTTAGAAATTTATTACACAGAATATACATTTTTCTCCCCGCTGCTTGTGATGTTGACATGTAGTTATTGTAAGACTGGTTTGTGCTCAAGTCCTCTTTTTTCTGTGCTGTAAGTTATTAGGGGGTTCATGTTTTCTATGATTGACACTTGATACAGCCCATGGGCATACAAAGATTGCATAGCTCACCTGTGAGAGTCGCTGTTTGAGCCGAGTGTTATCACAGCAACTCTCCTGACGAATGCGTACAACGCTACTGCACAAGAGGTGGTTCCAGGAAGCAGAGAAAATCCTGGAAATACCGGGAGCAATTTGGCTTCAGATTTGTATAATGATGGAAGGCAGAACCAAGTTGTCCATAGTATATACGGGCTATGGGATGAATAGATTGTATTAGTCTTACTAATACAACTTACTCCTGCAAATAACTTAATTTGCATCTGCTGTTGTGTTCATACTGTATATAAACACATTTTTACTTGCCTAATGTGCTTGTGTTTTAATAACTGAATGTTTTGTGTTAACTGTCTGTATATGTGCGAATAACTCGCTCCATTTGCTGCCATATCGACGCTTCCCTGAAACATAAAAACACTGAACAGGTTTGTTTTTATCTCCTCATCCAGCCACAGGCAGCTGTGTGATTGGCTGGGACACCTGTCAAATGAATGAATTCACCCTGAAATGTTCTTAATGTGTCTTTAATGTGTTGGATTTGTGTGTTCAGAGACACTGATCAGAGATTAGAGTTCACCTGTCTGGTGTTGTCATGAAGCGGATTCACTGGCTCTGTTAATCGGCTTTAATCACCTGTAAACACTCATACATCCGCCCGCCTGGCACAGACCCGCTCTGCTCTAATGAGTTTTTATGGTAATATTTCAGACCACATAAAGTAAAACCACACACACTCACACTCACACAGACGGCTCCTCTACCTGTCTCGTGTCTCCAGGTGTGTTTAATCTCTGTGGTCTCTGCGGTGTCAGGTATCAAACAGCCCGCCTCACCTGAGGCCTCGGGGCTTCCAGGAAGGAAGCAAGGGAAGGAGGCGCTGTCTCCGCCGACTGATGCGGTCGAGCTTCAAACGTTCCTCCAAGACTTCTGAGAGATGGGGAGCTGACAGAGGATGGATCAGAGCAGAGGGGAGGGTATAAAAAACAAACGCACCTGAAGGCAGCAGACAGAGTCAGAACAGAGAGTGACAGGTTTGATTTCTTTAAAAACTCAACACATATCTGCTATTACTCTCCCAAACTACTTTAAAGAAGGAGGGAGACAACTCTTCAAAACTTTGTGAGGATTCAAATACTTTCTCTGAAAACAGGATTAATAAAACCAGCACAGAAGAGCAGACAGAAACTGTAAAAAACAGTTTAAAAAAAGTCTGAGGGCAGAAACTTATAAAGATCAGACTCAACATTTTATCCAAAGTTTCTGCCGAAGAAAAAAAGAATTCAGAGTTTTGGGGGTTTTTTTGTTTGTTTGTTTGTTTTTTTAGAGCAATTGATAAATTGGTTGTTTTGAGGATGTGGATGTGGCGCAGCTTCCTGTGCGTGTCTCTGGTCTGTGGTCTGGCTCTGGACTCCAACACCATCCGATCGTCCAAAGAGTCAACGCAGCAGAGCTCTGAGCTGACAGTAAGTCAAATTTTAACCTTAATGTCTGTCTACTTCTAATTTCTACTTCAGCTGCAGAGTTTGTCCTAAAATTTATCCCTCAAACTGTTTCAGAAAGCTGAACTTTTACCACCAGTGGTGTTTGTGTCGCTCTGGAAAACAGAGAATAAAAAATAATAAAGATTAAGCAGGCTTCATTAAACAGCTCACGTCAGACTGAAAACTGTTAATTTAATGATTAAAAGAAGAAAAGTAGAAAAAGTTTTTTGAAAAAGTGTATTTCTAGTTAATGAAAAGAAGTTTAATTGTGCTATTCTTAAAGATTTTATTTAATAGAACTGTATTTAGTGTTGGGTTATGTATTTAATGTCCTATTGAATGACAATGCTGCAGATTTCAACAGAGTATTAAAATCAGATTAACAAGCAGCCTAAAAATCATTACAACTCCAATATTAAGATTTTGAAGAATACGATAGTAAAATGAGGTAATTACTCTGGCCAATAACTACAGCAACATTATTTTATTAGGGTCATACTGAGGAGGAAAAATATGTTATGGGAATTAAAGACCTTGGTGAAGTTAGTGAGTGTTTCTGTTTCTGTTTCTGTTTTCCGTCTCAACATAAAGGCTTGGATTTCTTATGACTTACTACTCATAATATAACAACTTTATTCTCCAAATCTTTATTTTTCTCTTGAATTCACCCTTGATACTCCATTGCAGTAAATTCACGCTGTTGGTCCTGTATTGTAAGTCTCCATGTGACTTATGTTTGATAATAATTACTCACTTTTAAGAGAGTGAAATACACCTTTAATTTAACATAACATCTTAATAAAAGCTCTTCAAAGAATTCTTCTATAGTACAGTAATATAAGACATAGAGATGGTGCAGTTTTCTTCTGGTTCGTTTTTTAATGTTCTCTCTTTGGATTTTTTCAGATTTTTGTGAACTTCTAGAATCTTTTTTCTTTGCATAAATTAATAAATGAACATAAAAGCTAGTGCCACAGTGGCTTTTACAACTTCGTCTTGTTGAAGAGTTTGATCTAACAGAGGTGAACTCACATTTTTTTGTTTTTGTTTTGTTTGCGCTTCAAGCTGCAGGTGGAAGTTTTGTGCAAAGTATTATTGTCAAATATTATCCTTGTAGACAATATTTATGGAAATACATTTATTTTTTACATATTCAACATTTGGAGCACAAATTATTATGTTGTACACAAAATGCGCTTAAGATATTATTGTGTGCACACAAGAAAATAATCTTGTGTTTCGGTATTACTGTTTGCACACGTTGATATCTCTGCACACACGTTATCTCGTACATAAAACTTGATTATTATCTTGTGCATAGAAGTAATGATCTTGTGCATCAGTTGTCTGCATTAGATAGTTATACTGTGTGCACATCATCATTATTTCTGTGCACATGAAATAATGATATTCTGCACACAAGTTCAAATATTTTACTTTTTGGAACTCATGAGACATTTTTTGTGTCTGTGAGTTTCGTTAACCTGTGAAGAATCTGTCTATAAATATGACTGTTAACACAGACAGATTCATTCACAGGCCTTTTAACTCAGAGGAGGATAATCAGGGGGGTTTAGTTAACTGATAATGATGTAGTTTGATCAGCACAGTCTCCTGACTCCACAGTGTGGTCTAATGATCCTCTCAGCACTGTCTACAGCATGTGAGCGTCACAGCTCAGTGGGTTACTCTGCGCTACATTAGTTTACGATATAAAATGATGTAAAACAAGCTGTAGTAGAAAAGATCCAGGGAATGTGAAAGAGTTCAATTTAATCATAGTAATTCAGCCTGTCAGGTTAATACGTGGTGTCATGTTTGGTTAGGTGTTTATTCAAAACATCAGGTCAAATAAATCAGGTGGACACATAGAAAATCAGCTGGAAAAATGTCCATTCTGGTTTTTTTTTTTTGTTTGTTTTTCATATTCTGGAGAGTGAAAACATTCAGCTCTGTGAGCTGCAGAGTTTCCTGAAAAGTTAACAGCGGCTTTAAAGCAGAGTTGTAGTTTCTGTTTTGAAATCTCCTCTGCTATTAAAACTTGATCTGTTGATGTGATGATACGGTGAATTAATTACACTCTACCGTGTAAAACATCCATGGGAACTCAATCTGTTTTATTCATTGGGAAGCACAGGCCTGTAATTACGGTAATACTTCCTAAACAGAAACAGCGTCTGTGCTTTCATCATTTATTGACCATTTTATCTCACAATCATTTGATTCTACTTTTTCTGCAAAGCTGTTAGAAAGAGCTCTGGGTTTACTGTGGCTTGAGAAGGCTGCTGGATCATTATGGTATTACTGTATTTCTGTGGAACACAGTGCACAGTTCACCAAAGTGGTGGTATTATAATGGTTCTGGATCATAAAATAAATAATTATCATTATTGTTTGAAATTTATGGTAGTAGCATTAATGCTTGTTCAATATAAAAAGAGAGTGAACACCTGCTGAACAGAGGAAACACCCTGAACCTTAAACTCCTGATGTTACAAGAGCTTCATTTTTAAAACAGAATAAAAAAATCATATTATTTTAAATCAGACAAAGAAAGCCAAGGAACAGAACCAGCGCCATGCCTACCAAATTTGGCTCTGAATCCTGACACATGTTGTTTTCTGGTCTTCACGGTGACATCACTCTCACCTGTCATTCAGGATGGTTCCAATGGCGACCAGGCAGACCGCCCTGTACGGCGCCGGACAGACATAACGTCCAACTCCAACCGATCCACACCTCCATGCTCAACACCTGACTGTGATGCACCTCAGGTGAGTGACTGCACCTGAGAATACATAAAACACATGGAGCACATTTTAGATTAAGAGGTTTTTATTGTGTTCCTGTATCAGAGGGGACAGTGCAGTAACAGAGCTCAGAGGAGACTCTCGGCCCAGGACAGACAGGTGGACAGGCAGGTGGACAGACACGCAGATGCAGAGACACAGAGCAATGACGGCTTCAACAGGACTAAAGGTGAGAGTACAGAGGTCAACGACACATCACCTCACCATTTTACTAATAAATACAATTAATTTTCACCATCTATGTGTAACGGTGTTCAAATTTATGAATCATCTGCATTACCAGCCCTGAAAACTTCTTTGGAGGAGACACTGCCTCATAAAATATAAAACTTTTGTTTGTTATGCTTCTATTTGGAGAATGTTACCACCCCAAGAGAGAGAGTAAGCCACATACAGCCATGATATTAAAAAATCACAGTGACAAAAAAAAAAAAAAAACTCAGCTGAGAAGTCCAGTCCAGCAGACAACTTGTCTGTTGGTATAGCAGGCAGCTCATAGGATAAACTCGTCAATTTGAGTCACCCCGCCTCGAAACTTAGAGGTTTACTGAAGTTCAGATGTTAATCTTGTTAAAAACTAATATTTTATATCTGTCAGGAAAACAGAGAGCAGCTTGAAACCTTAAACAGTTTTTGTACTAAGCTGTCAACATTTTGTTCCAGCTCTTCAATGAAGAGCATTATTATGGAGCCAAACAGGGGTTGACTCACTTTTTGGGCTGGCCTCTTGTGGACATTTGAGGAACTGCACATCTGTATTAGCCCCACACTTATGTGTGTCCATATGTCTTCCAGCTCCAGAGATGTCCAGCTGTGTGCGGTCCGGTGACTGTGCAGATGGTCTGTGCTGCGTACGGTATCTGACTGGTAAACGGTGTCAGAGGATCCCGGTGGAGGGCGAGGCCTGTCTGCTGCGAGGGTCCACCAAACTGAGGAGGAAGCTGGGCCGCTGCGACTGTGACGTGGGGCTGTCCTGCACTGCCGTCAACCGGGCAGAGTCGGGGAAAGCGAAGGGTCAGGGGGTGTGTCTGCCCAGTCAGAGCCAGAGGAACATGAGGAATTCTGGGAAGAAGAGGAGGACGGCGGAGTTGAGCTGCTGACAGATTTACTATAAACTCTGTAGTTTGAAAATATTTAATTTAACTTTGTAGGAGAATGTTGATTTTTTTTTAAGTAGTGGTACAAGTCTCTCTTAGTGGAGGTTAAAATCACCACGAGCGCCACGCTGGATCTGACCTGCTTAGGAAGTAGCTTGTTTGTAATTATCTGTGATGAGGTTTGATGTTCAGATGGAGGGCAGAAGGTTAGGAACATAGACTGTATATACTATGGACAACTTGGTTCCACATCCCGTCTGTACACGGATTTGAAGCCAAAAAGCTCTTGGTATTTCCGGTATTTTTCTTTTCCTGAAACCAGCGCTGCGCAGTAGCGTTGTGCGCCTTCGGAGGGGGAGTCGCCAAGATGACGCTCGGCTCAAACAGCGTGAGCTACGCAATCCCTGAACGCCAATAGGCTGTATCAGGTGTCAATCAAAGAAAACATGAACCCCCTAGTAACTTTTAAAAACGGAGCTTCACAGAAAAAAAGAGGACTTGAGCACAAACCAGTCTTACTGTAACTGCATGTCAACATCACAAGCAGGGGAGAGAAAAATTTATATTCTGTGTAATAAATTTCTCAATTTGTCCACAGCTCCATAAGCTTTGCTGCTCAACAGAGGGTGCAGTTCTCAGAGTGGCTTCACCCAGCAAGGAGGCAGACTCTGTACATTCTATATACAGTCTATGGTTAGGAATCATAACTGTGCAAGAACTGCAGTAGCTCGTTGCATCTGTAATAGTGTGAATAGTCAGGTGGCGGCTCCTACTGGATGAAAGGGTTACTACAGGTCAAAAGCACAAGTCAGGTGATGTTTTTACAGCCAAAGGGACCAGAAGTTTGCGCCTTTCTTGACACAAGTTAATGCTGACCTAAGTGGGTGTTAGTAAACCTGCTGTTCTAATTTAGCACACTTGAACCTTAACTGTAGCCTACAGACTGTAATAAAGAGGACATGGCCCACGAATATGAATAAACCAAAACAGCAAGTTTGTTTAATTCAACCTCAATCAAAATGTTAAAACATTAACAATCTTACTTTACTTCTATTTTATCTATATTTGATTGAATCTGGAAAGCCTCATTCAGATTAAAAAAGCCAGGTTTCTCAAATGTCACTCCACTTTATTCTGATTTTAAGCATTTTAAAGTGTTTATTGCCAAGATGAGGCACAAGGACCCCTCATATGGTCCATACTAAATGGTAACAAAAGCTTATCAGCGAGCTTTCAGTCTGAGTGAGTTTTCATGTCCTCTTTGAGACAGAAGTCCTCACTAACCTCAACATGCTTAAGAAAGGTCTTCTGACAAAGTGACGACCACTGACAGTCCCTCTTTGTGAATATTTATGTGGGAAATGTGAAAAAAAGCTGTTTTCCACAGCATCCCACCCTGCTTTGGTGTCAGGTATATCAGTTTCTTATTTCAGAAGAGGCAAAAATTCCCCACTGGAACCTTAAATCCCAACCTCTCTTGAAATAAAGGTACTTCACAGTGTCAAATTCTGTGTTCTGCGTGTTTCTACCATATTCATTCGAGAAATGTAATGATAGCACTTTTGTTCATTAAAATAAACTTGAGTTTACTCTGACTGCTGTAATCCTTGTTTATTTTCACACAAAAATGAACCTCTCTGGTGTGCACACACACAAATACAGTATTTATAGTCATTTAAGCACACAAAGATTTAAATGAAGCTGAAGCTGTGTGTACTGTATTAAAAACTAAGGAGAAGGCTACAAATATTAGCGCCACATTAAAACTTTCAAAATGAGGACCGTGGAGACTTTACTTCAATCATACTTTAGTACACAGCAGGTATTTTGTCAAATTAAATCAGGCAGGCCAGCTGTGACAGTTGCTGGTTTCCTTCCTTGGACCACTTTCAGCAAGTACAGACCAGGAAGGTCTCAGTTTAAGGGGACTCTGGCCCAGTCAAGTGTCATTTGCATCCTCACACTCGCCCATTTTTCAGCACATGATCTTCACGAACCCTACTTGCACTTGTGCCGACTTTACCTGTGAAAGGTCATGGGGAATGAAACTGACCCTGCTCTAAATGGATACTGCAGCTTGAGAGCTTAACCTGCTGGAAACTGAAGCAACAGCCTAGCCCAGCCCAAAAGAGAAAATACTGGCATCTACCCCTTCCCCCCTCAAAAAATAAAATTAAAGTCTGATGTGTACTCATTTGGTGTTGGAGCACAAAATTGTTTAGATGAGGTGCAGGTTCTTGATGCTACCAGTTTTCTGGGCTTGTTAAAAATGTCTGAACTCAGCTCCTCAAACTTTGACTCCTTCTGGATCAGACAGACACTATCCAGCAACAAAAACAGCACACATTTTCTCAATTGTCAAGGCAACTTCTTTTTATTTTCTCTCATTTCATTTTTTGACTTAACAAAAAACCGTTGGGACTTTGTGGAAAAACGTTAATGCAAAAGAAACTTTAAAGGCAAAGTCACAAATGCAACAACATGATTTTAACAACAGAATATAAAAAGAGGGACGGGGAGGGGGGATTCAGCTGTATCTCCATCAATAGGAATGTTGAATTGGATGGGGAGGCAGGGGGTTGGAGCCTACAGGGGTGCGGCTACAGGACGAGCAGAAAAGGTTAAGTGCTGGAGCTCAGAGCTGCCCACAGTCAGCGATGACGAGCTTAGCAGAGGTTTTGCCGCTCGATGCGCCTTTGCTCTCCATCATTCTGACAACATCCATACCCTCCACCACAGAACCGAACACCACGTGCTTCCCATCCAGCCTGCAGGAGACACTTCGATTAGCAGAAATACAAAATCTGCAGCATACAGCTACACATGCTTATAAAACAAACAAAAAAAACAACAGGTAAGGAAGACAGGAAATTCATTCACAACCCATAAGGCCAACTGTCAGACACTCTGCTCTTACCATGTTGTTGCAGCAGTGCAGATGAAGAACTGGGATCCATTTGTGTTTGGTCCAGCGTTGGCCATGGACAGGATACCTGAACCGGTGTGCTTCAGGGTGAAGTTCTCATCTGCGAACTTGTTGCCATAGATGGACTTTCCACCAGTTCCGTTGTGGTTGGTGAAGTCACCGCCCTGTGTGTTCAAACAAGCAATTTTAACAACCAAAACCTCAACAGCAGAGCAACTTTGAATGACCTGTAGCTGCTTTAAAACCTAAAAGGGGAGACATAGAGGTCATCATTACAACCTCAATGACCACATTCAGGCTGTGTCTGAAATGAATCACTCAATTCCTAACCCTTATATGGGGTTTCACTATACAGCTGACTATGTAGTGAGCTCAATCACCGGAGGTTTCGACACTGCACATGAAGCAATGCATGACGGGATGCCCACTACTGGTGAGTGACCATCGGATGGTCACTACATTTTGCAGTGCTTCATGGGAAATTCTGAGTCGCCTATATGGGGCATTGGAATTGATCACTTAGGTTTCGGACACCCCTCAAAATGGCGCCAACTCCCATATAGTCGCCTATATAGGGGTCAGGGATCCATTTTGGACACAGTCTCAGAAACTTTCAGGTGCTTAGCATTAGCTTAAGTGGACAACTGCTTTAACTGCTCCAACGTGAATAAAACAGCTCTTGAACAGAGTCTGCTACAGGAGGCAGTAACTCACTACAAATCATTTTATCTTTGGTACAAATAAATAGTTCAAAAGCCATACACCTAAAAAGATCCACTTTGAATCTCTATTTGAAATTATTTAAATTCTGATAAATCCTTTGTTTCAAAATTATTGATCCTTTGGTCAGCTGCCGGTGATGCACCCGCAGACAAGCTACCAGAAATGTTTGGTAGCCCGTGGAGCTGAAGCTGAAAACTTCCTGAGTATGGCATCATAAAACCCTTCTGTTAACTATACAAAGTAAGAACTTCTACAGTCACAGAGCTGGTGTGAGAAAGTTTAAAGCTCCACTTGGCTTAAATTGCTTAATTTGACTGCCCTTACTGTGAGTGTGATACTGCGACAACATTTAGCATTACGCTTAAAATACAAAACTGGACCAATCGGCAGGTAGGGGAATCAGGCATGCCTCTGACATGGCATACAGGCTAAGGCAAACTTTTCAGGGTCTGTTCCAAAGCTAGCTGTTTAGGCAGCCGGTTTAACTGGACAATAGGAGGATAAGTCAGGCTGTGCTGCCACTAAGCTGTCAGATTTATTTGTCCATACAACTTTGACACGCTTGTGTTAGTCTGCAGCTGACATTATTTCCAGCTCAACAGATTATAGTCAAATCAGAGTTGTTTTTGATTTACTTATCCAAAACTCTGATCATTCTTATCTTTAGTTGTTTATCCAAAGAATTTTAGACAGCTATTCATACACACAATTTTAAGTATGTGATGGCAATCATATGACGCCATTCAAGCTCTTTGTAAAAATCAAAAAGTCTTGAGGTTCAAGCATTTCCAGTGTTATATTATATGTGCAAATTATCCAAGTCTAAAGTACATGGTCAAACCCTGCAACTTCATAAACAGACAAAAGGCAACATAAAATAAACATGATTAAACTGGGACGGACGCCAGGCTGTTTTACCTGGCACATGAACTGAGGGATGACACGATGGAAGGTGGAGCCCTTGTAGCCAAAGCCCTTCTCGCCAGTGCAGAGGGCACGGAAGTTCTCAGCAGTCTTGGGCACCACATCGTCACGGAGCTGCAGGCACAAAAAGTTCAGCATCAGTGAAGGATGAGATTTCACAACTCTTAAGAAACACAGCTGACATTTGACTTGTGTGAATCCAGGCATGGAGCCAGATTCAGAGGTTTATCAGACTTGCTGCACTTTGTTCCCTCCATGTCATTTAGATCTGGTTACACAATCATCCACTGTCAGTAAATACAGCAAATTAATACTCAGTCCTCCAAGTGTTATCTGTAACTGACATTAATCAGTTACAGTCTACCATACAAAAAAACTGCAAGCACCTCAGTGTTTTAGGCCTTCATTTAACCTGCAAGATCTGTGAATGAATCAGAAACAACAGTAGGTGCACCATCACAAGTGGGATGGCCAACAAACATGCCATAACCTGCATGTAGCAGTTCCAGCCTTCTGTGCCAGATCAGGTTCTGTGGTTGGGGTGAGGTAATAGTGCGATGTCAAGGTGATACAGGAATGCAGCATTGCACCACACAGAAATATCTGCATGCCCTGCACACCAGTGACGTTACCATGCAAGTATGTTCAGAGGGAGGGAGGGGGTGCAGAGGTGCTGCAGCAGACAGGCTGGTGTGCAGCAAGCACTGCAGCTGGTCTCAGAACAGCACGTGAAGTTACAGCCAGCCACCTGCTCAGTAATAACAGAGACCAAATTTAAATAATAAAGAGCTGGCTACTTGGCAATTGAAGACATCTTTATGGGTAAAGCACAGGAATACCAGGACTTTAAGATGCACAACTACACAGCAACGAAAAGCAGCTTCAAACAGACCCTCGTCTGGGACGTCTAAGGCCCTAAATAAACACGAATGAGGTTAAACGCTATACAAATGCGGGCTTGTTGAGCAACGCAAGGACTCGGGTAACTAATGGAAATAAGAGCGTTATGTGCACAACTTGACAGCAAAGACATGTAGCTATATTAAGATCAATCAACGCCTCACGGACACTGAAGTGTGGCCATATATTAACACTGGCGGGTTGGCTGCTCTTCTCGTGAGGCTTTAAGTTTGCAGCTGCGCAGGATTTGAGCAGGGGTCTTCAGTACAGATTTAGCATGGGGCTGATGCCACATATCGGTAACGCCCATTCAGGGGCTCTGCTGCGGCTGTGTGCACAAAATGGCTGGGGGAGTAAGCTAGCCTGCTAGCAGCCATTAGCTTGCAGTTGGCCACAGTGAGTCGTTATAAAAAGGCCTTTGTGACAGTACGCCCATTGTAATCCTTACTGTTATGTAATATAACGCTATTTCATGGTGGACACAAAGGGCAGAAAGTAGCAGCCATCTCCTTACATCCGCATTTTTTAGTCATGCAGAGCCCACCCCTCCCCCTCCGACCGCGCCATCACAGTGGAACTTTCCAGAACTGCTCCCCCGTCCGTGTATACAGGAACCGGTGCAGTAAACTCCGACAATACCTAAACTGAACACCGAAACAATATACAAAAATCAATTTCAGACTCCACTTTGAAGAAATATTTGAAACTTTTGAATAGGAGTGTACCGCCAGGTGAAGCTGCGGGGTTTCCCGGGCTCAGAGGGCCGCGGGTCGCTGCAACAAAGGCCAGCGTTTCTCAAAATGAGTGCACCACGGGCCGCGGGCCTTTCACTGACTGAGAGGAATAAATATGGGTTTGTGCACGTATTTAAACGGTAACGTTTAAATACGTGGACGAACCCATATTTATACGAAATACAGCTAGAACAGTTTGGTACATTGATTTGTGCCGCGGTAGTGACGGAGTGAGATTCCTCATTTAACGGACAGGAAATAAATTAAGAAGACACACATTTGTATTAAATTGCAAGTCACCCATGTTTTCACAAAATAAGCTTTGACTATCTTAAAACTCATCTATGCAGTCAAGTTAATCCGCTCTTAGTGTCGCTGGATACCAGCCACAAACACGTGCACATGGTCTCCAAGACCACCATGTTCGTGACAGCTCGGCCAATGTTAGCACATGTTAGCAGGATACAACATTTCCACGCTCTACAGGTACAAACTACGCTCATCGTGGTGCGCTGTAAACAACTCTCTGCACCCATGCTGGAATAAAGCGAAGGTTGTTGGCTAAGAACCATCAGTGTCTTAACTGCCCGCAGGGTACCTTTATTTAGCCAGTTCACAATGAACACTCCGAGCACAATGAATTAAGGAGACCGGTTTACCTCCATCACAACCCGGCCGATGGGAGAGCCATCAGAGGTGATGTCGAAGAAGACTCTTGGCTTGGACATTTCAGCAGGCTGAAGTGAAGTGGATGGACTTAACGGTTTTCCGGCGAGAGTACACGGGAGGCCACAAAGATCCGAAAAAGATGGAGCGGTGTGGATTAATTTTATATAAGACGCCGGTGGGCGGCGTTAAGTACCAACGAGCCAATTGGCGACGCTTAAGAAAGTGATTGGCGTTTATTTTAGCGAATCAGCAGCTAAGACAGCTGAACTCATCTGCGCTGTACGCTCAATGGACAGACACATGTCATGGTATGTTTGATTCTTATATCACGGCACTGCTTCGGCGGGGGTTGCAGGCTGTCAGCCCAGACACCGGGATCAAGCTTGGTTACACCGCCCCTTTCCGTTGGCCCGGTAAAATATTAAAATACAGGGCTTTTGCAGAGGCGCGCGCCATACATCATTGACAGCTTTGGCGTCCAATACGTGCCGCGCACGAGGTTGGGGAACATGTAGTTCTGCAGTCAGAGCGCGTTCTCGTCGGCGAGGGAAAATGTAAGTCCGCGGTCACGCGGGTTGGGCGCGGTCTGTCCCGTTATCCACATTTAGGAAAAGGAAGTTAACGTTTAAAGTTCGTATTTAGCAGATAATACCGAATCAAATCACGGTACAGTTAGTTTCAGACCACACTGACCCACACAGAGATGAGCCCAACAACAATTTAAAAGTTTTATCTCTAATGGAGTAAAAAAGAACAAAATGTTTCAGAAGGTGTTCCTGTGTAAAAGTGTATTAAAAATGTTTTCCGAAGGTAACTGTGATTTATGAGTTAAAAATATTCATCAGCAGGGCATGGAAAATTAAAACCTGATCAAAACAAATAACGTTATAAACAGCAGAACCCATACCTAAATTTGCATGGGTTTGGCTGTCCTCTCTGCTTAAGTTGAGGCACAAACATACAAAAATCCATTTGTAACTACAGTAGGTACCCTCAACAAACAGGAAATCGTCAAGGTTTTGTTAATGTTTTTTAAATTGTGGTTTTAGCGACAGCCTCAAAGCCAGCTGAGAAAGATGCTAACCTAACCATGGCTAACATACAGAAAATATAATTCAACTGTTCCATTTTATTTAACTCAGCTACAACACTAACAGAGAACAGAGCTCACGTAATTCAATTCATAAAATGGGAGCATCATCTTTTTACCTACTTGCTAATGGGCAGAAAGGTAACGTTAGATTAGCTAGGTCAGTCACCAATGAACAGAATAGATTATTAAAGTTTCGATTTGTGAATTTCAAGCTAACAGCCTTATAAAATAAATTTATTGATTATAAGCAAAGTTCTTCTGTGGGCCCCACACTTTTGTAGTCCTGTGCCTTATCTTGATCAATGCCCTGTCTCGGCACAGGTCAATAAAGCCAGTTCAAAAGTTTGAGGGCTGATACTTATAAAACTGCCATTATTTATTCAAAAGGTTTTGAATGTACACCAAATCACAGCTCATTTGTTCATCTTTTAAGACAAGGTTCCAGTTCAAAACAGCTCTTTAGCGTTTCCCTGCAAACAGGTACCCCATTTACATCCTGCTTTGGTGACTGTGTTTCTTTATATACATGATTTATTTGTTTACCTCTTTATAAAACATTGGAAGAGCTTATTTATAGAAGACACTTTTTTTTATTTAAGTTTTTATTCGATCGTCTTCTATATATTACTGTCGTGGTGGAGGTAAGTCTTTGAGCCATGACTGAGAGGGGGCTGGAGGATGATAGTGGTGTTTGTGTGTGTGTGTGTGTGTGTGTGTGTGTGTGTGTGTGTGTGTGTGTGTGTGTGTGTGTGTGTGTGTGTGTGTGTGTGTTTGTTCGTTCGTTTGGGGGGGTTCTGGTATTGATCAGTGACCTTTGAGGACGCCCAAAAGCCTGTTCTTGGTGCTTACAGAGAGGAGGTGGTGCACACCAACTCTGTAAAGGGCAGTTCAATTCCTGCACCACCACCTAGAATAAAAACAAGCATCTGTTCTGAAAATGTGTCAGCTTTTCAGGCAAAAAAGAGGATCTGTCAGCTCACAAATAAAACCTCAGACAGCACCAGACAGAAGTTTATCAGAGGGTCATCATTACTCTGAAGTTTATGTCCTGGCTCGGTAATGTACTTGATGTGATTGTACTTATTGCGATCACAATTGTGTCTTCATTTCAACAGAGTTCAAATTAACACACAGGATCAACCCACAGAGAAGAGTTTGACACATTCCACCTCTACTTGTTGACACTGTGGCAAAAACATTAGTTTCTGTTGGCCTCTTAAATTAGTAAACACTGTGGCTAAAGTTTCAGTTAGTCAGTTCCATGATGAGGTCTTGCTCACCTGTACTTGGCATGTAAGCAGAATAAGTATTATGTCTTAACCCTTCAACACTGGAAACCTCCTTGTTTGAAAGTACAAATAAGACGGCAGCTGCAAAATAGAGTGAAGCAGCCCACTTTAAGTTCTGGTTTCAATATGTGCAGACTGAGCAGTTAATCTAAGGTTAATGTTGATCTAAAACTTGAGGACAACTGTTATTTTTTAAGCTCCAAATTATTAATTTGGCAATGTTTGCATGGAAATATCTTAATTTTCAAAGTCTTAGACCTTGATTTAGCGATGAACTGAAAGTAATAACTAACATTTGAGAAACAGGACTACACCTCATTAAGATGACCCCAGAAAGACTTCAGGGCATAAATGTTAAAAAAGTTGCTGATTGTTTTTTAGTGGGTGGACTAGCTGCTAAAGGAATACAGTAAGTCAGAATTTTCCCCTTATTTTGACAGCAATCAGTCACACGTCAAAAGCAGCACATTCATTCTATTTGTCTTTCCAGTGTGTGTTTATTAAATTACAAAGGTTATTATCATTGTTATTGTTATTACTGTCGTTATTAGCATCATTACTGAATCATACAGCGTGATCATGTACAGTTTTATTTGTTCTAGAAGCCGGCGGACTCACTGGAACATGGAGACACCACGACTGTCTGGACTCGAGTCACTTTACAACATACAGAAGAACGAAGAGGAGGAGGAGGAGGAGGATGAAGGTGAACCATCGGTTATTATCACATATACAAACTGGTCTGGAGCATGGTGACCTCAGGGAAACTATTCCAGGCAATGAGGGCAAGTTCCCCTGCAACTGACTTTTTATTTTATTTCATTTTTTGGTTGCTGAAAAATTTGTCTCAAAAGTTGCCTTGAAAAGTTGATTGTAAATCTTTGTTAACTTAACTGAAAGAGTGCAGTCAGCAAAAACTGATTTCTGATTAAAGCGAGGCCAAAAAAGCCACCTTTGGCCTCGTTTACATTTTCATACTGTGATAAAACTTTATTTACACTCAGCCACAGTCACAAAACCAAAATGCAGTGTGTCACTTTGTTCCCCCTTTTACTCTGCTTTTTTGTTTTCTTGAAATATTCAGTTTTCTTTATCTTGATCTTAATCCTGGTTTGTGTCTACTGTCATAGGTTTGCTTTAGAGAGATGTTTCCTGCAGATCCAAATATTGATGAAATCCACCTTTAAGAGTGCTTGTACCTGATAAAAATGACTGATGGAAATCTGAATCCAAATTAAGGATCTGGCTGGTGCTTTTGTTTTTATTTTAGATTTGTGGTCTTTCCTGTTCTCAGAAAGTGGAAATGCACTTAACTTTTGTTTTTTGCAGCTGGTTTCTTATTTTCATTATTCCTTTGATCGTGTATTTTTTTGTTTTATGAACCAAAAACCAAACAAAAGTTTTGATCTTACAAAAGGCAAAATATGCCTCCCTTTGTTAAATTCTTGTATGAGTCCAATCTCTCTTCCACCCTATAATTATTTTTCCATTTTGTCTCTACTTCCTTGTTGACTTTCAAACATTTAATCTTTACTGCGAGTCTTGTTCTTTTTTTTGGTCATTCCTTCATCACTAAAACATGTTGCCATCAGAGGTAAACACTGAAATCCCATCCCGCTTGTTCATAAAGTTTTACCAGTATTAGACTGATATGCATTTAAAATCCACTTTTGTTATTTCATATTCAGTGAATAAATTGTACTTTTTTCAAGATTTTCCAAAAGATAAGTCTGACTGGATCACCCAGATCCAAAAATAGACTTTTACACCATATTCAGTTCAACAGTCTTACATCGGGACAACACACGACATACTAAGTCCACAGGGGGTGCCAAAGACCGCACAGACTTAAAGATCATCGACGATTATGAAAATGAGCTCAAATTATAAGTGCTGTCTCTTATTGAGCTACAAAATCAAACAAGACCATCAGCAAGAGGATGAACCATGGATTCCGCTTCTGTAGAGCCTGAAAAAGCCTCTTTACTCTTTCCATAGCAAATGTTCACGCTGTTTGACCTTTGAAAGACAGCTGGGGGAGATTTCTCGGTCAGAAAACCTTACAGAGGGAAGATAAGCTAAGAGGTTAGAGGTATTACTTTGTCCACAAGGAGGTGCAAAAATCAACACCAACAAAAAGTTTCTCACAGGGGATTTAAAGCGAATATTTCATGTCTGATACTGAAGGCTGTTTTGAGATCATTTTCTGATTTAAAAAAAAAAACTTTATGAACCACGTCCTGCAGCAACTCGGCAGTATAAGGGCAACAAATCAATGCAGTACAAACACAACAGTAAAATGTTTCTTGTTGGACTCGCTTTAAAGTTTGATCCCATTGGCCTTGTTTTAGGTAGATAGGAAAGTGTGAGAGACAGTTACTGACAGGGGAGCACATAGAGGGTCGTGACTGGGGATCCAGCCAGCTTCAACCAGGAACACAGCCAGCATTGAGCTGAACATCAACCCCACTTTAAAACTTCAACAATAAACCCTGAAGATTGGCTGACCTGTTGTTACTGAAATTCAGGATCTTTGGTCCATTTGAACAACCCGATTTTAAGATGATCAGATTACTAAAGAACTGCTTGGCCAGTTTAAAGCATAAAAAGCAGCCAACAGATCAGACAGTGGATCAAACTGTGTACATAACTGACTCCACATACTTCTTGTCCCTTAAAAGAGGTCGGAGCTTATTTATAGTCTCACATGGGACTCAAACTCTTTGTCCTGGGTGAATTCTCTGTATTTTTTCGCTTTTAGTGCCCTTTTTTAAATCCATATTCTACATCACTTGCCTTTACCCTCGCTCTTCTTATTTTAGGCACCTTTCTTTAAAAAAAAAAAAAAATGTAAAAAAAAAGGGTAAAAAATCTCAGTCTTCAGCTCTTTAAACCAGTCTTTTCTATCTCTCTGAGGATAGAAATGATGCACCATTTGACCAGAATCTTGATCATTTATCCGAAGAGTTAAACATTTATGCTGATCAACCAAGCGTTTAATCCCAATCCTCAAATACACTCCCACACTTAAGTGCACAGACAGATTAAGCCGATTAAAAACAGAGTATCTGGAACCTTTATCACAAGAAGTCTCTTTTTAAGGTGAATTTTTTTTTCTGCTAAAAAATATGACCCCTAATCTCACACACTCAGGAAACAACATAATGACATAAGAGGGAGTGGGATTTTCTGATGGCTTCTCTGCAGGTTTGTGTTTTAGTCTCTGATAAAATCCAGATTTGTTTGGCAAATGATTGTAAGAAACATCTCAGCGAAAGCATCTCACTGTGGCTGAGTCTAAGCCTCATTTCTCTACTTTTACAGACACTACTTTCTATCGTCTCATCACTTTCGCTCCTTTAAAGCTCACCTTCTTTAGTTCATACAGACACATTTGAAACTCAAACAAAGCAGAAATATTCTGCTTTTATAGGACCATACTGCTCTTTAAATACAGACACAGTCACTGCTGAGCCCTTCAAACACAGACTGATCATTAATCTCTCTGCTGATCTCTGAAAACCAACAGGTGGATGATCTGAAGAGGGTCAGAAAAGACAGTGTGTGTTCACATGTGTGTGTGTATGTGTGTGTGTGTGTAGTTAAAGCAGCAGCATGGCCATCACTTTATATATTTCATCAACAGGGAATGAAGGATGAAGCATCAAAATACAGTTTCAGAGGATAAAAATCAATAAAATAAAGTTACCATCAAGTTCATAGTCACACATTAAAGAGTTTGAAAATTTTCCTTCTGATCGTCCGCTCCGTCCTGTGCAGACGGCGGCCATGTTAGTCAGTCCGTCATGTTGGCGGGCGAGGAGAGGAGAGTTCATATTTTACAGTAAAGTCTCATTCTGAAGGTGTGTGTGCGTGTGTATGTAGGTGTGTGTCTGAGTGTGTTCAGTTGTTTTCAAACAGCGATAGCAGGTCGTCATTGTTGTTATTTGGGAGGTCTGGAGGTCCCAGGTATGACAGCAACTCATCAGGATTGGTCAACTCAGGAAGCAGCTGCAGAGATGAACAAACAGTCATTTTTCATTTCTTGTTTTCTTTTGTGATGACTAACAAGCATAAACAGCTAACCTCTGATCTCAAATAGCTGACTGAAAGACCTGCTGCCTCATCTCTGAGACACCTTCAACGGTTTCTGATCATTTCTGATGCATTTCAGGGAGTCAGGATATGTAAATGCTGATTAGCTTTTGTGATCCAGCAGGTTATTTATTGGCTCAAGTTGAAAATTAGGCGTGTTATTAGCTGCACTTGACTGTAAAGATCTCTTTATACAGAGAAGTAAATGGCCATCAGGTTTCTGCTAAGGTAATTACAGACTGTGTTCCAAAGTCTTCATCGATAACAAAAACGTACAAAATCACAAAAACTAAAATGTCAAAAACATCTCCATCACCTAAAGTCAGATTTATGTCAAGGCTTTACAAAAAACGACAAACTACCTTAAACCTCAATAAATGGACTCAACTTGCAGAGAAAACAATGTTTTTTTGTCCTTGACACACAGAAACATTTGAACTTTATTTTATCATCAGGACACTTTCATGGAGCTGTTCACGGTCTTTCCCTTAAACATTTATGACACTAAGACAACTTTTTGTTCACACCCTGACTGTAAATATTCTTATTGATACACATATGTAAAGCAGCTGCTGCTCATCAAATATTATCTTTGCTGCAGACGGTGATGAAAGAAAACATGTCTGGGATACAGTTATTCTAACTGTGTTAAAGAGAAACCTCCTTTTGATTATCTGGGAGGATTATATGATGTTGTGGCGGGAGACGATCAGTGTCAGAGGATCCACATTAGCTTACTCAGAGAGAGAGAGAGCTGCACGCTACATAGACGGACACACCCCTGACTGGTTGTCTTTAGACTGTTTTGACTGGGGTGGCCCAACCTAGGCACTGATACTGGTGGGGTGGCCCACACACCAATAAATAACATCTATTCTTGTGACTGTGTTGTAACATCAGCCACATAGTTGAATTTAGTATGAGTAAATTTACAATAAACTTTGAAAAGGCAACTAGCCAAAGAAGATGATGTTTTGAGAATTTTTTACATAATGTTTCAAATTTAAGGGGGTCTATCCCATGCTATGAAAAACTTGAAAAGAATGAGGTAAAACTAAGCAGTTTAAAAAAGTACCAAATAGAGAGTAAACTAAAAACAAATAAAAACTAAACTGAAAACAAAATCAGAAAGCCAAAACTCAATAAAAACTAATGAAAACTTCAAAACTATCACAACCTTGGGTCTGTTGAGCCTGATTTTGCTCTCCATACAGACTGTTTTACCCACAGAGACTAAGGCCTGCTGATACCTGATTGGTCGATACCACTTAGACTGCAAACGTTCTAAAAATAGAAACCAGAGCACCCTCATACCCATTATTTTTATCTACATATTCAGATGTTTAAAGTGTGAAAAGATCTTTTCAGACCATCCCTCTGATGAATACTCACATCCAGAGACGGTTCTGGAACATCCGAAGAACCACCCAGACCAAAGGAGCTGTCGTCTTGGAGACGGGCATTCTGGTTGCTACGCTGCATCATCTGGTTACCAGCCCCAAGTTGGGAGTTGCCGTGGAGACCCTGCGACTGCTGCTGGGAGAGAGAAGCACCATGGGAAGTGGAGTCCAGACGGCCTGAGACGGACATCTAAGAGAGGAGTGCAAGGAAGGAAGTATGGAAGGAAAGGAGGGACCGGAGGAAAATAAAAGATGGAGAAAGGGAAGGAAGAGAGGAAGGAAGGATGGATTGAAGAAGAAGGAAACATGAAAAGAAGGATGGATAGTGAGGAAAGGAGAGAGAAAAGAGGGAAGGAGGGGAGGGGAAGGGGGAGTACAGGAAGAAGGCAAGGAGAAGGAAAGGAGGAGAGGGATGTCAACAAAAGTGAAAAAAAGAAAGGCGGAAGGTAGAGTAAAAAGAAATAGGAAAGATTGGAGGAGGTTGAAATGGATGGGAGTAAAAGATTTTAGGACAGGTAAAGTGGAAGTAAGGAAAGTGATAAGAAGGGAAGATAAGAAAGTAAGGCAGGAGATAAAGGAAAGAGAGAGAAAGATGGGAGGTAATTCTTGTTTCTGTTTGTAAAATACAGCATACTGATGATGATGCTGATGAGAATGACGATGAAGCTACTGTACCTGGCCAGCCAGAGGGTGAGGAGGGGGTTTGTCAGGGGTTAGGAGGGCACTGGAGAGCTCAGACTGGTAGGAGAGAGGGGGAGGACCAGGGGAGGAGAAGTCCCCTCCGACTCCTGGAGTCCCAGGACCACTGAAGTCTGAGAAACCAGCAGACTGACCGGGATAGGACGGAGCTGAGGAGGACAGTGAGACAAACCAATCAATAATCGAAGATAATGAACTTATTAACTCTGAATGATGACGTCTTCAACCTGCTGCTGTTATTTTACACCTTTATAAACACAGACTGTTTTGTCGCCTGGCAACAAGGACAACATGACAAATCTCAAAGCGTAAAACCACAACATCCACAGCTGCCCCTGCTGACTGGCTGCAGTAAAGGTAATAAGCCTTCATGTAAACAGATGGAAATATAGCAACTTCAAATCCATATTTTACAACAGATCCATCAGTGTTTCATAAACTATTGATCTCCTTCCCTCCAGGCAGCTGCTGGTTTCACCTTTGCACTGTGTGTATCGATGAGCACTAAGTTCAGAGCAAATAGTAACATCCAAGGCAGAAAAAAGAAGCAAGCATACAACAGGCTACAGGCTTAGTAATGGGTGAGCACTACTGGCTATCTGCAAAGTGTCTTCTCATCTGTTTAAGTCCCTTTAATACCCAGTTTCCTTGCTTACCACCCAACTGTGTTAAATACCTGATTAAGATAGGTCTAGACCCCTTCAGGTTAGCAGATCACAAGTATCATATCAATCCATGGAGAGTACCTCCGACAGGTTTTACTTCTGCTTGTTGATGCAAAAAAGAAAAGACATTAGCTGACGTTAGCATGCTACACTGGAAACATTATGGATGTTTTAACATCAGGTCATGTCCTGCAATCCAGGCAAAGGCAGCAGAGCTGGTGAGGGCATGTGTGCTAGTACTGGAAATTCCCATAATTCAAATTAACCTGGGAGAATCACATCCCTGAGAGCTTTCTGGAGTACCTATCATTTGAATGGTTCATTTGCCTCCAAAAAAGCAACATGGTGGCAGCAAAACCCACAAAATTCGTCTTAAAAACATCAGCCCACACCCACAGAGCAAAGACCTCATGTATAAGGTCTGAGTCAGACCACAGAGAGACTCCTGTTTACATCAAAACTTAACCTTCATCTTTATGCTGATCAGAGATCCTCTGTTATCTTACATTAATGTACTGCAGACCTTCCATTTGCATAAAAAATGCAACACCTACATTACAGGAGGATGTCATAAGTGTCTTTATGTCATTGATTATCGGATGTTTCCTGTACAGATTCAATTAAAGTGAGGAGAGTAACGGATGCTGTTGTTTTTATTTATATACAGCTATCAGCTGCTTTCAAAACATCTTCAAGCTGAGCTGCTGTGTACCTGGTCCAGGATAGTCTGGTGTGTTGCTGCTGTTATTGCCGCCCCCTGCAGGCAAAGAGGGGTAGGGCATCGGGGAGGAGGCAGAGGCAGCAGAGGCGGATGTGGGGGTGGAGGAAGAGGAGGGCCCAAGCGATGCAATCATCTCCATGACGCTGGGCAGGACCATGTGACTCGGGCTGAGTGTTCGACAGCGCTTCAACACAGGGCCGTCCGACTCCTCCTTCACGTGGATGTCCGGCTTCACAGGGACCGGCTTCCAGCTGCACACAGGGTCGATGGTGATCTCCTCGTACTCCGAGCTGAGGAGCAAAAAGAGAGGAGTAGCAGTTAAATCTGAAGGCTGATGATCAAAAACACCAGGCTGAAAGGTAATATCCCGGGCAGTATCTTTAAATGTTCATAAATAAATCCTGAAACAAGCATGCCAACAAAATCAGCTTTATTCTGTTGTTACTGAGAATGAACCTGCGTTCTGCTTTTTGGCCAACACTAACCGGCCTCTGCTCATTGGAAAAACACTGAACAAAACTGAGATAAAAAGAATGGCATATTTAAACTCTCTTACTTCTGAACATAGATGAGGATCCCCAGCATGTACTGATCCACCTCCAGACCCTCCAACAGAGCTGTTTTACTGCACACGCACACACACGCACACACACACACACACACACACACACACACACACACACACACACACACACACACACACACACACACACACACACACACACACACACACACACAAGGGTTCAGAGAGTTAGCCTGTGGGTGAAAATTTGTGTGTAAACTGTGTTTGAATGAGAGTGTGCACACGTACTTGCACACAGGACATCTCCACGTTCCTCTCTCACAGTTCAGCTGCAGGTACGACTCCAGATCAAAACACTGAGGACAGACCGACAAACAGAAGTCAGTTTAAGACAAACATTTGTTTATCTATTCAAACCAATGAAAAAAGCAGAAATCTAAACCAACCAAGATGAGACAAAACAAATGCTGATCTTTTCACAAATTTGAAAAGAATTGGACATAAACTGAAACTTTGGAGGCCTGATATAAAGAAACCTTGTAGATTTCATTCTGTAAATGCACAGAAACAGTGACATGAAATCAACCTCTGAACGTGCTGTGACCCTGACCTGTATGTGTCTGCAGTCATGACCTCTGGCAGGCAGCTGGATACGGCGGAACGTGATTGGACATTTTAACGAGACTCTGATGGCGGTCTGCTCCACGCCATCCTCTCCGTTTAACCCCGGGGTCCCAGGGATGGAGCCGCTGCTAAAGTTCCTCTTTACTGAAACACACAGGAAGTAAAAATATAAACTCTTCGATGAATGGGGGAAAAAAAAAGACAGACCTAAAATGAAGCAAAGTGATTTTTTTGATCGGATATCATGAGTATTACAGGCGGGTGACTCACTCTTAGTGACACAGTGCTCTGCAGGCAGCAGCCTCTTCTTCATGAGACCCTGCAACACCGAGCGGACTGACGGACGGTGAACCAGCTGGAGCACAAACAGGTGAGACTGCAGACAGAGACACAGAGATAGGTGAATAAATCAGCAGGATGAGACATTTAACTTCATCTGTGGGAAACGTGAGGAGCTCTTACGCAGCAGCAGGCGGTGACGGTGATCTGGATCGTGTTCCTGCCTGGCTGACACACCTGCTTCAGGTACAAAGGCTTGTGGGAAGTTTTGTTGTCGCCTCGCTCGATGGTGAGAGGAGTGGCGTTTACGCTCACCTAAACGGGAGGAAAAGAAATGGGTATAGAAAAAAACATAACAAACACAAAATGTAACAGAGAAAAACAGAGAACATAAAGAAAAAAAGAAGGATGGAGGTCAGACCTGAACAGAGGCCGGCCAGTTGGTGTTCATCTGTCGATCCTCATGGTGGTAACATTTAAACTGGAGCTCCAGGTCCGGCCTGAAAGTGACAGTAAAACAAAAACTTTAAAAATGATCAGTGAATTAACCTGCGAGGAGCCTGAAGAAGGTCAGGAAGATCACAAGAGCCAATCATAACCAGGAGAAACTCAGGAACAGGAAAGTCTGAGAAATCAGTTAAAAATGAGTGAGAAGAAGAAGTGTGTGTGTGTGTGTGTGTGTGTGTGTGTGTGTGTCTGACCTCATGATGAGTGTTTTGTAGACGGAGTCTCTCAGCTGGAAGACGTGGTTGCTGACCGCGAGGTTGTGCTCTAATCTGAATGGCTCTAAAACAACGCCGTCACGCACTGGGAAAGTCAGCCGCAGGTCGTCACTAGGGTTACCTGTAGACAGGAAGTCAGCACAGTCAGACAGAGACAAGTGTAGAATGACTTTATCACTTCTTCGAGTAACTAACTGAGGTTGAAGAGAGACAGGAAATGCAAGGAGAGGAGAGCAGAGGAGGACATGCAGCAAAATGTCATGGATAGAAACGAACTGGTGACAACTGCAGCGAGGACCAAAGCCTCTATCTGTGAAGTGCTTGGATTGCGAGGCTATCAGTGCCCCAAATTTCATTTTTTTTTTGTCACTGATATCTTTCTTAGTGAGGATAACCTGTTAAAATCACAAAAATAATCTAAATATATTTTACAGAGTATTTTCCTGAGAATATTCACTGATAAAAGAACAGGGTACTGCACATTCAGCAGGGGATCATCTTCTCATTTCACGGCCTTTAATCAGGCTGTTTATTTTTCTAACAGTGATGTCATGGTAACTGTCATATTGTTCTCAGTGAAGTTATCTGATTATAACTAATGTCCATGATTGCAATTTTACTTTTTGAATGAATGTAATTTCCTTGCTGAAATAATCTGATTATTTTACTGACACGACCCCTTTTTCTGACAATTATCTGATAAAAACCACATGATTTCACTCAAGTATTAAAACAACCATTATGTGTTTTTGTTTTTGTTTTTTTACTGCAGTCATCTGATATTTTCACTGATTACTATCTGGTTATGTCACTCGTTAAAACAGAGTATTTAGTTGATCATAATCTGATTATAGTCTCTATGACTCCATCAGATTATCAAACTCTTAATGTCTGAAAGATTTCATTGAATTAATCAATAGAAATCGATCAAATTCACATCTTAAACTTATTTTCCCACTCAGCATAATCTGATGATTACAGGGCTTAAAAACTGATAATTCTATAGATAACTAACTTTATATGTGTGTGTGTGAGTCTGGGTCACTACCTGTAGGAGGAGGAGGGGGCAGACCGGCCATGTTAGGTTTGATGTCAGGAGGGAAGGAAGCTGGCGTCGGTTTGACGTCACTGTTGCCAGGCGACATGTAGGGCGGGGCCATGGAGCTGCTGGGAGTAATGGGAGGGGTCGGGTTTCCGGGAACAGGAGAGGAAGGGTAACCCGGCAAACTTCGACCCGGCTGAGGTGGAGAGAGAGAGACGGAGACAGCATGAGAATCTTTGTTTCAGTGGTAAAAGATCAAACAGAGAGATCTGACCAAAGTCTCAGAGAAAGATGGAGAGCTGTTTGATTCTCTTTTTCAAAACCACTACTCCTTTAGAAGATAAAGACACAATGCAGAGGAACTGCAGCTGCTTTTAAAGGTGATATTACAAGCTTCTCCAAATGGGGTCTGGTGGTTTTGGAAAGTTTTGGAAAGTTGATGCTCCATATATTACAGTAGGCATGAAGAAGAAGCTGGAGTCACAAAGTTTTTTTTTTCATCAGATCAACCCGACTACCTGCCTAAAGAAGAGTGTGAGTGGTGCAGCTCAGTTTTGTGTATGTTCATAGCTCAAAAGCTGCTCAAGGCTACACTTTTAGATGCTACACTGTGTGATGGAGCTGCTCTCGCTCAGTTTAAGTCTGTCATCTTGGTTTCACACTAACAACAAAGTGACTCACTGATAAACACACAGATGGATCTTTACAGTGTTGACAGTCCAGATTAAAGCTAATTGAATTCTCCATGTTTATTATTCATCACTGTTGGCTGTAAAAAAAAAAGAGAAATCCTGAGATTTCCTTTTCTCCAGCATAAACATTTTGTTGAATGATTAAAAATACAGATAATATACAAAACATGAATATCCAGCTCTTAGATGAAGACAAAGACATATAAAGAACAACATCTTTACTCAGGAACTTTATCTCACCCCGGATGGCTGGTTGAAGGAGTTGTAAACACCACCAGCGCCCCCTGCTGACAGAGTGTTTAAACCTCCACCCTGACCATTAAACTGGTCCTGCAACACAAACACAAAAAACACAACAAATCAATCTCCACATAGGTTCATTTTATGGCTCTAAATACTGACAACAAATTCACAACAGGTTTGAGAATAACGTGACTGATGCCCTGAATATTTCACTTCCAGATGATTTCCGTGTTTTAGTCCTTGGTCTGTATCCTAGTCTGTATCTTACACTCAGGTGCTTTATCCAGGAAATCTATTGGCTGCATGTGAAGGCCTTTGGGTGTCCTCATGTTTGGCGTGCATGTAAACTGATCTGATCATTTCTGATCAATCAGCTCTGATTGAGAGTCCTCACCTTGTAGTACTGCGAGTTGGGGGGTCCAGATGGGGGGTACTGTTGCAGGGGCATCTTATGACTCTGATAGGATGGGGATGAGCCAGAACGCTGAGGGGCAGGGCCTGGACCACCAGGACCTGCAGACAGAAAAAAAAATGGTCCCTTCTTTCAAGTTGAATCCAAATATAAGATTATTTCAAGCACATTTACAGAGATTCAACTAAAACCAGAAGACTTTGATCCTCAGCGCTCTTCTTCAGGTGTTTTTTTAAACCTGCTCCAGATATCTCACCTGGATGGTACTGCATGCCAGGGCCAGAGTATGGACCAGGTCCACCATGACCCCCTCCACCTGAACCTTGCATTGAACCTGGCATCGAACCACCAGCACCACCAGAACCTGGCATCATGTTTACATTAGAGCCAACAGGGATGCCGTACTGCTGAGACATTCCTGGAAAAGACTGAAGACCAGAGAGAGAGTCACACTCCACAATCTCAGAGTTTTTCAGAGTCATAACCAGAACTGAACATGTTTAAGTACTTCAATTATAACTTAAAAAAACTTTTTTAAACCCTCCAAATTATAAAACTACAGAAGTAGAGTTAATTAGAGAATCACAGTTAACTAACCTCAGAGCTGTAGGGCCGTTTAAGTCCCTGTGGGGGCCTCAGGTGGCCCTGTTGTGGTCCAGGGCCATAGTTTGGATGCTGAGCGACTCTCTGGGGGCCACCTCCTTGGTACATAGGGCCCATTGAAGCAGGGCCTCTGTTAGGTCCAGGCCCAGGGCCCATCCCTCCAGGAGCCATGCTAGGGGGTCCACGGGGGCCCGAGTGAGCCATGAATTGATTGTTATAGGCTGGACCTCCCATCTGACACACACACACACACACACACACATTGTATCATGAGCCCCCATTATAACACAGTAACATGAAGAAATGATCAGTGAGAGTTCATGGCCTCATGGTTTCACCTAAAGTCTCCAGCAGAGAGCACTCTAACTAACCAATCAGCGCAGGAGGGTTACCTGTGCTCCCCTCTCCTTTCCTCACCTGCCCGTAGTTTATTTCCTGGTTTTGTTTCTCCTGGATGGCAGCCACAGTTGCCGTGGCGGTGGCGGTTGCCGTGGCAGCAGCAGCAGCAACAGCAGCAGCAGCAGCCTGAGTGAAGTCAGCCGAGCCTCTAGAGCCTCCAGGGTTCGACGGGTAACTGAGTAAAGAGAGACGTGTTGGTGTTGCTGTGAATTTCCTTTCTTTCTTTGTCTTTGGAAGGTTTTTTAGTTCAAACTGAAGCAAAGCAACAAAAATATAAAAACTCCGAATCCAATCTCTAGACTGTGTTACAGACATCTCGATGTTTACATATAATTGCATGTTTTTGGATGTTTCTGTTTATTTGCTTGTACTTATGTATTGTCACATTGAAAATGGACTGCAGGAAGAAAAGCTGCTGCTGCAAAAGCTAATGGGGATCTGAATACACTACACTGAACTTAACCAAACTACACTAAAGTTAACTAAACTACAGTAAACTAAACTAAACTAAACTAAAATAAACTACACTACACTAAACTACAGTAAACTAAAATAAAGTAAACTAAACTACAGTAAACTAAAATAAAGTAAACTAAACTACAGTAAACTAAAGTAAATGTAACTAAACTACACTAAACTAAACTTGACTAAACTAAAACTAACTAAACTACACTAAAATAAGTTTGACTAAACTAAACACGTACCTTCCCGCGTACCCTCCTGGTCCTCCGGCGTAGCCCCCACTCGTCCGGCCATACATGCCCTGATTCATATAGCCTTTGCTGGGCTCTCCGTAACCCTGCTGGCCCATGTAGCCTCCAGGCCCTCCAGCCATACCTGGACCTCCAGGGCCCTGCATCATGGGTCCACCTCCGGGGTTAGCACCTGGTCCCATCACACCTCCACCCAGACCCTGACACAGGCGGACACACATTAATACATCCCACTTGTACTTCTTCAGCACAGAAACCAATAAAGAGATCAGGGTTGATAGAAGATGGATGACTGATTAAAACGCTGAAGAAAACAGATCAACAAAAACAGAAGGACTGAATAATCCTCCACTGTACTTCCTGCTTGGTGGTGTCATACCTGGCTGGCTGAGGGATTGGTCACTCCCCAGACGGTGGTCACCACAGAGAGGGATCCTGTGGGCTGATTGGTTGGCTGCTGCCAGCTGGAGGGGTCGTAGGGGTATGAACCATCACTGCAAACACACAGACCAGAATCAGTAAAAAAAGTTTCCTCTTAGGTCATTTCCTGTCCAACAGAAAACATCAGATACGGAGCATGGAAAACACTCATGTGTATCCTTTGCTGAAGGGAGTTAAAAAGGAAGGAATGAAGCTCCTTTCCTTGTCATTACAAGAATTCAAACAGCTCTTATCACAAACTCTTTCAGCTCCTGCTGTTGTTAAAATGAAACTATACTGGTTTTACAGTCCGTGGTATGGTTCTCAAAGCCACAAACAGGAGGTGAGACAGTGTAAAGAGTAAGAGTAATGTATTTATGTGTTTGTGGTTTACAAAGGATGAAAAAGCAAAAAAGGTTCATTCCTGCTGGTCTGTCCTTTTACAGTGCACTCCTATCATACAGGTGTAGAAAGGAACTCCAGGTTGTGTGTGCACATTGTCACACTGTGAGGTGTGGTTACCTGTGTGGGTTGTTGGCCAGTCCAGCCTTCATCTGGTTCAGAGGGTTCATGATGGGAGGGTCTAACCTGACAGACAAACTCCTGAGGAGATAGAAAGGTGAGGTGTGGATTAGTCAGATGTTGATATTTTATCTTCACCTGGTTCAGTGTCACTCTCGTGGGTTCACATCAGTGTTCTGTCAAACCCTGCTCCCTGTTGCAATGCGCTCCTACAAGACTGTAATAGTTGATCAGCTACTCTGGGGACTCATTTATTACCAGCAGTTAGGACCAGTTCGACCACTCAAACCAGTGTGTGTGTGTGTGTGCGACTCCCCGTCCTGTCCTGTTCAGGACTGCCATAAATGTTGCTCCGGGCTGGCATCAAATACAGCTGCTAGATACTGAAGAAGAACTCATGTCCCAATATTTTCCTTTCTGCAGTTATATCATTAAATGCAGGAATATATATCAGAAGGAATGAATTACATTTTGAGAGCTCAGAAACAATAAGAATATCATATATTGTTTGTGTGCTCACTTAAATCTGTGCTAATGAGACACTAAACACTGACAAAGGGTAAAATGCTTCACAAACTGCACTGCAGAGCAAATAATCTCACTATGTGCCGGTGCTATTTGCATACATTTAAGTGATCTAATTTGCATAATTTAGAGCAAAATACACCTTTGTCTGTGCAAACGGCACCTAATTCACCAAAACCAGAGCTAAAATCCGCATGCAGTTAAGAGTGAGTATTTACAAGCATCACATACACAGCTTTTTAGTGATCAATACAGTAAGTCCTCCCATGTTGACCAAAAAGTAATATTACCATACAAAAGGTCTATTCATGTTTGATTAGCATTGCTTTTTTTAAGTGATCAGTCTGAGGCTGTCTTTGTCTTTGTCGGGCTAGTATACCGCGATACATAACGTTTTTCGTGTGGCTCTTTGCTAGCTTTCTCAAACTGGTTATAAACTAGGAACCTTTCACATCTGTCACAGATCGATTCTGCAATGAACTTTCTGAGCAGCTCTTCATTTACCGCAAGCTGATAGAGTTTTGCACCGTCAGGAATAGAGCTCGCAGCGCAGCTCTGAGCAGCAGAGAGTGGAGATGCTGACAGTTTATCTAAGTCACACTAAAACAGAAAACAGCAGCAAACTGCAAAGAGATTAAATGCTGTCATGACAGTACAGTTTGTGGCTGGTGTGACAAACTCACCAGTAAAATGTGTTTTTACGATAGAAATATGAAAGTGACAGTAATTGAAAGCTGGTTTGTATTCATTCATGTAGGACAGGACAATGAGGAGGTGGTGAAAGCAGGTCGTATGACTGACATAAGACGCCCTGTAATATGACTATTACACACACGTGCTTTGTACGCAATTATGATGTCTAACGAAAAATCTTTAAGACCTGACGTCAGAGTGACATGCCCTACGCCCTGGCTGTTCAGACTAAAGTCCTACTGTAGAAGATCAGACCTGTATCAAAGACCACATGTTGAGATGGCCCAATCTGATGTCAAAGAACAAACTTGTTTGCTTCTCAAACTGTCCAAAATACAAACAGGTTTGGGTCTTTTTGCCTCATACACTTGTCAAAAATCACAATTTTTAACTAAAATCTGTCTGTGGTCTTCGTCCCTCTGTGTTCTGAGTCTGTGTGTTCTGAGGTCAGTCATCTGAGAGGCAACAGGACAGTATTATCAGGTCACACACACACACACACAGTATCACATGCTCACATACACACACATCACTGTGATCAGACTGCAGTGATTCGCTTAATTCACACTCGATTTCTTTGATTCATTGATGAAATGATTGAACATAAAAACCTGTCAGACTGTCTCATTACTGCAAAGCCACACCTTCAAACATTTCTATGAGTTCATTTCCCCCCAATACATAAGAAAAGCAGCAATGACTAATGGGAGAACATTCTTAGGGAGTTGATTTTCTTGGAATTGTTTGATGAACTTTCCAACAACAACATGAGAGAGCACATGTTTGTCTGGACACTCTGCTGTTTGACAAACTCACACAAATGAAGCGTGAAAAAGCTTCAACACATCAGCATGGCAGCTGCAGATCAGCTGACTCACGAACAGAAGAATCAGTCAGACACAGAGGTCAGAGTCTGAGTGGACACGCCAAATTAAAACCGGATTAATGTGCGAAACCAGATTAAAACTGTAGACTGCTGTGTTTGTTTCACAGGAGGCCGGTTTGATCTCAGCAACCGTGTAGAAGCACCAGCATGGAAACACATTCAGGGCTGATAAATGTATCTGAACCCATCAACAGAAACTTATTTAGGATCAACAAATCAGTTTCCTTCTAATCCACTGTACTTACAATTATTACTCAGTTATGTATTTGAGCCTTTCCTGCATTTTAACTTTATATTTTTCACACTGAGATGAATAAGGAGCTCAAGACAGAAACAAAACACAGAAGAGGGAATAGAAATATGACTTTATATCCACGGTACAAACACACCTTTTAACGACCAAAATAAAACATTTTTAAGCCGCATCAACAGAAATTTTTACATTCCCCAAATCAAAACTGCACCTACTAAAGTGTGCCAAATCACCTGAAAAATGGCTTACATCAGCTCCAAGTCATTGATCCTGTTGTCATTAGTTACCTGGCTGTGATTCACACTTGATTCTGATGAGTCAGAAATCCGAAACAATCTTTGATGTAAGACTTCTGTTTCAGGTGGGACTCTCCCCCTTATTTTAACCCGTTCTCATGCTTTACTCCTGACCTGTAATTCCTCCAAATTACCTCCTAATTTGACATTGATAGCCTAGAAATCTACAGGTGTTCCTCGACCTCTGTGTGGGATAAAGATCATCAGACCTGGAAAACCCAGCTGGGTGGCAACAGGCACATGCAAGCCACTCCATCTGTATCTCACACAGAAACACACACCTGCTCCTCTTCCTGCTCTCCTCTCTCCACAAGTTGCTGCTTGATAGTTTCTGTAGAATCAGAAACAGATAGGTGTTTGAAATCAGGAAAGTAAGTAAAGTGAAGTTGTGAAAACACTCTTCATCCGTGACTAAACCAAACAGCTGTATGAATGAAAAGGCGTTGAATCCATCAGATAATCTTCTGACAGACCTGATAAATGATTTCAAATAAAATATCACTTGAATTGATTAACTAATTCACTCAGTCCGATAACAGCATCAGAGCGCAGTGACTCAATCTGCTGAATGATTCAACTTTCCTGGACATAACTGTGTCACTGAATGCATCATCCCCTTCATCATCACACCAATATTTGGATTTCCTCTGAATGAAACCTGAGTCACAAACAAAACAGTTTTCCCTCATAGCAGGAAGATTTCAAATCTGCGGCTTTCAGTCTGATCCTTAAGACAGAGGTTTTTCAATATTTTCATCAAAGTTTAAAAAAAAAAAAAAACTCTCCACTAAGTTGTTAAAATTGTGCAGAAACAGCTCAGAGTGATGCCTCTCCTTCTAATAACACAGCTTTGTCTGAATGCACAGGCAGCTGCTGACACCTGAGCATGTTACAGTATTAATGATCTACAGCCGATAACCTGGGAAGTTTGATTTTTCCCTGGAGAGTCCAGAGAAGGACAGAAAACAAAAACACGCCTGGACTCACTTTCTCCGGGCGTGTAGCTTTAATGATAAAAGTCACTTTTAACAGTCAGGCAGATTTACGAATGGACTTTGTTTTGGTGGTGGAAACACAGACTGAAAGTGCTCTGAGCTAGTTTTCCAAACTACAAATTATTTTATACATTTAACTAATATATTTGTTCCATTAGCAACTGTACAAATGATTGAAAAGCCTGGTGGTCATGTGACATTACATTAACGTCAAACCTTTAAACCCAGCTTTAGAAGTTACATTACTACATACCGATACTGAAGTCTGTCTGTTTACACTGCACATGGTCCCAAAATTCTGTAATCTCTATAACTGTTACTTTAATGATCCTAGTAACATCTATAACAGGGATTTAAGCAGGGTCTGATATTAACTATCTGACTCATCGGTTAAACGAACTTTGTTCATATAGCGCCAATTCACAACAAGTTTTATCTGACGGTTCACAAAAAAAGCTGGTTAAGACCAGACACTGTTCACAAAGACCCAATGTAAAGATGGGATCAGACGGATCCCCATCCTGTAGGATCAGACCCACTCCCATCTTTAACCACATGGGTGAAAAAGATGGACAGAGGTAAGACTGAGAAGGTGGCAGGTAGATGGCTGGCACGGTAATTATTGTGATTTGTCATATACACAAAATATTTGTAAGATTCTACAACTCTGTTTAACAAAGGTAGTTTCCGTTTCTGAACAAAAATCCCACAATATAATCGGCATCAATCTGAATTCAATTTTTCTCACAAAACCCCCTTTATATTTGCATTCAACAGCCTGTCCCTGCAAAGTTCTGACGTGCAGACTGCAGAGCGGACAGAAGTTTTAGGTTCACCCAGTAGAAACTGTGCATGGATGTTTCTTTTTATCACACCACTATTGTGGTACAAACATTTACCTGCAACGGGGGGCATAAATGTCTGAAAATTTCTCACCACACAGAAAATCTACCTATATTTGGCATGTGACAGTGAATTATTTCAGGCCTCAGATGTACGGTTTCTTCCCGGTGTCATAAGTAATCACACCAAAAGTGTCTTAAAGGTCACCTATTATGAAGAGTCCACTTTTGGGTGGTTTTCTACCAATAATATGCATTCTCTCATAGCTGACCCCCCCACCCCATTCTCTCCCTCTCTTAGTTTCCCCTCTCTGAAAACATGAGTGCAAATGGGAGTTATGACTGCATAAATGGATAAGCCCCCCCTACATGTTGGTGGCAGTACCACCAATAATCGTTAGCCCAGCCCTCTAAAACCCTTATTTGATTAAATGTTTGCTCAAGTTCAGTAATCTTGTTTTTCATTAGTTAATATGATTAAAATTGCTGAATTTTGTCACATGCAATAAAAAACGGTGCGCTCTTAGCATTATATTTGGCCAACCTGTTCTCTCGGCATCAGTCACTGAAAAGTGAACCTGGTTGGCAGCTCCTGTTGAAGTAAAAATAAGGAGCTGTCTACACATATAAACATTTTTTCAACTCTTCATCTTTTGACCCCACGATATATATCGGAATTCGTATCGCGGTATTATGATTACAATGTCATTTAGAAGACACTTTAATCCAAAGCGATGTACATACGAATCACACATCAGTGGAGGACATACACTAAGAGCAAGGAGGGCTAAGTGTCTTGCCCAAGGATACAACGGACAGACTAGGGATAGGAGGGGATCGAACCACCAACCTTCCAGTTGTTAAATGACTACTCCACTGCTCTACCTCCTGAGCTACTACCATCATGCGTTTTTAAAACTTTAAATGACCAGTCAGTAATGATTAAATTAAAGGTAATAAACGTAATGATTAGGAATAATATTGTTAGTTTTAAACAGTGTTTCGAGTGTAAAAACCTTACTATTAAACTCTGGTTTCTATATGGCCATCAAACTACCAACCCCTCCTCTCCGGGGCTGCCGTGCACGTCACACACACGCGCGGGTCTAATAATTAGTTATGTTTACTACCTGAACTACCGATGATCAAACTTTAATCTGACTGAGAGGTTTAAGCCCAAAAACGTCGTCTTCACGGCTTCACTGAATCGAGTGAATGAAAAACACAAAATGACAGAGTCACAGGAGACATTTTGAGATACTACCAGGCTAAGAGGTTAGCGTTAGCATGCTTACGAGACGACAACCGTCCACTGAGTTTAAACAGCAATAAATAAATAAAAAACACAGTGAATCAAAGACAAACTTAAAAGAATTGAAAACGTCAACTGCTGTGCTAAATTTCCCGCGTGTGTCGAAATTGTCTATCCTTTAACTGCTGTTAAAAAGCTAGCCTGTTAGCCTAGCTAGTCCACCCGGCTGTGACAATGGACTGCTCCCGGGCTAACAGTTAGCCTCCAGCTAGCCTCTTACTCCAACACAAAAACACTGAAGTGGACTCACATTAGGGTCCCCTTTAAACCAGACCGTGTTTAAAGTATCATTTAAACTCCCAATGGTTCTGACCTGAAACTACATAAAACACACGCACACAGACAGAGTAGAAGTGCTGGTTCTCCCGTAGCCGACCTACCTCCCCTACTTCCCCGGTGTCCGAGCCCTGCTCCGGGGCTTCGCAGTCTGAGCTTCTCTGGGCCTCCGGGGCATCAAGGACTGAGCACACCCAAAGCCAGGCCGGTTCACCCCCACGGCTTGGAGAACCGTCTCAAAGTGGACCCAAAACCCCGGTATATGTCCGGATGAAATCCCCACACTGAGGCCGAGATTTACGCAGGAGCCTTGGCTATACCTCCTGCCTGTTAGCTCTCCCTGCAGCCGGCCTCTGCGTCTCACTATCCGCCTTCAGTGGGCGACACCATCCCCCGCTGCTCCGGGACGATTAAACCAAATGGATATAACGTCCAACATTAAAGACTGCGAGATAGAGTTGTTTGGAGTTTGATGTGGGGGCTACTTCAGTGTGTTTGTCTGCATCTCTGCTGCCTCTGGTGATACCAGCAGGTTACACGAGAGAGAGAGAGAGAGAGAGAGAGAGAGAGAGAGAGAGAGAGAGAGAGAGAGAGAGAGAGAGAGAGAGAGAGAGAGAGAGAGAGAGAGAGACCAGATTATTGAGAAAAAACAGGTTAAGGCAGGTTATCAGTCAATCAGTTTTCAAAAGGCAATAGTAAAATTCAAAATGTACATACAGCGCAGGTTTGAACCGTATTCTCTGTTATGATACTTACATCCACCCAGCAGTATATCATGGACAACCACTTGGCTCCAAGGAGGAGGGAAACCCTTCCTTTGACAGACAGAGACCTCCAAACCTCCAGCAGAGCCAGATTCTTTAGTGTAGGGCCATCTGCCCTGACCAGATAACAGTGAAAGATAGTGGCTGTTTAACATGACCAAACTTTTTTTTTAAAGAGGTGGATTTATGCTTTTTCATGTTTTGCAAGTAAGTATTGGGTTTGAATGTTGGATTTGAAACTAAATGCAGCAAAAGTTTTGAACTATGGGGTCATTTTTTTGGAGGATGAGATTGTGGGCTGTTTGAAATGGCTTGTTCAAAGTATTGTGCAGAAGGGACATGAGATTTGACTGAATCGTGACGTCTTATTTACATACCATAATAAATACAATATTCACCGAATGGAAAGGTCCTTTTGTTGTCGTTATTGTTGTTTTTGTTGTTGTTTTGTGAACCCTTAAGAACTTCTACAGAGTTAGTAAAAAAACCATATAAACCGAGAATTGGAAATATACCTCCTCTTTAAATACTTGATTCTGATTGGTGAAAAACACTTTCTCAACAGGGGGCACCAAATCCAAATACTGTTTTAAATGACAGTATTTAAATCTTCGCATTATATGCTTAGAATTAAACCAGATCAGTTTAATTTTGTTTGTTGTTGGTGGACAGACTAAAGCCACAACACTCAAGGAAAAGAGAATGAAAATAACAGTCAAAACAAACAAACAAACAAACAAACAAACAAACAAACAAACAAACAAACAAACAAACAGATGATTAATTAATGTTTGTATCAACCACTTTGGAATAAAAATACTATCTAGACTTCCCTACTATCCCACGATGTACCTGGAGTCATCTTACGGAGTGAGAGGCGGACACCCGCGAGTGAGACATTTTTAGTCTGACGATGACATCACCTTGGCGTCATCACCATTTCAGCTCGCGGCATCACACACGTCGATCTGAGTGCGTTTGAATGCGTAGACAGTCTGCTGCTGTGATCTGCAACTTCTGTTTCCATGGCAACAGATTCCCCACCCCCCCACCCACACCTACACACACACACACACACACACACACACACACACACACACACACACACACACACACACACACACACACACTCGTACTTAGTCCCTCATACACACCAGAAATAACGACGAGTATTGACATCTAACAGACCTCGTGAATGTGTGAGGTTAGAGAGAAGGGGCAAGGAGAGGACGAGAGAGGGAGGAGAGGAAACAAGAGAGGAAGGGGGGAGGAGACATCAAGGTGCAAGGATGAGAACAAAGGAATTCAGCATAAAGGGAAGAAAAAGATGGAGGGAGGGATGAGAGAGACAAGGAGGAGAGGAAGAAAACAAGGGATCAAGCAGGAGATTGATGAGGAAGGAAGGAGATGAGAAAGGAAGGGAAAAGGCAGGATTAGGAGAAAGAACAGTATCAGTAAATATGTGTAAAAATATGTTTAGGACTAACCTGGGTCTCATAGTGAAGTCTGTGATGTAACATAACATTCAACCTTAAGCAAAAAAAACAAACAAAAAAAACATTTTTTATATTCATGATTCAGGTAAAATGATATTTGACAGATAACATATTCCAACTATATGTTGACATAAATATATTAATATGTCAGCCCACCCCCCACCCCTTGAATTCTAAACTAATAAAATAAGTTCTAAGATTAGTTCTAAGAAGTCTGATTTTAATCTTAGAGTTCTGGAAAAAAAGACTGAATTCTGCCCCCCCCCCTCCCCTCAAGTTCTAAGGTTAAAGTCAGAAATATGACTTCGGCTTCAAAATTCTGATAGAAAAGTCAGAATTCTAATATCTAATCTTTAAACTCAGAACTCTTGTGAAAACAGTCATAATAATAATAAAAAAAGAAAACCGTTAAAAATTCAAATCTTATTTGTTTCGGTGCTTCCATTCCTTTCTGGTAGAAATTTAAATCAGATTTTCCTGTTAAATAAAACATACAGAAATGTACATTTGTCAAAACCTCCTAATTAGTTGATTCAGTAAATTACTAAGCTTTTAGGTTGATATGAAAAGAGAGATTTAATCACTACAGATTTATGATGTTCATTATTTTTTATCAGTTGCTTAAGACAGTGAAAGATTGACATATTTCATTATTACATGTAAACAAAAATCTTTTGAACATATTCAATTATTATAGAATAGAATGTTTTGAACATTTTTCTATTTTAATGTAGATAGTTATGACCCAAACCTAAAAAAAAAATCCAATATAATAAGTTTGAGTAATTGATCATTCAAACAGTACAAACACAGTATGGCTCTTGGTCTGGGTCAGTTCACACAATCACATCATGAGAGAGACTGCTGCTGACTCATCCAACAGGTCTCTGCTGAAACAGAGTCTGATTAAGCAGATTAATGGAGATGACTGATGGAAAAGTGGGGTGGGGGGGGGGGGGGTCGGGACCAAGAAACTGGGATGAGAGAGAGCTGAGGACTGTCAAAATAAAATAAATCAAAGTGGACCTTTTTGAAATATGTAAAAGACTTTATGTTTTAATTTTCCCAGTTTCCTCTTTAGGATAAAAAACAGCAGTGCACCCATTTTGAAAAAATACATCATAAAGATTCAGAGTCAGACAATAAAGACACAGGTGTGGAGGCTCTTCAGTACATACAGGATTCTTTATTGAATGAAGCAAAATAATGAAGAGAAATTCAATCCCCTATTATGAAAATAAATAAATCATTTTCTTTGTCTCACAGAAGCCCAGAATACCACCTGCAGCTGATTTCATCTTCTGTTGTCGTTTACATTTTCTATTTTCAAACCAGGAGATTTAGTTTCCTGCTGACAGAGTTCATTCAGCTGTGAGTAAAATAATAAAAACATGAGACGCTCTGATCCATTTTGGCACGGGATAAATGCTCCAGAGAGATTAAGAGAGAGAAGAGAAGAGGGACAGAAGCCAAGGGGTTAAATTATAATCAGCAGTGCATTTGGTTCATGTAGGGATGCCTGATAGCGCAGAACGCAGCCATTGAACTCCCAAAATATCCCTTCAAAATAAAGAAAAACAAGAAAATCTCAGTGTGGTAGTGAAGCCTCGCTGTGGTGACTAATGACAGACTTTACCTGAACAAGCTCACACACCTGCTGAAAGGCAGGAACCCTCCACCTGCTGAACTGAATCTGATCCTCAAAGCATCACTCTCACTTTTCCTCAACTGGCTCGGCTCCCATTGGCTTCCAACAGAATGAAGAGCACTAACAATGCTAACGAGCCATTGATTAAAAACTAAAGTAAAAAGTTTCCTGCAACGATTCAGGTGAAGAAGAATATTGAGTAATGATCCTGCGTGTGTCTGCCTGTGTGTGGGATGAACTGCCAACCTGCTGTTACATTATACAATCTGTGTCTGAGTGTGTGTGTGTGTGTGTGTGTGTGCGCGCGTATGTGTGTGAGGACGGAGGAATGTGTGTTTTCACCCTTCAGTGTCAGGCTCTTCTCCATCACAGATCTGAGCGTCTTTGGAGCAAAGCATCCCTCTTAAAACTCTGCAGCTTGTTTATTGTGGCCTAAAGAAACACCGTGAGTCTAACCTGCTTTCTGTGGTTCTTAGTGAGATTTGTCTGCAGCACCAAGCTTCAATGACCGTTATTTACTCTAAACAAAATATTTGTGTGTCAGGAAGCTCCAAACTTCACTCAAAAATTCACTGATTTTAGACGGAGAGATAGTCAGGTAAAGTTCTTGTTCAGCCACAGTTGTCAAACCTTTATGATCATGCAATAACTCTGCAACCATCAAACAGAAAGCATCCAAATTTGATGTATTTTTTAATCAACAAATTACTTTAAACACAGCTTTAACAACTCAAGTCTTAAAACTTAAAATACACAAATCTCTAATGCAAGTTCTGACTGTGAAATCCAGTGAATCAAAGTCTCTAACATCACATCTGATCTTCTTTCAACGGAACCGTCTTTCCTCTCATGCCTACACCTTCTCATTCTTAAACGTTATAAATCTGTTGAGAAAAGTTGTTGCTCAGAAAGTTGCTGTGATGGAGCAGAGCCTGATGCTGTTCTACTGAGCAGGAAACACACAGTACCTGCACTTCAGTGAAATATTCCTGTTATTACTTTGTACTCAGTAAACTCCAACTGCAAACAAAGAAGTGTGCACATGTTGTGCAAAGTGTGCGCTGCATTTATTGCACGTTCTACATCAACATAATGCAATGACACCTCCAAGTACCACCAGGCTGTTCACTGCACAAAATGCGTCCAGTTTCCCACACACCTTCCATAATTTTCCCATCATAAACAACTGCCAAGGTAATCTATTTAAGAGGAGAGATCAGCTGCTGCAGAAAGAGTGAACTCTCAATATTCTGGCACCAAGCTGTACTGGGATGATGCACCTGCCCACAACGCCAAAATGACTACACAGTTTGCTGACATGACACTATAGTGCTTGACTGACCAGCAAATATTCACCACAGATTATGTAAGAGGGTTATAAGAAACATAGTTATATGTCGTGTCGAAGCTGTCACATCACTATCTGGGGCTCTAATGGCTGCTGTTTTGGTTCTGTAATGCTCCCAGACACATTGTCAGTGTTTTTATCTGGAAAATAGAGATAAAGTTGCATGAGGAGTGTGTCAGTTTTAACTGGCATAAAACCGTGTCAGTGTGAACCCAAAGCTCTGCCAAAGTGAGCCACAATCTGCAAAGCATTCAGCACTGTTAACCTGTAAACTCTGGGCTGTATCTGAGTGTTTTCTGACCTTTAGACTAGTCGATCAGCTGTAACCTAACTATCTGTTCAATCAACTTCAGATCATACTACATCTACACATTGTGCACATGTGCATCTTTTGATCGGACTGAATGGAGCATGAAATGTGTTCAGTGCCCTGTTTACTCATTTTTCTATCACAGCCATGTCTGATTCAGAGATCGGACTATGTGCTGCAGAAAAATGCATTTTCTTCAGATTTAGGACAGCTTTGGACTGTTTCAGGATCAGTTTTTCAAGGAGAGCAGAACTTTTCTTTGTTAATGACAGAAAAAAAGATAACCAAGCTTAAAATATTGACTTTAATTCATCAGGTTGGTTTCAGTGATCAGAAAATGTCTCATTTTGAGGCTGAAATTAAGTCATCCGGGAGTGAAACTGGGTTTGCAGCTGGAGTAAACCGAGTCCTGAACAGAATCAGATCATGTTGAAGTTGTTTGTCTGCAGCAGAGCAGCTTCACTGAAGTTTGACTGAGTGTGTTTGTTTTTGTGTGTTTGTGTATGTTGATGTGGTTTGTGTGTCACAATGAAATCCAGAAGGGTTCAGGGGAGGTCACAGGCCAGACAGGTGAGGCTATGATCCAGATGTTGCAGGTCAGGGGTCAGAGGTCACTGCTCTACTGCTGATCTTTGAACCCGTCCAGGTCAAAAGCAGCGTCAAGGAGGCGCCTCAGCTCCACCAGGTGAGTGTTTTTGTTTCCTGTGGCTGGAGCTGCTGCCGGTCCTCTGCCAGCATACCTGACACACAAACACAGAGGTCAAAGGTCAAACCCTTCACATAAGCTGGAACACACTGCAGTTTGTGGAATCTTGTGACTGGGCGGGTTCTTACCACACAGGTTTGGCTCTCTGGGTGGTGGTCCTGATGCGAGGCTTCACGTAGTCATAGTAACCCTGGTTCTTGTGCTCCTCCTGACACCAGACCAGGTCAGCGTTGGGGAAACGCTCTGACTCTGCCTTCACCTGGTCGAACGGGAACGGAGACAGCTGGAGAAAGAAGAAGGGGTGGAGGGGAGTATACAGTTACTTCTTAAAACGTCTTTACTGCAAACATACTTGAGGCTGAACCTGTGTACATGGGGGGAAATGCTCAGACCGCTCGGCCAGTGGCACGTCTACAAAAACTCACATTTGATCTGTGGTTGACACAGTCACCCCACTGGGTTACAAACCCACTTGATCTACTCAAATGCACAAACATATAGAGCTAACGATGGTGTCAGTGCATGTGTGTGTGCACACACATACATACCTGCTCCATGCGCGCAATGGCCACAGTGTCCTCCATGCCTCTGTTCTTCCTCTCTTTGGTCAGCTCATAGTAAACCTTCCCCGTGCAGAAGATCAGCCTTTTCACCCCCTCTGGACGCTCCCCAGCTGCTCCATCTTCTTGGATCAACCTCTGGAAGTGAGTTCCTGCAGAGAGGAGGAGGAGGAGGAGGAGGAGGAGGAGGAGGAAGATGACACTAATGATTTTCTTTTCAGAGGACTCCTGATAAGTGTAAGGAGACTAAGAGTTGTCATACCAGGAAGCATCTCATCAAAGCTGGATCTGGCCTCCGGGTGACGCAGCAGAGATTTGGGAGTGAAGACGATCAACTGGAGAAAAAAAAGGAGGTTGATCATTTTAGATGATTTCAAAGTCAAATAACAACACAAGTCTATTTCTGCTTGATGTCTCCTGCAGCTCCCATACACAAACCCCACAAAGAGGAAACCGCGTGCGCTTCAACAGTCAAACTGTAATATTTGGGAGGTAAAAAGTCAGAGATTTTTCAGGTCATTCATTCCAGAACCTGCCCTTAACCAAGGAGCAGCAAAATCTGGTCTCTCTGTATTATCTGCAATTTTTGCTCAATTTTTTCATATTTTTGTTGTCATTTTGTTGGCTGCTGATGGATACTTCTGCTGGGCAAAGAGTTTACTCAAGAGAAGAGATCCTTCCATTGAGGAAAAAGCAAACTGCAAAAATCTGGATAACAACATACAATTCCAGAGGACATCAGGAGGTATTATCATGGTTGCCGTGCTGGTGCAAAGGTGAAGGCAAAGCTGAATGCTAGGAGGTGGCGATATAAACCGTTTCTTCCATCAGTCATCACGGGAAACATCAAGTCTCTGTCCAACAAAAGCAATGAGTTGGAGATATTGGTGAAGACTGAGAAAGCATACTGTGAGTGCAGTCTCCTGTGTTTTACTGAAACCTCGTTGAATCAAAACAACTCAGACTCCAGTGTGGATCTACCTGGCTTCACTCTTATAATGTCAGACAGAGACGCTCAAGCTAGTGGCAAGAAGAAAGGAGGTCTGGCTTTATTTGTCAACCAGAGATGGTGTAACTCTTCACACATAACTGTCAAGGAGAAGTTGTGTTGTCCAGATATTGAACTGTTGACCATAATATGTTCCAAGGGAGTTCAGTCATATCATAACAATACTTGTTGACATTTATTCTCTGCGATACTGGCACTTGTAATAACATCAGGAGACTTCAACCACGTCACCCTCTCCTCTCACCTGACTGGATTCACACAGTTTATTAACTGTCCTACCAGAGAAAACTTTTCATGAGATTTTGGACAAATGAATTTTCCTTTGGGGATAAACAAAGTTCTTGTATTGTTTCAGATTTCTGTGATCACCAGAGAACCATACCTACATTTCTGCCACAGAGACAGAAAATTAATAAACATCAGCAGCAGGGTCCGAACACTGCGGAGGTCTCTGTGGCGTCAATATTGTATCCTAGTTTTCACACTGACAGCAAATATCACAGCAAATTCCCATTTAAGTAAAGCTCAAAACATGTATCACTGTGCGTGTGCATGTGTGTGTGTTAGTGTAAGAGTGTGTTTGTGTGTCTCTCACAGGCTTCCTGAACGGCAGGAGGATCTGTCGTCTCAAGACATGAAAGTAGTTTCCGGGATTAGAGCAGTTCACCACGATCCAGTTACAGTCGTAGAGCTGACGCACAGCAAAGTCATCGGTGATGGTCTAAAAGAGAAACAGAGAGAAACAGAGAGAGAGAGATGATGATGATGATGGTTTTTAAACCTTTATTTGAGGGACTTTCTGTTGGTGTTGATTTTGGCCTCCTGGTGGATAAATGAAGCAGTCCCTCTCCCAGCTTTGCTGCTTTAGTCCTCTACACTTCTAAGTTGTGCATCACATTAAATTTATGTAAATGCACAGCAGACGCAGTAAACCAACGCCATGACAGCAATCGTGTGTTTACATATGTATAGTTAACAGCAAGTTCATCTGGAGTCTTGCTGATCTGATTTTTGATTCCAAAACTCCTGGAGTTAGTGATCAGACACAATATTTAAACGTAAATACACTAAAACTCTGCAAAACAGTGATTTAGACTGGGAAATACATTGGAATAAGAGCCCAGCTTCTCTGAGACATACATCTGCTTAGAGCAGACTCTCATCTTGCATCGTAAAATTCATGACAGCTTTCACATTTTAAACAGAGAGATGTTTCTCATTTGGTGTTTTTGAGTGTGAGTTTACCGGCATAACATCAGGGTCGTCGTTGCACATCTGGAGGAATCTCTCTGGACGAGCTGAAGAGTGTTCTGGACCCTGGAGACACAAACAGAAACAGACTAATAAAACCTTGTTCACACTTTCAGTGCACGCCTGAAGGTTTCCTGACATCTAACTCTGTGTGTGTGTGTGTGTGTGTGTGTGTGTGTGTGGTCCTAACCATGCCCTCCATGCCGTGTGGCAGCAGCAGCACGATGCCGTTCTGTCGAACCCACTTGGCCTGACCGGGACAGATGAACTGGTCGATAATGCACTGAGCCGTGTTGTGGAAGTCTCCAAACTGGGCCTCCCACAGGATCAGAGCATTCGGACTCGCCATGGCAAAACCCAACTCAAAGCCTGGACACAGAGTTAAGTTAGAGTTTTTAATGAACATTTTTGAGTGTTGATGAATGAGCATCAGCAGAGCGCTCAGACTCACCCAGGACTCCGTACTCAGACAGAGAGCTGTTGCAGACTGTATACGGCGCCTGGTCAGGAGAGACATGGTTCATGGGGATGCAGATCCTCTTATCGACATTTTGATCATGGAGGACATGATGACGGTGGCTGAAAGGGGACAAAAAGAGTTCATTTTCTGAACTGTTTCCCTCAGTGTGAGATCATCCCAAAGGTCTAAAGAGAGTGTAAACAAAACTCAGATGATCTCACTGGTTCCTTTGGCATTTGCTGTTTTTCAGAAGTCATTCTATCAAGAGTCTCTTGATGATCTAAATACAATCTTATCATCACATGTAAGTGAAATGACCAAAAATTTACTCCAGGTAGGATCTTTGCTCTTTGGGAGTTATACACCAGTCTTAGAAAAAGTAAAGGGATGGTGCATGAAGAGCTCAGTTCACTTCCTTTGACCCTTTTCTCCCCCAACAACATGGACTCAACCTGGACCTAAACCTGGCACCATTTGTGTGCAGCCGCTATCATGAACCTGAAAACTGATGTTTTTTTTAGCTCACAACAGAGTTTGACAAAGCAGACATGTTAGGATCAAGTTTTGAGTTCCAGAGAAGAAATATTCTGTCAGAAAGTCTGCAGATAAACTGAGGAGGAGAAAAAGAGGTCCTTGAAAAGAGACTCTTAAAGTTCAGGGATTCACTTTCAAAAGAGGTCAGGAACTGAGGAAACAGCTGGATAGGGTCTGGTCTGTGTGAGGGATTCACCTGAAGGTTCCTCGCTCCACGTCCTGTCCTGACAGTCTGATGTGGATTCCCTCTTTCAACAGAGATCCAAAGGCCATGTACTCTCCCAGAGCCCAGTCCACTGTCCTGTTACGAACCATCTCACCTCGGCCCTTTAGGATACGACTCAGACCTGAAACAGCAGCCACAGTTTTTACACACAGTCTCTCAACAGAGAAGCGGCAAGTTATGTTGGGGTAGAGACACTGGACCAGCAGTTAAAAACTGAGAAATAACAACAAAAAGGCAAGAAATCAAAAACAGGTCCAACAAAAAAACTGACACAGACACCAGACCAGAGTCGGGACTGGAGAGATTTTCATGTTTTCAGCTTCTGTCTGAGTTTAATTCTACAATTCTTTCTCTGGTTAACGTGTCAGACCTCCGTGGATGGTGAAGTCCTCCACAGGGACAGACGAGGCCACCTGTCCAATGTGGTTCAGGCTCTCTTCAGTCAGACCAGTGGAGGGGCAGCTCATGGACTTTGGCTGTCCATCCAGAGTGAAAAAACCTGACAAAGATGACAAAACGTGTGTAATATTCATCAGAGACCAGATCATGAAACCAGATCTGCATCATTTTGACTTCGAAGACCTGACAAGACAAGAAATCACAACCTGCTTCAGACTTGGTCCAACAGACCCCCCAATCTGTAAAAATCTAAACTGTTTGTGATTCTAATCACACTGAGTGAGCTGTCTCACCGGGCCATGGGGAGTCCAGCCAGTGCTTGATGTGGAGGATCTTCTCGTCTTTGGAGCGAGCATACGCCTCCTCACAGATCTTATCGTACTTGGCGATCTCCTCCTACAAACAGAGACCAGAAGAGATTCGGAGAAGTCTCTCAGCTGATGCAGAAAACTCATCAACAGAGAGAAGGCTGAAAACTGTTGGACCTCACAGAGCTCTAAGAAGACTTTAGTGAGGGACTGAAGACATCATGTGGTGTGTTTGTGTGTTTTTTACCTCGTACTCCTGCCTGCTGACGGCTCCCTCTGCGATAAGCTTCTCTGCGTATTTTTGCAGCACCGGCTTCTGCTTCTTGATCTGTTTGTACATCAGCGGCTGAGTGAACATCGGCTCATCCATCTCGTTGTGACCCATCCGACGGTAACACACCTGTAGACAAACACACATAGACATATTCAGGATGATAAAGATCCTGCTGCATCATTCAAGGGTTCACTCACACTTCACAAGTTTTACTAGAAATGTCAGAGATGAAACAAACTGACCAGGTCGACCACCACGTCTTTGTGGAACGTGGCCCTCCACTCAGCGGCCACCTTGCAGACGTAGATGACGGCCTCTGGGTCATCTGCGTTGACATGGAAGATGGGAGCGTTGACGACACGAGCGACGTCAGTGGGATATGGAGATGAGCGAGCCATACGAGGATCTGTGGTGAAACCAATCTGGGGGAAGAACATCATAGCTCAGCACTCTGATACTTGGCCCCTTCAAGTTCCTGGTTTAGGGGAAAATGTTTCACACTCCAACTTTTCCAACTCTCAAGACAGGCTGGCAGCACATTTAAGTTTAAGGCTGGTGGACTTACAAAATGAGAGGCACCTAAAATAAACAAGAATTAGCTTAACAAAATCTAATCACTCCCAACCAAAGAGAAAAACTCTAAACACACGATCATCATCTTAGCCGGTCTCCTAAACAAATAAAAACAGTCAAAAAAGACGATCCAGGTGCTCTACATCTACAGTAATCTTTTAAACACACACATCATCCAAAGACACAAACAGTGGTGTCCGTTACCTGGTTGTTGACCACGACGTGCACAGTGCCGTGCGTGGTGTAGGACGGCAGGTCGGAGAGATGGAAGGTCTCATAGACGATGCCCTGACCTGCAAACGCTGCGTCTCCGTGGAGCAGGATGGACATCACCTGAACACACATGCACGCACATGCACACACAGAAACACACCTGGTTTAGTGAGGAGAAACTGAAGCACAAATCGGGTGAAAAAATTTCACGATTGAAAGTGTAAATTTCAGTCATGTAGAAACAAACTGCTGTCTTCATATGGAGCGACATACAAGCATGAAAAACAGTACATATCTGGCTCCAGTCTGTCCCAGATCGTTCTCCTGAGACTCACCCGGTTGCCGTCGTTGTCTCCGCAGTAGAACTGCTCAGCCTTGGTCTTCCCCTGCACCACAGGGTCTACAGCCTCAAGGTGAGACGGGTTGGCCACCAGAGACAGAGTGATGTTCCTGTCAGTCACCCGGTTGATACGACGATGGTACATTCCCAGATGGTACTTCACATCACCAGATCCCTTAGGAGACAGAGGAGTAACACCAAGGTCAGAGAATAACTAGAAACTCCAGTGTCACATCAAATGACGTGATTGGATCTCCATCGCCGTCCTGTAGGCTCAGGTGTAATTACAGCAGGAATGATTCTTCAAACAGGTTAAATACCTCATCAGCAGCTTCCAGTTTGGAGTCAAACTGACAGAAAATCTGCTCCAGCTCTTTACGGATCACATTGGCCAAAACATTCAGACGACCCCTAAAGGAGAAAAGAGGAGGGTTGAAAATGAGGGGAAGAGATGAGAACAGTGAGGTGTTCTGTCTGGGATATCAAAAGGTCCTTACACACCGGTGAATTTGCGGAGCGAAGCGAAAAAGCGAGACGAAAATGCGAATATTCGCCGGTCCGAAAAATCAGTTTCGCCTATACACACCGGGCGCGAAGCGAATATGCGTATAAATTTCGCAAAGCGAATTAATAAAGTCGCTCTGCGGCACGGAGGAGAGAAGATGCGGGGTGGTCCTGTACCGCAATTACCAGCCTCTCTCCCATCGTTGCTCTTGGTGCCAGTGGTGGTGTGTGTCGTGTGAATGGCTGCTGATTGACATGTCTAGCATTATGAGTGAGGGAGAAAGAGGAGGAAAAGCTGTGAGAGACGCCGCAGCAGCCAGGAGAGGCGAGGGCTGAGCAGTGATCCTTCAAGTTGTCTGGTCATTCTGTTGGCCCTGTAGCTACAGATCATCGGTTTGTCAAACAGCTAAGAGGGAGAATCAGGCATGATGAGGCGGTCACCCTGTGAAGTGTGCATGACATCTGTCTCCTAAGGAAGACAAGAGAGTGTCATCTTGTGAGGAAACTACTTCATTAGTAATTCGAAAGAGTTTTGGATGCACCTCAGCTGTCTTTCTCTGCGTTTTCATAATCTCAAACTTCTCCCTCTCCTCCAGCCGTATGGGTCTGTGACGTCATCAACAACATGACTTTTGATTGGCCAGAGGTCTAGCAGGTCCAGATATTCGCCTGCGAATATCCGAAAAATTTGACACAAGAGCGAAAAAATAAAAGACGCTTTTTGCCCCGCGGAAAAATCGCCGCCGGTGTGGAAGCTTGCATTGACTTTATGTTGTTTTGAAAAAAGGCGAATAATTTGCTTGGCGAATTCGCGCCTGGTGTGTAAGGACCTAAACACAGGAAAAGACACAAAGCAAAGAGACTTTTCAGCCAGTTACTGATCACAGGAAACTGGTGCAAGGACGACCCCGACAGAGAAACCCTTGTTTGTCATAGAGAGGTTTACACATGCTGCACAGACGATAAGAATATTCATGTCACTAAATCTGAGTCATTACTACATGTAGATACTCCCAGGTTAGTGTGACAGCATTTGCACTTTTCAGGAGTTTCAGTAAGCTTACTTGACCTGCTTCACATGTATCCTTATTACATCTTCATGTCTGTCATGAATACTTCTGTTACTTCTGTCTGTCTGTTTATTTCTCATTTCTCTCAAGTTGTTGAATCATCACGGTTTTGTTTAAACTTCCCTGGTTTACCTCCCTTCCTGTGTGTCGTTCTCCACTCTCTAACCCTATTTTCCTGCTCTGTCCATTACCCTGTTCTCCCCCAATAAAAACTAACTAAATAAAAACAGAATAAATTCTTTTTCTTTGAGTCTTGCAGACAAAAAGTCGTTATTATTCTTGATTTTCATTTCAGCTGTCTTAAATTTTTACTGTGAAGTTTAAAGTTTAACGTGCCACTATAAAGTGTTGTGGTGTTTTTATTTCATCACAGGGGTAGCAGAAAGACACTACAATGCTTTGACTACCATATACACATATACCAGTGTGTGTGCGTGTGTGTGTGTGTGTATAACCTGTGAGGCATGCCCATGATGACGTTCTCCACACCGTTCTCAGAGGATTTATCGATGATGGTTTTCAGAGCCGGGATCAGAGACTCGCAGCCCTCGAGACCAAAGCGTTTCTCTGCGGACCACTTCTTCTGGAGGAACTCCTCAAACCTGCACACACACACACACACATTAGAGGAACAAAACTTCACTGTCAGACGGTCTTAAAGGAGGTTCTGTCCTCTCATCCCTGCAAAACTCTCTTTCAGGCTGACTGGTGGATGAGCACCGAGCCTGGATGCAGGTTTGTGGTGGTGTTCAGTGGGGGACTAAAGGTGTGTTTCAGTGTTGATTCAGGTGTGTTGCTGTGTGTCTGTTACCTGGTGGACCGCACCATGCGGGCCAGCAGCGTCCTCTTCTCCTCCAGAGTGAACTGCATCACTCCAGGTGTCTCAAACTTCTGTCTGATCCACTGACACTGCTCCAGGTCATTGATGAACATGAACTCCACACCGATGTGCTGACAGTAGGCCATCTGACAGCAGGAGCAAGAGGACACGGGGGGGTGGGGGTGTCAGGTGAAGTAGAAAACAGTAGAATAATCTGAACAGGTGCCCCCTAATTGGCTAAATGATGAGTTTAATCTCGTAACATGAACATTTTATTCTTGAAATCTTAATATTTCTTTTCTTGATGCTCCCTCATAATTGATGAATATAACTTTCAGCTTCTGTGAGGAACTTGTGGTGTGTATCAGTTTTGGCACCCCCTGTGGTCAAAATTCCTGCTCCACCCATAAAAACTGGTATTCCTGAGGTTTACCTCCAGTCGGCGTATGATCTCCTTCAGCGGCAGGGCGCTCTCTGAGCCTCCAATGAAGGTGGTGGTGGGCAGCCGAAACACCTTATCCAGGTCGGACTCATCCAGACCATAGAAGCCTACACATCCCATGATGCACCACAGCACAGAGGAGCAGGGGAGGGAGTAGGAGGGAGAAAAGAGGGTAGGAAGTGAGAAAGGTTGCAGGGCAGAGAGAGTGGATGACAGAGAGATGGACAGACGCACAAACAAACCGAGGACAAACGAAAACATGCAAACACAGGTTAGTAATGAACGCATGAATGAATGAATGAATATTATTTTAGCAAAAGAGGAACATTTAGTAACAGCCAGACACATTTTAAAGCACAAACAGGGAAAAATGTGCACACAGATGAATAGGAGAGAGAGAGGAGTGAGAGGCGACAGCAGCAGAGACAGTTTTAGTTTGATTGTGTTGCAGCAGCAGTGAGGAGGAGTTTGGGGGTTCAGTTGAGTCAAAAAGAAAATAAAAGTGAAAAGAGACAACGTTAGTATCATCAACCTGAGCCAATCAGCAGCTTCACACATTAAAAAATATACACAGCAATGCTCAGTCTGCTGATAATAACCTTCTTTGTCACACTGCAGTTAATGCCTCTCCAAGCAAGCACTGTTTATCAGTATCCCTCCGCTGCAGAAAATAGTTCCTATAATTCACCGACGCCTTTTTAGGGGAATCCTGAGCCTTTTCTTAATGTGCAATTATATTCTAGAGAGGTGCTCAGCAGGAACACAAGATGCAGACTGAAGACTGAACATGATCTTTGTTGAGAGGAGGGAAAACACAGAACAGCAGCAGCAGACAGGACAGTTCACAGGCATCACTCTGAGTGTCCTGAGTTAAACTTCTGAAAACTGGGAGCATTTTGTTCTGTTAATGAGATCATTTCAATTAAACTTTATGCTTTCCAAAGGTTCAGAATTAACTCGACCATTTCATTGATGAAGCCTATCATCCTCACAATCCAGACTGGTATTTTTAACGGTACACAGCAAAGAACAGCTTCTGAATCCTGCTGTATCATAACCAGTGAGATTAGATGCATTATGCTTTCGAGCTGCTACCAAAACAGCCAATCAATGAAGCTTTCAGTGGAATCAGAAACTCAGGATCAAGATCAAGGCAGACACTGTGCTCTGAATGATTACAAACAGGTTGGGGGTTAGAGCTGTCACTTTTTCAAAGAATCAAGCTTGAATGAAAATTGAACATGATGCGCTCTTGGTTCAGTATATTAGGATCCCCCTGCAACGACTACGTGGACACTAAAACTGCACACTAAAAAACTCAAATTAGACAACAGGAGCGAAATGAAAGAACCTTCACTAAAAGTGTAAGAACATTTATATTACACCAATCTGAAGAGTCTGTCGGCTAATTTCAGGTCTACGACTTTATCAGGATTGAGTTCAGCTTTTCCTTTTTTATCCCCTGTTGTCACTGCATGCTCAGCAGCACCATACCTCCTCTGCAGATTCACTGTCATTAAAGACTAACATAGCTCCTTTGAACAAACCTGTCACACAGCTCTGTCCGTGTCTTTGATTTTTCTATCTGTGGTGTAGAATTTAAAAAACTCCTGATGTTTTAGTGTCGTGACTGAGCGCTCAAGACGGCTTTAATGATGCGCATGTCCTCTATTTTTGTAGGAAATAATCACTGTATTAATTTACCGGGTCAACAGTGTCATTCAATGGTCAGATATCAATGAGAGTGCCACCTGCTGGATCAAACAGCAAGTTACTTCAGATAACTTGATTGTTAAGCTGTAAACTTTGACTCCTAACCCCTCAAGTTCAAACCAAAAACATACATTTAGGATATTAAGGAGACAGTCTGGTAGGTTGTGTCACTTTTTCTTCAGTGTTGATGTTTAATTCTTTTAATGTCCAAACAAGTTCACTTTGTTTCTGTCCTACAAGCTGCCGGATTTGCTCAGTTGGCTCAGTGTCGGACTTCTCTGTGTCGCAGATTGGACAACATTATGCACAGTGGCTATACAGGTGGTACTATGTTTCTAACTGTGCACTTCATTTTCTCTGCACTGACGTCACTCATCTTCAGCCTACATTTAGGACCCCCTTTCTGACTGTTTGACCTCTGCTGACACCTGTAAATCAGCAGGAGTCTCCTGGAAGACAAGACAGAAGGTAAAATGTCCAAAACCTGAGGGGAGAAGGTGACAGCGAGTCTCCAGGTCAATTATGAACAAACAATCAAAGCTGGAGGTCACTGCGATGTGAGCAGCAATGTGTTAATGAGAGCATGAGAGACATGTTAGAAGGGTTTATGAGGATGAAATGATTATTCTGCAAACTTAAACGGATTATGGGACAGTTAAGGGACGTGTGTTATGAAACTGAGAGGAAAGAAAGACTGAGAGAGACAAAAGAAAGATGTCTGTGTGTGCATGTGTGTTTGACAAAACAGTTTCCTTAAATCTGCAAAAGTGCTTTCAATGCTTCCCGTTACTCTCAGCGAGCACAACACATTCAACCTGCCAATCAGAGGGCTGCTGGCAGACGGACAGCTTATTCAGCCAATCAGAGTGCTCACACGGGTTATATACCTCCTCTGATGATCTAAGCAGCAAGGATGAGGCATAACAGCCACAAACCAAATGACAACTGACAGCCAAGCTGGCCAATCAAGACGCCGAGCCTCTCTTGAGACAGCAGGCAGACAGTTCACTGTTCAGCATCTTCACTGCCCTTCTCCTCCTCCTCATTTTCAGAGTGTTGGAGTAGAGAGGGAGGAGAGGAGACACAAAACAAGACGGCACTCTTCTTCTCTGCTTACAAAAGACTGCAGCCAAAACGTTTTCACAAAGTCCCACAGACACATAGCGACAGGTTTGGGATCTTTACCGCTCTGTCTGCAGTCCAAACTAAACTGTGACTGGAAGTCTGACTCTGCAACACACAGTCACAAAACTTTAGTTTTCACAAAAAGAAAGAAAAGAAGACTTTCCCTGCACACATGCTCGGCACAGACTCTGTTTTTTGGCTTGAATGGTGTTTGAATGTCAGATGTAACGACAAAGTTTGATACTTTCACTGCTGACTTCATTCAAATCCGTGCAAAACGTTTGAGTGAGTGTTCAGACCAAAAGGGTTTGGTAATTTCTACACGGGCAATCTATGAATGAGACCAAAAGTCGAAGAATTCTAAAAACATTTGTGTGAAAACGGGACCTGAGGTCCATCAGGATGAAGATTCTTCAGCACTTTCATAAAGACCTGGTCCAACTGGATGAGCATTTTAAGGTTGTTTTTTCCTCACAGTTGGACCTGCTTCTAAACTTTGTACAAATCTTAATCATGATCCATTGTTTGGGCATCTTTTGGACTATTTCAGTTCATTTGTACTCCAACACAAATCTGTTACCTATGAGTTCATGCAGCTGCATTGAAAAAGTTTCAGCAGAAACACTGATGGAACATATCCAGCTGTATACACTGTTTTTGTCATCATAGTCCCAGAGACAACAGCCTTTTTAATTTAACCGATCTCAAGGGATACATTTTTGTGGGTGCTGTTTTAATAAAGCTGAATGTAGTTTCTTACGTCAAACTCATGAGAGAAACTTGCTATGTTCGCTGTGCACAAAGAGACTGACACTGCAGGGAGAAAAAAAAATCAACTTCAAATCATAAGAATTAAGATTTATGAATTGTATGTGAATTAAACCCCTCAGGAGTTAGTTGCATGTATGAAAACAACATAAAATGATCTTCCCTTCAGGTCTGAACACTTTGTCACGTTACATCTGAACTACAGCACTTTAACATGTGTTTATCTTCTTATTGATTTCTCTTTGTTTAAAACATGGTTAAGCTCTAAACCTGTAGAAAAGCCCCAAAAAGTCAGAGCAAAGCAGAAAAAAAACAAAGAAAAAGCTGAGGAGGGATTAAAACAGAGAGAGAGGACAGACAAAAAGAGCTCCAACTCAGAGCAGATCTGATCAACAGTGCTGACTAAAACAGGCTGAACAGTTTCTATCAGTGATGTTTCCTTCACTTGTTTCTTAACCAAGTTTTATGAATTTAGACGCCAAATGAGCTTTTAACAGAGTCCATCAAAACCACAAAATCTGGTGAGAAAAAAAGCACAATTTTGGACAGAAAGAAAATAACCGTTCTTTTCAATAACACAAAAACAAATCATCACTGACAGAGAAACTTCAGCTGATAGAGCTACAGAGTGACTCGAGGAAATTATGTTCAACATATGGCCACAAACTGACAAGAAAGTATTAACTAAACCCGTGTAGAGGCTCAAACTGTAAAGTCAGAGGTTTTAGATACACTTATCCTGCTTAAATAAAGTCTTAGACAGAGTCCGATTCTCACAAAATACTTGAGAAAAACTTTTGATTGACGCTCAAAGGAGAATCAGGGGAAATATACCCTGGTGCTTTTGTTCTTGATTAAACCTAAAAAACTGTGACTGTGCGTTAAAATGTGAAAAAAAAACTCACCTCTCCTTTTAGTAAACTGAGCGAATATTGCACAGTCATTCTTACATGAAGAAATGAAGCCACAGTGTTATTTTGTTACTTCTGCATTAATTAGAGCTCTTTGTAGTAATCAAATACTAAATACTTCAGAGTTACACTTTTATCATTTTCTGGACACAGTTTCATAATCCTCCAATGTCACTTTGCAGCTTTCATGTCAACTCTTCATGAGAGAAAACTCTATCAGACTTTTCTACTGTCTACTGGACAGAGCAGCGCTACAAGCTAACAAAGGTAACTACACCGACTACAACAGGCAGGAGATATTTAGAGGTCAGAGGACAGCTGGACAGCGGCAGCACTGTTGGTATATTTCGCTGCAGAATGACCTTCGAAGTAAAAATTCAGGATGTTCCCTCTGTGCTGAAAGAGATACTTCACTCTGGTTCACTGCCTGCAGGTTTGAATCTGTGGTAATCCTGAGGAAACAGCAAACCAGGCTCTGGGTTTGATGTGATGAACCCAGCAGCTTATGTGGTTTTGTACCCTGCTAGTTTGACTGAACAATATAGACGTTAAACTTCAGGGAGTCAATGCTGTTCAATTTTAGAGATGAATTCCTTTCTAGATTTTGTTCAACCCAAATTAAAAATAATAAAAAATGAGGACTCTCTACAACATGTTGACAAAATAAGAGTGTGGTGGTTTCAAATATGTGAAAACATTTATCTATATTTGATCATTTTTCACTCCAGAGAGGCTGATTCTATCTGAGGGAAAACTGAGAATAGGGTTCATCACTTTGTGAGAGGCTGTGTGAGCAAATAGTTTAAAAAATCCAGACTGTCTCACATTGCAAACTTTTATTTAAATATTAAGAGAATCTGAACAAATCAGGTCAAAAAACAAGAATGGGCAACACAGCCTTAAAAACGGGCATGACTCTGTAGTGGAAGTTGCTGCATTGGCACAAAATAACTTCCACACTTCAGAGTGATCTCTTCAGAGTGGAAAACTGCTCTGAGATCAGCAGATCAAAGTCTGACAATCTTGTTGGGAATCATGGAAGGAGACCTCAAACTGTTAAGGCAGCAAGAATTGGGCATGTTTTCCTCTTTAAAAGCATGAAAATGCTCTCGTTGGTTCCCAAATGTTTACAAGGTGTTGTAAATGAAGAGGTGATGCATCTCAGTGGTCAACATACCATCGTCCAAACTTTTTTCAAACATGTTGTTTGCATCACACTTAAAGTTAGCGAGCGGCTGTCAACTTTTTTGGAGTCTGGGTTAAATCTTTAAGTTATTCTGTCTATTATCAAATGTATACTTGATGTTTTTGGATCCCAAAAGTCACTAACATCGGAAAAATGACTTTTATGAACACCTTTATCAAACTAATGGATGCAAAGACAGTGAACCAAACAAAGTACCCCTTTCTTTAGCCGCTCCTGTAGAGTAAGAACCTCTGCAGAATGTCAGAAAATAAACCCGCTGTCTGCTGTGGTTACTGTTCAACCAGTTCTGCAGGAAGCAGCATCTACACCACCCATGGATGGTCCAGCAGACAGCCGGTTTGCTTTCTGTCAAACTCAAGTTTCTACAGATTTCTATGTGCTTACTACTGCAGTTAAAAAACTTAAGTTACTAATGACACACAGCTAGCTTTACAGCACCTCATGGGGACACACCAATGTTTTTGTTTCTCATACCTCCTACCGTTAGGATTTTCAGCCTCTCCTTGAACACAGCCACATCTGGAGGGTCACCAGCAGGGGGCAGTAAAGGGAGAGACCATTAGTGACCCAACACCCACTACAACCCGATACCCACAGCCATTTTTAAACCAATGCCACAACCTTTTACAGCTAATACAGAGCACAACACCAGCCCCTGCATCTCAACCTCTCCACCACCTTCTTTATTTGCTTTCAACCTCAAGCAGTTTCATGTTAAAAGATAAATTCAGAGATGAGTGGTGGAGAAAGTAGGATGCCAAACACCATGCTGAGGTTCAAAGGTCCTGAATACAGAAGCCACACATCAACCAACCCACACAGAGGGTTTCACAAACAGAAACAGAAGCCACTGGGCGCAGGTCACCTTCACTGAAGCAGGGAAGCAAATACTCCTCGAGCTGTACAGACCCTGAACTCAACACTGACGTCCTCCCTTTGTAGACCAAACTTCAGTGTTTTCATAATCCAGACTTTCTGATTCACCGTCTGTCCCTGAAAGAGCTTACCGAGACCAACAGCGCTGACACCATTTTCACTGCAGTAAGGCAAACAAACAGGCAGTGCTGAAGCTGAGAGCGGTTAGTGACGATCAAGCAAGAGAGCTCAAACTAAGGGATGGAGACAGATGAGGTTCAGGTGCACTAAACAGATTTAAGACAGACCAAACAAGCTCTAATAGTAATACAGTCATCCAATATAACACAAAACAGACCCAAACAAATATGTTTTTATACACAGAATTAAGGCGCCTCCTTCCACACAATGCTACCAGGAAAACTGAGTTAATTCAAAGGGAACTGAAGACATAACACTGTAACCTTGAATCTAAGGGGACCAGTTTTAGACATTTGAAGGGCTGCACAAATGTCTCCTCTGTTTGATGCAAATAAACAGACAAGCAATACAACAAAAGGACATTACCTCAAAGTATGTTGGAATAGATTTGTTACTATGACCGAACTGTAACACAGCAAAGGTTTCAGACACAGACTCACTTTTTTATTTTGGAGACAAAAGTTACCAACCTTTGAGTTTATATCTTAACAGAGATATAAAATCCTGTTTGTCTGTTTGAATTAGGGCCCGACCGATTTATCGGCGAGCCGATTAAATCAGCCAATTTTAGCCCGTTTGAGACTAATCGGTAATCAGCCAAAACTTGCAGATTTTCGACGATATTTTCGTAAATAAAATGCAGAGAATAAGATTCAGTTTCACTTTGAAGATGTTCCGCCATTTGAAAAGTTCCCCGACTTATCCTGTAGATGGCGCAGCGAACCTCATGACAATCTTCATGACTAACTACCTCACAGCACAGCAGAGTGACGGATCTGAAGCAGGCAGCTCAGGGACGCATGGAGGAGAGTGGTCCGCCTCAACAGTACATAAACCAGCTTGTGAAGTCGACAATACGTCAACAAGTTCCAGTTCAACTCACTTCACGTTGTTCCCCGCTATGCTTGTCTCAGTCACGCCCAGTTAACGGTGAAGCACCATGTAATATGCTTGCTAAAGTTAGAGTTAGCCATCTGCTATTAGCCTTGCTACACTTTTAGCCGTGCCAGTAACGGTAGAATAAACAACAGTACAAATTACGTGATCGAGCTACTTCTCTTACTGAGGCAGCTGCATGTCTTCAGATGAGACTGGACCGGAAATGTGTAATGTGAGTTAAGACGTGGAGGAACAGATCGGCGGCAGAGGGCGGGAGAGTTGAAAACGCTTTTCTGGTCCGGGTTTGATCAGTCGGTCTTCCTGTCGGCATGGAGAACAGTAGCCTACAGTATATCTACAGTGTATAGTACACTGTAGATATCTACAGTATATGTATATATTTTTTTATAACTGCAGTGTCTGTGCTCACACTGTCCATGCAAGTTTGGGATGGAGTGTTGACATTAGCTCCAGGTGTCACCTCTGTTTAATAAATCCTTTCTCAGAGGCTCCTGGTGTGCTGAGCTTTGTGAATTTTCTCCAGTGAAGTTTCCTGATGATGAATTCAAACATGACATCACAGCCTGATCCTGAAAATACTGAAGCTGATTTACGGCAGAGCTGTTGTTATTTGATTGCACAGGTGCTCATCATGTAACAGCTCATCAGTGTTTATCTATGATTAGTTCAGATGTCCACATCATGCAGCCTGTTACCATGGTGCTTTCAGATTTTGCACAAAGGGGGAAAAATACTCAGAGATCCTAAAATCAGCTGTTTCACTGTGCAAGAAATGTCGGTTCAGCTGGCTGTGATTGGCTCTTTTACATCTGTACACTGCACAGCAAATGACCAAATATCTCTTAATTAGGCTGAAACTTGAACAGGACTTTGAATCAGTCTTGCGATCCAAAAGTTCGATCAGATCAGCTGTTAAGACATCCTGTATTGGAGTCTGGACATATGACACCATTTGGCTGCTTTACCATCAAGATCCTCATTCAGGCAGAGTGCAGAGGTAGTCCACGATCCCTGCACCTCTAAACACTATAATCAGCTAGCAATAAAAAGGCCAAAGCTACAAATGCAACAAGCTTACAAAGGCCGCAGCTGAGAGCTAACATGTCAAAGCAGAAGCCATACGTCACAAAGCGATAGCTAAAAACGTGTCAAACCACAGCCACAGATCTCTATTGCAAATTCAAGAGCAAACAACAACACCAACACCTCAAACACAGACTGTATAAAAAGATGGAAGTCACAACAGCTCTAGTTCTACTGATGGGCTGATGCAATGGCCATAAAGACTAACTCCCCCAATGAGAGAAACAATAAAACCAAATGAGTGTTTCTCAATCAGGGTTTGTGGTTTTATTTGGTTCTGATAATTCTCACTTTATCCATTTGTTCATTTTTTTCAGATGTTAAGTCCTAACTGGTGGTTTGATGCTATAAAAAGGGTATGGTGACAGATGAGGCTCTTCTCAGCCAGATGATCAGAGTAGGAGAAAAACTACAAAAGGACAATGTGACCAAAATTAACACAAGTCCCTGAACTTCCCATAACCACCACAGTCTTCTGCAAACAAAGGGAAGGAGTGCGAACGCTGTTGCTCATCTTCACTGTAAATACTCCAGCTCTCAATATCATCATCAGACTATTGTTGCAGGGGTAATGTGGCTTCACTAATGCATACAAAGAGGAGGTGGAGACGCCTCATCCATCTTTATATACAGTCCATTGTCTCAGCACCAACTGATCCAGAATTACCTCAAACAGTTTTATCTTTCTGGAGTCCAGATCCTCCTCAAAAGTCTAAGTCTGGACTTGTGGTCTGTTCTCAGACTCATAATGATAAATTTCCCCCTACTTCTTATAATTTTGTTTCTCAAAAGTCTTAAATTCATGTTGGCTCATTGTTTTACTTTTGAAACACTTAGAAAAAAAAAAGACACCTATAATCAACTTGATCTTTGCATAATAGCATAAACAACAGGATAGAGGATAAAGTGCTGAGAGACACCTGAAAAAGATCTTTCTGAACCAACGCAATACCTGATCTTGATTTTCCCTCTGCGTTCTCTGTAAATCAATCTCATCATGTTTCTCTGAGTGTAATCTCTAAGCCGTTTTTCTTCCCCTGGTTTTAAAAGGATTTAATCTGCACACCTGAGAGCTGAATCTATTCCTGCAAAGTGAATCCAATTAAGATCTTTGTTCACAAACCCATTAAACAACAAAATCAAGGTTTGAAGTTTGTTTTGTTGGTGGTTCATTAAAGGTTAAGAGTTAAAAAAGACAGAGTCTGACAAAAATATTATATCAGTTGTACAAAATTGAGTTCAGGGCCTGGTTGTTCAAAAACATTTAGACCTGCTCTGCCTGGAAGATGGCTTTCTGCACAGAGAAACAAGAAAGAGCCGGCCCAGATGTGAACCAGGGCAAAAGGATCGTGCTGGAGCTGTCTGAATGTCTGGAGCAGGCATCTCCCAACTATTCCACAAAGGGCCAGTGTGGCTGCAGGTTTTTCAAACACACGGTCTGACCAATCAGCTGTCTGAAGACTAAGATCAGCTGATGAAATGAATGGTGTGCTGCTGCTTTGTTGGAAGAAAAACCAGGCACCATGGCAGGAAAGACCCTAGTCCTTTCCCTAGTGCTGAGTATGTTGAAATATGTTTTCTTTTTTTCCTCTTCACTCTACCGAGTCATCAGCAGCCGACGCAAGACACAGAGGTGGTCGTTTACCCTATTTTATAACATCCTGGATGTTTCTGCATACAATGCCTTGACCCAGTGGATGTGTGTTGATCCACAGTGGAAGGAGGGGGCCTCCCACAAGCATGGGCTGTTTTTGGATGGGGCTGGGAAAAACCATGGAGAGTCCACTGATGCAGCAGTGGTAAAGGCTCCCCTAGAATCCGAGCACTGCTGCTGTGGTGAATGCAGAATGACAGCCAGCCAGCAGTGGCTTCACCGAGGCAACACTGCAGTTTCTGCTCTAGGAAAATCAGCAACATCTGTTGCAGATGTGGACAACACATTTGCAGAGCCCACACCTCCATTCTCTGCTAAGACTGCTCCCCTAGATACTCGAACTTCATAATATTTCAGTTCACCACCTTCACATTGTTAATTTAGGATTTAATATTATTATTATTTTTTTTATTTTTTTAATGGAACGATATGCATTAATGAACATTTACATGTAAATGCATGGAATTATAACCAAGCGGTTAATATCCATCCCCAGTCCCATTAGCAGGTTGGTGTCAATACATAAAACCAGTTTGTTTTGTTTGTTTGTTCTTACTCAAAAATATGTATATTTACATGTTCAAAATCAACTTCCTTTCAGTGATCAAGAAGTTAATACAGCAGTTAAAATTACATATTCAAGTATTCTGTTTTTATTATTCATGATAGCTATTTAGGGGATCAATTTTAGGGCCGCAGGAGGGAGAGTGTGAGTTTTTGTATTTTTGTGCAATTGCACAAAAAGTTATAATCTATCAAAGTCAGTTTTAATGCTAATTATTGACATATCCCACACTGGTAATTCCTGCACACAAAAAAATTCCACTTTGCATTAATCTAATGGGGAATATTTGTGTAAAAAAGTGGCATTAAGTAAATGAACTGGCATTGAAAGGGTTAAAATTATAAAAATGAATTCACATTTGCCATACTTGAAGAGGTCAGGATTTCGTAACCAAAAGGTCCTTAAGAGGAAGAGTGTGATTGTTGATGTGATTCAGATTGTTTTATATACCAGTTATTGACCCACAGATTCACTGATGGATCTGAGCCGGATAAACTGATCCTGGACGGCGAAAAACTATATTTCCAGATAAGATTATTCTGATCCAGATCAAACCTTTTGATCAACCAGGCCCGCTAGCTTATAAAGGGAATAAGATGATATCCGAGTTAGGATTGTTCAGCACCTGACCCTCCAGGAGTATTGAGTGACAGAGGAGAATTTCCGGTTCAGTTGAAAGTTTCTGAAACATTCACAGCACACCAAAAACCCGAAGAAACCTTGACTGTGAAGAAATGTCCCCATGTACAACACGGTTTCAGTTGAAGACAGGTCACAGAAACATTCCCAAACCCTGAAAAGCTCCCAGACTAAAGCAAAGTTCCTGAAAAGAGCCAGACTGCCAGGCAGACTGGGAGGAACAGGAGGACAGGGAGAGAGGGGTGTAACTCCTCACCCAGCTTGTCGGAGGAGGTGATAATGTCAGTGGGGACACACGAGTCCAGATCAGCGTCCATGATGCCGAGGGGGTCCAACTGGGCCACATGGTGCCCACGGATCTACAGGGAGTGACAACAGCACAGAGCCCACCCGGGACAGAAAGAAGAGGAAGAGGAGGAGGAAGAGGAGGAGATGATGGAGGTGGAGAAGTGAGGAGGACAAGACAGAACGTAACAAAGGAGCAGAAATGACAACGGAGAAACAAGACGCAACAAAATGGCCAGAAAGGGAGGCGGTAGGATGTGGAGAGGTGAGCGGATGAGAAGCAAGATGGAGTGAAGGATTCAGGAAAGATTCAGAAAAGAGGAAAAGCACCGAGGGTCCATATCCAAACAGGATTTCACACAAAAACAGGGACAGAGAAGAGAAAGCAGAGGTTGAATCACAGCAGGGAAAAGTATAAAAGAGGAGCAGAGAGAGGAAAAGGAGGCAAGAGAGAGATAGAGAGAAGAGAGAGAGAAGAGAGGGAGGGTGGGAGGGAAAGGCAACATTAACACCACAGACTGAAGCAGTTTGTTTTTTTTAGCTCTGTTGTCTCACCGACGTCCTGGAAGCCGGTATTGACCGGAGCATCATCAAAATTCACACAGCTGATTCCCAGAGGATCCAACTGAGCATTGTGATGCCCCATCACCTAAACACACACACACACACCTGGTTATCACAACACAACCTGCACTGACAGGCACACCTGGTTACAGAAGGTCCTCACGGCTGAGAGCTTATTCAGTCTGGTCTGGTCCAGATAATCAATTATTCGTTTGATGGATTCATTATTGCTGCACATGAACTTTGAACAATAAGGGTTACATCTGTCTCTAACCATGATACATCAGTATCTGGAACCATGATGCATCAGTGCAAGACTTCTGGTACTGATTTCCTCAAATCGTTGATGATGTGTTTCAGATCACATGGCTGCCATTGAAAATCCCGCAGTGTTGCTCTTACATATGCGCATTAATTTCCAAACAGTGTGTCTCTCGGCGATTTTAGGTTAATCTTATTATTCTCAACTCTTTTTTAAAAGTATTATTAAGGTTTTTTCCAGATGGGTTGCCAGAGAAATGCGACTTTTGTACATGGAAATGCTTTAATCAGTAGCAGGTTATTTTTGTTTAAAGGTTCGGATGCTTCTTTGACAAACTCAGCTGTACAGGACAGACTCTGAGAGGGACTCCTGACCCTGACAAACTCTGAGCTCACTCATATTTACGTGGTGCTTTACAAAACCAAAAAAAAAATAATTAGCTCGCTCATCCTGCAGACCCTCTTGTTCTTCTGCATCAGTTAAACAGTGTCATCAACTCTGTTAACCTGGTTCAATAGTTCTGTCCTCTGTTTGAAGGGGTTGTAATTCGAAGTGTTGGCGGGGCATACGAAATGTCAGCAGTGTTTCGAACAACAAGGTAAATGTGTGTTGGAGTCATCGCTGGATGAGACTGCAGTCGCATGAGTGCTCAGCCAGATTTACGTGTGATTTGCTCAAGTTTTGTCATCTCCTCAAAAGACACAGCAACAGTGAAGGAGGCTTCCAGAATGCTGGGTTCTAGAATGTTTTGGATCTTAAAGCGACAGAGGCTCAAATTAAAGAGGAAGTTAAGGAGTTTTCAAGCTGTAAATCTTAAGTTACTACAAAGCTATCAGAAGGAAAATATAAATCCTGAAAACGAACACTCCCTCTTTAAAGACTTTAATTTAGACCAGACATTTAAGCTCTCAGACTTTCAGCCTATTTCAACACCTGATCATCTTTTTGTTATACTCAAAGATTTGGGACCTGTGAAGACCTCTGGTAACCAAATCTGTATTAAGGTTTTCACCACCTCTCCGGAAAGCTACACATGTATCTGGACATCTAGTCTGAACATGGCTTTCACTTTTGAATTTTAATATTTTATTGTTCATTTAGCAGAAGTTCAAGCTCTAAAGTAAAAACCTGTTAATGCTGCACTGGATACTAGCCAAAAGCGGTTTTAAAAAATCTCTCTGAAAATAGCTTTTTCTTCCAGGATGAAAAAACTGTGAACAAAATTTAACACTTTCTCAGAGTGATTAATTTCTGACACTTACTGGAATAATGTTGAACCGTAGTTAAAATAACCTTATGTTTGGCATCAACACACCTTTGAAATGATATCTTAATTTACTGATCATTTTCAGATCTCATCTTGAGGAACGAGTCTTTAGTTAAAGATGATATATTAAGAAAGAACGATCACTCATGACGTGTTTGTTCTACCGAGCTTCATAAGAATCAAGCTTCTGGGGGGAAAAGAAAAGTTAAACATCACAGCATGAGAGAAAACATGCAGAAAGTTCATTATGAAGGAGTTTTTCTGATAACAAGTAAACTTCTCTAGGAAAATCATTATCTCTCTCGAGATGCAAAACCCAGAATCTAAATAAAATTTTGGACTTAATTGGATTTCAAGTTTTTCCATAAAGAAGGAGATACTTCCTTATTACTTCTCGTTGCTGGTTGTGTTCAGTTTAACCATAAAATATTTTGTCTGTCCATGAATTCAAATGTCTTCAGAGAACTAAACATTATAAAGTAAAAGAGATAAGTTAGTCATGCAGAAATTTCTGTTTTTCCTCTTCATTTATTCTTGTTTCGTCTTCTGTATTGGGAATCACTTATAAGTTCTTTATGATAAGCAGTTAAAGGGTTAAAACAAACAAAAAAAATAGACATCATTATAGTACTGCTATGCTACTCCGTTAAAGGGTCAGTACTACAAAATTACCACATCTACATAAAATCTTAATATTGGCCGATTGAGTGAATATAATCTGTGTCATAGCAGCCAAACTTCAGACTTTGAAACTTGGATTCTGGAGCTTCATCTCACTGGTTTCACTATAAAGCAACATGCAGTGTTATAAGGCACCTGCCTGTGTGTGCATGTGTGTTAGTGTACCTGATAGGCTCTGATGAGGGACTGCACAGCCAAGTGATCCTCCACCAGCTTCTCCACATTGGGCTGAGCTCCAACCAGAGAGGAGAGTTGAGGAGCTGCAGACAGGCCCAGAGGAGACTGGTAGGCTGCACCGGGAGGAGCACCTGCGTTAGCATTCCTGAAAAATACATCCCACGACTGGACAAGAGAAGGAGGAGAGAAAGAGAGTAGAGGAGGAGATGAGTGTGGGATGAGAAAGACAAGAGACAGGGAGAAAACATATAAGGTTTTTTAACAGATGAAAGGAGTTTGCAACATCACATCCACAATGTAATCTGTAAAGATTCACAGTCATGCAATGAAAAGCTGAGAAACAAAGAGGATTTCAAACTCTACAGCAGCTACACGGCTGCACAGAAATGGCACATTGTGGACTTTTCTGATTTATGCGATATGAACCGTTTCAAACCTCTAAAAGACCCCAAAAAACAGACTGTGTCTCAAATAACAGTAAGACTTATAGTCTGGATTAGTCAGAACCTGATGGACACACTGATCAAAGCTCCTGGTTCAAAGCTTTTTTTGCTGTTATTGGAAAACAGAGTAGCACATCTTGCCAAAAAGATGGTTTCACTTGAGTGTTTCTTCAGTAAGGCTCAGTGAATGAGTGAAGCTTTTTCTCATTTTTTTTCCTCTTTTGCTGTTTGAGAAATTACCTTAAAATTATAAACATTGAGTCGTGATGGAAAGAAAACTGCCCCTGTGTATGTGCATGTCAATCTGTGCATTCTGTCAACAAGAGCCGTTAGACTGTGCATCTGAAATGTAAATCCTTGTTTTTTTAGGCTTTCACCTAATTGGAAGAGAAACCATCATTAACTGCTCGGTATGCTTCCAAAAATAACCCCTACTTGAAGAGGATGAACAATGTCTCCACAAAGAAGGCTGAATAGTGCTTGACTAAGAAGCAAACAGGGATCTACGCAAATCTAGACAGCCTGTTTTTACTGCTGCAGCATTGAGTTTCCACTCTGTGACTCATGAGTCCAGAATGAGCTGAAAAAAACCCACAAACATCTTATTCCCAGGATGAGCTCAGAGCGCCCTTATAACACGAAGATATTCCCAAACCAAACACACGTCAAACAGTTTATTGTTTCAGTCTTTACAGCCTCAGCGCGGATAAGCCTTTTCCTCTCTGTAAGTATAAGTCAACATTTAATAGACGGCTGTCTTCAGATGTGCCGACAAAGCACATAACCTGAGTACATACAGCAAGTCAATGCTGCATGAAGGAGTTCAAGAGGGTGTGGTTCCAACTATGTTCTTCAAAAATGTGTGTGTTTTCCACTCAACCATTTGTGGCCCCTGCCTGTCAGTCTACGCCCTCTGTGTCAGATACATTCATTGGTTTTAATCACCACTAACTCCTCAAAAACACACAGACCTGAAAGCTCCACTTTATTCAAACATTTCACTCAACTTTCAAGACTAAAAGTCCAACAAAGCTCATTTGTTATGTAGACAAGTAGAAAAGGCTTTTAAAATGGAGCCTAAATCGTCTTCCAACATCTATAAACTTAACTTAAAAATCAGAATAGGACACGAAGTAAAATAAGTGCTGTGTGGAGTATCAGCAAACCATAAAGGAGTAGTTCATGTATCTATAACTCCTAAGTGTATTTGTCACAATTTTTAGCTGGTCTGCTCTGCCCCTTTACTGTCGGCAGAGACAAGAGGTCAGGTATGCCGTTGTTTGCGGCAGACCGGACCAGCTCTGCCACATAATTAAGCTAATTTTAACAACTCTGACCCGAACACTCATCGAACTGGAGAACTAGAGATACCAAGCTGCCTAGTGGTGAGAGCTAATTCCCACAGACCAAGTCACAAGTGAGACTTGATAACAACAGCCCCTCAGTCTGCAGGTACATCATTCACTTACAGAGTCCACTGCTGTACTGAACACTAAACACTGTTTGTTCCCGACTTCCTTTAACATTCAGGAATTTAATCAGAAACAGAAAACAAGAAAAACTGTACAGAAACTTTTTTTTTAATGCAGTGACAGAACAACAGATCAAACTTATCACAATCCACTGTTAGCTGCTGTACAGGAAGACCCAGTTCGCTGACTGCATACAGGAGAACGTGTCTGCGTGTTCTGCATCTTTCTGATGGCAAAGTAGGGGTTAGGGATGGGCTATAAGTTATCGTTCACTATTTATCGTCACAAAAATCCTCCAGGATCTCCATCTCTGACGTCCGCCACACCTTCTGTCTGTTGGTGACTTTTGGCCCCCTCTCCATCTCTCTTCTGTGGATTATTGAGCTGAATACCAACAGCTCAATGTGGGACAGTTTGGAGAATGAGGTGCTCCGTTACACGACAGGTCTTCCTTCTTTGACATAAATGCAAGTTGATGATGTACGCTGCTAAACCAGGCTCCACATGAGGGATTTCTTTCAAGATTAAGGTTTAGATGAGTGCAATCAGGTATGCCTGACAGTGGACAGAGGATTTGCTGCTGCTGTTCACTCTGTGCAATAAGAGTTTTTAATAAATGTTGAATGTGTTTTCAAATTTCAGACTTGTTTGATGTCCTTAGTTTTCTCCATAACCTACCACTTAAACTTGTGGTTAGTATCTTATTTGACTACTCCAACTGGTGTTCTCAAGACAAAATGAGTCAAAAATATAAGTGTCCAAGTGTCCTATTATTACTGGCAGTTTCTCAGTGTAGAGGCCGAGCTGACTGCATCTACTGTGGCTCATACACCTTCTACTGACACATAACTCACACACCTCACTTCAAAAATAGTGAAATATCCCTTTAAGAATCTGAGTATGTATACTGTGCAACAAACAGCTCAGGCTGTGGTTGGATGAGGTACTTGTGTGAAAATCAACCTCGTCTGCAGGGGTAGTAATCATGCATCTACGCCAAGTCTCCTACTGTTCTACAAACCCCCATCAGCTCAGCCCCTGTGCTGTCGGGGGTTTCCTCTGGGTCACTCATTTAATATTGACAAGTACTTCATACAGCCCACTACACGTGAAAACTGTCCCTTTGAAAAAGCAGCTGCTCTTTCAACAGCCAGCAATCTGAGGCTTCAGCTGTTTCTAAAACACGAGCGTCAGCAGAAAGTCTGCAGTGCAGCCTCTTATAACTGGACACTTTTCACCACACTTATCCTCTGAAGCCTCCAGAGAACAGAGGAGGCAGAATTAGTCACGAGATTCCTCACTTAAGTAACCTTACATATCTATTACAATAAAACTCAACTCCTGCTTTTAAAACTCGACCTATCCTACTTATATTAAGGCTATCAGGCCCTTTGGCTGCATTTCAGTCTGCAGGATAAAACCTGATTAGGGTCTCCATGCTCAGTAAGAAATAACAGTTTTTGTAATTGTTCCTCTTACTTGTGATGAATTCATGTTTTTGTGATGTGATTCTTTGTTCACACTGCAATAACAACGACACTGTCAGACGTTAATGGTGTAGCCCTGACATTTGCCTCAATTTCTTCACCATCTGACAGGTTAGAGTTATGGTGTTGTAAAATGTTTATGATCCAGCAGGTCATGGAGCAAATTTATGTCCAAAATAAAACCGAGCTGCAACCTTGAACTAAACTACTTCATCTGCAGGTCACCTTACAGCCTGAATCATCTCATCTCTGAGTACTGACCTCAGTCAGGGTCCTGTCAAATGTTAGCAAACCCTTAATCCACACGCACACACACACACACACACACACACACACACACACACACACACACACACACACACACACACACACACACACACACACACACACACACACACACACACACACACACACACACTTTCTGATTGAGTTGCAACCACAAACAGGAGTCAAAGACAAGATGTTACATGAGGAATTCTTTACAGATGTCATAAAAACAGACATCACTTGAACTCATCATAATATTTACTTTGGTGTGACTGTCTCGTTCCTGGAGTGAAAAAAAAAATCATCTACAACTTTCATTGCTTCATTTACAACAATTCATTTTTCCTTGAAAGCTTAAGTTACTTTTGAATTCACAGTTGGACTGAAGACACACTTGCTGTGTACACATTCAGCTGCATCACAAGCATAATGCCACACATATATGACTTTGCTCTGCATGACTTTAAATAAAACCTCCAGATGAAACACCCGAGACTGAGAGCTCAGGTTTTATGCGAGTGGAGGCAAGTGTTTTGTTATTTCTGGGTCTCAGTGGCCTGGTGAGTGACCACATCCCCAGTCAGCTCAGGTGACTCACAATCAGTGGACAGAACAAACCATCAGTGCTGTTCCCTCAGAGTTTATCAAACATTTTACTTTATGTTTGTTTGTAACAAAGAGAGACCCTGTCCCCTGGTTGTAGTCCCTCACAAATGCCTTTAGTTTCTGATGAGTACAGTTTGACATCATAATAATGATGATAAAAAAAATCCTTGAACAGGGTATCCCTAGTGTTGTAATAATCACTGACACGTTCAGCTGAAAGTCGACAGTTAACAGAGTTGCTCTTTACACCAAAACACTCAACTTGTTTCCATGTTGGTCTGCCTCTTCACTACACAGTCAACACAACAAACCAACACTGGGGACGTGTAGCAGCCATCATGCATTCATGTATGATTAGTGCCTTTACAGCAGGTCTATGTCTGACCTTATAAACCAGCTCTGAGTTTGTAAGTACTATTCTGGTATAACGTCATAAATATAAGATGAAGATACTTCTCTGAAAAAAAAAAACAGAAACAAATAAGAACCTTTTTAGAGTCTTATTTTTAACTTTGGCAGCTCTAGCCCAAAAGTTTCTGAGCACTGTTCTGTAAAGAGTAAAACTACAACTGCTTGACGAGTCAGACTGGTTCAAGAAAGAGAACTACAACATACCTCAAGAAAACTCACTTGAACTCTCCAGTGAGTCAAAAACAAGCTCAGAGACTCAAATATTTCAAGGTAAGCTTTGCAGGATCATATCTGACAAGCATGGTTCATTATCAAACACAAAACTTCTCTCTATTGAAAATACTGATGAGAATTACGCAGCTTTGCATCACATACTCTTCACACCCACAGCCTCCCTGAAGTTTGTCCTTTCATTAAGTGTCAGATCTTTGGCCAACATTCATCAGCAGCACATCTGATTAAGACATCCAAATACCAGCTTGCACTTTGAAATGTTTTAATTTGGTGCTGTGCAGATGATCTGTGCAGCCACCTAAAACTACAAAGTTAAAACAGAGTCCATTTTTAAATTAAGACGGATCACCTGCAGGGCATTTAACAGGCACTGCAGAAGACCAGACATGAGGGACAGAGAGTGACAAGATGGTCTCAGTCATTCAAAGCAGATAGTAATCTTACACAAAAAGTACGAAAAAGAAAAAAAAGTAAAAATAGTCTTTGTTACTCTCAGGCAACCTGCCCTGGTGTTGTCTGTGTGGGAGTAACTGCAGCTTTATTTTGTATGAGTGTTACATTAGAGCTTGGTACAGTTTCTGGATGTCTTTCTGTCTTCCAGTTTTTGGGTTTATTCATCATCCAGTTTCACAGAAGACATTACTGCTGAAACATATTTTCCATTCTATCTGTTCATTTCTCTATCAGCCTGAATTTAAAGGATTATGGTCATCTGTAACAATAAGTAAACCACCTCCACACTAAAATTCAACATCAGGCTGACAATGAAGGTTGCTCTTTTACACATATACTGGTGAAGAAGTGACTCACTGAGAGAAAACACTACATTAAGCTCCCGTATCCTGTTGTTTCTGTGGTTGCCATGTGAACCCACAATGTTGTTCCTCTCATGATGTAAACAAACACCTGTGTATTTTAGCACTCGGTACATATATTGAAAAACTAATGTTCCTGTTAAACTAATCAGTTCAACTCTATTTTTGGTTCCTGCTCAAACTCAATAAAGTGATTTTATGTTGATATTTTCTCAGTTTTATATTAAACAGTCACCAACATTAAAATGTACATCTTGTGTCCATGAGAATGTCCATGTAGCATCTAGCTAGTTTGCTCAGTTGATAGCAGTAAGGTCACATGGCCCGAAGTTTACATAACGACTGTGACATGTAACATGACTCACACAGGCACACAGAAATACACACACAGGAACACGGGATGTACTGTGTGTGTTACCCTCCATGTTTACAGCTCAGTTAAAGCAAAAAATGAGCAACACATTCAAAATTGTATCTACACTCCAGCGGGGTTTAAGCCAACATATGATGATGATGATGATGATGATGATGATGATGATGATGATGATGATGAAAATTCAAGGAAGTAAACACCAACACTTTCTCCATTCACTGTGGCATATGTCCTCTTTTTTAAGTTATAAAGTAAGTTCACAGACTCTTCACAAAAAACTAAACTCACAGCAAATCTATGAGAAGCTCTTTGTACAACAAATGATCAGAAAAGAAGCTGCTTCTTCCTCAAACTTTGGTATGCCCTCTTGCACCCTCAAGACTTTCTTCTACAAAGAGTTTCCTCTCTTTTAAACTTTAATCAATCAGAAATGAATTACTAACATCATAATCAATCCCAGTATTCACCTGGTCTTATGTTTAAGAGTTGGCTTCTGCCTACCAAAGACTTGGCCTTTTACTTGACTCCTTAAACTGCTCCATCATGTGACTGAGCTTCCTGCGGCTATTATTAGGTGGCTGTCCTTTACCCCTCAGTTAAAATGTGTTATTAGTGTCCCTGTAGACAGGTCACTGAAACGGCCTCTGAGGGGGCGCCATCTCGCACCAGCTGTGCAGAATGTCACCTTCATATTGGCACTTTTTCAGCTTGGTGCTGTGACAGTATGAGGCCTAATGTCATTAACAATAGCGCTGAGATAACTGCACCTGCCTTTGAGACAGTGCAAAGGCCTTTTTTGAAGTGCTTTTGATATGACGGCTCACAGATTTTGTCGCACCTGATCAGTTTTCATAAGACATGGTCAATTTCACCACAAGCGATATCCTCATCACAGTCTCAAGCAGTCTGAAGTATCCAGCAGAGGGTGCTCTTATCGTTACCTGACCATTGCATGACACTCTTGACCTCAGCAAACTAATAGCTGACACAGGCTGTGAGTGCAGAGACTGAAACTACAGCTGACCTGACTCCTGCCTTAATGGCCTTGAATTATGTCCTTTCCTGAGAGCAGACCAGGGTGTCAAGATGATTAAAAGCTCTCTATCTGAGGCTACAGAGACTAACTATCTCATTAGGGCTGCAGGTCAACAAAGCTAATCATGATATCTGCGCTCCTCACATTCATGATGAAGGAATAATAACATAAAATTTAGAGGGTATTTTTCTTACTTTGGTGACTTCCGTTTAAAATCAAAATAACTACATTAAAACCCGGCTCCAGGTCTTCCTACATTTTAATGTAAATATGTGCTTCAAAGCAAAGACAACAGTTCCTCTCCTGCTGCAGTGGGTGTTTGTGTCTACAGCTTGTTCACCCATGTCCAGTGAATACTTGCAATCACCGTCATTTATGGCAAACCTTCCAGCCATCCATCACCATGAGAAATATTACAGCTGTGATTAAAAAAAATACCTTTGTTTTTAACTTTTAAGGTGTAATAACCTTAAATTTAGGGATAACACTAAGTAAGCTTGCTAGTAGGTTGTGCTCACCTCTTCTCCACGCTTGTCTACCTGGAAGACTTCTTACACTTTTGCCACCAGTGGAGTCTCATTTTGAAGTCAATTAGACAAAAAATGCAGGTGCAATATATTTCAATGTTGATTTTTCAGTTAAAAATAAAGAAATCCTATCAATGTAGTCCAGTCTTGAACTGCCCCTCCAGACCAGCAGGGGGCGCCCCATCTCCTTACCTTGTGAACACTCTTGGGGTCCTCCAGCCAGGCGTAGTACATCTCCTCCACATAGTTCGAGCTCGTCCCGTTTAGGAACGGCTCAGAGGCCACAGGAGCTGAATAGCACCTGATTGGCTGAAACGTCCTTGTGCCACCTGTGGAGGCAGCTGTGATTGGCCGTTGCTGGCAGACAGTCTGAGCCGCCTGTGAGGCGGTAAGCGGACGCAAACGCGCCGCACAAGTCCTTAAACGATGCATAAGCAGTCCTTAAAGTGTCACACACACGCGGTGGTGGTGATCAGGCCAACGGGCCAGATATCCTCAACCCCAGAACAAAAAAAGGCGATAAAATTAGTCCAGCAGGGTCGGTCCCAGAACAGAGAGGGGGGAATCAAACATCCACTGTCCACTGGTTTGTTTGTCCACTGAGAGAAAGACAGAGGGGGAGGGGGAGAGACACAGTGTTAGAGTGAATGAGGGTTCTTGTGTTCATATTTCAACACCTGGAACCTTGAACCTTCACAAGCTTAACGCCAATGTGAACTTTTTGCTCTAATCACTTCATTCCTTTACAGAGACAAACCAAGACAAGTGCTGGTACAAGAAACAAAGTGTGTACTAAAAAGCTGCCAAAAAAAGACGTTTTAGAGAGAAAAACAAGATAAGCAGAGATACACTTTCAGCCATTATGCCTGACTAATACTTTTGGACCAGTTTTTCAAATTCTGTCATGAATCTGACCCTGAGCAGAAACATTTTTCTATAAACCCTGAAACATTTGCCCTTCAGAGAAATCAAGAAAACTAGAGCCTGACCTGTCTGGGTTCATCGTTACAGGCCACAGCCCAGCTTTGTGTCCTCTTAGCTGATTTCAGGACTTGAATCGTACCACAACTAACATTATTCTGTGTCAGCTGTAGGTAGGGATGTGCCAATACACGATTTCATTGTGATATGCAATATTAAACGGCTGCGTGTCATGCTGTACACAGAGACGTGATTTTGCAGTTTTTTGCCATTTTTAATAACGTTAAAAGCAATGCACTAATATCATGATAATATCATGAATCGTGATATTTTGGGTCACCAATATCATGATATCAAATTTTCCATATCTGCACATGCCTAGTTGTAGGACACCTGTCCCTCTTTCCCCTAAGAGCGGCAGTTTAACTGATTAAGTTAGTCACATGTGGGCTGCAATCTGCCTTTTTTCCGCTGCACCATTTTTCTGCATTTCAACTGCAATAACTCTGTAATAAAATAACGAATCTGGTGGCATGCTCATAAGCAGGTAACACAGAATGGGTGGACTCTGGAAATTAGATGGTTTTTCATCAGGAGACACTTGGGCCCGAGGATGCCACCACTTTTTTGAAAAGAGACTTTTCAGTTCAATGAAACATCAAAGAAACTGTATTTTTTGGCTTTGACACTGAAATTGTTTCATCCTGTGCAAGATTCACTCTCCCTGTGCTCTGTGGACAGTTTCACTTTTGTTAAATAGCACAATGACATTTTATCTACAAAAAACACAAATCTTGCAAAGGTTCTCGTGCAAAACAAGACAATCTGACAACAAAGTCTTTGTATTCTTTTTTCAGGGGAGTTTAAATCTGACATGACTGATGTCATGTACCGTGGTTAGGAAAATCCCAATGCTGCTCCACAACCACAAAAAGAGTTATGCAATGTTTTTCTCTTAAGCTGGAAATTATCTTGTTGCACAGAAAACCTGACATGTGATGAGCATGAAAAAATCCCTTTCCATTTGGTCTGATCATGCCAACAGGCAACTGGTGTTTTTATAAGTATATTTTTATGTAATGTAACAAAACTCAGACAGAGAGATGGGGACAGTACTGAGGCTGTGATCATTCATGTAAATTCTAATGATAAATGTTGATCAACAACTCTTTTTCTATGACGAAGACAAGACGATGATGAGCTCAAATATACCATGACTGACATAAGCTCTGGTTTTGTTTTCATTAATGAGATGATGATGAGACTAAACTGTTTAGGATGAGATACCAAACATTTAACCCCAAACCCACAAAAAGGAGGAGTCAAAGAATGTCAGAATATATCCATAATGGCCACAGAAAGACTGCCTGACTTCAAGTAAACCTATTTCTCTCTTTATATCTATATCTATATATCAAACTTCACAAAAACTATTTGGGGCAAAAATGACTAGAACTAGACTAAAACAACAGCTGCCAAAATTTAATACTGGCAAAAATCTTGTTTATAAAAGCCAACAAAGCTGTTTGTAGTTGTCCTGTGCTTTTGGTTTACACTTTGTCTAATCAATAGATATATATTAAATATTTTAACTTATGACAAAACGTCTCATACAATAGAACAAACAGTTTATCTAGAATAGGTGGCCTGAAGCATTAAGAACCCAGCTGGAACAAGCACACCCCTTTGGCCTTGAGTGTGTTATTGTTAGATACTGTTGAATTACAAGCACACCTGAGGTCACAGAGCGGATATGAGTGTTTGCCTGCAGCCTGTAACATGCCAAAAGTAACTCCTTCTGAATTGTGCGACCAGATTTATACTCCTGCTTTGAATCCCATAACAGGCTGACTTAAGAAACACAGTCACACAGTCAGACTTTAAAGTAAAGGTGGGAATATAAAGCTGTTTTTCTTTACAGTGGGTTTCGTCTCTTGGTGCAGCCTCAGCTGGAGCTTCTGCTTCTGTGTTTTGACCTTGCTGGGTCCCCCCACTCCCTGCCTGCCATACTCCTTCCCACACTCCGACTTGGACGCGCCCACAACTGCCTGATCTGTTTTGCGATTGGCTGACTGAGGGAATCCCGCCCGGAAATAGGACACTAACGCTTAATGATTGGTTAGGTTAACAGTCAGTCTCTTTGTCCTTTCGCTAGTCATGAGTTCCCGAAAATTACTACCTGATTTTCAAAACACAGTAAAACCATGTCCCCTGGGAGGTTAAAAAGTGCATAAACAGACGCACAGGGGTAATAGAGTGCTGGTGAATACCCGACATTAAGTGCATAGTCGGTATTTAAAGCGCTGTTCTGTTCCGTTATGTAATTAGCCGGTTAGCATCGTTGAAACGCTTCAGTAGTAATTACCATTAGCGCCTTTGGCTAGCGGCTAAATGGTACTGATGTCGTTCGCTGATATAAGAAACGGGAAGCACTCTGACCTTCTTTCATTTGGTCAGAGACTCAGATGTTTGATTAACAGGTTAATTAAGTACTTTGACAGATGCCCCGGCTCTTTGAGACCCCTCGCTGTGTCAGCTAGCTCGCAGCTAACGTGCTAACAGGTACGGTCCCAAATTCCTCCAGACGGATTTCAATTTTTTTCAAACAGATGCAAAGATATGTGTATGTGTAAAACAGCAAAACAAAAATGCCCAATACTGAGGCTCACATGGTTAAAAAGTCTTAAGTCCCGCTCACTGACCTCGAGAAACGACTTTCAGCGGCTCCCCTCTCGGCCGGTATCCAGGATGCCCTTCGCCTCTCCCGGTAAAATGATGACAGCTCGGGGCGCGGAGGATGAAAGGGAGGCCTGCGTGGAAGTGACGAAGCAGTGGCGTCATGACGTAACGGTGGAGGGGTTCTCGCGTTCTGTTTTATTTTAACAATTTTTGTGTTTTAGATGTTTCAGACAGATTATTTATGTAAGCGTACTGCCGTCAGTGAACAGAAAAAAATACGCTTCTTTAATTAAAAAAATGTAGCTCGACCCCCACCCCCGAAAACACAATCTTTGTCTGTTTTTCTTAAAAAGTCTCAGAAATATACGAAATTTTTCTGTAGCTATTGAACTGTTAGCTCAGGCAGTCTCTCACATACTGTTGAACCCCTTCCTATCTTTCCCTCTGAGAGACTCAGCCTCTCTGACTGTCCTTTTTACATCTAGTCATGTTTCTAACCTGTTGCAAATCAATCTAGTACATGTACCGCCAGACGTTTTTTCAATAAATTAGCGCATTTTTGTCACATTTCCATTTGTTTTTTAAGCCATTCAAATAACAGCAAGTGACTTCCAAACTGTCAATAATTAGCTTCAGTCAACATTTTAAATGGCTCCCCAACTTTTCGGACTAGGGATTATGTTAATTTTTGTATCTCTGATGTATAAATCACAAAAAAAAAAAGTAAAGATGTCAGCATAGCCATAAACTCGTATGTTTAATTAGAAATAGTCCTTGCTGATACAGCAAATAGTGGAACTTTGGCCTCTTATGTGATAGATTTTTTTTACATGAGCCTTTAATTTGATCAAAAATGATATATCGAACAAAGAAAGCTCCTTTAATTTGGCGAAAAATTGTAGTTCAGTAGATAATTTGATTATCTTTGTCTTAAATAAGTCACTGTTGTACCTTGTGTTTATTCTTCACATATGACCTATTTTGTAGCCTCATCCGTCTAAGAACTTAATTTCATTATCATCTCTTCATATTATTTCTGTACAAGTCTAATCTTTTTAGATCTATAGCTGTCAGACATATGTTGTGCAGTAAAAAGCAGGAGTATTTGACACTTTTCAACATAAATAATCAGCAAGCCTTGACTGGTTTTCACATGACACAGCAATATTTAATAATTAAATTCAGTCAAAAGTTTATGTTTTACCACAGATAACATGTTTACATTTGCAAAAAAAAAAGGAAAGAAAAACAAAATACTATATAAAATCATTTATTCAAATAGAAAAGGTGATGAGATTCTCTCTGTTACCATGGTGACTATCTATCAATCCCACCTGCTGTAGTACACACATACAGTTCACACAGGTGAAGCATAAATATGACTGCAACCAGGAGCATTTCACTCCACTTTACAGGTTTATTCTGCCCTGAGTTTTACCTCTCAGGCTTTCACGTCATCATGAAGGTGGAGTCTTGATCCTGATTCAAGACTCCATATGTCTCTCTCAAGTCACACAGATGACTTTTGTTACGGTAGTGGTTTTGTTGGGTGATTAATTTTTTCTTCTGCATGATTTTTTTGTTGCAGTACTATAAGTGGCCATTAGAGATGTTTGAAAATAAGAGATTCCCTGGTTATGTAAATGTAAATTTTAATTTTAGCTCACAGACTGGCCTAAAGCTGTAAAAACACTCAAAAAACAGTCACAACTGCATTGCTTAGTGTGGCTACCAGAATAAGAGCTAGCACCACCAGCCATCAGTCCTCCTTGAAGGTAAATGTTTACAGTTAACAAATCAATCATTTGCTAAACCAACCAGTTATTTTGGTGCCGGATAACCAGGGTGGAGACATGAATTGTTTTGATGACTAAGCTCCCATCTCCTTAGTGACCACTTGGCTACATCTAAAGCCAATCATATCAGTACAATTATATCCAGGTAACAATAATACATCCGTGCTGCAACCCCCAACCACCTGAAGGGCCAGTAACCTGTCTCCTGCCTGAAAGACCAAACTCAGGGCTTCTCTGATGCCATCTCTGTTAGCTTAAAAGATGCTACCCATATTAAAACTACAGGTTGAGACACCTGCATCCAAATCTTCAGTCAAAAAAAAACGATTTGGTTTTATTGTATTTTTATTTTCTTAAAAGCATCAAATCTTAGATGGAAATCCAAACTAACTGTGTTAAAATGTCACTCAATGTTTTCTCACTTTCTGTCTTTGGCCCTCAGCTTCCAAACATTCAATACATTCAGCGTTGGTCTGATCTGCACACCAGATTTGTTGATTTAAATGAAAACGTGGAAAATAACTGAATCTTTCAACCTTTAGAGTCAGCGGCAGCAGAAATTCACTGACTGTTACTTGATACTCTTGTGGGCTTAAGCTCCAGCTGCTCTGCGTCTCTAAATAACCTCAGACTGAACAGTCTGTTCATAGTGGGCTTTCTTACAGAATAAAGATCTTAAGAAAACATTGATTAATTATTTTTGGCATGAAAATGATCAAATGGCAAAGTTAGCCCTATGATTTACTCACTATACCCTCTGTCAATTCCTCATATTCATAAAGATTTCTGTGCAAAAACAACCAAGACCTCCAATTTAAAATATACTAAAGGAGATGAAACAAAAACATGAAGCTCTCCTCTCTCACATGGTGCATCCAGGTTCATTTACTGCAGGCTGCAGTTTACTGGTGGAAATGCTAACAATGCTTAAAGTCAGTTGACTGCAACCCACCCAGAAACATTTGGTTTACTTGTGGTGTAAAAATCCCTGGATCTCTGGATTTTGATGCTAGTTGCCAAGCGAGGAGTGAAGCTCAAATGTCCTGAATGTTTGAAATGTTCACATCTCTCTGATACTGATCAGTTTTAACATTCAGGTGATGTTGGTGGTAAAGACAGCAGGGAATCCGGATGCTCTCAGGACCTTAGAGCGGGGGGGCATCCAGTGAGCTGTAGGATTAATGGATGTAGGATTCCACCTTTAGTTACTTCAACACTATGCTCAGTCTGCTTTCTGCAGAATATGTAACATATTTTGGAAAAAGCAATTTGTACTTCTGTCACACTCAACTCCTCTCAGTGCTCAGAGGATGTACTCTGAGCATAGTGGTCAACTATTAACCTGCAGTTTAGATGTCCAAACCTACATTTCCTAGGAGGCCTCTGATCAACCTTGAATGAACGAGTGTGACTAAGTTAAATCACTGATACTGACATAAATCCTCCTGAGTATTTGGTGACATGGGATGCTGAACTTTACAGATATCAGGTTGAACAGCATTGAAGTCTTTCAGGGCGAGTTTCTTTGTGGTAAAGTAATAATAACGGCGACAAGCACATACATTCCCTGCAGAGATGTCAGCCAGCAGTCACAACATCACAGTACCACAGATCTAAGTCCAGAGAAGACTCTGCACTCACTCACACTCAGGTGGTGTTGTTGTTGCATACTTTGTTTTTACAATTTTGCAGAGAGTGCCAGGCGAGCAGGAGGGGGGAGAGATCGAGCGCACCTGAACACAGCAGCCGGGGTGCGTTACATTCCTATGACAGTGCTGAGCAGAAGAAAGTGCAATCAGACGGCACCAGTGCTTTCATTCAGACAGAGACAGAGAGAAAGAGAGAGAAACAGGTGTGCAAGTGCCACCTCCAGTGACCTCTGCCTACAAACCAGCCAATCAGAATGAAGCACCTCTCAGTAGAAACATTGGTTCATTACAGCGCTGAGATCACATGTGTGGCCATAATTTTAGTAATAACACTTTAACAGGATTCTTGGTGAAAAAAAGAGATTTTGTTTTTGATGAGTCTTTGTTCAGTTTATTCATTTACTGTGACAGACAGATTCTGAGCAGTCAGCAGCAAAGTTGAAGATTTCAATAAGCAGCTTAGATCAACGTGAAACAAAGCTTGGGAGCATGAGGAAGTTAATGCAGGAGGTGAAGAGAGAAGAGCAGGGAGAGGAGCAGAGAGGCTGTAGGGATCATGAGCTAACATGCACTAACAAGCTAACAGCGGCTGGGCTTAAAGTGAGAGGAATCGCTCTACATCATAATAAGGAGCCTGACGCCGTAAAGGGCGTTAACAGACTGAATAGTTTGTTAGATCTGCAGCCTAGGGTAATATGTGCTCATGGAGGGCAGCAATTGAAAACAGCGCTCTTTCAAATCTGTATATCCACCAGGGAGCCAATCAAAATTGCTTTGACTTTTCACTGATGATGATTAAATATTTACCTGTACCATGACTCAGCACAAACAAAGCTAACTGCATATATGGTATAAGGGACAGTGAATGTGGAGGCTTGCATAGCTAGGCTATTAAGTATTCAGAAGCAAACTAAGTGGCTCTCAAATGAAGTGGTGGACGTATTGTAATGTTAGCAGCATGATGTGACTTAAGAATCATAGAAGCTAACGCTTTGATCCTGGCTGCAGATATTTGTTAGCTGGCGTTTAAGATAAACATCACAGTGGATCATTTTTAAGAAAGAAGTAAAACCTATTTTTTAACAGCTGGGATGTGATGTGATGCATTTGTATTTTTAAGGACAGTGATTAGCTAATCTAGAGCTCGACTTGGTGACTGCTTTGATGAGTTTGATTGGCTGGTTTGCGACAGATCAGGCTGTTCGTCACCTGATAAAGTGCGGATTTGCACTTGAAAAGAAAGACAGAAAAAGGACAGTCTGTAGAGATCAGTTGCCGCTTCAGTTCAGTCCCACTGCATTCCTGTTTGTTCTGGTTAAATCCCAGTCCAGAGGCCTGGTCTTGTTCTCAGACCAGTTCCCACAAACTTCTGGGCCAGCTGCTGTTTGGCTCCAGAAATTGATTCCTCAGCTGCTGCCAGTTCACCAGCACTGAGTGGGTGGGTACTGAGGGTGAAGAGGGAGAAAAAAAGACGAAGGAGAAGGCGAAGAAGAAGAGGCGGAGGAGGGGTGTGGTCTGGGTGTGGTGAGGCCTCTGGGTTAAACAGGTGGAGGAGGGGCGGATCTTTGAGGCACCAGAGGCTGTGACGCAGCAGAAGGTTTGGGTTTCCTAAGAGAGAAATAAAAACCGATTCACTTTGACAGACCCGAGAACAGAGCTGTCAGGGTGATATTTGGATTTCACAACAATAACTCCAACAGTCTGTGCACAATGCTTTTACAGCTGAATGTGAATCCTGGAAATAAAAGAGCTCCGTGTGTGTGAGTGAAAAGTGTCTTTACTGGAGTTGTATGTGGTTGTGTTTATCTTACAGAGGAGGAGGAGGAGGCCTCAGAGAGTAGGATGGAGCTGTCCTGCTGGTCTCCACCACCTGATCACACACAAACATAAAAAAACACAAAAAACATAAAAAGTTGAGGTTTGTCTTACCCTTTATTACTACAACTTTAGACAGGTTTAATTTTAATGTTAGATACAAAAATGTTGAAGAGATTTTTTTTATTGAAGAAAAGAGAAATGTCAAGAAAACTAATCAGAAGCACAGTAGCACTACAGGTGCAGTATTAGAAGTGATATTAGGAGTGTTACTGTAGTGGCATTTGAGGTGATATTAGCAGTATTATGGTAGAGATATTACAGATGATATTAGTATTCTAACAGTGTGATTATAACTGCAGTGCTTTACCTCCTGTGGTGGCAGGAGCTGAGCGTGGTTCTTGACATGGAGAGAGAGCAGAGGAGGTAATAACTTGTTAATATGAGTTAGTTCTGTCAGTAACACACCCGCACGCACGCACGCACGCACGCACACACACACACACACACACACACACACACACACACACACACACACACACACACACATACTAATCTGCTAACTAGCTGATGTGTTAATCAATCACCAGTCAAACCACCATCTGCTTTTGACTGACTCTTCTGGTCAGACAGTAATCAATTAATAATCATCAGTCAACAGCCTCTCACTGGTGAATTCATTAACACATGAGTATACACAGCTGATCTATCAGTTAACAAACTTCTCTTTAAGTGGGTTGATAAATAACAAGCTTGAAAACCAATAAGACTAAACATGCATAAAAACACTGAGGGCGGAAAACAAACTGTCAGGTCTAAGTACAAACTCACTGAATAACTTTTCTGGGTAATATATGCTAAAAAACATATGGTTGTCATAGAAACAAAGAAAGCCAAAGTCTGAAATATGGTCCATGCATGCACAGTAAAGCAGATGCATTGTGCTGCACATGCTCAGTTTAGTGCTTGATTACATTCAAAGTTGTGTTATGCAGTAGAAAACAAGTATTTTGCAGAGATGGTCCAGATCTGCACTGAGTGCTACATATAGACGTGAATTTTAACTCCATGCATCTTTGTTTTGACTGAAGCATGAAATCTGTGTCAGGCTGTGTTAAGCTGTTTCCCCTGTCCTGTGTTGCATGAGAGATGTTTGAACTCAAATCCATTCCTAAATACCTACATGCGAGTCTGTGTCAACTAATGACTTTCTTTGTGCTGGTAGGGCTATCGACCTCAATTTTTAGAGCGCCTCTTACTAGTGCTGTTGCTAGGTAACACAAGTTGCACTTTTGCTCCCCTTAGTTGTAACCATGAAGTCTGTTTTATAGCGCTGTCTGTGTTTAGAATTGACTTTTGTGCAAGGAAACAATGGAAAAAAATCCTGACCTGGCGTCAGCAGCAGCTCAGACCTGGAGGTCATTCCCTCAAAGAAACTGTGTGTATGAGATGAACTGTGCACAGTTTCTTCACCCCACTGACATTGAAAAAGGTGAGGCCCAGCCCTTTTCTTGTGGGTCAGGAGCCAGGACCAGCCCTGTGGATACTTTTTTTGCTTGAACATGTGCAAATGAGGACATTAGCTAATTTTGCCACTCATGAGCAGGAGAGTGAGAGTGTAGCTCATCCTGGGGATAGTTCAAAAAGCTGAACTATATTTACCGGAGAGCTTTGTGAGTGCAGTGACTAAAAATATTAACAGTCAGGGAATTTTTGTGCATTTTCTGACATCTTCAAAAAATTTAGTTGTCTCTAATAAAGGAGAACAGATTAACTTTTTAGTTTTAGTCTCAGCTGAGGAAAGACGGCTGGATGGGCTGCATGGACCATGTCAGATGCCAAAGACCGAACAAACTAATCTGAGAAAGAGGCTTACCGGCAGCACAGTGACATCCTCAGCAGCAGCCTCCTGATCAGCGGTGTCATGTGCAGTTTTATAAGAGTTTGTATGTTTAGGTTATTACATTTGCTGCCTACTTTATAACTAACGGTCCACAAGTAGAAAAAATTATTTAAAAGCAAAATGAACTGGATTAATTCACAAACAGACGGTCTAATTCATACACAGTGTTGTAAAACAGCTGATCAAACTGAAAGTGTTAGTAGTTCAAACTATCACAAACACTGGCAAACACTGAAAACTCTGCCTCAATGTTGCCGAACTGGTTGCTGTAAACTCACCCCGTCTCTAACAATGTTGTTGGTGTTGCCCCGTGCTACAGATGGTGGCGGTGCTCTAGGGGGCGGTCCTCTGCTGGGATTGGCTGAAGCTGCACCGTCAGCCCTGCAGACAAGATTTTACAAAAGTTCAATGAGTGAAGTTTCAAAGCTCTAGCAGAAAAATATCAGTCAGACACAAGGTCATCTGGACTGAATGTCTGTATTCCTGGATGTCTGGGGTCAATTAATAGTCATATAAGCTATTTTTAACCTGTGAGAACGTTAAAAAGTTTTGTGGATCTGCAAGAAAGTTTTTGAGTTGTTCATTATTTTTTTGCATGAAGGTACAATTTTCCACAGTGTTAATCTTTGCACATGTAAAACACTGAGAAACTATATTTGTGTAGCTTAGAGGAGAGTTTTAGAGCTGCTGAGTGAGTCGTCAAATGCATATAATATGTAGACAGGGAGCATTTGAAAGCTGCACCGGTAAACTTCCAGAGCAGTTTTTTAGGAATGATCATGAAGGCAGCACAGAGCTGAATTTGAAGAAACTGTCAGTGTCCTTGAATGCAGCAGAAGAGGTCAGTTCTAGAGTTGTTGTAGATGTACCTCTGGATGAAGCAAAGAGGACAGCAAGAAAGAAATGCACGCAGCATTCAAGATTAGTTAACTTAAGTTTTGGAATGTCCTTGAATGCGGCACGTGTGAGTGTTAAAGCTTTTCCAAAACAGACCCCCTGCACACTTGTATTACCATTGCACGCATGTGTGGGGGGTTCGCCACATTGTGACATGAACAAATGCAACTTGAATGAAATCCAAAGGACAGTTTAATATCAGTTTTTTGGTGTATTGGAAAGCAGCCTGGTGGAATAATTTGATCAGTTTTTTAAAAAAAACATCCCTGAATTCCACGCAGTGGGCAGTTTGGGAGCAGTAGTATGAAAGTCCCGTCATGCAGTGCAGAAGCAAACCTTTGGAAAGTTCTTGACTGAATCACAGAGAACATTTGGACAGAGGACATTAGAGTGTCCATAAACATATAGAGGAACATTTCATTGCAGCTTTTGGACTGTCTTTGAATGCAGCACAACGGACAGATTGAGAGCAGCTGATGAAGTGAACAAGGGTCAGTCCTGGAGCAGGGTTAAAATGTCATTGAATGCAGCACAGAGGACATTTCCAGAACAGTGGGCTGAGTGTCCTTGAATGCAGCACCAGGAACAGAAGTCAGATGTGCTGTCTGTCAGTTTGGACTGATTATTTATAGAAAAAAAAACTGCTGACTCGGCCTCTGCTGTCAGCTGCTGCTAACTGTTTGAGTTCAGGAAATGCAGTCATCAAGAAAGACAGTAATGTCGAGAACTTTAGATTCAGTAAATGAACCTGAACAGATTTGATCTCCACATCTGAGCAGCTTTACTCTTACGACTGTTAAGTTTTTGATCAGGGTTTGAACACTCATAGAAAAGTCAATATTCGTGGTGTTTAGACCACATGTGAGTGACCTTTGTGTTGTAGGAATCATGCATTCCCAGTTTAAGACTCACTGGTATCCCTGCGATCTTTTCCTCCGGCTCAGCCCTAGTCGCCGCAGAAGCTCGTTCCTGCGCAGGAAAACAAACACACCCAGGGCGAGGAGAGGAAGAACAAAGAAGAAGAAGACCAGCAGACCGTCCCTGAGAGATGTGTCCTTATCTGAATGGGACAGACGGACATTCAAAGTGAGTTTCACGACTGCTGGACCAATCAAAACAGGCACATTCAAAAGTTTCCATTTTACTGTCAAGTTTATGTGCAGGACAGTCAGTGAAGATGTGAGCTGTGAAGGTGAGCTGTAATGTTAAGTTACCGTTCCAGGTGGGTCCACTGTCCACGCTGCCCCCGTAACCTTTGACCTCACAGAAAGGTGCAGCCCAGCCTTCATCACAGTGACAGTTTTTGTTGCTGTTACACACCTGGCAGACAAACAGAGAGACAGACAGGTGAGTGTGTGATGGTCTGATACTCCTCACAGAAAGTCACGGGTAGATAGAGCGGTGGATGCATCTTACCCCGTGTCCGTTACACTTCTTCTCCACGTCACAGTCGTAGTTTAGGATGTCGGCACTACGGCACTCAAAGTTCATACACACCTGAACGCCGCAGAAGAAGGAACAGCCATCATTATCTACCTCTTATCTCTTTCCTCTCCTCCTTATCTTTACCTCTTTTCAGTCCTCCTCACCTTGTTGTCTCCACACTTGGTCCCTTCATTCACCATGCCTGGGTCAGGGACGTCTGAACCCAACATGAAGTCCACGCCGTAACATTTGCCTCCGGCAATTGGTGTGCTGATGATGGACGGTTCGATTCCAAACACGGTCACTGCCTGGACGTTGGAGCACTGCAGCTTCCCACACAAAGCGTTTCTACGGAGACAGACATCATTTCACTAACAGAGCATCAGAGCCTCAGAGTCCCTCTTGACTTTTGCTGAATTTTTAAGTTATACGGTCCTGGCTCTGCAGAGATATCCAACTAACAGGAAACCAGTCCGGCAAAAACAGGTGTGAGCTGCAGATCAGCTTGAAATCCAAACCAGTTCATCTCAGTACTACATCCACACTGTAAGATAGTGTAACTAACAGGGGCATGTTTAGCATCATGTTGCACCAGCTCGTCTCAAGGTGACCAGTTTCTGGAGTTTGGGAGGTTAAATGTTCAGGGTCTCCTTTTGATTTCTGTTTCGTCATGTGCCGAGTCTTTAAAATTGGGGACAAGTCAGAACTCTTCTCCTACAGAGCCATGCTGTTGTAATCCCTGTTGTCAGATTGTGGTTTGTCATTGTCCTCCTGAAAAAATGAAGGTCTTCTCTGAAAAAGTCTTTGTCTGGATGTCAGCAGATATTGCTCCTAAATCTGTAGATATTGTTCAGCATTAATGAAGCCTTCACAGATGTGGAAGATACCCATGACATGGACTCTGAGGACCCCCATACCATCAAGGATGCTGACACCACATTTAAAAATTTGTGTGTGTTACCTGCTCTCACACTTCTTGTAGCCATAGTTGTGGTAGCCACAGTTGCCGAAGCGATCTCCTTTACTGTTGACATCTTTGAAGCAGACTTCAGGGGCAGCCTTTGCCTCTGAGGAAGAGGAGAAGGGGAGTGATAAAGAGATATTCAAGTTAATTTCTAGAGGACTTTAGGGATGCGGTCAACTGAGAACTGTGGGTCACTTTAGCAGCAAAACACAATCTCAAAATGCTGCTTCATATCTCCATAAATATCCATCTGCATGCATGCAGAAAGTAAGACAGAAGAGCAGTTACAGCACAAACAATTTCCTGTTCATCTATCTGTCCAGTGCTGCAAGTAAAACCCCTTTTTTTTTTTTTTAGCTGTTTAACCTCACAGTGAATTTCACACCAGAGGGAGAAGGTGCAGACAAAAGGTGTGCTTTCAAACTGTTTCTGAAACCATGTTATGTTTCTCTCTGTTATAATTATCCTTGTTACATGGAGAAATGTCTTTGTTTACAGTAAACAGCAGCTGAAACTTTTGCGTCATTTGACATCAGAAGGAGAGTTTTGGTTGTAAACATGCAGGAGGACATACTGGGTCCAAAAATGGCCTGACACTGTCCGTCATAGTGCTGACACTTCCCGTTGTAACAGTAGGCCTGCTGGTTCCTGCAGGGCTGCCCGTTCTGAAACACACACACAGACAGACACACACACACAAGGGCTCAACAACACTGAGGCAAACATAAACCTGTGAGCTGGGAATATAGTGCCCCTCTGTGGCAGCTCAGTGTACCTGTTTGAAGACATCACTCTGACAGAGAGACGAGGAGCCATTACAGTACTCAGGTAGATCACACTCATCATCTATTGTGGACCGACACACTGTTCCACCAGGCAGGTACTGAAAACACAAAAAGGACAAATGAGTCAAACAGTGCTGGTCTCTGTCCAGCTGACTGAGATTTACGTTAGATGTTTTTTTTTAAAGGCTGACTCACTGTTTAGTTAATCAAATTACTATAAAACAATGAACACCAGGGCACAAACTAGCGGGGTCTGTGATGCACTAAGAAGGAGGCCGCAGTGCAAAAGTGACCCCAGGTATTTTGAGGGTTAAGCTAGTGCTTTGATCAATTTGAAGAACGCAGTCGAGTTGTTTGTAGAAGAAAAAAAACATGAAAAGGTAAATCTTCTCTGTAAAGTGATCCAAAGTGTAGAAGAATGATCTGATTCTCTATGAGGCTGTGGTCTGAAGTGATCAAACGGGGCAAATCTTAAAGTTTCTGAACCTGTCAGTGCTTTACACCATTAAATAAGTGAAGAAAAACACAGTAATCTCCCTTTAACTGAGATGGCCTATGTGCTAACTGATGAATGAATGTTGTTTGTTCACCTGACACTTGGAGCAGCACTCTCCATACGCACACTGAGCTCCAGGCTTCAGCTTACAGGTCTGAAACTCACAGCAGGGGTCCTTCTCACACTCCTGTGACACACACAAACACACACAGACACAGACACACACACACACACACACACACAGACACACACACACACACACACACACACACACACACACACACACGCTCTTCATCTGTTTCTGAGGTGGCTTTACTCCAGCAGAGAAACTAGTTCTGTTTGAAGTTTGGCTGCTTACAAATACGCTCGGAAGACAAAGTCAGATCTGACAAATTTACGTTTCGTCTACAGACCTTCTCAGATCCACAGTCACACTCCTCCCCCATGTCCACCAGTCTGTTTCCACAGAAGGGGGCGCTGTAGGCCTCGTCAGGTCGAGGGACGTTCAGGAGACACGTTCCCCCTGTCAACAAAATCATCTTCTCAAAGTCGTCTGCACTGCAGCTGCTGAAATTTCTAGATCCTCTGCAGAGAAAGAAGAGGAAAAATATGACAATGATGCTGAAACTTTACTTTACAACAAACTTTACAACAATTTACTAATTGTTTCAAATCTACCTCCAAGTGTTGTAATTTTTTACTGTATGTCCAATTTTTGACCAAACTGCACTTTGACAAAACGATTTTTCTACACTTCTCTGCAAATAGAATCTTTAAAACTGAATTAAAAAATCAAGAAGAGAGGAAGGAGAAATGAGGATCTTAGATGGTAGAGGCAAGGAGAGGAGTCAAGCATGAGACAAAGGAGAAGTTAGAGGAGAGGAGAGGAAGAGAGGAAGGATGGGAGGAAGAGGAAAGTGGGAGATGAAGAGGTGGAGAGGGGACAGGCAGAAAAGAAAAGGAGGACAGGAGCTGGAAAAGAAAGACATGAAAAGAGGAGAGAGAGAAGAGGAGTGGGGAAGAGGAGATGAGAAGGTGGCGAGAGGTGACAGAGGGAGGTGCAAGGGTAGGTCTGAGAGGAGGAGAGAGGAGCTGAGGAACAGGAAAAGATAGAAGTGTGTGTGTGTGTGTGTGTGTGTGTGTCTTAGCCTTACGTGGCCCCAGAATTCATGATGCAGGCAGACACTGGGCACGTGCAGGAGCGTCCGTCGTCGTGGTTCATCCCTAGGTTGTGTCCTAGTTCATGAGCCACGATTGACGCAAAGGAGGGGATGTTGTTGTTGGTAAACTGAGAGAATGAGAGGGAGATGTTTGTTAATAAAGGTTATTCAAAACTCTGGATTCTCAGAGATCAGAGGTGTTACATTTGATTCGTAAAAATAGGCACGACAAGTTTTTGAATAACTTTTGTAGATTTCTACAGAACACAGGCGGTAAAGACTGAAATGCTTATTAGCTAATTGTAGAAGAGATGGACAGGTGAATCGGCCAATAAGAGAAGAGAGTCAAAAGCAGCATACTGCGTTGATCCCGCCCCCGTGGCTTCTGGAGCAGACCGTGGAGACAAAAGCCATCCCTGCTGTCCCTCCAAAACTCTTCTTCCTGCAACATCATCATCATCTTAATCAGAGTCTTCATCAGGGAAATAAGCACTGTTATTATACACAACAGGAGTGTGTTCAGTGAGTGATCAGAGTGTGTTTCTGTGTGTGTGTGTGATCAGAGTTTGTTTCTGTGTGTGCGTGTGTACACTGACAGGATGAGTTGTGCTGAGTCGTGGCGGCGGCGGGTCACCAGCTCTTTCTCCCTCCATTGGGTGAAGCGACTCAGCACCTCTCCAGCTGCTCCATCTGTGCTGATCAGGTTCTGCTGGGTCCAGATCTCTAGTCCCACCAGGACCACCCTTACATTCAGCTGAATGTAGATCTGAACACAAACAAATGACAATGATTTGAAGCACCTGAAAAGGATCAGAAAATCTATGTGGACATTTCACTTTGAAAATGTTTCTAGGTTCAAGTCTCTCCTGGGCTGAAGAGGTTTCTCTGAATATCTCAGGTGAATTTGAGAAAGCCTTAAAAAAGGGTCAGGTGTCTGTGTGGTGTACCGTCCCTCTGAAGGCTGCAGACCCTGAAATGGGTCAAAACTCAAGTGTGTCCTTTTTTACTCACACTGTCGATGAAGTTTGCAAGATGAACCATCTCCTCTCTGACTGCTGTCTCGTTCCTGTTCTTGTAGTTGTACTGGAGAAAGAAAACACAACTTCAGGATCTTAAAACACTGTCATTAAAGGAAAAGTTCAAACATGATGTCAGGTGTTACAGATGGACCAGTTTTAGTTCTGCATTTCCTGTTGAACCAGAGAAATGTGCCTTTGGAGGAGATAATATTCAAACATTATATTCAAGAGTCAGAGGGACTAGTTTAAACACTCAGTCACTGGTATGGCTTCACTTATGAAGTCATTTTAAACAAAATACCTTTTCTCCATTTTATCAGTTCGCAACTTCCGGTCAGTGTGCAGTATTTTGTTTAAGTCTAAATTGAGCTGGGACACAAAGCTTTGAGTTCTTTGGCACCTTTTTCCTGGAGCAAATACAGACCAATGACTGTTTTTAAATCCCTGCCGAAAAGTCTGGAAGCCAGCCTCTCTGTTTGCAAATCTGTACTCTGACAGCTTTCAAGGATTTTGTTAGTTCTGCTGTATGAGTCTGATGTTTTGTTGCTGAACCTTTGTGTTGTTGCCACTCTTGGCCAGGTCTCCCTCTGATCTCAGTTAAACTAACCTGGCTAAATAAAGATTCAAGTCTCTGTACCTGCTGCCAGTATCTTTTAGATAAGATTTCAGCTTCTTTTACTGGTTCCTAAAGCTCTGATGGTCTCCCTTCGACTTATTTATTGGATCTGCTTCTATCATGTGATCCTGTGGAGGCCCTCAGGTCTTCAGATTGTGGTCTTTTGATGGAGCCTCACATCTGTGAATCAGCTGACCAGAGAGCAGCACAGAGTGTTAACATTTTTAATGGTAAACTCAAACCAACTGTTTTACTCTCAAACTTTAAGCTGAGTTTGACTTAGCTAGTTTAGGTATTTTATTTTTTAACTTATTTATTATCTATTATTTTAACTTAATTTGAATCTGTTTTATTACATTATGTCTTATACATATATAAGATAAGATGAGATAAGATAAGACGTTCCTACCCCTAATAGTCCCACAGGGGAAAATTCCAAATAATTATATAAACATAATTTGATTACTGTGGGTTATGTTAATGTTTTAATGCTTCTGTTTATTTTCTTAATGATTTCTTAGTGTTTTATATTTTAGTATTTTATTATCTCGCTCAACTTTAACTCATTCATTTAGCAGTTATTTTATTATTTTTATTATTCCTTCATGTTCAAACTTATTTGATGAATTTTCTTTCTTGAGTCCTCATCATTGATTTCAGCCAACAGTGTTTCCTCATTATAAACTCATGTTAGTGTTTCCTTGTTTCCTTGTTTCCTCACTTCCTGTTTTATTGAGTCCTCTGTTTGTCTGTCCTTGGATGTTTCATATTTTCTTAGTTTTGATTTTAGCATCAATAAAGCTTTTATTGTTTTGGTTATCCATAAAATATAAACACTCTTTAAAAGTGGAGTGTGTGTGTGTGTGTGTGTGTGTGTTACCCTGTCATAGTCTACCACCAGCAGCAGCTCCACATAGTGAGTGGTGTGAAGAATAGCTCGCTTCATCTACACACAAAACCAAAACCAAAAACTCAAGATTAAATTTCATTTACTTAAATAAAGAGTGTCTGTTTGTGTGTGTGTGTGAGTAGTTGTTTTGTGTTCTTATCAGGGAGTTCACACACCCTGCTGTACTGTCTGTGGTGGATTTCCTCTGGTTTGTACTGAGCCTGCTCTGTTGTGTCGTTGCGGTGGTTCTCATCTTCATGCAGTGTCCCACATCCACGTGGCTGTGATGTCACATCCTGCAGGCGATACACCAGGTGCTGGTGGGGGTCAGAGTCTAAAGGTTCAATACCGTAGCTGTCATCAGCAAGATGCAACATTCCTCTAAAAGAGAAAAAGAGATGAAAACTTTTTTTTCTTTTTCAGTCAGAGTGAGACGTCACGTTTACTATCACAGGTCACAAAGTTGGACCAGCAAGTTTGGGACTCAAGGGGTTTAACAAAAAACTTTGTATTATTAATCTGGACTACATTATATGTAAATAAGAAACATAAATAGTTAGTCAACAGTGTATTACATGAACAAATACAACCCTTGTGATGAAACACCTGAAATGTTTCCAACATTTGTTTGACTGTTTTGAAAGCAGGATGAGCAAAAGCATTGTCCTTACTCTGAGGTGTTGGAAAAGTGTGTGTGTGTGTGTGTGTGTGTGTGTGTGTGTGCATGTGTTACCTGAGGCCGTTGCAGATGCTCATAGCAACAGCAGAACCCTCCATGTCTTGAATGTACCCCTGATAGTGACAGTGTTTCTACAACACAGCAGCAGACAAGGAGAAGTTACTGAACACTGACGTTCAGATTCAAACTGCAGCACCACAAAGAAACCAGCAGAGGGCAGACTTCAGCTTCACATCTGCAGGTAGGAGTCCTTTATCTTATTAAAAGGAAAACTAACTGTAACTGTTCTAGAAACTGGAGGAGACAGAAAAAGAGGGAAAGCTCTGGTTTGAAAAAGGTTCTACATCAAAGAGGAGGAGTAAAGGAGGATAAGAGAGACTTCAACAGTCTCTGGTAATTTTTAAATAAATGTAAACCAAATCAAGTGTATTTGAGTCGAACTCATGGACAGGAGTTTAAACCTGAGTCCAGTCAGAGTCAGCCATTACTATGTGATCAAACATCAGATCTCTAACTCTGCAAACAGACGAGTGGAGGAGAGGAAAACTGGGATAAAGAGTGCAGTCGGTCAGCAGACAGGAAATATCAATGCATTCCCTCAACACACACACACACACAGCCAGACAAAACTCCCATCATGCCTTTCTTCTTTCAATAAACACTACAGTTTCAGTTGAGCCTCAATGTTGCTCCGACCAGTACAAACAATGAACGTCATCTCAGTCACTGAGAACAGCTGATCAGATCAGATTTTATAATCTCCTTCAAATCAACTGTTTATGTTGAGATCTAATTTGGAAATCATGAGCTGAAAACAGATAATCAAACACAGAAGGTTCTGCTTTATTAGTGAAAGGACCCTGTGTCAAAACGTGGCTTTAATTCCTGATGTCGTTAGGTTTTGGTCATGTGAACCGTCTGCCCAGGATTTAACTTATTGTTTGTTATTTTGTCATCTCTGCTGTCATTTCTGCTTTTGTCTGTTTCACTTCATGACTCCACCGACTCATCCTCCTCCTATGATCCCAGCTTCCTGTTTGACTTCATTCGCAGTCACATGATCAAAGTGTTTTGTCACCCACTTCCTGGTTAACCAGATTGCTCTATGATTGGAAGAAAAGCTGGGCTCAGCTCTGTGTGTGTCTGTGTGTGTGTTACCTGTACAGGTGGTCTGGATGTGATCAGTGATCCGTTCTGACTGTAGGTGTACATAGTGAAGTCTGTGGGGAGCAGCAGGCTGAAATGAGAAAACATGACATCACAGTTATTGATGTGGGGTCCCCCAGGGCTCAGTGTTGGGACCTGAAAACTTTTCATTCTTCACATCAATGATATCTGAGGAGTATCTGAAATATTTGTATGTGTTTTGTTTGCTAATGAGACAATTATAATGGTTTCTTGCGAAAAGTTACAGCATCTTTTGGACGTTTTCCCTTCAGAGATCTGTCAATTTAAAAACATGGTTTGACAAAATTACAAAAATGTTCGGGAACTCTGAAACTAACAGTCATGTAAGTCTATTTTGCATCCTCTTCCCTTGTGTTTTTTCTCACACCCTATCCCTCTCAATTTAAACACCTTAAACTATGTTGCTGAACAAACATCACATGAACAAACACAGATATAGAAGATAAAACCAGAACTCACTCATTTCTCTCCAAATGAACAACGTGATCTTTTCCATCCACAGTGATGCTGTAAGAGACCTGAAGAGAGACACGATGAGCGAGTCATTTCTACAAACGTAGTAATATACACATTTTACAGCATCAACTGAAATACCCACTCCTCTAAAACATTTATTGGAAACACCCTGGGATAGAAATAAACTTCATGGCCAACCTGATCATCAATCACCCACTCCAGGTCCTATTCATGTTTCTGTCATTCTCATTTTTATCTTCCATTTAAAATAAAAAACGGGGTTTTATTAGTATTAGTATTTACTCTCTTTAGTTTTCTGTTTTCTCTCCAGCAAAGGTGAGTGGAACAACTGAAAAGCTTCTACTTTATGAATTTAAAGTGTTAAAAGTGGACAAGTCTGTACTTATTTGCAGTAAGATAAATTAAACTATCATTAGATTTTTATTCAATTGGACAGTAACAACAGCAGTGCGTCAGTAAAAGGCGGAATGACCGGGTGAGATGAGGTCAAGTCTTCTGTAATGAGAGGGTTTGTGGTATTTGATTAGTGATTGTTTGTCATGTTGTGGTGAAACCCTGTGCTATTTCATGACCTCTTTTTAGTTATAACGACCCTGCTGTTATTGCTGTTGTGTATTCTTGATTTTTGCAACAGACAAAGAGGTTTAAAATAAATTAAACTAATAAAAGCTAATGTTATAATGATCTGTGGCTTAATGACTGACAGTAAATCAGAGGATAATGACCGTTCAAAATCTGAAGTCCAACAGATACTGAGTAATCAGATCCCATAATATGTTAGTGTGTTAAATACGACAATGCTTGATAAGTGTAAGCATATGAATCACGAAGACAGGAGTATACATGAGTGAAAATCCAGGAATACAAACAGGGGACTCTTTTTTTAAGCGCTATCATTTGATCTTGTTTATCTGTTTCTACCGAGTCTCAGTTTCACAGTCAGTACTCGATTACTCAGTGGCCTCACACTGGCTTTCTTCAGCAGCATGAACCTAAAAAAAACGGATTTATTTAGAGTATCTCACAGGTCTTAAGTTTGCTGAAACTCCTTCAAAATGATTGAGAATTTCTCCTGAATTCGTTCATTTCCTCCAGGGATAGGCTACAGAGGCAGCAGGCTGAGCAAGTCAACCCAGACCTCCCACCCTTCAGCAACATTTCCCAGGAATGCTTTGGGAATTCTGAGGCATTCCCAGGCCAGACCAGATGTGGGATCCCTAGAGCGAGTTCAAGTCTATGTTATGGTTGGGTGTATCTGGAAATCACTACAGTGGGGGCACCTCACTGTTCAGAAACCTGAACCCTCTTCAGCTGGCACCTTCAAGTGCCAGTGGACCGACCTGCTTTTGCTTTCTCCATACAGACTGTGTTTTCTACACACACCAAAGCTTGCTGACACAGGATCAGTTGGTACCATCAAGACTATGAATGTACTTCAGAAACCAGAACACTTCCCAAACCTAAGTCCAGTCTGGCATGAATCTGTTGGCCCAGAGCAGGAACAGGTGAGAAAAGCTTCAAAAACTCAAACAGAAAACTAAACTTCAAGGTCACCTGAGCCTCTGACTCACCTGGCACACAGTTACCCTGGTGTGTGTTTGTGTGTGTGTGTGAGCTACATCTACCAGCAGGTATGCAAGTACTGCAGAGGTGAGCACACACACGCACACACACAACACCTCTCTGCGTGTGTGTGTGTGTGTGTGTGTGTGTGTGTGTGTGTGTGTGTGTCTGAGGTGATTAAAGGAGAGGAAATCAGCGGTGGACTACATCTACCAGCTGCCAACAGCAGCTTCTTTATCCTCTAACACAGCAGGGGTCAAAGGTCAACAGGGAGAGCGTGGGAGGCTGAATCAAACACATAGCAGTAACCAAACTCTGCCCGGAGTTTGATCTCGACCAAAACTTCTGAATTCATATTTTTAGTTTCTAATGTTCTCTTTAAATGGATCTGTTTCTGCAGGTTAGGTTTGCTCCTGTGATGTGACTACACGTCATTTTGTCTTTATTAAGAACAAACCTGTCCAATGAACATCAGCCGTTATTTTCATTTCACTACCAAACCTTCCTGATACAGTTATGTCACAGACTCAGTCCCTGGTTTAGGTCCTAAGAGTGGGCTCTAAAAGCAGCCTATCATTCTGCTCCTTTAGTAGTGGTAGTTTCAGTGTTCATTCCTTTTTTTTTTAGGATCGGTTAAGTTGGACTTGCTTCCTCTGTCAGCTGGAGTGGACACCATTAAACAAACACACCTGGACTCACAGAGTGAACTGGCTCTGAATCCATCATCTGCTTGAGAAGGAGCCAAACAAACAGCTGAGAAAGCTGATGAGTTTTTGGTGAAAGGAAAAAGGACAAAAACAGAAAGTGAAGAGGCTCCTGTGACTCTTTCCCACTTAAACACAGCTTTTTTAGCGAGAGCAGTCATGAGTCATATTCTTTCAACAGCAGGTTTTGAAGTAGTTTTATCTTTCTTCTTTGTAAACAACCACACATAAAAATCTCTTATCGAACATGTTTATGATTACCACTCATTATCAGGTTTCACTGTCAGCAGCAGCAGCAGCCTATCTCTCCCGCAGAGCGTGGTGTCCTGCAGACAGATCAGTGGGAGGTGACGTGTTTCAGATACCACTGTGCTGACATCATACAGCGACGAACATGAGATACTGTGCTGGATGGACACAGCTGAGAGGGAAATCATGTCAATCAAACTGTCTAATATTTATCATCATTACTATAAGGTCAGGAGGGAACAAGTGTACAGACTGAGACAGACAGAGATAAGATTGTACTGGCCTTCCAGTCTAATGGGCACATTTATAACAACTAGGGCTGGGCGATATGGGAAAAAGTTTATCACAATATATTTTTTTCATATCAGTCAATATCGATATATGTCACGATGTAAAAAATGAAATTTAACAGTGCTTATTAGTAGCTTGTCTTTTGCAATACAATAACCTGCATCTGTGAGGTGTTTGTGTCTCTTCAACATTTTGTCGTTAAGTGTTGCGCTAGAGAAAGCGGACTGAATGGTCAGCTGTCTTGGCTGCACAGGCGCCATGGGCTCCTTGCTCGGCTTGTAACCTTTTGCATTGTGCGTGCTCTGCCGCATGGCACTGCTTCAGGTGGTGAAAAAGATTTGAGGTATTCCACGACTTTGCGTGAACATGTACTTGACATAAACTGCAGTGCACATCACTCTGCTTCATGTCCAACCTCAAAAAAACAAAATACCTCCACACCACCAACATTTTCATGCCAGTGTTGTTGACGATGTCATCATTTGCACCGACAGTGCAGTCAGCTTCACGTTGAAGTGTTATGGTTGCGTGTAGCTGCAGCCTGCTACTACGCAGTTTTTTGCTACTTGGTTCTAATTCAGCACATGATTGGTTCGGCGTGAAGCAGACCTTGAGCAACTCCCCTTTTCATTGGCTATTCATATAGTCTACCAAAACATGGCAGAATGCTGTCTATCGAAAAGCATATTGACCATGTTTTATATTGATATTGAGGGAAATTAATTTTCAATATACACTACAGGCCAAAAGTTTGGAAGCAAGGCCATTACAGGCCGAACAGTTGGGAGTACCTCCCAAGTTTTTGTTCACAATGCTGTTTTTAAAATCCAGCATGAGTTTTATGTATTTTGGGATGTATTTACTCCATGATCAGATGTTGCTTTCATGGAAATGCACCATTTTACTCCATTTACCTTTAGATATACATTGATGTTAACAGACCATTGCTAAATATATGTCAGCAAAAGATAATAAGGGCGTAGTTTTAGGGTTGAAAACATTTGCAAGAGTCACAACTTCAGTGCAAAAGCAAAAAACAAATCATAGTTGGATTATTCACTTCAACTTTTTGGCTTTTGAGAGTCCACTACACTCTGAAGAGACTAGAAGAACCTGGAAGTTATGATAATAGGAAAAGCCCTAGACGAAAGAGAGTTACAGCAAAAGCAGAGGATAAACATAGCATTGTCATAGAAAAAGACCTGGACAAAAGACAAAAGGATGAAAGCAGAGGATAAACATAGCATTGTCACCAGTTAGAGAGATCGGCAAAAGACAGCATCACAAATAAGGGAGGAAATCAACATGACAAGGTCGAAACCCATATCTCTGAGATATATATTTGAGAAAGACTGGTCTGAAGGGTTGTGTATCTGCAAAAAAACACTACTTCGTCCACAGAACAAGAAAAAGAGATATGAGTGGGCAAAAGCTCACAAAAATTGGACTTATGATGACTAGAAACAAGTTTGCACTGTTTGGTTAAAAACACAGAGTCCATGTCCTCAGACGAACTGGTGAACATCTGAAAGCACCATGTGTTACACACACAATTCAGCATGGAGGTGGTAGTTCCATGGTATGGGGATGTTTTGCAGGTGATGGAGTAGGAGATTTGTTTGAAGTAAAGGGTATCATGAAGAAGGAACAGTACCACTCCATCCTCCAGCACCATGCTGTTCCATCTGGACTCAGACTTGTGGCTCATAAGTTTGTTTTGCAGCAAGACAATGACCCTAAGCACTCTGCCAAGCTCTGTCAGGGTTACCTTGACAAAAAAGGAGAGGAAGGTGCTCTTCAAAAGATGGTTTGGCCCCCTCGGTCTCCAGACCTTTCTCCAATTGAGCTTGTGCGGGATAATTGGATCTATCGGTCAGAAAAATGCGTCCCACGAATCAACAATCTCTTTTTAATGAACTTAAGAAAGCTTGGAATGCAATCCCTGGAACATACCTTAGAAAACTTGTGGAACAAATGCCTGGTATATGCCAAGCTGTTGTTAAAGCCAGAGGAGGTTACTTTAAAGAAAGCAAAGTCTAAGCAACAATAACTCAAATACCTGATACCTGATAAGTTACTCTTTACACAATAGTCATATTTATTGTGTTGCAAATTATGTATATGAAACTATGATCTCTTTTGTACAAATCTGATCTTGCTTCCAAGCTTTTGGCCTGTAGTGTATATCGTTATCGTTTTATCACATAGCCCTAAGAACATCATACTGATCTGTAAACTTAAACCCACTCCTATGGTTTGACTTAGAGTTGTGTTTTTGGGGAATTTTTTATTCTATTTGACAGGAAAGTTGAAGACAGGGACAGGAATTGTGGAGAGCAGAGAACTGAGGAAGACATGCAACAAAGAGCTGTGGCAGGGAGCTGAACCAGCGACTGCTACGACAGGGGCTACAGCCTCTGTATATGTGGCACACTTAAGCCCAAGGCCATTGGCACTCCTACTTTTGGGAATTTGTACGTTGATTTATTTATTGTTTAAGATCTCTTTTTTTTGTCCTTTATTGGCAGGTAGAGGACAGTAGATAGAGCAGGAAACAGGGGAGAGTAGGGAATGACCTGCAGGAAAGGGGCCATAGGGTGGAACTGAACCCACCTGGAGTGCTGGGCAGTCAGTACCCCTACTCATGTACATTTTTGTCTAATTTTCCCCCCCAATTTTCAATTTTTACTCCTCTAAGAAACACTTTTCTCCGATTTCCTCTATACGGTTCAGCTTTAACCTCATTTGTAGATGCAGTGATGAACCATGTTCACAAACAGTGGATTTTGAAAGTGATTTTAAGCCCATGCAGTAAGTTCCACTCTAGAGTCCTGTCTGTTTTTAATGCAGTGACACCTGTGAATTTGAATGTATTTGAATTTATGTAAGGATAGCACCTTGAGATGTAGCATCTTATTTTCAAGAGGGTCCAAAAAATACAGATAAAACATTAATAACATAAGCAGAATTAGAGTACCAACAGACAATACAGATTACAAACAAACAAAAGAAAAAGAGAAAAAAAGAGAAAAAAATCCAAATAAAATAATGTAACTAAACATGCTCCTATGGGATTGGGGTCGAGTATGTGTTCAGAAAAGTCCTCTGTGTTGATAAAGTGTCAATAAAAGGTAAAGAAAGAGGTCAAAGGGGCGAGTTCAAGATGAAAACATAAAGAGTTTGTTCAGCCATCTGCTGTGATTTGTTGCCTGCAGAGAGTAAAACACATCTGACAGAGCGGGGGAAGAAAACATGGCTGCAGGCTGACACACACATACACACAATCATTCTTTCACACAATGTCACACCCTCTGAGCATGCTCACATTTCACTGTAGTGCATGCATGTGTGTGTGTGTGTGTGTGTGTGTGTGTGTGTGTGTGTGTGTGTGTGTGTGTGTGTGTGTGTGTGTGTGTGTGTGTGTGTGTGTACCAAACCTGTTCCAGAATGCAGGGTGGAAAAGAAGATGACAGCAGAGGAGACACACACACACACACACACACACACACACACACACACACACACACACACACACACACAACACACACACACTTAGCAGATTAAATCCCCCTCTAACAACAGGCTCTGCTCAGTGTGTGTGTGTGTCTGCATGTTTTAAGGTGGTCCGGCCACATTAGCAGTCTCATATTAGACCTCAGGGTAGAGGAGTTTCAGGTCCACCTTTCTCTCTGACTCATTTCAGTTTGACAAAGTGTGATTTCACTAAACTCCTCCTTGTGTGCCATGGAGGAGCCAAACTAATAAAACCGGGTGTTTCTCCTGTGGAACCTTTATTTCACCACTCTGTTTCTACTGGGGACACTTTTCACTCAGCACCCCACAGCTCTAGGTTTCTGTCTTCCTTTGAAATCTCATATTTTTCCACAGAGGAGGCCTGTCATACAGCAGAGTCAACCCTGCAGCTTCCCTGTATACAGGCTACCTAATAACAAAGCTGGGAAAGAGTAAGGATGAAATGATGAACTCAACTCAGGATAGATGGCAATTCATGATGCTGGTTTCATTATATGGTTTTCCATGTTTTGATAACAAATGTGTTTTTATTTTGAAAGGATGTATGCACTAGAACATGAAGTTACAGATAAAAGCCATCCTGAAACTTCTCTCAGATGGTTGGTCTCCACACTGGTTTAAAGACTTCATGGTATGTTTTTGTTAAAGTGAGGAGTGATTATGAGCTGCCAGCTAAGGAAGGGCAGAGCAGGGACACACAGACAGGAAGATGACCTGCTGAGTTTGTGGTTCCTGAAGGTCAGAGGTCATACAGGGAGTAAAGAAAACCTGCTTTCAACATTACAGGACAGTAAATCTTCAGTACCTGATTGGGGAGTTGTCCGTCCACATCTCGCCTCAGCCTGCCTCCTATTGGTCGAGGGACAGTCAGCTGATAGGAGGAGAGGTGTTCTGTCTGCTTGGAGTCTGTTGGAGGAAACAGACAGACGGTTAACAGAGCTGAAGGAAACAAACTGACCACTGAGAAAATCAAGAATATTTCCCAGGTTTTCTGAAGTCCAGATCACTAGATGAAGAATAAGCAGCAGCAGCTACCAGGCAAGCTCAAAGAGACGAGTCAGCACTTTTAAAACCCCAAATTTGAATATTTATTCATGTGAATTAAAAAAAAAAAAAAATGTATACACCTCTGCCTCTTCAGTTCACTAATCACTTGAACATTCATACTTCCTAACCATTATTCATCCAGTTCCTTAGCTTACATTATACCAGAAGTTTTCTTTGAGGAAGTGACTGTAACAGGGCTGGTGATCAGTGATAAATGAGTGAAGAAACACCTCCAACAGCTCACCCTGTCCAAAAATAAGCTCTTCATCATCCCAGTCAGCTCCTTTGTGCTCTATAACAACAGGAGGTTCAGACCCCATCTGACACAATTCCTGGTACAGACTCTTGTAATATCACACATTGACCTCTGCAACTCTTTACTGGCAGACCTTCCTGCATGTACAGTCAGACCACTGCAGATGATCCAGATCATAGCAGCCAGTCTGGTTTTCAGCCAACCTAGAACAGCACATACCCCTCCACTGTTCATCTCTCTCCACGGGATCCAGTAGCAGCAAACACAAAAACTGCAACTAAATCCTCACCTGCCCCCCTGCAGTCCCCCAAACAGGTGCATGACATCACAAATAATTTCAACACTGATCCATAATCCATGATCCATAAACACGGATCAACTGTGTGATTCTATTGCTTCAAAAATAGACATAACTTCAGGAATTCTGCCAGTTCTGTTGTTTGATGTTTTCTTAAGGTCACACACCTCTGCACCAGTCAGAGGCTCACACAGAGGTTACCATGACAACAACACTCCGGGCTTTATCAATCTAACCCATGTTAAACTCAAGGACACACTTTCTATGTCAGCTGATCAGCAGTTTGTGGTTGTGGGTCCTTGTCCTGTCGCAATCTGCAGAAAGCTGAATCACTCATGAGTCAGTGATGGCTGCATTTACAAAACCTCTATTATCAGCAAGGAAACACACAATACAACACACACACACTGATGTACTGCAATTAAGGCTACAAAACTACTCTAGAAAAACAGAACATGGCGTCCAAATATATGAGTGCAGATGATGTTATGGATGATTATTCTGCAGCTGAAAACGGTCCCTGCATGACGAGATCTTAAATCATGATTTCACTGTTTTCAAAACACTTACAATAATAATAATAATAAATAAATAAACCAAGAAACAAGTGAGTCATTGTTGTCTTTGTAAAGCACAATACTTCACAAACATAAATACTCACGTTAAACACACACATTCTGAAACATCCCACTAGGACTGGGCGATTATATGATCGTGATCGATGATTGTGATAAATTTCAGTTCGATCAAGGTAATCGTGAGCATATTTACTCGATCAAACCTAGCAGAAGTGTGCGTCACAACAGCCAATCAGAGTCAAGCTTTTCCTGCTCACTTCTGTAAGTTGCCGGAGAAGTAAACAGAATGACCGAATGTGGAGCTGAATGCAGAGCTGAGAGCAGCAAAATAGATGTCAGCCATGACTTAGAGTTATTCTCCAAAGGTCTTATTGTGTTATTCAACTGTCGGCTGTGTGGCGGTGGTTCCGGTATCTCAAAAGTGACGTCGAGCAATAAGCCGATGTGCAAGGTATGTCGGCAATCGGTGCCCTCAAAAACCGGCTACACAACAAATCTGTTTAATCATTTGAGGAAGTTCTTCCCGAGTGATTATGTGGAAAACATGAAAATGTGAGCGGCATCTGCACAGCCTGCCATTGCTGACGGCACGAGTAGCATTAGCAATTTAGCTACAACTAGCGGTGCAGCCACCAGACCAAAGCAGCAACCAATCATATCATCTAATGTTTACATTTTAAGACGTCTTCATTATCTCTGAGGTGGCAAATTATTTATTTTGGGTCTTGCATATCTGCAAAATCACCCAGGACTGTAAACTAACTCACTGTATTATTAAGTGTTATCTACATTTGTTGTTCTGTTGAGTTAAAATGGTTTTTATATTTTTCTAAGTGTATATTATTCAGTTTGCTTTGTCATTTACTTTGTATGTTGATAAAATGTTGAATTAATCTCTTGTTTCTTTAGTTTTTAGTACAGATGCTTTAAAACTGGCAGTTAAAAAAAATCGTAATAATAATCGAGATCGGACGATATGACAAAATATATTGTATATATAAAATGTATAAAAAATTATCTTTTTTTTTTTTTTTGCAAAATCGCCTAGGCCTAAGTCCTACACAAACTCACAGTCACACATCCCAACCTCACACCTGAGTCACATGCATGACAGCACCGTCCTCCACAATTATCAGAGGCCAAAACAAGCTGGAGAGGACCATCAGTGATTAAGCTAAAACAGCACCTGATCTACAGCAGAGCCCTCCTAAGAGTTTAGGGGGACAGTTTAGTGTGAATTTTGGAGTTCACATACAGTTCCACTTCTCTGCCAGGAGCGGCTGTGTTGTCGTGACATTATACTGCCTATGACGTAAACAAAGTCGGGTGTGAAAGTTTGACTGAAGTGACCCAGCAAGGGAGGAAGCACACACACAGTATGACAGAGTCAGGACTTCATCACAGCGTGGCTCTTAGGGGATGCACTGTACTGTTGAAGGACGCCGGAGTAGCAGAGGAAAATGGGGAGAGCATGCAAACTCGGTGTAGAAAAGCTGCTGCCTGGCCAGGGAATCAAACTAGGGACCTCTCTGCAGACAGCACCGCTCAGCATCAGTCCTGAAAAACTCACGGTGCTGCCAAACAACACATTTGATAGCTGCACTGAACCAGTGGTTAGCTAATACTGTGTTTTTAATGGCTGATACTGATGATGACAGAGCTCACCAGCTGATCACCTTATTGCATTTGATCAAATTCAACAGCTGAGTAATAACAGCCACTTATCAGTCACATGTCAATGTTTCATTTTTTTCGGTCCTAACAGAGTTGGAAGAACACACACACATCCAGAATCCTGAAGAGTCACACCCCTGATCCGCTCACTGTTTTGCTGCCGCTGAGCTGCAGCAGGTTCACAGCTTGTTCTGGTCTCAGTCTGAGCTGAGCTGAGGATGAAACCAGAGAGAACCTGAGGCTGGATCTGCATCCAGCTGCAGGTCAGTGTGAGTCCCTGCTGCTCCTAGCCGGAGTCACAGAGTGGGTCAGAGGACGAGGCTGTGGGGGGTGAAGGCCAGGTCAGCTCACACACTGAGGCACAGATTGAGTCGGCTCTCTCATTAGTTCAGCCTCCCTCTCATTAAGTGTCTCAGTGTGCTGTCATCACCCACAAAACTCCACGAGTACGCTCCAGAACTCTTTCCTGCTCGCTGAAATCAGACCAGAGGACAGAGAGGACACCCAATATGAAAAAAAAAAATAGTTGAGTGTGAATTTTAGAGCTCCTTTCTCATTATTATGATTATTCATCTCATATGTGTGACTTTAAATCTCATATTCAGGACTTTGAATTCAATCATTTCGTCTTCATTTGAAATTACTTTCACTTTCATATCAGAAGTATGACTTCTTATCTCCTATCTATGACTTTTAACCCAATTTTGTTCTCTTACTTTGTAGCTATTTCTGCGTTTATCTTGTAAAAGTGATTTTTCATCTCATACGGATGACTTTTTATCTCATAATTTTTCAGAATTATTTTTATATATTTTTTAAAAAATATTGTTAATAAGGCTAAGTCCTCTTTCTTTTTTGCCAATGGCAACAATGGCCTTTTGTAGTTAATTAAGCGAGCACAGAGTTTTAAACTTTATGAATTTAGCATAACTACAGTATCAGTGGCTGCAACAATGCTGAAGCTGATAGGAATCCTAACAAACTAAATGACATGAAGCTAGTGGTCATAAATTCAGTCAGATGTTTGATTTTTCTTCACACAGATTTAAAATCTGAGGATGACGATGACGGTGTTTGGAAACTGAATTACAGATACTATTGGGAAACTTTGAGACTTCTGGGGTATTCTGAGTGACCCATTTATCCTAAAAAAAACTTTGATCATTTTGTAATCATCTAAAAATAAAACAGAAGGATTAATAACACAGAGGGCCTCTGTGAGCTCTCTCTCTCTCTCTTTTTTTCCATCATTTCCCTCTCTCTCTCGCCCTCACTGTTACATAAAGTCTTTGTGTTCACATTACTGCCGGCTTAGCTGCTGTTTGTTCATCTCATTTCAAGGAATGAATGCAGCATTTATGAGCGTGTGTGTGTGTGTGTGTGTGTGTGTGTGTGTGTGGGGGGGGGGGGGGGGGATCTATTATTTGGAAGGGTTTCTGTGTATGTGATCATCATGCAGCTACCAGTACGTCTCTCTCTGTTGGCCCCTTTGTCCGACTGTAAGATTCAAGGGTGTGAAAAGTAAAGGTGGAAAAATCCTGGAGAGAAAGAAACCCTGATGCAAAATAATCTAGAATCCTGAGAAACACTGAGTCACATCCTCCTCAAACTCCCTATTCCTGCTTGACCCTCACTCCCTGAAGAGTCACTTCCTCACACACAGGTCACCTCAGGTAACCCGGAGGCCTCATGAACTCAAACTTACACTAGAAATCAGAGAGAGTGAAATCACAGTCTATCTGATATTTTCAAAGCATTGTTTCCTCCATGTTGTTCAACAGACAAAGATCAGGAGAGGCTGTGAGTCAACTGCTGCTCACCGTGGGGAAGTTTGTTTCAGGGGGGCTCAGCGTATTTAAGTCTTTAAACTCATTTAAAACTAGAGCCAGATTATTTCTGAAGGTCTCATCCTCTTTGAAACTGAAGGGATTCTTTATAAACTACTGTGTCTGTCAAGTCAAGAGTCCTTATAACATCCTGTCTTGTCTTCGGGTCCATTCATAGTTCAGATTAGGGTTGTACAGTACTGAAACAAATAACTTTGCATTTTTTTTCCAAGTACTGCAACAGGAAAAACTACTTCTACCACACTTTGTCCAGCCTCCTGACAGCAGTTCTGGGACCCAGGAACAGAGGGAGCAGGTGGACATGTTGTTTTGATCAACTTACCACTGCAGACTTTAACCTAATAATCATTTCTGTTAATGTTCAAAATTAAGTTTCATTGGCATCACAAGCCCTTGATGGTGACTTCTGATTAAACAATAAGGCAATGTTTTCTTCTGCATACGATTTCTACGTCACTCAGATGCACATGCACTGTAAGTGCGGATGATTACACTCTCTGATCCTGTTTGTTTAGCAGACTATACCTGTGCAACTCAACATTAACAAAGACTGAGTAAAGCAGGACAACACTGTCTTAAAATCCATCTTGCTCAATCAGTCCTTTTTGGAGTACCACAGCTCTAGTGCATGTTTACATTCCACAGTCATGTAACCCTCAGATACAGACTCTGCATGCACAAAGGTCAGTTCATGCCTCTATTTATGTGTTCAAAAGGATGCTGCATTAAAGTGATTTCAGACATACATTTTTCAATCTCCAGACCTGCTAGTTTGATTCACTAATTTTTCATATTTTGATCCCAGCAGTTCTGAAATGCCTGTCCTGCCTAAGCTGCAGCGCTGTAGCTCTGGTTATAGTATGCTCTACTATCTGGATGTAAACATGCACAGATGACAGGTAACATCTCAAAACATGATGTAGTTTGTCTGTGTTTGGATCTTGAAAATGGGCAACAAGTCACATGTAGGCATCCCATCAATTGGTGCAAAGTGTGACTTGAACAGGCATGTTAACTATCCACATAAAGATTGACTACAGTGAAATGTCAAAAACTGCTGGTGGGCTGTTTTTTTTAATTATTATTTTTTTCAAATCATTTTATGAGTTTCCTACATCTTGTCATGCTTTATCAGTTTAGTTTCAGCTCCAGTGTTTCCCCATTTTAGTTTAAGATAGCGTTTCTTTGGTCCTCTGTGGCTTCCTGTTGAGCCCTGACTTGGTGTCCCGGTGTGTGTGTGTGTGTGTGTGTGTGTGTGTGTGTGTGTGTGTGTGTGTGTGTGTGTGTGTGTGTGTGTGTGTGTGGGTGGGTGGGTGGGGTCTCTGATAAATGCGGGCTTGGAGGGTGGATGGGTGGGGTTTTGCAGTTTGTAGTGTTTGCAGTTTCATTTTGTATTTTATTTTGTAACCCCTAATCCTCTCCTTCTTGTGTTCTTTAAGGTACAGCATATTGTGATACAGTTTATATATGAAAAGTGCTTTATAAATTAAGTGATTGATTGATTGATGTGCTTTCTGATCCGTATCTAATAAAAACGTTCCAGGTCATCATTAGTTGAACTCCAGCTTTACCAAAATACTCTTTCAAAGCTACTTTGATGACTCCAAACGTGACCTGAATACATAGAGAACAATGTTCCAGGTTGGCCTGTTACACAGTCAGACACCAAAACATAACTTTATTAAGACCAGCAGATCTGACATCCCTCTCCTGAGGACTTTGTTTGTCCTCCAGACCTGTCCTAATCTGGCTGTTCGCTGATGTGACACCCAAATTAACCCCCCGTGGACCACTAAGGGTTTATCTCATCTAATCTAATCTTATTTACTGTTGCTTCATCTGTCGACTTTCACTCCCATTAACAAAGCAGGTACCCTTTGGATCTTCAAGAGGATCTATAAATACCTTTGCGAAAGTCTACAGGGATGCCAAAGAGGACTGGGAGACTATTTGAGGAAATGGATGAAATATCTTGAATAAAACAAAATTTAAAAAAAAAACATCTTTCAATAATCTACTGATTTTTTTCAGAAAAGTCAAGCTCAATCTGTGAAATGATGATTCAGAGAAACCAATCTAATCAATCCACAGGAGCCCCACACTTCAGAAAACACTAAGTTCAGTCTTCATCAACCAAACCTGGTGAGACTCTTTCAGTGAGTTCAGTACCAGCTCTGAATGTGGATCTCTCATGTGGGTTAGGATATTCTGAACTGCAGAAACTTGACCTGACTTCCACATATGGTAATTGAATCACACCAGACCTCTTTTACAGACCTGACCCGACAACCAGCAAGGAGACAATCATCTGAAAACCTCCCTGTCATCATGTGTCCCCATCAGCCCTCTAGAACAGAACACATCCAATCCAATCCATAATCCAAAACTAGTATAGGAGGTAGTGCTTTCAGCTCCTCTCCTTAGGAATCATATACCGGTCAGGATCTGGGAGGCAGACCTCATCTCAATGAAGCTTACAGTTAGGACTGTCTCAGGCTTAGACCAGGTCTTAGTTATGCTGACTTACGTAGACTTATGTGGGGTCTCAGTAAATCATTTGACGAAGAGTTTAGTCTACACCTTCTCTTACAACATCCTGAGGAAAGTTTAGATACAACCACAAACACAAGAGGATTGATCTGTAGTTTGACATTTGGCAGAGTAAACACAGAATAGAGTGCATTCTGGGGTTTGTGCTGATAGAAGCAAAAACTGCAGACTGATCCTTTAACTGGAGCTGAATGTGTGAACGACTCAGAGCTCCAGATTTGTTCTTGTTCAGAGCAGGGAGACAAAAAAAACAGAGTGAGTCATCATTCAGGGAAACTGTGTGTGTGTGTGTGTGTGGTACGGTACAGTAGTTGCTGGTTCCTGTTAATGTTATCACAGATTCATTCACTTCCCATTACTTCCCGTCAGTGCTAGAAGCTGATGAATTTCTGTTGAAATTCTGTCTGAGAGGACATTGTGGGGTACTGTTGCTGTACTCAGCACCGGTCTCGTCATTACTACAGGATTTTTGAAGTTGATTAAAAGATGAGGCATTTGTGAACACTATGTAATGCAGAATCACACATTCAGGTGATTATCAGTCTTTATTTATTATATATTAGAGTATGGCTGGTCACATGGCAGGCAACCTTTTATAATTCTTTTTTAATTTAATAAAATGTTCCATTCATTTTGTTACATATCAGTTTGTTATTGCTTCTGTCAGTCATGTTTTGACATCTATAGCATAACCCGGTGTATGACTTTTTCATGAATGACATTAAAATCAATTCAAACATGTAGCTGTATGTCATCAAATGCAAAAAGAAACAGGTAGAGGAGCAGGAGGAGCAAGAGAGGAGAGCAGGGAGAGAAGCAGGTGATGGAGAGAGGAGGGCTCACCCACTCTCCTCCAGCTGCAGCTTGTTGGTGGTGGAGCCCTGATAAGTCGATCAACGGGTGTAGCAGATCATTTCCATGAAGTAATAATCATCATAATAATCATTTTACACTGCAGACACGGTAGTTCTTCTGCCTTAGCGTCTAGGTCTGATGGCACTTCCATGAAGAAATGATCATAAATGTTCTTCTTTGAGCTGCTTTGAGCTGTGAAACTCTGCTGCACTCTGTGATCGACTTGTCAGGGCTCACCCACAAACAAGCGGCTGCTGAAAGAGAGTAGGTGAGTTGTGTTTGGTCTCTTTCCTAAAGAAACCAGACTAAGCCAAAAACATGTTTGATGGCTAATACTATGGCTGGGACCCTATATGTACTGTTGATGAAGTTAGATGCTGTTCTGAGCATTATTTGTGGCTATAGAGTGGCTTTTTGGTTGAGGTTTGCACATGGAGACATAGACCACTGTGTATTACTATTGTGCGGTCATTACTAAAATTGGTATAACTAGAGAGGCAAGCAGTCGGCAACATTCATCTCTCAAGGGGGTGTCTAACTCGGTGTTATGGTGTGTTTGACTCTAACTCAAATTTACGCCAACATATCCCTTTAAAATGCAAACATTAGCCAGACTAAATAGTGACATTGATCCATATCATAATTCTGTATAATCCGAACTTCTGGCATGATGAAGATGAAGGTTTAAAATGAAGAGAAGAATTAAAGCATGTTCCCTTTTAACACTATTACATGTTCTGAAGACTAACATTATCCAATCTGTCCATTTTCACTAAAATTTTGTTTTTAAAGATCTTGGATCTTGAATTTTTAAGTTCTGTAAATGTATACAATGAAGGTTTCATGTCTTGAGTGTTTAATAATGAAACACTGATTGATGAAAAAAAAAAAGAAATCAATCCAGTAAAAAAGGGTTGTAATGGTCTTGTATCTGTAATAGTATCAACTCAGCTTAAAGCTGACTAATTGACTACCCACTGAGATGAGCTGGTTCAGAATTTCAGCAGAAGCTACTGTTTTTTTTCTTTTTTTGCTGTTAAAGATGAATTTAAAAACCTTCAACAGCTTGTAGTATCAGACACTGCAGTTTTGGTGTAAATTTTGGTGCTTATTTTCAACAGGATGCATCTCTCACCTTTTTCAGTTAAAGAAATTCCCAGTGAGCATGCTTTGACATTTTAACAGATAACTGAGCCAACCACCACAGTAACCACTGACACAGTTTACTGGAAGCTGCCTGTAAATTGGGGTTAATGTTCCTCTGAAACTGTTGTGGTCCACCTCAGCAGGAAGTCTGAAAGTCTGTTGCACAAACCTGCAGCCAGTAGCACACACTGTCTCTGGGTTAAGAGGTTTAACTGCCGTCTTTTGCTCTGACTTGCACTGAAAAGGGATTATTCCTGTGATAACAGAAATATGTGTCACAAAAGTTCTCAGGTGGAATTTGACGCACAAACTTTCCCTCCTCAGTGAGGAGAGTGTGCAAACTCTCATTCAAACAGTCAGAGGTTAAACCTCTTAAGATACAGACACAATGTGCTGTTGACTGCTGGCTTGTGCAACATACAGATTTAAAAGTCCTGCAAGGACTGAATGAAAGCTTCTACACAGTTGCATTATGGGAGGTGGATGTGTGTTATTGGATGTGTGTTTCTGCATTAAAAGACAGAATATCTCTGCCACTGCTGCTTGGATCTGTTTGCTTTGAGTCGTTAAAGAAACACTATGAATCATTGCAGCACCTTTGAAACTCAGTTCACAAACTCAGTGCAGACTGTGAGATGATGTGTGGGAGTCAGTATGCTTTGAAAAATCCTGTCAGTCTTAAAAGCTGTGCAAAATACCACCCAGCTTCAACAGAGCCACGGAAGACACTATCTGAAAGACTAGAGTTCACTCAGGACACATTCACAGTAAACACCCAAACAAGACTTCTAGAGCTCGTCTCTGTTCATACTTACATGCCTGAAATACATACAGATCCACTTGTTAACAACAGGCTTCGCTAAGACAGTGAAAATGGAACACAGAGGGCTGCTGTCTGACACAACAACTGTCCTGAATCACAAATTTAAGTGTTTAACAGTGGTTTGCACACACAGCAGAGTGAGAGTCAGCAGTGTCTGTATCCAGTGAGAGTGTTCACTTAAACGCTGAAAGTCAAAGCAGATGTTGTCTGCTGGATTGTGCATAAAGATGTCCAGAGTGAAGAAAGAAGGACAAAAATGTTCAATAGTTGATACTTTTCAAGAGCAAGTCCCTCATAATAATACAACATCCTTTATTTCTATATTTAACAGTGTAAGAAAAGCACGGCGCCTCACATAAAAAACAGCGAACAGTTATAAAGCTGCTGCAAGTTAAAGCATCAGAGCACTACGCTGGCTGATCAAAGTACAAAGGACCCAAGAGTTCAGTTCGTGACACTTAATATATTTTTGGTGATTTTATATTTGTTTGCATTGAAGTTCAAAATTCTGACAACCCCAGTCTGCTGCAGTGCTAAGGTATCAAATCTGTATTAGGGATGCACCAAAATTGACGCAACCAAAAACCACAGCTGAAAAGAGCCAACATGTCTCAGGTGTGGGTTTATTTCAATATATACGAGAACCACGAAATGCGATTTGAATAGCGTATAATGCGAAAATTTCAAGAGAAGTTGTGCCTACAAAGAGTTTCTTCACGTCAGGCTTAACTCATCACCTGAAATATCGGAGTATGAGAAGAACGGGGCACAGAAAAGGAAAATCCCTCCCAGCATGCCCACGGATGTTGCAGCCAAAAACACGAGTGGACTGTCCACTCTGGTGATGGGCTGCAGTATATGTCATAAATCCCGCCTCCTCCAGCAATCCCTATAGAGCTGTAGACAAACTTTAGAAATTTATTACACAGAATATAAATTTTTCTCTCCCATGCTTGCAATGTTGACATGTAGTTACAGTAAGACTGTTTTGTGCTCAAGTCCTCTTTTTTCTGTGCAGCTCCATTTTAAAAAGTAATTAGGGGGTTCATGTTTTTCTATGATTGACACTTGATACAGCCTATGGGCGTATGAAGATTGCGTAGCTCAACCGGGGGATACGCTGTTTGAGCTGAGCGTCATCACAGCGACCTTCCTGGCGAATGCATACAATGCTACTGCACAAGTTGAAAGTTCAAATTTGTACTATGACAGAGGGCAGAGCCAGGTTGTCCATAGTAAATACAGTCTATGGTCTCTATCGCTCACAACATTTCTTCTCTTAGAACTTTTGAGTTTTCTTTGCCTAACTCGCGGGCACCATCTTAAGGTGTAAACAACACAGAACATGCAGCAAGACTCAAAAATTTTAAACTCACATTGCAATTGCATAAATTAATAGTAAATTTATTATGTCATATAAATTAAAATTAATGTATGTAATTGCAATGCCTTGATTTTAGTGAGGTTAGTTAACAGTCATGGCCATAAATGCAATGATACTAATAACTGGCATAATGGTTCCTTTGGTGTTTCGGTTTTCAGACAAAAATCTTCATTTCGATGCATCCCTTATCTGTATGTTTATGTCAGCTACTAAAGATTAACCTCAGGGCCGAAACAACACGGGTTGGATGTAGTCTCTCCTCCTTTAGTGATAACTGACATGTCTGACAAAGTGCATGTCATAGATCTTTCCTAGCGACTGCTCAATACTCCCACATGTCAACATGGTCTATCACATTTGATGGTAAAAACCACAGGTGACTTCTTTCACTACCCCCCAAAAAAACCTCCTCTCCAAACAAGCAGTTAGGTATACAAGCTTGATAGAATTCAATTGATGCAGCACAACAGACTGATCTGTGCGTGGTAAAGTGTATGCAAAAACCTTGTCCCAAATTAGCCCAACCAAAAACAAAATAACCGACTGTGACCGATAGGTTAATGATTTTAAATATGAGGCTGCTCCAAACTCTGCTCAGGTGATGACTGTGGAAAAAAGCACTTTTGAAGCAGACGCTGATCTCTTCATTTTTTCATTGTACAGCCAGCTCTGCTGCTTCACTGTGATCGGCTCTTAAGTGACAGCACTGTCAGCAGCTCAGCAGGAGAGATGCTTAGTGCACTTTACTTTTTAACTAACACCATGCTAGATACTTCTTCTGTTGAAATCTAAAGAGATCACATCATAGATGAAGTCCCCAGGTGAAACAAAAGACACATACAGGCTTCCGTGGAAGTCAAGGGTCGTGAGCAACTAGATAAAAAAGACCTACAGCCTGGCACAAACATTAATGCACAAATACACCTGCAATTCCTCTAATACTAATGCACCTCATATTGTACTAATGCACTTCACAACGCACCAGCACTCCTTGAACATGCTCCTGGCTTAAACAGCTCTGCTTTTGTGCTGCCATTCCTCCTGCTGTTCTAAGTCTGTCCATGTTTTTAATGTGATCCTGATCGGAGGGAAACTGCACTCAGCTCCCATCTCAGATGAGAGTGTATTATAGAAGGGACAATAAACTGAAGCCTGATCTTGATTGAGCAACGGCAGGAGGATCTTTGAGGTTGTAATGTTAGGATTTTAGAGACCATGTGGTGGATGTCTACAAGCTGCAGATGGTGGGTGATGATACTGTGAAGCTTGTGTAACAGAGCATTACAGACCCCTGAAGCTACAGGCTGATACAGGGTCAGAAGTGTTTACCATTAATCAGCACACAACCCCTCTGGATTAGCTGTTGACCTCTTTGAGAGGCCTGACGTCTCAGGTCTTCTGACACCTCCTGCTCATTTAGTTAGCAACATGTATAACACTAACACAGCAGAACAGGTACAGCAACACTAAATAACATTCAGTACAGCACACAGAGCTACACCATGTGGTTCAAAGAAGTAACATTTTGAATGTTAGCCCAACTGATCACATCAACAGGTTAGTGCCATGACTGGCTATAGAAAGATGTCCAAGAAGGGCTGAGTCTCTCAGAGGGAAAGCTGGGCAGAGGTTCACCACTCTGTGAGAAACTGTATGAGCAAATAGTTAAACTATTACAGAATTACATTAAAAGATTCAGATAATCGAGATAAAAACCAGAATCCCTGACGGTTTGGGGATCATCAGAGTCCACGTCATGGGTATCTTCCACATCTGCAAAGGCTCTTTTAATGCTAAACAATATCTATAGGTTTAGCAGCAACATCTGCTGAAATCCAGACAAAGACTTCTTTAGGGAAGACCTTCATTTTTCAGGGGGACAATGACAAACCACATTCTGACAACAGGGATTACAACAGCATGGACCTGTGGTAGAAAAGGTCCTGCTGATAAATTGGCCTGTGAAAACGTAACTGCTACAAAAGCAACCACCAACTGTTAGACAGCAGAAATCCTATATCACGCAAGAAGATAGAAGTAGTGCAGTACAGTGTAATTACTGCATAGAGTATAGAACAGTACAGTGCAGAGAAATAAAAAGTGTAGTTTACTTTAGGAGGGTGTTAGAAACCATAGTAAAAGAAAACAATTCAATGTTAGTCCTAGGGCTACTTGTGTAAAAGTGTATTACCTCATCCAAACACCAGTATATTATGGTAGCCTGCAGTACAGTGCATACACAGTGTACTTGGCAGACAGTTAGAGAGACTGCCGAGACAGTGTTGAGAATCCCAGCGTCAACTACACAAACACTGGGGGACCACTGTCCCCCAACCTCAGCCTCCTCACCTCAGTGTACCTCTGCTCTCCTCATCACTCCAAGTGAACCCTTCCTCACTATCCCATACTCTCAGCATACCCTCCCTTACTCCCACTATACCTGCCAACTTAAGCCTTTCTTTAAACTTCTTTAACCTTGCTGCACCCTCACATACCTGAAGTGTCCCCTTTCATACCCTGGGTGTACCCCTTTTCACCTACCTCAACCTCAGTGAACCCTTCGATACTAAAAAAGTACCCTTCCTTACCCTTAGTGTACTCATTCTTAACTTTAGCGTACACTTTTTCATCCTAAGTGTATCCTTACTTAACATAAGTGTACCCTTAATCAATTTTTCGTGTATCCTTCGTACCCCAAGTGTCCTTTCCCTCAAAGTGTACCCTTTCTCTACCTGAATGTACCCTTCCTTATGCTAAGTATACTCTTTTTCATCCTCAGTGTACCCTTTCTTTCCCTTCAGAGTATCGTTCCTCCCCTCAGAGTATCGTTCCTCACCCTCAATAAACCCTTCCTGGACTTAAGTATACCTTCCTCCCTCTCAGCATACCCTTCCTCCCCATTAGTATACTCATCCTCACCCTCGGTATACCCTTCCTTACCCTCGGTGTACCCTTCCTCCCCCTCAGAATACCCTCCTCACCTCTGCAGTATGAGTTCTCGCTCAGCAGCAGCAGCAGACAGCAGATCTCCAGCAGCTTCTCTCTTCCTCCCATCGTTTTCCTTTTTTCCTCTGCTGGAGAAATCAAATGTCACCGGGCAGCTCTTACACTCACGTCCTTACTTCCGCTCCTCTGTTTCTTAGTCTCTTTTCTGTTATTAATGTAATGTTCAGTGTTGTCTTCCAGCCGTTTCCCTCCGCAGAGCCTCATGCTAAACACCCCGGAGAGGTTTTCTTCCTCGGCCGAGCCATTCCCGTCCCAGCTGATGGTCCACAGGAACAGCGGCGGGCTTTTATTCCAGCCGTTAGCTAACGGTTGAATCCAAAAGGTCTCTCCCTGATGTTATTGGCGAGTAAATACGTAGTTTAAGAGACTGACAAAGGGTCTGGTCGTTCCTAGGATTTGACCCGGCGGTCCCGTTTCAGTAAAGTGTGTCCTCAGATATTCCTCTCCTTGTAAACTCGACAGGAATCTCAACCAGAACCAAGCTTTCGAATATAACCACTACTTCCGGTTACGCACTTCAAAATAAGAGTTTCTTTCTTTTTTTTCCGAGGACCAACCCCACCCATTCTCACATAACTGTGACCTTGAATATATTTTTGTTTTTATCAAATATATCTTGAAGATTTTACTTCTTTATCTTCTCCTTATTCTGATACAAAATGAAGACTCTTGCTCATGAGTAGACTCTGGTTATATCAACCCGAAATTGTTGAACTGTGAACTATTTGCTTACGCAGTCCCACAGATTGGTGAACCTCCTCCTACCTTTACTAAAAAGTGCAAATTGACCCAATTACATCAGGGAATGTTTTTTTTTTTCAACTTTGAACTTTGGTACAATGCCTATGCACTGTTTACAATTTAATGTAAATTGATTTGCAAACCTTTAAAAATGGTTATTACGTTGCACCCGGCATCCAAAGTCGCCTATCACAGTCTGTAGTTTTTAGTTGTATATAGTATTTAGTATTTATTTTTATTTTTAGTTTATGACTCCACTTTGTATGGTGACCTTAGGTTCTTTCAAAGGTGCTACTTAAATTCAATTAATTATTTAATTTGTTTAACCTCATGTACTTGTATACTTCTTTGTTTTGGTTTTTATTGTATGTTTTTTAGCTAACCTGCATTGCTGCATAAACTCTTGTTATATCAGGGGTATTTATCTTGGCAAAAACTTTTGGCTTCTAACAACCCTGCACAATGCTTTTTTTAAAAAAACAAAAACTACCTTGTCATTGTTCTCATCTGTTTCATTGTGTGCAAATGAATAAACTAAACTAATCTGTTGTTTCTATAATTATTATAGTACTCTGGAATTTGGCTAAAGAATAATCTGGAAATGTATAAACACGGGAAATGTTGATTTGGTTGACAAAAACGATTTTGGATATATCATAACGTTCAGAAGCTACCCAAAAAATGTTTTTAAAAATCAAAACTAGACAAAAAAGAAAGAGACAAGGTGTGATTAGCAGCATCGGAGCCAGTGACACCAATAGACTCCACAAACTGATCAGGAAGGCTGGCTCCGTGACTGGCTGCAAACAGAACACTGTGGAGGCTGTGGTGGAGAGGAAGACACTGACCAAACTGTTATCCATCATGGATAACCCTGACCACCCTCTCCACCTCACTCTGGACAGACAGCGGAGCTCCTTCTCCAACAGACTGTTGCAGCTCCGCTGTCGAAGGGACAGATACAGGAAATCTTTCCTGCCACAAGCTATTGCACCATTTAATAACTCAAATCTGTCAGACAGGGACTCACATCTGTCTGCTGTATAGTCCATTTTTAAAACTCCTACCACATCACATTACTGAGCACCATCGCAGCATCATCCCATCTGTATATTTCGCATTTCATATTTATCACTCATTTCATATTAATTGCTCATTTCAATAGCCCACATTCTTTATATCTCACTCTTTTCTCTTAGGATGTTTAGTGTATTTAGTCTGTATTTATTGTATATATTTAGTATTTTTTAGTCTGCGTTGTATATACTTCTTCTTATATTTAATCTTATTTTGTATTTTTTTGCTGCTGTAACATGAGAATTTCCCAGTTTGGGATCAATAAAGTATAACTATCTATCTATCTATTCAGACCTTTTAACTCTGTTTTAATTTATATGACTCCTGAGTAATATAACATCATCTCGTACTATTAATCAATGTGCAGATGCTATAAATAAAACCCATGTCAGCAGGTGAACAATTGAAGACCCAAGGGCAGCATAGAGTGTAGTATCCTTGAGTAAACTCAAGACATGTCCTTTAAGTCTCACCTTTAACAGAGTTGTGGATCATTTCACTGATTTTCTATCTCGTTTTAACTTTTCACCCCAGGTACTTCCTCATTCAAAACTCACAATGGTGTTTTCTCAGACATACTTGTTGTATTAATCTTTCTACCATAGTGGATATGACTTATTTTATTTTTGTTGTTGTTGTTAGATGACTGCAAATAACTTATACAGAGTATTGTCCAAATCCACCTTTTATTTTGAAATCAAACCAGTTAAACCAGAAGGCATTGGTTGTTAGTTGCTGGTGGCGACACAAAACTAATCTCCAGCTGGTGGAGAAAAAAAACGCCCCAGCTGCGCACGCGCTCCTATCTGGGCTGCACAAGGGAGCAAAACGAGCGCTCCCTGTTTTCTATCATAACTTTATTATAATTTGATCTGGACGAAGGTTAAACTGCTCTTTTCAAAGTTCGACCTTCAGTGAGACACCACCAGGAGATCCGGCTATATTAATTCAACGTTCCTTCAGAGGTTTGAGCTTTCAGCCAATGAAAGAGGAGAGTTTTAAAAAGTAAACTCTGATTGGCTAAAATGTAATCCCAAACTAAGGGACCTGCACTGTTAAATGTAAGCTAATTTGGTGACTGTACTTGAAAAACAGTGTGACAGACGGCACTTTCAGATAGTGCTGCTCATGCAGTAGTTTAATTCCGGTAGGTTCAATTGTTTGATTAATTTTAGTTTTTTCCTTAACCATCGGGTTTTATTGTGTAGTTGTCTTGTTAGTTGAGGCTTTGGTGGCTCTGTAGAGAGGCCAAGGCCCTCCACTTTGCATCTGAGTTTAGTGTACTGGGTCACAAGTAGGCTGCACCATAGTATTGAAGGACTGTAGTGGAATTGCTGTGCTTCACATTTTCCTGGTGTAGTCTGCCTCTTGACCAGTGGTCTTAGTTTAACTTTGTTTAAAAAGTTTTTGTCTTGTGTTGGTTATTTGGTGCATTGAAAATTTTGTTGTTTTAGCTTTTATGAAGGTTTTTGTTTGGTTGTTTTTTTTTTTTTTTTAGCAACTGTCGCAATAGAAATATAATTTTAACTTAACTTTTCCAGTATGATTTCTTGCTTAATCCTCTCTTCCCCTGCGTTTTAGGTTATTTCAATTATTATTATTTCTTTTTTTGGATTTATTAAACAAAATCCTCAGCATATTTTTTTGCATCTCTGCCTCTTCAGTGTTCATACTGTGTACCTTATATTTTGAGAGTTGTTCAGACTCTGGTGTAGTCTGTGTCCTGAGGTGCAAGTCCGCATTTAGTGATCAACACTCTGTTACATTCTTGGCATTGTCGGCAGGACACTGTTTGGGCAGAGATGTGTACTTTTTATTTTTCACATTCGAGTTGGTTCAGGTTTTTTTTTTTTGGTCATCTTGTTTTGGGGGCAAAACAGCAGCAGTTCCTGGACAGCTCCTTGGATAACATACTGGTTCTTTGTTAACTTTGGCTCTGCTTTCTCATAGACGAGGAACTTGCCTGCTTAAAGGACTTGGTCACACAGCTTCAAGCTGAGACTTGACAGATGCACTGGGAAATTGGACATGAACCTTCCGGGGATCCATTCCACTTCAACCAGCTCCTCTGTCATGAGACACTCTTCAAACAACATTTTCATAACTGAGAGACTTGTATACCTCCTGACAAATCCAGGCTTGTGTCCATTCCAGACACATGTCCTCTGCTCAGCAAGCACTCCTTATTTTTGACCATTTAGAAGAAGCTAGAGAAGAAATTAAGTACCGATCCAGGCAAGAGAGGGACGATCCAGCACAAATTCTTGCCATTTTACAAGAACTTTATGGGTGTACCAGATCTTATGTGCCTTTGTAAAAGGATTTCTTTTCAAGGAAGCAAAATGGATAAAATTGTCAAAAACAGCTCTAATTGACTGAAATTTAGTACCAACCAAAGGATCTGTGGTGTGTTGGAGGGTCTCTGTTCAATTTTCTGCAATTTGCCTTATGTTTGGAATAGGGAATGTTGTGCCAAATCTAAGTAAAAAATGTGTACCACACAAAAACAAGTAGATATCCTTTTAGGTACACACCAGATGTACAGGACAGAGAAAAATAAGAAAAAGCTTTGCATAATATATCTATACAAATGCAATGTAATTGTAAATGCTCATATTGTTGAAACAATAAATCTGCTATTAACTACTGTGCAGCCCTAAAAATAACATATCTAAAGATGTGACCTTGGACCCTGGGATCATATTATGAAATAAGCAACTATTTTTCGATAGTTTACAGATGAGGAGAATGAAAATAAAGTCATTGATGATGATGAAGGTAAATAAAAGCAGATAAACAAATAAGTTTTAAAACTATTCTGCACTCTGCCTTCATTCTGCACAAGTCCCCACTCAAAAAAGGTCTCTCACAATGTAATTCCAGAACTATTTTACTGGTATAATTCTCATTTTTAATGACAACGTTATATACAAGAGCAAGTCCCAAAAGATAGTTTTTTTTAGCAAACAGATGTCAAAAAATAAAATCTGACTTGCCATAATGGTTAAATAAAACATTCCCCAAGATAGTCTTTTTTTTTTTTTTTTCCAAAGAGTCACCCTTACCATTGAGCTGACCACTTAAACAGAACAATCTGCCAAAGAAGGTTCATACCTGTAATTTTTGTGAATTCACAACATAGAAATCTAGTCCAAACTTTTAGCAGCAGTGTTACACAAAATGAAAAAAAAAAAAAAGACAGAGAAAATTATTCTGGTATCTCAAAACATGGTGCAGTTTTTAAGTTGTGAGTAGGCTGTGTCAAGTTTAACTGGCATATAACCACTCTACTGGAGCAATGTATAACGAGAACAGGCATGTGGCCATCAACCTGCTAGGAGAACCAAAGGCTAGTGTCAGTCACACTTGATTAATCAAGTTGGCGTAGTTGAGCCTCAGACTCAGACTAAATTGTGCCAGATTTGGACTGTTTTTGAGTGTTTTCTCACCTTTAAATTTGTTAGTTTGGCAGAGTTAAATTTCTTATTACTATCCCTAAAATACACATGAAATAATGTCTGGCTGCAGCTCTAAATTTGGTACTCAGAATCAATATCCTAAAGTTAAACCCCACATATCTTAATAATCCTTGAAGCATGTTACAACTTTAAACACAGGCAGAAAAAAGAAAACTTTAAAAGACAGCTTCACAAAGTGTTAATTCTGTTGTGCACATGGGATTGGTTAAGCAGCCAGTTAGACTTTGACAATCCATTTCAACGTTTCTTGCAGTTGGCAGGTGCTCAGAAGTCTCTTCTGACTTCTGTGGATTGTTATGAGCAGGTGTTAACTCCTATTACTCAGCTGCCGGTACAGCTGGATGGTCATGAACTGAATCTCAGGATCTCCAGGTTTGATGTCGATAGCTCTTAGGAAGAAGCTCAAGGCGTCGTCCAGCTTCCCTTTGCTGTAGTTCTCTTTGCCTCTGCTGACTAGGGAGTCGTAGTTCTCCTCCTCAAGCTCTAAGATGTTGTTGTTGACTCCTGGATCTGTGGTGCACTGATCGAACCTTTCAGAGGATGCTAGCTCAGGATCACCAGTTGATTCCTCCATGCTACTGTGGAGTCCCTCTTCTGATTCATCCACAGACTCCCTTGACTGAGAGTAATCCTCCTCCTCCTCCTCCTCTCCTACTTCTTCTTCCTCCATCTCTTCTTCTTCCACTTCCTCCTCTCCCTCTGTGTTTAAAGTCTCACCAACAGTCTCCTCCAGCTGAAGCTCATCCCAAGATGGATCAATGATTTTCTCCTCTTCAGCTTCATCAGAGTGATTCGTCAGATGATAAACATCATCCTCGTCCTCTTTGCTTTGGTTTGGATTCTCTATGTCCTCAATGATGGACTGAATGAGGGACCGGCGTGAGGCCACAGAGGTGTTTCCCCCCACACTCTTCCTTGATCGGACAGGGGTGGACCCATTGGGTACTAATTTAGGTGTGGATGCTCCAAGAACCTGGAAAGAAGTTTCAAGTTGACTCTTCAGCTCCTGCTCTTCATGACCACCACCATCGTCATCATGATAATCATGATCATCTTCCTCTTCTTCACTATCATAAATCACTGCTGCCCTTTTCTTCTTGGTTACCACAATAGAATCGTCCATCAACTCCTCCGTTTCTGAGGCCTGGACGTCGTTGAGGCTTTGCTCAAGTGATTCTTTATCTTGTCTCTCAGAGAGGGATTTATTCACGTCAAAACTTTCCTCCATTTTCAGCTGTGAGAGCAGCTCCCTCTCCTCAGCTTCAGTCTCCTGATGATCAACGACTTCCTGGTCAGAGAACATGTCGCTGTCCTCAAGCTGCAGATTGAAGTTGCCTTCAAAAGATTCCAGTCCTGTGCTGACTCTGGATGATGTGTCTGTTTTGAAACTTGCATTTAATCCTTGCAGGACAGAAAGTCTTTTGTTTTGCAAGGGTGTGACATGAGGAAGCCCTGAATCCCTCTTTAAGTTGTGTTTGGAGTCTGTAGTTCCATTTAGCTGATCATCTTCAACTGCTGTGACAAATGCTGGATTGTCCTCACCTCCTGACAGAGCTGCAGCCTCAGACAAAGCCGACTGGTGCATTGGTTCGTGATTCAAAACATTTACTGAGTCACCTGCTGCAGCCTTGGTGGCCTCCGGCATCACCAATAATTCTTCAACCACTTCTTCAGGAGAGTCATCTTCTAATTCCAAGTAGCTCCTCTCCTGCTTGACTGGCTGCTGGATCGGGGAACTTTGGTACTGCTTGAACACATTGTCATGTCTAACATCTGCAGCAGGGTTTTCCTCAGACATACTCTCATCATCTGCAGTCAGATCAATAACTTGCTCACTTAGGTTTTTTGGTGAGTCCTCCATGCCAGAACTGGACTGGTCCAACTCCACCACAACAGGCGACCTGTTAAAGTCTGTGTTGTTCCGTGGAAAGGGTGAACTCTGTTTCTTCTCATGAGATGACTCTCTGTTGCTGTTCTCCACTGTTTTCCGGAGCCAGGCAGGCTCTGTGCTTGATGCCATGTTTTCTGTCAGCTGCATCTGAAGCTGTGACTCAGCCTTAATCAGTTCCTGGGCCTTCTGCACCCTCCCTTCGATGTAGTGAGCCTCTTCCCCTTCTGGGGTTTCATTGTCATGGTTTACGTCAAGGGAGAACATAAGGTCATGGTCAGATATCCCGAACATCTCCAAGGAGTGAAGGTGGGCGATGTGCTTGTCCAGCTCAGGGTCTGTGCGTCTGTGTCTGGAGTGCAGGGCCTGAAGCTGCAGCTGGGTGGAGGAAGAGTGGGTGTCCTCTAGTGTGAAAAGCTCCTTTAGCTCCTGCTTGCTGAAGTATCGGAATGGGTTCTTTTTGTCCCCGGTATTCTGTCTAATGAGGGAGTCTTTGAAAACTTGCCTTCTATAGATCTTCTCCTCTACTGTGCCGCAGGTGATCAGCCTGTAGATGACTACGTTCTCAGTCTGGCCAATGCGGTATGCTCTGTCGACAGCCTGGGCGTCTGTTGCAGGGTTCCAGCTTGGGTCGTAGATCACGACTCTGTTTGCTGCAGTCAAGGTGATGCCGACTCCTCCGACCTGCGTGGTGAGGAGGAAGACAGAGTAGGATTTGTCTGTTTGGAACAGAGTGATGCGTCTCTGTCTTTCTGCCATCTGCGTTATTGTGCCATCCAATCTCATCACTTTGAAGCCTCTGTTTCCCAGGATACGTTCAATAATGTCAAGAACTTTTCTGTAATGAGCAAAGACAAGGGTGCGGTGGCCCTCCTCTCTGAGCTGTTCAAGAAGAGAAAACAGGAAGATGAGTTTCCCAGACTCGGATATCAAGGTGTCGTCTGGGATGTTTGCAATGCTGTTTGCGGCTGTCTCCGTCTCGCCGTTCTGTTGACTCTCAGATGTGTTTTCATCCAAGCCCAGGTTGGCTATGGCTGCAGCAGAGAGCAGTCTGGGGTGGTCACAGAGTTTCTTCAGAATGTTTAATTCAGCTAGAGGAGATCTGGTGGTCATGAGAAGCTCCTTGATGTGATCCAGAGATAAGAATTGCCTGTAAATGTCTTCCTGAACAGAGCTCAGGTAAGTCCAGACAACCAGGTCATTCTTTCTCATCAGTGTAGGCATAACTGCTCCAGATTCATTTGCAGAGTGCTGGTTTTGACTGTCCTTGTTGTCCAGATTTTCCTCTTTGCATGGATGCTTGCCGTTCATTTTGCTTTGCACCTCTGCTTTTGTTCTGCGTAGGAAGTATGGTCTGATTGTGGTCATTAGAACCTCTGACATACGACATCCTAGAACTTTTTCCCCTGGAGTGGCATCTTTCTCTCTGGCGCGGGTGATTGGATTCTCATACTCAGTTTTGAAAGTCTTAGCTGTGCCAAGGAGAGTGCCCTGACAAGCAAAGTCAAAGAGTGCCCACATTTCTTTCAGGTTGTTCTGGACTGGAGTTCCAGTGAGGAGAACTCGGTTTTTTGAAGAAATGGCGTATGCACTTTTGGCTGTTTTGGTGGTTGTTGCTTTGATCTTGTGTGCCTCGTCCAGGATCATGTAGTCCCACGTAAACTCTCTTCCTTGATATGAAGATAGTTGTTGCCAGTTGTTTAGCAGCATGGTGTATGTGGTGATGATAACGCCACCTCTCCTCTGAACTTTCTCCAAATTCCTAGTCCTCTCGCCTTTGCTGATCCCATGAAACTCTTTGACCCTCATGCCAGGAGTCCATTTGGCAAACTCTTTGGTCCAGTTTGTAATGAGCGAGGTTGGCATGATCAACAAAGTGTGTTTGACCAGCTCGTTGTCATACATACCAGAAAGGAATGATATTACCTGGATGGTTTTACCAAGGCCCATGTCATCAGCCAGGATCCCACCTTTACAACCATCTCTGTGCAGACTGTACAAAAAAGCCACTCCACTTTTCTGGTAGTCATACAGCTTGTCATGTAAGTCTTTGAACAGCATTAAACCACTGTTGTTGACATTGACAAACTCTTCATTTTCCTCTTCTGAATCCTCCTGAGAAACAAGTTCTTCTATTTTCTTTATCCTGCTTTCAAGTTTTTGACTCTGGTGAATTTTATACGCCTTTTTGAAGAACTCCAGCGCTTTGTGCAGGTCCCCCTCTCTGGCAACATCTTTACCCTTCTGAATGTATCTAAAAAGGAGAGACAGAGCATAAATGTGAATTTAGTTATAAATAACAGCCATGAGATCTGGAATAGGGTTGGCACATTTTCAGAATTTTGAACTTTGATAAAATAACTGCAAAAAAACAAAATCAATACCAGTTTCAACAAAGAGGCAACAAAAATCGATTTATGAACAAGATTGTTTCATCATAAAACCAACCCCTGACACCTAAAAAGATTCCTACATACAAATGTGTACATAAAACAAAGTCATAATTCATTAAGTTACAGATTTTTGTTAATTAAATAAGATCGGGTCAGATGAGATGTAATCTCTCACTCAGTCAACAGATGTATGTTGAATAGCACCTAACAGAAAGGTGCCCATGTTATTTTGGTTCCGATTTGGTTATTTTTAAAGGGCAGAAAGACAAATAATTGCTTATTAAAGCCATGTGGGATCATCCTCTCTCTCCTCTGCGACAAACACTCTCACAGCATGCATCTCTAGGAGACAATTGAAGAGACTCTATAGAACATCTGTATTTAAACTGGAACAGTTTGTTAAGTCTGGACTTAGTGAGAGTCTCAAGAATAATGCCATAAAACAGAGACAAAGACATAGAACACAGGATGTGGTCCCCAAAGCTTATACATAGATAAAACTTTAAAGTTGAGTGGCTGATTAGTTTATTGGTTAATTACAGAATGACTGCTGTGAGATGAGAGACAATGTCCTATTTCAGTTTCATCCCTTTATTTTATTATAATGACCTCTTCTTCTTGCTCTCTCTTAATCACCACAGCTTCAGGTAAAAAAGAATTGAAATGTAGATATGTTATTTAAAGAGCTAAAGTTATTTTCAATCCCACTGAAAAAATAATAATTGTTGTTTTAATGCATGTGGTGCTGAACACTTTCATGAAGAAGTTTAACTCTAAAAACAAAAAATGTTTTCTTATATTTGAGCTGCAACTACTAACTGAGGGTTTAGTGAAGATCATTTATTTTTAACTTATCTGAAAGTTGTTTTTTCTAGAATTCACATGAACCCTTGATTTCTTGATTCATACGTACTAATTTTATTTTGGAAATATTTTAAAACAAAAGTAGATATAACTACAGTTTACTAAACCCTGGGGCATTTTTTTCAGATCAGCGGGATGCTGGCTGTATGAGTTGTTGCTGTCAGCCCCATAAACTTTATCTAAATAAAATATACTTATTAATGACTCTTCATTAAATAAGCTGTTGTACCTACACTGGAGGGCTTCAGCTTTTAAATAACAGTCAAAACAGGTGTTTAATTTACATTTAGAGAAAGAGTTGGAGAGAAGGACAAAAAGAAAGAGGAAGAGAAAGAGTCAACACTGGAGGAAATGTGTCTCATAACCTGGTGTTCATTGATCATTAAAATTATGTCCTCAAAGCCTACAAGAGTTCAGACCATGTTTTTCTGCCATATCCAAGGATGCTTACAGATGTTACACATGCTGCAGGTGAGTTTCGGCTTATGAGGAAATAATATTATTTCATTTTACATAAACGTTCATGTACATACATTTAAAAAACTGTATAAAGAAAGTGGCAGAGAGGGGGCACAAATAAAGAATTATCAACTGTCACCTGAAACCATTTAATTACTAACATAGACTTTAGTTTTGCAAGTGACTTTATTCACCACATAACTTCCCTGGGCAATTTTACAGAATAAGAACATAGAGTTAAAATGAGAAAGGCCCCTCCCTGTCTTTTATTTTTAATTATATGGAAAAATTCAGATTTATAAAAAGCAGATGTATATGTTTAGTCTTCTTATCAGTTACACTTCACCATGCTTTATCTCTACAATATTTAGTAAGTCAAATTACTTCTTAATATTTGTATTTTTGTAGGTCTGAGATGCTTGACAAATGTTCTTAATGAGCTGTTGGACAACCAACCCCAACAGCTCTGGCTGCAGCTCTGGTTAATGATGACTGCTGTAATGCTCTGGATGTAAACATTCACAGATGACACATTGCATCTTGTAGCGCAGCACATTTTACCAGTATTCTAATCTGGCAAATGGAGGTTGTTTTATTTAGGTTAAACAGACCAGTACAATGTTTGACATGCACAGGCATGTTTCTATCTCTGATGATATTTGCAGCTCCCTGCAGACTAGTCTGTTGATGTTTAGCAGCAGACTCTGAGATGCCGTTTTAAGCCATGTTGGATAAACTTTGCTCAATTTTGAATTTTGTTATTTTTCTTTTATCATCTTAAAGGACTTTGATATGTCAATGGAATCAACTGAAATTCATATCAATTCCTTGTCATGATACAAAAAAAACAAAACAAAAAAAAAACAAGATTGTCAGCAACGACACTGAAGATTTATGATATCCAAATCTTAATGCCTGAAACCCGTGTGAGTGGTAGGGGCCATGTTTTTGCAATTTCCACATGAAATGTTAACAATAATATGTTTGAAAGTCAGAGGTCAGTGGGATGAAATTTTGTGTCAAAAGTCACTACTCAAGCATGTAGAGGAAGGATAACGAATGACTGTTTTGTCCACTGAGGGCACACAATTTTACACGGACAAGCTATAAAAGCTTTAAGAAATATTGGCCAGTCGGGATATAAATTTCTGTTTAAAGGGAATAAGAAAGTGGATACATTGTAACCTCTCTGATTAAAAGCCTGAAAAATACAAAATTACGAGGCCATCGCAGTATTAATATAAGGCACATTGAATTTATCTCAACAGTAAAAAGAGAACAGCTTTTTATATGTTAATCATATCAAAAACAAAACTGAAGTTAATCTGTCAAAGTTACCTTTGGTAGGCTTCCATCTTTTCATCCGTGTCCATGGTTAGAGACCTGTCAAGACAAAAATATGGTTGAAAAAAAAATTAACATTAACATGAACAGTTAAGCAACTAGTTTTCCTATGACCAGCTCTAGAATTTGAAAGCTTCAAATGATGTCAAACAACAAAAATTTGTTAACTTTTTTTTAAGTTGTAATTGATAATCAATCAGATATTGGTACTTACTATGTTTCTCTATTTTGGACTTTTAATATAACTTACATACAGGGTCAGTACCAGTTTTAATGTCTGGATATGTTCTTTGTGTATTTATTAATTTCAGACATTATGTTGTTTGACTGAACTTTGCTTCTTATGCTTTTTCTTGTAATCCTTCTTTATTTTTGGAGGGGACACCACAAAGCTCGGAATAAAATACTGAAATGATGAGATTTGCTGAGTGGACATCATGTGCAGCGATGGTAAGATCAGACCCACTTATATGTTCAGTTACTGATCAATGAGTAATCAATCCAAAAATCTGATATGATTGAAAAAATCTTTACAGTTATAACATTTCCCACTCATGATAAAGATCACAATAAAACAGATGATTAACTCCACCATTGTTAAACATTGACATGAGTGTCCTGACACTCGTGCTAACCATCTGAACGTTAGCATTTATGCTAGCTGTTAGCAGTTAGACACCTACTTCTCCAGTTTATTGGAAATCTCCGAAACGCCATCGTTTTGTTGTGAAACATCCATCCTGACGACCGTATCCTCTCACCAGGAAAAAGGAAAAAACACGACGAACAACTGTATTCTGTCACGGTCCGGGGCAGAAACCGACAGAAGACTGATGAACTCGGAAGTATGAGTGTTATTGTGTTTGAACTGTAAACTCTTCCCCCCGCCAAATTTTTCCTGCGAATCAGAGGGAACTGTGTGCAGTGACGCCATAGCCGAACTCTCCAATAGAATGGAAAAAATCTCAAGAAGGCGGGACTTACTCTGTAGCACAGCCAATGAGTAACGTCAAACCCAACATGCAGTAAGCGGACGCTGCCTTCATTAGAATAATATCTGGAAAATCCCCCATTTTTTTAAGTTTCGATTTTCCTGAAGTCACCCGTGTTATCGGAAATAAAATGAACTATGTGAAAATAATATATAAAGCATATTTCTGTTTCACTAAAGTAATTTAAATAAGCTCACTTGTACTAGAATATGCAATTTTACCCTCAAACTAAATCGCACATATTTATGTGGTATGACTTGTTTTATTGGGCACTTTGGTTTGAGTTTGAATTTCTCTCTCACCCAATTATTTTTCAAGGAATCTACCAACAGCGTGGTCTACAGCGAGACTGTCATTAAGATTGCGAAAAAAAAAATAAATCCGGAAAATAGGCCTACCTGAAATACCTCTCTTTACATCTGTATGTCAGGTCTGATTCATGTCCTGACATGTTCTGACACTTTCATAAAAGGAAATTTAGCTAAAATCTGTGTTGATACACATTTTCAGGTAGAAACAGGGACAAAAATGACAATAATCACTGTAGATTCTAAAACAAATGCTTAAGGAGCAGTCAGTGATATCAAGAAACATTTAGCAGAGGAGACTTGGTAGAAATTGAATAAAATATGTTTAAATAAATAATTTCTTAAATAGGCCATTAATCAAATCACAGTGGATGTGAAGTTAGTTTTTTGTTCATTTAAAATTAGCCTTTGATATCTACATAAGTGTGGGTTCACCTCCAGAGGTGGCCATACTTGTGCCATACTTCTACAGCAACTCAGAAGGGACCAACTAGTAACTAGTGAAGGCCTATGTTGTGTCCCCAGTAGGAGGGGTGAGCAAGATGTAAAATCTGGTTTCTTCATATTGCTAAATATTCTTATTTCTACACACTGTATCTTTAGTGCAGTTGCTTTATTGACAATATTTTAGTGCTCTGACCAAAATCCTAAAGACATTTTACCTGCTACAGTGGCTGAACAATCATCATCATGTTTTTTTTAAAGTCATAATTTAGGTTCAATTCCTACATTGTTGTCTGCAAGATTTGGCATGTGGGGTCCAAGAAGAAGGGGCGGTATAGTGGTTAGCACAGTCGCCTCACAGCAAGAAGGTCCTGGATTCAAATCTGAATCCAGGTCAGGGTGGAGTTTGCATGCTCTTCCTGTATTTGTGTGGGTTTACTCGGGGTGCTCCGGTTTCCTCCTACATCCCAAATACAAGCAGAGGTGTGAATGTGAGTGTGGATGGTTGTTCATCTCTATATGTCAGCCCTGCGATGAACTGGCGACTTGTTCAGGGTGTCCCCTGCCCTTCGCTGGGATAGGCTCCAGCCCCCCGCAACCCTGGAAATGGGAATAAGCGGTAGAAAATGGATGGTTCAAGAAGAAGTAGTAGTTTGCCAAATTTAAAGAAATAGGAGCAGAGGAAGGAGAGCTGGGGTTGATCTTGGTGAAGAATCTCAATATTAAAGCATTCAGTTAAGAATAAGAAGAACTTCATTTAAACCCAAAGGCAAATTCAATTATCTGTTCAGTGCAAGGTGTCAGCTTCTGTCTTGAACCATCCTTGCTGTGTATATGATGTTTGATGGTTAAAAACTCCATAATATCACTGATACCTTCTCAATGGCAAAAGCAACACCAGGGGCGACCTTATCATACACATCAAATCAAATCAGTCTGTGGCTGCTGACACTGTCACCTGCAGCTGTACAGTTGCACCTTCATACTCTCTTGGTTTTAGGGCATTCTGTTGAACAAATACACGTGGGTAGAAGAAACTTGACCAAGGAAAACAGCCACAAAAAGGGTAAAGTTTCGATTTCTGAGCACAACAAGAAATAGCACAGTGAAGATGTGAATATACTGATGGTTTTATTTTGGAAACTCAAGGAGAATCACATTAACAAACAGTTTTAAAGCAATGACACTCAGGAATGTCGCGGACATCACAGTTTTAACACTTCAATAGACTTTCAATGTGTTCTTAAGCTTAAACGATTGGACTCTGCAACTTTTCAAAATTATTTCTAAAACTTCCAAGGTCCCATTGAGCTTTCCTCTCCTTATACAAAGTCCTGATACAGACTTCAGACAAAAATTCTGCACTGGGAAATCATTAAAAACATAGAGTAATTACACAAATATCATGCAAGATAAAAAAGACATTTTAAAGTGTAACTTATGATACATTTTAAGTAAAAAGGACATAAAATCTTCTTTCGTTTGGTATAATCATTAAAACTTTGGTTCAGAGCAGAGGGGCTGACTCCAGAGCTTGGACTTGAGCAGCAAAGATCAGAACTCTTTTCTCCACCTCAGCATTGATCTGATTCTGTGAGGCTCGAGGGTTGTCTTTGATGAACTGTGAGATACTCAGGATGCAGTTTCTCTGAGAAAACACACACACACACACACACAAAGTTACTTAAGATTTTAAAAAAGTCAAAATACTTCTCTTGGTTTTTGTATTCATGTATGTATCTTTTTGAATTTTACTGTATTTTGGAGCAACTCTAACAAAAAACATTTCTGAGGTGCAAAAAGCTGGAAATAATACCAAGAAAAAGAAACAAAAGAAAATTTGGAAAACATTTAGTAGGAGCTTACATAAAAATTTTATACTTAACTACAGTCCAACTTTTCCACTCATTGACCGTTTAAACTTTTTCTTTTTGACGAAGAAAAGTCACTTTCTTTAGTTACGGGGAATTTCAAATGCTCCAAAAATTTTCTGTATGATGGAGCTTTTTAATCTTATTATCGTGGAAACTACTTTTAAACAGCACTGTGAAGTACATTTTATGTTTATTTTACCCAATTCATTTGTTAATTTAATGATTTGTTGTCCCTGGCCGGTGTTTTTTGCATGAAAAGAAGGTTTGTCCATCATTGTCTCTTTCTCATTTTATTGGTTGTCAAACCTGTCATCAGATCTCTGCAGCCAGCACATACGTACCTTATAATCGTCCACTTTGTCTTGTCCGGTGATCCGGTTCAGCACCTCTTTGGCAACCTGAATGCCCGTCACTGCCGTCAAAGATCCTCGATCCTCATCGGACTGAGAGGACAGCCAGCGCAGCAGTGCTATCTGCATGAGGGGGAAGATATTTAATATGAGGTTGAAGAGAAATGGCAAATGGACTTTTTTGATTTTAACAGCCTCACTTTTTCCTCTTTCCATACCTTTTAGGAGCCAATGCTCACTAGTTTAATACAAAGATCAGGTAACAGTTGTATGCATAACTTTTGAACATCACACCAAATCATTTAGTGATTTCAATCAAAAGATATTCAAAACAACTTGTTTCTGACAAATGTAACGACATTTACATCAAAATTTGTTAAATTCGTAAATTTGGACTTTTATCTATCAGGTGGGGCTAATTTATTAATGGGACACCTTTCATACACAGAGGACTTCTAGAGCTTTACAGAGGTACATTAAAAACATGAAAGAGCTCTAAACGACAAAGACTTCCAGCTGAAATAATTATGATTCACAGTAAATCCAAGTTTACACACTGGGGCTACATTTCAGGTAAAACCTTCAGAAATCCTACATTTTTTCATCACTGTCTTATATCTGGAGTAATTTGTGTCAATAAAAGAGAACAATTAGCTCCAGAAGACACCCTTAACACTTTTTACAGGTACAGTTTACATGTACAGGTATAACTGGAAAAGCTTTAAAACGGTCTTACCTGCTGAAATAACTGAGCGTTACTCATCTCTCCCCCCGTAGTCAACGAACCCGACATGACGGAAAAACGGCAAAAAAACGACTAAAACGCAAAAGTCAGAGGAGTTTTAAGAAAACAAGAAACTTAAAAACTCACCTATAACCTTCAACTACAGCTAATTTCGTTATTATCGCAGAAATTTGGCAAAAAAAGATTGTTCCAGACGAGGGTGTTGACGTTTTATTTCCTGTTTACATTTCTTCTTCGTTGGTGTCTTGGTATTGTCCTCCCCCTCCTAATTGGAACACGTCTGCCACCTGGCGGTCATATTACGTTCAACCGCTTCTTTTTAATTTATTTTAATTTTTTTAATTAAACATCTTTATTAACAACTTATCACAAACAGTACAGTATTGAAACGGGTCTCGAGGTATGTTATAAACATAACAAAATGCAACCACACTGGACAAATGTTAACAAAACAGTTACAATAGGTGAGGAGTAAAATAAAGTCATAGATCCAGTTGATCACAAAAGGCTTTGGTTTTAACAGCTTTGGCATTTTTGCAATTATCAAGTGTTGTTAGATGGGACCTTACATAGAAGATGAATACTTTAAGATTGGGTATCTGTTTAAAAAATATTCTTGTATGAATGTGGAATTTTGCCAGTATAATAAATAGGTTAATGACATATTTTTCCTGTGAAGACGCTACTTCATTTCGCTGACCAAACAGTACAAATTCATCAGTAAACCTAAGTTGCAGATCTAATTTTCAATTCAAAAACAGATTTAGATCATTCCAGAAGGTCTGACTATAAATGTAATCCCAGAAAAGGTGGAGAATAGTTTCATCTATGTTGTGATAGACTGTATATACTAGACTATATATAATAGATATAATATATATATAAGACCCTGTCCATTCTTTATACAGTCTATGGTTGTGACAAAATGAACAAAAAGGGGAAATGTCTAACTTGTATTTTACAAAACTTGTACTTACTGGATGGCATCTGTGTAAAATTGTCAGTGCAATTTCTCGTACCTTATTTGAGACTAATAATAATAATGATAATGATAATAATAATAATAATAAAAATAATAATAATAATAATAATAATAATAATAATAATGATAATAATAATAATAACAATAATAATAATACATTCTAGGCAGTGACCAAGTCTTTTTCTTGTCAATATCAGACGTTGTTCCAGACAAATACAAGTGCAGGTTTACTGCAAGAACTTCTCAGAATGGGAAGGTCTTTAACACGATAGGTATCGCAGCCACCACACTTAGCAGGAGTTACCGCCTGTTCCTTATGTGTGGTGGCTAGCATAGAAGTCGCTCCCTCCTAACCTAACACAACTGGTGTCAGAGCTGTATGCTTCAGACCTCGAGGCTTCACCAGGTTTTCAAGTGGGCACCCCCCGTTTTCCTGGTGTTTCGTCAACTAGCCCACGACACCACGGTGGGGCTTGACAACAGCACCAGCGTCCTGGAGCTGCCCCCTCAGCCACACAGGTCTTCCCCACTCAGCTCTGACACCCCTCTCTGCCAGCCTGGTTCAGCCACTGATCGTTCCTCTTTAGCCACAGCCATCTGGATGCTGACTCTGCCTGCTTTGAGATATTGTTCACCAGGTTCTTACGGGTTGCCCCTGTGAGGCCGAGCATCCCCAGTGTTCTCCAAAGTGACTGTCCAGGGAAGCCCCTGCAGCCAACCTCAACTGGTAGATTCCAGGCTCTCCACCCCCTCTGCTGGCTCTCGGAAATGAGATCCTGGTACTTCCCCAGCTTACGCTCGTGTGCCTCCTCGATCCTTTCCTCCCAGGGTACCGTTAGCTCAATTAGGGCCACCTGCTTTGTTATCTGGGACCAGAGCACGATATCCGGTCGGAGGCTGGTGATGGCGATCTCCTCTGGGAATTTGAGTTGCCTTCCCAGGTCAACTCTCATTTCCCAGTCCTTTGCCGTACCAAGGATCCCTGCACATCTGTCCTCCTTGCCTGCCTTCTCACCAGGCCTGAGAAAACTGATGAAGCGGGGGCCTTTGTCTTGGGCCTTTGTTCCTTTTCGCTTCCTCTCCTTTTCCAGACCATCGGCGAGTTGCGCCAGCACCTGATCATGGCGCCACCTGAACCTCCCCTCAGTCAGGCCTACTCGGCAGGACGACAGGATGTGCTCCAGGTTTGCTGGTCTCTTGCACTGCGCACAGAAGGGATCCTCTGTCAATCTCCATCTTTGGAGGTTTGTTGGTGTTGGGAGTACATCGTAGACAGAGCTCAGGAGGAACTTTATCCGGTGCCCCTCCATACTCCAGATGTCCTTCCAACCGAGCGATCGTCCCCGGACACCGTCCCACCGGGTCCATCTGCCCTGCTGTCTCATGGCTACTGCCTTGGCTTGTCTATCCTCTTCCTCCACTGCCCGAATCTCCTTCTGCACCATCCCTCTCCGTTCCTTCACCTTTGCGTCCTTCCAGCTTGCTCGGGTGATGACTCCGAGACCCAGCCTCCCCTGGGTCACAGTGCCCACGACGTCTGCGTGTTGTAAGTGCTCCTCCGCTTCCCTCAGGGCTCCGCTGGCCTGCCATTTCCGTCCTGTCTTGACCGTGATGTTTGCCTGCCGCACAGCCTGATCGTTGCTGTCTCGCAACATCATGGCCAACCGGACTTTAGCTGTCTTGAACTCCTCCACAACTGATGTGATTGGCAACTGCAGCTTGCTTCCGGAGCTGTAGAGGCCGATGGAGCAAAACGCTTTGGGGACGGAGAGCCACCTCCTGAGGAAGTTGTTAATTTTCCTTTCCAAAGCTTCCACCGTTGTCAAGGGAACCTCGTACACAAGCAGTGGCCACAGGAGCCTTGGGATGATGCCGTGTTGATAGCCCCAGGCCTTGTATTTGGCGGGCAGGCCACTCCTCTCTATGGCCTTTAGCCACTCTTCTGCTTGGTTGAGCATCTCCTTAATGCTCTGTACCAACGTCCTAAGCTTTTTACCGGCCTCTCTGTGACAGTCGGGATGATGTCTTCGCCGATCTTGAACCGGAAGCGGTCTTGGACACGACCTCGCTTCAGCACCAGGCTTCTTGATTTTGATGGTTTGAACTCCATTCTCACTGCCTTAGTGAGCCCGACCAGATCTTCCAAAACCCATCTGCCCTCCGGGACTGACCTCGCTGTAATTGTCAAGTCATCCATGAAGGCCCTGACTGGGACCTGTTGGATGCCACTTGAAAGTACCGCTCCTCGTCTTGGCTTCTCCACTGACTTGACTATGAAGTTCATTGCAGCTGCAAACAGGATCACAGAGATTGTGCATCCGGTCACAATCCCAACTTCCAGCCTCTGCCAGCTTGTGGTGAAGCTGCCAGAGGTGAAGCGCATCTTGAAGTCCCCAAAGTACCTCCCGAGAAGCAGCTGTACCTTCTGGGGGATGTGGTAGGCTTTGAGTGTGTGGTCGACTAACTTGTGTGGTATTGTGCCATAAGCATTGGTTAGGTCAAGCCACAAGACTGCTAGGTCTCCCTGGTTCCTCTTTGCGTCCTCGATAATCTTAGCGATGACGCTGTTGTGCTCAATGCACCCGGGGACTCCTGGTATTCCGCCTTTTTGTACAGAGGTGTCAATGTACTTGTTGTTAATCAGGAACTGGGTCAGCCTCCTTGCTATGATTCCAAAAAACACCTTTCCTTCCACATTCAACAGTGAAATTGTGCGGAAGTCTTTGATGCTGGATGAGTCCTCCTGCTTCGGGATGAAGCACCCCTCGGCAAAGAGGAAACTGTCTGGTAGATGGTTCTTCTTCCACACTACCTTCAGTAGCCTCCACAGACGTCTCCTCAGCCGCTCACAGTTCTTATAGACTCTGTACGAAATCCCATTTGGCCCCGGTGCAGATCTTCCCCTGGCCTTTCGGATGAAGTCGTTGACCTCCTGCCATCTGAGCTCTCGATCATCAAAGGGGCTGGTTGGTTCCTCTTGGCAGCGCAGTTTCCCTTCCAGGTCGAGTTCTTCGTCACGCCTTGGGTCACTGTGTACTTTGCGAAGGTGGTCTTCTACCTCTTCCTTTGAGGCCTTTAGCTCTCCTGATCTTTTGACTCCCAGGAGCCCGGAAAGGTACTTGAAGGGGTTTTTGGTGAATTTAACCCTCTCCTTTTCCCGTCTCCTTCTGTCCCTTCGCTGGCACTCGGCTCGGCGCAAAGTCTTTACGCGCTCCCTCAAGGTATCTCGCATCTCTTTCAGGGCAGGTTTTTCATCTTCTGAAGCCTGCAGAAAAGCCTTCTTCAGTCTCCGTAAGTCGCCTCTGAGGTTTGCGATCTCCCTTGTGCGTCTGTTCTCTCCAGCATGCTGCACACTTCTGTTCTGTCTCTGCTCCATCCCAAAGCGCTCTGCTCCCATGCTCCAGATGATAGTGGACATCGTTTTCGTCTTCCTGCCGATGTCGCCGATGAGGACAGATTCCAGGATTTGATCCACTTCTCTGTCAAATGACTCCCAATCTTTCCTGGCTGCTGCTGATGGCCACTTCACTGGCTTAATCCTCGTCTCTCCTCCTCTGTTGTCCTGCACTCGCTGAGCTGTCTCCTGGCTGGCTTGTCTCTCTTGTTGTAGGGTGTCAGATACATTGTTGTTTGGAGGGTCACTGCTGACTTCATTATGTGCCTGGAGATTCTGGGTACTATGGTTAGCCACCTGACCCCGCCTCTCCTCCGTCTCATAAGGTTGCCCTGTGCGTTGCACACTACTGTGTCGTAAGCAGCCCTTCTTACTCTGATGTATCTTCAGACCTCTATCGCCTTTGCAGACCTTTCCACATCTACAAACTCTAGAATAATTTACCTTATACATTTCTTGTTGGTTTTGGAATTTGAGAATGGATCTGTATTACCTATGTATAACTTTGTTGTTGTAATATTCTGGTGTCCACAATCTCTAGTTGCAGATGAAATAAGAATTTTCATACCAGATGGATTAGCATAAAAAACAACCACATATTCCTTAGATTTTACAGGGAAATTGAATTTTGATAAAAATTCATCATATGTAAGTAACTGCACCTTCTTGTTAAATAATTGCTGAACAAGAAGCACATCATTATCAACCCAGCTTTTAAAGAACAGTTATTTATGTTTAAAGCAAATATATTTGTTTTTCCATATGTAACTTTAATATGGGGAAAAGTTATGATTGTATACCAATGACATACACCAACATAAAAGAAGCTACTTATTAAAACTGGAGAGTTTAGTAGGAAGTTTTTTTATGCTGTAATTAGATCTTAACCAAAAGTTTAGGCGTCCCAGTGCATCAAAAGTATGTGATGAAATAAAGTTCCATAAGGAATTTGGATATATCAGGTACCTCTTTATCCACTTGATTTTAAATGTGGATTGCAGTGTCAAAGTTAATCCACCAGCGCTAAGCTTATTAATCATTACATTTTTTCTGACAAGATAGGATTTTTCTTTCCAAATTAAATAAAAAAGAATCGTATTGAATTTAGTACAGGTGTCACTTGGAACATCTGAAGCAGAACTAGCAGACCCTCAGCTTTGGAGAGTAGGACTCTAGCAGTTATAGTTCAATCTCTTTGAAGCCAGAAATTAAACTTCTGTTGAACTGAGTTTATAAGAGGGACGTTCAATGTTTTTACAGTGAGAACAATACTAAAGTCAACACAGAAACACAGCAATATCCAAACAGTATTTACTGGTTAAAAAAAAACATCTAAAATTGTATTTGAGAAAAGTAGACATCTTTTTCCAAAGAATTTCTAATCATGTGTTTGTTATGTCCACATCTTCTTTTATCCCAAGCTACTGTTACTTTATTAGATATTTCCGTTTTATGTTTTAAATTTATACCCTACAATTTTAATCTCCATGTATTATTTTAAGGTCACAATGTTGCACTGCTCTGTCCACATATTTCCCATTAATCTTGATCTTTTTTTATCATATTTTATTTGTTAAACTTAAATCATGAAAATCAGCAGTTTTCAGATAAATAAATGTAAAAGCAAGTGTAAAATGTGCTCTAAAGTGTTATTGATCTTGACTTTTATATTGAAGTTTATTTCATTCCACTCTTGAATTTATGCCATAATACCTCCCAAACTAAAAATGCTCAAAGCTTTAGTGATAAACTTTTTCTTTGTGTTAATTTTGGTTGCTCCTGTAGACAAAATGATACCTTAAGTCGAGTTTTGAAGGTTGCTGTCTATAAATACTCTGTAGGATTTTTTGTTGTGGAAATTGCTGAAAGGTTATATTCACTGTGCGGTTAAACTTTCCTGACACCCTCCCACTGACAGCACTTGTAGGTACCAAAATTAATAGACAGAATTTGTCATTCTTATTGCTTTTAATCGTGTTTGCTTTTGTAGGTCGTAAAGAGGCTTTACCTTATTCTTGTTTATTATCACCTATAATCGTTCTCACTGATCAATGCTGTTCAAGTGCAACATCATAAACTGTTTCAACATCACTGGGTTTGTTGCAGGTTATTTATTCTTATTAAACATGAAAGTGAACATTTTCTGTGTAACGGCTAATATGACACATTTCTTTAAGTTGAGCTCATCAGTTTTCTTCACACTGTGCATCTATTCTCCAGCTGGACTTGAACACAGCACCTCAGCATCAGCAGCAGAGTCTTTGAGAGGTAGGCCAATCTGTGGGTCTGTTGGTGATCCCATGATGTCCTCAGAGTTCAGGGGTCAGCTCTTCTCTCCAGATTTGGAGAAGGAGCCCAGCTGTTTGGTGTTGACGTCCTTCAGCTGCTCCAGCTGCCTCTGTCCTCGTCGGTACAGATACTCGATGTGCATCACGTCTGTCTTCTTGATTTGAGCATGCTGTTTAAACTCATCACGGATTCGAGGGATGAAGCCAGGTTTGTCCTGACCAGCCCGGAGGAACTGACGGTACAGAGCCAGAACCTGCTTCTGCAGTTTACTGTGCCGCACCATCTCCCAAACGCAGCCCCAACTCACTCCTCTTCAACAGGAAAAACTGAGTCTACCTTTACATGCAGTTCCTCTAATGTCTACTAGACACAGCTGTGGACAGAGTCTGTGCTTTAAAGTTAAAAACTTTAAAAAGGAAGACTTAAATTATGCCTCTGAAAAGGACACTGCAGCTTTTATAAATCCTGAATGAGTCACAGGAGAAGCTAGGAGTACAGACTGAACCAGCAGGACCCTAAACACACCACAATGCTGTTAATTTTATTTTTTAACTGGGATTTCACAAATTGGCAAAACATCTCATGCTTGTCCAGCAGAGGAGTAGGAAGAACTCTGATTGGCTAGGAAGTGTCCTGAGGTTTCCAGGTGTTGTACTGATGATGGATGGATGGAGGGAGGATCTGACGTCTGACTGTCAGAGGAAATAACAAACTCAGTTTAGCTGATACCACAAATATCACATAATAATGCACACTATGTATACCTAATAATTTGTATAATATGGGATGGAAGTCGAATCAGTAAATGCTGTGCCTCTGTATGTGGGACTCATACAAACCAGCTTCTTCCAGTCTGACTAAAATCTCCCTTCAGTTCTTTCAACAGTTTAGACTCTCAAACTTAGTCTCAGATTAATTATTCAGCTGCAGATATTATGAAAATACAAATACACAGCTAAATGTGTGGGTGCAAACCAATGATATAAGCTGCAAACATAATCAATAAAAACCTGACACATCAGATGAACTGGTGGTTAATGAAGCAGAGTTAGCTCACCTGTTTGACTGTGTTGGTTTTCTAACTGAGTTTAAACGTTTCCGCTTTTATTTCCGTCAGTCGAAGTAAAGTTAGCGAATAAAGAGCCATAAAACACCGCTCCACACACTGGCTTACTTTAAAAACCTGAATTAGCTGATTCAAACAGCTTCTGTTTGACCTTACCTCACGTTACAACACTCTACAAAAAAAACCCATCTGACTGCAAATATTACTTCCTATGCAGGGTTTTCAGAATAAAGGGAGGCCGTTGAAGCTAAGTCCGAGGGGGAAATGAGAATGACGCTGAAGATATCATGTACAAAGGATAAAATGTTTTTGTGCCGATGTAAACTACACACACAAACATTAAACATATATATATATATATATATATATATATATATATATATATATATATATATATATATATATATATGTATATATATATATATATATATATATATATATATATATATATATGTGTGTGTGTGTGTGTGTGTGTGTGTGTGTGTGTACACACATTTCTTGATCCTAAATTTCAGTGAGAAGCTTTTCAAAATAACCTTAGTGATATGTTTTAAGATATTTAAGATGTTTTGATATTGTTACATAGTATTTGTTGTGCTCAGATTCAAAAGATTAAGACAAAATTACCTGACATAGTTTTTCAAAAAAGTTTGAAATGTACATCGAAATTCACCAAAATTTGTCTCAAATTGGTAGTCTCTACTTCCAAAGGCATGCCAATCAGTTTAATATCCTTAAAGCCTTTTGTTTTGAAAACTACGAACCGGAAGAGTAAAGATACTTCCTGTTTAGGTTGCCGGTGTTAAATGTCAAAACAGAGCAGCAGCGGAACAGAGTCCGTGAATGGAAACATAACAAGAAGCGTAATCACAGAGAGGTTTCTGGTTATATTTTTGTAATTTTTTTCAAGATTTCGGGGTAAACTCGCTAACTGTTGACAAGAAAAAGTCCAAAAGGGGGAAATTAATACGTTTAAATGACATTGAACAACATTAGCTTCAGAGTCAACCTTTAGCAAGCTTACAAACAACTGTAAAGACACTGTTAAACACTTAAAAAATAATGAAAGTATGTACTGAGAATAACTCCACGTGTTTTCCCCCTCAAATCTCACGTAGATATTTGGCACAGCTTTCATTGCACAGCATGTCATTGCACCATATTTGATCATTGTTATAATTGCACATTGTTATTGCACTGCAGTGTTTTTAAAGGAGGAGGAGGGGTGCTGGATTTGGAAACATGTTTTAGTTTAAGTATTTGGTAACACTTTATGTGAACCCACTTTTCATAAAACATCATGGGCGCAACCTCATTAAAGCATCTTCATTATTACTGTCGTTATTTTAAGTTGTAGTGGTATCTTTCTGTGTTTATTTAACATTTATCTATTCAGAAGAAAAAAACTCCCTTTAGATTAAAAGTCTCTCTTTCACAAGTGTCTCAGCTGAGACAGGCAGCAGCCGGTTTTCAAAGTTGCCGACAGACAAAGAGTGATTGTACAGAAAACATTTTTGTGTGTTTCCATCTGTGCAGATATGGAGGTGAAGGAGGAGGAGCGGCGGCAGGTGGAGGAGCAGGTAGAGAAGATGCTGAGCGGTCAGGGGTCAGAGGTCACGTTGTGTGATGTAGGCATCGAGGCAAGCAAACCTGCAACTCTAAGGAAGAACGTCACCTATATCGTCGCAGCAGTCATCTTCAATGATAAGGTCAATTGTCCTGACTCACCTGTTTGTCTCCTGTATCTGAAAGACACTTGTATCCAATGAGGCACAGCCAAAGTTATTGATTTACTTTCTGTCTATTATTCATTCCTTTCATAACTTTCTCCTTGTTTGTTTCCAGGTATTACTAATTGTTGTAATAAGTCTTAAATGACTCCAGATGGCGCTGTGTGAAATCTGATCTGACTGTTAGAGGTGCAGTTAAATGCAGAATTATGGGATTCAGGTTTTTGTTGTGTCGAGAGAGAGCTGGATTATTTACCTCGATGTCATGGTAGTAAAGGTTCACAATCTTGCAGGAGACAATAATACGAGTGTGTCGTCTTTCAGGAGGAGGTGTTGATGGTTCAGGAGGCCAAACAGGACTGTTATAAGCAGTGGTATCTCCCTGCAGGGAGGATGGAGGTGGGGGAGAACCTGGTGGAGGCGCTGCAGAGGGAGGTGAGACACAATGATAAATGCACACACAGACATAAACACACACACACACACACACAAACACACACACACACACGCACCTGTCCAGAGTTCGAGCTCTGCTTTCCCACAGGTGAAGGAGGAGGCCGGCCTGGAGTGTGAGCCAGTCACTTTACTACTGATCCAGGAGCAGGGACCTCAGTGGATCCGTTTCATCTTCCTGGCCAGAGTCACAGGTCAGAGGTCACTTATTCTCTCTCATGTTTTTTTTCCTCTGTTGTTAAATTAAAAAACTTCAAGTGCTTTAGGGGCCATTTTTTTGGACTCAGGTGGGAGTTTGAAGACTCTGTCAGCAGCAGATCAGGAGTCCCTTCAGGCGTCCTGGTGGGACAGACAGTCGACTCTCCCCCTGAGAGGACGGGACATCCTCCGACTCATTGACTCTGGACTCAGGTATAAATTCCAACTTACTCTGAAACTTTTGGACTTTCTTCTAAGGCAGGCTGCTTCCAAATGGTCCAACAAAAATAGATTTTAATCGACTATCTCTGTTTGAAGAAATCGCTCCTGCTAAGCGTAACATGCTCCACGGATTCTCCGTTTGTAAAGGTTATGACTGGCTGTCTCTCTGCTGCGTTGCTTTCAGGTACCGTCAGGAACCCTGGCACCCCATCACGTTACCTTCAGATGTGAGTTGCCGTCATGTGGTGCAGAGACTGGTTCTGGTCTTTACCCACAATGATGAGAAGATCTGGGTCCTGGTCATCAAAGGTAATGCACTCTGATTCCTCAGGTCAGAGTTTCTAACAGGGCTGCAGGCTCATCATGCTGTTGATCAAATCGAACATCTGAGTTCTTCCTCTGTACGTCTTTACTTCCTCTCTCTCCTGCAGCCCCAGCAGTCCACCTCCCCACTGCGGCTGCAGTAAAGACCCATGCAGTGACCTGGGCAGCCAACATGGTGGTGCAGGAAGCCATGCCCACAGCGTACTACGACCACGATGTCAACACCCTTGGCGTCTTCAGCCTGCAGCACAACGGCCGGCAGCATGGGAAGACAGACGGCGTGTGCTTCAACACGCTGGTGGCTCTGGTGCCCGATTACGTCCAACGCAACGAGAACGGAGAGAAGGTTGAGCAGAAGGTGACGGGACAACCTCCGCCTGTAGAAAACTCTCGATACATGTGGTGTGAGGTCCGAAAACAGACGCTGAAAGAGAAACTGCTGGAAATGACCAAAAACACCTCGATTTTACCAATTCATAGCCTCTACTGACCAAATTTAGCTGCTGCATGATTCAAAGAGGGGGACTCTTATTCTGAAAAGAACACTGACTGTTGCTATTATGCAAAGAGCTTTTATTCTGAAAAAAAAAAACGGTTATACAACATGTTGTAAAACTTAAAACACATGAACACAGAGCAATAAATCTAAATGTTGATTTTTCTTTTTTTTTTTTTAATTCTGCTTCATATGTTTCTTCTCTCTCTGATGGTCAGTTGTGATGATCTGGAGCCAGGTCATAGTTAGCATCGCTTAGTATGGCTACATCTCATGATCAGACCCTTTGACTGGACCAAATCTGTAGTTTAAACATCATTTCACCAGAATAAAAGAAAAACTATCAGCTGAAAATTCTGGATCATCTTAAATAGAGGGTTAAATGAAAAAAAAATATATAAAAAAACATAACACACTGAGCTGTTTGTGTTATTATGCCTCAAATAACTGATAGCATGAGCTTCAAATCTGTGATTACTGAAAACAGAGATTAAAAATGGGTCCAAGTGAATATGTTTGTTTGAATGATGAATGCATTTCATTAACTAACCCATTAGAAAACTTTGCCAGCACTTCACTATAAATCACTTCTGATAAGGATCATGAACTCTCTCAGTACCAAATAAGGGACAGAATGTTTTTTTTGGGGGGGGGCTCAATACCACAGCCATATGTGTTCATGTGCAGAGGTATTGTAGAAGAAAGACACTTCACTGATCTGTAGAATTACTGAAACTTGATTAAGAATAATAAGAACTTTATTAATCCCTGAAGGAATATTCAATTATCTGTTGTCTCTCTTGACATGTCTCTAAAAGTAATCTACTATTTACACAAGAGGTATAAAGTCTGCTGTTATGTAAGTGTACAAAGAAAAAACCTATTTTTTTCTACCATATACTGAAAAATGGTCGCACACAGCTCCATCGTTTTGTGACAGAAAGTGAAGGAAACCATGACTGATAACTGTGATGTCTTTTTCTTTGTTTTTTAAGACTTGTTTTTGGTCTTACAGTATTTTTTTCAGATAGGACAGTGAATAAAGCAGGAATGGAGGAAAAAAAGAACAGGGAGGGATATGCACAAAAGAGGCTGCAGGTTAGGGTCAAACCCGGGGCCACCTACATTGATCAAATGCACTTGAACTACCAGGCCAGTGGCCCCTCTTGCATGGCCTTTTTGTACATTTCTGTTGCAACATGCTGTTCACCACAACCAAAACAAACACCATCTATAGATAAATTTATTTATCTGGCACCTTTAATTATTGTAGGAGCTATAGAAATGGATGGGAGTGATCAGTGAGCTATTGCCTCTCTCAGATTTATTCTAGTGATTAAAGAGAATTAACCTCTGTATAACATGATCTTTATTCTTGTTCAGGACAAACAGGCTAAGTTTGAAATCAGGAACACTCTACCTTAAATGAGACTGTACTTCTAGTGCAAGAAATAAGACGATGGCAGCCAAAATGTCAGGAGTTGAAAACTGCTGGCTAAGGACCAAAAGTGGATATCACAGTGGCTAAGATTGCTTCTTTCTGTTTGTCAGGACGTATAAAAGGTCATCCTATGAAGGCCAATATTCTGTGTTAATTGAATGGAGTTTAACAGGAAATTCAGGCCAGAGAGAGAAGGAGAGATTTCAAAATAGATTATTGTAAAATTAGTTGGTTTAAAAATACAAGTGTAGAATCATATTAAGATATAAAAGTGTGAGGTATCTAGTGAAGAAGTAGTTTAACCTGTAATGCAAACCTTTGTATACCCCCTACACAACAAATAAGTAAAATAACAGGGAATATCTTTGCTGTCTCATCTAATACATTGGGCAGAGTGCATTTTCTTTAATAAAATTAAATAAATTTAATTTAATTAATTAATTAAATAAAAACTTAAACAAACAACTATCTGCTCCGTAAAAACTTTATGGAAGTAAACACAAACTAAGTTCAAATTCTGAACACAATGATGCTGACATTTATTTTTCAAAAAGTCACTTTATTGCTCTAAACATTATGATGACACATAATCTTCATTTGTTTCAACTATCTGCTCCGTCGGCTTCTCCATCTTCACCTTCTTGATGAAGTTTTCATTGAGCTTCAGGTGTTTGGTTCGGTTCTCCAGACGGACCACCCACTCCTCCCTCAATGTGAAAAAAGAGAGAGAGAGAGAGAGAGAGAAAGAAAGAGGGGGGGTTTCTTTCGGTTCTTAACCACTTTAAACACAGCAGATATTCTGACTCCTAGTCCTTTGGAGTAAAAGAGAAGGGGAGTGAAAGATATGTAATTCCTTGATTCAACACTTGGTGGAGCCTTGCCTCAATGTGCATAAAGTTAAGGTCCCAGGTGATTGGAGCCAGGTGTGATTTCAGAGCTCAGATTGGAGCAAAAGCATCCTTTTACTATCACGAGTCCAGAAATAAAACTTTAAACGGATGAGCTTATTGATCGTGGACGTTAGCAGACAGTATTTTTAAGCTAATAGAAGCTAGTTTTGTGCTCAAGTGGAGCTGCTCAGTAGCAGGAAGGAGCAGTAATCTGTTTAAAACTTAATATTGTGACTCATCTAAAAAGGGAGATTGTTAAATAGTTGTTTTTTCATGAAGAAACTGTAAATCTAATGATGTTTTTCTCACTGCTGTAAAGCAGAGCGGCTCTAAGGTCGTATTTAGTGTTTTATGTGCTGCTGAGTTCAGGCAGATCTGGTATCTCAGTGACAGCTGGGGGGTTATCGCCGTCACATCAGCGATACTCTTCACTTCTTTATTTCAGTGTCGATCAAATACACACCTCGCTGTGTGTGTGTGTGTGTCTGTGTGTGTCTGTGTGTAACCTAACCCTCACTACTATCAGCTGTCCTCACTGTCTCTTCAACACCTTCTCGTCGCGTTTTCTGGATTATTCCATTTGTTCTCTCAGCTGCCGACAATCCACCTGACCTCAACAAAGAGTACAAAGACAAAGTGAGACACAATGACAAAGTGAGACAATGACAGACAGACTACAAAAGAGACAGACACTGAAACCAAGAGACTCAAAGACGTACTGACCGAGAGAGACTGACAAAGATACCAAAGCAAGAACAGTGGAACAGGGACGGACACAATGACCCAAAGACAATTACAAAAAGACAGAGACTCATAAAGAAAGACTGAACAGACAGTGGGACACAAAAGAGACAAAACAGCCAAACCTTGAGACATGAGACCCAAAGAGAGACAAATAAAACCCCCAATTCTATTGAAGTTGGGAAATTGTGATAAACGTAAATAAAAACAGAATACAATGATTTGCAAATCCTTTTCAACCTATATTCAATAGAATACACTTCAAGGACAAGATATTTAATGTTCAAACTCATAAACTTTTTTTTTTTTTTTTTGCAACTTTACTAACTTTACAATTCATGGCAGCAACACGTGACAAAGAAGTTGGGAAAGGTGGCAAAAAATACTGAGAAATTCGAGGAATGCTCATCAAACACCTATTTGGAACATCCACAGGTGAGCAGGCTGATTGGGAACAGCTGGGTGCCATGATTAGGTATAAAAGCAGCTTCCCCAAAACTTCTCAGTCATTCATAAGCAAGGATGGGGTGAGTATCACCACTCATTGAACAACTGCATGAGCAAATAGTCGAATAGTTTAAGAACAACATTTCTCAAAGTACAATTGCAAGGAATTTAGGGATTTCAACATCTTTGGTCCATAATATCATCAAAAGGTTCAGAGAATCTGGAGAAATCTCTGCACGTAAACGGCACGGTGGGAAACCAACATTGAATGCCCATGACCTTTGATCCCTCAGGCGGCACTGTATCAAAAACCGACATCAATGTGTAAAGGATATCACCACACGGTCTCAGGAAAACTTCAGAAAACCACTGTCAGTAAATACAGTTCGTCGCTACATCTGTAAGTGCAAGTTAAAACTCTGCTATGCAAAGTGAAAGCCATTTATCAACAACATCCAGAAACGCCGCCGACTTCTCTGGGCCCGAGCTCATCTAAGATGGACTGATGCAAAGTGGAAAAGTGTTCTGTGGTCTGATGGGTCCACATTTCAAGTTGTTTTTTGGAAATAGTGGACGTCGTGTCCTCCGGGCCAAAGAGGAAAAGAACCATCCGGACTGTTATCGACGCAAAGTTCAAGAGCCAACATCTGTGTATGACGTGTACGACGAGAAAGACAGACGTCACCCTACAAAGATACAATGTCACAGAGACAAGGACATAAAGACAGAGAAAAATACTGACACAAAAGAGGACAGAAAAAAAGACAGAAAGACACAAGGAGGACAAAAACAAGAACAGGGACTGGAAAATGGACACAACGACAGAGACGCACAGAGACATACTGGCCTCAGAAATCAGAGACATAATCACTCCCTCAAGTCCTGTCACCTTACTCTTAGCAGATGTTGTCGACAGGAAGTTCATAAGCATTTTTTTTCCTCTGAGGCCAAAGTTCATAAATAAGAAACTCAGTGTGTTTGCTGTCAAAGCATTTTCATCTTTAATCATGATTAATCTCTGAACTTAAACAGTTGATCACATTCAATCACACTTTAAAACTGCATGTTTTTATTACATTACATTATTACAATAATTTGCATTTTAAAACAGTTTTCAAGTCCATGCTAATAAAGTAAAGTATTGCATATTCATGCTTTAGGATTCTGAGTTGGGGCACGTCCAGCTTTCCCCTGAATCCACCCTTGACACCCCCATCGCTGTTTTACTTAAGTTTCTTTCTGTCTGTTTGTGTCTAATCTTTTGGAAATGCTAATGAAGTGGACTCAAAAAACCCAACTTGTATTCTGAATGTTTCATTATCACGATAGATGATCCATGTGTGGACGAGGCTTGTGTTAGAGAATTCAGAACTACAGTGACAGCAAGAGCTGCATAAAACTTAAAAGAGCAAGAGATGGTTTATATTCAATGAGAGATATTACACTCAATGATCGAATGAAAAAGGAAGTAACTCCTTTTCTCCAGCTTTACAATCATCTGCAGACAAACTTCACAGAGGTCCAGAGCGAGGGTAGGACTGTGTTCTACCTGCTTTTGCTGTCCATACTGACGGTTTTTCCTGTAGACCTCAGATTCAGTCTCCTCGATCAAAAGTAGACAGGAGGATCATGATTAATTAATGTGCAGATTTTTTTTTGCCTATTTAACATGCAAAAAATAGGTCTGATATTCACTTCACACACTTTAAAGACACCTTACTCTGGCGGTTTCTTCTGTCCAAACCCCAAATATTTGGTTTATGAGAGAAGAGGATTCTGACATTTCAGAAAAGCCAACCAGAGAATATTTGATTGTTTTACTTGACATAAAAAAGCACTACTGTGTTTTCAACTGCAGTTTTCCCCAGAGGGTTTGGTGAATTTGAACAATTCAACAGATGCAGATTTCTTCCTCTGTAGGCTTAACCTTTCAGCTTACACATTTACGGCCCTGTATATAGACTAATGAGTAAAGATATATTTAAAGTCCCAGCTTACAGCTAAAATGGAAACTTTGCATCAATGAAATGTGAAGAATTTAATCCCCCCACCCCACGGCTGAAAAAGTCCTGATGTTATCATTAAGAGCAGAATATCTTCTAATTTGAGCCTCAGTGTATCTGCGCCTGCAGTCTGAGCGTCAGCCAGCCTCCATCAGTCATCGCTGCGTGATTATCACCTCTGCTCTCTGCAACATGTTTTTCCAGCCTCTGGCCAGGTCACACATAACATACACAATTAGCAAGGACTAGAGCTGAGGTTAGAGGGAATGGGGGAGTGGATCGCGGCAGGGATGGAGGGCGTGGGGTAACAGATAGCCAGAGGATTACAAAATACACGGTACCGATAGGGCGGGGATTAGGGGTACAGAGTAATGGATAGCATGGGGATTAGGTGTGATGGTCTGAAGAGGTGGTGTGAGGTTGAAGGGGATAGAGGAAGAGAAGAGTGGAGTTAGGAGGGATACGGCTAATAGTTGATGCAATGTTAAGAGGTGAGGGTTTAGTAGGAGGTTATATAGGCTACTATATGCCTCAACATTCCATTGTAAAGGCTGCAGTCTAGACCATCTCTCATTCAAACAACACTGAGCAGCACCACTGGACTGCTTCTCTTTCTGCTGCAAACATTTTCCTCATCACTTCTTGGTCTAAGTCACAAGTTTCAAGTCTTCTCGTATCTGGCAGAGAGACGATAACCTTCTCTACAATGTTAAGCTCCAAGAATGCAGACCTGCTTGTGGTACCAAAAGTAGTATGGGAGGCAGAGCCTTCAATTATCAGCTCAGAGGCAGACACCCTCTCTACCTCTAAGTAGAGAGGGTGGCTTAAACCTTGTCCCTTGAGTGCCACTATTGAAATGAGCTGCCTGGGTTTAAAGCCTGACCCGTGGCCTTTTGCTTCATACCACCCCCCATTTTCTCTCCCCAGTTTCCTACTCTATCCACTGTCCTGTCCTCTCAATAGAGGCATGAACAGAACCCTTAGAATAAGATAAACCTTGGAGTGAGGTGGCTTTAGGCTAGGATCAGCTTCTAATCATGCTGCTATGACTGTAAGCTTAGAGACTCAGAGGCTCACGGTATCAGGGTACCTGATACCCTGAGGTGCTTGACTGTATCTGCTACAAATTAGTAATAATAATTACAATAACAGTAGCTCTGTGAATAGCTCAACATAACTGTGCATGTAACAGTACTAAGTGATGTGCATGAAAACCCAGACCGGACACAAATCACAATGCAGCTTCAGAGAGGTTGGGCTAACATGCCTATAAAGCATATCATCATAGTTTCAATTATACACTACAGGCCAAAAGTTTGGAAACAAGGCCATTACAGGCCGAACAGTTGGGAGTAACTTCAAGTTTTTGTTCACAATGCTTTTTTTAAAATCCAGCATGAGTTTTATGTATTTTGGGATGTATTTACTCCATGATCAGATGTTGATTTCATGGAAATGCACCATTTTACTCCATTTACCTTTAGATATACATTGATGTTAACAGACCATTGCTAAATATATGTCAGCAAAAGATAATAAGGGCTTAGTTTTAGGGTTGAAAACATTTGCAAGAGTCATAACTTCAGTGCAAAAGCAAAAAAACAAATCACAGTTGGATTATTCACTTCAACTTTTTGGCTTTTGAGAGTCTGCATAGAAAAATCCTAATAAATCTCAACTACGTTCAAACTACCGCAAAAATGGCCAGAGAGAAGCAACTGAGTAAAGAAACAAAAGTGCAGATTTGTACATTAAGGAAAGAAGGATACACAGAAAGAGAAATTGCAAAACGCCTAAAGGTGTTTAACAAAGGAGTCCACTACACTCTGAAGAGACTAGAGGAACCTGGAAGTTATGATGATAGAAAAAGACCTGGACGAAAGAGAGTTACTACAAAAGCAGAGGATAAACATAGCATTGTCACCAGTTAGAGAGATCGGCAAAAGACAGCAGCAAAAACAACAGTTTTTCCTCTATGTTTGAAAACACACTTTCTCAATCACTTTTCTCAAAAAGTAAGGATCAGACACTTTTCTGTCACCGCATTTGAAACCAGTCTTGATTCACAAAGATTTGTCTGGTCAACATTTAAAGCAGCATGTAGGTCATTAATTGCACTTAAATGGGGCGCCATGAGTTGTAAAGAATTGTATCATCTGCATAAAAATGAAACCTAACATTTGTTATTTTATTACATAGATTGATATACATAATAAAGCTTTGATACATTGCTTCCTGTTTCTCAGGTAACCATCAAACCACTGAATTGTTCTTGGTGGAAACCAATGTTAGTTTGCCTCTGGGGGAATGGAGTGATCAACGGTGTCAAAAACTTCAAACAAATTGAAAAAGAGCAACACGGTGCATTTTAGAGTCAGAGGCATTTATAGTGTCATTTCAGACCTTCATTGTAGCAATATTACAATTTAATGTCAAACAACTGTAACTACTAGCATAAATTTTATGCTAGTAGTTACAGTTATCGTTCTGACATTTCTTTTGGCATCATAGACATAGTCTGTCATTGTTGCTGCTCCCTATCTGTCTATTCCTTTTGCTGCTTCTCCCTTTATCCTATTGTCTTGGTCCATCCAGAATCTTGAAGTATGGGAGGAAGACTCCAGTTTTCAGGACTCTCACCTTTGGACTCATCCGTTAGTCAGAGTCAAGGAGTCAAACACTCTCTATAGACTTAAGATTAGGTATGGGACTTGATAGGGACACTGATGATTTGTCAGTTCTGTCCAAGGCCTGATCCAAACTGGACTTGGTTAAGATCTTTCAATGTTAATGCTGTCACTTTAGTGATTATTCTGTTGAGATTTCTCTTTTTCTTCCATTCATCTATTTCTGTTCACCTTGCCAACCGTTCTGCTTTCTTGTCCATTCAGTCAAGGCAGATAGCTGCCCACCATGAGTCTGGTTTCTGTCTGTTTGTTAAGATGAAGTTTTTCTTGGCACAGTTGCCAAATGCTCTTGTTGAAGAGTGAAAATGTTGTGTCTGATATATCACTGAGTACAGTGTAGAAACTGCTGTTTAAGTACAGTATCCTGAGACTTTGCTTTAGTGCCCTGGTTTTTGAGGAGAGGTGTGACTGCAGAACTCTTAGAGCACATCAGATCATCTGATTGTAGGAGAAGGTTTGTCAAAGTGACCTTAGGATTTAGAGCAGTTCACTCGATCTGCACTTTCCCATTCTCATGCTGTGTGACAACACTTTAAACCTCGGCGTACCATAAATCTCTGAACTATTGATGGTTTAGTTTACATGATGTGCTGAGTTCAGGTTTCAGTTCACCTCATTAGTGATCTTCATTACTGAGACCTTTAACAAGCAGACTGTCCACCAGGGTTGAGCGTGTGTGTTCATGAAGGTATGTCCTCCAGCTTGCTGAGAGATGAGAGGCTGTTGTAATGAGAAGGTCTGTTTTTAGATGTGTCTATTTGCCAGAGTGTCACATGTCTACCACGACTAAAACCATGTTTATGCTTCGTTTGGTCCCATATTCAGAGATCTTGGTTGATCATTCAGTTCAGGGGGGAGGAACTTTGAGTCCATCGCCTAACTGAGTCCTGGGAGGTGAGCTTGGTTTTTTATGTTAGTGTTCACTCTTTAATTTAAACACTGAGAAACATTTTTGTGTCATTTAAAGCATCGAGTCAAGATTGTGATTGTGTTTTTCACCAGTAGGAAAGGCTTTAAATTTGTTAGACATTAGTTCAGGATGAGACAATCATCAAATCTGTAAAATTTGGAAAAGAACAGATATTGTACGTGAAAGTAAGTACCATGTATTTTCACAGGGTGACTGTGATTGAATTTTTTAACACATAGGTGTGTTCAGGAGTGGATCTTGATCATTTGTAGGAAATATCAAAGACACCGATTGCTGTACAACGGCGATAAAGTTACTTCCTGTTTCACAACCACCTGTTGACGTCTGTAAAATCTTTTGATCGACTGTGTCTTTTTTATACTAACTTCCATAGGAGGAGTTTGTTCAGTTATACCTCCAGGAAATCAGACTTTCAGATTGAAAACGTTGACCCTGTTGGGTTTAGGGTCTGGGTCTTGGCACAATACATATGCCAAGCAAAAAATGTGCATTTAGTTTTACATGTGGAAATTAAAGGAGGTGCTGTAGTGCCGTTTCTGTATTTTTTGGGGGGGAAAACTGACAAAATATCAAAGTTCTTAACCAGACCTGATGCATGTGCAAAAAATTAAATGTTTTGGTGCATGCCAAGGCCTTCAAATAAGTGATTATTCAGGCAAAAGAAAGACAGAATACTCCTGCGTAGTTTTCTTAGGCCCTGGCCAGTAAACAAGTTCATCAATGCTCTGAGACTGCTAAATGAAGCAATGGAGTTTGGTGTAACTATATGTTTTACTGTGCTGTCACTCACTTTTTCAGTGCACTCTGGTTCTTCCTCTGCTCCTCGTTCTCAGCATACTGACAATCAGAATCAATCCTTTTCTCCCAGAACGATTTAATGTGCAGTCTGTCATGGATCAGAGCCAAATTCATCTGCAACAATAGCACAACAAAAATCAGAAATGATTGATGGAAGAAGTTCAACACAAGTGTGCAGTTAAACTTTAAAGTTTTACTGAGCAGATGTTCTCGCTGTTACAGAAGCACACATTCTGCAGAGTTTCCTCTGTCTGTTGTGTGTCTGTCTGGAGTTACAACCATCCAAGTAGCATGTGAAGTTATTTTTAACGACTGTCTATACGGTATATACTGTTGGGTAATTGTATCTGTCACAATATACACAGATGAGCCATAGCATTACATCCACTGGCAGAAAGAGTGACTAACATCTAAACAATGTTCCTGTCAGTGGGCGGTATATATTCGGCTGTGAGTGAACATTTTGTCCTTGAGGTTGATGTGTTGGAAAAACAGGCAAGTGTAAGGATGGGAACGACTTTGACATGGACCGATCTGTGACGATCACACAACAATGCATCTTTAAAAATGCAGCTCTTCAAGCCTGCAGGGTCAGTGCAGGGTGGTCCACTGAGGGAGATCCACTGACCTATTGTCATGGTGACCATAGCTGTCAGTCAGGGATTCAGGGATATAGTGGTCAGATTTTAGATTGAACTGCTCCCTTGCTTACCTCTTCTGTTGGTGAAGCAACTGTGCTTCACCAAGCTCAATAAAGTCTTAATATGAAAACGCCATCTTGTACAAAAAATGTCAAATTAGAGAACTGGAGAGAATTTCAAGAAGTTTCACTTGAACTGTAACAACAAACTAACAGTCTGTTTGCAATCTAAACAGGGTAACATTTGATTTTTTAAAAATATTATTTACCATAAATTCAAGCCTATCACTAGGTCAGCATTCATTGCAGCTATCCTTTTACAATAAAAGGAGTGTGTCTTCGTATATTAGCCTGCAGATTTGTTGTCATTGATGAGTCAACATACAGTCCATATTTTTGTCTTATATTTTGTTATCTGTGGAGTAGAACCCAAAATACTTCCACAAGACTCTTCTCAGATGTTTTAGCATCATGACTGTCTGTTAAGGTTGGCTTTGATTGCAGCACATGTCCTCCATCTTTGTCCAAAATGTGCCATGCAATGGTCAGGTTACGATACAAGTGCCCTCTGTGGGTTCAAATAGTAAGTTACTTCAGACAGTCTGATAAGCTGATATCAAAGTTCAGATAAAGACCCCCAGTTTGAAGGAACACGTAAATTTCAGATAAAAATGGCAATGCATAAGGATGGTCCGTTTGGAAGAGACCTGCTCTTCTGTGGACATCAAGCTCAAAAGCTGAAATAATCTTTATATATATACCATTACACACGAATATTAATGTTTTATCTCATTTCTACCAAGTCTGCTCTGATTAATCCTGCTAAATACTTCACAGTCAACCTTTAAAGCTGGTTAGAGAGTAAAGGTGTCAGAGCACACATACTGGGGCTGTATGACTGCAGACTGGTCAGGGCACCCATGCTGACCCCTGTCGCTGACCCCTGTCCATCAATAAAAGGCCCTGCAGTGGACGGGGACCATCAGACCTGGACCACTGAGCAGTAGATGAAGGTGTCCTGAAGTAACACATGGTGTCAACTCGGTCTCCAAATTCCTCAGATCTCAGTCCAAATCAGCATCATGGAGGCCCCACCTCATAACCTCCAGCATGTAAAGGATCTGCTGTTAACGTCTTCGTGCTAGATACCACGGAATACCTTCAGAGGTCTACTGGAGTCCACGTCTCTTCAGGTCAGGACTGTTTTGGTCCTGAGCTGACTCTTAGGGGCACGCACGATGCAATTTCAGGCAGGGGTCTGTTATGTTATGGCTGATGGGTGCACATTTTATGTCACAGTGTTACTATTTAATTTAATAGATGCTGTTGTCCAAGGCAATGCACATTTTAGAGTTAGTGAACCACATAGGATGAACAAATGACACGTTTAAAAACGAAGATTGAAACTGAAAGAAAATTCATTTAAGTTATTCAAGTCTATTTGAGAAATGTTGCTGAAGGAGCAATTTCCCAGCAGTAATCCAGCAGAAAAGTCACTTCAAAAAAAAAAATGTTTCAGTGATTTTTGTCAAGTTTGTCAGTATTTCACTGGGATCAAATATCACGTGAAATTTTGTCATCACAGCAAAACTAATCGGCACCAATGAAACTTTAGTCTGGAGCCGCTTATGCAAATGTATTAAGATCCCGAACTCAAGTAAACCACCAAATGACACCATGAAAAAACTGCATAACCAGCAAAACAGCAAACAAAATTTGTCCCATAAATTCATGTAATTGAGTGTCAGATGTGCCTTTGGTTAATTATTAAGACGTCTGCCAATTCACAGCAAAAACAACAGTTTTATTCGACCTATTTAACGATCATTTGTGGCATCACAAGTAAGGAAATGCAAAAAGCATCCTCAGCTGCTTGTTAAATATGAGAGATCAAAGTATCATTCAAACATACTTTTTCTCATATCTTAGATCACTGCTCGATTACAGGTTTAAAAATAAGGTGATAAACCATAAGGAATATTTATGTACAGTATCGTGTTTTATATACAGAAATCTGACACCTCTTCGAAGTGAATCCCACCAAAATAATCTCACAGCTGCTGCAGAAACAGAAAAAGTGTTTCCATAATGCATCTCACACCGAGCTGAGCATAGAGATAAAACCAACATTTAACCACAACAGGACTTAAGCTGTGAGGAGCAGGTTCGACTAAAGATAAGGACTGAAGCTTAAGTGTCATTGATTTGATACATTTGACACTTCAAGCAGCAGTTAATACAAATCTGCTAGTTTTAACTCCAAACAGGTGAAATATTTCGATTCAAAGAAGAAGAAACTCAAACCTTGTTTCAGAGCTTCAGCTGAGTGCTGTCAGCCTCACCGTTTCCCTCTCTCTGCTCTGTCTGCTGCTCTCTCGTCCATCTCTCTCCCTCCTCACCGTAATGGGATTTAACTGGACAGCAAAGAGGGAGAGGGAGAGAGACGGGGTGGGGTGGGGTGGGGCGGGGGGGTGTTGATGGAGGAACACTTAAGAGGTGTGAATGAACCTAATTTTAGTATCAGATTTTTTATTGCTTGACTCGATTAAACTCTTGTTTCTGATTGGCTGATGGAGTTGAGGTTTGTGTCTGACCACTAACAGTAAGGCTGGAAGTTTTTCAGGAGTCAGCAGACAAACTGACCTCTTGTTGAATACAAGTGGATCACCCACACTAAATCAGTGTGATGTTAGGTTGAACCTTTTAGATTTTGTTCTGGTTGAAAAAGATGTTCTGGCTGTATGTTTGACGTTCATGTAATGTTGACCAATCAGGTGACAGCAGGCTCATCATCTAATGACTCATCAAAAAGGAGGGAAAACCAAGGAAGTAAGACTGGACTGGACACATGGACTAAATGTTACACAATAAGACAGGAAACACTGAAAACTGAATAAGAAGCTAAACACTTAAAAACACAAAGCCAACAGGAATATGAGGATAATGAACTCAGGGACCACACTGTAAAAATGTACAGGAAAGGATACTAGAAATATACAAATTAGGAAGAGCCATCATGATATCGTCGGTCTTTCCCCTATGGTCTTATTTACTCTGGATATCACAAAAAAGTCTTTAAAAAGGTTTCAGTCTATTTCATTCATGTAAAAGAATCCTCATAGTGGCTTTAACATATTAAAATGATATTTTCACACTTTAGTCTAGTACAAAATAGCCATGTGTGTCACTTATCTGTACACAGACATGGCATAAATCTACTAGAATAAGCTTGAATAGGATGAATCCGTTTTAATGTTATCTTCATATTTCAACACTGAAAGCAGACTGCTTCAAACTGACCTTTTATTAGTCAGCTGATTGCAGATACAGCTTCTGATTGTTCCACAACATGTCAGCTTTGTAATAGCTGTAATATAGTCAACTTACAACAAAATTACCACTAAATTCTTGAAAATTTTAACATGAATCAGTGATCAAACACTGTCATCACACGTACTCATGCGCACACACACACACACACACACACACACACACACACATGCGCGCGCACGCACACACACACACACACACACACACACACACACACATGCGCGCGCACGCACACACACACACACACACACACACACACACACACACACACACACAGAATGCTGTCAGCACTGTGGCAGCTGTCAAATCCTACATCATCGAAGATAAACTACTCACACACGTGTCTGTTTCTTTGTGTGTGTGTGTGTGTGTGTGAGTGTGTGTGTGTGTGTGTGTGTGTGTTGAAATATTTTCGCAGCACTGTACAGGAATGGAAAACTGACCCAGACAAATGATCTGCATTTGTGATGATGTCACCCCAATATGTGTGTGTGTGTGTGTGTGTGTGTATGTGTGTATGTGAGTATGTGTGCGTAAGTGTGTTTTATACATATATATTTCTGTTTTTGTGAAAACAGAAATTGATCTGCTTTAGCAATGATGTCATAACCCTCAAAACCTGTTTTACAAGTGTGTGTCAGCATGCTTGTGTGTGTGTGTGTGTGTGTGTGTGTGTCAGCTGGGTGATAACACATGTTTGATATTTCAATCCACTGAGGTCGTGATGAGCTGCTGCTGAAGGTGTTTCACACACCCACAGACACCCAAAGACACACGCGCGCGCACGCACGCACGCACGCACGCACGCACGCACTCATATCCAAGCTGCTGCTTTGTGACACTGACCACATCAAACAACAGGATCTGCTTTTCATCATCACCAAGAATGAAACTTTCAAACTTAAATTAAGTTTAATGCGATGCCATTATTAAAGGTACAATGTGTAGATATGAGTGTCATTTTCCCAAAGAAATTTAATTTATTAAGCAGAAGTTTGTTTTAATTGGTTTATACTGAACACAACATAATAATTGTTTAATTCCTAACTTAGAAGTCTTTCATATTGTAGGGGCAGCGTTTCTTTGCTCTGAGAGCTGCTATGTTGCACCACCATATTTTCTACTGTAGCTCAGAAAGGACAGAGTAGTGGAAACAAAATGAGCTTTATTAATGAGAGGGTGGAGTTAGCAAAATCTGCCAGTAGGACCAGGAGACCAGAGGATAGATTTGAATCAAATCTGAAGTTTCTGGGAGACATGAGTCCAGCGAGGACTCAAAAGGCTGTAAAATCAGACCTCCTCTCTGCAGCTTGCTGTTCTGTCTGAGTCCGTCTGTATTAAACACATCCAGATATTCAGTCGTTAGAGCTGCCTGGATTAACAACAGAAGCAGAGGGATCTGTGGCTGCTGTGAGTCCAAATCTCCTTTGTGTGTTTCTCAGCAACATCATTGCGTCATAAAACAATGTCATAACAATGTGACAGAGAGTTGGTGACTGTTGTGGTGAATTATCAGCCGAATCTGTAGATCCTCTTGGCTTGACAGAACTTTAAGGTAGAGTTTTCACACAATTCTTGAGCCAAAGTGCTCTCATTGTGCAGTATGAAGAGGCAAGCTTGGAAAGTGACTTTATAGAGCCTACGAAGGAGCAAAGAGGATAAAGATCGTCAACATTAAGGAGCTGCTACAGGGACAGATATTCCCCTCAGGAGACTTAAAAGCTTAAGACAGTTTTACAGGCTTTACATTCAATCAGTCCCAAAAAACTCCTTTACGCAGAAATCAGACAAACAGCTGTTAGAGGCAACTGAAAATAGTGCAAAGGATCCACAATAAACTAGAGGTAAATGTCTGAGCTCATGAGTTCAGTGTCTGTCTGACAGCGCCATCCTGTGAACAAACAGCAGAACTACAAGACACTGCTGCTGACCTTTGACCTGCAGGAGCTGAATCATAATCCGCTGCAGCTCCAGTCTGTGGTGAAAAATATTGACTGCAACAAAATCTAGCCAGTTCATGATACCATACTGTTTACAGACCATAAATTTATTGTTGGTTATGTTTAGGAAATAACCATGTGGATAATTAAAAGACTCCACATTTAAAGAAAACATGTTCAATTCAGTTTAAAAGGTTCTGGCTTTTAAACAATTTTATTGTGATGTACATATGAAACTTATATCAACAAGGTAAAAATTTGAAGCAGTTGTCTGCAGACAGATTCAAAAGTGCTGCAAAGACTGTGCTGTAGATGCTTTATGTGTTGGAAGTTCTGCAAATCATGTTGTAGATAGTGTTCATAGAACAGCAAATGATGTTTGGAGTATGACAGAAAGTGTTCGATGTGTTGAAGATGTTTTAAGGTCTGCATAAAATATTAAAAGACCAGAGAGTATTCAAAGTTCGACAGCAACTGTATTAATTCATGCAAATAATGTTAAGAACACCAGACAGAGATAAAAGTACTGCATCTACTAACAGATGCACTGAAGATAATTATCAAGACCAAAAGATGGAGCTCTAAAGACAGTGTCAACAAATTGTGATCATCACATCATCAGAACTAGAGTACTTTATTTATCCCCAGGGATAATTACAGCAAAAATTAAGAGAGGGGTCTGGCTGCAGACCTGTACTGAGAGGACAAGAAGTTTTTTGAAGTGTTTAAAAATAAAAGCAAATATACCAGGAGTAGGCTTGTTTTTTTTTTATGTCTGAAGTTGATTCAAAGCCCTTCATGTGTCGTGTGAACGGTTTGAAAAACAGATTGTACAGTAGAATTTGAACAAGGCAAAAAGTAAGAAAGTGAGCTAGAGCGACCGTAACAGTGTTTAGAGTTTTGCAGATTGTAATTGCAAAAGTATAAAGTTTGTGTTTTAAATACTGCAAAAGTGTTGACTGCACTAAAGATAGATTTGACGGTATTATGGCCACTATTTAGAGAAATGCGGTTACTTGTAAAATTTTTTGGGGACAATTTTTTAAATAGTGCAGAAAGTGTTTAATTGATGAAAATACTTTCCAGAGATTAAATTACTACTGATAGTGTGAAAAGGGCAGCAGATACTGTTAAGAGTTTAAAATACACGATTAAGTGTTACAAGTGCTGCAGATATCATTTAAAGTGTAAAAGAAATACAGAAAGTTCTTCAAGTGCCATAAATACTATTCAGAGTTTAAAATACTGTATACTGTTTTTTTAAGTGTGGCAGACATTGTTCAGACTTTTACATTTTTACAGAAAGTGTTGCAGATACTGTGTAGAGTTAAAAATACTATACAAAGTAGCTAAAGGTGCAACTGACACTGTTTACAGCTAGAGAATACCACAGATAGTGTATTTAAGCGCTGCAGATGGTGTTTAGAGTTTAAATCACTGCAGCTAATGTTGAACTGTAGATACTGTTTTGAGTATTTCAAATTTGTTTGAAGCAAGAATTCAAGAATTTTAAGTGTAACAGAATTTCAGCAGTTCTGCAGATAGTGGTCAAAGCACTGCAAACAGTGCTGAAAGTGCTGCAGCTACAATTAAAAAAGAATGCAGATGGTCTTCAAAGTACTGCAGATATTGATCAAAGTATCGTCAATCATATGAAGTACTGTAGGTAGTGTTGAAATACTGTATATCGGGGTGAAAGTACTTCAGATGTTGTGAGTAATGCATCAGGAATATCAGTTGTTACTGTTTGTTGCTCGTTGTTATGGAACTTAGCTTGCCACACCATGATCAGGCTGCAGGTATTTAGAGATGGCGATCACATGTGATGTTCATGTGTACATTTTGTTGTCTGTAAATGTCATGTGCAGGTATTTATAGATGAAACACAATACAAACAGGATTACTTTCAGCTCTTTGGAGGCTTTTTGTGACTGACACAAATTCTGCATGACATGCAGAGCAAAGACATAAATCATTGCTCTGATAATCCTCATTTTATTTTTGAAACTGTTAAACCATTTGAACTTCGCCATTGATTATTGTGTAGGTTCTTATTCATCCAGGTCATGGTTATCCTGTCCTTTGTTGAAAGGGTAACTGGACTTGTTCGAGGTTCTTGAAGATGTTTATGTCTTCAAGAACCTCAACCAAGTCCAGTTGCCCTTTCAAAATAAACAGCAAACAGTGAAAAGAAAACTTCAAAGTGAGTTTTGCCTGACCATAGACAGTTTTCTGCCTCACATTAGTCCATCTTAGATGGTCCAGAGAAGTCACCTTTGTTTAAGAATCAGGTTTATATGTGATCCCCTCTTAGCATGGTGCAGCTTTAACCTGCAATATTTGGATGTAGTGATAAACTCTGTTTACAGTGAGTGGTTTGTGGAAGTGATTTTGAGCCCATACAGTGATTTCTACTCCAGAGTCACACCTTGATGCAGTGACACACTACGGCCTCAGATTTAACATAAGATTCTTTTCTCATAAGGTCCCTTTCTTGTTAGTACACAGATCTCGCCAGATTCCTGATATTTGCACTGTGATCCACATCAAAGCTTTCATTCAAGGAGGGAAGGGGCATCATAAGGGGCATCATGTGACTCCACACACACACACACACACACACACACACACACACACACACACACACACACACACACACACACACACACACACACCGCAGGGGTCACATCTCAGCAGGTAAAAATAGCATGTTGTGTCACACAGAAACACACACAGTCATACACAAACTCAGTTCTCAGTAAACAAGCTGGTGAAAGTGAGTAGGACGTGGACCGGGACTCTCAGGTATGAACACACAGGACAGGAGAGTTTTTATATTTCTCAGTTCCTGCTTTATGTAGATTGTAGTTATACTAACATCTTAAACTTGTGCTGCATCTGGGTTTGTCACACTATAAACAGAGACACACAGGAAACATGACTTGTGATGGATTAGCAGCTCTCACAGTCTAAATGTTCCTTCATAAATAGCCAGAGGATAAACCATGAGTGATGATTCATGGGAAGATGAGTTTCAACCCCTTATTTCCTGCTGTCTTTGTATTTCTGTTGATTGGTGTCAGCAAGACTTTCTACCATATGCATAATGCTATTGTTAGCATGGTAGCTGCTCAGGGTGACACCTACTCAACGGTTGGTTCAGGAGGAGACACTGTGGTTTATCCTCTTGGGGTAAATAATGTCTGAATTCTGTTGGTACCAAAGGTATTCACTAGTTTCATGACAACAAGACAGCAGAACAGCCAGAACAAGCAAACATAAAACCAAGGGAGGGAAATACATTTCAAACTGGAATAAATGAAAACAAGAGGAAATGGAAAATAAAACTAACCCTGGTCTAAAAAGGTGATCTCAGTTACAAGGTGAAGTATCCTAGAGTCCCACTCTGATTTTTTTTGTTTACTACTTAAAGTATTCTCAGTGGCCTTTTAATTGTGATTATAAAGTTATTTTTTGCCAAAATCATGTCACCTGTCATTTTCAAGAGATTTTCTTCTGCAGAGCTCCAGTAGCTCATTAGAAATTCACCTCTGAGTCGTGGGTGGAGACAGCGCTGCTCTGCACACTTGTCTTCACGCTAGCCTGCAGCCTAACATTGCTGGTGTAGTAGCAGTAGCAGGTAACATAGGAGCTACTCAGCTCTTGGACACTTATGTCTTTAAGGACATGATAAAAGTTTATATCATAATCAGCTTTCTTACGAGCATTGCAATCCGCTAACGCACTCACTTGTTCCGCGATCGTCCTCTCTACTTCTCTGAGTCTAGCCTGCAGAGCAGAGCTCGGGGGGTGGAGCTTGGAGTTATAACATAGGAAATCTCACTCCATCTGAGCCTGCTGTTCGGGTCTGCCGGAGGTTCACAGCGATTTGAATGCCGAAATACTCAGAAATGCAATTTTGCACTTACTCTTCACATGATATGTCCTGTAGCATCTGAAAAATACCATATGAACATGGAGACAACAAGGAAAACACGATATTCATTAGTGTGGGCCTTAAAAGCCAGATCAGAGTAGAGCCAACAGGACTTTATGAGAAGTCTCTGAGATTACAGGTCAGAATACTCTGTAGAGATACAAAATAATAATGATCATTATCATGTGCATATAAAACATGCTGTTTCAGATGCTGTTTTGGTAAATGTAAAACAAAGTGCCCTCTGGATGTTAAAAATTAGATAAAAACAAAGTTCCCCTGTGATTGCTTTAACAAAAAAACAAAATGTAAAAGTAACCTCTGATTGCTCTTTCATTGGAATGATTGAAAACAAAGTGCCCACTGGTTTGTCTTGCTCCTCAGTGGATAAAGTACAAACAAGGGCTCTTTGTTTGCTCTTTAAGTTGATATAATGAGTCAGTGCTCTCTGGATCCTTTGTTAGCAAATGAAATGCGAACAAAGTACCTAGTGGTTGCTCTCCAAGAAGATAAAGTATAATCAAAGTGCTCTCCAGTTGCTCTTTTAGTGGATAAACTACAGGCCAAGTGCACTTTGGGTACCTTGTTAGGAAAAACATAAACACAGTGCCCTCTTGGTGCTCTTATCGTGGATCAAATGTGAACAAAGTACCTAGTTGTTCTTCTAGTGGGTAATTAATGGTAATTAAGTGCTCTCTAGTTGCTTTTTAGTGCATAAATGTTGAAAGTGAATCTTCTAGCTGTTCTCTTAATATTTGAGCTTACAAATGAAACAGAAATTTTGTCAACAAAGTTACAGAGTTACAGACATTACAGAGTGTTAAAATACAACGATATCGGTCTCCCCCTTCTCCTCTATCATAGGAGCAGAGATGGGTTTGGGGAGTAAGCTGGACGTCCCGGTCTGCGATCTCTCTCTGCTCAGAGGGATCTGGGAGGTCCGAGTGAAGAAACACAGACAGAGACAGAAGAAGGAGCAGGAGAGGATTGAAAAGAGTGCGCTCCCAAAGTAAGATGATCAGAGTTGTAAAATAACAACACATCAGCTGTCACAGTCAGTTCTAGAAAAACACATTTACTCAAGTACTGAGGTACAGCTTAGGGGATATGACTAAGGACAAAAACTGTCATTTTAAAAAGTGTAGATTGAAAAAGTTTTACAAAAGTGTGCATGTCAAGATGGAGTTTTTGTGCAACATTTAACATGGAGGTTTGTGCTCAAAATATGCACAAAAGCCTGTGTTTATGTGTAGTGTTTACTCTCTTTTATGAGCCTCAAATTTACCATCCGCTTTACAAATCCCAAACAAGCTGTCAACAATTTCTGTGCAATGACGATTGGACTTTTTTAATCTCTGAGTCAGAATTACGCTCTGCAGAATGTTGTTAGTCATTTACCGAGCAAGTCACAGCTGATTTTAGCAGTATGAACACACATGCTACTATTTATATCCTTGTATCATTGCTGTGGTATAGCAGGTCAGCGTCTGGCTTCCAGACAGCAGAAAGGTCAGGAGTTTGGAGACTGACCCAGAACATCCAGTCTGCCTGAATTCTGATATGAAGCTGCAGACGCTCTGTTAAAATATCTGTGTGTGTGTGTGTGTGTGTGTGTGTGTGCGTGTGTGTGTATAGAATCGACCAGCAATGGCAGTATCGTATCTACTGTAAGACACTGAAGACACATGAACGTAACCTGCTGCATCATTACCTGGAGAGATCTACACTGCCTGATACCCAGCCCCATACAGGTAAACATACACAGGTGTACCAGGGTTACAGGTTGTCAGGACGACCTGACATACAACGCTTAAGGTGAGTGTACTGCAACACTTCTGTTTCGGATATCTGGGTTCTGCTGCTTCCTGCTGTGTTTTTTATTTTTTATTTTTTATTCAGATTAGTTCTTTATTCCTCCAAACTGTTCTCAGTGTAATCCACGATCACATTTCCCCACATTTCATTTGTTGATGTGTTCATCAGAAACAGAGCAGCCAGAGCAGAAAGACCAACAGGATCATGCAGATCAGGAGCAGAACAAGCTGGTGTTTAGGCTGGATGGAGATCGTTGGATGGTAAGCAAACATGATGAGAACTGACTTACATTACACTGTTTAAGTCTCTAATAAAATGTTTTCATGTGAATTTTCTCGGCAGAACTTCCCCAAAGAGCTGCAGTGGATGACCTACCTGAAAGAGTGGCACGTCACACGGACAAGGATCTGCCGGCTGCCTGAATACTTGGCGGCGTTCACCCAGCTCACCGTGCTGGAGATCCCCAAAAACACTATCGCAGAGCTGCCACCTGAGATCAGTGAGGATAGAAGATGGACTGTTAATCCATAAAGCACAACCTAAAGTTCCTGGCCAAGTTTGATCATGACCTTTAGATAAAGCAGTGGAAGAAATGTTTGTGTGTTACAAGACAGACAGGAAACACCAAATTAAAAGCTCTTCTTCTCTGTCTCCAGGTAAACTCACAGAGCTGAGGGAGTTAAATGTCAGCTACAATCGCCTGCTTAAAGTTCCTCCAGAGCTCGGAAACTGTGAGAAGCTGGAGAGGCTTCAACTGGCAGGAAACCACAGTCTATCTGAGCTTCCATTTGAGGTGAGACCATAGACTGCATATAGACTACATACAGTACAGGCCAAAAGTTTGGACACACCTTCTCATTCAATACATTTTCTTTATTTTCATGACTGTTTACATCGTAGATTCTCACTGAAGGCATAAAAACTATGAATGAACACGTGGAGTTATGTACTTCACAAAAAAAGGTGAAATAATTGAAAACATGTTTCATATTCTAGGTTCTTCAAAATAGCCACCCTTTGCTCTGATTACTGCTTTGCACACTCTTAGCATTCTCTCGATGAGCTTCAAGAAGTAGTCACCTGAAATGGTTTTCCAACAGCCTTAAAGCAGTTCCAAGAGGAGTTTAGCACTTGTTGGCCCCTTTGCCTTCACTCTGCGGTCCAACTCACCCCAAACCATCTCGATTGGGTTCAGGTCCGGTGACTGTGGAGGCCAGGGCATCTGCTGCAGCACTCCATCACTCTCCTTCTTGGTCAAATAGCCCTTACATAGCCTGGAGGTGTGTTTGGGGACATTGTCCTGTTGAAAAATAAATGATCGTCCGTAGTCAATCCATCCGTTCACCTTTTCTGCGTCTCACAAAGACACAGCGTTTGGAACCAAAGATCTGGAATTTGGACTCATCAGACCAAAGCACAGATTTCCACTGGTCTAATGTCCATTCCTTGAGTTTCTTGGCCCAAACAATTCTCTCTGACTCTTAACAGTTGTTGTAGAGATGGGTCTGCTGCTAGAACTCTGTGTGGCATTCATCTGGTCTCTAATCTGAGCTGCTGTTAACTTGCGATTCCTGAGGCTGGTGACTCGGATGAACTTATCCTCAGAGTCAGAGGTGACTCTTGGTCTTCTTTTCCAGGGTCGGTCCTCATGTGTGCCAGTTTCGTTGTAGCACTTGATGGTTTGGGGGACACATTTAAAGTTTTTTCAATTTTACGGACTGACTGACCTTAATTTCTTAAAGTAATGATGGCCACTCGTTTTCTTTAGTTAGCTGATTGGTTCTTGGCATAATATGAATTTTAACAGCTGTCCAGTAGGGCTGTCAGCTGTGTATTAACCTGACTTCTGCACAACACAACTGATGGTCCCATCCCCATTGATAAAGCAAGATATTCCACTAATTAACCCTGATAAGGCACATCTGTAATGTGAAAGCCATTTCAGATGACCACCTCTTGAAGCTCATCGAGAGAATGCTAAGAGTGTGCAAAGCAGTAATCAGAGCAAAGGGTGGCTATTTTGAAGAAACTAGAATATGAAAGATGTTTTCGGTTATTTCACCTTTTTTTGTGAAGTACATAACTCCACATGTGTTCATTCATAGTATTTATGCCTTCAGTGAGAATCTTCAATGTAAACAGTCATGAAAATAAAGAAAATGTATTGAATGAGAAGGTGTGTCCAAACTTTTGTCCTGTACTGTACATACAGTCTATAGGTGAGAAAGGCCAAAGGGGATAATATATTATGTGGACAGAAGTTGTAGTAAAGTCAGAATAGCATGAGGATTAAGTCATACTGTTACAAGATGATAAGGATGTCCTGATATAATATTGATATCGCATATCTGTCTGATATTAGCCAAGAAACGAATATCGGATTATATTGGCCTGCATCTAAAATCTCAGATATCAGCACTGTAATACAAGTAGTCCATTCCAGACTCTGCTTCGGCACCCTGTCTAGCAGCGTCTGGATCTAGCATGCAGAGCCCAGGTAATCACAACGACAGTGTGTACCAAGGTACGAACAAAGTATCAAGGAGTAGGAGTGATGTGACAGTATTTTTTGGAAAAGTCTGAAAAAGACATTGCAGCTGAGTGCAAAACATGTCATGCGCAATTTTGTGCCAATATTGGATTAATATCAGTTTCGGCTAATACTGAAGGCTACAATATCGATATCGTATTGGAAGTTAAAAAGTTGTATTGGGACGCCCCAACAAGATGATGTCACAATGTTGATGATGTCACTCTGTCAGCTGAGCAGCCTGAAGCAGCTGGTTCACCTGGACATTGCGGAGAACAGGTTCATATCAATCCCCATCTGTGCTCTGAGGATGATCAGCCTGCAGCTATTGGACCTGAGCAACAACAAACTGACCGACCTGCCAGAGGACATGGACAGGTAACTTATGACATTATGGTTTCATCACCAATAATGGCAAATGTTTAAAAGCTGTTATGAATGAGTAGTTTTTAATTGCAGAGTATTTGTGTGTATAAACACTGGAACGTTTTGTGTATCTCTGCAGGTTGGTGCAGCTGGCCACCTTGTTTGTCCACAGAAACCGCCTGACTTACCTCCCTCAGAGTCTCACCAACATCTCTACGCTGAAGATGATCGTCATTAGTGCTGATGAGCTCCACTGTGTCCCAACCAAACTGTGCAGTAATCCTGAAATCAAGTACAAAAACACACCTGTATAACACCTCTCACCTAAATCTGTGAATTGGGGACTGGCAAGTTTAAATAATGTAAAAATAAATTACAGAAAGGCAAGTTATGGAAAACATAATGTGTTAAAGATCAAAGACCAGTCTGCTCATTGTAGAGTGAAAAAAGGAAGTGTAGAGGACCCAGAATAAAGCCTTGTGGAACTCCTTGAAAAGATTAGCTTAATCAAAAATACCAACAAATAAGGATGTTGTGTCAAGATTTTTAAATTTTAGTCATTCTTTGAAATGAGTTGCTCATACTCAAACATGAAATGATCAGATATTGTAAAACAGAGAATATAAATCGTAGCTCCTGCATGAGGACTTTGATTGGATGAAGTTTCCATGACGATATGCAGTCTGAGGAATCACTGGAAATTGTGAAGTACAGATACATCTGCTGTCTGCAACCACTTTGCTTGTGACAAATATCCAGCTGATTCCCCTTTTGTTCTGCAGGTTTATTCGACTGTACGACAACCCGTCGAGTGCAGAGAGAAGGAAGAAGAAAGAGGAGGAAAAGAAAGAGAAAAAGAAGAAGAGGTGGAGAGACCCAAAAGAGGAGGAGGAGGTGAAAAAAGACAGTGGAGAGAAAGAGTTCATGGAGGCGTACATCAGCTCACTGCAAGACAGAGGTGAGCCTCCACAGAGCTGGTTTTGTTTCGACCAGCTCACATTATTCTTTGGATTTTAAAGGTCCAGTCTGTACATTAGGGATACTAAGCAACATATGGCGGTAAAGTGCTAGAGTAAACCGGTTCCTCGCCAATCTCTCCTGTAACCACAGTAACAGTGGCCATCGAGGACCAGAAGAGATTTTCGTGATAAAGATGGTGTCATCCACAAAAGAAGCAATTCAGTTGTTAAAGAGATGGGGTGGCAGTGTTTTTAGTTATTTATCCAAACAGATGTAGTTTATGGTTCAATTCTGAGATATCCATTATGAGTTCAAGTAAGTAGTAATACAAATACACCACTGAAATGAGGTAAAATGGGCTTAGTATCTTACGATAACCATTTGAACACAGACACTTATAAAGCTTTTACAGTCAGAACAGGGTCAGAAGAATCAACACAAACTGGTCTGCACACGAAACGGTACTGACATTTTCAAATTCAGCATTTCGATTCCAAGTCTGACTATTCAATCACAGTGAGATAAACTAGTTTACGTGCTGTTTGTCCCTCACCAGATACCGTCCCCTTCTCCACCACAAAGGTCTCCATTTCCTGTGTGCTGTGAGAAAGAGGAGGAAGAGGAGGAGAGAGAGAGTGTGAGTGACGGACAGATCACTCAGAGCTGCACTTTTCAACAACCAAACCATAGTGACACATACTGTATGTTCTTGTTTCTGGTGTAGTATGAGCCCTGACAACTGAGTCCGTTTGCAGTCAGAGAACCCAATCATACATTTAAATGAACCTGTCTCAATTTATGAAAGTTAGTGAGCAAATTCAGCGTGTTTGGTCTGTGAAAGTACTGAGATTCAGCAACTGTGAGAATATAAGGGTGAGTGCGTGGAGAGGACAGACAAAGAGAAAATAATAGAGAAACAGGAAGAAAAGTAAGAGCAGAAAGGAGACCGACAGTCAAGGTTTTCCGCCCGGTCTGCAGCTGTACTCGAGAGTTTGAAGGATTTATGTTTCTACTTTGAATTATGGTGACTAAAATAGTTTTTCAGCTCCTTGTGAAAATATCTCAGTTTGTTTTGGCTTCTAAAATCAATTTTCAGGTTAAATAAACTTTGCAACAATAATTAGGATCTTGATAGTTGACAAAGAAGTGCTTTTCAGCTTTTTTCATAGTTTTAAAAAACAAATGTTGGACATCAGTGCTTTACATGAGCTAAGTTTCAGACTGAGGGTTAATGTGTGTTGAAGGATCCCCAGATGGGACTACAGGGGGCTCTGAATGGTTCATTCAGGAAGTCACATGAGAATTCAGCAAGATCAATATGAGATCTTTTCGAATGGTGACAGCTCAAGACAGTGGACCTTCTTAAAAGGGCAAATTTGCCATGGCAACAGTAAAGAGGCTTTCAAAATGCTGGTCTCTGGAATACTGGGGGGCCCTGAAGAGACAGTGGCTTGTAAAGAGTTAAATATGTTGAGAGTTTGTTGAACTGTAAGTCCTGTAAAGCTGCTAAAAAGTGATCAGAGGGATGATATAAATCCATACTAACAAGAATAATACTGCCTCTTTAAGTAGCAGGGGTAAGGCGATACATTTGGAGGACAGCCAGTAAAGAAAGTCAGTCAACAGAGTTTTTAGACACTCCAAATTGAGGATTTTCCAAACTGGAAAGTTTTGAAGATGCTGTTTAGTCGTTTTCATGTTTTGGGAAACACTAACTCCGATTGGGTGACTGTGTTTGACGTGCATGGAGGATTGGCTGAGATGGCGGCCTACAGGTGGGATTATTTCCGCTACTCACTGTGAAGTTTGAGTGAAGCTTCAGAAGAAGATGTTTCTATTAACATACCGGGGCACCATGGCAAAAACACCGCTCAACAGTTCCTCCTTTGAAAAAATAAAAACTCTCGTTCAGAGAAAAATGCAGAAACTAAAACTCCTGATCAGCAGGTGTTAATAATGTTCAATCAGTTCATCACATCTTGGTTGAATATCAGGTGTTTCCGATCATTCTGACAAAGTCTGGGTTTGTGGTGGTTCAATGTCTTTGTGATCAGCTGGACTTGGGGGTGAAGGTGGTAAATATTGTGACCAAATGAGCGGTGGGAGTTTGTTCATCAGATTAAAATCAGGGATTTATGGTTCAAACTGTTTGTTCTTCTAAATCAGCTCCAAACTAAAAATTGAATTGAATGAGTTTCTGAATAAAGCAATTAATGCAGCACATTTACTGACTTCATTTCCCAGTTTGCCATGAGCCCCCCCCTCAAAATGAACAGATGAAATGTTTGTTTTCTATTTTTATACTGTAGATTTATACTGAAGTGTGTTCCTGTGTGTGACGCTTTGATTGAAGTGGGCCAGACATTTTCATTTTCTTCAGTTTTTGCTTGTCTTTTGATGAATAAAGTGTTTTATAACTTTGACAAATACATTTTCCTGGTTTTTCATTGAAAAGACAAATCTGTGAACAAACAATAAAAAACATGACTCCAGATTTTAAATGTCATACATTTCTTTATTATTATTATCATTATTATCATAGATATTCAAAATTATGTTCTTAGGATAAAAGAAAGCAACTGCAAATACACAACATCTAGACGTCATTCAGCGTCTCTTTGTTTTATATAAAAACAGATATGGACGTGAATGATTCGAGGCACACGTTCAGAGAAATTAAAGTGCAGAAATCAGCAAATGTCCTGCATCACGTACACACATAGAAAGGGGAGGGAGGTGGAAACTAAGCCTGCAGAAATAACACTTTGTAATTATCTATCAAACTAAAAGTCCTCTCAGTAAACTGATGATTCATATTCAGTAACAAGTGCAGACGTTGAAAACTGTCAGGTTTGTTCCCTGTCAGTCCGAACAGGCGCCCATGTCGTCGCTTTAATCAGCTTTACTGCATTTAAAGGTAAGTTCTATTTAAATTCTTATGATATCAGTGCCGACACAAACTCAAGAAAAGCGTAGCATGAAACATGGTAACAGTCTCATGTTCTAATTCTGCTTTGACACACTGAAAAAAATACAGGGGACTAAATATTGAGTTCTTGAATTGATTTGAGTTTGATGACAGCAAAGTGAAGTTCTACTCGACATCCTGACCTGTGTTAAATTTTTAAATCACAGTTTCAACATCTTAAAATGGGATAAAAGTCTTCATAACAGTTTCATGTGACAGTCAGTTTTCAGGATGCTTCTGTTTGATACTCTACAACATTCAAAATTTCACTGGAAAAATCCCTGCCCTGCACTCAAACAGACCCTGCCTGCGCTCCGATGAGCTCTGCTTGTGCTCAAAATGGAACTTGCACTCACACAGATATATTCTGTCCTCAGTCTTCAGCTCTTTTTGTAATCAGACTGCGGCTTTGCACTTGCTAAATATTTAAGCTTTGGCATTGACAAGAAAACTTAAGTGCAAGCAGGGGCTTTTCTGTGTGCACCAGCAGGTTTTTTCAGGGATAATGTCACAGGGTCTGGACACACAAACACACGATATGCTCCAAAGCTGGAGATGTGCTGAATTACTGATTGGCAGAGGGACACCACCATCATCAGCTCTTGAAATTTGAAAGAAATTGCAAAATGAATTCAAGAAAAAAGTCTAAAAGAAGTGAGAGGCTCACAAGAACATTTTCCAATGAAATATGAACACAGACAAAACTTTAGGACCTGTAACAGATACTGTCAGTTTTTTGATTGGACACTTGTTTATGCAACTTTAGGTGCAAGCAGGGGCTCTTTGGTGCACAAGAGGGTTTTGACTATATCGATGATTGACTAAAGGGATCTATAAAAGCGGAGTTGTCTGACTAGTAAATTGGCACAAACAAAAAAGTCAAGAGGAGTTAAGACTCCAAACGTGAACTCAGCCATTTCACTTAAGCCAGAATTCAATAGACACTTTAATAAGCTCCATCAGTTCAAGCAGTAGCAGAGTGATTCAAAGTGATCTTCAGTGCACAAGCAGGGTTTACACTGAGTCACTGATTAAAAACTGGATCTTTTTTTTTTATTGAGAGATGTTTTTTTATTAAGTTATGAATCATCACTTAATTGATAACTGGATCTAATAAACATTCAAATCTTCTTGTTGATAAACAAGAACATTTTGGATAGAACTAAACCAAATGGACAACAGTCTTTAAGAGCTTATTTAGCTCTCTTAGTTTGAGTGCTGTATGATTGGTAGAAACTTCAAATAAAATGTTCTAAAACATGAACGTATCAGAAATTCCTTTGCTCTGATAGTCTGAGCACAAACGGAGCAGTTTGAAGTGTTACCAGGAGCTTTTTGGGGAAATTAGCAGAATCACTGAAGGACCAAGTGTAAGAAATTTGAGATGTAGTTCATGGCATTGAGCAACAACACTGTAGGATCTTCAAAGTGTCTGTAGAAAACATCCTGTGGCTCCAACTTTCTATTTTTGACATCTTTTAGAAACAGCAGCTTGGGAAAAATCAGGCAGTAGCTACGATTTAAGAGCAGACACGAAGCTCCAGGTGAATAAAAAATGATGAAGACTGCTGTTACATGATTGTGCTTCATGACGCTACACACCATCATCTTCCTCAGTATCAGGACTCTCAGGTGTTCTTGTAGCTGTGAGTGCTGGAGCACAGAGGGAAACGCAGAGACTGTAAGATTTCTTTTGAACTTTGGTGTGACTATCAAATTTCACTCTGGCTGTGGTGTTGTGAGGGCAAGGTCAGAGGTTTTGGGGATGGCATAGTTTGACCCCTAAGGAGGAAAGATTAGTAACACACAGTAAAACATGGCACGATCCAGTTCCTATCAATCGCCTGAATCAGAGAATTCAAATCTCTGCGATCCAAAGTTTTGAGGTTTTCAAACGGACTAAAAAACAGCAATAGAACAGCTTTCATTGCACAGACGACTGAAAACACATAAACGAACTACGTCAGTAACTGGGAGCGCTTGATATGTCCCACCTGGATCTGCAGGTTAGGTGGGAGTAGCACTTTCAGGTCCAAAAGCTCAAGAAGAACCATCTGGACTCACTTATTCAAGTATTAAAACTCAACAAAAAGAACTGATGAAGAAGAATCTGAGACCGAGACTGATCAGCTGAGAGGAGCCAGGAGGGTCATGGAGGAAAAAATAATCAGTCTGGCGGATTTGACAGTTAAAGAAAACACTAACCTACTTCTGATTTAGAAACTCTGCAATAATATTCAAAGTCTGTTTTCAATCGGGAGTGTGGGGATGTCGTAGATGGCAGCTGCTTTTATAACTCAAACATAGAAAACACAGTGCCAGTAAAAATGTCCTTGTCACACTTCGACCCTTTCACCAATATAATGTGCTGTACTGTGGTACGTTTACTACACCACAGGTTTTCAGACCATATTATAGTTGGAGAAACAAATGTGCAGTTGACCAGCTGTCAGCCTGGCTGGTTATCGAGGGCTGGTGTTTGGGATTTAGCCGATTATCTGTCAGCGTTTTATTTCACTGATCACAGATCTACTTGATTGATTAAAAAATGAGCGTCTCTGGCTCCACTCTCCTATAGGTCTGTTTTCACACATCAATTGAATTGACTTGATGTTCACTCACAACTACTGTAATCTAAGTGCTGATTAATCTGGTTAATCTATGCAGGACCAGAAAAAAGAGTGTAGTTTTTTTTTGAATGACAGGTCTACAGTCTCAACTTTAACAGACAGATTTTCATTTTTACTGTAAATGCCTGTTGGTCCTATTTATTGGTGTCATGAACTACATGAACCAGGAATTGGCCCTGAATAGTCTGTATCTGTCAATCCAAATGGGTCAAAATCATCCATGGCAGATCAGGTTGACTCCATTCTGGGGTCTCATTTTAGCTTTAGTGTGCTACCTGCAGAGGGGACCATCTCTGCAGAAACCTTTTCAAAACTTTTGTCATTAAAAACAAAGAAAGCCTCAGAGCAAGTGAGGAGATCAGGCACAAGAGGAGGGTGAGGAGGAATCCCACATGAAATTATGTCAAACCTGTAGCAGGAGTTCGTAAACTGATGAGATTTCTACCCTCCATGACACCATCCAGCTCCACAGAGAGAAAAACCTAAACCCACTTCAGACTGTTTGAGTTACTTTCCTAAATATGTCTCAGAGTGTTTTTGCTTTTACACACTTCGGTCATCCTTCTTCCAATCAGGGTCTGCACATGCTCAGTGTGAGTAAGCCGTGCTTGGTCTGTCACAGTAACAGTCATCCAGCAGACATCTGAAGTCGGCTGTGGAGATGATACATACACAGCTTTGCTGCCCCCTGCAGGATGCCCACTCCCATGAATCACCTCTTCTTTGTGACATCTCAAAATGCCAAATGTCCATCGTGGTGAGGGGGTTTCTGAGTCTGGAGTTCAGGGACCTCTGCCTCCTCCCCACAGTCACTGCAGGCCTTATTTGTTTGTTTTCTGACTTCTGCAGATTTACTGGGGGGTGTTTGGGGTGACAGACGCAGAGCGGAAAGGCAAACAGACTCTGGAGTGTTTAGGCAGCAAACAGACTGACAGCTGGGGGAAAAAATCCACTGAAGTTCGGTTTCAGAATCTGTCAGCTGATCGAAAATCTTCAATAGAAAAAGATTCATCAAAACTAAATCAGAGCAGACGTGCTTCAGCCAGTTCTCTTTCTATTCTGCTGTCCAATCAGAAATACCAAAAAATAGTCCTAAAGCAGTGAAATGTATGACTGGAAAAAAAAACAAAAACGTTATCTTTACTTAATAAAAACTGTCTGCTACACGACAACTAGAACGACTGAAACTCCAACGATCAGACAAGTTCTTTCCCACCTTTAAACCAATCATTGGCGGTAAAATATGAACTATTATTGATGATTAGTTTGTACTGATACCAAAAGTCCCTGAAAAAAACACGGTTCTTTTCAGCGATAAGAAACAGGTCTAAAGTGCAGGTTTTCAGGCCCTCTTATGTGTCATTTAATGTTTACTCTCTGACTATGATAGCCTCCATCCTGCCGGCTGCTGAGGTACGTCCCACTGTGGGTTCAAAGCCCTTTGGTTACACTTGCTCAGACACACACACAGGTAACACCAGGTGTGTCTTAAGGAGGCCTGAATTGGGACTGACTGTTATCTCATTCAAACAATATTAATGTGTTAATATCTTATGTGTGTCTCACACCAGCAGGGGGCGTGACAGACGTGGACCAAGTGAAACATTTAGCTGCTAAATTATCAGTGAATTCATCAGAGAGATTAAATATAATCCATCATGTGAAGAAATAAAGCTTGTCAGTGTGATCGCCGTCCGCCTGATTCTTTCATTTCACCAGGGTCTGAAGACATAAAAAAATAAAAGGCCGTGTTTTCTAAAGGGGGGGTGAGACTGGCAGCGCTGTCATTGGCTGAGCTGTCTGTCAGTCACAAGCTGCTGTCCTGCAGAAGAGGCTCAATGTCCTCTGCATCACTGGGGGATGTAGCCAGAGGGCTGCTGTTCTGAGCATGTGCGATGGAAGAGGTGGACTTGCAGGTGGAGGAGTTCTTGGTGTCACCCAGCTGGTGGTGGTCTGGGATAAAGACGGCGACCAGGAGGGCGAACAAGACTGCGCATGCACCAAACAGGAAGGGAGGTCCGGGGACCATCAGCTTCTACACAGAGAGACAGAAGATTATACGATGTGTTGTGACCAAACAAACGATCCAATAATAAATAAAAATATCAAAAATCAACACAATATGAACATCAATACAGACTCTAAGAGTTTATCTGAGTACTTGACAGAAAAAAAAAGAGAAGAGTCCTCTTAAAAACAGTTGTTCAGTTCACTAAATATGCTCCATGTAAGGCTGGGTGATAGAGTCTGGAGCCGGGTTTCTGAAGGTGACTGATTTTGGACCAGTCTAAAGTCAAGTTCTTCTAACATGAACCTGTACAGACGTGTTGTTCCTTTACACAACACTGAAAGAAAAGTAGTTATTGGGGTGGTTTAAAGTTAAAATTGTTGTAATGGAGGGTTTTTTTTTGTCTAACAGCACACAATGACTCGACATTTAGTTGGATAGGTATAAAACACTAATTTTGTGCTGTAGAAGACTCTTTCTTGGTAGCAGATTCAACCTGCAAGTTAAAAACAAAAATGCACTTGGTTTTGTTTATGTTACAGGAAAAGTATTTTTTTCCTTCAATAAGTAATCAATAATTGATCCTTCAAATATCCATTGATTGGTCACAGAAAATACTCTCATCCCCAAAAACAGTGTGTGTAATGTGAAATTATTGTCTCTTTGAAACCGATGACTCTTAAGGTCCTTACACACCAGGCGCGAATTCACAAGGCGAATCATTCGCCTTTTTTTTTAAAACAGCTTAAAGTCAATGCAAGCCTCCACACCGGCGGCGATTTTTCCGCAGGGGGAAAAGCGTCTTTTATTTTTTCGCTCGTGTCGAATTTTTCGGAGATTCGCAGGCGAATATCTGGACCTGCTAAACCTCTGGCCAATCAAAAGTCATGTTGTTGATGACGTCACAGACCCATGCGGCTGCAGTTACTACTGCACTACTCACCCATCTCCTTCCTCAAAGTCAATATGGGATGTACCCAAACACTCCTTTGTTTATTCTTCTGTCTTCTTTTTTTTGCCAAAAGCATCACATCGAGCTCATCATCATTTGATGTTGTTGACTCCATTTCTTTGTTCTCCTCTCCTCCGTGGTGCAAAAGAACTTGCGCCAAAGACAATATATATTTATTAATTCGCTTTGCAAAATTTATACGCATATTCACTTTGCGCCCGGTGTGTATAGGCGAAAGCGATTTTTCGGACCAGCGAATATTTTCGCATTTTCGTCTCGCTTTTTTGCTTCGCTCCGCAAATTCGCTGGTGTGTAAGGACCTTTACAGGTTCAGACACCTGATCCAACACAAGAGAGACATGTCTGAAAGTGTGTGTGTGTGTGTGTATTTACACCTCTGTGTTTGGTGTGGTTCCTTCAGACACTGGGTCCAGCTCCACGTGAAAGACAAAGAAGATGAAGCCGTAAAGAGCCGGACCCAAACCGTTACACAGACCTCTGATACCTGTGATCATCCCCTGGGCCACACCTGAAGACAAAAAAGCCTTAATGAAGCAGCCCTGTCAGAAAGGCTGTTAAAACAGATGTACAGACAGACTTTAAGAGGGACAGGTGGACAGACCTTGCTGGTCAGGTGCTGCACTGTGTGAGACCAGAGCAGAGATTGCTGGGAATGTGATGGAGGACATGGCTGCTACTGTTCCTGCTGCCCACATCATCCTGAAACAAACAGAGACTGAGCTTTAGGGAGCGGGACAGAAAAACAAACCAAGACATGAACAAAACTGAGGATGTACACACCATGGCTCAGAGCCGAAGCTGTACCAGGCCAGCTGGAAGAGCTGAAAGCTCAGACCCATGAGAACTGTGTTCTTGTTACCGATGGTCCTCATTAAAACACTGAGGAACAGAGTCTAACAGAGAGAAAGAGAGAGAGAGATAAAGCGAGGTTAGAGAACAGTCTCAGTATCCACTATGTAAATCCATCATTTCTCCTCAGATGACTTCTCTCGCTCATAACCTTTAGGCATCTTTGTTTCTTGGCAGTTAATTCCTTTTTTTTTTACTTTGTGTTTTATTTTGTCATCTTTTTTTTTTCCATTTGAGCTCTTCTTGTTTTTCTCAGCTCTGGAAAAATCTGTCACTAGATTGTCTTTCAGGCTTCCATCGGATTTTCTAGGAGGCTCTTGATTCACTCTCCGTAACTTCACGTTTGGCTAGTTCCTGTAGAACGCTATATGCAAAGCTTTCCTGCATGATCATGTCAGCATGTTGTTTGAGTACCTGAGCGACTATAGAGAGGATTCCCACCATGGCGATGAAGCCGGCGATGGCTGCAGGCGAGAACTCAATAACCTGAAACACAGAGGGAGGAAAACAAAATAAAAAATAAAAACACATCAGGGCTGCTCTGTGTTCACACACAAAAACACAAGTTTTCACCAAAGGCAGAAACTCCTGGAAACAAGAACGGTAGTAAACACAGTTAGAAGAGTAGGACATAAGACGGGGTCCATTTTTGGAGGGTTTCCACAGAAAAGGTTGACATAGAGTTCCTGCACAGAGGCTTTCATGGTGTTCAGCAATGTGCTGTTCATATGCAGATGTGTAGCCCTGACTAGTACTATTTGTTCTCGCCATCCCGCCAGCTACTTGTAGTGTAGGTGAGCTCAGCTGAGAGGAGTATAGATAAAGATATAAAACTATAGATGGATCCACTGTCAGACTTTAAAGTGTGTCGTTAGTGATGTTAATGAGGAAGGACATCTACAGGAGATTGGTTCTCTACCATGACTTAAGATGAGAACACAGCTCACACCCCTAACTGTATCTGTGTGTGTGTGTGTGTGTGTGTGTGTTACCTGTCTCAGGTAGAGGAAGAAGCTGGAGTACTGTCCAGCCTCGGGCAGGTAGGACAGGAACACTGTGACACAGATCAGCAGCACTGTGCTGTCTTTCCCCACACGACGCAGAGACTGAACACAAAGAAACCAATCAGGGATAAAAAGGCTTTTATCAATATGACGTCAATCAATTGGCTGATCAGCTGACACCTACTGGACACCTCACTACCCTTTAACTTCTCTAGAGCTCTGCTCTCTGGTCCACAAACCAAAGAGTGGAGGCTGTAAAAACAAGGGCTGTATTTGTTTAAACAGTCAAAGCTGATTCAGTGCTATTGCATGTGATCTGCAGTGTAAATGATGTCAAATCTTCAAAAAAGGATTATAACAGAGAGAGAATCATAAAAACTGTTCGAAAAGATGGCTCTATCAAATACGTCCAAACACTGAAATGGTTTTCCTTTTGGGGTTTGTCTTCCTTTGATCTGCTATGTGACGAGGTCAGCTCTAAACAAATAGCTGCTGACCTCTGACCCCTTTCTGTCATGTTCTGCAGCTCAAATCTTGTCAACTCACAGCGAAGGGGTCGGCCTGCTCCCAGGAGATGGGAAAGCCCCAGGATGTCAGCCGCATCTTGTCTGGCAGCGACTCTGGGACGACAAAGAACACGAAGGCGATGTCTACCACTGCGACCACCGTGGCAACAAGGACCACCAGGCTGTCTCCATACTTTGCAGACAGAAAGTCCCCGATGGCCGGGCTTGTCACCAGACTAGCTGCGAAGGTTGCAGAGACCTGAAAAAACAGGCGACAGTCAATAGATATGGAAGAGCGAATGGTTTTTCTTGATTTAGGTGATACAATGTCCAGACAGATGAAGGTAAAATACTCTCAGTATTGGAGACACAACTGGTGTCAACAGAAATTAAAGTCTTTTCTTCACATCTTAGAACAGCTTTAAAAACACTTCGTGCTGAGGAACCTCCGCCTCCTGGTGAGCTCTCATCTGGATCCTCTGCAGTCTGCGTACCAGCCAAACATCGAAGTGGACGACGCAGTCATCTACCTGCTGCAGAGGTCCATGGCTCACTTGGAGAACACTGGCAGCACTGTGAGGGTCATGTTTTTTGACTTCTCCAGTGCTTTTAACACCATCCAGCCTTCACTGCTCAGGGGGAAGCTCGAGAGGGTGGGAGTGGACTGTCACCTAGCCACATGGACTGTGGACTACCTCACCGACAGACCACAGTTTGTGAGGCTTCAGAACTGACAATCCCTCTCACCCACTGCACCAGACTGTGGGGGCCTTAAGCAGCTCCTTCAGCAGCAGACTGAGACTCCCACCTTGCAAGACGGAGCGCTACCGCAGGTCAATCCTCCCTTCTGCAATAAGACTTTACAACGAACTGTAATAATAACTGGACTCACACCACCACTTTTTTCTGGCATTTAGATTGTGTATATTGTAGATAGTTTTACTTTCTTCTCCCTTTTCCTTTCCTAATTTTTTTCTTAATTAGAACATTTATTTAAGTTCTTAATATACGATCTTTATTTTTATAACTGCATTTTTGCACTATTTGTCTGTGATGCTGCTGTGATCCCCATGGGGGGTCAATAAAGGAATATTTTATTCTATTCTTCTTAGGCTAAGACCATTTCTGCCTTTGACTGTGAGGCTGTGAAACCAGCAGGTAAGGAGACTTTCAATAAAAGTCTTTTTAAAGCAACAGAGGGCCATCAGAGAAAATAAAGCGACTGCTAGATTTCAGAGTCCACCAGCCACAGAGGCACGTGGACAAACAAGCTCATTTCCAACTCTGATATACTTGACAAACAGTCTTATTCATATATGAATAACTTTCAGTTGTCGTTATTACCATGACTGTCTGCTGTTGATTATAGAGTTAATTCAAATGTGTTCATTACCACCATGAGTCAATCCTTCAGTGCTGCTCATTTAGACATTTTCCATGTAGAAATAAACCAGATTATGAACATCAGAAGGGAGCATGGACTCTTTTGGGACCAGTAATTAAACATCCCGTGAATGAAGGTGTAAAAAAAGCAGCAGGTTGCAGTGCTGCAGTGCATCCTGGTCCTTCTGAGAGAGAAATCATGCTGGAGAGATTTCCTTTTCGCAGAAAACCCGTATGATCTCTCTCTTTACTGCTACGTTAAACAAATACAAATGCTTGTCTAGCCTAGGGTTAACATATGTCCTCTTTTACCTGGACATGTTCTCTTTTTTGTAGGCTGTCTGGCCTGTGCGGGCGAATTTATAAAATCCATCAAATGTCCGGGGTTTTGTATGGAAGTTTTGAGTTTGTGTAGCATGGACTAACTGAGTTAGAAGCGTATAAACAACACTCAACCCTACCCGAAAAAACCCTCCAAATTTTGCACGTCACTCCACCCCACATGGTGTTGTCCCCTTTTGGGTGATTCAGAATATGGTCACCCTCGTCTAGCCCAGCAGACACAGATCCTTGTCATTTAAATAACCAGTGTAAATTAGTATATCTGTTGTTATTCTTTTTTAGTTTACTTTCTTCCCTTGTGTTTTTTTCTGCAGCTCTTAATAAATAGGATGTTTCTGATTTGATCATCATATTTGAGTCTCTGAACAGCTGATTTGTGCACGCTCAGAGACTGCTCACTGCTGCTGTGTGTGTCTGTGGGTGTTTAATGATGCTAACAAAGTGTATTACTGTATTAACTCAAAGCAGCTCTGCCTCTTTGATTTTTTTTATTCATAGAACAATGTGAAGCTGTTGGTGGTCACATGCTGTGGTCACATGACCCGTGTGCCTGTTTGAAACCACAAAGATTAACAAACCATAGCAGGTTACATTTTAGGTGGCGATTAAACGGCATGTGTCAGTCAGTAGGAGTCAGAAACACAGAGATGCCTTTGTATCAAAAAACAAACTCTAACAGAGCCAGGAAAAGCCCAGAACGCACTGCAGCAGCTCTGATTTAATTAATCTGTTGACATGATCAATGTCTTTAAAAGCAAATATAAAGCACTCAGACAACTCAAAGAGTCCATCTGTAACAGTCCTTCCTGTCCTGCCTGTGACCCTGGTCCACTGTAGACCTCCATAATGACAGGAAACACAGTGAAAGAGCTCTGAGAGCAGAGAGCAGGACCTCCATTATGAACACACACAATCAGCCTTTACTGTAAGTCCGTGCTCTGGAAGTCCTGCACGATCAGGACAGCCTTTATCACATTACAACACCAGACTGGTTTAGTTTTTGTTGCTCTGTGAAAGCTGAAGTCTCTTTTTTCTATTTCTGAATGAGCAGCATAGTTACCAGTCCGTAGGCTGTGCTCCTCTCGTGCTCCTCTGTTATGTCGGCGACGTAGGCGAAGATCACCGAGAAGGTCACAGCGAAAATCCCTGAGACTGAGATCAGAGCGAAATACCACCTGCACACACAGACAGACAGAAACACCAGCTCAAAAATACATCCTATTTAGGCTGGAGAATGAGACGTTTTAGAGAGACTTACATGGTTTACAAATAACCAAAGTGCATCAAAAATAAGTAAAAAAAAGGTCCTCCAATTCGAACAAAACGATCTTAGTATTTATCACAGTTGCTGTAACAAACAGATTCAAACATTTTCATCTTGGTTTCTTCTGAAGCAGGTTAGTTTGACCTCTGGATGAATTTACATTTAGATGTTGTTGTTCTTTCTCCTGTACTCCTGCTGCCTGCGCTCTCATGACCTCTGCGTGTCCTTAAACTTGACTGTTGGTATAGTCAGGATACCCAACAGAGTATCAGCATCAGTCAGCGTTGGATCTGCTGACAGATTATTTAGTGATCACCAGATGCAGAGGCAGATAGAAATCCGTTGCATGGCCTTAGCATACTGTAAGGTTTGACTCTCATTTTTTACTGTTTTTGGGGTGTTTTTATAGCTGCTTATATCGGGACAAAATGATCTGTTTCATGCCTTTAGAATATAAAGAATAGAATATTTCAGACCTTTGCTTTTATTCTTGAACGCTCTCTTTTTAAAGCAGTAGCTTGTACTTTGTGCCCTCTGCATTAGAACCATGTGAATACTGAAATTCAATAGGACTAAGAGAGAGCAGCAGGAGAGGAGGGGGGCTGTTTCAGCTCTGCAGCATTCATGCTGATGCTCGCCCGCTCACATGAACAACATGTGACGGTTTAAACTCCAAAAAGCTGCAGCAGAGCCTGTTCCAACTCCACCAACTCTGAGTGGTCATCTAACAGCCTTCAAAAGCATGTGACTAGCAGCAGCAGCAGCAGCAGCAGCAGAGACATGGGAAAACACAGCGTACAGGCCAAAAACTAGAAAAGAGCAGCGTGTTAAAACTAAATATTTTAGGCAGCATTTCAGGGAAATGGTTCTGGAGGTTTGTTGAACCTGTGCTGAGGAGAAGTGGTCTAATATTAGTCCTAAAGAAATCTAGATTATAAAAGGGGGTGATGGGAAAGCCTCCACAGAAATTTACTCTAAAGTTCATCCTTTTTGTTCTACGTTTACAGGGAAATAACAACATCAATCTGATTTCAACTTGGAGACATACAAGTGATGCATCTGTCTAAACCTACTCATATCAAGAAGTCTTCACTAACTTCATCCTTCAATTCTGTCAGTTAAACTGAGACAGCTCACACATTTAACCAGAACAGGCACCTGGTCAGATTTATCATCTAGTTTTGGGGCTTTTTTGCAAGTGAAGTTTGACTTTCAAACTTTTGCCTTTTTTGTTTAATAAAGATAAGGATTGTTAAATCAAGTTCCAATCTAGTCCACAGTACACAGCAGACGAACCACTCAGACAGAGACATGAGCAGTGTTGGGTTTTCATGAAAACCTGTTCTGATGGTATGAATCTTTTTACAATCGTTGTGGGCAGGGCTGTCACGGTAAGAACATTTGGTGATTAAGGGTGGATAAATATTTTGACACAGATCTGTTTGTCTATAAATAGTTAATAATCAGCTTTACTTAGTTCATATTGACTATCAACATAGGCAATTGTTTGGAAATCATTATCAAAAGCTTTGACATCTGCTTCAGTTCTCTCCGACATGATCAGTTTTGCCTCATCAGTTCTGCTTCTCTGCAGTAATGCAGCTTCGCTGAGATGGCGAGTAAGTGCCGACCATGAAGGACTCGGCTCTAAAAATCGTCCTCACAGAGCCGTCAGGGAGCAGACAAGGTTGGTTCTTGCAGAGCTAAATGATCTGAATCACGAAAAAAAAGAGCCTGAGTGCCCTTCACCAGCAGCACTTACACCAAGGCTACTTCCCTGAGAAAAACAAGAGATCCTTTCCCTCAAAGATCCTGGACAACTAGAGTGAGACCATGAAGCCTCACAATCCAGGCTCAGAAGTCTCAAGAGAATAGAGGTGTGTTTTTTTTTTTGGATATATCAACTGTCCTTCACAGACACACACAGTGTTCGACTCACCATGGGCTGATCTTCATGAAGGGGATGGGGGCGCAGGTGAAGAAGACTGTCATGAGGAGGAAGGACTTCCTACCCCAGATGTCTGACAGAGCACCAATCAGAGGAGCGGACAAAAACGACAGGAAGCCCTGGACGGGAACACAGACCAAGGTTTTGAGTGTTTGAGATCACAGTCCAGTGTCATCATAACTGTTGTATTCAGAAGTTTTTATTAAGGACATGTGAACCTGTTATTTTGGTATAGAGATTAAATTGCACGTGGCCCTCAGCTTTTATTATTTGAGAAGGCTACCAAGAAAAGCTCTAAGATGAGGTGTCAGTTAGCTGAGGAATCCAAAACATCAGGGGATCATCAGTTTGTGTTTACATCTAGCGCCAGTAAAATCCTCTACTCGCTTAACTGGCTAAAATGTTGCGTATTTACTCGCTTGATTCATGAGACTAACTCACTCAATTTGTGTGTTTGTATGGGGTCCAAACACACGTGACAGTGGGAGAGGAGAGAAAGAGAGGAGGGGCGCCTACATGTCAGGTCAGACTGTGTACATCAATGATAGCAGAGGTTTATCACACTGTGAGGATCTGTTGTGTTTAAATAACTTTGCAGATAATCAGACCTCCTCACTCTCTTCTCTCCAGCTGAGGTCTTTTTTATCCTCCAGCTAGGTAGTTTCATAGCGTCACCATCGGTTAATCCTCCATTTTCCTCATGAGTGAATCTAAGTCGGTCTGTTTTTGACATACATCACCGGGGTATCTCCATGCTGATTGGTTATTGCAGCGAACATTCGCTTGAGTTGAGATATTTTCATAGGCGTTTGAAGAAAGTAGTGCATTGGACGCAACACGAATTCGCATTATTTACGAGAATGGTCTGCTCAATTCACGCTACCAGACGCGCATCTAGTCATGTCTTTCTTCGACTTTACATGTATTTCACTTGAGCTACAGATTTTTTAGAATTTATTTTACACTCCTCAAACTGGTCTCCTTTATCCCAAAACATTCACAGTGTTGTTTAGAGAAGATGTGACTCCTTTCAATTTAATATTAGCTTGAAATGATTTGGAAACTATTCAATTCTGTGTATGCAGTTATGGTGCTGTGATGGAAATCTTACCTTCACGCCCTGAACCAGGCCGTTCATCAGGAAAGTGTGCTGAGGAAACGTCTTATGGAGGACCTGAAAGAACAACACAGGGTCATCACGCCTTATACATGAACAGGTTTAACGCAGTCTGCTATAACACACTCAAAATCAATTCACCATCTGTGGCTTCTTACACAAACTCACACATGCTTAGTGTTTGCACACACTTGACAAGCAGAAACATCAGGCATCATAATAAGACTGTTGTGTGACAAAATCAGGATGTACAACAAAGAAAGGCATCGCTAATCACGTCCTTTACACGCTCACCTCACATTATGGGAGTCTTTTGTTCAGCTGATTCTGACTGCTGACTCAGCAGTCAGAGCCTCAGAGATCAGCTGCTAGAGGGCGAGCAGACTAAATTCTCACTTTGGTCATGAACACGACATCTTTCAGTCAATGAAACCCTGAAAACAAACTCTGACGTTGTTGAAGAGCTTGCCGGTTTGCTTGATTTCTTGTCATGAATTTGTCAAATAGATCTCAGTGAAATCACAGGCTCAGTGCAGAAACGGTTGTTGGAGATGTGGAGTGTAGCTTAGCCGGAGGCTGGGAGCAGGAGGGGTCAAAGTTCACCATGCAGGAAAAAGGCAGACAAAGCAGCATTCACAACAATCAGCAATAAAAAGTGACTCCAGCCTGCAAAGCCCTGAGCGAGCTCAGTGTGAAAGTATGACAACATTATGGTTATGGTTTAGTGCCTCTTTTGTACCATTAAGGTATTTCAATTGTGTGTTGTGTGACATCATTACAAAAATAATAAGCACCAGTTTTTGCTTCAGGTGTGATAAAGGACTGCAGGACTTGCTTTAGGTCTGGTTTCGTGTCACTCAGCTATTAAACATATCCAGGGATTGTCATCATATATCCTGTGTTTGTAAAGCAGATGTAGTGACCCACCTCAATCGAACAGAATTGATAGTTGAGTTTATACTCATGGTTGAGTGTTTCTCCTGTGGATTTCAAATAAGCTCTGGTTTCTCATGGTGTTCAGCTGCCCTACATGAGATTTGCTGACTGGGTTTACTGTGCATGGTCACCTAATCTCAGAGAACAGCTGATAGATCGGTTTCATTCTAAAACTTCTCAGGTCAGACTCTTACGGCCGGATTTCTGTTCTACTTGTAAAAGTGCTGACACATGTGGATTATTCGTCAGTCATTGATTCGATCACACTGTGACAAAACATCTTGTACTGAAAACAACCCCGAACACGAGCCATTCAAATATTTGCCAGGCCACATTCCTGATGATTGACGTTGTTACATAACGAGGTAATTTTACGTGACACTTTAGTGATTCTCTTTCATGAGTTCTCTGAACCTTACAAACCTGATAAATTTACCTTTAAGATCCCTCACTGGACTGGACCACCTGTAGAAGAACTGTGGTCTGTTTTTAAAACTCCTGTGAGGACATTTTTTACTTTCATGAAATAGACTGATGTCCTTTTACGATAGCCAAAAGCAAAATAGACGATCAGCGACAAGACTGACAATTTTATATACGTTAATTTTCAATGTCTGAAACTGATTCAGGAGGAATTACACTACAGGCCAAAATTTTGAAAGCAAGATCAGATTTGTTAAAAAAAAAAGGATCATAGTTGCATATATAATTTGCAACACAATAAACATGACTACTGTGTAAAGAGTAACGTATCAGAAGAAATTTGGACTATAATTATTAGGTATTTCAGTTATTGTTGCTTAGACTTTGCTTTCTTTGAAGTAACCTCTTCTGGCTTTAACAACAGCTTGGCATATATCAGGCATTCCTTCCACAAGTTTTCTAAGGTATGTTCCAGGGATTGAATTCCAAGCTTTCTTAAGTTCATTAAAAAGACACTGCTGATTCGTGGGACGCGTTTTTCTGACCCACTGATCCAATTCATTCCGCACAAGCTCAATTGGAGAAAGGTCTGGAGACTGAGGGGGCCAAACCATCTTTTGAAGAGCACCTTCCTCTCCTTTTTGGTCTAGGTAACCCTGACAGAGCTTGGCAGAGTGCTTAGGGTCATTGTCTTGCTGCAAAACAAACTTATGAGCCACAAGTCTGAGTCCAGATGGAACAGCATGGTGCTGGAGGATGGAGTGGTACTGTTCCTTCTTCATGATACCCTTTACTTCAAACAAATCTCCTACTCCATCACCTGCAAAACATCCCCATACCATGGAACTACCACCTCCATGCTGAATTGTGGGTGTAACACATGGTGCTTTCAGATGTTCCCAGTTTGTCTGTGGACATAGACTCTGCGTTTTGAACCAAACAGTGCAAACTTGTTTCTAGTCATCATAAGTCCAATTTTTGTGAGCTTTTGCCCACTCATATCTCTTTTTCTTGTTCTGTGAACGAAGTAGTGTTTTTTTGCAGATACACAAGCCTTCAGACCAGCCTTTCTCAAACATCATTTCGCGGTTGTCAGAGATATGGGTTTCGACCTTGTCATGTTGATTTCCTCACTTTAGGCCTGTCACGATAACAAATTTTGCTGGACGATAATTGTGCTACAAATTATCGCCGATAAACGATATTATTGACACCATTTTTTAAATTATAGATAATGATATTATATGGCATAATAATGCGAGTACACCATGTCAAAAGTGATAAACTTTAATTTCCACACGAGAACAACACTGGTTGTTTTCGTTGACTAAAATATTTCCCTTTTCTCCCACGACGAAGACGTAACGTTGACGAGCTAAACATAAGTCGGAGATGACTAAAATGTGACGAGACGAAAGTGCGTTTACGTTGATGGGACGAGACGAAAATGACGAACAGAGTTGCAAAACTCAGTCAGTTAAACGCTAAACATATAGGAGCAGCTTCAGTCCGCTCTGACAGCTCTCATCAGCCTGCTGTGCTCCTCCAACACACAGACACACACGCACGCGCGCGCACACACACACGTGGAGTTTTGTGGTTGACGAAAACAAAACTGGTTTAAAGCCGGAATATTCCCACACTTGGGCTGTTGCGTTCGGTTTAGACACCAAAGCTGTCGTGTTCATTCTGTTAGCTTGCTTTTCACTCACGATGCTCACTTGCAGCACTGTATCCAAAAGTCTGTGTCTGTGTGCCTGTGCGCGCCAGCCCCCTCGTGACAAAGACACTGAATGACTGACAGGAGGGTTCACTAACTCCGTTCATTCCGCTATAGAGCCAACGCCCCCAGGTGCCGAGAACAATGCGCAGAGTGAGACCTCTTCTCTCATCCAGCGTGTTTGGTAGCGAGAGAGGAGGAAAACAAACGCACGTCAATTATCAAGGCTGGCAAAATGACCGACCTCGTTTATATTTATCGAGCGATAAGGCGATTTATTGATTATCGCGACAGGCCTACCTCACTTATTTGTGGTGCTGTCTTTTGCCGATCTCTCTTACTGGTGACAATGCTATGTTTATTCTCTGCTTTTGTAGTAACTCTTTCGTCCAGATCTTTTTCTATCATCATAACTTCCAGGTTCCTCTCGTCTCTTCAGAGTGTAGTGGACTCCTTTGTTAAACACCTTTAGGCATTTTGCAATTTCTCTTTCTGCGTATCCTTCTTTCCTCAATGTACAAATCTGCACTTTTGTTTCTTTACTCAGTTGCTTCTTTCTAGCCATTTTTGCGGTAGTTTGAACGTAGTTGAGATTTATTAGGATTTTTGTATGCAGACTCTCAAAGCCAAAAAGTTCAAGTGAATAATCCAACTGTGACTTGTTTTTTGCTTTTGTACTGAAGTTGTGACTTTTGCAAATGTTTTCAACCCTAAAACTAAGCCCTTATTATCTTTTGCTGACATACAGTATATTTGATAATGGTCTGTTAACATCAATGTATATCTAAAGGTAAATGGAGTAAAATGGTGCATTTCCATGAAAGCAACATCTGATCATGGAGTAAATACATCCCAAAATACATCAAACTCATGCTGGATTTAAAAAAAAAGCATTGTTAACAAAAACTTGAAGTTACTCCCAACTGTTCGGCCTGTAATGGCCTTGCTTCCAAACTTTTGGCCTGTAGTGTATGTCCATAGAGCAGCTGGACAAACAGCCCTGATTTTACATTTCTACATGAGATATTAACAATTAACACCACATTTGACCGTCAAAACTCAGCAGGATGGGATTTTTTGTTTAACATCAATACTAGAGAACAAGACACACTAAGTCTGCTATGTCCACAGGGGGAGCTAAAGCTGATCCAAACTGAAAGTTCCTCACAGTAGCTAAAACAATTTTCCCACAATAAAACACAGAGGCTAAGTTGTCTACATGGGATAATGAAAGAAAGCTTTCAGATTCATCTGCTCACTGGGTCCTGACTGAGACATTCACGCCCACCAGGTGAGAAGTGTGTGCAGACAATCCCTTTGGTTGGTAAAATGCACCACTTGACCATAAAATACTCGTTATTTAAAGCCCCTTTGGCGCCCCCTGTGGTCAAAGTGATAACTGATTTTGTCTTGGGCCTGTACAACGCTATTTACAGACAGAAAGCTTCCTCCTGTTGTCTATATTATTTTTCTGAATGTATCACCTACCATGTATGTTAGCTGTAGATAAAAGTAACTAAGGCTGTTTCTTTCAGTGTTACCTAGCCTGTCATCCAAGACAGGACAGACAGGAGCATTTTCTAGTGCTGCTGCATCTCTGCTGTCTGCATGTTAGAGCTACGCAGGTGCAGGCTGACGAATGTAAAGAAGCACTGACACACACAGAGGGATGCAAACAAGACTTTATAGGATTCCTGTTTAGACTTGAATTAAAAGCTGATCAAAAACAGTGATCTGGCTTCAGAGTTTGCTTTTGCTCACTCTTTTACTTTGTATTCAGCACGTCACTATTTATGAAAATGCATTGTTACAAATGTGGGTGTAATACAAAAACCTTATGTATTATTGTGGACCAATACAAGATAGGGAAAGTCTACCTGCCAGCTCAGTCAGTGAGTCTTCAGAGTTCATTTCAGACCTTGTCTCCTCACCTGTCACAGTGTGCTAGTTTTCGAGCACAATCTGGGACAGGTAACATGACTGGCAATTTCACACAAAGAGAGGGCAAACACCTGATACATCTTCTGTTTATCTTTAACTTCCCCGAAATGCTGCTGCACACAACAAGGGCTGTGTCACGGGTCAATTTCATGTGATAGATTAAAATTTCTCAGCACACAACAAAAAACAATAATACAACATAATCAGATTATATTCCCATATTTTATGATAGAAAATGCAGCACAGAGGGCTGTTGCTTTGAATTTGAAGTGCTGGTATTGTTTTCCATAGTCTTGTTTGCTTGTTATCATCTGTTCAGTTCAAGGACACATTCACATTTTTCCTTGTCGGTCTTCAACTAACGCTTCCTGAAACCAAATATAACAGACTTTGATTTTAGAGAAAACTTACTTTGACTGATTGTGATTGCTAAAGCCACGTGACAACTTAAGTCAGATTAATCACAAACTTGAAATGTTAAAATACCATGTGAGCGCTGAATAAACAAACCTTTGAAATGTATCCTCCAGTAACAGAATGAACTAAAGAATGCAGAGATTGTTTTGAGGAGAGGTTAAATCTGCAGGTAAACCGTGACCTTGTCTTTATTTTATGGAGTGCTATGATGTTGTGTGTTGATGCTGGTAATCAGGTGTTTTCACTCACTGTCAGCATGGGTGTGGTAAGCAGTCCCCAGGCGAAGAACTCCAGAAAGATCACCACCACTGCATGAGTCACTCTGGCCCGGCCGCGGCCGTGCTGCGGGGAGAACAGAAGCATTAACTATTCATCTGTGGGAAATAAAAACCTGACATCCTGTTTAAACTCATCTCCTCATTTCCTACTGGCAGTTTCGTCGTCATGTTGACTGGGAGCTTGCTCAGGGTCACTGCTAGTTTTGAAGTCCATTTTAAAGCTTTTTCAACCTTTTCAAGACCCCAAATATAAGCCCCCCAAAATATTTGAACAATTTCTTTGATAGAGGCTGGGTCCCTGAGATTTCTCAACATGTCACCCCTTGATTCCATTTTTGTCAAACTGTGCATTAGCCATCAACAGTCTGTGGCTGTTCTCTCTGTGTTTCTCCAGTGAGAGCCAAACAAACTTCAGGTTCATGTTTGATCCACTAACAGGAGAGTCACTCTCAGATTCAGCTGCTTTGACCCCCACCAGGCTTTGATAATGATAATAAAGATTTAAGAAACTTTTCTTCAGCCTGGGTATGTGCCAGTCAGTAGAACTTGCTGTCTATAGGTGAATCATTATTAAAACCATCCATCCAATACACAGGTGCAGCTCAGAAAGTTAGAATGTCCTAAAAAGTTCACCATTTCCCACAATTTAATTCAAAAAGTGAAACTTCCATTTATTCTAGATTCATCAAAAGCAAAGTAAAATATTTCAAGATTTTTTTTGTTTGAATCTTGATAGTTACAGCTCACAAAAACCTCAGAATATTACAAAACACCAATCCAAAAACCTGATTTATGAGACAGATCCTCTATGGGGTTCAAGTCAGGTCAGTTGGCTGGCCAATCAAGCACAGTAATACCAAATTTGGTAACCAGTTACTGGTAGTTTTGGAGCTGTGGGCAGGTGACAAAGGAAATCTGTATTTCCAGAAAGCTTCTCAGCAGACGAAGCATGACGGGTCTCTAAAATCTCTTTTTCAGGACTGTCTAGATCTTTTTTTGAGTGCACCTGCACACCTCAACCCTCTTGGCAAAACCCTCAATTTAAGCAGTGGAATCAATGGACAGGACCTGGAACCCTTGGGCAGCTTCGACAGCAGAAGGACTGGAAACCTTGCATACTCCAGAATCACTACAGATCTCCCCAGTTTAAGATAAAATGGCCCGTGCCAAACTTTGTGCCAACTTCCATCAGACTCATTAACTGCTCATCCTGGGACGAGACCTGTCAACAGCTGACCTTCCTCTTAAACTGAAGACAAAAGCACATTTCAGTGGGACCATGACCTGCTTATTTGAGCTGAAGGTTACTCCAGGATTAGAAAAGTTCTGATTTCCTGGGCTGAAAAACTCACTGCCATAAAAGCAAGAGAAGCAGCACTGATCCGAGGACCTGACCTGTAATAGCCTAAACATTGAAGTCCTGTCCTTTCCCCAGTGAATGTTAATTCACCTGCTGAGCCCAAGATGCCAAATCTCCTCAAGAGCAAAAGTGTTGAAAGGTACTCAGTAAAGCTAAGACTGGATAATAATATCATAATCATATTGGGAATGCACATTATTGGATTTTTGCAGATCTCTGGCATGCTGATGTTTTCAAACTCACTTTGGCTGATTCTGATTTATAGCCCTTCCCATAATAAAGTACACAAAGTTTCTTCTGCTCCCCTGAGTATGACGTCTATTTGTTGAACCAACAGACATAAAACAAGACAAACACTTGATCCCATAATCGCTCCAAACCATAAATGATGTGCCTCCGTCTTTAAATGTTGACTGTACTGAAAACCTATGTGTTGTGTCTGTTTTTGGTGGGATGATAGAACAGTTTTCATGTGTCCAACAGTCAGGTAGGCCTGTGCCATAGATCCCTCTCTCTTTAGCATAAAGTGCATGTATTTGTCATTTTTATTTTGGAGTTAACTCTTGCAAGCAAAAAAAAAAATCCTCATCTCTGGCTTGTATCAGTTCCCTGCAGTTGAGGCTATAAATTCACTATGTTTAATGATGAGGTTTTCATTTAACAATTGATCAAAGTGTAAACTGGACAGACTAACAAAGGATTTTCAGCTGAGTGTTCATGAAACCAACACGGCTTCCTTACCATGAAGAGTGAAAAAGACCTGTTGAAGATAGACACAAGCAGCTTGACCACCATCACTCCTTTACGTGACTTAACGGCAGAGAAAGTCTGATCTTGTTGTTTCCACTGGAACATCTAAACTGCAGTGTAACCTTTAAAGTTACGACAATAGACCTGACGCTCTAAATCTGTCTCAAACTCCAGCACATTGACTAGTGTTCAGCACACAGTGTTGTAGCTTCAAAGGTAAAGCAGGATGTGGTCACACAGGATTTCACGACAGCAGAGAGAGACAGCAATAAAGAGGAAGGGTTTTGGCTCTTCGTGCTGCCACTTTCTGCGGGCCCTGCTCAGTTTATAGGAGAATAAAAGTCGACATGAATCTGAAGTCTAAATGAAACTACTTCAGACAGGAAATGAATCTGAAACCATTTTCTAATGCCTTAGCCATTCACTGTGCAAACACACTACCCTCTCAATCTGAGTACCCTTGTGCTTGTCGGCTTCATGTTATTTTTAATTGGATATATTTGAGACATTTGCTTCTTATCAGACAATATCAGTGATATTCAAACTAACAACCCTCCTCTTTAAGAATAACAGCTGCTGCATGAACTTTCTGAGGATGACGGTATCACAACTTCTCTATAGATTTTTGGACTTTACAGATCACCACTGACAAGTTTACGGTCATCTGCAGGGTGTCTGTATGAAGTGGCTCATATTTTCCATTGTGTTGCTCACACAGATAACCACAGTAGAAGCATTCTGTAAATAAAGCTGCTCCATTTCAGGGCTTCTATTTCCATGTTTGATACTCTTGAGCAGAACTGAATGCAAAACGTATACAAAGGACATACAGAGGTATTCAATAACATGTCAGTTAGTCATTATTTACTTATGTAGTTAATGATTATTTACTTGTGTGAGCAACTTTGAAGACTAAGGGTTGATCTGAAAACAAATGATGGTGTACAAATGCACCTCCTGCTGAGGTAAGGTTGTCACAATTTTCAATATCCTTATTCCACCGCATGCAGATCCGCTCCGCTACGATCCAGAATGGCAGGCAGATCAAAAATGCAAGCATACAGCACCCACCGGATCCGATCTGCTACTGCAAGCGGAGGGGAAGTGCTTGCGATATTACTGATATTTTTTACGAGGCTGGACGAGATCTCACGTGTTTCACTGTGAGACATTGAATGAGTTCGGCGGTGTATAGAAACACCCACATCCCACAACCCTGGCCCCTTCCATTATCACGTGAAGAACAGTTCAACATATTGACTTTATTTTATTTTGAAAATTAACCAGGTATTTTACTCTGTAGTTGCATACAACTTTGGCTGCAGCTGGTGCTGCTCTGCACTGAAATGATGCATTGTGCTGTGGCGTCCGGATCCTGTGGAACTTTGCCGTAATACTTTCAATCCCACAGGCACAAAAATGAAGCACTGTCTGCTGGTTATAGGCACCAATGCTTATTATACGAGCAATACCACTATAACATAAGTGATAAAATTAACAAAACAGCCAGAGTCAAGAAAGTTAGTCGAGCTGTTTGTTTCACAGCAGTTACACTCTTAAGAACTTAAGTTTCTCCTCTGCGCACTTGCCAGTCGTGTGTCTATGCTCCACCCTCCGCCACAACCCCATCCACAACCACTACGCCACTAAATCTCATTTACAGCTCAGCAAACACTGATATTTGTTAGGTCCTTGAGGCATCTAATAAAAACACACCTTTATATCTGCTGCAGGAGGACAGAGAGCAGAGCAGAGAGAGAAAGCATCACTGCCTGATCCTTTTATGTTTTCTATCATTTGACCAGACTGTTGACAGGAACAATTTTCAATAACCATCTTCCATAAAATGACCCAGAGTAAAAATACAGACAGGAGTATTCAGAGGAAACTTTCGTTTTTAAAAAATCTTGTTCATTTAGCCTTCATTGCTAAAAACATGAGGTCAAATGTTGATGTTTTTCACTGCGTTTTCTATACCTGCGCTGTGCACAGGCTTCCTCTTTTTCTACCTGTGGGGTAGGGATGGGCGATATGGGCTAAAAAATTTATCACGATAAGATTTGCCATTCTGGCGATAATGATAAAAGTCCCTATAAAAATATTATAATTCCAATCTCTATTTTTGACTCATTTTGTCTTGAGAACACCAGTTGTAGTCGTCAAATACGATACTTAACCACAAGTTTAAGTGGTAGGTTATAGAGAAAACTAATGAGATCAAACAATATCAAACATATGTGAAAACATTTTCAACATTTATTGAAAACTCTGATTTCACAGAGTGAACAGCAGCAGCAGATCCACTGTTTGATGTCAGGTATACCTGATTGCACTCATCTAAACCCCAATCTTGAAGGAAATCCCTCATGAGGCGCCTGGTTCAGTTACGAGCTGCTCAGAGAAGTCTTCTTCACCACTTTTGGCCATGCTTTTTTGTTATTCTGCTCTGTGTTGGCTATGGCTGCGAGTCCCTCGCTCACGCTTATGTCATCAACTTGTATTTATCATATTAATCATCAGATAGCAAATATTTATCATGGGAGTTTTCTGATGATATATCGTGAACGATAATTTATCACCCATCCCTACTGTGGGGTTCATTCTTATGTGGGATCTAAACAGACCACATGTTGAAGTGAAAAGTTTGTGTTTTGTATTCGTGCTCCTCTTCACATGCATGTGCTGTTTTTACAGCCTTTTTACTTCACCCAAACTTTTCCCTGTTAGATGCCTGACAGAATTTAAAGTGGGGAAGAGTTTGTGGGAGACTGCGCCAGGTTATATTCAAGGGCAGAAGTGATGACATGGATATCACAGAATTTTTCAGGAGAAGGACTTGTGTCTCATTGTGAACATTTCTACATGTTGTGACAGTCTTATGAATGATGTCTACAGTCATAGAGGGCTTGTATCATGCTCACTGGGTGAGGTTACAAGAACTGCTGAAGTTAAGTAACTCGGTGTAGTTATCTGAATTGGTGATTCATAATCCAAAGAGAATATAGAAAAGGTGCAGTTGAGTAAAGTGAGGCAGTGATCGCTTTTTGTCTGTTAGCCTATATTACACTGAACTACAGAGATTTCATGAGGAGGTGAATAACCGCAGTCTGTTTCTTGACAGAATGTCAATGCCATGGAGTCAATTCCACTCCTTTATTGTTTTAATCGATCAATAATTAGTTTTCTGGTTTCATCTACACAAATTTAGACTATTCTAATAATGTGCCATAGTGCAAAAACACAGACCACAACACAGGAAAAATCATGTTGCTTCTTCAATAACGCTTAAAAGACACTTACTAACTGAGCTTCAGGTGAGAACAAACTGTCCCCAGGTAACAGCGCTCAAGTTAGCACCTGATTTACAGCCTCTAGTTTAGTTGTAACAAGGCTGCTGAAGGAAACAAGGTCCTAATTCAAACCTGTACACCTAGACTTGTTAGATCTGGAACAGATTGTTCTAGAGAGAATACAGACTCCTTACAGTAGAGTGAAATCCTTAATCTACATCCATTAATGCAAAAAAGGGCAATTTCACTGCTCTTTCCTGTCTAGATTACAATGAAAACCTGATCAACAATGACAATACTGAGACGTGTGTGATCTAGACTACATGATTCTAGACTAAATTACAAACTCTATAAAACACAGTTGCAGATTTGTTTGACCTTTAGTCCATTCATAAAGAATCAACATGAGCACTGTGACTGCAGTTTTTCTGGACTATGATGGACTGGGTCCTAATCCAGAATCACTTTAACTGGTCCAGAGCATTCTTGGTAAGCTTTAGACTCTTTAAAACAAAGAGACACAGCTCTTTCCTGCTTTTTCACAAAAAGAATAAGGGTTTCGTAGATCTGAAACTGCGTTTGAATGAATCTGGAGACTCTTGAAGATAGACTAGTCTGGATCTGACAGGTCTACTAATGGGGTATTGGACCACAAAATACTCTCATGTGGTCCACAAGTAAACAAAGGAGGGAAAGCCTTTTTCTGCATATTCACAAATAGAGTAAATGTTTCACCAATCTGAAAATTATGTTTGAATAATTCTGTAGTCACTTAAATATGATCTTATCCAGACATTTCAAGTCTTGTGGTTGTGGATCAGGATCCGGTCTACTGTGGTGCACAGGTAGAAAATGAGTGAAATGTCCTTTTTTTCATTTCAACAAATAGACTAAATGTTCCACAAGTTAAAAAATGTCCTTAGTCAGCCCCAGATAGTCTGGTCCTGATCTGACAAGTATTGGATGGGTGCACAGTCTGATGTGGTCTGCAGGTAAACTAAAGGGTGAAATCACAATTTCTGCCTCTTTTCCAAGAGCATACAGGAGATATGGATCAGAAACCGGGTTTATAGAAGTTTGTAGTCCTTCTCACAAGGATCAGGATCTGGTCTACTGTGATCTACACAGAAAAACTGTTAAAATTATGCTGTAAAGTATATTTGAGGTTTCCCCAGCTTGAGACATTTTTTTTTTTTTTTGGGGGGGGGGGGTAGTCTCTTTACAACAATATGGTCTGATGTGACGTGACTTAATAATGTAGTATTGAATCAGGATCCGGTCTCCTGTGATCTACACAGGAAAACACTTGTGAAATCGCATTTTATGCATTTTCAAATCTGAATGACTATTTCAGTAATGTAAATTGTGTTTCAATACGTGTGTAGACTCTTTAAGGTACTGTAGTAAAGGTCTAACGGGGTAGGTTAAGTGGTTCTGGATCAAAATCTTGCTTCCTTAATACTAACGTCAGGGTTATTTCCAGGTTAAACCTGAGGACTTAAATGTTCAGAAAGGTAGTGAATGAGTCTAAGTATCCAGTAAACGGTGTAAATCTTCACCTGACACAAACATAACCCCAAAGTACAACCAGACTGCCGGTAAACTGATTTATGTAATGGTTGGTGTGCTAACTGACGGAGTGTCAAAACAGTACATTAAGGACTACTAACAACTTACAATGAGAGTGACACTTGAGTTATTACACAACTGTCTGTCTTTCACTGTCCAGTACATGTCAGCTATTCAGCTGTATGTTATAATTACGCGTTTCATGTGAACCACATTAGCCGACAGTGCTAACAAACCCAGCTAGCGCACTTCTTACCGAGCCCCGGACCAACATGATGTCGTTGGCCTCGGTCGCTGATTTCTCCCGGTTCATCTCACATCTTGCCGGAAAGATTTTCACATCAAGCTCGAATAATTCTTCATCCTCCAAACGTGTTCCTGTCACTTCCAGGGTTCACTGTTGAGTCTGTTATAAATACAGTTCTGCTCCACCGTTAGGCTCTGCTAAAGTCGACGCGTTGATGTGGAGGTAAACTGAAGAGGGGGCTTGGCTTGGGTTTTTCACCAAAATTCCTCTGCTCTGAATGCAATTTCACAGCTCGTCACTATGTTTTGTTCAACAAAGTTCACCGAGTGGGTGGCAATCGCTCAACTGTAATAAACCAGAGAAGCACCGCCCTTACACACCGTCCTTAAAATAAAAACAAACGTCTTTCACCGGCGCGCGGTTCCTCCTCCAACGTATGTCACGTTTGGTTGTTGGCTGCTCCCAGATCAGTTCTTACACAAATTCGGTTAATTCGTTTAATATTCGAGGGCAAACATATCTGACACTGGGTCAGTTCATACATAAATAGTTTTATGCATTTACCAAGGAGAGCGCCCTCTGCAGTGCCGCCGCTTGAATTACAATGCAGATAGTGTGTTATTAGCTTAGCGGCGTGGAAAGCGTGCAATATTACAACATGTAAAATGTCGGAGTACAGCTAATGTCGAATACTGTTGGCGTTTCAGTGATTCTTCCATAACAGCCCAGTTTTTGGAGAAAACGGGCTGTCATATCGTCTCGGTATTTGGCTGGAAGACTCAGTAACAGGGGCATCCACCTGGATCACTGTTCAGCAAGAGGCAGAAAGGCGGGACTCGGCGGTGGAAGAATTTGAGGTTCGCAAACCCGCACGACAACCAGTGTCAAGACCATCAGCATGATAAACAGCACTTCCGGGTGGGGCTCTTAAAAATAAAAGTCGATGGAACAATCATAAAAATCAAAGAATCCACCAAAGATGATTATCTGATGTAGAATAATGTTTCTCAAAACAAACGGCAAAGGAATTTGGGAAAATATTTAAAGAATCCAGAGTAATATTTGTATAACTAGCGGCAATTTATATATAGAAAAATGACACGTCTCTGTGGTGGAAATCACTGCCTGGGCTATAAATCACACCAAAAGAAAAAAAACAATCTGTCAGCACAGTTTGTTGCTGCCATGACAGCCCCTGTGCAGATGTTTAAACTGGAGATCTGACATATCTATCAGAGCCAGGTTATTATCCTGCATTTAAATATACAGGTTAAAACCATGCAAACGGAAACACAGGGGAAATAGCACACTGCCCTGTGGTCTTACAAATCAATATTAACAGCATTTTATCATGGACACAGAACGTCTGTTCTGAAGAGGAGAGAGACCTGTTGGCTTGTCTTTCACAGATTAACCCAAATGCAGGAGACTGCATGAGCAAACAGTTTAGAAATGTAGGAATGTTTCTTAGCTAAGAACTGCAAAATATTTGTTGATTTAAAGATAAACGACTCATAATATCAATAAAATATTTAGAGATTCTTGAGAAATCTCCAAACCCAAAGACTGGGTGGCAGTGATCTTAAGTTCTTCAGGCGGCACTGTATTGAAAACAGATATGACTGAGTCTGTAGTGGGAATCACTGCATGGACTCAAATCATGTCTAAACCATTTTCCTTTTTGAAGATTGGCATTGCACATACAAGTGCGGGCCAAAAACTGTACCATACAAAACCATACATGAAGATGATTCTTTAATGTGGGTTACTTCTCCTGGCCTGAGCCCCTTTGAAATGAGCTGAGATGAAGTAGGAATCTGCCCTGTGGCCTGACAAATCCCCTGTGGCCCCAGCTGTGCCCACACATCTGGGAAGACCCCATTAATGCTAAGCAATATACAGGGTTTTTTAGTTATACATACTGCCATACAGACAATGGTTTTTAAAAGAAAGACCTTACATATTTCAGTATGACAATGCCAAACCACATTACTCACATTTTACACCAGCATGGCTGTGAAGATGAGTCCTTTGCTGAACTGTTCTGACAAGCACCCACTGAAAATATTTGGCAAATCATGAATGAAAATAATAGCAAGGCGGCTATTTAGGAATTAAAGTTTATGAACCTCATAGTTCATTACAGGCTGAAAAGGAGAATGTTTGACAGAGACTGTACTTGAAAGGACTTTGAAAAAGTGTAAGTAATGCTCTACACATAGTTCCTGGAAAAATATATTACATGTTTTTCTGTCAATAATAAAACTGTAATATGGGGAATTATTGCGGATTACCTACAAACTTACTTAAAGGTACTCTTAAAAGCACAAGTTGTGCACAACCATTTTAGCCTAAAACCATGCATGAAAACATCAGTAAAAACATGCATTAAATCCGGAATAAATTCACAGTGGAAGCAAAACACATTATAACAAGAAAATAAAACACTCTTCTGAAACAAGTCATTGTGAAAACAGTTTAAAATAAGACTATTACATCAAAAAATTATCTTGTTTTGTTCTGAAGTCCTCACTGCCTCTTTTCCGGTTTCCCTACATATTAACATCGCTAGCTTGACTCAGCGGAGACCCAAACGGAGGCAGAGCGGATCAATTTAGAGCTACGGTAGTTGATCGGGATTATGCGGCGACACTGATTACTGCATCGGTAAGTATCTGCAGCCTCTGGCACCACCGAACGAGACAATTAACGGACTGTTCGGCCGCTTTCACGATTTACCGCAAACCAGCTAGCCTAGCGCCTGTGTTTTTCTCCCTCTCAGACCTCCCCTCTCCCTTTGTTCGCTTGCGCCTTTTTTTTGCTCCGATGCGGGTTTTGTAAATACTGGCGCAACATGGCTGCCGTGTGTTAGGGGGTTTGACCAATTATCTCTACACATATTTGAGTATTTCAGTTTGTTCTCGGGAGTGCTGTTTATGTTATCCCCAGGTAATTAAGGATAGTAAACTGTGACCTCTGCCTGCTCATTTTCATCCTCATCATCAGCCAAAACAAGCAGCAACTCATCTCTCCTACAGAGATAGTCTCAAAGAAACAGTGACTGCATGCTGTTCTGTTAATGTGAGCTGTCTGTTTAAACGTATGAAACCACACGCAGAGTGTGTGGAGAAAATGCTCACACTGAACAATGAAAGGCAGAAGAAGCAGGAGGACAGTGTGACAGGTAAACTCAGGGGAGGTCACTTTGTTGTTCTCTTACATCTGGATGGTTTGGTTAATTATGGATGAATGAGTAATGTTGCTTTAAAACTTTGATGAGAGACAAGGATCACAACGCACTCATAACTCACGATACATACACACTGAAGATGATGATATCACGATACAGCAATAATGGACAAACTGCAAGGCTATGATGCACTTCCATATGTAATTAATAGGAAGATGGAGAATTCACTGAACAGGTAATATGCAAGATTATTGTCATCAAATACAGGTATAGATATTTGCTGTCAGCAATAATTGAGAATGATACACCATATTTTGTTCCTCCCTTTACATCTGTGCAGATGCTGCTTGTATTTATGGCTCTATAACACTGAATGTAGACTATTGATTAACTTACTGACATGATCTGTACATTAGAATTTTTAAGTTCTTTTTACAGTCATTGTTGCCAGTGTCACCAAAACGTTAACATGATACTTATTGATGTGATATGATTGAATTTAATACCAGATATGCCCCACAGTAACAATATCCTATCACAATAATTTTGAGGTAATTGATACATTGCGTAACATTCATGTAATAATATGTAATAGATAGGGGTGCAGCTATTGAATATTTTAGTAATTGAGTATTCTACCAAATATTCCATCGATTAATAGAGTAATTGGATAAAACACAATTTTTTTCAGTTAAAGTGCAGTTATTAATTTACAAGAGAAAATAAGACATTTAACATAATAATGAACAATCAATTATTTTCCTTTTTTAGAAACAAGGAACGCTGAACAAGCATGTGTGTTAGCGGATTGCAATGCTCGTAAGAAAGCTAATTATGATATTAACTTTCATCATGCGCCTAAAGATATTAGCATCCAGGAGATGAATAGCTCCTGTTACCTGCTTCTGCTACGACACTGGCAATGTTAGGCTGCAAGCTAGCATGAAGAGGAGTGTGCAGAGCTGCGCTGTCTCCGCCCGTGACTCAGAGACCAAGTGCTAATGAGCAACTGGAGCTCTGCAGAAGGAAAGCCCCTCTCATCATTCATTTTTTCCCTTCCGCAAAACCAAAACTGCGCTTACCCCTCTTTCTACCATGGTGACGTAAGCGTGTTGTGTCACCCTGAAAACAATTTGTGCGAAATAGGGATGATTTGAGCTTATAAACGAGTACTAGAGGCAGGAAAAATTCTATCATTTTTTGTAATTGAGGTATTTGAGGTACTCGAGGAATTGTTTCAGCCCTAGTGAAAGAGCTAAATTATTGTTCTCTACAATCATAAAAATGTCCTCCCTCTCTTTGCTTTGGAATAGCTTCACCGTTCACCCCAAACATCTTTCACTTTCATTTCACCATAAATAGCTCAGATCAATGAGAAACAAAGTTTGGGAGTACAAGAAAATTTTGTGTCCCATTAAATATAATGGTGGCCTGTTGTATTATCAACAAGTGCAACAGTGCCACAGCCACAGGTGGCGAGAGTAAAGCAGAGATAGAAGCAGGAGGAGGAGAGATGATAGCAGCGAGAGGAGAAGAGTGAAGACAGGAGAGCCTGAAGAGGATGAAGGTGGAGAGAGGAGAGCAAGGAGTGGAGCAGGTAGGAGGAGCAGGAGGAGGCAGGTGTATATCTGTGTGTAAGACAGAGGGACAGAATGAGCATGACCAGAGAGAGACTGTAGTGATAATAAGTGTGTAATTATGATTGTGATAATGAGTTTTGTTAGAATCGAGCAGCCCTAACAGATACATTTGATGAACTTAACAATAATGAATTCCCCTGAAGGTCAAATGTTAGGGATGTCTCGATAGGATATTGATATTGGATAGCGGTCTGATATCAGCCAAAAAACGGATATCAGATTATATCGGCCTGCATCTAAAATCTCTGATATCAGTACTCCGATACAACAGTCCATTCCAGACTCGGCTCCGGCACCTCTATCTATCAGCGCCTTGATCCTGCATGCAGAGCCTATGTAATCACAACAACAGTGTGTACTAACGTACTAACAAAGTAGCAAGAAGTGGGAGCGATGTCGACCGTTTGGCAGTATTTTTTGTTGAAGTCTGAAAAAGACATTGCAGCTGAGTGCAAAATGTGTCATGCACAAGTTTAAGGTGATATCAGGTCAATATCGGTGTTGGCCAATACTGAAGGCCACAATATCGGTATCGTATCAGAAGTAAAAAAGTTGTGTTGAGACACCCTTGCATAGCCCTAATGACTATTGAACCATGTTTTTTATCATAGCAGTTTTTAATGCCTAATGTTCTCACCAGAATAAACAAGAATAACTTGGGTCCTAGTACTGATCCTTGTGGGACACCGCTTGTTAGCTATAAGATTGTAACCCCTTTTTTAAGTGACATTCTTACTATAATGTTCTAATTTCTGCATAAGTACCTTTTCATTGGTTTGCATAAAACAACTACCCAAAAAGACATTCTATTTAACACTGTCAGTCAGTTTAATCACAGAGCCAATGTTTAATGTTTGAGTCGCTTTTTTTGTTTTGGTCCAGTTTGAGTCTTCTGCAAAATTTCCTCCTATGTCATGGGTGTTAAAAAGGACAGCTGAGTCTAACCTCAGATAAAGCATCGCAGTTTGGGGTCTGGTGAATCTTCCTGATCTCTTCTTGACAGCATCTTATTGTGCCTGTGTGTCATGTGACGGTCTGTAGTTCTAGTTGAACAGCTTGGCTTCTCTGTAAACTGGCTTCAAAGCCCAGCAGACATAACTGATGTGGCTCCTGAAACACAGAAAGGCAAGTCTGTAGAAATATATCAATATAAAGACAGACTTGGAGAGATGGGCGGATGAAGCTCTGGTTCTTTTTTTCAGTTTGTGCTGATAAAAATCCTTTAAAGCTTTGACGCTAAACTCAGCAAACACAGCGACATCTGGTGTCTGTAAAACTGAAGACAAAATTGTGGTTTACTGGAGGAAGCACAGATGACACTTCAAGTCTGGACCAAAGTCCTAGTGTGGAATTTGCAGAGGCCAAACAAGGGTCCACAATGGGCTGTTTTTTGGCTCCAGCAGTAGGGAAAAACTTCATGTTAACAGGTAGAAACCTTGAGTAGAACCAGACTCATGGTGGCCAGCCACCTGCAAGGAATAGATATGCCAAGAAGAACAATCAAGAATGTAGAATAAAGGAGAAAGACTGTGCAAAGTTGTAGATCTTTTACTTAGATATACTGTATGTGGATGTATATGACCCACATAGTTTGAGCTTGCAAAGTCTGCACCTGACCTTGTTTGCAACTCTTTGAAGGCTGCAGAAGTCTTTTGTATTTTTCTCCAGTTGCAAATCTGACAGTGTCACGCCCATGTTTCTTCTTCTTTAGTTAATTAGAAGCATACAGAAAACAGTTTTCAGATGTTCACTGCCATTGTCTGGTGGCAGTATGGCATCACAACCGGGTGCTGCTAAAAACAGCAGAAAGATTTGATTTTCAAAATGAGAAACGAGTAGCACAAAGATTTTTATTATCAAACTTTGATATAAATGACCCGTTCCTGGTATTGTCCACCAGTTTTTCAGCAGGCTTTGTCAGTAGAACAGTCTGGTAGAGCTGGGTGGTTAATCAGATTTCAATTTTCCATAAGATTGACTGTTTTTTATGATCATAAAAAATCATAATTTAGCATAAGCCATGTTGTCCATCTGCTGTGTTTTGCACATTATGAAGTGCTCCTTAACATGTTGTGTAACAGTGGTACAAAGTATCAGGTAGCTACAGGAGGAGAGAGGAAAGCAGGGAGAGGAGCAGGAAGAAGAGAGGAGGGCAGGGAGAGGAGTAAGAGGAAGAGAGGAGAGCAGGGAGAGGAGCAGGAGGAAGAGAGGAGAGCAGGGAGAGGAGCAGGAGGAGAGAGGAGAGCAGGGAAAGGAGCAGGAGGAAGAGAGGAGAACAGGGAAAGGAGCAGGAGGAAGAGAGGAGAACAGGGAAAGGAGCAGGAGGAAGAGAGGAGAACAGGGAGAGAAGCAGGAGGAGAGCAGGGAGAGGAGCAGGAGGAGAGAGGAGAGCAGGGAAAGGAGCAGGAGGAAGAGAGGAGAGCGGGGAGAGGAGCAGGAGGAAGAGAGGAGAGCAGGGAAAGGAGCAGGAGGAAGAGAGGAGAACAGGGAAAGGAGCAGGAGGAAGAGAGGAGAACAGGGAGAGAAGCAGGAGGAGAGCAGGGAGAGGAGCAGGAGGAGAGAGGAGAGCAGGGAAAGGAGCAGGAGGAAGAGAGGAGAGCGGGGAGAGGAGCAGGAGGAAGAGAGGAGAGCAGGGAAAGGAGCAGGAGGAAGAGAGGAGAACAGGGAAAGGAGCAGGAGGTAGAGAGGAGAACAGGGAGAGAAGCAGGAGGAGAGCAGGGAGAGAGCAGGAGGAGAGAGGAGAGCAGGGAAAGGAGCAGGAGGAAGAGAGGAGAGCGGGGAGAGGAGCAGGAGGAAGAGAGGAGAGCAGGGAGAGGAGCAGGAGGAAGAGAGGAGAACAGGGAAAGGAGCAGGAGGAAGAGAGGAGAGCGGGGAGAGGAGCAGGAGGAAGAGAGGAGAGCAGGGAAAGGAGCAGGAGGAAGAGAGGAGAACAGGGAAAGGAGCAGGAGGAAGAGAGGAGAACAGGGAGAGAAGCAGGAGGAGAGAGGAGAGCAGGGAGAGGAGCAGGAGGAGAGAGGAGAGCAGGGAAAGGAGCAGGAGGAAGAGAGGAGAGCGGGGAGAGGAGCAGGAGGAAGAGAGGAGAGCAGGGAAAGGAGCAGGAGGAAGAGAGGAGAACAGGGAAAGGAGCAGGAGGTAGAGAGGAGAACAGGGAGAGAAGCAGGAGGAGAGCAGGGAGAGAAGCAGGAGGAGAGAGGAGAGCAGTAGAGTGTTACTCTACTGTGTGAGTAAATCTGACACAGTTTTGTCCTTGTAGTGGTGGGACTGCTAAAAAAAGCAGCCTCTGTTAATTTTAGGGTCCTTTTAACGATCACTTTTTCAGCCTCTGTCCTGGACTTTAATCCCTCACATCAGATGTGTACCTCCTGCTGGGTCCCTGGCTTCAATCTCCTCTCTTGTGTCCCCCTTAGTTTGGTCGATACTGGTCTGATCCTGGTCTGATCAGAGCCTGTGCTGCTGCCTGGTTGTGTTACTGCAGCGCTGCATGTGTGTCAGGGTCTGCGGTTCAGCAGTTAGTTTTGCAGTTGTGCTCGTTTTCATGCAGCGTGCAGCTCCAAACAGCCCCCTCTGTTTATCGCTGATTTTATCACCAAGAAGACATTATCTGCAGAACAACAGGAGGAGTGTGTTCCTGTGTGTTTTAGAGGGAAGCATCCTGTGAATATCTTTTGTGTAGTCTCTCAGCAGTGCTCAGTGTGTGTGTTTGACCTTGTGATACAGAATATGTCTGTGATTATCAGGGATTTTATCCTCTACTGCTGCTGCTGCTGACGTTTATCCTGGTTTTCATGGACAGTTTGTTGTTTCTGTGCCTCCTTGTGCTTTTTAATGATGTGCAAAATCACTTTTTATACCATTTACAGTCAGAGAGTGGTTAAGTTAATCAATGTAATTGTAAACAAGAGCTGGTTGTAAAAATCTCTTTATAAAGTCAGAAAAGGGATCCTGCTTTTGAATATCTTAGACACCAGAGCAGCTGTTTTCAGTAAAGCACTGCTGCAAATATTCAAGCAATAGATAATTCATCAACATAAGGGAGGTAGCTTTAGCCTTTGCTTGATTCTCTCTGCAAAATCACCACAAAAGGGCTGTTCCCAGCTGGGATTTTGACCTTTGACCTCTGATCCGTGACCTGTGCTTGTGATGGAGGGAGTTAAATGCCTTTGTAAAACAATGATCAGGTTTTTCGTGCAGCTCAAACCAGGAAAAGATTAAAATTCACCCCGGTGCCGACCAAGATCAGTTAAACATTTGCAAACTCAGAGTAAAACTTCTGAGGATGAATTTAAGTGCAGTCATGGGGAATGGATGTAAAGATGGTCAGCTTCTGAGGGACGAATGAAAAGAAACCACTCACTAACAATTAGCTCATTAGAGGTGTAACGAATGGACTCAGACTCTGTAATTAACCCATAGTTATGTCAGTTGAACCCTGAGAAAGCCCTCAGTAAAGAGGTGATGCCTCTGATAAGTGGTTTTTATACAGTGAGCTTCAAGGGCATGTGAGTGCACAGTCAGCAAAGGGATACAGTGGTCACAATACAGTACTGTTATCCTAACTAAATCATGATACTTACTATCATGATATAATGTCATCACAATATGATCATACAAAGATACTAATGATCACAGTATGGTATCAGGATATGAAATTGTCCCAAGATGATGATAATAATACACTGTAATCAGGCTGCAGTTTCCTAGACATACAACACTATCATACATTGATATTATCATGATATATCACAATATGATTGTACAATACCATCACAATATCATATTACCAGCAGTGTTTCCCACCAGATGGGAATCTATGTCAATATATGTTATTTTGACATTTCGGTGTGCAAGGACATCATCACGAAACGACAAAGGAAATTAACATATTTTTTGGGTGCAGAGAAAACATTAATGTGTGTATCTGCCACAAACAGGAAATAAAACTGTTTTAAATCAGCCAGTCTAGTATTAAATATGTGAGTTTCATGTTTGTATCTCTTGTCCTCCCCCTCCAGGTTGAACGCACTGTGTCCTCAGTGAGTCCAGCAGCTGTGACGTCACCCAAGTCTCCAGGCTTTAGTCTGTCTCCGGCCTGTATGCAGCCTGTCCAGGGCCCGGCCTAATCCCTGGTCCTCCTTCTTTCCCACCACCTCCTCCCTCCTTTCCCTACCCTCCTCCCCCTGCCCCCACCCCTCTGCCCTCAACCCCTACCCCCACCCCATAACCCCAAACCCAGTGTCACACACATTGACAACCAGCACTTAATCCAAACCGGCAGCCTGGCTGGCTAGCCTCCTCAGGTGGATGAATGAAGACTCCATTCAAGAGCCCAGCGGCCCCTCGGCCCCGAGCCGACGGGGGTGAGTCACTGAACAGCAGACACAATTAACACACATACACTACAGGCCAAAGGTTTGAAAGCAAGGCCATTACAGGCCGAACAGTTGGGAGTAACTTCAAGTTTTTGTTCACAATGCTTTCTTTAAAATCCAGCATGAGTTTTATGTATTTTGGGATGTATTTACTCCATGATCAGATGCTGCTTTCATGGAAATGCACCATTTTACTCCATTTACCTTCAGATATACATTGATGTTAACAGACCATTGCTAAATATATGTCAGCAAAAGATAATAAGGGCTTAGTTTTAGGGTTGAAAACATTTGCAAGAGTCACAACTTCAGTGCAAAAGCTAAAAAACAAATCACAGTTGAATTATTCACTTTAACTTTTTGGCTTTTGAGAGTCTGCATACAAAAATCCTAATAAATCTCAACTGCATTTACACTACCGCAAAAATGGCTAGAAAGAAGCAACTGAGTAAAGCAGGCATGTCCAAACTATTCCACAAAGGGCTGGTGTGGCTGCAGGTTTGTCTTCCAACCAATCAAGAGCATGCAGTCTGACCAATCAGCTCTCTGCAGACTGAGATCAGCTGATGAAATAAATCAAATCTGGTGTGCTGCTGCTTGGTTGGAAGAAAAACCTGCAGCCACACCGTCCTTTTGTGAAATAGTTTGGACATGCCTGGAGTAAAGAAACAAAAGTACATATTTGTACACTGAGGAAAGAAGGATACACAGAAAGAGAAATTGCAAAATGCCTAAAGGTGTTTAACAAAGGAGTCCACTACACTCGGAAGAGACTAGAGGAACCTGGAAGTTATGATGATAGAAAAAGATCTGGACGAAAGAAAGTTACTACAAAAGCAGAGGATAAACATAGCATCGTCACCAGTAAGAGACAGCACCAAAAATAAGGGAGGAAATCAACATGACAAGGTCGAAACCCATATCTCTGACAACCGTGAAATGACGTTTGAGAAAGGCTGGTCTGAAGGGTTGTGTGTCTGCAAAAAAACACTACTTCGTCCATAGAACAAGAAAAAGAGATATGAGTGGGCAAAAGCTCACAAAAATTGGACTTATGATGACTAGAAACAAGTTTGCACTGTTTGGTTCAAAACGCAGAGTCTATGTTCGCAGGCAAACTGGTGAACGTCTGAAAGCGCCATGTGTTACACCCACAATTCAGCATGGAGGTGGTAGTTCCATGGTATGGGAATGTTTTGCAGGTGATGGAGTAGGAGATTTGTTCAAAGTAAAGGGTATCATGAAGAAGGAACAGTACCACTCCATCCTCCAGCACCATGCTGTTCCATCTAGACTCAGACTTGTGGCTCATAAGTTTGTTTTGCAGCAAGACAATGACCCTAAGCACTCTGCCAAGCTCTGTCAGGGTTACCTAGACAAAAAAGAAAAGGAAGGTGTTCTTCAAAAGATGGTTTGGCCCCCTCAGTCTCCAGACCTTTCTCCAATTGAGCTTGTGCGGGATGAATTGGATCGATCGGTCAGAAAAACGCGTCCCACGAATCAGCAGTCTCTTTTTAATAAACTTAAGAAAGCTTGGAATGCAATCCCTGGAACATACCTTAGAAAACTTGTGGAACGAATGCCTGGTATATGCAAAGCTGTTGTTAAAGCCAGAGGAGGTTACTTCAGAGAAAGCAAAGTCTAAGCAACAATAACTCAAATACCTAATAATTAGGTATAATTAGGTATCTTTTTTGCACAAATCTGATATTGCTTCCAAACTTTTGGCCTGTAGTGTACATGATTAAAGATGGAGGACCCTGGGGTGATATTATGAGTTTGTTATTTCTCACAATGAAACACTTCCTGTTGTTCTCCTGACTCAATAAGCTCTCATATCTGACAATCCTTAAACACACCATCTCTTTCAGTGATAAATGCTCCATGTTTGTGTTTCAGGACATTCAGGCGTCTCTGCAAACATGATGAAGAAGAAGAACACACACAAGTAAGTCTTATGAATGCCCACTGACACAAAAAAATACCAGAACTCAGTTTTGATAACCATGAACCTCCTTTACTTCCTTTTACAAGCACACCGCCAGATCCAAATAAGTCTGGACAGCATTTCAAATGTTGTTTAAAACAGACTTTGGTTCATCTAATTAGTTTTACCAGTCCAAAATCTTAGTATCAAATGTTGAAATTAAAACATCTCGTTGTTCTATAAAAAGTATGAATTTATTAACATCAATGTCAACAGCAAATTTTGAAAAGTCTGGACAGGGGGTCTTTTTCATTGTGTTGCAGTACCTCCTTTTTTAAAGTCCCACTCAGATCGTTTTTTTTTTCTCTACTTAACATGTTCTCAGTGGTCTTAAAATTGTGATTATGAAGTTTATAGCTAAAATCATGTTACCTGTGTCATTTTCGAGTGCTTTTCCTCTACAGAGCTCCAGTAGCTCATTAACAATTCTCCTCTGAGTCCTGGGCGGAGACAGTGCTGCTCTGCACACTCCTCTTCACGCTAGCTTGCAGCCTAACATTGTCAGTGTAGTAGAAATGGCAGGTAATATAGAATAACTTGAACACTAATGTCTTTTGTGACATGATAAAAGTTAATTTCATAATTAGCTTTCTTACGAGCATTGCAATCTGCTAACGCACATGGTTGTTCCGTGACCGTCCTTCCTATTTCTTTTAGTCTGGCCTGCATAGTGGGGCTCTGGGGCAGCGCTTGGATTTGTGATGTAGGAAATTACACTGTGTCTGAGTCTGTTGTTTTGGTCTGCCAGAGATTCACAGCGATTTAAATGCAGAAATACACAGAAATGAACATGTAGACAACAAGAAAAGCGTGATTTTCATCGGAGTGGGTCTGTAACAAGACTATAAACATTTAGGGACCCAGCTGACCAGTTTCTGGCGTTTGGAAAGTGAAATGTTGTCCATTTCTCGCTTGCTCAACAGTTCATGTTGCCCCACTTTTTCAAGCTGAGACTGCAGACAGAGCGGAGGACACAGTGTCCATGATTTCCATAAAGAATGTTTAATTTTAAATCCTAGGATATGAGGACGATCCTCCTCTCCTAAATGGGCCCAGAAAATTACAAGAGTTTCTAGATGGACATGAGGAAGTGGTTGACCAACCTCTCCTCTGTTTGATTTATCGATATGTTCTTCTCTCTCTCTCTATCTACTGCTTTTCTTTGATTTATCCTCTCTTCATCTTTTAATATCTTTATCATCATCGTCATTGTCTCCTCTTGTTCCTGTTGTCCCTGCAGAAAACAGAAGACCAGTGTTGGTCCCAGTAAGACTCTGGCTCAGCCCAGAAGGAACATCGTGGGTTGCAGGATCCAGCACATCTGGAAGGAGGGCAGTAAGTTGGATTTGAATGAATCTTTGAATGACTGACAGCAAATGTTTGAAGCCAGAATCCTGCAGTTTTCAGGAGCATTAGCAAAGCAGACAAGCTCTTTTTGTTTCCCCGTTCAGCTGACTCAGCTGTGTCTGTATCTTCTCAGGTAAGTCTTCCCAGTGGAAAGGGACGGTCCTGGACCAGGTCCCTGTCAACCCCTCCCTCTACTTGATCAAATATGATGGCTTCGACTGCATCTATGGTCTGGAGCTGTACAGTGATGAGCGGGTGGTGGGGCTGGAGGTCCTACCTGACAGAGTGGGTATGTAGACAAACAGGACTGTCCCACAGTCAGAAATAAAGACAAACAGGGTGAAATATTGACAGATTTGAAGGAAGTCTTAGTTTGAGCTTTGCAAAGCAAATAACTTTTAAAAGACTTGTTGTCTAAATGGAGTTCAAATCTTCTATTTCACACGCTTTCTCAGGATCCCTGAAGAATCTAGACACTTAGAGGCTATCTTCGCATATAGTCAAGCCGACCAGTGTTAGGCTTGTTCAGGTTAAAGCGGTATTTTAGTGTTTCTGGGGTGGTTTTATGAGTAACATGTCATGAAGGCCAGGCAGCTCAACCCTTCTAATGAGAGACTGCGGGGGAACCAGTCCACAAATAATGCAGAAACAAACAGGCTTTCAGATAGTAAAGAACAGTGCTGAAAAGTTTCTCAGTAGAGTGCACACTTTGACTGTGATGAGTGCTTGAGTCCATTAGCTGGATTGCATGGCAGAGTTGACCCCGTCTGCAGGAAACTGTAGCCTAGCATGTGTCCTGTTTCCTCCTGGCAGTTTCATTAAAGGGGCAGAATTGACTGGCGTTAATTGTGGCTAAAACACTTAGTCGTAAAATGTAACTCATACAACCCCACTTCAAAAATACTGAAATATCCCTTTAATTTTAGCTGTGTGTGTAGATGTATTTTAAAGAGAGTCAGACCCTTAATACACAGTCAAAAATCAGACTTGGCTAACATGATAGACAAAGAGAGGACAGCATTCAGGACTCAAAGGATTCTCTTCAGTCCAGATAAACTGTTAATAAGAAGATAACCAGATTAATAATCACTGAACAAACTAACAGCTGTGCTGTGATTGGTCCAGCTCCGGCCCGTGTGAGCGACTCCATGCTGGCAGAGACGATGATCGGGAAGGCAGTGGAGCACATGTTTGAGACAGAGGACGGGCCGAAGGAGGAGTGGAGGGGGATGGTGCTGGCTCGAGCTCCCATCATGACCTCCTGGTTCTACATCACCTACGAGAAGGACCCGGTGCTCTACATGTACCAGCTGCTGGACGACTACAAGGAGGGAGACCTCCGCATCATGCCTGACTCCAGTGAGTAAACAAACAGGCTGGAACGGTGTTGTTAGACCAGATAGACCGAGGTTTAGTCCAGCCTCTCCTTTGGGCACATTTGAATGAAGTGAATTATATCTGTTATTTATACGTCCACTTCCACCTGTTTGTTTGTTTGTGACTCTGTAGATGACAGCGTGACGGCGGAGCGAGAACCTGGCGAGGTGGTGGACAGTCTGGTGGGTAAACAGGTGGAGTACGCCAAAGAGGACGGCGGGAAACGGTCGGGGATGGTGATCCACCAGGTGGAGGCCAAACCGTCTGTCTACTTCATCAAGTTTGATGACGACTTCCACATCTACGTCTACGACCTGGTCAAGACCTCCTAAGACCTGAAGACCTGGTCTGGGGCCTGAAAAAGACTTACTGAGACCTGCCTGGACCCAGTGACATCCACTACACCCCCCTCTATCCACCAGTGAAGAAGACCTACAGATGAAGCATCCTTACTTTCCATAATCTATGGGAACGCCTAGTACGGACGATTTCTACTGTTCTGTTCATGAAACGTCTTAAAACACTAAAAGATCCAGATCACAGAAACCCAGATCCCCAAAGGTGTTTCAGATCATTTTCTCTCATTTGTAAATTTTATTTGGATTTCTTTCATTTCATCTAAGGAAACTGATTCCAGTGACCCCCCAAAGAAAACCAGCAATTTTAGATATTTGGAATATCTAAAGATCTGCATTCAGTTTTGGAGCATCTGTGGCAAAAATTAACCAAAACTGTTTAAAAAAAATTGTTTAGTTTGAAAAACTCAAGTCCTGCAAACTGAGGCATTCGAGATCATGCTCCTCACACTATTCTGGACCAAACTCTGAGGTCTTCTGACACCATTATGCTTCATTTCAGGGTCAAAGCTGCTCGTGGAACAGAGAGACCCCCCCCCCTTTCCTGAAACCCTCATAAGAAATTATTTTTTTAAATATTTGTGCCAAAAAAGTTTCAGAAAAGTTTTTTGGGGGATTTTATTTGACATGGGAATTCGTTAACGCTACAGATACAGTGTTGGAAGTTAATTCTCCTCTTATTTAGATGATATGTTTATGGTAACACTCCTCTTTAACCCTCTTATTTAAACCCTTGTTAAAAACTTATTGTAACTTAGTTGTGGTGGCATTTCTAAAGTAACTGTGGTCAAATATTAGCCTCCACTCATATGACTTGAAGTCAGATACTTGTACCTGCTGTAAAACTACTCATAAAAGTCATTCAAACTGTCTTTTAATGCTTTAAAATATTAAAGGGATATTACAGCGTAAATTTAGGCTATGGTCTAACATACCATAACATTGAGTTAGACACCCTCTCGAGAGATGAATGTTGCCGACTGCTTGCTTCTCTAGTTATACCAACTTAAGCAACGACCACAGATAGCAATACTCAGGGGTCTACACCTCCACGCAAAAACCTCAACCAAAAAGCCACTCTGTAGCCACAAGTAATGCTCAGAACAGCAACTAACTTCATCAACAGTACATAAAGGGTCCCAGCCGTAGTACTTGCCATCAAACATCTTTTTAGCTTTGCCTAATTTCTTTAGGAAAGAGACCAAACACAACTCACCCACTCTCCTCCAGCAGCCACTTTTTTGTGGGGGAGCCCTGATGACTTGATCAGAGTTTTGCAGCTCAAGGAAGAACATTTATGATCATTACTTCAGGGAAATGCGGGGAAATCAGACTGAGACGCTAAGGCCGAAGAACTACAGCTTCTGCACTGCAAAATGATTATTATTATGACAAATACTTCATAGAAAAGATCTGCCACACTCAGTGATCGACTCATCAGGGCTCCCCCACAAACAAGCAGCTTCTGGAGGAGAGTGGGTGAGTTGTGTTTAGTCTCTATGCTAAAGAAATCAGGCAAAGCTAAAAAGATGTTTGATGACTAGTACTATGGCTGGGACCCTACATGTACTGTTGATGAAGTTAGGTTCTGTTCTGAGCATTATTTGTGGCTATAGAGTGGCTTTTTGGTTGAGGTTCGTTTATGGCTCCTCAGACCGCTGTGTATTGCTATTGTGTGGTCGTTACTAAAGTTGGTATAAATAGAAAAGCAAGCAGCCGACAACATTCGTCTCTCAAGGGGGTGTCTTACTTGCTGTTATGGTGTACTGTGTTTGACCATACCTGAAATTTACGCTGGAATATCCCTTTAAATAAGGGGGTTAAAATGTTGAGTCAAACCGTTAGCATGCTCCTGCTCTTGTCTGAGCTACACTGAGTGCTGTTCTCTTATTGGTTCAACCTACATTTGGCTCTTTAGCAGGTTTGTTTTGGACCTCCATCTGTGCGTATATGATATAAAGTTTTAATCTTTCCCCTCTGTTCACTCCTCTCTTATTTTTGTAACAGCGTTTTGTATAGTTTCCTTTTTGTTGATATGTTTATACAGTGGACTCAAATCGCCTTTTTCTTTGTATATGATCTCTTCTTTGTTTCTGCTCAGTCCCTTGTTATTCTGTGGATACTGTATATAACCTAGTTAGCTGTCAGAAGCTCTTGTTTCCTGGTTTAAAAATTCAAATTTCATCTGAATTTGCTGAACATTTAATCCTTCGTGGCGCTCCAATCAGTATGGTGAGAGCAGGATTATTTTTGTTCTTAAGCCGTTTGCTGTTTGACAAATCTTTTCATTCCTTTATGGAAATGATGTTTTTCACTCAGGATTGGGGTTAAACTTCCTCACAACGTCCATCTTTTTCCCTTTTTTTAAAACGAGATACTTTGTCATGCATTTCATCTTTCACCCCCCCCAAACTCTTTAGCACATGTAGCTCCACCTACATCTGTTGGCGTGTAAACATCACTACAAGTGACATTACCGTTAGCATAAACAGCCATGTTGCCTGATTCACGTCATATGTGCCTAAAGGGACTCAGATCACACCAAATGTTAGGAAAAGGGTAAAAAGTTCCTGTTCCAGTTTGTTCTCATTCAGGATCCAGCCTCTTAAAAATCTGGAAAACTCTGTGTTTACTTTTTTTTTTTGCCCCAGAATATTTTTTTCACATTTTCAGATTTTTTTGTTATTCTGCTTCTAAATTCTAGAATTTAAGACCCCCTACAATTCCAGGATCTGCCGTTCTAGAAGCTGCTGTTCTGGAATACTGTTCCAGAATCTGTTGTTCTAGAATTTGCTGTGCTATGATCTGTTCTTTAATGTTCTATCGGAATATTTAACCCTTTCATGTCTTGATTTTAGAACACCTAGACTCTGGAATGAGTAAGCCTTTTCTGTGGAACCCATGAGATGATGTCATGGAACCTACACTTTCTCGACACTCATGAAATCTACCATTTGATTCTCTGAAAAGGGCAACATGATTAGATCCCTCCCATCTTGACTGACAAACATACTTGCGCAGTTTCTGACAAAACTCAATTAAGACTTTGAGAAGAACATTCGATCACGCATTTTCATCTCTGGTTCTAGACTGTGTTAACTGTTAAAGTCTACACAGAGGTCACAAATACTAACCCTGTGGTCTCAGCATCATAAGTCTGATTTCTCCATGTTGAAACAGTCTTTTTTTTTGTGGAGCTCGGTGTCAACCTCAACAAAACTGTGAGAATCTAGAATCCCTAAAATATAGCAAGGATTTCTCTTGACTTCTCCAGACTTCTGTTTGAGTCCAAACAGTCCCAGAGCAAAACTGGAAGGCTGAGTTTTTTGGTTTTAGGTTCAAAAATTGCTTTTAAAACCTGGTTCTGTGAGACTTTTTTTTAGCCCTCATTCCCTTATTTTTGAATTGTTTCTTTTAACTGTGTTACCCCTGTCACCAAGGCAACATGTTTAATAATCAGCTGATGGTGACTGATTAACCTCACACTAAACAGGTACAGGTGTTGAACTGTGGGGAGACTCCTGGGCGGCTGTGTGTGTGTGTGTGTGTGTGTGTGTGTGTGTGTGTGTGTGTGTATGTGTGTGTGTGTGGGGGGGTTCTGGATCTGTGTCTGGGTGGACCCTCAGCCTCCATGGTGTGGACACTGAGTAGCCGTGTTTTAAGGAGCCAACACACTGTTGGTATTTTACAGAAAAAAAAAACGGTGTGTGTGAAAGAGAGGGAAAGAGAGAGATTGTGTAAAAGTGTGTGTGTGAGTGTGTGCGTGCTGTCGATCAGCCCCTCTTCAGAGCTGTGTTGTTTTTGCATGCCTATATTCTAGCTCAGTGTAATTCGATGTGAGTTGCATGTCTGTAGTTTTCAGTTGTTTAGCTGACTTCTGTCTGTTGTGGCTTTGGGTGCCTTTTGTTTTCGTTCTATTTGTTTGTTTTCTTCTCTCCTTTTTTCTGTTTTTTTTTTTTTGTTTGTTTTTTTATGTTATTTTGTACCTTGTGTGTCCCAGAGGCTGATGTGTGTTTTTGGGGTTATTAAGCAAAAAGAAAAGAAAATGAAAACACAGATTATCCTCCCAAAAACAGATCTGACAGCAGTTATCAGGTTAAAAACCGCAGCGACGATGACCCTGTGAAGCCTGTTTTTGGGTGGATTGTCCCTTTAAAGAGTGCCAACTACAGATGCCAGTGTTGTACAGCAGTGAAAATCTCACACTATTTACTAAAATAAACCATTTCTCTGTTTTTTCACTCAAGAGTCTGTCACTTCTTTCTGGATTTCAGTTTTCAGTTTGTAACTGCATTTTGTTGGTCAGTGATTTTACTGAGAGAAAAATGGATATTAATGCAATTCAAGGTGTGAAAAAAGAGCTATAAGGATTTAAAATTCAGCAACTGTGATTTCAGACATTTGATCTGGACTTCAACATTAGAATGGACTTAAAATTTAATGAAGTCTGTTTAAAGTTTATTTTGTTTTTATTGAGCAGGCTGATGACAGCTGCACATAACACTGATTTCATAGATATAATTCATATTTAAAACCATTTAAACAGTTTAAATAAGTCATATTTACAGCAGAAATGTCAGAGGATATGAAAGTAGGGTTAGGGTGGCTATTTAAGAGTATACTAACCTTAAACATTGCAGTCATTCTACAGAACTGAATGAAGAATTGCCTGTGGTGCACATAGCTAAGTAACTAAATACATTTATTGTTTCTTTGCAGGGTTTTGCCAGTTTTTTTTTAATATAATAGTTTTTCGTCATCTACATCACAGGTGTACTGAGTCTGTTATCTTACACAACAACACTGAGCTTCTTTTTTCAACATATACTATTTTCAAAACAGTTCTAACATAACACATAACATTATAAACATGTTTGTCTACAAAGTCACTCTGTAGATTAATAATCCACAGGAAGTCGTTTGGTTTAAGCAGTTTAATAACAGTTAAATAAGATATGCAGAATTGTAACTCAAAGCTCTTTGAGATTCTTGATGTGAACTGGTGTCAAATAGTTTGGGTTGTTTTATTCTTGGAGTGGAGCTACTGTCAAACACGCAGGGAGGCGCTGTTGCTTAATGTTACTGCAGACAACTTCCCCATGATGCATCTCTCCAGTTAGTTATAGAATTTTGATTTTCTCCTAGTTAAGTCCAGACCAAAGGGTGAAATGAATAAAATGTCTTTTTATGTATCTATCTGGTTTTTGTTTATTCCGAAAAAATTATAGTTCGGGATTAAATGTCTGACACCAGATTCAAAAAGGGTGGAGAGACGCTACTGAAAGTTCTAGCGCCATCTTGACGGTATGATCTTTCCAGTTCATGAGCGTGATGAATGGTAGATCACAGATCATCTGTGACAGGTGCTGCCCTAACTTGTTACGCTATGCGCCTCAGCCTTTCTGATCCTGGACTGGAATTATCCCTCATTCATTGTAAAGAGTGCAGAAGGAAATAAGTAATTACTCTAAACTCAGAAACATGCCATTCAGTACAAATATGTTTTTACGCTACGGGCTGATAACGTGCATGGATGAGGTTGGTTCAGGTTTCAGACTTCACCACAAAATAATTCGCATTTGAATGGACAAACAAACATTCCTGACTTAAAAACATTATATCAATTACACCAGTTAACTTATTTTAACTGTTAGAGTTAAATTTGTGTCAAGACACACTGATTACACATGTAAAGGTAAAAATAAGCAAAAACTGATGTTCAAAGGTGCGCCAAAGTCTATATTATAGATAAATATTTATTGCCAATCAAGCAAACATTCAATTTTAAAAAAAGGATATATCTGAATAGAAATCAATGAAATGTTCGTGTATACGTCTGGTTTCTGTTTTTTTTAAAAGAGATTTTAATTCCAAATGATACAATTATGTCTAAACATCATTTAATGATTTAAAAGTGAATACATACCTTTTAATTTCAAACCTTAATCGAGGCCGACATATGTATATATATATATCTATATCTATATATATATATATATATATATATATATATATATATATATATACACTCACCGGCCACTTTATTAGGTACACCTGTCCAACTGCTCGTTAACACTTAATTTCTAATCAGCCAATCACATGGCGGCAACTTAGTGCATTTAGGCATGTAGACATGGTCAAGACAATCTCCTGCAGTTCAAACCGAGCATCAGTATGGGGAAGAAAGGTGATTTGAGGGACTTTGAACGTGGCATGGTTGTTGGTGCCAGAAGGGCTGGTCTGAGTATTTCAGAAACTGTTGATCTACTCGGATTTTCACGCACAACCATCTCTAGGGTTTACAGAGAATGGTCCGAAAAAGAAAAAATATCCAGTGAGCGGCAGTTCTGTGGGCGGAAATGCCTTGTTGATGCCAGAGGTCAGAGGAGAATGGCCAGACTGGTTCGAGCTGATAGAAAGGCAACAGTGACTCAAATAACCACCCGTTACAACCAAGGTAGGCAGAAGAGCATCTCTGAACGCACAGTACGTCGAACTTTGAGGCAGATGGGCTACAGCAGCAGAGGACCACGCCGGGTGCCACTCCTTTCAGCTAAGAACAGGAAACTGAGGCTACAATTTGCACAAGCTCATCGAAATTGGACAATAGAAGATTGGAAAAACGTTGCCTGGTCTGATGAGTCTCGATTTCTGCTGCGACATTCGGATGGTAGGGTCAGAATTTGGCGTCAACAACATGAAAGCATGGATCCATCCTGCCTTGTATCAACGGTTCAGGCTGGTGGTGGTGGTGTCATGGTGTGGGGAATATTTTCTTGGCACTCTTTGGGCCTCTTGGTACCAATTGAGCATCGTTGCAACGCCACAGCCTACCTGAGTATTGTTGCTGACCATGTCCATCCCTTTATGACCACAATGTACCCAACTTCTGATGGCTACTTTCAGCAGGATAATGCGCCATGTCATAAAGCTGGAATCATCTCAGACTGGTTTCTTGAACATGACAATGAGTTCACTGTACTCAAATGGCCTCCACAGTCACCAGATCTCAATCCAATAGAGCATCTTTGGGATGTGGTGGAACGGGAGATTCGCATCATGGATGTTCAGCCGACAAATCTGCGGCAACTGTGTGATGCCATCATGTCAATATGGACCAAGCTCTCTGAGGAATGCTTCCAGCACCTTGTTGAATCTATGCCACGAAGAATTGAGGCAGTTCTGAAGGCAAAAGGGGGTCCAACCCGTTACTAGCATGGTGTACCTAATAAAGTGGCCGGTAAGTGTATATACCTCAACTAATTATAAACTGAAACCGTTGTCTGAAGTATCGCGAGACTCCTCGCTGTTAACGCCAAGACGCTCGAGATCCCAGCCATGCAAACAAAGATGGTGGCTCCCTGACCGTCCATGTGGCTCAGCAGACAGAAAAAATAGTTGTTATTCACAGTATTTTCTTCAGCTGTCGTTAATAACAGACTGCAGACTCGTTGGTAAAGCTGTTAACATCTCCGTCAGGAAACAAACATGCAACACGACGACGTAAGTGTGGAAAGAATAAACGTAAAGCCGCTAATGTTCCGACAAGATGTAACGTTAACGTTAGCCTAGCGGTAACTGTCAAGAAATGTGAAATGTAGTTAAGTCTGAATACACTGATGGCAGGAAAACATCTTTAGTGAATAGTGGATTTCTACGATGATTATTTATGATCACAAGTAATTATTCTGGGCGGCTGGAGACTCGGACTGACTGATCCAGTTCTATATCATTTTGCATTGTCAATTTTTCTTAAGGCTCTCTTTTAAGAATATTAAGTGTTCTAAGGACTCTAATGTACATATGTTGCTTCTGTTTTATGGCGTATATAAATCAATGCCGATCAGCCTCAAAGATTCATCATTAACTTACAGTCGCTTCTTTTAAAATGAGTTTTAGATTGTGTATGATAAAAGTCGACGAATCTGACTGAGATTTTCAGTGTCTCGTCAGTTTCTGAATAACAACCTCATAATTCATCAATATGTTGCTCCACACCTCCTGTTGTTGCTATATGAAAGTCTTATCCAACCCATCCTTGTGTACTGTTCTACACGTTTCTTCACTACGCTTTCTGCCTTGAATAGTAGGCCCCAGTAAATACCCTGTCCTGTTGCCTCCTTGCTGCCGATTGCTGTTGTCGGGGTGTTTGTCATTAGTTGTCTGTTCCTTAAGGTCTGTCCTATGTGATGTGCATTTTTGACCTTTTATGTAATGTACAGTTGGTGAAGACAAATTTCCCCATGGGTATCTATCTATCTATCTATCTATCTATCTATCTATCTATCTATCTATGTGATTGCTATTTAATTTTAGTTTGTGTAGATTATGTTTATAATGTGTTTAATCTGTTTTCTGCAGGTGATCTGGGACATTATTGGGAACAAACAGTTCTGCTCCTTTAAAGTCAAGTAAGTCTGTTTTTTCCACCTTCGTAAGGATTCATTTGTTATTAAATCTATTCTGTTTTAATGTTGTATGGATCAGAGATCACAAATTCACATCAGATCATAGAAAAAAATACCCTCAGCCTGTCCACATATAACCCCAAACTACAGTAGATGAATAAACGTGTGTGACAAAACAAACATCGTATATCTGTCCATTTCTGGCTCATACTAAAGGAAAAGGAAAGGAGAAACATACAAATACACAAAACAAAGACTCCACATCTTATATGTCTAATGATTATTAGTTTGATTCATCTCTTGTTCACTTAACTGAGCAGTTTGTTTCCCGTGATGGGTGCAGTTTTATATTTCTCACGACCTGAGAAATAAGAAGATGTTTGTGAAAGATAGGAGTCTATTGATCTGGCTGAGGTTTATAAAGTGAATCCAAAAGCTCAGAAAAGGTCAGAGTAACGCTCTGGCTGAGAATCTTACAATTTACTTAAGTTTAGATATTTAACAGTGAAAAGTTTCTTTCTGTTTCCTGCAGAACTAAGAGTCAGAACTTCTGTCGAAATGAATACAACGTCACAGGGTTGTGTAACCGCTCGTCCTGCCCGCTGGCCAACAGTCAGTACGCCACCATCAGAGAGGAGAAAGGTAACGACATCACGGGAATACATCAAAGCTTGTCAGCTTGTTTAAAGCTCCAGTGAGGAGTTTTAGCTGGTTTTGAAACAGTCTGCGATTTCTGCTGCAGGTCAGTGTTTCCTCTACATGAAGGTGATCGAGAGAGCAGCATTTCCCGCCAGGATGTGGGAGAAGGTAAAAGAAAAGCTTTGTGTTGTTTCGTGACCTCATTTATTACACTGTGTCAAAAATCAAGTTGTATTAGTCTGCTTTAACAAACACGTGAATATTGAAGCGAGCTGAAGTTCCAGCAGGGAGCTTTGTTTGCATATGAAGAATTTCACCGACAGACCTTCTTATAAATGGCTTTGTTCAAGTGTTCCTCTGTTCCTCTGTGTGTGTTCAGGTGAAGCTCAGTAAGAACTACGAGAAAGCTCTGGAACAGATCGATGAGAATTTGATCTACTGGCCTCGATTCATCCGACACAAATGTAAACAGCGTTTCACCAAAATCACTCAGTACCTTATCCGCATGCGCAAACTGGTCCTCAAGAGACAGTAAGTACTACAACACGGTCCAAAATACGTCAGTATAGAAGAGAATAGATTTATTTGAATTTTGCAATGTGAGGAAACAACATTTAAGAGCGTAAACTGATCATGCAGTCAACAGGTTCAACTCTCCCAAAGAAAGAAAGAAAACTAAAGAAGTAACATTTCATGAATCGTTTCAATTTGCTTCTGTGTTTCAGGAGAAAGTTGGTTCCTCTCAGTCGGAAGGTGGAGCAGCGAGAGAAGAGGAAAGAGGTGAGTGTTTATCATACACTGTTATAATGTTAAAGGTGCGTCAGTCATTCAGGCCGTCTCATGTAACGCCCACCATCAGATTTTTGCCCTAGTGTCCCATTAAAACTATATTTCCAGTTTAAACTCTTGTATTAATGCCCAGAATGTTCAATGATCAGCTTACATTAAAAGGTTCAGTAGGACTTTGAGATCCTGATCAGGATTTACAGATTTTTCTCTGGTCTGGACTCAAACTAAAGGAGACTTTGTGTTTCTCTCAAACTTTACCTGTGAACTGTGGATGTTCTTTAGAAGTATTTAAAGAGCTGTTGATGATCTGTATATTTCTGCTTCTCTGTCATCGTTTAATCTTTTTTCCCCAAGTTTGCTCTTTGTGCCGTCTGTTGTTAAAGGTGCTGCATATATAGGATTTACTTCCTCATGTTAACCTGTATATTTCTCTGCATTTGTAGGAGAAGGCTCTGATCGCTGCTCAGCTGGATAACGCTATCGAGAAGGAGCTGCTGGAGAGACTCAAGCAGGGAACGGTACAACTGTCTGATCCTCGACATACGGATCTGTAACTTTATGATGCTTCATGACAGAACTCGAGTTCTCACTGAGACTTAGTCCTGTGTGAGCTGATATCAGACTTAAACCAGCCTGGTACAGAAAATGATTTACCAAACTCTGCTGAAGTGTCTGCATGGCCTGTTCAAAAACTGATCCGTGGTAACGGGTATCAGACCACCATGGATCACAGCAGAGGGAACTCCCTCACTGGACAGTCCCCTTTCCTGGTTCATTATTCAGACCATAGACTGTATAGAATAGACAGCTTCTGCCTCCTCGCTGGGTGAAGCCACTCCGAGAACAGCACCCTCTGTTGATGGACTGCAGTATAGGCCATAAATCCTGCCTCCGCCAGCAAAGCTTATAGAGCTGTGGACAAACTTTAGAAATTTATTACACAGAACATGAATTTTTCTCCCCCCTGCTTGTGATGTTGACATGTAGTTGCAGTAAGACTGGTTTGTGCTCATGTCCTCTTTTTTCTGTGAAGCTCCGTTTTTAAAAGTTATTAGGGGGTTCACGTTTTCTATGATCGACACCTGATACAGCCTATGGGCGTTCAGGGATTGCGTAGCTCTCCTGGGGGATACGCTGTTTGAGCTGAGCGTCATCACAGGGACTCTCAACGAATGCGCACAACGCTACTGCGCAGCGTTGGTTTCAAGAAATGAAGAAAAAGCACGGAAATACTGAGAGCTTTTTGGCTTCAAATCTGTGTACAGGCGGGGGGCGGAACCAAGTTGTCCATAGTATATACAGTCTTTGATTCAGACTCAATGAAACGTTTTCTTTTTGTTAAAGTGAAGCATTAATTATGTTGTTCCTTCAGTACGGAGATATCTACAACTTCCCGATCCACGCCTTCGACAAAGCTCTGGAGCAGCAGGATGAAGAGAGCGAGTCAGAGGAGGAAGAGGAGGAGGAGGAGGACGATGAGGTGATGAGAGCTTCTTCCTTGGGGTTCAGAACTTTCAACACTTTGTTTTATTTCTCAGAGTTAATAATCAATGATGAGTCAAGCTGCTGAGTTTGTCTCCTCTCTGTCTGCAGGACGTCGGGCAGAGAGAGTTTGTGGCAGAGGACGAAGTGGAGGAGAGTGACCTGAGTGATTTTGAGGTAAAGTGTCAGATTCGTGAACCTCAAACAGCTGAAAGGACAGAATGATGACTACTGAGGATGGAAACTCCAAAACGAGTTCAGATCCTCAGGAATAAAAAAAAGAAATTTGACTTCAGTGACATAAAAACTATTCTGCGTTTTTCTTCAACATCTCTCATGTGAATGTTTTTTTTTCCTCTCAGGACATGAACAAACTGAGAGCGAGCAGTGACGAAGAGGAGCAGGACGAGGAGGAGTCCAGTCAGGAAGAGGAGGAGGATGAAGAAGAGGAGGAGAAGGAAATGGAGGTGGAGATGACGAACAAGAAGAAGGGCTCCAGGTGGAAAGGAAAATCTCCAGCTAACGGCACGGTGGTGAGGAAGAAGCGAGCGTTTGTGGAGATCGAGTATGAGCAGGAGACAGAGCCCGCCTCCAAGAACAGAACCACGTAATGATGTCATGGTCTCTGTGGCCAATCAGACTGTGAGCTGTGTGTGAGGTCAGAGGATGCTCTGCTAAGGACACACCGCCTCTGTGAACAAACACACTCAGATTATCAGCGTGTGGACTGATCCTCCTGAAGATTTTCTCTTCAGGGTTCATCCTGTTCATTACCTCAGGTGACCTCTCTCACCTACTGTCTTCACTCTTCAGACCACTTCATGTAAGAGGAACAATTAAAGAACACATTATAATGATAGAAAGACAAATATGATCATTACCTTTCAGCCTTTTTTCCATCTTTTGAAATTTGTTCTTTCTTTGTTGATTATTAAAGAACAAAAATAATCTTCAGTTTGTTCCTTCCTGAAATGATCTTTGCCAAAGAAAATTAGTTTATACTTCTGCATCGGTGAGGAAAATCAGTGTTGCTTTTGCCTTATTTTAAACTAATTTTGAGTGTATTGTTCAGGTGGTGAGGCAGAGAGCACTCAAAACAGAAACATTAAAGCTTTACAACTAGCTAAAACAATTAAGTCCTATAATGTATAAAATAACTAACAAAAAAAACATTGACCAGTCTATTGTTTAGTTTTCATCAGTCTGTCCTCCATGACAGTCTGCTTAACTTGCAGAAGAATGTTCTGAGTTATCAAACTTAATTCTGCATTATTCAAGCTGGCTAAAACTTCAAACTAAAATGAAAAACAGCACACATCTATCAGAGTATATACAGTATATTTACTTTATTTACAAATATCTGAATTCTCACGGTAGTACAATGAAGGAACAGCTGATTTATTAGAGTATAAATAATCAAAGAATCACAAGAAGCAGGTTTGTTACTTCAGCAGACAGAAAATCAACAGACGACAAAGAAAATGAAATGTTCAGAGTGTTACAGTCAAAGCTGGAATCTGACAGAAAAGTCATATTCAGGTTCAGTCTCAACAGAGTTTCAATTAAAAAAAACATTTCAGACGTTTGTCTATCCGAGGACAATGATTTCACTCTGCTCCAGTAAATGGAGGAAATCTTTCAGGTCCTTTTAAAATCTGGGATGAATCGACATTGCCACTTTCAGTCCTGCAGCTGTGAGCCTGTCTTCTGTTTGTCTGGAAACTCAGGTCTGAAATTCTTTTGTTTTCCCTTGGTGAGGGAAGTTTAAGACGACTCCTCGGCTGACTCTTAAATTCTTTTAAATTCTGAAGAAGAAACAAAGAGCTTTCCACCTTTCCAAACAATATACAGTATTTTGACCCTCAGTGTTTGTGTTGTGTGGGTTTAAACTGATGAAAAGCAAAGAAAGAACCATAAACTCGTGAGTCTGATGAGTTTGTTTACAGTGAGAGAGGGGCTTCAGTTACACTATGAAATCAAGCATCTCAGATGTAGAAGGCAACTGTCCACCAATCAGAGGACAGCAAGAACAAATCACTGCACATTCAGACAGAAGTAGACCTGGTCACAGAGACAGATTCAAGGCGTCTCACAGACAGCACTTCGGTTTAGACTGGATATGTACAGGATTTTAACGAGACTGGACCGGTTCAGACCGGTCCAGACGGAGAGATGAAAGTCAGACAGCCAAGAAAATGACCTTTTTCCTGCATGTTACCAATGCTTTAATTTTAGCCTTTAAAGTTAAACTTTCACCTCGAATAGGCAGAGAAACAGTCAAAGAGTCCTGAAGGAACCAAAAGTTACCAGAACTTTTTCTGTTGATCCAAGAAAACTGAAACATTTAAAGATTTACTTTTTACACTTTTGCCACTTCCTCCCAAGTCAGGGAGTGCAAAAGTGCAAATTTAAACTTTTACAGAATAATAGACAAGGAATATTTAAGTCAAAATGAGAATGCAAATAATGCTTATAATAATGCAAAGACAATAAAATTTTCTGAGTCATAATTAAATTATAGGCAAAAAATTAATCAAAATTGGGGAAATCTTACATCTTTGGCTTAAAGAATAAAAATTAGTGGGGGGAATATCAAACTGATGTAATTTTAATATTTTAACTTTTATCAGCCACTTTTAAAATGTTTTGGTTATTCTAATTAGTATTTTTCCACTCCAAAAATCATTACACATCTTTATACCACAGCATTGATATACAGTAATTTTAGGCCAGACTTTACCTTTTTGGAGTAACTGAAAGAAAACACCAATAATAAAGTATTTGAAAGATTCTACCTTTACAGGAAACACTGGGGTTGATGTTTTCATCCCAAACTTTTCCAGTTTTTAAAAGACAGCTTCAGGTAAATTGACAAAATTATTTTTGCACAGAGGAAAAGTGAACATCAGACTGATCAGAAAAAGAAAAAAAAAAATCTGTTGGTGACATGTTCTCAATCTAAGACACCAAAAGATTAGGTCGTATTAAAAACCTTGAAAACCTGAGTTTCAGCTGTTAACTCAGACATTATTGCTCAATATCAGACAGAATGAGCTGAACCCCGACAGCTGTTTCATTGATGGTAAATTTTGATCTCGATCAATCAGAGAAAATATTCCAAATTGTTTAAATATTTAAAAGAGCAACTTTGTTGGTGTACTTATATAGTGAGTAAGGGCAGAGAAAAAGTCACTGTCTTATAAGTTATACTTGGAATGAATACAACACAAGAATTAACACTGATCACCATCTCTTAACTTCAGTAAAGCCCGATTGATGACTGGTGACAGCTGGGGGAATTTAAAGCAGATCGTGAATTCAAGGCTCAAGATGTTGGACTTCCTTAAGTTTGAAAGAGTTCAAAGAGTTTGTTGGAGGGCAAAATTTTCAAACTTCATAAAAAGTTACATTTTCCTCTAAGTTACAAATACAATATTTTTAGACAGCGTAAGACAAAGACAAATATTTGGTTCAGTTTTACAGGTACAACAAAAAGTCCTGTTGTCTTCAATCAGACTCAAGAATTTAGTGGTAAAACACAGAAAAGCACATTCAGTTAAGTGCAATCCTTGAAAAATAAGAATGAAAGAAATTAAAACACGCTTGAGCCATTATCCCCCTCAAGAAGAATTTTACAAGAGCTGTTAAAAACAGCCACAAGGGGGAGCTGTGATCAGAAGTTTTACAATGTTTATATTCAGAAAATAAAACAAGGCTTGGAAATTTGTTTCAAGATCAAAAACATATTTCTAAAATATTCAAATTACATTCAGGTAAGACAGTTTTGTGAAGTTTGTGAAATGCATTTTTTAGGGAGCGCAGTATTTAAAATTTTTAAAACTTGCACATTAGTTACATCTTTTAGCCTTTGGAAACCAACAACAAATATTTGGTTAAGTTTTACTTATACTACTACTAAGAAGTTCAACAAATTTGCAGCCGAAAAACAATTATCATCAATATTAAAAAACATTTTTTTGTCTGTTTAATTGATGCAAAACCATTTTTTTGATTATATATATTAAAATAAAAATAAAAAATTAAGCGAGCGTCATCCTGGCCCGAGCCTGGATAAAAATAGGTAAATATTACAGAAAACAGGCAACAATAAAGTATAAAATGTGCATGTCTTCAATTGGTGCCACTATTTCCTCATCAGTTAGCGCTTTATGAAACAGGATATTAAAAATGGCCACTAGAGGGACCTGCAACATTGAAAATACATGGTGTGTGTATTTGGGAACATCTGAGAAAAAAAATCCAGGTTTAGGAAGATTTGGGTGGCCTGAATCATTTTTAAAACAAAAGTGTAGAGTGTTAGTGTGGGTTGAATTTACAGATTTTGTTAAATTTCGATTTTCTCTACCACAGTAAGTACAGTATATTTTTTAATTTTTCCAACGTGTACATTTATTATTTCAGAAAGCTTTTTAAAAATCGAAACAAATATTTGGTTTGGGTTTTACATGCACTGAGGAAAGTACGACATGTCTTCACTGCAGTGCAACAATTTAGCAAGGATAAACAATGTCAGAGTAGCTCAGTCGAGTAAAGTGTAATTGTGGTCTAAAGCTAACAAAAGAAAACAACAGACGAAAAACAGACTAATAAATTAAAAGCATCTGTGTTGCTAACACTTGTGCAAGTTTGACTCCCTCCAAAGCGTAAACCAACAGGGATGATAAAAAAAATGGCCACGAGAGGGAGCTGCGACATCAGAAAACATACTGCGTTAACAGTTGGAAACACATTAGAAAACAAACAAACAAACAAACAAACAAAGAAGAAAAGCTGATAAAAATCCATCCAGAACGTCTGATCCACTGAGAGATAAGTAGTGACATTCTGGTTCAGGTAAGTCATCATATCTTCATTATCACCTTCATTGATTGGCGGCTTATTTTCTAACAAAACGATCTATAACCAAAGACACACAAAGCAAAGTTACTGAATTTAAATAAAATCAATTTTGAAAAGGCAAAGCGTGGAGATACAGAGACTATGGTTCTAGGTATAGGGAGGGTTTGGGATTTCTGTCCAAACGTGTGTCTGTTGGAGGTCTTCAAGGGCCAGCTTGGATCCTGGACTTTACTCAGGATGTATGTAAAGTGAGGTCCAAATAATATTCAGTCAAATTCTGCTTCAGCACAGTTGTAGTGTATCCTACTTGGTTGTGTTTCTGTTTTGGAGATTAAAATCTGCTGATGTTGGATGCAGGCGAAGTTAACACTGGTCAATTTAGATAAAAACTTTTGGTCCAGTAAAGACCTGCTATGTGGGATTTTAAGATTTACTGGTAAAATGTCTGTCTGCTTGTCTTAATGTGTACTGAGAATGAAGCTTTTCCCCATACCTATTCTCCTATTGCAATCTTGAACCCTCCTTCTGGCAGGAAGTAGAGGCACTCCAATGATTTTGTCAGTTGACAAGTCCTACAGTGTTGTTGGTATAAAGGATGTTAGGTTTTAAGTTTATCTTTCAATAAATTTGCAAATCTGGATTTGCCAAATCCAGAGCTCTGGTGATTGATATTTAGTTTACCTCATGAGACCTGGATCTGGATTATGTAAATCCAATCCAGTTTTTCTAAACCAGAACACAAGTTGGATGGATACTCTGACTCTGGCCATCAAAAATTTGGATTTCCAAATCTGAATCATCCAAACCAAAACGTTTGAACAACAAGGTTTTGGTGTTCAAAAGGTTCTGAATGGTGCATAACTGATAAACTGATTTTCATCCTCCACAACCAGTGATGTTCCTCTTCATCTTGTGTTGAAGATGACTCCATTTTAGGAGAATCACGAAGGTTTTTGACTAGAGCAAGTTACAAAAGTCTCCTTTCCAGGATAAATGCATCTTCTGCTCCACAATACCCAAAAGTAAGTGTTGTTGATGTAGAAACTCCTAGAGGTGTGTTTTGATGTCCAGGCCACTCTGTGCTATATTTACGACTCTGAAGTTTGGAGTTTTCAAACTTTTCAAACTGAACAGTGACTATGGGACATCAAACAAGTATAAGACACGAGCAAGGCTACAAATCCAAAAGGGTGAATTTCAGAACTGGTCCGTAGGACAACCACAAATGTTAAAATACAGATCAGGTAATGGCAAAATTTGGTCTACTTTCAAAGGTTTTAATCTGGGTTAGTCCTCCATTTGGACAGAGAGCAGTTTTGCTTGAGGAGAGGCCTTGAGTCGGTTCATAGGGCATCAGAAGGAACACTGGAACTTTGGGAATTGACATTCAAGGGAAGTGTAGTTCTGCTTTTGGGAACAGGATAATCCTAATATTCTCTTGGACATGGGTGTTCTGTGAGACTCCCAAAGGATTCCCCAGTGTCATACCAAGGGAGGTGCTGTTCAGTGTTTAAAAGGACCTACGTTTGTGCCAGCGATGTCCGGATCACGGCAGTCTTTATTTGAAATATAGCTAGTTTGGTATGACTACCTTTGTGTCCAGAATAATGTCACAGCAGAACTGGGATTATCCAAACTTAGCCTTGTATGTTATCTTGTAGGACCTGGGGTCTGTGTTTGGGAATGGCTAAACCAAATTTAGTGAACCACGACTGACAAGACTCTACACTTGGAAAGCGTCAGTGGTAGGATGAGAAATGTCTATCTTTTTTGGGGTAAAGGCTGAGGGTAGCCTTAAAATCAGGAATGGCTAATCCTAAAGCCGGGTGATGGATCAGTCCTTGGTAATGTCTACATTTAGCACTATTGCTCAGATATTGGTGAAATGTTGTCCAGTTGAGGGCTGAAGGTTGCTTCACGATTGTTCCTCAAATTTTCTTTGACATGGGTGCCAGTTCATTCTTGGTTACGGTGGTCCCGGATTTGGACAAACTACACTTGAATTGGTCAACAATAGACAGAGGCAAGCCCTGTCTAGTGACTTAGAGGGTTTCCCATTTCATTTTCCCCCATTCTAGTCCAGCTTTGTTACTTTGGTTCTACCTTTTTTGGATGTAAGCTTTGAGCAGTCTCAACTAGAATGGGGGAACTACAGCTCTCTTCTTGGCAATGCCCAAATCCAATATGTATAGTAACACAGAGTAAGTTTTGTAGAGAAGTTTTAGTAGTCCAGTAAAGAGCTGAAGTTTGCCTTAAGATTTGTGTCTTGAATTCTTCTTTGGGTGCTGGGTCATTCCAGATAAGAGGAGTCCTGAGTTCAGACAACTCTCTGAATTGTTCCAGGCCTAGAGGAGATTGGACATCAAGAGTAGTCCAATAATTAATAGAGGCTGTCTTGCATGGGATGGTACATGAGCATTTGTAGGCTCTCACTGGTCCAGACTGTACTGGGTTTGGCCCAGATGTGCCTAAATGTGGGCTAAAGGCAGGATTGGCATTACAAGTGAACTCAGGTGCTTACATCTTCTCTTGAAGCCTGATCCAAGGTCCAGGAGGTGGATTATGGTTGGTATAATGATTCTGATATGGAAGTTGTCCAACGCAGATCCAAATTAAGACAGATCCAGAGGTGTCACACAAGAAGGTTGATAGTTGCAGATGTTAGTAAACGTTCAGTCAGGTGGAGGATGGCTTTATCTTGCTTTGGACCTGAATTAAGGTCCAACATGTGGATTATGTTAGATGATATCTGTCTAAATCCTTAACGCTGTATTTTGGATAGATGATGCATGTTAGTGCCATATGTGGAGTAGATTTCTGTGTCCGTATAAGTTTAATTCTGTCCTCCCGTCTGTCCGTTTCAATGGTCTGTGGTTTCTGTCTGTGGTTAGCAGCTGCAGCCTTCTTTTGCTGGCTGGCTGTCTGAATTAAGGCGGCCTCCTGGTGGTGCAGATGGTTTGTGTTGGACTCCTGATTCGGCAGCATTTAAGTCCAGACTGCCATCTTGGATATTTTGGTAAATCCTCTTTGCCGCTTCCAGAAAAGCTTCTTCCACATTCTCTCCTCTGGAGACACAGACAAAAGACAAATCAACTGTAAAAGCAGAATAAGAAAACACTAATTGTTAATTAAATAATTAAATAAATAAATGTTGGACGCGTTAAAGGTTTTGTTCTTACGTCTTAGCACTGGCTTCCAAGAACAGCAAACCTGATAGGGGACAGGAAGAAGACACCACAGTCAACCTTCTTTAATCATTTTAATATAATGTCATCAAACAAACATGAAAACATTTCTTACCATTCTCTTCAGCAAACTGTTTGGCCTCCTCATATGTGACATCTCTCTGCGCCTCCAGGTCAGCCTTGTTACCAATCAGAATGATCACCTGAAAAAAGAGAAAAACGTCTGAGAAACTATACAGACAGCAGTTAAACAATGAAATGATTTCATTAAAGGATTTGATGACTCTTTTGTAAATGAAGGCCAGAACGAGCTGGATTTAAGTCTCAACTGTAACTGTTCTGAAACCTGCTCATCTATAAAGACCATTAAGGTTCAGAACCACAAGCTGTGACATTATAACACTAGCCAGTGCTCTTGAAGTCAGCAGATTTAAATATTTGACTATTTTAAACTGAAGCAAAGGAGTTCACCGAGTCACATTTCTAAGGATGTTCCTGGTTTCTTTTGCGTTAATATTTCAAAATCAGCTGTGTGTGTGTTTTTAAGTCTTTGACAAGCTCCAGATATTCAATGCAGTAGAAACACAAACAGAATGATACACAGCTCTTCAGCAGACAAACAGAGTGTGTTTGTGTGCGTTTACTCACTGTGTTTGGGTTGGTCAGGTTCCTGGCGTCTGTTAGCCAGCTGCTCAAATGATTATAGGTACTTCTCCTGATCACAAACAAAAGACAAATCCTGAATTTTTCATCTAAACATCAAACTTAACTAGTGCAAAACTTAGTTATGTTGGTATACTGGAATGTGTCTCCGTGTGACCTCCGCATCAGCTCTATTAGACATCCTTCCCATCAGTACCTGGTAATGTCGTACACCATCAGAGCCCCGGCGGCCCCTCTGTAGTAGGACCTGGTGACGGCCCTGAAGCGCTCCTGACCGGCTGTGTCCCAAATCTGTAGCTTCACCTTCTGACCGTGAACCTCCATGATCCTTGTGCCAAACTCCACCCCGATGGTGTGAGGACAGTCTGCCATGACTGCACGTGATTGATACATCATTACAGGACAGATCACATAGACACTGACATGCAGATACAAAAGGCTGACGTCACTGAGACTAGGTCCATGTTTTATACGGTCTAACATGTACACATTGCTTTTCAATCATCCCTCTTTTTCCTCTACCTGCTCGAAAATTATATTGTAAACCCACACACTGATTAACAGGGAGAAAACAAAAGTCAAATGGTAAGTGCTTAGGGAGAATATGCCAAAGAGGAAGAAGAGAAAGAGGTTTAAGAAAGAAAAATGAGTCTGACAATAAGGAAGTGAGACATGGATGACTGCAGAAACAGAAAGGACTCACATTTTTTCTCTGTGAACTGATGAAGCAGACAGGACTTCCCCACGCCCATATCGCCTGGAGAGAGAAGAGGACAGAGATCAAACTGTAGTCTGATTGTGTTTCAAACGGTTGAATTGGGGTCCAGATGTGTTTATTTAAAGCACTTAAGTCTCCAAAGATTTAAGAAAATGCTGCAGATTCAGAGGTTGTCTGGACGAACATTTGGCTGCTCTGTGAGGTCAAAAAGAAACTAAGAGGATCAGTCAGTCTGTAATGGATTGCCCATCCAGGGAAAGCCGAGAGATCAATTTTCATTGAAATAAAGTCGAGCCTCTCAGAGTCTGGAAGGTAGAAAATCAATTTAACAGCTATGAGTGTGACAATCCAGCTTCATGTTTCCCATTCCTTCATACTAACGGTACACAGAACACAGTACATACAAATAACACTATTTCTCTAACACTGTTTGAGTCTAAAACACGGAGGTTTAGTATGTGCTGTTGCATTCAGTTAAAATGGTGGTCACAGGTAGCGAGGAGCAGGAAAGAAACGTTGAAATTGTAAACTCTTCAGAGGCTTTAAATCCGACGCGTCGGTTGGTTTTAGTATGTCAAAAGATGAGAGAGGTGAACAGCTTTTTAACCTGCAGGGGAGGGACAGCAGAGACCCGCAAAAGGCTGGAAAATAAAATACACGTGTGTAGCTCTGTTTACAAGATACAGCTGCTATTATATTACTTAACTAAAGAGACTCTGATACCCTGTCTTCATGTCCATTTATTTTTCATATATTTTTCCAAGCATTCTTTAGCCTTTTTCTTAAACCCAAAACAAATAGCCATGATGTTCTCAGTTGGTGCATCTTTAAGTCTAAAATCATTAGTTATTATGATGAACTGTGACAGCTCCTGCTTCACTGCAACAGACCATTATGCTAAGGTTTACAATTAGAGGTGGACTGATTGGTCCAGCTAATTGATGAAATAAGTGGCATCAGCTGATATCTGGGCTGCTGCCAAGTAACATCAACATCCTGTTAATTCACAGCACTTTCCAGAAGATCTAATCTGACAGCTGCTGTCAGGTGTTTAAATACTCATTCTGTCATAACTTGCAAAGTAATGAGAATAATGGAGTTAAACATTGTATGTGATATGATTATGTCACATTTGAACATTTTCATCACGAATCACTTCAAAATCCACCTGGATCATGTTTCTGGCTGAGAAAACTGGGTTTATCAGAGTATTGGTCAATACCGTCTTGACCTCAGTATCATCGCTGACAACCACTTATTACAGCAACACTTGTTCCAAAACTCTGGACTTAATTGTGTGCGGGACTATTTTCATTGAGTTAAGACTTAAAGCTTCAGTGGGAGGTTTTTGAACTGCTCTGAAATGTGTCTTTATGGCCTCTAAAAGCAACCAAAGCCACAATATTAACATAGAGTATCTCTCAATTATTCTTACTGATGTCTAAAACCACTCAAAACAGCCGTATTCTCTATTTTTCATAGTGAAGTTGAAATAAAAGATACTGTCAAAAAAAGAGGATAATATTATAGTATCGGTCCAAAAATCTTCTTAAGATGTTAAAAAAAATAGGGTTTATCACTGAAAAAGTCAAACTTTGTCCACTGAGACACTAAATCAGACAGGATTGGAAAGTTGCTCACTGAGACTTTAAAGGCAGGATTACTACAAACATTTTAATCAGTTTACTTTCACACATCTCTCTAAACACAGTTCAGAGTCTAAAAACAGTTCAGAGGTGGATGATGTTGATTTTAAAGCTCAGGTGAGTTTGTTTACTGTTTGAAACTCAGAGAGTCACTCACCGATGATGATGTATTTAAAGATGTAGGAGTAGTTATAAGGAGCAGTTGTCATCTTGTTCTGTCAGAGGGAAAAACAGGAAGGTAAACCAGATTGAGATAACACTTTCAGCTCTAAAGGAGCAAAAAATCAGAGCCTAAACCCCGCCTGTGGGTGTATACTGGATCATTTCAGTTTAGACCTTCAAGCAGAGACGGATCACCTGACCCACTAACTAAAGCAGCCGGCTAAGCTAACAAACACCGAGCTCAGCTTTACCATGAGCTAATAAACACCAGGACAGTCACACAGAGCAGAAACAGTTATATTTGTCAGAATTATTTCACTCCATCAGCTGATTTCCCATCAGGAGACCTTTATTAGCATAGCTCTGCAGCTAACAGGCTAACGGCAGGAAACTCGTATAACCAAAGCCGTTAAACAATAAAACAAAGACATATTGTGTTTGAGAAGAACTGTTGTTTTACCGTCTGTTCCGGTGTCTAGCTAAACTGTGGACAAAATCAAACTGACGATTAGACTAATGGTCTTCTCTGTTAGCTGGTTAGCCCGGTGATCCGTCAGGAAATCTTTCCACTCTTCCGTGATTCTTCCTCGACAGCGAGACCTGGGGAAATACCGCGAGATTTAGCTCAATCTACCGCCATCTAGCGGAGGAGTGGTGGACCCTGCAGCTCAAACGAGTTAGTTTGTCTTTTATAAAAATTATGATTTCAAGTTTAACTTCTTGATCTTTCACTGATTCAGTAGTTTTTATATTTTGCACGATGAGAGCTTTTAAGCATATTTTCATGCTAGTTTTGTACTTTTAGTCAAGTATTCATTACACTACTCGTAACTCATGGGAGTATTTTTAGCCTGTGTCTCTACTGTTCATTTTTTATGGTACAACATCAATTTTTTTAGACTTAAACATGAAAAAATGAAAAACCCATTGATTTCAAATTCAATATTTTAATGTTTTACAGATCAGATTTTAGTCCAACACCAACAAAGAAAATTTCTCCTGAGATTATTACAAAATCCTGTGAATACAAAAAGATTAACAAGAGACGGCCTTCTATAATAATAAAAAAACCAAATCATAGATTTGTTGTCCCCTGTGTATAAATACAATGTGCTGATTAATACATCATATGTACAGTAGGTTTTAATGATACAGGGGGATTACGACGACAGTCGGGATTCGATCGGTGTCAGGACGCTGTGAAAAATGTTGATAACAACAGAATTTAATGGTTTGTGAGTGAGTCAAATGTAAAGATGACACTGTCCCAACTTGTTTAAAACATTCCTGGCATCAAATTTAAAATGAGCGAATGATGTTCAAAGATAGTAACTAAATGCAGTTTCAACACATGATGTGTTTTTTTTGCACTATCATCAATTAAAATAAGGCTTTAATTGACTTACAAAACCATTAACTTCTGTTTTTAAAACACTTTAAAGACGTCAAAAGAATTGAGATTATATTCAAATTTTAGGGAACTTCAGCCAGACAACAGATTGGGAGATGCAAGGCAGGACTTTCTGGTTGTCTTGGACTATTTTTCCTGAGTGGTGATGAAAACTTCAGCACGGTATTTGAGTTCTTCTTCTACCGCTCACTATTATAAGATAAATCATATCAAAGAAATCATATGAGATCAGCAGACTAAGTTAATGAGCTCCCTGACTGATTCACAACCCAATTGTACAAACTTCATGAAGTCCTGAAACACCATCAAACATGTTCAGAAAGAGCTGAAATGGTTCAATCATGTACACAGTCCTGCTACAAGAACAGAAACTAGGATTTACAGCACCAATACATTCCAGTGAAGGATGTTATTGAAAAACACACATTAAAGCCTTTAAGCCATGAGAAAATGCAGATCAGTTACAGAGATGTTTTGAAAAAAAAAGAGCTTTGACGAACAAAGTTATTACTCCTAAAGGTCCAGTGAGGAACTTTTTGTCTGAGTCAGTTTAGAAACCCCCTATGGACAAAGCAGTAAAAAGCATAGAAGTGACTGTTGACAGAAAATCTCATCCTGCTGATAGTCAAATGTATGATTTACACAATAATACCCCCCATACACACACACATCAATTCTGTGCTCCTAAAATTATGATGAAAATGGCGTCAATATTGTTGCTGATGCCTTTTTGCTGGCTTTTGGAAGGCCAACAAAAAGGCATCAGTATAGAGGAGCTTTAACTAAATCAGGTGTATGTTGATCGTACACTGCTAAAAGACTGAATCAACGCAGTGAATGTAGCTTCCTGGTGCTTGAACTCCTGGCTTCAATCTTTTGCTACATATCTATTCCCTGCAGGTCCTGTGACACTCATCAGCTGAGCCATAAAGATGAAAAATAGGTTATGAAAGAGGCAGTTTTACAGCACACAGCTCTGTTTTCTTGATTTTGGTGACAAAGTTAACGAGATTGTCTGAAAGTGATCCGACAAAATGTAACAGAAGTTTTCATGTTGTAAAAATCACTCACTTGTGATGCAAAGAAAAAAAAAATTCAGAGAAATTTATCTTAGTTTTTTCCACAGTAACTTTTTAAAATACAAAAACTTCAGGCACTCAATGATCACTGTTGTTTTATAAGCTCAGACTGCATGTATAAGTCCTCAACAGTCAGAAAGGCTGACAAAGACCTACATTTAAAACTAGAAAAGCACTCTGAGAGTGCAGACCTCCGCCAAGCAGCTCATGTCCCCCCTCATATTGTGATTCACACCAAAACTTTTAGTGTTACATGTCTTTTATTAACTTTTATTTGTGTTTAAAATGGTATGTTCACTGTTCATAATGTTCCTAAAACAAGAAATGCCCTGACCCAGATTCAAACCCAGGACCTTCTTACTGTGAGGTCACAGTGCTAACCACTACACCACTGTGCCATCTATCTACACAACTGTGCTGCCCATTGGTTATCTTTCAGCATTGAAAATTCCAACGACACCCTTATTTTTGTGTGTTCTGGATCACAGTATCCGGAATTCTGTCTGGATCAGGATCAACCTTTGACACCTCATGAAACTCATTGAGATCCTTTTGTGTAATTTTTTTATTAAAGACTCTGGCCATTTTTATAGAGTTAAATGCAAAAATTCCAAAATGTGCCCTATCTCACAATGATAAAGAATCCTTCAAAAAATTCCTGGATCCAGAAGGCGATCCAGATCACCACCAAAATGTAATGGGATCGTCCTGGGTCTGAGACGCACCTCTGGTGAAAATTTCAGGTCAATCCATCTGTAACCTTTCTGTAAAGTTGTTAACAGACAAACAAACAAACAAACCAACCAACAAATCAACGCTACCGAAAACATAACCTCCTTGGCGGAGGTAATAAAAAAACAAAGTTTATCTCTTTAAATTATATCCATGTTGTGCTTGAAGACTCCTCAGCTGATGTGACGATCAGACTGTCAAACAGCAGCTTTAGTTTCCCACTCCTGTGAAAGCACAGAAGAGACGATCAGACAAACAGAAAACATCAAATTAGCACTTAGTCTGTGTTATTTCAAAGAGTCAGAATGGAAACTTTCAAAAAAATGATGAGAAATCCCTCAGATACTGATAATTTCATTGATGGTTGATTAAGGGGGGTGACTTTGAGGGAACTGTCAGTAAAGAGAAACTGTATTTAGAGTCTGATAAAGCAGACTGTGAGACTCTGACCTTCCTCCTCTGGAAAACCTTCCCGTGTTCGATGAAGAGCGCTGAAGGAGCTCGTCTCAGGGAGTTTTTAGCTGAAGCCGTCCGTCGCAGCAGAGGGTTCAGAAAACTCGCCTGGACACAAACAGATCAACAGAGTTAAAGCAGAAAATAAAGAAATTAATCCTGCAATAAAAAGCCAAGATGAAATAAAGTACATGTGTATGTGTAACTGAAGCTGCTCACATGCAGAGTAAAACTTATGCCAATAAGTAAAGGAGGATTCATAGCAGAAAGCTCTTTTATTCCATTTTAAAATAGTTTGACTTCTATGCAAATTTTCCCTGATCTCTAATAAATACCTTATATGATTCTGTTTTAAAGAATAAACATATGACTACATAAGATATAAAAATAATATACAAGATGAGCTTTTAAAATTCAACTTCAGTAAATCTGCTGTTGGGGTCATCCTCTGCTAGCCTTTAAAAATCAGGTTTTCTTTTTTCTGACATCAACTTTCACTTCTTATCTACAGTCTTCGAACAGTTGTTGGTTTTGTAACCACAGTCTTTCACATACATGTTTATTGATATGCAGATAGAAAAATGGAGCATGTATTCTCTGAGGTTAAAAATGGTAATAAGTAAATGTGTTCTTCTTTAATTAACAATCTTGTAAGCCATTTGTCCCTGTTTCCCCACCTGGGCGCGCTCAGTGCAGACAGCCAGTGACTGTCTGAAAGATGTGCGTTTGTTCTGCTTCCCCACGGATGCCAGGTTGATCTCTGACCCCGCCCTCAGCTGCACTGGGTGTTTCCCTGTCAGCTCCAGCTTCTGAACGGCTCGCTCCACATCTGCCGACTTCCTGCCTGAAAAACAGTCACACAGACAGTCATTAAGTATTGGATTTTATGGTAAAGTACTACATTGACAACCTTTGGGTCAATGTTTAATTTTTTAAGTGCAACTTCATACTGCAACATTTGGCTATCTGTAGGGCCCACTGGATGTTGACTTTTCTCCTGTATAACTGATTTAATTTTTGGTCAGAAATGTCAGAAAGAAAAATTGCTGGACAAACAAAAAAAAAAACAACCTAACATTGAAGATCCATTATTCAATTATTCATCACTTTTCCAACATCTTCTAACTCTGACAGTTCACTGAAGTTTTTTTCAGCGCTGTCACAAAGACTGAAAATTAGTCTCTTGTTACTGAGAAGGATGTTTAATGAAGACCCTCTGAGGTTTGATGTTTCCTGTTAAAGGGTTTCTTAATTCGATGAGACTCACTCTGGGTGGTGAAGACGGTGTTGCTGTAGGTCACTGAGTCTCTGGAGGACACCGAGCTGCAGCGAACAGAGTCCTGAGAGCTGCTGAGCTGAAAGACGACACAAATTTACTGTTATTGTTTAGATTATGAATCTGTGTGGTCTGATCTTATGACCCATTATTCCCATTTTCATCAATTTTTAGTCTTAGACCCCAAATCTTTGTATTTCTCTGTAGCTGTAATAGACTTTTTAATTGCATCATTGGGCTGAAAAAATTTACAATAACTTTTGAGTTAATTGTTCTTATATAAGTGTCTTAAAGACGACTGTGCATCTCTATCCCCTTTGGGTTTTTTTTAGGCCTTTCACAAATCTGAGCTGTTTCAGGAGATTTTGGCCGATAATAGGCTGTTTTAGAGATGGGTGAACCTGACAGGGTCAATAAAAACCCTGAGACAAGCATTAAAAGGGATATTCCAGAGTAAGATTAGTTTAGGGTCATACGCAGTAACACCAAGTTAGACACCCCCTCGAGAGATGAATGTTGCCGACCGCTTGCTTCTCTAGTTATACCAACTTTAGTAACAACCACACGATAGCAATACACAGTGGTCTCATACACAAACCTCAACCAAAAAGCTACTCTATAGCCACAAATAATGCTCAGAACAGAACCTAACTTCATCAACAGTACATATAGGGTCCTAGCCATTGCACTAGCTACCAAACATCATTTTAGCTTTGCCTAATTTCTTTAGCAAAGAGACTAAACACAACTCACCTACTCTCTTCCAGCAGCTGCTTGTTTGTAGCGGGACCTTGGGCCAGTCCATTACAGACTGCTGTGGGGTGACGCAGCTCAAAGAAGAACATTTATGATCATTTCTTTATCATTTCCTTGAAGTAATAAATATCATATTAATAATTTAACACTGCAGATGCTGTAGTTCTTCTGCCTTAGTGTCTCAGTCTGATTGAATTTCCATAAAGAAATGATCATAAATGTTCTTCTTTGAGCTGCGTCACCCCACAGCAGTCCGTAATGGACTGGCCCAAGGTCCCGCTACAAACAAGCGGCTGCTGGAGGAGAGTGGGTAAGTTGTGTTTAGTCTCTTAGCTAAAGAAACCAGGCAAAGCTAAAAAGATGTTTGATGGCTAGTGCTATGGCTGGGACCCTGTATGTACTGTTGATGAAGTTAGGTGCTGTTCTGAACATTATTTGTGGCTATAGAGTGGCTTTTTGGTTGAGGTTTGTGTGTGGCTCCCCAGACCTCTGTGTATTGCTATCCTGCGGTCGTTACTAAAGTTGGTATACCTAGAGAAGCAAGCAGTTGACAACATTCATCTCTTGATGGAATGTCTAACTTGCTGTTATGGTGTGTGTTTGACCCTCATTTAATTTTACTCTGGAATATCCCTTGAAGTGCTCAACACTGTCTCTGCATATAGTCCATGAAAGTGTTACAGGGGAGGACTCAGCATCTAGTGCTGCAGGAATGTAATCTTTGGTAAATCACAAAATTTAACTTATTCATAGCAGTTCTTCCTAATGCTAATGTTATATCTTTAGAAAAGGATGATTTTGGACCCTTTTGCACTGTGAGTGTGTGTGTGCGTGCGTACGTGTGTGTACCATGTGCTCCAGTATGGAAGTGTTTGAGTAGATCGGTTGGCTTCTGCCTTCTCTGCTCAGACAGAAAGGGTCGTCCATGTAGGTGTTGGAGGTGGGGAACCTTCGAGTCTTCAAACCACTGAAGAGGAAACAAGACAATCAAAATAGGAGAACAAAGAGGAGTAGAGCAATCACATGTGGGGTACTTCAGGGTTCTATTCTTGGTCCACTGGTATTTTAAATTTTTTAGAATAATAATTTCTCTTGCACGATTCCATCTCAAACATAACTAAAGAACAAGCCTTTGTTTGTTTTATCTGTTAAAACACTTTGTGAATGTCTGTTTTGAAAGATGCTATATAAATAAAGTTATTATCATTATAAACTATGACCAGGAACATCTGAAAATAGAGATCACTGTGGATTATAATGCCAAAAAAGGAGAGGTGGGGTAAATAACGTGGACAAGCTGATGACCGCCTCCAGCTGCAGATGGAGGACCCTACATTAGCGATATTCTTGGACATATTGGATGTCTCAGCGTACAACGTCTATGTCATTTAAATGGCACTGAACCCAGAGTGGAACGGAGGGAAGCCCCGGAGGAGATGCCTTTTTCTTGAGGAACTGGGAAAGGAATTGAAGATCTCAAATCCAGAGAAGACAACATGTTCCCTAGGCATCATACAGTGTCTTACCGGAAAGCTCCACCCGTGTGCTCTTTTGTGTTGTTGTTGTCACAGTGACTGTGCTCGGCAGCTCCATCTTGCAGCAGTTTCAACCATCGCTCTTTTTCTTCTAAACTGCTGACCTGAAAAACCAAAGAGCACATTAAATGGTGAGTTTACGAACGATCACTAAAACGATTCATCTCTGTTTACCTGCTGTGTCTCCTCACCTCCAGTACAGCCACCTGGTCATCGAGCATGCTCAGTGTGATCCTGTAGGAGTAGTCGGTGTCAGGTCCCGATTGGACTTCACACCCTCTGAGCTGGACGGTGTACTGAGGCGACAGCTCCTTCTTCACCTCCTCTCCCTCCTTCTCCTCCTCCTCATCCTCCTCTTGTCCAAACATGTTAAGCAGACTGTCCTCCACCTGACAGCGTAAACTTTGCCACTGACAGTTCATCAGCACACTCAGGAAACCTGTCAGTCCCACACAGACAGAGGTCAGAGGTCACTGAGTGGGATACCTGTTCACTCTTGTACGGTTTCATTGAATGACAACATTATAAACCAACTTTGCAGCGACAGTCAGATCAGTCAGTCCTCTAGGTAACAGTTGAACAGTTTCAGTACCTTTGCGTTTTTTGAGGCTGCAGTCAGCTGAAGGTTTTTCCTCCTCAGACTCAGACAAGACTGTACTGGACTAGAGACAAACATAAAACAAAGTGGACTCAGATTTTATGAAGATTCATCGAGAAATACTGTGACAATATTCCTAGGCAATTACAAAACTTCTATCAGGATCCTCAATATTGAAAAATCAGATCAGTACTGGAGGACATAAAAGCGGAGGGCATCCCTGGTACAAATGTTGTGTTCTGTGAGTGACTCTCACCCTGCAGGACAGCAGCTGTTCTGATTTGGTCAGTGACGGGCAGCTCTGGGTCTCAGCTTCCCCTCCAACACTTACCTCCTCCATTACCTGCACAAACAAACACATACACACACATTAAAGGGATATTTCAGGACTTTTGGAGCTAGGTTTTATGATTTACATGTTACCAGTGAGTATTGCTTGACACATTTAATAAGAATCTGCTGGGGGAACCAGTACCAAAGTGCTCTACAAAAACAATTCTGGTGGCAAAGGAAAGTGCTAAAAAACACATAAGAGATGAGTGCTTAGGTCAGAGTCTCTCAAAATGAGCTAAATTACACAGCAGACTTAGCCCTGTCTGCAGAAAACTGTGGCTGAGCTTTCATACCAGGAAGCCTGACAGTTCCTTGATTAAGGGGCTGAGCTAAACATCAAGTGTATAAACACAAAGACACATCACTGAAGTCTGTTGACAGTACAGCATGGAGTATGTTAGCGGTCAGTGAAATGTGTGCCTGTTGTGCTGTGTGTTTGTTGTGTTGTTTGTTTGCTGTGTTTTGTTTGGCTGACCCTCCTCCACTCGTCGGCCTGCTGGAAGCTGCTGTATCCCAGAACCAGAGACTCAGAGCCCAGCAGAACCAGTTTGAGCTGGTGCTGGATCTTCCCATTGCTCTTTGACTTGTAGATGAGCTGACAGCCGCGCAGGTTTAATTCCAGCTGAGGCAGCAGGTCCTGAGCATACTTATAACACTGATAACCACACACACACACACACACACACACACACACACACACACACACACACACACACACAGAGTTACAGATTAGTCAAAATAAAAGTGGAATAAAAAAAAAAAAAAGCCAAATTTATCCACTCGCTCACCAGCAGCACGTCATTCCTGATGATGAACAGCTGTTTGGTCCACTGTCCGAGCCACTTCCTCCTCCACAGGTAACCACAGAGGCGGGACTCAGGGGCGGGTCTAAGACAGGGCTGGGAGGCACTCCAGTGGATGTAGTGAGCCCTGTCTTTTACTCTGTCATCTACATCGTCATCCTCCCCGTACGATTCGTAGTGACTGCTGTCTGACTCCACCTTCTCTGAAGCGGGACAAAATCATTTCATAAGATTCCTGTGTTTGTAAGACCTTTCTGCGATTGTGTGTGTGTTTGTGTGCAGATACCTGTGTTAGACATGCTTGTGTCAGCTACGTAGGGTTCTGCCTCCTCATATGTATCTTCATCATCATCACCCCCTAAGCCTCCTGGTGGGAGGGGCGGGACCACAGGGCCCTGGATCTGATATCACAGGAAACAAAAAGTTGTCTTTATTGTGCAAAACAGTAGAATACAGTAGAATACAGAATGATACAGTATGATATGATTGGAAACAGAACGATCAATATGGTGACCCAGAGTTTTGTCCCCCCTCAAGGGATCTTGGATCCCTATTCTAGTAACCACCGTGGGTTATGATATAAAAGAACTCAATTTTATATGAAATTATATGAACGGATGTAAAATGATACAACATGAAATTATGATGTAAAATGTGAAAATATAATATAAGTGACTATGGTACAAATGACCTGACACACTACATTATGATACAACTTTACGGCCCTAAGAGGAAGTTTGTAATATCTGACCAACTGCATACATTCCACTCTCTTCATGGTAAACGTTAAACCGAGACAAAAATAAACAATTCAAAACACACAACAATCCATGTGTGAACAGACAAACACACGAGTGACAAACAGACAATTCAACTAAGACATATTTTCAAACTGTCACTACGGTGAGGCTAAGGAAATAAAGAAATCCAACAACACTCAGAAGACACAGTTCTTCTTATACAACAGTTCATTACACAAACCCTTTCTCCACACTCTTACTCTTACACTCTTGAATTTAACCCACACTGAATGCTGCTTGTGAACACAACATGTCTTTGAATTCAATGCATATGAGCAAAATTTCCCAGGAGAGAAGGTTACTAAGTGTGTGTGTTTGTGTGTGTAAGTTTGCCCATCCATCACGTAGGCCAGATGCTAATCAGCCGCCATCAGTGACCACTTCCCCCCTCTGCAGAGCTCTCAGCCAATAGGAGGAAAGATAGAGAGGAGATGGCTTCATATGTAAACACTGAATATCCTGTCACTCCCTCCAGCACACACACACATGCACTGTAACCCTGCCGTCTCCTCCCAAACCTCAGGAGGACTGGAGTCTGTCATTACTGACCCACATCACAAACCTCCTCCTCCTCCCTCCCCTCCTCCTCCTCCTCCTGTTATCTTAAAAAAGACCTTTTTTCTTCCCCGACCACTTTTCTTTAACCTCGAGGGAAACCATCAAGAGGTCAAGAAGTGCAGGAGAGCAAAAAAACAACAAGTGCAAAGAGAATCTGATTCAGAGAAAGTCTGGTTTGAACTTCAGGAATGGCTAAATTTACCTTCCTTCATATGTTTTTCATTTCAGCTGTAAAAGATGCTTCTTTGCCGTGGTGGGGTGAGTATTCTGATCTGAAAGTGCCGTTCAAGCTCTGGTAGAGTGTGTTCAACAAAGCTGCAAATGAAACCAATAAGTGCAAAAAACTGCAGTTCCTAGAGTGGCCACTTGAGGCCAGCTCCAACAGTGAGCCAATCCCCATTAGGTCCCATATTTATATGCCTGATTGTCCTGCAGAAACAAACATGTTTACATCCTGGTCTTGGTAACTTCCTTATTTCTGAAGTCGTCTCTACAGGGGAGTATCTTGAACTAATTCTGCTCTTATTTTAAGATGTGAGGTCTGGAGGACTGGGAGCTTTGGGCAACATAGTACTCTGTAAACACAAAGAAGCAGAACCCAGGAGATGGTCATGAGGGTAGTTGAATTTGGCAGGTTCGTGTCAGTCATCCGCCACATTATCATCACAGGTACACCGGCTGTGAATTAGCCACAGTTGTTGAGTGTTTACCTTTGACAACTTGGCTTTAAGCAACCCTTTTGCTCCTCTCTAGATCCACTTTCTCATGTAAATATGGTCATTCCTCACTCCAGAGAATCAGCAGATGCCAAACTCAGGGCATTATGGTGTCTACAGTCAGTACATATGCTGACTGATATACACTGGATAGGAAATGTTACAAACATTAGTGTTGACTTACTGAGTTTCTCAGCCACACAGTTGAGTCCTGCTTTGAGACCAGCTCAGAGGACCCGACTCTTTCTGGAAAACAACAAACAATCAACAAATGACATGAATGGAAATATACAGTATAAAGACATTTAAGTGATGGCATATCTTCAGTGTAATATGATAGTGTGTATGACGTTACTATGATCATTGTTACCTGTTACAGATGAGTCTGTCAGCTCATTGCTAGGAGACGATGATGGACAGCTCATGATCATGTATTCAGCATCCTCCACTAGAATAACATCAAACACCCATGTGTGTCAGTGAACATCTGCAGTGTTATGACTGCCTCTAAGTGCTTGGAGGGACACTGACAGTTTTAGTGCTTTTAAAGTTTTATCAGCAGAATCATGTTATCATCATTTCGAGCAGAATGATCATTACCAGGAGTGTCGTTTGTTTGCAGTTTGGACAGCAGCTCTGAAATAGATTTCTTCTGAGCCTGAGCGATATAACTCAGGTTCTCTGAGTCAAGAACAGACAGGAAGGACTGCAGGTCCCAGATCAGCTTCGCCAGCACTGAAGACAGGAGAGCACACAGACAGATAGGTGAACAGCTGGACCCTTAGACCCCTCAGCTGCTGGTTGAGCTCATTAAGGAGGTAAAATCTGAACAGGAATCACCAGCTATCTGTTGACGAACCTTATCTCTGCCTGACTGAGTCATCGTTGCCCGACTGTTGACAGAGCAGCAGAACCATGAGTAATGTTTGATTACACGCTCACTATCAGTCCCTATGAAAGGCTCTCATTGTTTCTGTTCACACAGACACAAGGTGAGCTTCTGTAATGCCTGCTTTCCATTTGTGAGAAGTTGAAACACTGAAATATTTTAAATTTTAAGAAAATAATCGATATTGTCAAAGTAAATCAGAAAAATCGGAATAATGATGATAACAGCTATGAACTTTGGTCGAAGTTATCATTAAGTTTAGTGCCCTTACAAGGAAAGTAAAACCTTGGCTGGCAAACTCACATTAAGCAGCTGTACTGCATATACACGTTTGGATTTAAAAAAAAATAAAAAAATAAACCCTAATGCATCTGTTTTTTGGTGTTTAATTTCCTAGCATTGAATGTTTGCAAAGTGGCATGTGTGCTGATTTGCTTGCCAGCATGTTGAAAAGACAGGCCAAATTTTGAAAAATTAAGTTATAAAGCATTTACTTGGGAGCATGTGTTGAGATCATGAGTGAATAAGCCCAAAGTTATATATCTTTGTTTGTTCAACAGTTGAAAACTTTGGGTTACCTCTCAGTGTCAGACATTAAACTAAAATACAGAGTATAAAGTTTTACAGGTACTAAATGTATTGACATGGTTAAGCTTAATTTAAATTTGGCATGACATGTTTAGCCCATTAAGTTATTTACATGCTGGAATGCTAACCTGTTAAATGCTGTAATCTTTAAATGCTAAAATATTAACAGCATAAAACATGAATATTAATGGGCTGTAAAAATTTCAACCCGTCTATTAGTCAATCCTAAAATTTAGCATGTTAGACTTAGTGTGTTCGCGTTTTTACATGCTAGGATGCTAATATGCTAAATGTTGGGTGTTTGCAGTGCCAACATTAGTGAACACATAACAGGCAGCAAAAGCACTTATTAGCATCTTAACATGCCAGAAATGTTGATATTTTGTGAGAAAGTTTATGATGCTTATTTGCTAATACTCGAGTTTTAACATGCTAGATTTTTAACAGATAGACATTTATTTAAGGTATAAAAAATCAACATCAACAGTCTTATACGTAAACAGAAATAATAGAAAGCTAATATACACAAAGGATGCTTATATGCTAACACTATAGATACTAGAACTACATTTAATCATTCATGAAAAAACTACTGAGATTTTGTCTTTGAGGTAATCATCGCTGCATATTTAATTCTCATTTTTAGAATTAAGATTAACATCAAAAACACAAAATGATGTATGAATAAAATCAGAAGTATCAGCGTTTGCAACATTGGTTGGGAGAGTCAAAAACAGAGAGAAAGTCAGGAGTTCAGTTTGTCGACAGCAGGTTGATCAAACGTGGAGCCGTCATGAAGTCAGTGTTCGTGTCATGAATGAAGCTTTTGTGTCTCTGTGCTCTGAATGAACACTGACTCTGTGTTGTGGCAGCAGGAGAGTGAAGGACTGACATCATTAAAGGCAGTTATATGAGAGGCCGCTCTCTTCATGTCATTGACCATAAATATTAACCAAATATTTCCCCTTATTGTAACCTGTTATCGTCATTATACTGCCACGTCATGATGAATTCATACTGTTTGTGTCAATGCTGAGGTATGTTTAAATGCAGAACCTCAAGGATGTATTTGTCTTAAAATTTTAAACTCAGATTTCGATACAGAAGATCTGAAAAAGATCTGAATGTTTAAAGTGACTGAAGCTGTTCTGTTACCAGTTCTCCATCACAAATCCTGCATGTTCTGGCCTTCACTTGATAACTGATGTGACAGGATACACACTGATAAGCTGCTGGATACTGCTAATGTTTAACACAGAATAAAGACTTATGTGGAGTTACATAATCCAAAAAACTAAACTGATCAGCGTTCAAGGAAGAAAAACCAGGGAGGACTCTGAGAGGACTTTGAGAACCACTTAAAGGTCTGGGGACTTAAACAGCAATGTTAGAAATACCTTTGACACGAACCTTTGATATGCTTTTAACAACAACCTAAAGGATACCTTCAACCTCTTAATCAATACCATCAGAACATCCTGACTTGCTTGGTGGGTCTTGGAAACCCTGACGCAGCCAAAACCTCTTTTCAACCACCAAAACGATCTGAGACTTCAACAGTACTTTCTCAGCAACCAAAAGGACCACTACAAACTCCAAAATCCAGACCAGAACAACTCAAGCACAACAAGTTCTTCACTGACCTTTTGAACCTTGGTTCATTACTTTAAATAAGACCTAAATGACAACCACAAGTCTTTACATCAGAACTAGAACCACGGACATGCCCCAGAGGCTGAAGTTACGTCGACAAGAACCTTAGAACTCTGGGACCAAGCTGTTACTAAATCCAGACAAAAACAACCCAAGAGAGTGAGAGGCCTTTGAAAATTTTACTATACAACCTGTAAAAGTACCACAAGAAAGACCGAAAGGAGTACTGTAACCTCCCAAATACAGACTGTAACCCTCTGAGCACACACTGAAACTAGGAAAGTACTTTATTACAAACTACATGACTACTTGAACCTCCAAAACCTTCTAAACCCAGAGTAGACAACCTAAACCCAACAAATAGATTTTACACCACCACCAGAACTTTTAACACCATTTTTAAATGAAGAACTACTACAAACTGCTTGATCCAGACCAGTCACCAACGAGACCATGAGAACATCTTAAACGACTACTGAGGCCTCTTTCAGGGCTCATAGAACCATCCTGGATACCCCTAAGCCTTCAGACAGTGATGCTGGAACCACAGCCAAAGCTGCTAAAACTTCTTTAGAGTCCATTTCAGGGACCTCTTTCTCCTTGGTGGTGTGTTTTGGTCTCTAGGTCTGTATTGGGTTTCTATCTGTGTCAGATTTTCTACTCTGAGTCTTATTATGACTCAGTGCTGTTTTCTTTATTTTGTTAAAACTTGTTTTTGTCTGAAACTAAGTCAAGACCATTTGAATAATCATCAAAAAGAGAGAAAATGTGAAAAATGGAGAGACACAGATGCTGATTGTACTCCAGCTCCATTCATAGGGACAGAGCGAGTTCATTCACACTCAGAGCAGAGTGGGAGATGAAGGTTAAAAGTTTCTGATTAACTCCTCTCTGCTGATTCTGAGGATCCTACAGCTCCGTTTATCAGCCCGCTGCTGTTTTAAACACCAGGCTGCACATTCCTAACTCACCCACAACACTTTAACAACAACAACAACAACAATGACAGAAAGACTGTGTGTCTGCTGAAATACACCTTAGAGAGACTGTGATGTTTCCACTGCACAAAGTGCTGCCGCTGCTCTGAGATGTTAAGAGTTTGTGTTACCGAACACAGCTTATCTGAGCATCAACATCACTTCCTGTCTCTGGCTTTGATGCTGCTGAACACACACAGACCCAAATACACAGACCTACAAACCCTCATCCCACACACACACCCACACACACACAAAATGATAAGCATTTGAATGAAAGACAGATCATCTCAGTGTGAGAGAAAAATTATGCCTTTTGTAACATTGGTTGTTTGTGTTTTGTGCCCCTGTATTTACATTAAACCACGTATTGGGCCAAAATGACATTTGGATTGGTTAAGTGATTTCATGATATTTTCATTTTTTTTATAAGCATAGAGGTTTGATAGCCAGGTAAAAAATGAAATTGTTTTAGCATTTAAATCTATTTGGGGAAATTTGATCTGCTTACTAAATACTGTGTATACTTTGACACAATGTTATTTTAAGAAAATTCTACACAGTCCAACATAATAGGTGATATCATGTGATTTGCCTTTACACACAGAGCAGAAGAACAACATGGGCATCAACAACAAGCTGATCAGAAATGACATCTTCAGTGTAGATTTCCTTTAATGTCTCAGAGGAGGATAACACAAATGCAACATGCAGGACATGTGCTGCAAGAGACAAGAGACGTTTAAGTCTCCTGTGGGTCCTCAATTAGACCCTGATCTGTTGCTGTACATGTCAATAGAAACACACACACACACACACACACACACACACCTCTAGAGCTTCTTTACTAAAATCTCCTGTGTGACTTTTTAATCATCAATAACACTGCCAGAGGTTTTAAATGTCGACAAGAGCATTTCCCCAAACAGCCACAGAAAAACAAAACAGGGTAAGATCATAGACCATCATAAAAGGCTTTGAGGGGTTCCTCTCAAAACCTCTTTACAGACTTGCAGAACCATATTACAAACTCTTAAACCTCTTCATTGATCATCATCAAATCTGGCCTCTACAAACTCCTCAAACACACAGTAAACTCCTCAGCACATTTTATGGTTCTGTCCTCCCTGATGGCTGACAGTGACTAAGACCTATCAGACCTCAGAGGAACCTTGTCCATGTCCCACATCTGACAAAACAATCCATTTACTACACATGATCCTACCTTTTACAGGCTTATTATCCAGGCTGATAATTGTAGAAATAAAACAATTTACATCAAGTACTGACAAAGTTATCTTATTTAATAATGATTATATTCTTCTTGCTGAAAGTAGTCCGTTAGGCTCAGAGTTTGAGCTCTGTTTACGATGCAATATCTTACTTTAAACTGAACTTTTTCTGGTTGTGGTGACGACAAACCTTGTGAACAGCTCCATGAATCAACCCAACACCTGACTGAGTTTTTCTGTCTCAGTATATTCTGTAACTTCTCCTGCTTCACTCCTGCTGTCTCCATCTCTTTTCTTCTTTCCACTGAATAGACAGGCCGGATGAATACAGCTGCATCCATAGCAATGGATTTTGTCACAAAGTGACTGACTGTTGCTTGGGGAATCGACCAATCAAAAACAAGTAACTGACACAGTGCAAATTTTAGTTAATATCTTAAAATATGAAAACAAATACAATGAATAAATATTGATAACACCTCGAGACCAACTGATGACAAGAGTAACCCCACTGTATATTAACAATCTGATCATCCAGGGAGGTCCAGTTTAAAGAAAAGAGCAATCCACTTACATATTCTTTGAAAAGTCTAAATTGGATTCCTCTCAGAAAAATGCACTAAAACTTTTCTTAGCTTTATCTTTTTCTTTCTGAGAGAGTTGGCCTAGAGAGTTCGGACACAGTTAACAGATGAAGTCATACTCCTAAATCCAGCTTCTGCAGTTGGTCAGAGGGTATGTAATGGTAGAAAAAATGCTAAATTGCTAGTGTGAATCCAAACAGTCTATTAGCCCTGTCTCCGGAGGGCAGCAGGAGGAGGAAGTGAGGATGATGATGATGAGGAGTGGGAGGAAGAAGGATGGAGGAGGACAGGCGGGTGTTTCCGAATGTTTTGCTGCTTTAGTTTACATACCATCAGTGAGATAAAGAAGAAAAAAATGACGTCAACAGGTTAGGGAGATCATTTATCATATTCTTGACACGCCACTTTGACTCATTTATTCCTGGGAAAATGTTTTTTTTTTCTCTTTTGTTATATGATGACCAATTTCAGGCATTTTCTTAAATATTTAACAAAAGTTGACCCTCAGTGTTTTATCAGTACAAATTAAAATTGACTAAGTCATTGATCACTTGTTTAAACAACAATTGTACAATACAAAATGTTTTTACCTGCTTATGTAACAGACTCAAATTCATAGTGATGTCTCTACATGACCTGTATGATCACTAACCACAAGACCAAGAATTTCTAAATAGTAATTTGTGCTGTTCAAAACTACAGGCAAGGGGTAAGTGTTTGTCAAGATGAAGCGTTTTTAGCTTTTCCATGCAAGGGATCCATGAAGAGTTTAAAACCTGAGAGTTTATTTGTCAGAAAAACTTGACCTTTGTGTAAAGGATAGAAGAACCAAAGAGATGAGAGCTACAGTTTAGTCAACATGGGGTGCAAAATCAACACAGCTCCTTCACAGGACCTTTATACATGCCTCATAAATTCAAAGCATTGCCCTTATTTTAGAAAATGGAGCATTATATTAAAGCTCCTACGAGGATTTTTTGACATGTATGAGCTGCACTGAAATTCATACTGATACAATTCATCAGTATGAATTTGATGTCCAAAAGCAAACAAAACCATCAGTGACAAGATAAACCATTTTTATATCCTGAAAATAATGCAGTGGAGTAGGTGTCAGCTGAGCAGCTGTAGAAACAGACTTAATTTGTTCATTATCAATTATTTGGCTGTTAAATGTCAACAGGATAAATTTTAGGTTCAAAGACGCCACTTAAGCTCATAGAGGATAGTAAAAGTCTACAGGGGGGCCAACATTGACACAAACTGAAATTTTCTCACAAGAGCTTTAACCGGGTATAAAAACATTGAACACTGCCAAAAAAAAAGATTTTATCAAATGTTCAGAATTGTTTCAGGTTGTATTTCATATGTTATGTCACAATATTTGAAGGTTATCAGTCAATCACACAAAACCTTTATCTAATGCACACAAAATGCATTTAATCTTCATACGAAAAAAAACAATTTCTAAACAACTGTATTGAGAGATGTTTTTTCTACATCTCTAAAACACTACACAAAATTATTTCCACACTCATACTAAGGCTATTACAGTACTTTCACATTGCCTTAAATTTCAAATTTTAAAATTTATGTCAAATTTCACATTAAATAAAGTTTTAAAATTTCCCTTATTTTATGTCTTTGGCGATAATTGCTGTGACTGCAAAACATCTCAGGAGAATTATCCAAAACTTCCTACGATTTAAGGTTTCATTGAATTTCACTGGAAACTTGTGATTCTTATATTTAATCCCCAGTGATTCAATTCAATTCAATTCAATTCAATTCAGCTTTATTTATATGGCACTTTTCGTACATAAGGAAATGATGTGAGTATGCTTTCATAATTACTCTTTAGTTTTATTGTCACATGGTTAAAACGTATATAACAGATAAACAGAGTGAGCACCGTACCTTTCTGTTTGTCCATGTCTGTCTGTTTCAGCAGGTTCTTCTCTGCAGTCTCATGTCTCTGCTAAAGAGTCCAAAACATTAAACAGAGAACGAAAGTTTTTCTCCTCGGTGGATTATTTTTTCTCAGTTCTGTGTGAAGAAGTTTCAGCTCTGACTGTGGAGTCCTGAAATCCTGCCTCCAAGTGACATCAACATAGGAGGGAGGAGAGAGAGGACGGACCAATGCACTGAATGAAGAGAGAGGGAGTCACGGACAAAAACATCTTCACTTAGACTCATGTCAACCACTTTAATGTTAACAAATACTAGAAGTCTAATTGTATTTAAGAAGATCATCTTCTTGGATTTTTAATAGATTTGTAAGAAGATCTCATCTTGAATTCTCTTTTTTTAATGATCAGAATCATTCATCAACCTTATGTGTGAAGTGCAGAAATGTTAAGTGTCCATGAGGGGCTGGTTGCAAAAATCAATGAATCTCTGTATCATCCCATAAAAAGGTCATTTTTTAATTGCAGGATTAACATGCTTACCATCTGGTTTAAAAAGCAGTTTTTGATATGTAGCTTATTAATCTGCTTACACACTGCACCAAGAGTGAAACTTCATATTTAAAGGGATATTCCGGCATAATATTAACTTAGGGTCAAACAAACCGTAACACCAAGTTAGACACCCTCTCAAGAGATGAATGTTGCTGACTGCTTGCTTCTCTAGTTATACCAACTTTAGTACTGACCGCATGATAGCACTACACAGCGGTCTATGTCTCCACATGCAAATCTCAACCAAAAAGCCACTCTATAGCCACAAGTAATGCTCAGAACAGCACCTAACTTCATCAACAATACAAATAGGGTCCCAGCCATAGCACTAGCCACTAAACATCTTTTTAGCTTTGCCTAATTTCTTTAGCAAAGAGACCAAACACATCTCACCCACTCTCCTCCAGCAGCCACTCGTTTGTGGGGGGACCCCTGATGAGTCAATTACCGAGTGCAGAGGATCATTTCCTTGAAGTCATAATCATGATTATTTTGCACTGCAGACGCGGTAGTTCTTCTACCTTGAAGAAATTATCTTAAATGTTCTTCCTTGAGCTGCAAAATTCTGCTGCAGTCGTTGATGGACTCGTCAGGTCACAAACAAGTGGCTGCTGGAAGAGAGTGGGTGAGTTGTGTTTAGTCTCTTAGCTAAAGAAACCAGGCAAAGCTAAAAAGATGTTTGATGGCTAGTACTATGCCTGGTACCTTATATGTACAGTTGATGAAGTTAGGTGCTTTTCTGAGTATTATTTGTGGCTACGAGTGGCTTTTTGGTTGAGGTTTGCACGTTGACATGTAGACTGCTGTGTATTGCTATTGTGCGGTCGTTGCTAAAGTTGGTATAACTAGAAAAGCAAGCGGTCGGCAACATTCATCTCTTGGGGGGTGTCTAACTTGGTGTAACAGTGTGTTTTAGGGGCGGCAGTAGCTCAGGAAGGTTGGCGGTTTGATTCCCCCCTATCCTGAGTCTGTCAGCTGTGTCCTTGGGCAAGAAACTTAACCCACCTTGCATAATGGCAGCCACGTTTCTGTCAGTCTCCTCCAGGGCAGCTGTGACTACTAAGGTAGTTCACCACCACCAAAAGTGTGACTGTGTGAGTGAATGAATGATTGTATCCAATGTAAAGCGCTTTGAGGGTCTCTGATAAAGCGCTATATGAAATCTGATGCATTATTATTATTATAATTGTGTTTGGGGCGGCACAGTGGTGTAGTGGTTTGCACTGTCGCCTCACAGCAAGAAGGTCCTGGGTTCGAATCCGGGTCAGGGCGTTTCTGTGTGGAGTTTGCATGTTCTCCCTGTGTCTGCGTGGGTTTACTCCGGGTACTCCGGTTTCCTCCCACATCCAAAAACATGCCTAAGTGGGGTTAGGTTAATTTGCCACTTCCAAATTGCCTGTAGGTGTGAATGTGAGCGTGAATGGTTGTTCGTCTCTATATCTCAGCCCTGCGATGAACTGGTGACTTGTCCAGGGTGTCCCTTGCCTTCTCCCATAGATGCTGGGATAGGCTCCAGCCACCCCGCGACCCCGGGAATGGGAATAAGCGGTAGAAAATAGATGGATGGATAATTGTGTTTGACCATAACTTAAATTTTACGCCGAAAATATCCCTTTTAAGTCATCCATTAAGATGTAAGACAAAATGATGTAAACATAGATTTTCATACAAACCTTTTCAGACACCAACGGATACTGTTACTAAAACTGTTCATGTTTAATATAGTCTGTGGTTCAGTGTCAAATAGCCTCAAGCTTGTATTGTGAATTAAAAAAGCCACTATGTAAAAACAAGTGACTTTTTGTTATGTATCTATTAAATACAGAGGAACAGAGTCTTCTCAAAGCAAATAGAAATGCTCTTTATTGTAACTCATGGTTAATCATTCACATCACCATTCATTTTACTTCACCTGCATCCAGATATGAAAACAAAAACAACAATAAGTTTTTAGTCATTCAGTGATTGGTTATGTACAGCAGCAGGGCGGCTTTGGACAGGTAAGCCACAATCAACAAGCCTGACATGAGTCTAACCCCAATCTTATCTCAGTGTTATCTGTGTCAGTCTGAAGCTATCACAACCTCAGTCTGACCTCAGACTGACCAAAATGTCTCCAGTCTAACTTTGGTCTGACCTCATTTTGTCCTCTGTTTGACCTCAATATGACCTGATATTAACTTATGTCTGACTTTAGTTTGACCTCAGTCTGACACAAGTTTCGCCTCATTCTGATCCAAGTCTGGCCTTTTAATTAAGCCTGACTGGGGTCTCATCTTTAACTTTAGTCTGACTACCATGGATCGCTAAATTTAAAATTTTCTGACCTAAATCTAACCTTGTCTGACCGCAATCTGGCTTGAGTCTGACCTTACCTTTGGACTCAGTCTGACCTCAGTTTTACCCCAGCTTGATCTCTGTTTTGACCTTAGTCAGGAGAAGGACCTCCTCAACTCTTCCTCGTTTTGACCTTTGTCTTGCTTCAATCAGTCATCAGTTTGACCTCAGTTTAATCCAAGTCTGACCTTCAACTTCAGCCTAAATGTAGTGTTACCTCAGTTTGACCCAGTCTGACCTCTATCAGACATCAGTTAGACCTCAGTGTGATCGAGGCCTGACCTTAGATCTCAGTATGACCCCAGTCTTACTTTTGACCTCAGTCTAGGTCTAAGTTGACATTCATTTGATATTACTCTGACCTTTGACCTCAGTTTGATCTAAGTTAGACCTCAGTGTTATTAAAGCCTTACTTTAGATCTCAGACTGACCCCTGTCTTACCTTTAACCTCAGTCTAGGTCTAAATTGACATTCATTTGATATTACTCAGACTTTTGTCCTCAGTTTGACCTCAAAGTGAAAATGAAACAAGAACATCACCCTTAATGCACCTGAGCCAAACCCTGTCTTCATATCTGTGTAGTTTTATGAAGGTTAAAATATGACATCATTATAAAGACATCTGACATGCAGCGGTGTAAATGTCAGGGCTGTTGCATGACCTGCCTTCACAAAGTCACCCTGCGTGTTTAAGTAATTCAATAAAAAAGAAAAAAACACTTTGAAATGTTCAAAAGAAAGAATTAAACATGAAACAATCTTTGTGTCATCATGGTGTTAGTCACAGCAACCCACTTCCTGTCTCTAACTACACACAACCAATCAGAACAAAGCATAAGATCCTCTCAGTATCATCAAACAGCGTCAGAATCATTCCTTAAAAAATCAAAAGAAAAAAAAAGAAGGAAATCATCAACGTAAAGTGACAACGCTCGCTTACTCCTACAAACAAACCTCACATCTTCATAATCCATTGTTTTCTTTTTTTTTCCAGACTTTTTTTAAACTCACAGATACAGGAAGCGTGTGGTGGCGAGGCAGGCATGGTGGTGTGTGATGCAGGATGTGGCGTTGGCAATTTAGTCAGTGAATTTAGTCTAAAAAGTCAAACCAAACACAGGTTTGTAATCTGGTTTTAAAGGTGCTGTGAGTTTGATTTAAGCTTCAATATACGATCTTCATATGAAAATAACAGAATACCAATGACTGTAAATACTGAGACTCAGGACAACAGTGGAGAGGGTGAGACATCAGCGGACATGATGATGGTTGATCACCAGATTTTAAATGCATGTGTCTTTAAAGAATTTATCAAAGAAATTAAGCTCTGTGACAAATACTGAGTGGACTGCTGTTTTTTTTACTTTAGGGATAAAAAAAATGAAGGAGTGAACAACAACATGTGGTAAAGAAAAGGGAAATGATGTAAAGACTGAATGTGTCACAGCGGCGTGTCAAAGGCTGTCCAGTTTTGTAAGCATCCCCAAACACAGCCAACAAACATGTCCTCCTTTCCCCGTGAAGGCTGTAACTAGTGTATTCTTAGTGGCTCAACATATCCCATGAGTCTTTGCTCACTAATACAAACCACAGACTGTATATACTATGGACAACTTGGTTGTGCCTTCCACCAGTATAGGGATTTAAAGCCGAAAAACTTTCAGTAATTCCACGTTGGTTTCTCCATAACCTGAAACCAACATTGCGCAGTAGCATTGTACGCATTTGGGAGAGTCGCCAAGAGTCACTGTGATGATGCTCGGATCAAACAGCGCATACCCTGGGTGGGAAGCAGGGGGGAAAAAAATTTATGTTCTGTGTAATAAATTTCTCAAGTCTTTCCACAGCCCCAGGAGGATGGCTGGCGGAGGCAGGTTTATGACCTATACTGCAGCCCGTCAGCAGAGTGTGCTGTTCTAGGGGTGGCTTCACCCAGTAAGGAGGTGGACGCTGTCCATTCTATATACAGTCTACGATACAAACTGGCAAGTAATATACTGTTGAATAAGAGTATTTCATTTTAACTCGGTGGTGAACTCTACATATATTATTCAAGACAGAAGCATTGAAATTTAAATTCATCTTTGAAATGTTAGTAATAGTGTTGAGCCAACTCTGCTAGCCAGTTAGCCACCTGTTGCTAGCACTAATCACTCTCTATGTGACATCATCATTAGGGTAGTGATTTAAGCTTGCAGTTCTCTGAGGGTTAGACCATCTAAATTTGGTTCAGTCTCACCGGTCGCCTAAGGCTATGAAGGCTCAGTCCTTCAAAGGCTTCTGCCCCTGGACTGGAAACTTTAACCCACTCAGATGTTGTCTTTTCTTAAGGCAAAACAAAGATGATTACTGCCTGTGTTTGAAAAAAGGATCTGGAGAAATCAGCTGAGGTTGGTCAAATAAAAAAATGCTCATTTCTGTCATATTTTAATAGGCTAAACAAATACTGACATAGTAGCCCCCTTTTTGACACTTTTGGGGGAGCTGAGGATGGACAGGAGGTCTCATCTGTCATTAAACCAAGTTAGCCCAATGAACTGAATTCAATGAAATCTAAAATCTGTTTCACTGCACCTTCAAACCTCTCAGTCATGATGAAAGTTTGGTTTTTAAATTGATGCCAGTGGTGCTTAAGATCACCTGCTGTCCTGCAGAGTACAGAGCACAGTGAACTCCTCCATGTTTGTACAGATGATGCTGATGGATGTTTCAACCTTAGACTATGTCAGTGCGTGTATGTGTGTGTGTCCAGAAATGTCCTGATGATGCTCATCACTTCAGTCCACTTTGTTTTGTTGATCTTGGGTGTTGCAGTGTAAAATCTCAAGTTTTCCCATCATGCCTCTGTCCTCTTTTGGTGAGGAAACCTCAGAGAAGTCCAGTCCATGTTTTTTGGTTTTCCTCTTCTTCCTTTTATCATCTTCTTAGATGGTGAAAATGTTTTACTTTCTGTTCCTGACATTCATGTGTTGATATTTTTCAAAAAGTGAGTTTAAATTTTTATTCAGGTTTTTATTAACAAACATGCCACTTGTCTAAGAAGACTAAAAAATAGCTGCACATCATTTGGTCACTAAGCAACACTGAACGTTTACGACCTGCTTATTGGACAAACCAGAGCTGTGCAGAGACCGAGTTCAGACGAGTTTCTGCTCTGTGCTTCTGGTTTCATTGTTAATGTAGTTCTTCTGAACTGCAGACATCTCTCACAGGTATGTGTTTGTTTGTGTGTGTGTGTGTGTTGTTTGTGTGTGTGTTCAGGAAAAACAGGGCAGTGGCTTTTGCTGAAGAAGGAGGAGACGGTTTGATCTCAGTCAGTCAGAACTCAGCCTGGACCAGGGATGCAAAAAAGACATCTGAAAGTTTTACCTGCTCAAGGACATTAAGTCTGAAATGAAGCCGATCCAGTATTTTAACCAAGACTTCCTAAAAGGGTCACTTTTTTATTTCATAAATTTGACTTAATACCTCAAATTATTTTTTCATTAAGGTCAAGTCTCCTGCCTTTTTTAAATAGTTAAACTGGTATAAATTGGCTTCCATAGATAGCACATGGGCACCATCAGGGCAGAAATTATGGGAACAAACACAGGAGAGGATGTGAAGATGGGGAAATACAAACCGAAAGAAATCAAGCTTCAAAATAGAAATCACATGGATGATTAGAAAAGGGAAAACTTTGATTATAAGGTTCTTTCTTTGGGCTGTCAAGGGAAATATGCAAACCTGTTGTAACTGCTGTTTGTTCTGTAATGCAAACCTTGTCTAAGTTTCTCTTTGAGTCTTATAAAGTCTTTGATTGACTTTTAAAGCGTGCAGAGCAGACACCCTGACTGTGATCAAACCGGCTCCTTGTTTTTCCTCGGAGTGCTGGGTAAGAAATGCTGTCTTTGTAACATCACAGCTGGCTACGCCAATAGGAGCAATTCCTCAGAAGGACTGCTCTTAGCTTTACTCTTACAGTCAGCATCTTATTTGTGTTAGAGTCTGACTCAGAGTCAGCAGGAATGTTGTTTTAAAGCCTGACAGCAACTGGATGCTGGATTAAAAAACATTGACTTCAGTGTGACTGAGTCTGGTCTGGTGGGATAAATCTCTGTCAGCAGAAATACAATAATGTTCATGTGAAACTGACTCAGTCTGATCCTACAGACAGCGGCTGCTGTGTTTTTAATCTCATATGGAAGCCTTAAAAGTGTGGCACTGACATTCAACCTCCTTCAAGATTAACAGCTGGACTTCATTTCCCAGAATTCCACCAAATATATAAGAATGTTAGCAGGATTAATCCCTACTTCATAAGTATATATATATATATATATATATATATATATTTTTTTTTTTTTTTGTGTGTGTCATTGTGTGACTTCTGTGTTTTAGTTGGCTGGTTTAGATCGAACATAAAAACAGCAGCTCCTGTGTTCATCTTTGTTAGGTTACTGTTTTTATTGGTGGAGTCTGGGGACTATGAGTGACTGTATCTGGTCAAAAAGGACCTCAGTCTGTCTCTGTGGGGGTCCTTTCTGTAAAGTAAGTAGCACACTAATGGTGCATTTCCACCAAGCGGTCTAGTTTGATATCAACACAAGTCTGCAGGAATTAAAACCACATTTATCTTCTAAATCACAATTTAAGGACGAGTCATAGATTTTTTTACCTCTCAGTCATTAAGATCCCAAAATATGAAACAAAAGGCCAGATTCACTGATAGGAGGCTGCCTTTTCAATCACCTAAATCCAAACTTTTCTGGTGTTACTGGGCTTCAGACAGATAGACAGACAGCTCTTCACTTAGCATACTCAGTTCTGTCTGCCCTCATTTCCAGTTTGTGTGTAAGTCAAACAAGAGTCCCGAACTAGACCCTAAAGAAACCCTGATGCTCTTATTCCTCCCTCTTTGTGTCTCTGTGCTCCCTTGCCTCTATTTGCAGCTTCATTTGTTGTGCTCGCTCAGTAGTTTGGCTATAAATAAATTTCCACAGACATTTAGAAACTGAAGCTTATCACAGAAACGCTGCGCAGCTCTGCTCTGAAGGGGGTGGAGTTTGTGTGCAGCAGAAATCTAAACTCACTCTGTGTTTGCTCTTCAAACCTTCACGGTGAATCACATCAAACCTGAAGCCCGAGGCACCTCCTAAGCGTCTCTCTGTGACGATGATGGCGGCGGTGCTGATAGTGGTGTTTTATGTTCAGAGTCTGTGTGGTTTCAGGATCCTGCACGAATCCAAGAGGAGTGGGGGATTGTGGGAGATTCAGTCCCAGTGGGGTCAGTCAGAAGAGACAGACTTTCCTCTTTAGGTCGTTTCTCTTCCAGTTGGAGAGGTGGTCGAACTCCTCAATGGACATCCCGAAAACACTTAAGAACTCCTCCTGAGACAGGTGTCTCTGCAGGTGTAGAGGAAACAGGGAGAGAGAGAAACGTCAACCTTTATTTACTGAGTTTTAAATCAGTACGTTAACATGCACGGTCAAGTCCAGCTACAGTTAAAGCACTATTAGGGGATTTAATTGGACGGCTTTGTCCCAGATTAGAAACACTGTGTAAGAATCAACTCATGACCAAACTATCTCAGCTGATTATGGTTAGACCTCCTCCCTGGTTCATTTAATCTGTCACAGACCAAAACAACAAACAAGTTAACAAGAGGCTAACTGGTTGTACGTTAAACTGGAAACCCCTGAACCTTTTCTACACTTGTGTTGTGACTGTTTTCAAGCTTGCCTCAGTCCACCTTAAATGGACTCAGGTCTAGAGAAGTCTCTGGTGTTGCTGGATCCTGTCTCTATCTGGTTTCCTCTTTTCATGGTTCAGTTTGAACCTCATTTGTGGATGCAGTGATGAACTGTGTTCACAGTCAATGGTTTTTGAAGTGATCTTGAGCCCATGCAGTGATTTCACTCCAGAGTCCAGTCTGCTTTTAATGTAGTGATGTCCAAGGGCCTGAAGACCAGAACCATCCAGTCTTGGTTTTGGTCCTTGTCCCTTTAGTACAGAGATTCCTCTAGATTCTCTGAATCTTTGAATGATACTATGTTCTGATGAAATCACTATAAACATAAAATAAAATCAACACAGAGACCTCAAGACATCAGAATCATGGAGAAGACAAAAAGCTCAAAAACAACAAACCCAACCTGCTGAACTGTTCTCTCACACAGTCTCTCACATCATGAAATTTTTTTTCCATCTTCCCCACAAAGCAATACAATTTTTCAGTTTAACTCTGATTTGTCATCTCTGCACTCTTTTTAATTAAATGAAGTCTTTAATTTAATTTGCAAACCATCAAATTCTGCTTCTATAAACATTTATCAACAGGCCCTGACTCTTATTAAGGGTCTTAGTTCGGGTTTTATTTAAAAGTCCTGTTTTAGTTCAAAGTGAGTGGAAGATCTTACCTCCAGTCTGGTTCTGTCCACACCTGGAGGCAGTTTACTCCGCCCTCTGTGGGTCACCACCAGCGTCTCATAGGGGTAGATCTACAGAGAACAACTGATTGATCAATCAGGATGAACGCATTCTCACTGATGATTTACCCAGTGTTTGATTCAGTGCTTCTAAGCAGAATAAAAGCTGATGTCAGTTATTTCTTGCAAAAATTAAAAGTGCAGTTCACATGTAATATAGAAGAAAATAAGCTAAGATGTTCAAATTCATCAAAACTTCAAATATTGTAGTGATTTTAACAATAAAAACAAACACACTGTTGTTACTTTTTGTTCCAACATGCTGGGGAGAGAGTTTCCTCTGTCCATCCTGGAGTCTCCATTCTGTGGGGAAAAAACATAATCACCCTTTTAAAGTTACTCAATTATAGCTACACACAAAAATACTGATTCACAATGTTAGAGCATGAGTCGATCTGACTTTACCTGAAGATCTGCAAAGAGAGAAAGAAAGAAAAAGTTATTAACCAAGTGATGAGAAAAGGTTCAAAGTACTTTCAAATTCAAGTTCCAGTCATTAAAATAGCAGATGGACTTAAAAGGTGTTAACAGGTCCAAATGTACCTGCAGGAGGTTTTTCTGACGGGCTGAACTCTGCCGACTGAAGCTGCAAACAAACACAAACATGTTTGTCTCCTGATTTGTTCGTCTCTGCTGCGATTGGACGATTCAGTTAGGAGTACTCACCCTGGACAGGCCGCTCTTAGAGGATGCTGGGAAATACACAGACTTGGAGGCATTGGACCCTGCAGAGGAGGAAAAAAAAGTTTAATCCAAGGGGTCAAAACCTGAAAGTTTATAAGAGGACAGAAAAGAGCCGCAGGTGATAACTGTGAATCCGACAGCTTGTGAAATATTCAACCTTAAAGTTACAGGAAAAATTACTCATTCACCGTTTAATCTCTTAAAGAAACAGTTTTTAGGTTATTTCTAGAAATGCAGACAAAAAAAATTCAGTATAAGGTAACTTTCATTACTGTGAAAAGATGCATTTAATACGTCTCTGTTTCTGTATGCAGTGATCATCCTGACCACTAGGTGTCGCCAGAGCTCTGCATTTGTGTTTTTTTTCCCTCTTCTGTCTTGAAATGGCAGTTTTTTTTTTGGGGGGGGGGGGCTTTCAAACTAAAACAGTGCTGGACTGGACTGAAGCTTCAGTGAAAAAACCCTGAAGTATGCAGGGATCTGGGTTGACTTATATAACAGTACAGGTGAGGGTTTAAGTGTACCTGTGTTCTGGCTGCGATCCGGCAGTGACCGAGTTTTCCTCCTCAGAGGAGCTGAAGATTTCTCCAGCTCCTCTTTCAGGATGATTTTTCCCAGGTTGGACTGAATCTGTTAAGAGAATGAAAACATTTGAGTCACTATGAAATAAGAACAGAGTTCATACCTGGTGAGACACCTGGGGCTAAAAGTTTGATGAAACACCTGGTGGAACATCTCGCTCTAAAATAACTGGTGTAAAATCTTTTTAGAAGCATCTGTAGGAACAGCTGTCTCTGATTACGACCTCCATCACACCCGTCCACCTGCTGCAGGTGAACCCGTCCTCCTCCTCACCTTGTTAAGTTCTTGTTTCTGCAGAGCCCTGAGTCCCCACAACTCATCATCCAGTTCTCCATCCTCCTCCTCCTCATCCTCTTCCCTCTGCTCCTTCTTCCTCCACTCTTTCTCTACAGGGAGGAAAGGACACAAGGAGAGAGGACAGGAGGTGAGAGAAAAAGCAAAAAAAGCAAAGGAAACAAAGAAGTAAAGAAAGCACAACAATCCTATCCTTGTTCACACATTTAAATACAGCATTGTGATCTGTGTGTGCGTGCGTGCATTTGTGTGAGATGGTCGGACCATACCAATCACAGCCAGTGAGGGGGGGCAGGGCCAGTAGTCTGTCTCTATCTTGGAGGGCAGGTTCGGGTCTGGAGGCTGAGCTGCTGGAAATTTGGAGGATTCAATGATCAGATCCTCAATGTGTTTCCCCTGAGGGACCTGTGGGGATGATACATCTGCGCGCACACACACACACACACACACACACACACACACACACACACACACACACACACACACACACACACACACACACACACACACACACACACACACACACAGTATGTTTAAGCTGATTAAAGGCAGTGAAGTCATGTCTGTAGTTTAGATGGATGGGGGTTCCAGCTGACCGACATCCAGATTTATTCAGATCCACTGCAAAGAAACAGGAGCTGTTTCTGAAAGCCCAGTGACTTGATAAGTCTTTGTGTAAAAAAATAAGGACTTCATTGGTTGTACTAAGTAAAAAATATTAGCCAGTTAAAGAAGAAAGAAAGATAGATGCAGTATTCCTCTCAGTGTGTTTATGTGGACATCAACACTAACATCAGTATCTAAATGCACTCCTGGTAGTTATTGTTTAAATGTGGTGTTAATGTGCTGAGTTGGCGTGCTGTCGGCATACATCTGCTTGGTTTAATTGCATGTTTACAGAGAAAATCAGCTCTTCTTTGTTGTTGAATCCTGTTGAGGGCGTATAAATATATATCACCTACTAAAGTCTTTAATACTCCACTCAGCATAATACAGTGGCTGACTAGTGCATCATTGCTAGACTTATAAATGGTCCACTTTGCCACAGTAGCTGCCCTTTACTGAGACAATCAGGGAGTTGGTTTCTGGATACCTTTAGGACCTGTTACTACAGAAACCTCAAATCTTACCCTGTTTCATGTAGAATCGTCTGATTGGGTGTTATTGAAGACAAATTCAGCCAACAAGCTCAGAACAAGGACTTATTTCAAAATATTACATGTCAAAATAAGGACTGCATTGAGACTACATGATACAAATCTACCTGTCAGGTTTTGAAATAAAAGCTCTATTTTAATCCATTGGCACATTTTTTGAAATTCATTACAAAATAATAATTCAGGCCTTACTTATGGCAACAGTATCTCAACAGATGAAACTGACTGATGCTGCCTTACCCCTAATTTCCACTGCATCCGGAACGACTATGAAAAGGCCGTATCTGCCGATTGTATCTGATAGTAACCATTCAAGTTAATGTGTAATTTCTACCGGCTTCTTTCCGTTCCGCTGCGGATCGCCGGACTCCGCAGCTGATCGCAAGATTTCTTTTTTTTCCAGATGCTGGAACAAATCAGGTAAATTCAGCACAGATTAACCTGTGCTGGAAAGGAAGTCGGGGCACAGACACAAAATAAAACATCCGGCTTCTTTTCAAAATAAAACACTTTGTGTTTCAGGCGGATCGTATTTCATACCATGCAAACGGGCGGAGACAAACAAGTGAGAGGTTTTCAGACAGCATTTCACCCCGATGACACCATGGATGAGGAGATGCTGATTTTATAAGTCTACAAGTAGCTTTCCTCCTCTGGAAGGACACAATCTTCTGCTTTTGTGGTTAGCCTCTGTGGCTAAAAGACAACTCAATTGCACATGTATCCGTGGGTTCTTGTGAGTTCTGGTGATTCCTGCTGTCCGTAATCTGCCCCGAAATTCGCCTCAAAAACGGATCCAGTAGGAATTGGCGGTGAAAATCATTGTCGATCCAGATCAGAGCTGTTCCAGATCTGCGTTATTCAATTGGGGGTTACCCCCAATTTTCATTGCATCTGGAACAGCTCCAATTCGGAACAGCGGCAATTTTTGCTGTCTGCCAATTCCTACCGGATCTGTTGTGAGGAAAATTTTGTGGCAGATTTCAGACAGCCGGATTCGCATGGTGTGAAATACGATCCGCCTGAAACACAGAGTGTTTTATTTTGAAAAGAAGCTAGACGTTTTATTTGTGTCTCTGCCTGACTTCCTTTCCAGCACGGGTTAAGGTGTGCTGAGTTTATCCGGCATGCTCCAGCATCTGGAGCATCCAACTCTTGTGATCAGGGGCCTGTTCTATGAAGCAGGATTACTGCTTCGCGAGGTAACTTTGATGGTAAGTTTGGGGTTTCCTGTTCTATGACGCAGGTTCACTTCTTAGCGAGGCGGGTCTCCATGGCAACAAATGGTGAACGGCTAACCTGCTCCAGGGCAGGTTAGGTTCCAGATTGAACTCACGGAGTATAAAAACCCCGCCCACTCTCTCGAAAAATGGCTTGTCCATTCTTGGAGGATCCTATAGACCTCAGTGCTCGCATTGTCTGAGGAGCACGCGAGAGTTTTCAGGGACCGCACGGACCCACTTCCTTTTCCAGATGACCACCTTTATGAAAGGCTCATATGGCCTACATATCACACAAAACATGTAAACACGATAGGAATGAACAAATGAATGAATTCATCTTGGAAATGAATGGGCATGAGCTGCAGGGGCTGTGTGATCACAGACAACGTCTAAGTACTATTTAGTAGCAGCGCACGCCCCTTATAATAACCCCCGTAAATACTGTTGTTCAGGACTGCTTACTTCTGCTTCCTACCCACTGTAACAACCGTTGTTCTTGCCTACATGCAACATTTTTGTTCTCATTCATTAAACACTTAAATTGGGGACATTTTCGGGGACAGCTTTAGCCGGGGACAGGTCATCCAATTCGGGGACTGTCACCTTAGTTAAAAGTGCATGTTGAACAGTGCTATTTCAGGGTGATAATGGCATCAAAGATTATATTTCTGCCAGCATTCCTTTCGTGCTTTTGCAGCGGCGACGGTGTTGCTTTTGAGGTTTATGATAGATTTGAATTCTTCATACTTTCTCATGATCGTCTCCTGCTCCTTGTTTGTAAAGTATGAGGTCATTCGCTCTCCGGCCGACTCTGACGCTCCAGGCCGGTCCATGTACGCTAGGTCAGATGCGGTGGGCTCCACCTTACATGTGTGCACGCTCTCATAGCAAAGCTGGATCAACTTACGAGGTTGATAACCAGCGTCGTAAGACCGTTTAGCGAGACTGCTGGCTACCGTGCTAAGTTGAGCGAGGTAGCTCCAAGGCTAGGTTGAACTTTCTTCGTAGAACAGGCCCCAGCTGTGAAGTCCGGCGATCCGCAGCGGAACGGAAAGAAGGCGGGGGAAATTGACACTTCCACTTAAATGGTTATGATCAGCTACGATCAGCGGATACGGCCTTTTCGTAGCCGTAGTGGATGCGGTGGAAATTGGGGGTAAAGTGAATCTGAGTTATAGTGTGTCTGATAACAACGTTTGAGTAGAAGTCTGACAAATAAAATTGCTAGGATTCTTTTTTTTTTAGTGTTTACCAAGATACTTGGACACATTAGACCTTAATCACCTGATTTAAACCCATTTTGTTTTTATGTCAGAGTAACAAACCTTGTTTGTAGATCGGCGGCTTCTTATAAATGTTGCTGCCATTTTCTGAAAAGATGGAAAACAGCAGTGTTAGTGGGCGAGTTTAATGCGAGATTTTTCATACTTTAAAAACAACACTATCTGAGTTATATGATGGTAAAATTCCCAAAATAACACACTGAATTTCTGTATGATCAGATTTAATCATTTCTATTGATTCATAATTCAATGTAAGTACGTTTAATAGAGGAAAAGTCATAAATTAAAGAGGAAGAGTTGTTACCAGGCCTGTGGAAGTGCTGCACGGTGCCCTTGCTACCAGAGGACTGTGTTTGTGGTATGTTTGGTGTGTTGGGTGTGTGAGGTGTGGACGGTGTGTGTGAGCTGTGTGTTCTGCTGGTCTGGATGGTGGAACAAGGGGAGGAACCTCCAGGAGATCGGTTCTCTAGCCACTCCCGGGACTCCTTCTGGAAACACATGCAGTAAACTTAAAATACTTTTTAAAACGAGAAAAAGGTCACCAACACATTTCTCTCTAAGCTGCAGAGAGAGAAGAAGAGAGAGAGAAAAAGGAGGGGGTGAGGCAGAGAGTCTTACCTCCGGGGAGGGAGGAGGAGAGATGGAGCGAGGAGACAAGGACCTCTGACAAGGAGAGGAGAGAAAAAGAGAAAGTCAGTTATTTTTGATCAAACTTCTGAAATGTAAGAAGTAGGTGCTTCTTTGTCAAAACATTGAGAATGAACTGAATGTAAACAACACTCATCACACTTTCTCTCTCTCTCTCTCTCTCTCTCACACACACACACACACACACACACACACACACACACACACACACACACACACACACACACACACACACACACACACACACACACTGTGGGTCTTAATTGTGGTACGAGCTGTCTGGTCTCATGTGTCGTGCTGCAGCCCAGCGCCAAGCTAACCAACCAGAAAACTAACCGACTGTCGACCAGCAGCCTGCTGACACACTGACTGCTCCTCTGGTTCCACCAATCACATGCTAAGCCACGCCTACATGTTCTGGACCGATAGACGGAGGGGAAAATGAATTTATTTTGACCTCTGTCTGCTCAGCTCTTTTAGATAATCGTTATTTTGATGTTTTGAGGCCTGTGTTGGACACCAGCTCACTGCACTCAGACCGCTTTCTCAGCCTTGACACAGCTGGAGGAGGTTTCACCTAAACGCCACACGTCACAACAGCAGGAGCTGAGGGCTGTCCGGCGGTCAAGTTTGCTCAACAAAAGCAGCAGGAAAAAACTTCAATCTCAGTTAAAAAAAAAAAAAAAACGAGAGGAAAGACTGTGAAAAAAACTGTGCATTTCAGTGATGTAGCTCAGACCTAAACAAGCTTTAAGGGTGATCGGTAAAATCTGACGGTCAACTCTCAAACTAAGGAAATGAGGGAAACCTCTGATGTTATATTGGGAATAAATGAAGGTTTGAATTGAAGTGACTGTGACCTGAAAATTTCAGGAGTTTTACGCGTTTAGATTTCATGACCAAGTTCAGAAAGGGAAGTTTCTCAAGTCTAAATGCATGTGGTGGAGAATGAAAGAATGAAAGGAACTTGGCAGGAAGAATGAATAAATGAATGAATGAATGAGTTACACAGTAACAAAGATCACCTCCAGAGGGCTGTAGCTGTAGTGCGGCTGGTAGATCATCAGGTCCGGTCTCTCTATGTCCAGGATGGCTTTGTCTCTCGGTAATGCAGCCAAGTCCTTGTAGCCAATAACCCCGTCCTCCACTCTGGCCTGGACAGAGAAGGGGGAGGGGACAGACAGGCGGAGATTACAGATTACAGCCTCAAGATTAATCTGAAGGATAATATAACTCGATCTGTGTGTGGGACTCACCACGATGGCGGCGGCAGGGGATCCTGGGACGCTGGTCCCTCTTAGGGACAACACACTCCCTGGAGACGTTTGAGCCAGCTGCTGCTCACACACACACACACACACACACACACACACACACACACACACACACACACACACACACACACACACACACACACACACACACACACACACACACACACACACAGGCAAAGATCAGAGGTCAAGCACCAGTCATTATTATCAAACCATGTGGAGGACAGTTTTAGGTAATGAAGTCATCAGACCATTAAAGACGCGCTCAATGAAATCACCACTGAGGTTTCCTATTACACAAACAATGAACCAAAACCAAGAACCAAAACCAGAAACCCAGATTGATATTATTTTAGCACCACAGGGGCTATAAACAGATCTTACCTTAGGCATCATCCTGACTGCTGATTGGTCAGTTCCTGAGAGAAAGAAACAGACAGAGCAGAGTCCTAAATGACAAACATAAGGGATGATTTATGCAGTTTTACAGCAACCACACAACAAAAAACAATGATCAAAGACAAACTGCTGACAGAGTCAAGGGTTTTTCAAAACGTATTCATGTAACCCAAATATTTTTTTGTTTTCAAAATGTTTTAATGTGCTTTGGAATTTATTTCTTAAATGTATCTTATGTTCATTTGAAACACTTTTAAAAAAAATGTGTCAGCGGTTTTTGAAATAATGCCTGTTTCCTTCCTTAAATATTTGTGTCACTGACATTCAGAGCCACCGTACTTTAGCCCAAAACTTGTAAAAGTCAGAAATATGGTTTGTAACACAATAAAAATTTCTTGAAATCGATTAAATCAATTATAAAAAGGATTTTAATAGAGAGATGTTCAACTTCTGAGAAGTCTGTTCATTTAGACCTCAAGACTTGTCTGGAGCTCCTTTACCGTGGATTACTGCGTCAGTGTGGCACAGCGTGGTCTTTTTTTTTTTTAGTCCACAATTCAATATTTTATAAAATGAATCTTCACAACATTCTGACTAATTGTAGGACATCCTCCATCAGATCATGGTTTTGTTGTCCAATCACAGATTGGTGTAATGGAACCAAGTGTATTATGCTGAAGCAGAACTTCCACTCAACTCTCTCAACATTGGACAACAAAAATCTGAAATTTGACGGCAGATTTTTTTCTCTTAGAGAAGTTTGAAAAAGTTTATCATAAAATCCTGATCTCATCTCTGCTGCTGCCTCATTTCCACCTCTACTCTATCTTTTTTGTCCTTTGCAGCAGCTGCAGGGGCGTTGGTTCTGTATTGTCTGATGTGACTGACGGACACAAAGAGATTATTCCAGAGTCCACAGCTTTGTCAAACACACACACACACACACACACACACACACACACACACACACACACACACACACACACACACACACACACACACACACACACACACACAGGGAAGTCAAGGTAACATGCGGTCAATGACAGGTGAAAAGCTCTGCACACTCTCACAATAAAACGTGTGTGTGAATGTGTGAATGTGTGCTTGTGTGTGTGCGTGTGTGTGTGTGAATGTGTGCTTGTGTGTGGGTGCGTGTGTGTGTGTGTGTGTGTTCATACCTTAGGGAGGGTAAGGGATCATGTCTGTTCCTGTTTGTCTTTGGGGCTCTGCAGCCCTCTCTGAAACACAAAGGTCTACACTTAGGTTGTTTCGATGCTTAAAATATTTTACAGTGTTAGAATGTTACAGTGTCATTTAGCAGACGCTTTTATCCAGAGCGATGTACATGTGAGAACAACACAAGCAAAGATTGAGACAAGAGGAAACAAGATCAGTAAGAGCAAGTCTAATTGGACACAGGTACTGCCATGCAGTTTGAAAGTCAACGCACAACACTGAGTAAGAATTTTTTTTCTCATCAACAAGAAGCAATCATTACTTATTGTCATCACCATCAAATAACTTGTCATCACTACAAAATTACCAAGGTACCAAGTACTGGGTCACTGAAGGGCTGAACATAGAGACCCCTAGAGTAGAGCAGGACAGAGAGAGCCAACTGTAGCTGGAAGACTCATTCAACCACTGGAGACAACAGTGGAGAATGGTCTAGCTAAGTGCATAGTGTTCTCTGAAGAGCAGTGTCTTTAGCTTTCTTTTGAAAGTAGAGAGCAGCTCTGTGGATCACACAGAGTTAGGTAATTCATTCCACCATTTTGGGACAACAGAAGAGAAAAGTCAGGCTAGTGATTTTGGGGCCTGTGCTGGGAGCACCAGACACCTTTCTGAGGCTGAGTGTGGTAGGCGAGACGGGGTGTAGACCTGGATGAGGTAAATAGGAGTAGTATGGGTTACTGCTGTGTAAGCAATGATTAGAGTTTTGTATTTGATACGAGCAGCGCCAGTGAAGGGAGATGAACGGAGGAGTGACATAAGCTGTCTTGGGCTGGTTGAATACCGGACGTGCTGCTGCATTCTGGATCATTTGCAGAGGTTTAACTTTGTAAGCGAGGAGGTCTGCCAGTAAGGAGATGCAGTTGTCAATGCTGATATTACAAGAGCCTGGACCAGGAACTGTATTGTTTTGTCAGGTAGGGTCTGATCCTCCTGATGTTATAGAGGGCGAATCTGCAGGACAGGGCAATCAAGGCAACATAAACCCTGAAGGTTAGCTGGTCATTAATCATCACACCCAGATTTTAGGCAGAATTAGTAGGAAAGAGGTTATGATCCAGATCCAAACTGGATATTGATCTGCAGGTCCACAGTGGGACTAACTAAAATAATAAGCTCAGTTTTGGACAGGCTGGGCTGAAGGTGACGTTCCCTCATTCATTTAGAGATATTAGCAAGGCAGGAGGAGATCCAGGCTGAGACAGTTGTGTTATAATGTGGAAAAGACCAGAAGAGTTGAGTATCATCTGCATAGCACTGTTAGGAGAAGCCATGGGAGGGGATAATTTCAGGGCTTGAACCACTGGAGGGCAGACCCTGAGATACCAAGTGAGGAGAGTGTGGAGAGGAGGATTTGGTGGTTTACTGTGTCAAAGGCAGCAGACAGATCCAGCAGCATGGGAACTGAGAACTGACCAGCTGCTTTAGCAAAGCACAACGATTTCATTACCAACAAGAGTGCAGTTTCAGTAGAATGGCCCGACCTAGAGCCAGACTGATCCAGATCAAGTTCATCATGGTTCTGTAGGTATTCTGAGAGTTGGGTGAAGACTGTGTGCTCTACAATTTTTGATAGGAATGATAGGAGTGAGTCCAGCCTCCAATTTTCAACCTGGACTGTGTTGAGTGTGGGTTTTTTGAGCAACAGTCTGACCCTTGCTTGCTTGAATGTAGTAATTAAGTATTGAAAGCATACTGAATCATCTGAGTAAATCTCGTGAAACTCCACCGTCCCATTATTGCCATAAACATGTTTAATCACAATATTCAGAAGTCTACATCCCTGCCAGTGGTGATTCTGATTTTCTGCAGATCCATCAGATTTTAGCCCGTCTGTCTGTGACCCTCCCTCTTGTATTGACCCTGCTGGTGTCATGTGACTCTGAATAATTAAAACCTTGTATGGCTGTCTGTTTGACCCTGACTGTGAGCTGTGGTTACTCTCTCCCGCAGGAAACAGCCAGAACCTCAGGGCATCTACAATTAGACTGAAGGTGCAAAATCTCAGGTTTACAGACTCCCAGGTTCTGATATTTCTGCAGAAAATAGTTTTTCCGGTTGCATTTCACAACAACAACAGCATCAGCAATTTCGTGACGTCTGATTCTTTATCATGATTTATTTTAGATGCATTAAGATGAATTTACATGTCCACAGGGTTTAAAGTTTCTATCTGCAGGATTTCTGCCTAAATTTTCACAAAATGCTGAACTTAAACTCTCTGGTGTCTTAGAAAACAAAGTGACGTCTTCTTTTGTTGTTTTTGTTTTTTTTAGATGAAATGATAGAAGGAGGTGTGTGTGTCTCTTGGGGGAGATCATTTTCAATCTGATGACGCCGTCTGATCAATAAACTGATCGATGAGGCTGAGGGGATCAGGTATCAGGTCTCCTCTCTGCAGCAGTTTGTCTTCAGTGCTGGACAGTCACTCAGCACATTAAATGGAGTATTATACACCCCCACTATGAAGTATTTTTACTCTATCTGCGTATTTATATTTGATTCTGCTTTAGCCTCTACTCAGAAGTTGGAAGAGAAGTACTCAGATATTTTACAGCTGAATTAGTGATACCAAAGTGGGGAAAGATAAGTCTATGCAGTAATAAAGAGACAATAAGGACAAGCAGGACTCAAACCTATTGAGCTAAAACTAGGGCTGCCAAGGTTCAAACTTCAGTTTTATTTTTCTCAATGTCGTTCTTTTATGTCCCTTTTGGCACACTGTAGCTAAACTGCTGCAGCATCCTCCTGCTTCCTGCTGCTGCTGTGATGGAAAATAACAACCTCACTGTGCTTTTGAATGGCACGCTTTACTTAAAAACTGCCAGACGGCTCGGTTTACAAGTCAAGAGTGATCTGCACTTTGTGTTAAACTGAACCAAATATCACTGAATATTTCCAGTTTGGGTTAGCAGCTATGAGCTAAGCATACAGATGCAGCTAATCAGGCTGGTGTCAGAGGTCAAACACATCACAAAGACCCGACAGAGTGATTTTACCTGCAAAAACCATGCAGTATGCTAACACCCAATAATCAAGGATTCTTGGGGTGGCCAGTCAGATTTGCCCCTGCCCCACTCCAGACATGCTCTTGCACTGCGACTCCAATAACTGATTCACATCCATCATTGGATTTTAGACTAAATGTTTAAGTCTAACTGAGACTCTTACAGATATGGTGAATAAACGAAGGGGACAGAAAATCACAGTTTCAGGACCAGGACTGTCAAGATTAATGCATCAAACAACAAGAAGAGAAGCACTGAGTCTAGGTGTCAAAGCTCATGAAAGTGAAGTTAATCTGGGTCTAAGGTAGAGAATTATCAAACGGAATACAAACTGTCAGAGAAAAGGGTTGACTCACATCTTGATGCTGGATTTTGGTCTTCAGGTTCAGACTCCTCTGGTTTGCAGACTTCTGAGAGGAAAAACAAACAAACCGAGCTTTAAAACTTTAAAAATAAACAGTCTCAGTTTTAAAGTTATTATTTATTTTAATGTTAACAGCATCCCTCTGTTAGAATCAGTGGACGTCAACGGAGGCTTTTTTTTTCTCTTCTCATGTTTAAATCTATTTTCAGATTCACATTTTATTTCCAGGAAGTCGATGCTGTTGCTAAGCGACAGAGCTGGCAGGAGTTTGATCTGCAGATGAAATCTGCTCCATCTGACAAAAATATAGATATTAATCCATCTTTGGCTGGCAGGAGTTTCTGTATTTCATGGGCTCTATGTGACAGAAGACTTTATTTGGTAAACTAGATTAACTCAACCAAACTAACAGCTCAGCGTCCCTGTAATGTTCAGAAAATAAACAGAATTATTTGTGAGATTCGCTCCTGAAGCAGCTTTAAACTTGTCTCTGTAGATTGAGCCAGAAACTGTCCTGCCAAAAGTGTTCCTCTGGGGACGACGACAAGCTGAAATGTGCAGAGCTTTGTTTGGATTGACTCATAGAGAGCTGAAAATCATGTGGATAGAAAATAATACGAGGATGTTTGCCAGTGAGCAACATTTCTGTCAATGCAAAAATGACAGAGATGTATGAAAGTGATCTGTAGCGAAGCGTTACTGGGATTACTGGACACAAAACAAGGAAAAAAAAGGAATGATGATTCTTTTTAAGTCAGATAAAACTGTAAAAAGCAGAGCCAGCTGAGCCCTGAAATAAAACACTTGTACTGTGGACACCCAGCAGATCCTGGGAGGAAAAATAAGTCCAGTTGTGTTTATTTTTTATTTTTTTGGGCGATTTTTGTCTTTATTGATAGGATAGAGTGAATTGTGGGGAAATAGAGGGGGGAGGACATGTCCCGCGGTGGGGACTGTGGTTCTCAAACATGGGGCGTCCTAACCTGCTTGGCCATCTGCGCGCCCCGTCCAGCTGTGTTTATAACCCACAACATCAATCATATGGTATGATCATATTATATTGTATGGTATGAGGGAAACAAAGTTTGACCAACTTGCTCGTGTGCATCCCTCACTGCAGCAATGCTTTTTTCAATCTTAAATACTTGCATGCCAATCTGCAGTATGAGTTGGAGACATGTAAGTTAATAAAGGGTAACACTTAATGCTGACAACAATGTCTTCCCACACAATGTCAACATAACACCAAATGTGTCATAACTGACCAAATGACAGTTAATGACAACCTTCATGAGCCTTATTCATGTTAATGACAAGTGTCATGTCATGATTATGACAGCGTAATTTCAGTCTTAAATAAAGTGTTACCTAGTATAGTATGAATTCAGGGCATTGTACATGCTTATAAGACTCTGACACTCATATGACAAGAGACCGAGCAGCAATGTAGAGAAAGAAGCTGATGCAGAAGTGTGAAAAACTGCAGTGCCACGACTGTCCACTTGAGGCTGTCTGCAGAAGCATTCGAAACTATGTACACACTGAGTCCAAAAAAGCCTGAATTTAGAGCAAAAATACTGACAGAAGGGCATACTGTAGCTGTTTGCAAGAAGGCCAAAGGCGCGTTTCTGGTAGGTTGAGTCAGCATTTCTAATATGGTCACTTCCACTGATTCCAAACTCCGCTCCAGAAACAGATGGGTGATGTAGCTGAGGCTGCACCAGGACTCATGATCAAAAAGAGTTTTTTAAAGATAGGTTTGATCAGACTATGTTACTGTACTTAAAAAAAAAAAATCCTTTAAGTCAGACCTGCAGACCCATGGTCAACATGATCTTTGTATTCGCAGCTCTTATTTCAGGTCAGCTGATGTCTTGCTAATGCCATGATTTCTCACCTGATGCTGCTGCAATAACACATATCAAAGCATGGATAATCAGACTACTTCAGGTATGTTCTCATTAATAAAATACTAAAATTAAAGTCAGAGAATAATTAAATCAACTCTGACACTCCCAACTTGCCCAGAGTCAGTAAATCTTGTATTAAATCAGCACTTATTCATGAATTGAAAAAGCTCAAAGTTCAGCTGATTATACAGAGAAACTTTTTATTTTGCCCTAATGTTAAACTCGTCTAATTTAACTCTTGAGGGGCTCCTACAAACTAAATCTGTGTATTTGTCTATTTGTCACTCACAAACATTATCCAACAAATGTCTGTTGATCTGCTGATCGGCAGATTCCTGAAACGCTGTTTGTTGGTGCTCTCGTTCAGCAGATCCGTGAGTCTGCTGGGACAGGAGATAACTCAGAGGAATGCTGGGAGATATCTGGAGGTTGCTAGGTTACCACACCCCACTGGCCAATCAGCTGGCAGGAATGTGGGAGAGAGAAAGAGAGAGATGTTGCACTAAAATAGACCTCCCAGTATCAGACCACCTGACACTTAGGAAGTGTGTGTCCATCACATTATTCCCACCACACACACGAACACACACTGAGGGGGGCGGGCACGGTCTCAGGTGAACCCCACCCACCTGCCACGCCTGCATATGAAAATCAAACTACTGCTGTAAACTTTCTCCTGCACAGATATACACTGTTAAGAGTTTCCTTTTTCTTTTTTGTTAGTTTAAAATTTTTCCTCTGCCCATCAGTTTGTTCTCCTACATTTCCCAGGGTTCCTTGCAGCAGCAGCAGCTTTCAGTGAAAGTGCTTTTGCTTTTGCTTTCAGCTGCTGGTTGTGTGGGAGGCTGAAGTGAAAGTGTGACTCTCACTCCTGACTGATAACGCAAACCCTTTTCTATCATTTTTTCTGCAGAGGGAAACAAAAAGAACAAAATGGAGGCTGGAGGAAAGAGAACCTGCAGGATCTATCTATGAAATTGTAATGTTTTTTTTCCTGTGAGGAGTGGGCACAAACTTATCTGAACCAGGATTATATTATTCACACATAAAACTTCTTATTTCACAAGGACCAAAAATTAACTACTGACAGAAAGGGTTAAAATGAGCTCAAGTTTGTGCATCACTTCAGTATCTGAGTTACTCTCCAGCAGAGTGATGTTAACTGAACGCAGGATCTCAGTGGGCGTCTGTTTTCTTCTTCTTCTCTTTGTGTTGGAGACGTAAATTACCAGGTTAATATCTCTGAGGAGGTCTTTAGTATCGGTCACTGCTCCCACACTGAAAACACACACTGAGGTCCTGAGAACGTGCAGACCTTACAATCAGATTTATAACTGACTGACACACACACACACACACGCACACACACACACACACACACACACACACACACACACACACACACACACACACACACACACACACACACACACACACACACACACACACACACACATACATACATAGACAACATGTTCATCTTTCTCAGCAACAAAATTCATGAACACAAACTGTGATTCATTCAGAAAATTCCACAGAATGCTCTTGATCGTGCAACATCTGTTGCTGAGTGCCTGCTCTAACTTTAACACTGCCTTCATTACATAAAGACAGAATAATGCTTTCAGTAGCTGAAATGTTCTGCTGTTCATTTGTTTTATAAATATAACCCTCCGCTTGTATGTCAAGGACTGAAGCTGTTTATAGGAAGAGGAACAATTCACTAGGGCTGGGTGATAAGGGTTAAAAACAACACCTTTGGGAATAAACTTGATAATCGATTTGTCTCATAGCCCTACAATCAACTATTAAGGTATTTAGGGATCAGTTGGCAGCTTTAAGCCTTCAATCTTGATTGACCCAGCTGTGTCAGATACTTGATTCTGATTTGTCAACACTTGATAACTCCAATGGTGAATTCTTAACAGCTAAAGAAACACCAGACTGTCTGATAACATGCCATGTACCTGAAATCTGCACAAAGAAGTCAGGCCCATTTCGCCTCTGCCTTGAGCGATTAACCGCATTTTAATTCCAATTATGATTTTGGCCCCATGAGCACCTTTGTTACGTCTTATGGGTTACATGAAGCTCCCTCTCTTTCTTAACAGCAGAGCGTACCAAGCAGCTCTCACTTTCACTTCATCAGCAGCAGCTCAGATTAAGGAACATCTGCAAGTTGTGGCTCTTCACAGTGACAGGTGGAGAAAGCAGAAAGCGGAGCAGGAGGATGAGAGAGGAGAGCAGGGAGAGGAGGAGGAAGAGAGAGAAGAGCAGGAAGAGGAGGAGGAGAGAGGAGAGAAGGAGGAAGAGAGAGGAGAGCAGGTAGAGGAGGGGGAGAAGGAGGAGAGCAGGGAGAGGAGCAGGTGTGTGTCTGAAAAACCAAAGGACAGAATGTGCACAACAAGAGAGAGAGGCTGAAGCAATTGTAAGCTGATGACAGCTGGATCAAAAAGTGATGGTGTTCAGGCATTGAACGAAGACAACACAGAGATGAGGAAACCAGAACCAGGTCTCAGTTAATGCTTACTGCTGCCTGTATCAGAAGCATCAAGAAGCCAACTCCTAGGTGCTGTCTGAGAAAATGTCTCTACCATCACATTATCCTATTCTCACAAGCTTAAAGGTTGTATAATATGCTAATCACGCCGACTCCTTTCACTCATTTTGCATCTTTAATTCACAAATGACCCCGATCTGCTCACCTTGTTCCCTTTCAGAGATATAATTCTCACACAACTGGTCCTCTCCTCCTTAAATCCGCAGAGCAGCATGTCTCACCAAGCCTCCTTCTGTTTCTCTGTGCTCGTGTGTTTCTGCTCTTTTGACTTATTTAACCTTCACTGTGTTTTGTAGAGTCCGCAAAGTAACACAACCCTTTCTGAAAATCACACACTTCCTGTATTTGAAAGTGTTACTCAGGATTTTGTTTCCAAAGTGGATGATTTGTGGCTACTGTGTATGAAGTTAAAGTACCAAGATAGTGTTTGCTACTGGATGACAGTCAGAGGTAAGACGCTTTGACATGTTTTCATAAGTTTAGTCATGCTGCAGAGGCCCATATTTATTTGGCTTCTACACTCTTTTTTATTGCAGATAGCTCAGCTGGTGTGTTTTAACTATTACATGACAGAGACATGATCAAAAGTAGTTTGTGTTTGAAAGTCTAGGATTGCCACAGTTTGGTGAAAAACATCTTGTACCCAGCTCAAACTCCAAGTATAATTGTCCTTATCCTCCCTTCAGCTGGGATCGCTGCTAAACTCATGAAAACATCACTCATAAACATGAGTCAGCATTGTTTTGGGGAGAAAGTCCAAAATAGGAAAGGCTTTACGCCGTTGTTCTTTGTTTTTGTCATTTTGGTGTACTTGTTTTCACATAAACAGCTGCTTGTCTGTCCTTTGAGTGACACAGGTGACCAGAATATCTATAGCGTATTCAGCGAACATTTCACGAATCATATTTTAATTTCACTGGTTTATCTGCTGTGTTGATGTGATGAAACTTTCTTTCTTTCTCCACCTAAAAAGGCTTCGGGTCTGCAGAAAATCTCTGGCTCTGAATTCTTGATGCTGTTTTTGTCTCATCAGAGGTTTTTGTCGAGTCGTGATGTGGTAAAATGTAAAACGTGTTGATGCCTGAAGCTGTAAGTGGGTCAGAAACTGAAAAGTGCTGAGTCACAGCTTCACACTCATAGCTCTGACTCTCATTTCTAACCTCTGTGCGAAAATCTACTGAGCTTATGATGTTATTACGTGTAAAAACTTTGTAATGCTGCATTTCTAGATTATCTGCAAACCGCTTAATATTCAGGTATTTCATATGCAGGCTGTATAAACAGGACGACACATAAGTCTCAGCAAAGCAATTCAACACTATAATCACATATTGTAGACACTCTCTGTTATGAGACATCAGATAAATGTTGCGCAGTAAAATGTGAAATATATCACCCTGACATACTGTATGCTAAACAAGCCTCACAGCATGGGAATAGAGGTCAAGTGTCTTTGAATGATCGTATTGAGTGTCTCTCAGAACAAGCAGGTATTGAAATTGGTTTTCATCGACTGTAGCAGAAACTCATACGAGCTAAGATTCATCTGTGAATGACTTCAGTGATATATGCATGTGACCCCATCTTCACAGGAAATATTAGACTTTCAGTGTTTCTGCACACACGTCACCAGGTCTTTAAAAGCCACACATCTCTCATTGATGAGTCTCTCTTTTTAAAGCCATTATAAATAAACTTCTTGTTTGTTCATTCCTTCAATTCTCCTTCGCAGCATCAGTAGCTCACAAAGACAAATTCTGCCAATATGTAAACATTGACAACACGCCTCTATCCCGTTACGAAAAAAAGTGAAGCCCCCAGCAAAGAGATAATGATACACCAACCTTTAAGGGCAGATTTATGCCATACAGTTCTAGTTACAAACAACACTTATACACACATGATAATGTATCAGATTTTATAGAGCTTTTTATCAGAGACTTTCAAAGCGTTTTACATTGGATACATCATTCGTTTGCTTACACAGTCACAGCCTGGTGCTGGTAAACTACCTTAGTAGTCACAGCTGCCCTGGGGCAGACTGACAGAAACATGGCCGCCAGTTTGCACTTACAACCTCTCTGACCACCACCACACAACAGTCACAATCATACACCAGTGGAAGACACACACTGGGAGTAAGGTGGGATAAGTGTCTTGCCCAGGGATACAAAGGCAGACTAGAGATAGAGGGGAATTGAACCACCAACCTTTGAATCATTGGACAACCGCTCTACCTCCTGAGCTACTGCCACCGGTGTATAATCAACACCCAGCAACTATAGAATGACCACCAACCTGGATGTAGTTATATTACTCTATATGGTGCATTAGTTTGGTCTCAGGAGTTGTAGGCAATGTTGCAGTCAGATCACAAAAAACCTTGAGTTTGAGTTGAGCCTCTACCTGAGTCCACCTCCCACTCAAGCCCGGTTATAGATGTTATTAATTATGAGTATGGGTGTTTTTTTTTGAATTGGCCTACTGCATACTCCTGCCAACCTACTCAGACCTACTCGGTATCTACTGCATACTCAGTATGCTGTACATACTGCAAACTGAGTGCTGTGTTCAATAGTAGTATGCAGTATGACCGCAAGTCAGCCGTTATTATGTAGTATGCTTGGCCCGGTTTAGCTGGTTTCCGGTATGGAAAAGTACATCATACCCTGGTAAATTGCAACGACACTACAGTGTTGCCCATTCATTTATGCACTGAAAAAAATCTTTTATGTTTTAATTTGATTGTTTTCAGGATTTTTTTTAGCCCAATACCAGTCATCAAAACGTGTTCTCTCTATGCAATGACTCTTGATTCTCATCAAGGCACTGTAAATACAGCAAAGTTATGTCAGTTATGTTGTCCTCGTTTTGCTTAAATGAAAGAAGTTGCAATCCTAGCTAAACGTGTTAACTGATGGCGTCTGCGTGGTGTAGTGTTATTTCCCTTGTCCTGATAGTTTGACAACTACAATGAAAACCCTCTCATACAAACTCCTGTCTCCTGCCAATTTATTTCAAATACCATATTGGCTGCTGATTGAATCAGACTGCTTTAACGTTTACTCACCTTTCTGCATTAAAGCTTTAGACCCCCTCCAATGCCAGCTGCTAGTCCAGCTGTGTGATGTAAACATTGGTGATGGCACACGCTATGTACGGTAAACATCACATGAACCGTACAGTATCAAGGATGAGGAGAAGCAGTAAAAAAGGCAGTGGAAATAGAGGATAAAAGCTGTACAGTATGGTAACAAAACATGACATTCTTGTCAGTGGTTTGCACAAATAATGCTGAATGAAGGAGGAGAAGACAGGCTGTTAGAAAGAGAAATCTTTTGGCTGTCCTCTTAGAAAATGAATGCGCTGGTGAAAAGTTTTACCGCTCTCTGCTATTCCGCCGTCTGCCCAGGTGCTTTGCATTGTGGGTAACATAAGGCAAAACAGACTGGTTCGATGCATACTGTGAAATGATCCCAAATCAGTACGTCATCCGGGTTTTTTTTTTCTTTTTTGGCATACTGCAAATTTTGCATTTGTTCACCCACTGCATACTGCATACTAAATTTTGGGCAAATCAGTATGTACTGCTAGTATAGTAGGCAAATTCAAAAATGGCCTCTGTCTCAGAGTTTGAGTTTGTCTCAGGGCTTGAGTTTTTCTCTGGCCTCTTCCTGGGTTATCTTTTACATATCAGACATGTTGCTCTTCTCTTGTTTGCATTCATTTTAAAATCTATGATGAAAAAAAATGTGATGCCTCTTTAGCCATCCTGGCAGGAACTGAAGGTAATTATGAGGCCTGAGCTTTAACCAAAATGACAAGAGCCTCATACGAGAAAACCAAACCGAAACCATAAAACAGTCTTATCTCCATGCAAAAAGGTCAGTTCTAAGTCTGACAGCCTAATTTTGACTATCTTAGACCTGATCTCTCCTGCTTCACTCTTAAAAGACTCCTGATTCTGGATCTTCACTCATGACTAATTTGTGCTGCAGACAATTTCCTGTAGCCTGTAGAAATTTGTTTATCTAGTTGGTTGAGTTTGTTTCTATTCTGAAGGAAATTTGTCATGGCTATTCAGCTTTTTTTCTATTGTAGAAAATAAAAAAATTCAATACATATAAAATAAAAAAGAAGTCTTCCGAATAAATAAATTCAAGTTCTTCTTTCCATTTTTGAAGTCCAGAAGCCCTCAATGCTTGAGTCAAAGTCCAGTCATGAGTCATGGAAATCAGGGCTCGAGTACTAAAACAGTTGTGGCAAGCTTTTTTGATTTACTTGTTTCCCCACATTCAGCTCAATGTTCAAATAGTTTTACTTCATTTTTTCAAGTCATTTCACAAATTACTGAAGTTCCTGGCTCAAAACTGTTTAAACTGAAAAAAACAAAAACAACAAAATAAAAGTTAATATAACAGGTGTGAAACTGGCCAAACAGAATATTAACACTTTGATTATCAGCTATTATTCTGGACATTATGTTTGAATTTGGATTATCAATTTGGTTTAGGAAATTAAAAAACCCACCTTTCCTTTGAGATCTTGGCAGCTTAAGTTTCGTTCTCGCTTTGACTCAATTACTAGAAATCTTGAGTGTGTGTGTGTGTACGTGTGTGGTATGTGTGTGCACGTGTATCTGTGTTTATCTCAGCTCGCAGACGTGACCACACCCTTCATGTTACAACAACAGCTGCCATCTTTGGCTGGTGATGATGACATCGCAGCGGCTGCAAGATGACTTGAACAAGTTTCCTCTCAGTGACCTTTATTTCCTTATCTCCTTGTCTCCTCGCTTTGTTCTCGCCTTCCCTACACCCTTATTTCTTCCTCTTACTACTTTGCCTCCCTTCCACCCTTTCTGTCTTGTCTTCCTGATTTTTCTGCTGTTTTTAAAAAATCTGTACTCCTCTTTAAACTAACTCTTTATTGTCTTATCACAAATGCTCAACAGTTTTTTCTGACGAACAATCTCAGAGTCTCTCTATAACCCAGAGAAGCTCCAGGTAAGACACCCTCAGGAAGCCGGTGAACCTCTACGGGTCTGACCTGATGGAGGAGCACCCAGCTGAACAATTACAGTGCCCACAGACATCTCTAGAATCTGTCTAACAAATCTGTGTCCACTGAATTGTTGACAATAGGCCCTTGCTGATGCTTTTTTAGAGCAGAAATGCAAAAGAGCCAGTGGCAGTAGATGCATCTGCACTGCTGCCATGACGGAGCAGAGATGGACCGAATGAGGATCTGGAGGAAAGCCTTTCTCACCGTCGTGGAGACCTTTCCTTCAGAACTGTCCCTTCTTGCCTCATTCCTCCTTCCTTACTCCAAAGCTGCCCTCCTATTCCCCTGCTCCTGCACTCTGGACCCCCTGCCAAAATGAGTCTGTTTCCAGGCTGGTTTGAGTCCTCTATGCTGTTAAAACGTGTGTAAATGCTCCTTTATAACCACTGTGGAACCACTCAGATACAGTGTGTTCCTGCAGCAGCAGACGGAGGCCTCTGCTCTTATCTCTCAGAGCAGCAGGGGGCCAAAGGGGGGGGGGGGGGGTGAAGCTGCAGGAATGAGGCCATGGGCACAGCCAGCGGTGGAGCTGCTGGTGTGTGTTGTCAGGCGGGTGGAGGAGGCGGGGGAGGCGGGGTTAAACTGTTGTTCAGTGTTGTTTTGGCTGCAGGCGCTCAGGCTGTCAGTTGATTCTTCTCTGCAGGAATTTTAAGTTGAGTGTGTTTGCTGATACGACAGATGGACGAGCTTTATACAGAACAACACCTTCATCTGTGCGCCAGTATCAGAGCAGGACCTGCTTAATACACATTTAAATATGGAGCTCTGTTTGGTCATTTTAACCACGCAGCTGCTCACAAGCCTCCTCCATTATAAGATAATACCCCCCACAATCCAGCCAACCAGACTGGATGAGACAAGGAAAAAGAAAAGGAGACATGAAGGAGATAAGGAGGAGAAAGAAACAGTGGGAATTATGACAGAAGTCAGAGAGGGGAATGAAGTAATGACGAGTTTTCACCCACAGGCTGCAGCTGACAGTGAACGCTGACTTTTGTTTGTTCATGGAAATCTTGATGTTGGTTTAAGGACAGAAACGTGGCTGTAAAGCTGACCTGACTTACTGTTGAGTGTGCTGTCACACAGTGTTTTTGACCCTTAGTTTGACAAACATACTGTCAGTCTCTAAACCCATCGGCTATTGTCGAACAGCAATATCTTCCTTTGTTGAATGATGGTAAAATTTTTAGGCTTTTCAGTGTAGCTATGACTTCTCTGTCAGCTAAATTAGCAATGCAGCTTGTTTAGTGGCTGAGTGTTTGCAGGAAATGAGGGCAAATGCACCCCTTCAGATACATCTGCAACTGTATTAGGACCATCTTCTGAATAGTTACATCCCCCAGTGTCAGGCCTCTTTATCTGTTTCTTGTGAGTCTCAGTTTCCCTGTTAAAAGACGGTCAAATAGAGGCTTCACTTTGGTTTTCTGCAGCAGAATGAAATTAAAAATGTAAACGATTTTCCTCATAATTACTTTCGGTTGTGGGAGTTAAATCTGCAGACACAGCTGTGTCTGCAAGTTCAGCACTGTCATTTCTTGATTCATATCTTCCCAAGTGTAGTGCCTGGTTATCTCTTTCTAGGGAATTCCAGTTTCACAGTTAATGCTGAGTTATAAACATGATTCATTTTGCAGCAGTATGAATCTAAACATGAAACATATTATCTTATGGTTCACTTACAACAAAAGAGGATGAAGTCGACAAAAATGACCTCCATATGCAGATCAGTAAAAGTCAAACTTTGCCAGGTCTGTCTTTTACAGAAAGGAAAAAAAAACAACTTTTAAATGTTTGTTGGATTGAGGTTAATTCAAGGGTTTTTAGGGTTTAGATGTTCAAAAAGATAAATAATTTATCATGAGGTTACCACTGATAGGACCTCAGATACCGTTACAGCAGACTGTGCTCTGCCTGTTTTTGCTCTCCATACTGACTATTTTTTCATCATACAGCACAGAGACTGTGAGCTCAGATCACAAAGTGAAGCAAAATATCCAGACAGGTCTTAAAAATAAATGTCCTTTCTTTGTACATCAAATCCAATGGAGCTACCACTTCTGATAAGTCCCAGTTTCACTGTATATAGTAAATTAAATTAGCATTTCACTTTTGGTGCATCCTGGGAAGTCAGGAAATCTTCACACAAGCTGTTTTCATAATACAACAGCGGTGAGATCCAGCTCCACTCTCCCCATGTCTGTACTTTCATACTGATGCTGCAACAGGCTTACACTAGTTTCCCAGGGTGTGATTTCACATTGCATGATAGTAAAGCTAAAGCAGAGGAGCACACTCAGTGTTAAACTTGACAATTTTGTGACATGAACGGGCACACACACACACACACACACACACACACACACACACACACACACACACACACACACACACACACACACACACACACACACACACACACACACACACATTCTTTCTCATGATTTCAAGTAATTGAGTCAAAGTGACACACACACTTTTCCCTCTGGATTGCTCACAGTGATCCTGTCTTGCCCCTGTAGACCCTCTGTTACAAAGTCTACACAGCAGCAGCTTGGTCCCACCATCACGCTTTGGAGACATTCATATTGTAAGCGAGAAGTTACAGGGTGTGGATTTCTGAGGAGGACTACAGAGTGACTTTGGGGATGCAGCATCAAGCAGATTTGTGGCTCAGGTGTAAATGTTCGATGTCGAACAGATTGCATGCAGATATCTGGTTATACAAAGAGATAAATCTGCGGAGGGAAGTTGTTACAGTGGGTTGTCGTCTGCTTGATTTTGCTCTCCATACTGTGTTTCCTTCATGCACTAAAGCCTGCTAAAACATGATTAGAACTACTCGACTGTTGAACAGACTCTGGACAGAAAGCAGAACACTCGCTCTATAAAAGAAATAGACTTTTTTTATACTTGTCAATACTAAAATTAAATGTTGAGCTGAATACCAGATCAAAAGTACATGAAAAGCCTTTAAATACTTGGTCTGATGTTTTAAATGTTCTTTTTTTTATGTGTGTGTTTTATATTCCTTCTTTACTGTTGTATATGGAGCTGCTGTGCCAAAACACGTGTCGAACTCTGACAAAATGTCTTTCATTATCATAAAACCTGGCTCACCCTCTTCATTAGCTTCCTGTCTTGTGGTTGTGCTAAAATAGTTTTAAGAGCTGTTTGGACAATGTTTTGTCATCTTGTGCTTTAATTAAAATCCACAAACTGATATCTGAATGCATGTTCAGCCCAAAATCTGCTCTTACACCATGACCCCATTCTCGTTTCTTGAGTTGCAAGTCAGACTGTAAACCATGTCAACATACAGAGGAGGGAGTCTTGACCAGGAATGGTTTTCTCAGGCTCATGACCAGTAAGAAGCCCTGAAGAGTCAACCCTTGCTCCCTGAGGCGACATTATCAGATATCAACCACTGGGTTATGAGATCTGCCACCTCCTAATAGAATGAATCATAGTATCATCCTACTGACATACAACCTACTGTTCTACTCCTGCTTTCTATTTCTTCAGCAGCGGGGTCTCAGATGAGCAAAGTTTCTATTGTATAACATAAGTAAAGATGACTCATGTGTCCAGAAATAGAGGAGAGAGCCCACGCAGAGCTGGGACGTTTGGGGAAATGTTTGAGTACACAATGCACCTGCCACAACAAAACACAGCCCTAAATGCTCCACACACCTAATACAAGACCATGAATATAGAAAAAGTGCAAAATGTGGAAAATGTGCAATCTGTGCAGGAAATTAAACAATACCTGTAAAGATAAAGGCCCATCTTTTTTCCACACAGTATAAAAGAAATGAGTAGTAAAATAAAAATGCATAAAGGAAGAGTAAAAGCACCCCAAATTTGTGTGCAAATCTGGTACATATGCATCAAATATATTTGATTCCAACTGTAAAGTAATAAACACCTCATAATGTTATGTGTGGTTGTCTGGATGAAAATGAAATCCTCAGTGTGAAAGGAATTAAATGAGCAGTCTGTCTGACACACACACACACACACACACACACACACACACACACACACACACACACACACACACACACACACACACACACACACACACACACACACACACACACACACACACACACAAACTGCAGGCTCTTTCTAGCTCCCACAGGACTGTAAACCCATTATTCACAGCTACAGCAGGTTTAATAGAACAGAGTCATCACTTAGTTTGCCTGTTTCACATCGCATTATGGGCTGTTTGTGTCACAGTCTCACCTCGCAGAGTGCTATGACCTTTGACCTTTTGTTAAGATTGAGGATGATACATGAGACTATTAAAATATCATTTCAAAAACAGAACAGATGACTCCGGGAGGCACCATTAGCAGAGACTCTGTTGTTCAGTGTTTCCATAACAACGTCTTTCTCCCACGTCTACCCCGAGTTTGTGAAAATTGCTCATCAGAAAATAGACACGACTATCTTCACATGATCAGAGACATCATCAACACACAGCTACAACTTCATTTCAGACTAAAGGTATCTTAGTTTCTGATGTTCAACAGGAATCAGATCTTTTAGAGCTCAAGTGAAACCATCAGGATCAACGTTAAAGCCACAACATACTGTAAGCCAGATACGTCATTCATTGATTATGGCTGTGTTAGTATTTGATTCTGATAATAGTTTGTAAATCACAACAGCAAAAAGCACCCCAGGAACACCCCAGGAACAACCTGATCCTGCATATAAATCAATATGTCTATCTGTTGACACTGTGGCAAAACATTGGCTTCCAAACTGGTTAGGACATACAGTATTTGATAGTACTTAACTGAAGACCACAAAACTTAATATTGTTAGTTAATGGCTGACCAGATGCCAGAAAAGTACAAGACAAGAGAAAAACAGCCCAAAAACAGTAAGAGCGGTCAAGAGACTTGAACGGATGAATGAAGAAGACATCAACTCAACCGAAGAAAACAAACTCTAAGCAACTACAAAACAAAATCTAATAAGGCTTAAGCCTTTTTTTCCCTGCAGAGAAACTGGAGGATTTATAACTGTGTTTAATTTACTTTATAGTATTTTGAGGTGGGCCAATGACAAGGCTGTTGATTGAGTTAGGTTTTAAAAAGCAACACTTTAGTCCATTCTGTCCACTACCTCTGTGACATTTGACAATGTAATGGTCCCTGTTATGGTTGTTCAGTAAATGCACTCAAATAGGTTTTAGATAACAATATTCTCTTACAGGCCAGCGTATATACCATGTCAAACCACTGATATGTGTCATGAAAACAGGCCCATCTCCACAATATATGTGTTTTTAACTGTGAATAAAACTGTAAAGTTCATATGTGATTAATGATAGATAAAATGGCAGATATTTAGACTAAACTGTAAATGTTAACTTAACTCACATTTAGGCTGAATGAAAAAATGCTATAGAAGTGCCATTTGTCTTGGAATCTGGGGCACTATTTTTGTCTGAATAAACATCTTTTGAAACAATTAAATTAAGTTCAGTTTAACGCTTGGGTCAACTTGTTTGTCTTTTGTTGGTAACTGGGTCAAAACAAGGATAATATACAGCCTTCTGACTGACTGGAAGGTTATAGAGTAGGCACCCCTTCAGGGTAGGACGAGACCCTCTGCTTAGTGTTGAGATTTAGCTCCCTCTGTCAGAGTTTCCACTTGGCTGTATCAAACGTCAAGTATAAGGAATAACATTTCATCATCATACAGCAAGCTTGGTCAGCACCGTCCATCCCAATCAACTTTGACATCGATGAAGAGGCTAAATAACTGTAGATGAACACATGACCCCTAAGAGGTCTTTGATGGAGAGCTGAAGAAATGCTCTCAGGTTGTCACTGTGAGGGTAGAAATGCCAGTAATCATACCCTGCTTCTAATTTACTGTAAATTAGACCATAAATTACAACTGTACATCAGTGAAGACTTACTCATAACTCAACCCTGATGCTTTTAGTAAATAAATCCAGTGAAAAGTAGGTTTAGCTAATTTTATCATGGATATGAAACCAGACCTCTGAAGCGGCGAAAGTCTCCCCCCTCTGTCCAATAGAAAAAGTGCAGATTTATGGCACTTCATTTAGTTAGGCTATTTAGCTCACCAGAGTTAGCTATACCCAAATTTGAAGCAATCTATAGCTTTAAGTCATGCTAGTGGAAGGCTGTATATAGTCTTAGCTGTGCAATCGCACACATGCTAACATTTGCCAACTTTGACAGTGTTAATAAGTTAGTACATAGGGGTGACCAGACGTCCACGATTTCTGGGGACAGTCCCCATTTTGGATGAAATTAATGAGAAAAAAATGTTGCGCTCTCCAGAAATAGAGGTCCCAAAATCACATTTGTCCCAGATCTCATTTCAGAAATCTGGTCACCTTAACTTCGCAGGTGTCATTTTCACCCACACCATCTTTGTTTGTAGTTTTAGTTTACTGACATTATTTAAAAGTACACACTGTTCACATTTGAATAATGTTCTGCTATTAGTTTTGTTGATTTTGGTCACAACAATTTGTGCCATTACAGTGTTGACTTATACTTAGCTAGCTAACCCTTGATAAAAAGTCAGGACATAACAAGTTTGTTATAAATCCCCTTTACAAATATAAATATCTTGATAAAAGACATTTGGTGCTGTATCTATCGCGTAAGCCCACTACAGTATACCAGAGCTTCATAACGTAAAAGGAATTCTGAAATACAACTTTGATGAATAACAAAAACAACATTAGCCCAAATTATTGCATAGATAGATAGATAGATAGATAGATAGATAGATAGATAGATAGATAGATAGATAGATAGATAGATAGATAGATAGATACCTCGGGACAGCCTACAGGAACGTTTTACAGATATTATGGAAGTATGATGGGGAGGATTTCAGAGTGGTGGCCGGCCGGCAGATGTTGGGGGGTGGGGGGTGGTGTTACATAAAACCGTCCTCTCCTTCTTAATCCATCCTCCATCCTCCATCCCTCCTCTCCTCCGCGGCGTGCTCCCTTTAGTTACCAGCAGCCTCTTACATAACTTCAAGCACAGCACCTGAATCATACCTGATTATTTCCCCATAACTAAACACTGTAGAACGTTATTGAAAGGTGACACTTAAAGAGAGAGGCGCCTGCAGGAAGAAGGATAGGAGGAGGGGGGCGTGGGAGTCTTTCTGTCCCGCAGCGGCGCACCGCAGCCCGGCGTGTCGAAGCGCCGGCTTCCCCGGCCAAGGTCGAGCACACTCAGGAAGAGAGGGGGCCGAAATCAAGCTGAAACACCGACCTTTTATCTCCAGGACATCTTCAATTTTTTTCCTTTCCATCTGTGCTGATTTAAATCTGTTTTAGAGCATCATTCACTTTGCAGTTTTCTTTCTGGATGCTTCAACACTGACTTTGGATCTCCTCAGTGTTTGTGTTATTCTAATACAAGCATGTTTTATACAATATTTAACACACATGTAGCCTATGAAACAGCTGACAGTCCAGGATATCTACGCTGTTTGGTCCTATAATATAACACACAGACGTTGCCAAATACTTGGCAGGTCATTTTAGTGATATTTGCATTAAAATATTATGAATGTGATGAATTTAGTCAAGAACAGGAGACGAGGAGGCGGATCTTACCTGTTTGTTGTCACCGGGGTTAGAAACATCCAGCAGCTCCGTCATCAACTGTTCCTCACTGCGCTCCCTCCCAAATATAGTCCCACTGTGTGTGTGCGTATGTGTGTGTGTGTGTGTGTGGGTGGGTGATACGGCAGTGTGCCTCACACACTCTCTTTCGTTCTGCTGTTGCTGTTTCTGCCTTGTAACCTCTCTCTCTCTCTCTCTCTCTCTCTGTCTCTCTCTCCTCTCTGGACCAGTCCATTTGCAGCAGCGGGGGGGTTAAACATGACAGTGCAACATGTCAGTGACAGTGACAGTGAGTGTTTTTGTGTTGATCTGTCCTAATCACACGTAATAAATAATCATGGTTATATTCATGCATTTTCATAACCATGATAATGACTTTAATCTCTAAATGTCAATCCAGCTACATTAATTTTTTGATCTTTTTTTTCATCAATACGTTAAAATTTCACTGACAGCAGGTGTGTAAGGATTTGCTCTGCTGAGCAGGTCTGACAGGCTCACCTTGTCTTAGTGACATTTCGTCTATGTTATGGCAAGAATTTATTTAAATTTCCACATAAAATGCAGCACCTTTGAACTTACGGTTTGGTGTGTATATACTGTGTTTTAAACGTGTCTGTGCTACATTGAAGACTAATGTAGACTAAAGAGCATAAATTTGCATGTGTCAGTCAGGGACTAAGTCTGCATCATGTACGCATACTGTATATGGGACGGTGATTATTTCAGTCTTTATTGTTGAAATGACTCTTCAGTTTAAACTGAGTGCTTATATATATACGTAAATAATAATAATAAAAATGTTATTATTGTTACAATAATAATAATAATAATAATAATAATAATAATAATAATAATAATAATAATAAAATACTCTATTCATGTCCTGCAGCTACAGATGGAGTTATCTCCTAATGTGAGCTCTGAAGTATCCAGGAGTCGTAGTCTGGTGTTGGTCTTAAATAAAAGGAGGTTCATTCAGGTCCCTGGGCTGCTGACCTTAATTTGACTGAAGCGCAGCAGCATTCAGAGCAGCAGGTCAAAGAGGAAACTCCATTCCGCCGCACTCCACTTCATTCAGGACAAACACACTGCTGGAGGGGGTTCTGATTCAGTCCACTTTACACTGCAGAGACATTCCTAAAAGACCAAGAACCTATGAAGGCAGTCTGAGAGTGTTTACACACCAGGGACCAGGTATGAATCCCAGTGACCCAAAAAAATCTGCTACTGGACGGGAGGGATCTTTTTAGGAGGATGAGGTTCTTCAGGATGGGACTGGTTGATTCAGGAGTCAACATATTTTATTCAAGTCACCACTTCTTAAGTTTCTAAGCCTTGTTCTGGTACTTTTCTCTTTCAGTGTTGACACCAGCATCACGACCCATGTCAGAGAGCAATGTCTTTTGTCCTCTCCAAATATGGCTTCTGCTTTTTCATTCTTCAACTTAAATTGGTAAATATTTGCAAGGATTCAGAGATGCAAACAACCTCTAGCTAAAAGAGTATGGTAGGATATTGGTGTTAGAAGAGGAAGGACTATTTCATGATGCACTCTGAATACAAAGTAGAAATATGGAATTGAGACAACCCTGCTTGGCAAATGTTGACTTCCTTTTTTTCCAAAGTAAATCCTTCTCCTCATTTTGCCCTACCCCTGGCCCTAACACTTCTCTGTGGAAACAACCTTTTCAGTCTTTCAAAAGTCAATTTTGGGATCAACAGTTACAGGTACTTTGGTCTCAGTTTAGGAGGGATGTCAAAATGTGGTCTGGGGCTATGTTTGGAGTCCCTGAAAGGCCTCCTGAATCCTCAGGCATATATGGACAAAATAAGCATCAAAATCACAAGTATTTGTACTTGGATCTTTATGTGATTCACCTTGTAAAAGTCAGCGCTGTACTTGATATTAAAAAAAACTTGAACCAAAGCAAAATCCTGATTGTTCTGGTTATAAGATATTCACTATTAAAACTTAAAGGAACAATCAAATATTTCAAATTAAGGCTTAGTTTTTTTTGTTTATCTATTTATCTTTTGGAGATCCAGCTTCTGGGGTCCTCAGAGTCTCAGGGAGTCCATGTGATGACCCTGACGGCAGTCTGTGCAGCTTGTCTGATGTCCTGGTCCTCCTCTGCAGCCTCGCTCCTCCTCACCAGCAGGGGGAGCTGCTCGAGCAAGAGTTTACGACCATCAGGAGCTTCAGCTAGAGAAGTCAGAGCTCTCAGGCAGTAGACGATGAGGGCCTTCCTCCTCCTCCTCCTCTCCTTATCCTTCTCCTCCAGCACTTCCCTCTTGGACACGAGGTCGAGGAGGACAGGGATGACACCCAGATCAAGACACTGCTGCTTCCCTGCAGGAGAAGATTCAGTCATTCTCTGTAGTCAAAGTTTGAGCTCCACACATGTTGGTATCAGGGGTGTGTTTGTACCAGTGGTGATGATCACTATGAACATGATAACTCCTGCAGCATTTGCCTGCACCTCCACATTTCTGTCTTGCAGCAGCTCCACAAGGATTGGGAGTATTAACCCCTCACACACCTGCTGCTTCCCATCTGAACTGACGCTGAAATAAGGAAAGAGACGTCAGAACAACGAACAAACTAACTAACAAAATAAAAACAGAAAAAAGCAGAGAGCAATCAGAAAAAATGATTAAATACCACGAAAATTATTTGTGTTAATATCTCAAATAATTATCAAAACCTCATCGAGCAGAAGAAACTGTTAAAGCCATACCTTACTAGTAAATTTTGATTCAGAAATGCTGTAAAATCTCTGGTGTAATGAATGAAATGTGATATAAAGATGAAGATGGCTCACATTTCTGCTGAAGTCTGAGCTTATAAAAGACATTAGCAGAATGTGGTTTGTCATTGTCCTCCTGAAATATGAAGGAAAAAGTCATTGTCTGCATGGCAGCAGATGTTGCTCCAAAAACAGATCGACTGTGTGCTCAGAAAACCTGTAGATTTAGCATTAATGGAGCCTTCACAGATTTGGAAGATGCCCATGACATGGACCCTGACATTTTGATCAACTTAAATAGACCTGGGCTGAGAGAAGGCATTGATGTTTCTAGATCCTGTTTGTATCTGGTGTTATCTTTGCACAATCCAGCTTTGACCTGTGTTTGTGGATGCGGTAATGAACTGTATTGAGGTTTCACACTCATCAAGTTCTGATCAGTACATTCAATTTGTTGAACTGCATAAGTTTTAGCACTAAGAGTATCTGAATTTGTCCTGTTGCTGTATATATTTAACCCTTAACCCCTCCACTGAGTCTTGCTGTAATAAATAGACCAACCTGAGCGCCATCATGGCCGCCGCTGCCTCCCTGCGGATGTTGGGAGATTGGTGGGAGAGTTTGTGCCGCAGTAGAGAGACACCGTCAGAGGCCAGAGTCGGCAGAGGGTCCAGTCTAGAGCAAGAGGCGAGGGTGGAGAGGAGCAGCACCTGCACCTCCTCTTCCTCCTCCCTGCCCTCCTCCACCTGCAGGTGGAGCTTTAGCATCAGTTTAGGAACCAGAGACAGGAGGGTGTGAGCACCTGCAAAAAAAACAAACAAACAAACCAACCGAATAAACAAAATTTACAGGAAAGAAAACATCAATACCAGTGTGAGTCTTCTACTGCCTGCCAACAGACCTTAGATCAATGTTTTTATGTGAATCAATCAGCAGGCAGACTGCTGCTCCATTTCAATTCTGCTCCGTTTCAGCAGTTTTTGTTACTTTTTTCTAAATTAAAAAGCTCTTAAAATAGGTCCAAACTGAAACACACCAGTCATTAGACTGACGTTATGCCGAGTGATACTATCAAACTGTCACATTAAACTAAAATGAGAGTATTAAAGGGGAGTTACACTATTTTAAACCTTTGTGCTGTTGAATACTTCCTAAATAGCAGACCTGCAGGCAGCAGAGTGAGCTGATTCAGCACTCGGTGGACATTCTTCCTGCAGGTGGGCGAGAAGTCATCCAGCAGCTGAGAGAGAGGAGCGAGGAGGGAGGAGGAGAGAAGAGCCTGTCTACAGAATGAGACCAAACACACAGACAAGAAAATAAAAATAAACATATTAAATAATGATCATTGTGTCACTTGTTACTACTGACAGAAATTCACTGCTTCATCTGTCTGATGCTGCATCTCCAGGTTCACCTGCTGTGTAACACCACCCCCTGCTGGTGAGTACAGCATGGATTGAAAGCTTTTTTATAGTCCAGCAATGTTTTAAGTTTTCCTCCGTTTCTCTCCAATCAGTCCCATCTTTGAATCTTTGATTCTTCTGTGTGTCTAGTAAGATGAAGCTCTTTTTTATTTGAAAAGAGTTATAAAATAGAGATGTTCTGTTAATCTGGTTGAGTACTAGTTTGTGTCATTGCTTTTTGCATTATATTTACCAGCTTCCCATAGAGTTTTCTTTCTGATTAAATTTCCATAATGAATTTTCACCTTTGATTCTTTTTCTTATTTTAGTTTAAAAAGATTTAATCCGACGTGGCTCGTGTTTGTCTAATATGCTGTCTGGGTTTTGGGTTTCTGCATCTTTTTCCTTTGACCACTACAGTAAGCAGCTTCTCTTTCTATCAGTTTTTCTGTTTACCTGCCAATGTTGTGTCTAGTCAGCACATGAAGCAGTTCGCAGGTTTTTGTCCTGACAAACGGATCTTCATCCTCCAACAAAACCTTCAACTGTCCCAAAAAACCTGCAGAGGAAGAAACCACCATCGTGAAGGCTACAGCATGATTTGGGGAATTCTTCCAGTTTCAAGAATCCTATATGTTAATCAGCTTTTCACAATCCTGACTAAATTAGTCAACTGTTTTGCTGGAAATTAAGATCTCTCACCCTCGTTAAGGCAAATTTGCTTAACTGTAATTTAGGAAAATCTCATCCTGTTGTCTTGTTACAATGGCATTTATCACTCAGTGTTATTAGCCTATTTAATGTGTTAAACGACAAAGAGGCTGTTTCATCAGCCTCACAAAGTTACAAAGTACAAATCGGCTGTTGTTTGACTCACCCCCGTTGACAGTTTGGTAAATCCGCTCCGGGTCATGCATCAAGTCGCAGAGTGATCCCAGAGCCCGCAGTTTGCTTCCCGCCTCCGGCCGCTGCAGCTCCTCGAACAGCTGCGGAACCGCTTTCTGTCCGAAGGCCACCGGGGCCCGGGTCTTGTCTATTAACAAGGCGGCCATCCCGGGATGTTAAACAAGAGTGAAGCTTGGTTAGTTCGAGCTCGGCTGAACTAAAGGAAACCCGTTGCCTAGTAACCGCAAACAGCTGACGTAATGACGTACAATTCAAGTAGTTGTAGTTCCGTGTCAACTTCTAAACTAAAAATAGATGCTAAAAAAGGTCAATATCAAAAAGATCAGTAATTTTTGTCCTAAATATATTTAAATCAAATAGTCTGACACCTTCTCAGCAGCAGTCACTGAAGGTCTTGTTTTCTTATGGAGCCAAAAAAGCATGTATATACGTTTTATCCTTATACTTACACTTTTGGTTTATACATGTTATTAATTTGCGCTTGGTATGAGGTTGGCTGCTGTGTTGAATAGACCAATGAATAGCTTGGGTGTTATAGGTCGCAGTGAATAGGAATTTAGGTAAGCAGAGGTGAAGGGAGTATAAGATTCTAATTGTACCATAACTGTAACCACCCAAAGGTTTTTCATTTGGTTAATATGTTTCTTGGATATGCATTAAGACCAATCCACACCTACACTACAGGCTAAAATTAAACATATGTTGGTCACTACTTATTCCTTGTTGTATTTGCAAACTTTGCCTGTACAATAAATTGACTGTAGGCCAAAGGCATCACTTCTAGATCTTTTTAAATAATAAATGGTGTGTCCCAGAGGTCTGTCCTGGGACCACTGTTATTTATAAAAGTCATCCATGAGTTGAAATTGAAATTAAAATAAAACAAACAAACAAACAAACAAAAAAACATATTTACAAGCTCAATGACAAAGCTGCTAAGCTTTCCATCTCAGCATAATGAAATTGGATCTGTGTCTGTCTATTACAAAGACCAAGGATTATTCATGGATGAGTCTGTCAAACTTCTTATTCAGCAGCTCATACACGAAGCATCAGGTTGCAACTTGAAGCCACCACTTTCTGCTCAATTCAACAGCTCCTGTTTTTTTTTTTTGCACCTCAGCTTCGGCCTCCAGTTCAGTCAAGTACAACAGAAATTTTGAACAGAACTGAACCGCCAAACGGATATTCATAAAACATGAAATAAACTTTTATTTACTGACACTTCCTTCAACATGCAGCTGACAACAAGTTTGCTTGATTGCTCATTCAGGGACGGTTAATTTGCTCAAATAAAACAAAAAGAAAGATGAGAAAGTGAACTATTTATTCATCTTGTCCTGCTACAGACACAGAGAAGTAAACGCTAAATAAGAATTCTATGTAATAACAGAAATCAGTTCATTTCTCTGCTTGTGCTGGAGGTTTTGGAAACTAAATTATGAGCAGGTGTCACAGATCTCAGGTCAACCCATGAGGATGAAAAAAAAAGAGTTAAAGGAGAACAAAAAAGATGATTAGCTTCTGAGAGGCTGCAGCTGAATCTGTGTCTGAGGTCACGGTGGCATCAAACCCTTTAAAACTGCTCCTGTGTGAGCTTAGGGTCTGACTCGTCTTGATACATGATGACCTAAATAAAAATGATTTAAAAAAGAAAAACAGGTAGTTTCTGTGGTTCTACTTCTTCTTCTTCTTGCTCTTCTTTCCTCCCTCTCCCTGCTGAGAGCTGGTGTCTCCTCCTCCGCTCTTTTGGGTCCGAGTTTTTAGTTTGGGAATCATCTCTGCTACGTAAAACATCACATCTTTACCTGAGGGGGACACCAGGAGAGGATAAAAAAGGACATAGAACATCACAAAATTATTTGAGGGAATCAAGAGAAGGAAAATAAAGACAGTAAAAATCTTTTTTTATTTTCTTTTCATTACTTTCAATTCTTTAGAGTAAAAAAAAAAAAAAATCTATACCTATATCCATATTTGTATTTATGTATAGCTTTTAGACGGACTCACGGGAGGTGAACTTGTCCTGACACAAACTGCCGTCTGCCTGCTTCAACTGGATTCTGACTCGACCTCTGAACTGGACGTCCCGGTTCCACTCCCTGGGGTGCATCTTGTTCTGTAATACACACACAAATACACACACTTATGCCATCATATGATGTGTTTTAGAGCCCTGGTAGAATGTGTGATGTCTGTTGTGTTGACCTCTACGTAGACATTAAGCCCAGCGGCTGTCAGGACATCTCTGATCTCAGCGCAGGATGGATTCTCCACAGCCTGCAGACACAAACACAGCACTCTCATAGTTTCCATATTTACTAAGATACACTCATTTACACTCTACTTTCATGTAGGGAAATGTAACGTGTTTTTTTTCCTGCTCCCTGCACACGAAAATCTTATTGGTCAGTCAGGGATGCTTTTATCTCTTATCTCAGACAAAACCTGCTCTGAAGCAGGTTAGACGTGAAGCCAAAGTTACCATGCCGATGTGCAACCTATAAGAAGTAAACCATCTTTGTAGTCTTGAAGCCCAGAGCTCATCCTAAAGTTATCTTGCTAACCACATATCTACAGAGCACGTAGTAAAGGACTCAGTACAGATACAGGTGTAGTAAAAAGTCATTCAAAGTTTGGTTGACATACAGCACAACATACCTACACAATACCTACACAATGTTTAAACAAACATAAAAGCAGACTCTTTGATGTTTGTTTAAAAAGAAAGGATGATGTATCAGAGGGTGTTCAAAACCACTGTAGGAAAGGTTCTTTGAAACCACCCATCTTCTCAGTTTAAAACAAATACAGACTACTCCAGATCAGAATAATTACTTAAGAGAGGGACATGCTGAATGGTGCATTGTCAGAGAAACCAGTATTTTGATTTAGCACACCTCCTTGATGTCTGTTGACACACAAAGACTGTTTTATGGTTTATTTCAGTGAATCTCTTAACCATCACTTCTTTAAAGTTTAGACCTCTGCTGCTGAACAACCAAGCAAACAAAATAAATAGTGTCACCTTCTCACTGGGGATCCTTCGTCCTTCAGCCAGAGTCTTCTTACTGTTGATGTAAACTGGATACAAACAGATGAACCTGCAAAACATCCAAAACACGTCTGTCACACTGCAGAGCTCACACCTGAGACTACAAAGCTGACTTGAGTAATGGTAAATAGAAATTATGAAATGTTTGTCCCAGTCTCTTCTGTCGTTTATGTTCCTTAATTCCTGTGTGCTTTGATTGACTTCATTTACACGTTCCTTACGAAGACTGGGGTTTTAACACAGCTGACAGACATCAGCAAAAATAAAGTTTATTGTTAATAGTTTGACTGTATAAACACCTGTTACCTGAATGGGAGACAAACACTGACCTGCATAAATAGCTGTCTAACTCTGTTGAATGGCCAACCCTCCTGATTGAGAACTTAACCCCAAATAAACCTAATTTTCACTTAATGGTGTACTGTATCGGTAATCACTAATGTTTCTCAGCTGTAATGGGTGCAGTTTTAGGTTTGTAAAATCAATATTACTTGCAAAGACTGAAGGAAATAGGTCTTTTATACACGTCATGCTAAAGAGGGTTAGCGTTACTACGCCACTGTCGTAGCGATACAACTGATAGACCAATCTTCATTCACTAACACTAACTATAGCCTGTCCCACTGAGATTAAGGAGAACGCGAGGTTTCATTTATCTTGTGGCTAATGAGACGTACAGTATCTGAACAATAGGTCAAAGAAAGTGTAAAGAGACTAATTCAACTCAGATTCGAAACGAATAAAGACTTGAAAATTGCCCTCCTTTCCACGAAAGTTAACATTACTCTGTCGAGGTATGTCGTGAACCATCTACACTAAAAAGGCTAATAACTGTTAATTATACATGATAAAGGGGTTTAACACATTTGCCGAATTGTAGAATAAACTTCCATTGTCAACAATTTTACCACCATTACAATATTTTACCGAAATCCTATAATAATATCGGTGTTTTCCTAAATTTAGCAAAGTGTCTATGTGATTTTACCGCTACACGAGCTTCGAACTTAGCTGTTAGCTTGCGTAGCTAGGCGAACAGGAGGCTAGCTCAAACAACTACTCACCTCTCCTTATCAGCGGGGTTTTCAGTTAGATGGGCCATCATTAGGAAAATACTTCGTTCTCCTACTCGAGACAGCCGAGCCTTGGCCGGGTATAGGCACAAACAACACGGTTTGATTTGTGCCGTAAATCAGGGAACCATACGGCCGATCCACATTGAACTGCGACTGTTGCCAGCTGTAAAGTGTGCCGAGTTTTTTTTGTCCAAAAAACTTTATTGATAGAAAACACAATATTTACTCTAAATTATATCACCAACCTGCTGCACACCAGCTGTATTAGTCTTAAGATTTTTCTTCGGGAGGTGTCTTGACATTGAATTTTTTTTGTTGTTTTGTTGTTCTTGTCCTAACTTTTTGGAAACATGTTGCTGGCAACGAATTCAAAATAAACGTGTGTGTTCGTTACATTTTTTGTTCCACTTTTGCCTCCTTCTTTGATCAGTTAAGTAATATTCCCTTTAAAGATATTTTTGAGTAGTTTCAAATAATTGTGTTGTTGTTGAAGTAGATTTATGTGTTCTTCTTCTAGTACATTCTTCATCCATGTGGTGTCGCTAGTGTGCTAAACCTGCGCGCTGCTGAAATGCCCGGATGTTATTGTAGCTAGCTCTTTTAGCGAGTCGGCTAGTCGCTGCGACGCCGCTGCCTTCTGCCGCTTCGGTCTGTCGCATCGGGGACATTCGACCCTTCTGACTCCCCCGGCCTATAATACCTGTTTTTTAACCTCGGTATCTTAACATCAGTAATTTATCATGATAGAAGTTGAGTGAACGGCTCTTAAATTGTAGGTCTTATCGTTGGTTTTTCTAACCGATTTGGCGGGTCTGGATCGGGCTAACAAAGCAGCTAGCAGAGACACAGGCCACAGCTAGCTTAGCGAGCTACCGCTGCTGCCATGGAAGACAAATCTTTCACTAAAGAATTAGACCAATGGATCGAACAGCTAAACGAGTGTAAGCAGCTAACGGAAAACCAAGTCAGGACACTCTGTGAGAAGGTAAGTTTTGTTTTCCTCATATCTCTTTCTACATAATTGTGCCTCACTGTAATGTGGCCTAAATTGCGAAAGCGGCTCAGACTAATTCCTGGACTGACGCTACGACAAGGCGGCTTTTTTCGCCCCTTTACGACTCATTAATTCGGGGTTACGGGCTTTTGGAGATACCCCAGTAGCCTAACTTTTGACTGCTTTGTTATTGTGGCCTCATCTTAATCACCACCAGTTTAAATTGAAATACCATGGGAAGTTTTTTCTTTCGACAAACGGTGTCAGAGGACAGATAGGCCGAAGAACTGTAGCGTACCCATCAGTACCAGTAAGAAGACGGGGCCCGTTTTACTAATTAAGGCACAGTCATTCTGGGATGCAAAGATCTGTCCCTTTTGATCATCTATTATTCATTCACCGCTGTTTACAATGAATCACTTAGTTTGATTAAAAAAAAACGTGTTGGGCCAGTGATTTTCACCGCGCCCTGTCATAATCGATTATCTGTTATATTGCATAAACCTGACTACCTCCGTTTGTAGACGTCACTTCAGGTTTGTTGAATTATAAATATCACTCGGTCCCCGGCTTTCCTTCATCATCGACCCACTTACAGCTTGAACATCTAATTTTTGAGTTCTTTAGCCTAGACCGCTTTGCCCTTTTAGTGGTAAAGAAATCGTTTTTGCACCTTTGCTGTAAATGAATGAATGACTTAATTCAGACCTCATGTGTTTAGGCAAATGGTGTTTTAGTGAATAAGAGGGACAAGCATTAGTTGGTACCAGCTCATGTGAGCCTCATCCTGCCTCAGACCTGCAGAGTACAATAATTTTTCTCAGACTAACGTGAAGTTTTGGTATATTGAATGAGAAATTAAAGTCATATGTATTAAAACTGATTTTATTTTCTTAAAGATATGCAAACTGTGATATCCTGGACAGAAACTGTGATCAGTTTTGTATTTAATTTTAAAGGTTTCAGTAGTGTGCATGATCCGTGATTCAGTTTTTTAAAAGCTGATGCCAATACTGACAAGACAGCGTGTTGGCCGATGGCTGATATGAAATACGATAACTATTTTTTTCTTACAGCACTTTAATAATACCAACAAACAGGGAGCAAGTGCTAAACTCGATTCTACGCAAATATAGATACCTGTGTGTGTATGTGAAACGGCCCTATGACCTCTCAAAGATCATCTCTTTATTAATTGTAGCTCACATTTGTCCATTTCCACCTTTTTCCTTAAATCTAGAGAGGATGAACTTTTTTATTGTCTGAGGTGATAGCCGTGACAACCCCAACTCCTGTCATTGCAGGGTCATATTTTGAAAGATGTAATAATTTCATCTGGTCTCCAAACAGGCATATAGCTTGGGCACTCTCCTATGTGTAGTAGTGTTTTTCACCAAAATGGGTGAAACAGTTCACAGTCCCAAATTGCATGTAGAAATGTGCCTGTTCCTGTTTGACATTTCCAACTTGGATAATTGGACATCAAGCCTGTTCTAGCAGGAGTAAAATAAAATCAGCGTATTACATTACCTTGTACTGAATGGCTATCAAAATCTCCACAGTTCTCAAGGGCAAGTTCACAGTATGATAGTTATTCCAATATTTTATGAAAGACAAAGAATGACGGGGAAAAAGATACATGTATGTATTTTTTGGCTTCAGAAACTCAGGAAAAATCACAGGAGAACACTAACATCCTACACATTTCAGGATCAAATACTCTACTTGCCCCCTTAAAAGCAATACGGAGGCCTGTTAGGTCATACAGTTTTCTCACACCAGAGTAGCCTAACTTTAAAGTTACACATTGATTTGTTTGACCTGATTTATTGTTTGTTTGTCTGGCAAATTGAACCTTTTCTGTGTTGTTTAAAAATGATTAAAATCTGCTTCTTTCCTCTTTAGGCCAAGGAGATCCTGACCAAGGAGTCCAATGTTCAGGAGGTGAGATTTCCCATGATCCTTTTGTAAAGACTGAACTTGTACTAATTGATTTTAAGTAGTAAACAGCTGTTAGATACATTGTCACACAACAGCCTTCATCTCATTAGTCTTATCACAGAGCAGGAAGAGTTTTATACTAGAGAACTGAAACTCTGGTTAGTGATGATGAAAACAAGGGTATTTTTTGCTTGACAGTTTAGGAAAATAAAATGTTGAAATGATTGAAGATGAGTTTGATATAAAAACTGTAAATGTAGCTGGACTACATTTCATTTTTTCCATGGTTGAGTTAGAAGTTTTGTTGTTTTGGCAGTAAGTAATAATTTATTATTGTAGTGCAATACATTACATTTTTACATTGCTGGAGAAAATTGTTCATTCCATCTCTGAAGTTTGTGCTGATGAAGTTGGATGATTGAAAACCTAATCTACACAATTGAGGTCTACAAAAATGGTTCTCTTTTGTAGATTTGAAAAGCGCATGACACACATACCTTTACCAGTGACTGGGTATAGAAGATCCAGATTGATCTGGACTGTTTCAAACCCACATTTTATGGGATTCTGATTGTAATCAGGAACATGTCATGTTCTGTATTGAATGGAAATGGTCTCTTGAAAAATGGACAGCTTTGTTAGCTTTTGAAATTCAGCTATTCATCATCAATCAACCGTCACAATCGTCTTAGGAAAATGGTTTCAGCTTAAGAGAGTCTAAACAAAATCAAATTCCCCTTAACAGTCTGCTGGATTTTAAGTAAACACAGAACCAGAACTATTCTAATGATTCCTAAAAAATGTATCCTCTTGGCACACTCTAAGTAGGCTGTTGGGTAACAGCAATGCCAGCAGGACAGTAGTATAGCCTAGCAGTCAAACTTTGTGCCCCACATACAGTCCTTGATGCAGCTGCTGCTGGTTGAACTCTTGGCCTCAGACCCTTGCTGCATGTCTTCCCCCACTTTCTTCACCCCACAGTTCTAGTTGCTCTTCAGCTTCCCATTTAGTAAAAGCGCAAATGGCCTAAAAAATAACATTACAAAACGGCAATGTCAACATCTTCCCTGACTGTTAATAGGACACCTGCAAGCACAGTATATGGGCTTGACTGATTAATACAAGCTTTATAGATAACTTAAGTCCCCTGGTTTGTGATGGTCTTTTGAGGACTGTTTACACTGAATAGCATTCATTAGGAAAAAAAGAACTGTTGTTGCATTTTGCTGTTCCTTCACACTGTAACAGCATTTTTGGTAGCTGAAAACACAAACTTGTGAATCTTTTTGAACCGCCTTTTTCAGCTGAAACTGTCATAACATAAAACCTCTGAAAACATTATCACTATTCAGCCCCATTCACATGCATATATTTTTTTCCTAGACTAATAGCCTGATCTAAGTAGGAACAATAACGGTCGACTACCAAGCTGAGTTTGTAAAGGGTTTGTTTATGCCACTCTTACTTAATGAAAATAATTCAGTGAGTTATCAACGGTGAATACTTTATAATAATAACTGAATTTTTATAGCGCTTTTAAAAACAGAGGTTTACAAAGTGGTTTGACAAATAGTCATAAAGCACATGAAGGAAATAAAAACAAATAAAAACAGAAGTTCAGTTATTACAAGGCCTCAGAATTGAAGGCCATTTTCATATGCCATAAGGAACCCAGACAGTATAAGAACCACACAACATAAAATGAGACCATGAGGACCAAAATAAAAAAAAAAAACATAAAATTGGTAAGAAAAAGAGAATGCAATAAAAAGGGGAGTTGAAAGCGGAAAACAGGATAGTAAATCTAAAAAGACACTTTTACTAATGACAGTAACTAGGGCTGGGTTTAAAAAATCGATTAAATCAATTTTAATTTATTTCCCTTTAAAAACTTCATGTAATTCATAAAATCCAACGAGCTTTTAACTCGAGTAGTTTTTTTCTCCATTGGACGTGCGGAAAAGCTGCCTCAAGTATCAACCCTGCTAGTCTTGCACAATCAGCGTTTAGTGCTGCTTTCCACCATTTTCCACGGAACAAGATCTCCAACAGGCAAGCAAACATGGTGTAAGCAAGTCCACCTCTCAAGGCACCACCGACGAGTTTAAAAGCTGATGTTTGGATTTATTTCGAAATTTAACAAGTTGGAAGAAAACGATAAGAAAAAAATAGTATGCTAAATTTGCAATGGGAAGGTAAAATACAGTGGCAACACGATGATTCTCAGCAATCATTTGACAAGACATCACCCAGAAACAAAGTCAGCACGACTCAAACAAACCAGCCTGGAGCAGGTATTGGTTTGTACCAGGTACCAGTGTCCCATTCAAGTGGGTTTTTTCCACTACTGGTGATATTGCCACAGCAAAAAGGAGCTGCCTAACTCCTCAACATGATGATCAGCGTTTTTCAGTATTACATTGTATGTTAAAATACAATTTACAAGACCACACCTCTAAAAAACCTGACTTATTGAACAATTTCATTTCCCTTACATTTATCCATCAGTCAAAAGAGAGTTGTTTTTGTTCTGATACAGTTGTGTGTCTCACAACCACTGTGGTATTATTGCACAAAACTGGAAGACTTGTTTATATTATGGTTGTAGCTGTAGTTGGAAAGTGACTCTAAAACTCAGAGGTTCGAATGAGTAGCTAAAATCAAATCTGAGTAAAATGCTGCCCTTGCATCTTTTAACTGCCTTTCAGTAATTTCTTATGGAGTCTCTCCACATTTCAAGGAAAACTACCAATCCAGTTTCTTCCATTTACGTCAATTTCTTCTACATATTTTCTTTAGTTCATGTGTTGACTTCGTGAAACCGGGACTGGGGCTGTTTGTTTGAGCTTTTCTCTTGCAGAGGAGCAACAGAGTCCAGGATGGTTCCACAAGTATTGTTAAAAAGAGAGACAAGCTCTTCATTGTTAAAAACTGGATTAAATGTGGGTTGAAGGGGCAGTTAAAGATGCAGAGATGAAAAGCTCTGAAAACATGCTGGCAGACGTTGCATTAAAAACCCTTCTATAAACAGGAGGATGATCAATAAAAGGAGGCTGGGATAAAACCATGGAGAATAAAACCAGTTTGTGATCTGACACACAGATATCCTTTGTTAAAAACTCCCCAGGACTTAGTCCAGTCAATAAAACCAAATCTAGAGAGGTTGGTTCCTGTATTGCCTGAATTAGATCAAAGGAGTCCAGAGTTTCAATACATATAACATGGGATAGAAACTCTGAAAACTCTGGAGTCGGCTAAGTTTCAGTTCAAATAAAAAGTCCAGGCTCTTTTGTGAGATACTTCTATGTGTCCTATGTGCTGGAGATGATTGTTAAGCAGTACATCGGCTAGAGGGTCCTGCACAGACTGAACAGTTACCCTGAAAACCAAAGAGTCAAAGTTTTATGACAACAAACACTTAAGATAAAGGGGCTTTTGGTGACACGAGAAAATGGTCAAACCAGAGGCCCCATCACAGACTAGAGGTCTGTAAAGCTGCTAACCACTTCATGCCAGGTGGATGTAGGATTTAGTTTTTTACTATGATGTTATGTGTTGTGTTTTTTTTACAGTCTATGGTCTCTACTGTTTGCTTCATTACCCCTGTGAAACGTGTTACTGTAGCATTTGGTGTGTATCCCTAAGCTTGCAGTAGAAGCACAGAAATATGAAATAATGGTGAAGGCTGTATCCAATGTGGAGCATAAATGAGTCTCAACACAAAGTCTACATTTTGTACATTACATTCCTCTGTGTCCCTTTGTATGTTTGTTTGTTTGTTTCGGTTGAACTATGTCTTTTTGCACAGGCTCAGTTTAGATTCATTTTGAAGTTACACCAACCACAGCTGGTCTTGCATGCATCACGAGGCAGGAATGCCATTCACATGAAAGCAGATTTGTTTTTGAAGTGCAAAGGAAAGACCTCTTCTTCTATTTTGAATTTGCCAGACCACCCGAAACAAGACCTCTGAGACTGCTGGTTTCCTTAAGATGATGCAGTCTGCAGAATCTCAGCTCTTAGCTGTCAATTTACTAACTCGTGAAGAAACATAGGACTAGATGATTTGGCAAAAGAAATGATCACGATATATTTTCTCATATCGTCCAATCTCGATTATTATCACAATTTTTTTGTTTTTAAACTTCCAGTTTTAAAGCATCTGTACAAAAAACTAAAGAAACAAGAGATTACTTCAACATTTGATTAACATACAAAGTAAATAACAAAGCAAATTGAATAAGATACACTTAGAAAAATATAAAAAACATTTTATGTAGATAAATGCTTAAGAATACAGCGAACTAGTTTACAGTCCTGACTGTTTTTGCAGGTATGCAAGACTCAAAATAAACAAATGCCCCCCTCAGGGATGACAAAGACGCCTTAAAATGTAAACATCAGATAATGTAAATGTAGATGAGACGATTGATTGCTGCTTTGGTCTGGTGGCTGCATCGCTGGTTGTGGCTAAACTGTTAATGCTAATTGTGCCGTAGGCAGTGACAGGCTGTGCAGACTCTGCTCACGTTTTCACCCTCTGCATAATCACTCGGGAAGTACTTCTTCAAATGATGAAACAGATTTGTTGTTTTGCCAGTTTTTGAGGGCACTGACCGCTAATATACCTTGCACATCGGCTTAATTGCTTGATGCCACTTTGTAGATACCTGAACCACTACCACACAACAAACATTGAATAACTTTTCTTCTAAGCAATAAAATCTTCAGAGGATGACTCGGAGTCATGACTGACATCTATCTCGCTGCCCTCAGCTCTGCGTCTGCTCCACAGTCGGTCATTCTGTCTACTTCTCCTGTTTACTTCTCTGGTAACTTACAGAAGTAAGCAGGAAAAGTTCGACTCTGATTGGCTGTTGTAGGCCTGGACGATATAGAAAAAAAGCATATCGATAAAAAATAAATCATATTGATCGATATCGATAATTATCGATATAATTATTATAATTATTTAACATATATTTTAATGGCAGCCCTGGATGTTTTATGCTATTGCTTAATGACCTACTTTTAATAAAGAACACACAAGCACTGAATTCAAATTCAAACCTTTATTCAACCACCTTTTTTATTTTACCACAACTGAAAGTTTTTCAAAAAAGAACTAAAAAAAAAAAGAAATCAACTTAAGTGGCCTGAGTGACGTCAGTAAATACTGACAAACATAAAGACTAAAGTGACCAGAAAATCTGATAAATAAATATTTAAATAGTCTTTTGATGAAAATAAACAAAACAAACAAATATATAAATAAACAGAATAGCTTTAGGTGGGAATAGCATACTACCAGTTTTAACTGTGGGAAACTGCCCACAGCCTGGTGTCTGAACACTGAAATATTTCTCCCGGGGTCGGGAGATTTTTTTTTTTTAATTATCATGTGATTGACTTAATACACAAACTAAGCACGAGAAGCAGGACTTATCCACGCCGGTGTTGTGTCGTAGAATGCACCCCTGCCGAATGCACCCCCTGCTGTAGCCATGATCCAAATACTCGCGTCTTGGTAAAATATGAGCTAATTTTCTTCCACTTTAAGAAGCTAATGAGTGGATGGGATGCAGGGGTGCATTCTACGGTACAACACCGGAACGTATTTCCTCCGCACCCTTCTCACCTTTTCAACCCCTGACCCATTTTCATGCCTGAAGCGCTGTGTTTGAGAAATACTTGCGGCCGGGCACTTCATATCGCGGGTCGAGAGTGGCTAGAAGCTGGTCGAAGCCAGGCTTTTCAACGGTAGTTATTGGCAGTATGTCCCTTGCTATGGAGCATGTTACTGCATGGGTGATGTCCTTATGCCGCTCGGACGCTTTGTCGTATTTTGGCAAGAAACGAAGTCCAGTTTGGTCTGCTTCACATGCTTTGTGCTGGCAGCGGTTCCAGAGGATTCCTCCGACGATGACGTGGAGCCGCGGCGCGGCCGACACAGCTCGTGCTCCTGCGGGTGCGATCGGTTTAGATGGTAAAACAAGTTGGTTGTGTTACCAGACTTGGTTTTTACTAATTCTCTGCAAATTTTGCAAACGACCGCTGTTCGCTTTTTTCAGACTTCTAAAAACCAAAACATTGCCATGCTGGTGAACTACTGAAACCTTTTTTCGGGACAATGTCCTCCGCTTCTCCTTGCTGTATCATTTTTTCTAATACACGTGCTGTCTGTTGTGGTTTGATAGGGGCTGGGCTTGGTGCCGTAGCGTACCTGGGTCTGCGTTTGTGATTGGTTGGGAGGAAGTAATGACTGTAGTAAAAGCTACATGATAGGCTATGATGAAAAAGAAAGGGAAACTGTGTTTTTCTATCGAACTTTTTATCGACCCGTTTTTTTTCTATCGCACCACACGTCTATCGATCGATATATATTGTTATCGAATTATCGTCCAGCACTAGGCTGTTGTGGCGCACATTTCCGCCATGTTTGATCACGTGAATATGCTCACAGCTGATCATCGCGATCGAATCATGAGAGATTTTAGGGGGGTACATGAACCCCCATTGAAGGAATGTGCTGCTCCTTCTCTGCACTTTCTCTTATTCACATGTGAGAAAAAACTCTGTGGAAGCGACTACCTCAGATGGACACTTAATGACAAACCTCTTTGAAGAGGATGGCTTAAGTGTTACACTGTAGAATATTAAAACAGGAAGACCCAACAACCAAGTGCACCTCTCCAGAGGGTCTCCAGCCTACAACTGACAATGTGCTCACTTTACTCTCTTTACATCCACTATGTCAGAGCAGATCAGTCTCGAGTTAAAACAGCGCCTCTTTGTATCCGAATTTAATATATGTCTGTTACTAGTTTAACCAAATGCTTCATTCTTCTGGTGTGTTAGAGTAATGTAAAATAGAAAGTTGGAAGCAGGTATTCAGCTGAAAGGGACTGAACAGGCTGCTCATGTAGAGCGTTGGACAGTGTCCAAACAGCATCCGAGAGGGAACTGGATTCAAAGTGTTGAAGCTTTTTATCTGTGAACACCCACAGGTAAAGGTGAAAGTTGTTCCCTTTTCCGATAAGAACATTTGGTACTTCACTATTTGACACGTTAAGTATTGAATAAAGTTATTTTTGCCCACGGTTCATCTTTTATAGCGGATGTTTTAGGGAAATAACTTTATCTGGATCAGGCTGACTCTCAGTGTTGTTCCCCCCCGGCTGAAGCAGGCTAAACTTCAGCAGCTTGAACAAAATAACACTTTGTTTACACTGCAAACTCTGTGTCTGCTGAGTTGCATGCTCTCTCTCTGTGACTGTTTTAAAAAACATATTGAATTAACTAAGTCCTGAGTTTATCTTACAATTCTTAAAATGGTACTAACTAGTGCTGGGCGATATGGAAAAAAATGTATATCACGATATGGATCATTTTATATCACGATAACGATATATATCACGATATAGCTATGGTATGCTTTCAGTTCTATGAAAAATTAAAGTGTATACAGCTGCCCTAGTACAGTACCAGTACAAGACCAGCACTTAAAACTAGAAAAATGAATAAATAAATACGTGGCTGAAGTGCGTTCATGTCTGTGCTCACCCAAAGTTATGCAACACTCACAGAAAACGCAGATAGTGTGAGCCAAAGCCCTCCATAATAATAATAATAATAATAAATTTAATTTGTAATGCACTTTACATTTACAAAAAATCTCAAAGTGCTACAGTACACAGTAAAAAAAGAGCAGCAACAATAAAAAAAGCAATAGAATGACAGTCACAGATTGGCATAAAAAAAGAATTAAAAAAAATAAGAAGTATAGAGTTGCAATGTAAGAGGCAAGGTAGTAAAAGCATAAAGCATAGAGGAAAACTAACCAAAGGCTTTATTAAAAAGGTAGGTCTTTAGGGCTCTTTTGAAGAGGTTGTTCACACTGCTAGATGTTTCTCCTCCAAAGCTGCTCTCTGCCTCCATCATTGTTTACTTTACTCTTGAAGCACGTAGCAAGACCCGAGCATGAATCCGAGCGCTTTATTCACCTATCAGGGGCAGACAGGTCAGGTGATTTGATTCGCCACGACTCCAGAAATGATTGAAAAACTACAGAATGTCACAAAATTACGTTTCCTCGCTCCTGGCTTGAAGGGTAGAAATGCGCAGCCGCGCTCCCAGCTGACAGGAAGTCAAACCACTGTTGTAGTTCTTTTGTGTTGCTAGCGCGGTCAAGAGTGTTGGCTGTCACTGAGAGATGACTACAAAAATGGACGCACCTGTTCATCTGGTTGTTAAACACGGCTGAAAATGATCATCTTTTAATGTTGTCCCCGCTCCTGCCCACTCCCGTTGCTTTTTTTCCCGTCCCGTCCCGATCAAAGGATTAACTAAAAAATGACTCCCATCCCGTGGGAATCATGTGACCCACGGGAATTCCCGAAAAATGTCATCCTCTACAGGGAAGGTCCCGGATCGCGCTCCGACTTGCTCCTGCACAAATTAAGCACTGCTTACAATGATCCCCTCACGTGTGTTACCCAGGTAACCCACAACGGCGGGAGACGCTGGACACGAAGAGGGCACGTAAAGCGGCGTCATGTCGCAAAATCGAAAGAGAAATGCGAGCCTACATGTCAACGCATCCTTTTCTTTGTAAGAAAACGTTGTTTTCTTTCCCGTTCGACACCAAATACACTTACTGAATGTGCAGTTATTGTTGTTGTTACTATGAATCATCTGATGGCACAAGCCCTATGGATAAAATACAGCCTATCGCCCGAAACGATAAAAATAAAAATGGCACGATAGACATTTTCTATCGTGCCCACGATATCTATCGTCCTATCGCCCAGCACTAGTACTAACTCATAAAGCACGAGTAACAAACCTACTTCAAAAACCACAGCTCGACCAAAAAGCCCTAGTTTCTCTTTGGAAACAAGTCAAAAGGAGCTCTGAGGGATCAGCTAGTAAAACACAGACAAACCTTGTGTTTCTGACTTCAGTTACATCATAACCTAAACAACTGTGTCTATGTTGTTGTGAGCTGAGAGTTATGATGGTCTACCAATGCTCTAGTGACGCCACCAGCAGCTAATATACACACTTGAAGAGGCTCTTGAAAAGCCCAGGAACTTTGTCTTTGATCACATCCATCAGGCAGTGGTGGAAAAACTGGACTCCATCAGTTTCAGAGGAAATCTGGCCTTTGAATGATGTTTTAATCAAGAAAACTAATGCCTATTGTTGGAGGTCTTTCAGTGATGGTGTTTTCTTCATATTCAGGTGCGATGCCCGGTGACGGTGTGTGGCGATGTCCACGGTCAGTTCCATGACCTGATGGAGCTGTTTAAGATCGGAGGAAAGTCTCCTGACACCAACTACCTGTTCATGGGAGACTATGTCGACAGAGGCTATTACTCCGTGGAGACGGTCACGCTGCTCGTCACACTAAAGGTAAATGGTGTGTGTGTGTGTGTGTGTGTGTGGCTAGTAAATCTCAAACGGTGTTTAATTAAATTCCTGATGAAGCGTTTAAAAAACTATCAGCCACAAAGGTCTAGAGTATTTCTGCTGAGGAATTGAATTGAAACTGACCTTGATACTGTTCATTATATGTCCTCGAATCTGGTGTTTTATAATTTGTGCTAAATTTAGACATGGGCTTTTTACTTTTCTTATAAATTTTTATCATTAAGCAGAACTTGTGACTGATGTTTGACATGTGTCTCAGGGCTTATTGAGATACAGAAATTAGGAGTGCAAACAGATGCTGTGCTCTGAGCTAATAACTGCCTTTATTTACCTACGTCATTGTGCGCAGAGCAGGAGAAACAGCCTGACACTCTACTTAAAAAAAAAAAAAAAAAGGACCGCAAACTCCATTTAGAATCTCCCTCTGTAAAGCAACACGAACTGTTACCTCTTAGAAACTGCAGTTCTGCCAATGTACTGACTCCATACCTCTGTACTGACACATTGAGCACCACAATGGAATAATGTTAGCGCCCATTAGTGTGTTTATAGATCTTACTCCAGCTCTGACGCTACACCACCATCCTGCTGCCCCTGTTTAGCTTCTGCTTTTACCTCCTGTAAGAATTAGAGACTACGTCCCACCATGTAATTCTCCTTGTGTTACACATCCCACCTTAAAACGTCCATGTATATAAGACTGTGGTGCTAAGATCAACAGGATGAAAAGCTTCAACGAGGATCTTTTTAGCTGCAGTTGTTTTGTTTTATTAATTTAAAGATCCTTGTTACTGTTTCTAGGCTGTTGGTGTAATCTTGAATAAATACACCAAACTTCAAGCTAAATTTTTTTTGAACTGTGTAAGGTGAGCCTTCACTTTCTAATGTTTTCCCTGTAGACCACTATGGTGATGCATGTTGCAAGTTGGTACTAAGTTTTAATGATCTTCTTCACCATTATATCCTCATAAGATCAGATTTGAGGTGTTCGGGTCTGGTGAAGGTCTTTTGTGGTTTTGATTCATATCAGTCTGAGGAGCTTGATCACCAATTGAAGTGAGTGAAAATCCCTCAGGGTCAAAGTGCTGTCTCTGTGACAGTTTATGACTCTGATAAGCAGGAAGATGGCGCCTGTACCTGAAGATCTGAGTGACCTGATGTGGCCTTAGGGAAACTGAACTCGAGCAAACAAAGCAGATCTTCATTTGTTTTTATGCGTCACAAGGTTCATTCCTGTAAGCAGAAAACAGGAAGTTAGTGTGTTCATTGTGTGCTCATGGTTTTATTACGTCATAAACATATTTATAGAGGTGTGACACCGTTGGTTAAGAGAGGACATCGGCCAACAGAGAGCACCTTCCTAAATCTCACAGACAAAACTTTTCAGATTTAACTTCAAGGACTTCAGGAGCCATAAGTTTTCAATGTTTACCACAAAATGATCTTCTCTGGAGGCCAAGAAAATAAAAAAAGAATTCAACTCGGATAACGGAGGTCCTTTTATAGTTGACTGTTTTTTTTTATTTGTAAATATTCATTGAAAACTGAAATCACTTTCACCAGAGTCCTGAAGTGAAATACCTGACCATGATTAATGCTGCAGCTGCTCATAGTGCCTGAACAAAAACAAACCTTTTATCCCAGAGCTGCAGGCGTGTAAATTGTCAACCTAAAACACCAGAATTGTGGTAATTTAGCAGGTATGTAACTAAAAACCTTTTTACTTCTAAACAAATCCGTTAAGAAGTAATCGACAGGTGAATCATGTTTAGAAAAGGCTCTTTGTTTTTGCATGAATAATGAATCTATTACCCTTCACAGCTGCATTCATTGAGCTACATTATTTCATTGAATGGGTATTCTGCTGATAATTCTCAGAGTAATCTCATAAAAGAGCAATTTTTCTATTAAATGTATTTTGCTTTAACTACTGTACTGAAAATATCCATGTGGAGATGTTAATAAATGTTTTTCACACCCTGTTTTGTTACTAGGCCTAAATGAATACACTTATAGTTTATTAGACGAAGACACATTTATTTATGACACGTTAATGTACTTGCAAATGTAAAATCTGAATAACAGTGTAATGATAGTTGTGAAGGTATTATGTGAAGTCAGAGAAGGTAATGCTCCCCTGGCCATCCCTACCCAGATCAGTGCTACAGCTGAAAGGTCTGGACACGCACAAACATTTTACATCAATGCTTTTTTATTATCATGTCAGCCTTTATTACATATTAAAGTGAGTAAGCACTGATTGTAGAAAGATGTCTTCATTCAACATCATTATTATCTCAGAGGCAGGTTGGTGTGTGGTTAGCATGCCATAATCACAGCATTAGGGAAACCTAATATGTTAAAAAAAGTGTATAAACAAAATCTCCAATAGAAAAAGACTGATGAAAGAAGCTGGTTAACCTTTTATTAAACCCTGACATCTGTAGATTGAGATAATTGGAATCCACATCAATCAGGTCAGGTTCCCTCTATGGAAATCTTTCACCGCAGGTCCACATCACGTGGACTTCATGTACCAGCTGATTGTGGAATTTAATGACCACAACAGAAACTCAGCCTTCCCCTCAAAGGTTTATCTTTTTCTGCTGTGTTCTGTGTGACTCGGCTTACTTTAAGAAGTCAGCGTTTTTAAAGATTATGTGATATGATGTAACAGGTTTATCCTGCACACATAAACATGTTTCTCATGAATATGTAACCTGACTGAACTAACACTGGAAGGACTCTCAGATCCCAGCCTGAACCAAGGTTTTCAAAACATCAGAGCTGAGTCAGGTGAAAACTAGTCGACTAGAATGTTAGTTTCGATTATGTAAAATGACAAACTTTATAAAAACTGCCCCAGTGTCTCACTTCCTCATTTTGTGGGAAAGATTTTACGATACAATATACTTTATTGTCCCTTTTGGGAAATATTTCTCAGGCTGAAGTGCTGCATAAGCTTGACTGTGTCTACAAAAGTACCATTGACTCAAACTAATGAGTAAAACAAGGTAACAATTGACCCCATGCAAACTGAGAGCTCATACCAAGGTGACCAGAAACAACAGGCGTGGCTCAGGACATTGGCATAAATATGAAAAAGATCAAAAATATCATGATTGTTTGGCTTCTCCTTTTTAAACACTGCAAGGTTATATTTAAATTTCAGCTAAAAAGATCAAATAGGAACATTTAGAGATGGATTTATTGAAATCATCTATATTTGAATAGAAATAAGAGACATGGCTGCAACACAACGGTTTCCATTGCTAAGTTCATCAAAGTCATTCAACCATCTGTTGAGAAAATGACAAAACAAAGTGTTGTCAGACTCAGAGTTTCCTGAATTCCAGAGAAACATCTTCAGACTTTATTAGACAGCTCTCAGAGCTTGAGCTGATCTTGACATGAGAGGAAAACTCATGTCAAGATCAAATCTTTGCATTGCAGAGGCTGATACCACAGAATCTGTGCTTTTCCTGCTATGTGATTTCGTCTTTTGTTTTTTAACCTTTTAATAAGAATAATGAGTTTATGTATAGTTTTGACCCGGTAATGGACAGTTCATTTTTCTGGTTTGTCCTCCAGGTCCGTTTCCAGGAGCGAATCACCATCCTGCGAGGGAACCACGAGTCAAGGCAGATCACACAGGTCTACGGCTTCTACGACGAGTGCCTGAGGAAGTACGGCAACGCCAACGTCTGGAAGTACTTCACAGACCTGTTTGACTACCTGCCTCTCACCGCACTGGTGGACGGACAGGTAGGACACAGAGTCCGATACAGCAAAGAGAATGGGAAATTGTGTTTAAGTTCTATGTTCCTATGATGCTGGATCATGTAACGGCAGGTTGTTACAGAGAGAAAGAGCTTTTTTGAAACACCTTTATGTTGTTTATGGCTGAGAAGATCTTTAGAAATGACTTTGTTCTGCTTTTCGTTCAGATCTTCTGTCTCCATGGAGGTTTGTCTCCTTCCATAGACACTCTGGATCACATACGAGCCTTGGACCGCCTGCAAGAAGTCCCACATGAGGTACACAGATACTTTAACCACCACAGTTAAAAAACACATTAGTCTGATTCTTCTCTCTTCTAGTTAGAACTCATGTAAGGGGTCATTCAGGTGTAAGATTTCAGTTTATCAACAGTTAGTGTTGATTTATATCAAATATCTCTTAAGAAGATCACAAATATGTGGTTTACTGCTTAAATATTACCCAATATTTTTATTTGTTCATCAGCCTTGCACAAAGCTTGATACTGTGAACCTGAAATGGCTCTCATTTTTGTCCATCAGGGCCCTATGTGTGATCTGCTGTGGTCGGATCCTGACGACCGTGGTGGGTGGGGCATCTCCCCCCGAGGTGCCGGCTACACCTTCGGACAGGACATCTCTGAAACCTTCAACCACGCCAATGGCCTCACTCTGGTGTCCCGCGCCCATCAGCTGGTCATGGAGGTGAGAGACCATGGTTTTGATAAAACTACCCATTATGTCTTATTTTTAAACAAACACTGCAGGCTTTGTGAAGGACATGGACACTGACCTGTTGACTAACACAGGGAGGCTGTCTGTCAAACTGTGAAATGAATGCCAACATTGAAGCTGAAGTTATCTGGTCCATCTGTAAGTGCAGACAGCAGCTTGGATCTGTGACTGATTGGTGTAAATCTGTATGTATTATGCTGCATGTTGCCATAGTTTTTTCAGACTTTGTCAGCTTTTTTACACATGAGCAATCAGGGAAAGAAAGCCCTGAAGTAGAGGAATTGGCTTGTGTCTTTGCCATCACCGTTGGCTGACCAAAATTTCTAATGTGCCGGAATTTGTCAGATCATCAGAAGCAGTCTGTTTCTGTACTTTGCACTTCTGACAGTGTGACCAAGCCAAAGTTTGGTCCCACTTCAAAAAAATTGTTGTTTGTGATTCAAAAATGGTGTCAGAACAAGCTCCAGTTTGCCCAGTACATACACCCAGTGTTAGATGGTGCTTTGGCATTACATCTGGTGAAACTGTCAGTGAAGTCACATGCACACAGGGCCGTCTAGTGATATTATTCCTGAATGTAGAGGACACAGGATAATCTCCAGTTTCCTGAGAGAAAAAGGAAGTTGTCCAAACTAGAGTGTCAGCAGGTCGCTGAATATTTTTGAATTTGTTTTTTTTATTTGAAAATTGGGGCATCAGGTGTGAAAATAGATCAAATAACCTTTGCATTTACTGGTGCCAAAAGAGATTTCTGATTTTGACCAAGAATCAAAAACATATAACTACATAGTATTTAATCATGAAACCAAACGGCTAAACCTTCTCCCCAAGTATTTAGATCTATTTTCTTTCTCTTACTGGTTGTTGCAGTCCTTTTTTTTCATGTGAACAAGGTTCAATCATCTTTTCTCTCCAGGATGAAATCTGTCATTTCATATTAAAAATATCTGCCTGGTGGAAAAGCTCTAACAAGCACATTGAAGACTGAGGCTCTGTCTTTTCAGTGTTGTTTTAGTCACATGTGCTTACAAACACGTGGACTGAAGAACCCTAAAAAAAAATCCTTGTCTCCGTGGCAACAAAATTTAATGAAACTGTAAGAGTTTCTGCACCAGTTTCACTCCCACTGTTCTTCTCAGTGAGAGTCTCTTCACCTCACAGATCACGCTCTGTGTGAAAATGAAATCCTCTCTGCAGCTGCAGCAAAGACGCCTATTGTCTCTGATTATTGGCATAAAATGAGGTTCAATCTTTTTTTCCTGATGAGATAGAAAAGTTTCTGATCTGTTACACTTTGAGTCTAACTTTCACATGTTTTTAAATCTTCAGGGCTACAACTGGGGCCATGATAAGAATGTGGTGACCATCTTTAGTGCTCCAAACTACTGCTACCGCTGTGGAAACCAGGCAGCCATTATGGAACTGGATGACACTCTGAAATACTCTTTGTAAGTACTCGAGGCTGTGACAAAGCAAGACTTGAATTATGAGTCTGATTCAGAGAAGATTTCAGATATGGACTTCAATATTATTTAAATCATTACATATACCAGAGACACAGTATCTGTATTTGTTTTACATGCAAGCTAATCAGATACGAATAGCTTTACATATAAAAGGAAATGGATAAAAACATCAATGAAGTATCAGCAAATCCGTAATTCATATGTCTCTTTGGCCTTAAACTCACCACACGTACCAAATAGAACATTGCTGAATGTTTCTCAAGTTTTTAAACTGTAAAAACTTTTTAACACAACTCTCTTCAACACAAACGTACAACCAGGGGTTGGACTTTGGGTTATGCAGCTGCTGCACTCTCATGCGAAACATAGAAAAATCCCATTCTGGGGTACCTTGGGTGTCTTTTTTTTTAAGGAGGTTTCGGTACTGTCTAATTCTTACTTGAATAATCAGCATTTAAAATTCAAAATCATCAGATTCGGACTTGTCAGAGTCTAAAATTCAGGTGTTGTGGTTCTGGTTTGAAAACCTTGAAAACCACTCAAACTTAAAGGTGAATGCTACACGTAGGAAAACGGGTTAAAGTCATTTCTTCAGATTGGAAACATTTCATGGATGAATATCTATGAAAATAACATTTTCCTTCTCTGCAGCCTTCAGTTTGACCCTGCCCCACGCCGTGGCGAGCCCCATGTGACCAGACGCACTCCTGACTACTTCCTGTGAATGTCCAAAGCCACACCTGTCAATCATCCACGAAGCTTCACCCTCTTACTCCCCCGCCCCCCCACCCCCTCATCTTGGATGGAAAGAAGATATTAATAATAATAATACTGTACCAGGGAGAATAGAAACAAACGATTGGCTTTAAACAAAAAGAGAGAAACCTAAAGAGTGGCCCCCTCTACAGTCTTGTTTTCAATATGCTGTCTTTAATGCTGTGCTTCTGGGGAAAACCAACACGTTCAACTATGATCTGTTTTCTTTACTTTCTATTTTTGTTTATTACATGTTTGAAAACGAGATAATAAAACTACCAACGTGGACCAAATGTGCCATATTCTGATCCTTTTACAACATGTACAACGCATTGCAATGTTTTTTTTTTTCTTTTTTTTTCTGTTCTTGTTTTGTTTTTTTAGACCAGCACTATAACCCTACCTACCTGACGTCACCACCACACCACACATCTCATGGCATATGTGCTTTTTTCTGTTGCAAGATAATTTTAAAAAAGGAGAAAAAAAAGAGAAAAAAGTTTGCTTCAAGTAGAACAGCTGTCAGTTTTAGCTGTCCAGGCTGCAGCCAGTGGTCATCTCAGCAAGTATATTACTGTAATTTGAATAAAGACAACAGACGTATGAATAAAAATGTCCTATTGACAAACTACTGGGCTGCGTCAGTGTCATTTCTTCAGCTGGTAGATACCGGTGAGGAATTGTGCATTTAAATACCTCCTTCAAATGAGGCTTGACTTGATGGCTTTTAAACTGTGCAGATGAATAGCCAGGTGGTCCTTCCTTTTAAGAGTAAAGACCATAGAATCTATGATTTCCAGCAAGAGTTTAAGATTTTGATTTACTAGCTCACAGGACTGTTCAAAACTTAACCTTAGTCCATCTTTGACAGACCAGAGGAGTCGGCAGTAATTCTGTTTGTGTATGGTTTCCTCTTTGCATGTTATTGATATATCTATATAGATGCAGCAAAAATCTGCTTGCATTTTTAAGGGGATTTCTAATTCAGAAAAACTGGCAGAAACATCTTATGTAGACAGAATTATCTTGTAATTCTGAAATAATTATCTCATTTTTTTCAGTGAAACTGTCCCAGTGTCTCACTTCCTCATTTTGTGGGAAAGATTTTACGATACAATATACTTTATTGTCCCTTTAGGGAGATATTTCTCAGGCTGAAGTGCTGCATATGCTTGACTATGTCCACAAAAGTACCATTGACTCAAACTAATGATTGATGAACTAATTAAATTTCAGCTAAAAAGATCAAATATTAACATTCGGAGATGGATTTATAGAAATCATCTGTATTTGAATAGAAATAAGAGACATGGCTGCAACACAACGGTGTCCATTGCTAAGTTCATCAAAGTCATTCAACCATCTGTTGAGAAAATGACAAAACAAAGTGTTGTCAGACTCAGAGTTTCCTGAATTCCAGACAAACATCTTCAGACTTTATTTGACAGCTCTCAGAGCTTGAGCTGATCTTGACATGAGAGGAAAACTCATGTCAAGATCAAATCTTTGCGTTGCAGAGGCTGATACCACAGAATCTGCGCGTTTTTTCTCTTAAATTGATGCGATATGCCATCGTAGGTGTTTACGGCAAGTTGATTAAAATTGTGTCTTAATATTCCCGACAGAGTGGAGGAATCAGATGAAATGTACCTGTGTACCTGTCCCCGGCTGTCATTTACAGAAACTATCGCGAGACTTTTCGGGAAGCGCATAGGTTTATGGTCGCCATGTTACCCTGGCAGATAACACTTAACTCCTTCCTTGCTGTTGGCGATGAAGACCACAGTCAGCCGACCTATCGGTACGTTTTCTCGTGTTCTGGACCTTTACGGTCATGTATTCATTGTTGTAGCTGTTATTTCCTTCCATCTAGTTCCTCAGTGGTTGGCATATGAGAGCTTTCCCTTGCTTGGTAGCTTACTATGCTAAAAACATTAGCCACCACCGGTTTAAATAGCGACCCTGCTAACTTGTGACTTACAGCCAAATAAGTCTGTAGTTGTTTGTAGATCGCAAACACGTTGTAACACAGCAAGTGTCCTTGTTTGGATTTCCATTATATCGTCAACAAATACAGGTACCTGGTTTTAAATGTATTTTATTTAGAGAGTTTCCAGTAGCTGTTGAAACCGCGACATCTGCAGACACATTCCGCTGAGAGTCAGCGGATAACACGGTAACTCCTCAGACCGAAACACTGGTAAGATGACAGCTGAAATCACTGTCCAAACAGTCCCCCACTGGCTAAAATTATCCTCAAGTCCATCACGAGACGATAACCAAACACGTATAAAAAGTGAACAAAATACTAAATGCCGACTTTCATGGCGTTTATATAAAAATACTAGCATGGATGAAACATTACTGTTGATCGTATTTAAATTAACGTTACTAGAAGTGATTTCAGTTGGCTCCCCTAAAAACACTCATTAATGGTTGTTCTTTTACACTCGGGTCTTTGACTTTACTCAAACCTAACATTTCTATTCAACAATTAAAGTTTGTCGTGCTAATTTCTTATATCTTTACAAACTGAATGACAATCACAATCACTAATAGCTAATTTATAAGTCTTAACAACAGGTAACCTAAGTAAGATTTTTGAGAACTGAATTGTCCGTCATGCTGTGAAAGGTCGTCTATTTTTGTTGCTCAGGAATAGGTGACCCTGTTCATTTCAATCTATTCAATAACTTGTCAAAAACTGCTGACAGGAGCTCTAATGTAAGTAACTACTGTTTTGCTTGGATTCCCTCAGGCTCTTCTTGTGTATTTCTCTGGTCACAGCTGAATCACCATGAGGAAGAGGAGGATGAGGAAGAGGAGGGTAGTGAAGGTTCTCGTCTGATGGAGGATGTGGTTCTGCACTACTGGCCTGGATCAGCTGCTGGGGTCAGCTCTCTGTTACAAACCACAGAGAAGCTTCTGGGGTCTTTCCCCTGTCGGACTCCCCCTGTCTTCGCCCCCTGGTTCCCCACCACTGCAGACAGCCACCTGCCCATCAGACCAGCCAAACCAGCTCCCATTATCACCTGCTCAGGTGATTTACTGGTCTCTGACAGCAGGCCTCATGCTCACTCAGCACAAAGGAAACAGACAGAAGCTGAAGCTGAGCGTTCTGTTTCTGAACAGTTTCATAAGAGAATGACTATCAGAGCATCAGCTGATCCACAGAAACCTGAAGATGGTGTCTGTGTCCCAGAAACCCAAAACCATCTCCTCCCACCCTCACTCTTTAACATACCAGAGACAGAGATCAGCAGATTGTCTCCTGACAGACTCAAACACGGCCCCTCCTTCTCGAACTCGCCTCAGAAACGCACCTGGAGTGTTTTCACACAGAAAGAAGTTCTGCTGCAGAGCCCACAGTCCCTGTCTAAACACTTCCAACACACAGTGTCCAAACACCAGCTCCACCTCCGTCAGAGGGCCAAATGGGTGATCAGCCTGCACAACTGTGGGGGGAGCAGGGACATTGAGCAGGTGAGGGAATAATCGACCTGAGAGTCTGCAGACATGATTACAGCTCAAAGTGGGGTTTCATCTTTTTAACTATGTATGAGGTTCAGACAAACCTTTTCATGATCATCAGGACAGGAACCGCAGAGTGACATGACTACCTGTCTCAGACTTTGTTCCTCACTCAGCAGTTTATTCAAGTGCCAGTGTGTATGTGAATCTTTATACCCACATCCCTCCCTGAGTTTCCCTAAACTCAGCCTTTCCCACCAACACAGCACATCTGCAGATTTTATCTTTTCATAACAAAAAAGTATGTTGTTATTATTATTATTATTATTGTTGTTGTTGTTGTTGTTGTTGTTAGTAGTAGTAGTAGTAGTAGTAGTAGTAGTAGTAGTAGTAGTATTATTATTTTCTGTCTATCACATAAATATCAAAAACTCCACAAGTGCTTGAAATGTATTATTCCTTGTTGATGTATTTTCCTGTCCATTGTTGTGAAATGTGACAAACAGAAAAATAAAAATACATTTCTGAATAATCTCTTCATCCTTTCTCTCTCTCTCTCTCTCTCTCTCTCCTCTCACCCCTCACCCTGTGAACTTCACTCCTCTCTGCAGGTTTGGCGTTCTTTGAGCAGGTGCGTCAGGAGTTCCTCCCGGCTCCCGAGCTGTAATGCCAATATCCAGAGGGAGCAGGCAGAGATCTGGGTGTTCTGTGACGTCGTTCAGGCTGAACAGGTGGGACGTTTCCTGAAGGATGAGCTGCAGCTGTCCGGGAGGATCAGTCTGTCTGTTCACAGACTAGGACACATTTTCAGCATGTAGATGAAGAAAGACATCTGTGTGAACCAAAAGCAGTACAGACTCAGGGATTTGGGACGTGTGTTTACAGTGACAGATGTTAAGACCACACTGAGGTGTTTCTATGAAAAAACAAACAAACACATATTTGGATTTTATGTCAACAAACATGGAGTTTTAACTTTTTCAACTAAGGCCTCTTTTTATATTTCTGTGTTTTGGGCTCTGATCAGCAGACAGCTGAAAAAGATTTTGAGACTTTCCCAGAGACTGAGACTAAATGGCTGAAATTAAGATTTTCAAGTCTGAAAGCATCACAGAATAATCTCTACAGAAACAGTTTTTACATATCAGGAGGTTTTTGAGATTAACACAGCCCACTTCAAAGCAACCAAACCATCAGTGAATAACAGCCATTTTTCTTGACAGCATGTAGGAGTCCTTCTAAATCAGTGGGTTAGATTATTAAAATGATTGTGTGAATTTTGTGTTGTGAATGGTTTGTCTCATTCAATGCGGTTATCATAGAATACACTATTGTACATTCACTGAGTGAAGCAGCTGGTAGACAAGCAGCTCATGTGTTCTGGACAATAAAATACTGTAAAATGTAAACACCGGAAACTCTTCTAATACCTCTTCTTTGTCATTTAAAAAGTGAACTGTGTCCTTAACACTGCTGCAATCAATCCAGTTTAAGAATAACATACATTTTGTTTTTTTTTATCATGTTATCATATTTTACACAGAAGGTGGCGAAGACATAAGCATGCTGGATTCATGCAAAGTCCACGGTGAAGTGTATACATCTTGTGAACTGTTGGTTTGGTCACCTAATGAACAGATGGCACTAGAAAGATCTACACACCCGTATACAAACTGCATATTGGTGAGCATAGTAAGTCTTCACCAAGGGGAGCAGTTGAGGTCAATGTAATACTTGGATCTCCCACTCAGATCAGGCCAGGTCTTCTAGACTGATGTGTTTTATAATTCAAATTTTACTGTCATTTTTTTTTTTTTTTTTATATCGGTGTAGTTTGGTGGCATCAAAGAAACGCATTTGTAGGATCTGTTTCAGTTCCTTACATCTATTAAATGTAAAATAACAGAAAAAGCCCTTTAATTGTGTACTAATGACATGATATTTCACCTAAACTTAAAGCAACTGCTGGTCTATCTTCTGTTATAATTACTGCATTGAAGAATGCACAGATGTATCCGTTTGACATACGTAGGTGCTAAAATCTGCTCTGTTGACTGACATCAGCACACCCGTGAATAAAGTGTAATGTGCCAATTTTTATCTGTATAATATAGCATCTCAGTCACTAATGCTGTGGTACTAAAGTGCTGATGCAGAGATTTGTTGTGATAGTCAAAGATGACAGAAATAAGGGCAACTTGGGAGTACTTTACAGACGCATTGCAGACACGGACATGCGATTTTAAAGACATACTTCAGTGACATTTTAAGAGGAAGGACAACCAGCAAGAAATTGAATACATCAAATCTTACAAATCACTTCATAATAAACCACAAAGAAGAAACATTAGTGTCCGAATTGGATATCAGTGAAATTAACTATTAGTCTTGACAAAAATATGGCAGCCAATATGTTCAAATCAGTGGATCTCTGCTGTGTATGTTTCAGTTCTCCTCTTGTACTGGGTTTATAATTGGAACTAGGTCAAAAGACTGAAAGTGGTTTCTCAAAGCAAAACCTGTGCATTATACGAGCAGAAACTAGACGTATAAGTGTGTGAATGTTTGGTTTTGCCATGATGAAACATATTTGGCACTATCATTACTTCTTCAAATGCACACTGGGTTTAATTATAAGAGAAAAGATACACAATGAGATACCTGAATTTCTTATATTATTTATTTACATAAACTTTTGTTTCTCATCTGCTAAACTTCACAGGAATCTACTTTATTGCTAAAATAATCAATGGGGGGGATTTCAACATTGTGCACATTATGTGCCTCACTAAAGCCTGTGTTATATATTGATGAATTTGATAAGAAGTAGAGATGACTGAATGTATTTCTTTGTTTTTCTCTCTTGTAGATCTGTGTTGTAAATTAAGTTTTTTTTAATCTATATTTTTCATTGAAGTGTCTGTGGTGAGGGCTGATGGGTGGATGGTGGATGTACAGTCCTGCATGTGATGTGCTGTTTGTTCTGGAAAAGCCTACAGTAGCAGTCACATGATACGGGAGTCACCCTGCTTTTAACTGACACACAAAATAAATCAGACACAGAAAACACACGTACACAGACACACACACACACGGACAGACACACACACACACGGACAGACACACTATTTCCAGAGACAGTGATGCTTATGTGAGACCTGAATAAGCGGGGACAGAGTGAATACTGTACAACCCCCATCACACACACACACACACACACACACACACACACACACACACACACACACACACACACACACACACACACACACACACACACACACTCTCTTTTGTTGCTATGGTCCCCTGTCTTGACAGCCCTGCACACTGCATGAGAATCTAGGTTACCGGATGTGACGACAGCGCCTTGCCTCCCTGCCCAGCTGTAATCGGCAGTAATCTTTCGAAAACCGTCTTTACTGCCCAAGAACAGTCAAAAAAATAAAAATATCCCAACTAGTAACAGTGATCCAGTAATAGAAGCTCTGACCAAAGCTGCCGCACGATTGTTCTAGTTTTTGGTCGCCGTAGCTGGCGAGCATGCATTAATATTGCATCACATGTGAGATAGAGGTATCTTATTTTGAAGGCCAGTCGGAACCTGTTACATCTGTCATTTGGAGTTCTTATATTACGCGTTAAAAAAAAAAAAAGGCGCATTTTCTTGAGGAATATCGAAAGCTCGCTATGATGTATATTTTATGTTTGTGAAATTTTATCAGGCATAAAATATACCTGAACGCTTTCTCGCATTTTGTCTACGATATCTGTTTTAATTTGTAGTGATGTTCCGGAAGCTCTATTAGCAGTCGTAAGCTTGACGTTAGTCCCATACCAAATATTCAGAAGGCTGATCCACGAGTGTCTCTACATCGGAGATAATCGATAAAAATAGGATTTTTTGAGTTTAGAGAACACCTGAACGTCGAGGTAACCTGTCGATCAATGATGGCGTCCACTGTTTGCTCCGCTGGAGGTTTTTATTGGTGAAAATCTGAAAGGTAAGACGTTTAAGCGACTGACAAGCTAACAGGCTAAAGCTAGCCCTGGCATGCATTGTCGTTTCTCATTTCCTGGAGGGTTTCAGTGCGTTTGTGCCTTCTATTTGAGCTTTTATCTTATAATTTAACACTATTTTTTAATTATTAAAGCACAAAATTATTTTAAGAGTCTGCCTGTATGAAACATTAACTTTTCAATTCATATTTTAACGCCAATGGTTTGAAATCACCTAATTTCTTAGTCTGATCCGATTCTCTGCTGTTTGTATTAGAAGAACTGTACATGAAGATGTCCTTTTTGTCTGAAATTGAAGCATAATTATGAACATATGCTTGTCTTTTTATATGTATCCTGTGTTTCCAATGATAGACTTTATAATTATTCGGTCACGGTAATCTAGGTATTGATTTATAGATCGCTTATCGGATTTTATGTTACTGACACATAACTCTATTTTATGTGGTTTTAAATGTGAATATAAGTAGGCGAAAGAGCACTCGGATATATTACGACACTAAAACAAGATATCTATCTATCTATCTATCTATCTATCTATCTATCTATCTATCTATCCATCCATCCATCCATTCATCCATCCATCCATCCATCCATCCATCCATCCATCCGTCTGTCTGTTTTATTAGAAAACAGTATTCACCACATTGGCTCTCTTTCTCTCTCTCTTTCCGTAATCATTGTTGTCAGCTTTTATTAAGGATTTTTTTATTTGTATTTTTGTAGCGTCTGCCTTTGACTGATAGTTTTTATTTTTATTTTAATGTTTGAGTTAGTGCCACCATTGTCTATCTTCTCATGCCAACCTGATTATGTTTACATTGGGATTAATGTCAAACTGGAGTTAGATTATGTGTAAGGGCCTACAAGCTCTGCAAATGAAACTGGCTCTGAGTCTGGTATTAAATGACCTTAAACTGCGTATCATTTTGCACATAGGGCTGGGCGATGAAATGATAACGATATAAATTGAAAATGAATTTCCCTCAATATCAATGTAGATCATGGTCAATATCTTTTTTGTTAGACAGCATTCTGCCATGTTTAGGTAGACTATACGAAGAGCCAATGAAAAAGGGAGTTGCTCGGGGTCAAATTCGCACTGAACCAATCGTGCTGAATTAGAACCTAGTAGCAAACGACTGCATCGTAGCAGGCTGCAGCTACACACAACCATAGCACTGTAACACGTGAAGCCGACAGCACTATCCATGAGAAAAAAGAAAATGAGTGCTACCCCCAGCAGAAATGCAGATGAAGGCTCAACAGATGATGACATTGTAGACAACAGTGGCACGAAAACATCGGTGGTGTGGAGATATTTTGTTTTTTTGAGGTCGGACATGAAGCAGCGTAATGTGCACTACGCATTTTGTTAAGCACATGTTCTCACAAAGTCGGGATATAACTCAAATCTTTTTCACCACCTGAAGCAGTGCCACGCAGCAGAGTGCGCACATTGCAAAAGGTTACAAACCCTGAACAGAGCAAGGTGCCCATGGCGCCTGTGCAGCCAAAACAGCCGACCATTTCGCTTTCTCTAGTGCAACGCCTCACGACAAATTGTCAAAGAGACCAAAAGACCTCACAGATGCAGTAGCTTATTGTATTGCAAAAGACATGCTGCCAATAAGCACTGTGAAATTTCATTGAAGAGAAACAGGGAACATGTAAGATTGACAAGTGATTTTTTTATATTGTGATATATATTGATATCGACTGATATGAAAAAAATATACTATGATAAATATTTTCCCATATCCCCCAGCACAGATTTTAAAGTCTAGTTTGGATGAGTCTAGATTAAGAGATGGATGACTACACTCACCAGTAAACACTTAAAATTTCATGAGAGCAGGTTCCTGTCAGTGTTTAAGAAAAGGGAAGACAAAGACCAACAAAACTGTAAATCAGAATATTTCTCTCCTATCTAGAGACAGTTTTTATTGCCATGTAGAGTCTGTTCTATCTGATCTAATATATCAGAGTTATTGGTTTTATATTTTTACAGTGTGCAGGTGTATGGGAGCATACACACATTTCTAATCACCAACAATAAAGCAATTGTCTAAAGGACTGACCCTGTTCAGTCAGTCTATCGCTGGTAGACTCACCAAGTTATATTGTGTTTGTCTTTGAAACTATATTGTGGTTTAAATTGTGTGTATTTGAGAGACTCCTTTATTCCCTGGTATTGTCATGCTTGCTTCATTATTGGTTTGTGTGCGTAGTTGCTCCTCTAGTCTTGTTTATTGCTTTTGTTTTAACCCCTGGGTTGTATTTAATCTGATCTGCTGCTGATATTTGTCATAATAGTCTTGCTCAAATCATTCATAGATTAACCCTATTGTTGTTTTTGCAACAGGCTAGTGTCTTTCATGTTAACTTGTTGTAGTTTTGTGTCAGTGTCAGTCTGTCAGAACTAGGGGGTGCACGATATTATTGGCATAATGTTCGTATCAACAGATGTGAGCATTTCAGCAGATATAATTTTCAGCCAAAAACAAGGTGCATTATTTGCACTTGTTTTTATTTATTTATATATATGTATTTTCACAGAAAAGTAAGCACATCTCTCATATCTTCAGCTTCTTCCTTTTATTATAATCCAGATTAGTGGTTAACTTTTTCTATGGTCGACGCCAACAGGAAGAGAGCAGGCTGGCTGATGGCTGATATGTAATACTGATATCAATTTGATGTTGTTTTCAACAATTGAGAAAAGACAACTATTTAATAATTTCAACAAATGAAAAACAAAACAGCTGAGCCTGAGTAGAAACATTTGTTTAAATAATCATGGAGACTAAGATACTGGGCTTAGTAAAACACTGCAGTGAGGGACTGTTGGATTTCTGTCTCAATAAATAACATTTTTCAGCGTGTAATTGTGTTTAAATCCATTTTTTCTGCACATGTAGATGATGAGTTGATGGAAAAGATAAGTGATGTCACATTTTTTTTAACCTTAAATTGCATAATTTTGTAAATTATAACAAAACTTATATGAAACATTTGCAGGGGAGGGTTTTTGATTTGATGTGCCGCCATCAAAGATTCAAAAGTATGCTTTCATTTAAAGATAATAGCGAAATTGGCCAGATTATTGGCCAACCAATTAACTGTCCTGTCTCTAGTCTTGAAAGAATTGTAGTAAAACTCACATATGAGTCCGAAGAGCAGTGCAATGTCGACACATCAGTCATACTGTGGAGTTTGTAGTGTATGAATGTTTGGATTTAGCATCAAATTGAAAGTATTGGCTGAAACTTCCCAGCTCCCGCCTCACAAAATGATCATCTTCATATGTCTGTTTTTTAAAAGTTCTTCACTGCTGACATTTTGGCTCCAGAGTTACTCATGCTAACCCACTTTTGCTCAGTTTACATCAGCTTAAGAAAATGAGCGGGGTGAGACGGTCAGCCCGATCAGCTAAAAACACTCAGACTGGCTCCAGGTTATAGTTCAGATTGGGATCGTAACATCTTGAATAGCAAAGCTCTTTGACTCGTCCAGATTTTAGGGCCAAAAATCGCTTTAGGACACTTGAGGAAATTGTGTAATGTAGAAGGAATATCAAGGAAGTTTCATCCCTCTTGCATCCTCTTGTTCTTTATTAAATTTTCTCCCCTCTTCTTATCTCATAGATTGACTTGTCGCCTCCCCAGATGTGGCCGCTACCTCTGCTGAGACTCCTGTTCATGAACGGCGAGGATGCTCTGATTGGACGTCTGTGGCTGGGTCTGGAGGGATGACAGGACTTTAGCAGACATGGAGACAGGGGAGACACACAAACAGCTGGAAATGCCATATTCACATACTCTAGACTCTCTACGTTAAATCTACTCAGGACAAGAGAAAAGCTTATTTTTATATTTGTATTCAGAGCTGTTTTTGTTAGTTATTATAAAGCCATACAGCTTAAAGGGGCAGACGTCACAATGAGCTCCGAGGGCTTTCAGTACCGAGCGCTGTACGACTACAAGAAGGAGCGGGAGGAGGACATTGACCTGCATGTGGGGGACATGCTGCTGGTCAGCAAAGGGGCGCTGCTAGCGCTCGGCTGCAGCAACGGAGCTGAAGAGCGTCCATCAGAGATTGGTTGGCTGCCGGGCTTCAATGAGACCACACAGGTATGAGTCTGGGGAGGTTGGAATAGGTTTGGTTTGTCCAGGGGATGCTGAGTAGACACTCCTCTGTTCATTGCTTCTTCATATCCTGTAATGCTATTTTTAACCTAACTGAAAACCTGCTGAGCGCTCAGGCTGTGCTGCATGTGTCAAAGCGAAGAGCAAAATCGCAAAGATTTTTTTCCTGCCAGCACTCTTGTACAATTTCCACATGAGGGTGGGATTAGTTTATGTGAGAACAAAGTATCAAAGTAACAAAGTGTGTTCCAGAAAATTCATCTCGTGAAAGCGAGCAAGCAGAAGTGATCACAGTCGTCTCATCTTTTGCAAACCTCAAGAGGATCAATGAAAACAGATCAGTGATGACTAACACCTGTCTGTAGATTCGTAGCATTGATGTAGACCATATTTTTAACTCTTCTCTACCAATAGGAGAAAGGCGATTTCCCTGGGACATATGTGGAGTTTGTTGGCAGAAAGAGGATGTCCCCGCCCACCCCAAAGCCCCGCCCACCAAGGCCGCCTTCAGCAGCATCAGTGAGGACTGACTCCGAATCAGAGGGTGAGTGAGAGGGAAACATTCATCCGACCTGCAGTTTTTTCTGATTCCCCTGATGTTTGATTCAGACCAGAAACAGTGACTTGATTACAACTGAACATAAAACAGTTTCAGACAGTCTCTCAGTTTAACATGAGAGGTCAAAATAATTTAATTTAAACCAGATCATAACCTGGCTTATCTCTGAACACCTGGCTGTGTTAAATATTTTATTCTGATTGGCCGAAACCTCAGGACAACAAGATCCTACCCATCAAATTCATCATAGAGGAGTCTGGCACATTTATAAAGTTAATGATTCCTCCTTTTCCTATGGACACTGTGAAAAAAACAGAAGCAGGATACACAGTGTCACTTAAATGTTGATAAACTTTTATTAATTGAGGATAAAAAGTGACTTACAGATGTAAACCTTTTTGGCGTCAGGTTTTCAGTTTCAGCCTAGTTCTGCTCTTGAAATCCTTGGTATGAACAGTTTACCCCCGAAAAACAGTCTCAGTGTGACTCACATCAGTTTCCTTCTTCAGCTGCTTCCTCAGCACCAGCTTGATACACAATTATACACATGAAGTACACACACACACACAATGATTAATGTGAACTGTGGGGTATTTCTATTTCTTATTCAAGTCTAACCACGCAATGGAAAGGACAAACACACACACACACACACACACACACACACACACACACACACACACACACACACACACACACACACACACACACACACACACACACACACACACACACAAAGAGCTGGTGTTTGGTCAGGGTTGTGGTTGCTGACTGAACAGATCTCAGCTCTGCTCTGCTGCCACCAGCTTTACCAGAGAACACAGGAAGTGTGTGCATCTGATTTACTGTTCTGTGTGTGTGTGTGTGTGTGTGTGTTGAGGGTGCTGGTTGTGTTGTTACCTGTCTGTTCCACATAAATACTGTTTAGCACTAACAGTGCTTTAAAGGGGACCTGCCATAATTTTTGCATGTTTGTGTGTCAGATAAGGCCCAAATTATGTTCGTCTTATGTTGTAAATCCGTAATCACCTTAGTTTAGCAAACATTAGCAAAATGAATAAACCGAAATTAGAACCTCCACTGCTTAGCCAATCAGAGCACAGCAGGCTTCACAGCAGCGATCCAATCAGAGCAAAGCTCATTACCATAAATGTTAATGAGCCAAAATCAGTTGTTTTTCCTGTAAGGTTTTTTTAGGCATATTAAAACAAACCGTCAAATAATTTTTTAGCTAAAATTATGTTGCAAACATGATCAGAGGACATCAAGGATTATGAAAAAATGATTGAAATGGGTATGAAATTTTGATGGCAGGTCCCCATTAAAGCCCTCATATAAAGAGCTGAGGTCAGTGGAGCTGTGAGATGTTTTCACTGTTGGCTCTCTCTTGTTCTCTTTCTTTCTCAATTTCAATTTTCAATTTCAGTAAGCTTTATTGGCAAAGTTGTTATAACAGTATTGCCAAAGCATTACAATACAACAATAACAACAACAATAATGGGAATAATAATACTAATAACAATAATAATAATAATAGGGAATATAAAATGAACAGATAGTGTGATCACCATTTTGCAGTTAAACAATCTGGAGCAGCTGTTCAGGTTATTTTGAGCAGCTTTCTCTCTCTCTCTCTCTTTTTTTCTGATCTTATGTTCCTCATAATTGGCTCTTCTCAAACCCTTTCCTTCAAACTGATTATCTGACAGCAGCCTTACAGGCTGGTCTTCCTCAGTGAATTTATACCTGAGTCACCTCCATCCAAAAGTCACGTGTCTGTGAGTCTGCAGGTAGAAACAGGAACTTTTCATGGACTATTTAAATCAAAGTCTGAGCTGTAAGTTCTAGGGGGTGAAGATTGACCGGTTCTGGATCTGATTGCACAGGCTTGACCAATAATCGGCCGATATTCAGCATTTTTGCAATAACTGGCATCAGCGGTTTTGTCCACCGATAGCCAATAAAACCAGTTGAAGTCACCACTCTTGGCTGTGAAACGATGTCCTGCCTACTGTGCCCACTGATTGGCTACATAGACAGCCAACCAATACTAAGCTTCTAGGTGCAGCTCCACAGTGAGGGAGAGAGAGAGGAGAGTGCTCAGTGAAGCAGCGGTATGCTGCCGCTGATTGGATGTGAGACTGCTGCTCCTTTCACTGATGTTTATTAACACCATAGAACTAAAAGCTCAAGTAAACAAAATAAAAGTCAACATCAGCTATTGTAATCATGACAGAAATAGCACTGCTGCACACTGCAGCTAATATTGATAAAGAAATAGGCAAAGTAATACAGACCTCTTTAGCCTGCTTCTCAACAAACTGCAGTCATAACCCAGAGTCAATCTTCACTGTCAAAAATAAGATCCTTCAACTTACACCTCTCATTAAACCACATGCCCACAGTTAAAACAAACACCATGAAGCATGGAGAACTAAAACAAAAGAAACAAACTAGAAGGAAACAACACTGCTTGAGGTGCTCCACAGTCTCTGTGAAGCTTATGGATCTAGCATGCGCCACTTCTGGTTCTTTTCTCATTTCAAAATAAGAGCATGGGTTTCAAAAGAAGGTCAAAATATACATCTTTACTGCAAATGAATATCAGTTCTGAATATTGGTTATCGGTTTTCTTGACTAATAATAATCTGTATTGGTATCGGCCCTAAAAAAAACATATTGGTCAATCCTTACTTCTAAACACCCTGGATTGATATAAAAAATTCTTATGTTCTGGGTTTTGAAGCGGTGATTTGGCTGACTGTTACTTTTGTTACTGTTACTCAGCATCTTCAATCTTGTAAGATTGAAAGATTGACACTGTTCATTTCAGTCTGTTTCAAGGATCTAATCTAACCAAGTTGTGTAGTTAGTCAGAGGCTCACACCCTAACACTATGTTAAGAAGGAGATGGTTAGTAAAGGATGCTTATTAAAACAGTTAATGGCTGTAACCCCTCTGCCCAAATCTCCAGACTCCATCAACTGAAGCAGTTTTTACCTCCCTGAACACCAGAGTTTGCTTGATTTTGGTGTTTGTGGTTAGTTCAGATTGAGCCTAGTACATATGAAACACAATAACGCAAATGCTGTATCTGATGGAAGCAGAGGTAGACCTGCAGCTCTGCACAGTAAGATGACTGTTGAGGCCAGTGAAATCTGGTAGTTTTGCAGAGAGAGTGATGTAATGGCTGTTTTTGCTCCTGCAAATATCTTTCTCTATATCCAAAAGTTCGATCACTGAGCAGAGATTTTCTGTAATGTTGTCAGGCTCTTAAAATAACAGTCTGAGTCTGTCAGTGGAAAAAAAACAAGATCTCTGTCACTGGGCTCATCAGTCTGGGGATTTCATAACAGCCATTACAGTCTGAGTCAGGGCTTCTTAAACAAAGAGAGTGATAGAAACCTTTAGTCGATGAGAGCCTTAAATATATATAAAATACAACCTATACTTAGGTATTCTTCAAATAACTTGTTAAAATGACTTTGACTTTGACTCAAAGAGACAGATATTTCCAAACATCTCTGGTCGTTGTTAAAAAAAAAAAAAAACTGTTGTTATTTTTCTTCTTTTTAGGCTTTGTGTTACCCGACCTCCCTGAGCAGTTCGGACCCCCAGACACAGCCCCTCCCCTTCTCAGCAGACTGATGGAGGCCGTAGAAAACAAAGGTACCAAACACACCCATCAACTGTACTGTCTGCCAACAGATGGTGGAGAGAGATACCAGAGTTTCAGGGAGTGTCGCCCATCTCCTGCAGCATCAAATTCAAAATTCAAAATGTGTGAATATCAAAAAAAAAACAAAACAGTCAGTTCTGTTGATCAGCTGATTGATTGATCTGCCAAATCAATCAGAATGTTAAATAACAGAAATTATAACAGCGAAAATCAACATGTTGACAGAGTTTCCAGTCAGTGTGTTTGTGTGTTGTTGCAGGTCAGGAGAGTCCAGGTGTGTACCGCTGTCTGAGCGGAGGAACTCTGGACACCCGACAGCTGGCTGACACAGGTGAGGAGTCCGTCTTCTTCTTCTTCTTGTTCTTCCTCTTCTTCGTCTTTTCCTTCGTTGTCATCTCCTTCTTAATCGTCATCGTCTTCTTTGTCGTCATCTTCTTTCTTCTAGGGGACGGAATCATCAGTAGCCCCAAATTACAATATTATCACGATACTTGGGCCACGATATGATATTATTGTGATTTTTAACATTTTGCAATACACAGAGTATTGTGATACAATATATTGCGATTTGTAAAAAAATTTTCAACAGCTTAGCTAATTTAGCATTTGTCTTTCCTTTATGTTTGTCTTATTTACTCAGTACTTTACTTTCATGTAGCACATCTTGCAAACCTTATATATATTTGCTGTACTAACTTTCTGCTGCTCTATGATGTCACCTCTGGACAAACGGCTGATTTTATTTTTCCAATAATTATTGATTTGACCTCATATTAACAATCAATTTTTAAAAATCAATAATAATGGAAAAATAAAATCAACTGTTGAGGTTGGCAGAGGTGATACTTGGTAAATGAAATGATACGATATATCACTGGAAAAAATGTTGCAGTCCTACGCTGTATCGATATTTTTCTCCCACCCCTCCTTTCTTCGTCGTCATCATCTTCTTTTTACTTTCTCATCTTCTTCTGCGTTATCGCCATTGTCTTTTTCAATGTTGTCTTTTTCTTTTTCTCCTTCTACTTCTTTGTCATCGTCTCCTTTCTTCTGTCTTTTTTTTCTTGTTTCTTCTCCTACTCCTCGTCTGACACGTTCAGCTGAAACACACATTTAGTCTTGACAGTGACCTGATTTTTGTAACCATTTCTGTGTAGATACTTTTTGAAGTCTTGATCCAGCTCATTATGTTCTGTGGTGTGTGTTTTTTAATTCAGACCTGGAGCAGCTGGAGGTCTCGTCCCTGTGCGATGGAGTGGTCCGGTTTCTGCAGGATCTTCCTGGTCCCGTCCTCCCTTCCTCACTGCAGGCTGATATGATTCAGGCAGTGCAAGGTCAGATCAGAGTGGACCCCTCCCCTCTGTCTGGACACACTAACCCTTCCCAAAGTGCTGCTCTCAGGCTGAATGTCTAACAGGTCTCTAACCTCTCTGCCTGTCTGTCTGCAGAGGTCCGGGATCTGGAGGATTGTGCTCAGGTCCTGAGGGGGGTGGCCAGCTCTCCATCTTGCCAGGCTCAGTACGGCCTGACCCTCCTCAGTGTGGTCCGGCACCTGGCACGGCTTTGTCTACACAGCTCCAGGAACCAGCTGAGCACCCGCAACCTGGCTGAGAGTTTCAGCCCGCTGCTATTCAGACAGACTGCAGGGTCAGTAACACACACACACATACAGATATGCACATGTTTCAGTCAGCTAAACGTATCCACCGTTTCTTTGAGTAATGTTGTGTTTGGGATGTTATGTACTCACAAAATAAAACAGCACCCTCTACAGTATCGGTCTCTGACTGTGAATGAATCAGTGTTTCTTCTTAATAAGGCTTTTAAACCTTACAGTGACTCTTTTCCTGTTCAGGGCTGAGTCCAGTCTGGGTCCTCTGGTTCAGGTCTTGGAGGTTCTGATAACGAGCGAGCTCAACATGAACCAGGCTGCACCAGGTATGTGTGTGTCTCTGAGTTTATAAGGGTGTTGTATAGTTGCAGAGCACAAGTACAAAACAGCGAAACAGGATATCTGTCCTGATCTGTGCAGATTAGAGGAAAAGGAGTCAGGTGTATCAGGATGATTCAGGACTGGTTTCTTCTGCTTCAGGTCCTCAAAGTTCACTTTCAGTTCCTCTGAGGCTGTGAAGCAGCGTCACACTGCAGCTCTGTCACTCTTTGTCACAGCTGTTGCTCAATCTAAAGGGTTAAATGTCAGATGTTTCCAGATGAGATCATGACCGCACAAAAGGACACGTGGAAATTCTGACTTAAACCGACACAAAACTGGAATTTTGAATCTGACTGAATCCATATGCCTCATGCCTGTCTTATTACTACAGCAACAGAAATGAGCTCCTGGGCACTTAGAATGTGTTGTTTTTTTCTATACTTTGACTTTACCCCACATTGTTTACAGAGCTGTTGCAGAAGAAATCACTGAACCCGTAACAACACTTTGACTTATTTATAATCAAGAAAAAATAAAGAAGTTTCCTAAAAAAATCACTTTAAAAACAAGGACAGTGAGTCAACAGAAAAACACGTCAGGTTCTCACTTTGTGCCCAGGACACATCGCTGTGTTTTATTCTCCATACAAGGTTGGTTAACTGTCTGAGAGTCACGTGCGGCTCGCAGCGGACTGAAACTCTGACCACCTAACACGCTAACTGAAACAAAAATGTAGAAATAAGCAGCACCGAGCAGCTAAACTCATGAATCTGGATGCTGCTAAAGTTAAACAAACTCTTATATTACAGATTTTCCATAAATTCAATATTTTGTGCATCACTTCAGATTAATAGAAGAGAAACTGCTTGAATAAACATTTCAGTTTTTTGGATATTCTCTTCTTTTCTCTTTTTTTTTTCTTACTATTTGAACTATTTTCGGTCTCCAAACATTGTTCAAGCAGCCTCATTTCAGAGCCTCAATTACTGAGCAGAGGTATAACACTCCCTGTAAGACCTCAGGTTGGGTTTGATAGAGAACTTGGAGATTAAACAACATTATATACATTTTAAATGGAATGAGGCTTAAGTCATTAGATTAGTTTGTTTCTTTGCACCTCTTTATCAAGAAACTGTATTTTTGTTCAAGGAAACATCTCCTGTTGAAATCATAAACTAAGTATTTTCCGTTGTTTGGCTGTTGTAATCACAGTTTTAAACCAAACTTTTGTCTTTTTTTTATCTTGAAAAATTATATTTAATTATCAATATTTCTTCACTCAGCTCTGATGTAAGTAACCATAAGGTGAATCCATCATTCATGCGCTTCATCCAATCTCAGCGAATTACAATAGTTTCCTCATTTGAACTGGTTCTTCATACTCAAGCCTGGTGCTGTCCATAAAAACCTTCCTCAGGGTCTAATGAGAGCAGGAGCAGTAAGATTTTCCTGTTCTGATTTTCATCCAACCAGAAGAGTGGAAATATGTTTATGTATCTGTTTGTGTAAGTGCAATACATCAGGGATCTGTAAGTCACGGGTACAGCAGCTTTGTTGTTTTGCGCCTTCATTCACTGTGGGGAAAAAGGTCGGCTTCACCTTAGCTGACACTGTAATTTAAAGGGAAAACATTATCATAATGCTAAGTGACTTTGGGGCTACAGGCCACAAACCAGCTGTTGAAATCACTGCAGCTTTCTTTTCACAGTCTATGTATTAGACCTCATGAACATGTTAGCGTAGCGGGTGTAAACACGTTTGTTTGGTTTGTGACTGTTTGGGCTCTTTAAGCTCGAGTTTGACCTGAAACTGACGCAGGGTTTGATACCTTCTAGATTCATAGGTGCATTCTTCATGAATCAGCCAATCAGCAGCTACTTTTTCAGCCACAGAGCAGCTGTCAGTCATTCATTCATTCATCCATTCACTCATCCAGGCTGTGAGTCAGTCTGTTCATCAGTCACTCGGTCAGACTGAACGATGACATCATCCGTCCACACACTGAAAGATGCAGCAGAGAAGATGAGGGAGGGGAGGGGTGGGGGTGTTGCCTCGGTGATATCACTGCCATCGCACGATTGGCTGGGGGCACCAGTGATGTCACACATCTCCAAGCTGCTCTCCTGAGCTTTGAACCGAGGCAGAGAGAGAGACAGAGGGAGAAAGTTGCGTCGTTTTAAATCTTGTTCGCTGGAGACGGCTGCAGATTTGGATAAATGAGGGAGAAACGCTCTTGCAGGCTGGTGGTTTCTCTGTGGATGAGTCTCAGCTCAGATGAAAGTGTGAGAGATCTGTCTGCAGGTGCTGAGAGAGAACAGATACAGATGATATCCTGCTGATTCAGTTATCGCTGCATCTTTAAACTAAAGTGACAGTCGAAAAAAGACAGAAAAATCCAGATCAGTTCGGAGGATGTAGGCCGGACCTGCTCCCTTCCAGATGACGTCAATTTTTTCGAGGAATGATCTGAGCGCTCCGCTTTAGGCAGGACATCATGAGATCCAAAAACCAAGAGGAACCGGTTTTGGTTTCACCTCTGAAGTGTTACTGAGGTGGGTGAAGGTTCAGAGGCAGACATGGAGCGAGAGGAGGGAGGCAGGGCCGAGGCCGAGCCAGTGAGAGGACGAGACAAGATCCTGTGCTACATTAACATGCAGAGCCCAGGTAGGAGATCAAACCTGAGCCTGGTGGTTTAGAGAGGACTCACACCTGGTGGGGGCCTATTGTTAGTTTGCAGCTGAGCATCGTAAAGCAATGAGCAAAATCACGTTTGTCATTTTCAGTCCTTGTTTTTGCCTGTAAAGGGTAATTCTGGTGTTTTAGGCTCCCTATTTGAAGCCTGCCCTTGGTTATTACGTAAAACCAGCAAAAAGTTCAGAATTAACTCCGTTAGATCATTTCAACCGGCAGGTTTGAAACAGGCTGCAGCCTCCTCTTCATCTGGAGCAGTCGAGGTCTGATAGGCTCTGATTGATATTAGGACCACTTTCTCATCTTGATCAAAAAGTTGCTCCAAAACAGCGGACATTTCCCTCTGTTCGAACGTGTGTGAGCACAGCAAAGGTGAGGTAAAACAAACAGACAAAGATTGCACAGACAGGGGTGGTCTTAGCTCAGTTTCACTCAAACCCTGGAGCGATTTGTTTGCAGTCAGAAAACGCACCAACCGGAAGATGAGGTAGTCAGTGTGATCACAGCGATAGGCGCAAGCTACTCAGAGTAAACGTCCAAAAGGAGCAGCAGAGCTGGTGCTAAAGTAGCAACATCTCAGGGACTCGATATCAGCTGGATAACTGTATTAGTGTAAAAAAATTAGTCCAGCTAGTCAAATGAAGAGAATTTGTCCTCTCTGTTAAGATGGAAAATATATCTGGTTTCATTTTCAATTAGGATTGTGGCTTCCCACAACCCTAAACCTAACCCTAGCAAGGAGAGGAGCAGGAGCAGGAGGAGAGAGGAGAGCTGGGAGAGGAGAAGGACAGAGGAGAGCAGGGAGAGAAGCAGGAGGAGGAGGAGGAGAGCAGGGAAAGGAGGAGAAGAGAGGAGAGCAGGGAGAGGTGGCAAAGAAAGGAGAGCAGGGAGAAAAGCAAGAGAAAGGGGAGGAGAGCAGGGAGAGGAGGAGAAGAGAATAGCAGGTAAAGGAGCAGGAGGAGAGAGGATGGAGCAGGATGAGGAGAGAGGAGAGCAGGGAGAGGAACGTGGGAGAGTGTGTATGGATGTGTGTCTGAAAAGCAGAGGGACAGAATGAGCCTCAAGCTGCTCTGAAGGATGTTTTCTGAAAGCTTGAAAAGACTAAATGTTCTGTTGTTTCTGTAGCCTGTTATGAAACATCAGTGAAGGAAGAGCTCAGATTCTTCATAGTTTACTAACAGAGTGAAAATCTCTGTATAAGTGTAATCTGGTGTTTTATTTGAAGAGTGTAATCATGAGAATCAAGTGAAATCTTTTTTAATAGTCATGATCTTGCTGTCAATCAAAATCATCAGGGTTGTTTTCTTCTATAATCCTGCAGCCCTAGTTTAGGTTTAATAACTGATCAGCAGTTCCTGTTTTCTGTTAGGTAACATTCATGCTTTTGTCCACAAAACTCGCCATGATATTTATGGTGTATGTCAGGGATATGAAGCAGGTACCAGAGTCACAGTTAGGCTCCATTTTGGTGCAGCAAACATCCATGTGTAGGGCTGCAGTCCTCATCACACTAGCTGTGGCATCAGTTCCTGCTCTCAGCATGATTTGGTGCATGTCATCCTTCTCTCTGTCTCTCTCTCTCTCTCCCTCCCTCCCTTCCTCTTTTTTTGCTAAATGTATCTTGTATCTCTCAAGTTCCACAAAATAATGCAAGCCAAACAGAAGATAATCAATCTGAAAAAGTTGGTTGTGACTTGGACAAAGGTTTATGCCACTAAAGAACCCCTGCAAATGTGATGTTTTCGGGGACAGGCTTTTAGGATTTAAGTTCCCCTCAGAGTTTAAGAGATGTTACATTTTTGCTCTTTCCATAATCCCATTACAAACTTACTCTCCTCTCATTTGGCTGTTTACATCTCTACCTCCATACTCTACCTCTGGTCTATATTTGAGGGGATTTCTTAATCTGTGGATTTGTGCTGAAAACAGAAATGACACAGAAACACCCAAACTTCTTATGTTTGTACTTTTTATTAATGTTTTTCTAATTCTTTATCAGGTTTGACTTGCAGGCAGTCTCCTCTCACTCCTCCTCTTGGTTTTCTTTGGTTTGGTGTTCTTGTCAGTAAAGGAGTGCTCATGAGTCCCTGCTGTGTTGAGAATAAAGATATGTGTCTGTACAAACTATGGCACACTTGACTTAACAGGGTGATGTATTTCCTTAAAGATCTTCATTGAACAAAAATGTCTCCTTCCTAGCAGCAGGAAACAAATGTCAGCTCTAATTTGAGTGCTTGGCACAGATCTACAGCAGTGAGGCACTAAATTTAGTCTTCATGATTCTCTCTCTTTGTTGCAGCGTTACCTCCGAAACCCGCCAAACCACCCACTCCAGCACCTTCATGCAGCTTCAACAACAGTATCTCCCTGCAGGACGCTGAGTGGTACTGGGGAGACATATCCAGGTATTAAACACACACCCACACGCATGCACACACATGGGGTTTGAGGACCTGTACTGCAGTCAGTCACTAGAGGGAGCTTGAAATGTTTTGGCTTCACTTCGACCGCCCCAGTATCAATTCAAGATTTGCGCTCTGAAAACTAAGAGAGTGATGTAAGTGGACTGAAATATTAAACATGATTTTGATTATTTGAGGTCTGAAATGTTGCTCATAGGGCGGCATAGTGGTGTATTGGTTAGCAACCCCCCCCCCCTTTTCCCTCAGGATCAGTTACATACTACATATCTATCTGTCTGAACTGGCACTTGACTCAAGCAGTGATTAACCTGCACATGCATGAGGATTGAGGACTAAAGGCTGGTGGTGCTAACTCTGCTAATGTTAGCAGAGTTAGCAAGAAGACAATTTGTGATCCAGTGTTACGTTTTGACAGATTTCTGAGTGTTTTCTCACAGTCAGTCAGTCAGTCAGTCAGTCAGAGTTTAAATTTCTGTTCAAATGACCAAGAACAATAAAGACTCTTGATGTAAAACAGTTTCATTTGTTTGTGTTCATTTACCTGTAAACTAAAACAAATAACAGTGGGAACGAATAACCAGGTTACATGTGCAGTTGTGGTAGGAGCTCAAAGAGGGTCTATCTGCAGTGAAAATTCTGCTCTTACAAACTCAGGGATCAGCTCTCAGGTCGACTCTAATCCATTTATTAAAACCTGTCTGAAGGTCAGTTCAGGATGACGTGTATTTTAAAATGGCTGCGGATTATTTCTTGATATAGAGTCTGTCATATCATATAGTTCCTGTTGTTTTATGTGATTTAATGTGGGATAATGTGTGTGTGTGTGTTTGCAGAGAGGAGGTTAATGAGAAGTTGAGAGACACAGCTGATGGGACCTTTCTGGTTCGGGACGCTTCGACTAAGATGCACGGAGACTACACTCTGACTCTGAGGTGAACCACCGTTATCAAACCTACTGTGAGACTCTGTAGATACTAAGCCGGGTTTGTTCCTTCTGGACTTGCTCTCTTAGACTTAAACTGAGAGTAATGATCCACTCGTGCTAACTCCAGGACTTCTGCAGATCACAGCTGCACATCTGCCTGTTTTACCTGAAAAGAAAAGTGCTTGGACTCCTCTCCTCATAGTGGTTTCTGGGTGATATGTAACATGTTTGGGTGTTTTTCTGTTCCCTGGTTTGCTATAATCATTTTCTGACCCCCTGCAGGAAAGGAGGAAACAACAAACTGATAAAGATTTTCCACCGGGAGGGGAAGTACGGCTTCTCCGACCCCCTGACTTTCAGCTCAGTGGTCGAGCTCATCAATCATTACCGCCACGAGTCGCTCGCACAGTACAACCCCAAACTAGACGTTAAACTGCTGTACCCAGTCTCCAAACACCAGCAGGTCTGTAGACAGGATGGCAGACCAGAATCAAAGCTCTAATTAACAGTCTGATGACGTGAATTATGACGTGTTGTTGTTGTTGTTGTTCAGGACCAGGTGGTGAAGGAAGACAGTATTGAAGCTGTAGGGAAGAAGCTCCACGAGTATCATCTGCAGTACCAGGAGAAGAACCGCGAGTACGACAGACTGTATGAGGAGTACACCAGGACCTCACAGGTACGCTGTTGCACTCAAATATCCTCCTATCATACACAACGACTGTCATGCCCCATTCTCAAACATATTTTACCCTCTTACCACGGTATTCTTTAGTGGTACAGTCCAGTTTAGTCGCCCAAAAAAACACTAAAAGAGCAAAATGTTTCTCCTGCAATTCCAGGCCAGTTTTGTGTTTGTGTGTTTGATTTTAAAACAACCCCGAACTAAAAGCAGATTAATACAGTTATTTAGCAGCTTGAAAATCGATAACAACAGCAGCACATGAAGCCTCAACCAACACAGTAACTATGTTTAGAACATGATCAGCTGTCAGCAGAGAAAAACAAAGCAAACAAAGAAAAGTGCAAAAACTTCACGGACAAGTTTGGCGACAAAGACGACAAAACGTATACCAGCAAAGACAGAAAAAATAACTGAATTTAAACTCTGATCTCTTCCTCCTCTTCATCCCCCAGGAGATCCAGATGAAGAGGACGGCCATCGAGGCCTTTAACGAGACCATAAAGATCTTCGAGGAGCAGTGTCAGACTCAGGAGCGGTTCAGCAAAGAGTACATCGAGAAGTTTCGTCGAGAGGGCAACGACAAGGAGATCCAGAGGTAGGCTGTTACCACGGCAACTGTGATGAGGAGACACACACACACACATATGGAGAGGCCTGAGTTGCCATGGCACCAGAAGCTGCAGGAAGAATGCACCTGCTGGTAAATTTAGGATTGCTGTCCAGTCGTGTCGTTGGAGGAGGGGGGAGGTGATGTCATCCTGTGTAGCTGTGAATATTGGACTAGTTTTATTCAAACTTTTGCCAACAATCAGCTTTAAATAACATTTTCTCTTGCGTGTTTGCTGTGAGGGTTTGGAAACAGCAAAACTGGACTGTGCATATGTTTTTAATTTCATGGGAGGCGTGAGCAAGTCCCACCTGTGCTTCTCTACCTTCACACATGAACACCAAACCAGACTTAAATGTGCTTCAGTTTATGAGCTCATCTCACCTTTGTTTTGGTAAAGGGTTTATTTAGGACAGGCTTTGATTTATTCATTTCTGATCGAGACTCGTGCACAACAAAGAGGAGAAAAGACTGTGTGAACCTGAAATTGAAAATCTCTCATTTGTGTGTTTAGGGTAAGACATAACAAAAGAGTGATGCTGGAATCACTTTCTCTTTAATAGAGATGATAATTTAACCCTTTTTTCCCTTAATCGGCCAATTTTAGCCCGTTTGAGACGGTAATCGTCCAAAACTCGTCAATTTTCATCAATATTTTCAGAAATAAAATGTGGAGAATAAGATTCGGTTTCACTTCGAAAATGTTCTGCCATTTGAAAAGTTCCCTGATTTATCCTACAGATGGTGCAGCAACCCCATGACAATCTTCATCCTCTAACTACCTCACAGCACAGCAGAGTAAGGATCTGTAGTTGAAATCGCTTCTCTGGTCCAAGTTTGATCAGTCAGTCTTCCTGTCGGCGTGAAGAGCAGTAGCCTACAGTATATCTACAGTATAAACCACATATTTTTTTATAACTTAGTAAAAGAATTTAAAAAATCGTCCGATTAATTGGTCATCGGAATTTTTTTCGCCCCTAATAATCGTATCAGCCCCAAAAAATCCATATTGGTCGGGCCCTAACACACACAGTTGTGCACACTTCTGCAGCCCCAATACAATAATAACAACTGTAACAGGATTCAAACGTTTCTCTCTGCACATTAACACAGCAGAGGATCTTTCATATCTGTGCAGCATTTTCAACAATTAAAGCTCCTGTGAGGAAATTGCACTGATTTTGATATTGGTGCCCCCCTGTGGACAAAGTAAGGCTTCTCATATCTTAACTGAGTTTGATTATTGATTTTTAGTCTCATTGTGCTCAATTTGAAAGGAGATCTTTCCTGTTAAAAAATCAAAACTACAAAGGCTCCCAGCAGCGTGCTGTCCACCTGCCAGTATCTTAAGACAAAAAAAATACAATATCAAGGAAGTAATCTTTCTGCTGATGCTCTGGTTTGATTGTGGAGCTCATATTGAGGCATCAGTATTACATTCTTTTTGTTTTATAACCAGCTAAAAACTCCATACAGGAGCTTTAATGAAATAATGACACTCTGCTGCTGATCCACAGCTGGGTTATGTCCGATACTTGCCGCCTTACCTGGCTAATGACAGGAACTGAGATCGGCTTGTATTTAGAGTTTTACAGTTCTCAGGAAAAGAGAGGATAAAATAAAGCAGATGGTGTAACTTTTATGCTGCTGAACTGATTTTTGTATTTTTTCTGGGCTTTAAAGAACCGAACCAAACCGACCCCACTCATCAATCAACAAAGATTAACAAAGACTTCAACACCTTGCAATCTCTGAGTTTGGAGAAAGACTTACTGATGTTGCTTTATTTTGAAAGGATCATGGAGAACTACGACAAGCTGAAGTCTCGGATCAGTGAGATCGTTGACAGTAAGAGACACCTGGAGGTGGACCTGAAGAAACAAGCGGCTGACTACAGAGAGATCGACAAGAAGATGAACAGCATCAAACCAGACTTGATCCAACTCAGAAAGACCAGGGACCAGTACCTCATGTAAGGAACACATGCACAAGAACACACACACATACACACACACACGCTAACACACTCAGACCACTACAAAAAGCTGTATCACACACTCCTGACTGATGTGTGTGTGTTTTTTTTAGGTGGTTGACCCAGAAAGGTGTCCGTCAGAGGAAACTAAACGAGTGGCTGGGCCTGAAGAATGAAACCACAGAGGAGTAAGTTTACCTTTGCACGCCCCTGTGAAGTGTCCTGTATCAAAGGCCCTCTAGTGGTAGCAACAAGAACTATAACCTCACTCTTTGTTACATAAAGAAACACTTCAATCTTCCTCTGCAGCTCTCTGGGATAAAGGAGAAGTGTTTTTGAGCTGCATCCTGATCTGTTCCTGCAACAATTAATGATTTATCTAAGCAAGAGACAATTCAGAGAGTATTCAGCCAAAATACACCAAAAAGTCAAATAATGAGCCTAAATTTGTTGTTTTTTGAAGGTGAAAATGTGTTAGCTTTTTATGTTTCACTTTTTTTGTGACATTTAAAGAACTGATAAATGAACAATCAAGAAAAAACTCAACCTAATATTCAGTCAGAGGAAGAATCAGACAGAACGAAAACAGAGACACGGAGCTGCACACTTCCACAAAGAGAAAGAAGAAACGGTAAAATCAGCGCTCTGGTCTTAACCAGAGCGTGTATGTTTTGTGGCCACCAGGGGGCTTCGTCAGTCTGAATTGGTCATCTCTAATGTCCCGATCAGAGATTTGGTCTTCACTTTTGACACGCTCTGTGTCTGCCTCTTTCTCAGTGAGTACAGCATGGTGGAGGATGAGGAGGACCTTCCTCACCATGACGAGCGTCTTTGGCGTCTAGGGAACATAAACAGGAACCAGGCGGAGTCTCTGCTCCGGGGGAAGAGGGACGGGACGTTTCTGGTTCGAGACAGCAGCAAGCCGGGCTGCTACGCCTGCTCAGTGGTGTAAGAGTCATCCTTTTCTCTCTCCCTTTACTCGACAGGTCTATAGTTTGTTTGTCTCTGACTCTGTGTGTGTGTGTGTGTGTGGGGTTTCTTTTTTCTTACAGTGTGGACGGGGAGGTGAAACACTGTGTCATCAACAAGACCAGCACTGGTTTTGGTTTTGCTGAGCCCTACAACCTGTACGGCTCTCTGAAGGAGCTGGTGCTGCACTACCAGCACACCTCGCTGGTCCAACACAACGACTCTCTCAACGTCACGCTGGCCTTCCCCGTCTACAGCCAGCAGAGACGGTGACTCCCCCACCTCATCCTTCTGTCTCAGTCGGTCATCATGGACCAGCAGACAGCCTCGTTTACACACTCGACCCCCCTTGGAAACACCACAACCATCACTCCTCTCCCGCAGACGGACTCCTGATCGCGTGTTTCTTTTTGTCCTGGTGCTGCAAACGTGCTCGAATCAGCACGCTGAAGAAGAAGCTGTGTGTTGAGTTTCGTACTTTGACATCATTTAGGGATCAACTTCAACATCTTATTCTACTGTGGAGCATCGCTTGAAGCTTTAACGTCCTGTGAGGAGAAACAAGCCGCAGAGAAAGAAACCAAACAGACTTAGAGATGCTTAATAATTTAAAAAATAAACTGTGCAGGTTATCCAGAGATCATCTTCTACAGTTTACTCACATCAGAGGAGAAAAGAGAACACTGGGGTCAGGATCACATGGGAACTTCTCTGTTCTTCTCTCTGCAGCTACAGATTCAAGCACATGAGTCACATCTTCTTAATTTGCTGTTTATGGCACCTTTAGTACTTGCAATAACCAGAGTGAAAATGAAAGGGAAGTGAAGTAACAGAGACGAAAGGAGAAAACGTATAAATGTTAGTGTCGATGAGTTTGAATTAGCAAAAGCTGAACAAAAAAAGTTAAAGCAGGCATCTTGCTGCTCTGGAAAATGACATCAGACTTTTAATGAAGTCTCTTCTAATGAAGACCAGACTAAGAAGAGGTTCAGAGGAAAGATAATCTACCTTTTCATTTGTGGTTTGATCACATTTAAATAATTTAGAAAATGATTAAAAAACAATAAGAACAGAAAAAAATCTATCAATATTTCACGAATCAGCTTCATACTCTTCCTCATCATGCTCCATCGAGGCATTCAGTTCATTTTTTGTCCTGTCAGGGTGCTGTGAAAATCATGGCTGCTTCACATAATCACAACAGCTGACAGAAAGAGGCCTCCTGAACCTGACACAAGAGATCTCCATTTCATATTAACCAAATTATCACAGTTTTTCCATCTTTATATTAATACCTGTCATTTTTTCACTCATTATGAAAACAGAGTTCAAATGCAGCTAAAGCGGATCATCACATCACTTTCAGAGTTCTCTATGGACTCCAGGACCTGGTTTTCCAAAAGCTTTTATATGAATGAAGAAATGGGCTCATTTTCAAATAAGAAGGACCAGGTAGTCCCGTTAACTTTAGTCCTGCTCTTTTAAAATTCAAAAACCTGGACTGGATTGATCTGATTCAGGTTCATACTTTAGAAATGGGGCTGCATATACGTTGGTTATTAAAACAGAAACTTAAATTCTGAGGGACTGACAGAACCAAACACGGGCGCTGCAGAGCCTGCAGATGTTAGCAGAGCACCAGCAGCCTTCAGTCCTCCTTACAGGGGGAGCGTACACATGTCTGCTTGTTTCTTGAGGCCCCAGTTTATCCAGAGACAGTTTTAATAAAAGTTTATTAAATCATTTGGTTGACTTTTCACCAACGTCCCCCGCGTGCCCCGTTTTTTTTTTTTTTTTTTTACTGGGTCAACATTAGGCACCAAAATCTACAAACTAACAGATCACTAAAAACCAAACTTGATCCCTTTTGAACAGCTGGGTCCTGGATCTCATTTCTGATTTCTGTTGTCATAAAAGATATTTACTAAAATGACAACTTTGAGGTGAAACGCAGCCAAAAGAGGGGGTCTGTGTACTCTTCAGAGTCAGTGAATCTTAATTTATTTGGTATTTTTGGTCAGATTTCTTTTATTTTGAGCTGGAGAGATTCAGAAAGTCCCATCAGGCTCCTTCAGGAAAGTTTCCATGTGATCACGACTTGAGTATTACACAATGAAAAAAGACTGAGCTGTTTGCTTTGTTTGGTGGAGGTCAGAGGTCACTAAAGAGAGGTGTGTTCTGGTTTAAAATGATGGATCATTCCTTTAACAGGCTCCAAGAGGACTAAGACTCAGCCCTGGACTCATGATAATGGTTGAGGTGTGGGAAAATCCAGAGGGACTAATTTGAGAACACTGTGAGCGATTCAGAACGAGGTTTACAGATGAGGGCGACTTGACTGACCCGCGTTTCCACATCAGGAGAGGAAAAAAAACCCTCATCGTCCAAAGACTTGTTACCCGACCATCCTCCTCCCAAAGCACCCCTTTAGCAGTGTTTTCAGGTCCTGTATCTTCAGGTTTGTTTGCTTTGCTGCCTCAGAGGGTTGAGCTGATGGACTCTTCTGCTGTTTTTCATTTCCACAAATATCTGACAGCACAAAGATTTCCATGTGCTGCACCGAAACCGAAACAAATCTTCAGGAATCATGAAAAAAACACCCTCTGGAGTTTTCTGGTTTCACTCCGAGGACTCTCAGCTGGTTTTTATGGACAAACGCAGCCTGGAAACATTTGCTCAGCTGATGTAAAGAGATGAAACCCAGAATTCCAATTTTACATCCTTATGCTATATTTTCTATCTTTAGTTTTTGTGCATCGAGATGAACGACTTCTTTAAGAGAAACCAGGTACAGGAGAACAAAGTTGTACTTGTCGTGATACCTGGGAGCTCCCTCAGTTTTACAGTCGAGCTTTTTCCAGTTTGAATCTGTTTGTCCTGAATTTTTAAGCTCCTTATTTTGTGTGAAATGGCTGCTGGACTCAGTGAGGGAGGAAAGACTCTGAACTTTGACATGATTCCACAGAAATCTGAGTAAAACAGGTGAACACAAGCGCAAACCTGTCATTTCAAACCAGAGGTGATGTTGAATGAATTGTTCAGTAACTCTGAGAAATAAAACACCCACAGAAACGAGTGTTTCGTCTGCGATTACTGCTGTTCACCCAGTCAACTGCTGCACCTTAGTCATGATATGAAGCCAAACTTACGTTGGCCTTCAAACACATAGACTCACGATCCAGTTCATTTATGCCCTCAGGTCTTGGGTGGGCTCCTTTCGCTACGTCAGTGTATCCTGTCAAAAGAGATGATCAGTCTGCGTCTCTGCTGGGGTGTTGTTGAAGTCCAGGGCTCTCTTTAAGTCAATGTCAATGTCAAGTTTATTTGCATAGCACATTTAAACAGCCAGTGGCCTACCAAAGTGCTTTACAATAATGAAGCAGCAGCAATAAAAGCAAGTCATACACAGCAAACAGCAAAAACAAAAGACATGTAACATATAAATGTAAACAAAAACAAATATATAACCAATACAAGTATCATACTCCATCAAAAGCTAAGGTGAACAAGTGCGTTTTCAGTTGGGTTTTAAAAGTAGAGAGACTATTTGCAGTACACACACTTAGGGGTAGTGCATTCCACAAAGTAGGAGCTGCAACCGCAAACGCTCACTCCCCTCTGGATTCTAAAAAACGAAAGAGGCACGTCTAAGACGACTCGGTCAGCAGACCTAAGGGCTCTGGAGGGCTGGTGTAGATTAACAAGGTCAGCCAAGTACTCTGGGGCCAGCCCATTCAGAGATTAAAAACAAAAGAATCTTAAAAACGATCCTGTACCTAACTGGAAGCCAGTGTAGAGAAGAGAGCACTGGAGTTATGTGCTCACGCTTCTTGGTGCCAGAAAGGAGGCAAGCTGCCGCGTTCTGCACGAGCTGCAGGCGGTTACGCTCAGCCTGATCAATTCTGAAGTAAAGGGAATCGCAGTAATCCAGGCGAGAAGTAATAAAAGAATGGATTACTGTCCATAAGCTCATCTGTACTGTTGCTCTGATGTCTCATCTTTCTCTTGATCCTCTTCGGGGTTCAGTTCAGTCAGGTCCAGTAATGCCATGACCAGCAAATCAGTTTCTGGTGGTTTTGGCACTGTAGTCAGGGTCCAGGTCCTGCTGGAAAAGGAAATCTGTTTTTCCATAAAGCTTCTCAGCAGATGAAGCACATCTCTGGTTCAGGAGGGTCTTGACAGCAGGAACACTTGTAGTCCTTTTCCTGGACTCATCTGTGTGTAGAGGCTCTAGATCATAGACTGCATATAGAGTGGACGCAGTCTGCCTCCTCGCTGGGTGAAGGCACCATGAGAACAGCACCCTCTGGTGATGGGCTGCAGTATAGGTCATAAATCCCGCCTCCTCCAGCTATCCCTATGAAGCTGTGGACAAACTTTAGAAATTTATTACACAGAACATAAATTTTTCTCCCCCCTGCTTGTGATGTTGACATGTAGTTATTGTAAGACTGGTTTGTGCTCAAGTCCTCTTTTTTTCTGTACAGCTCCATTTTTAAAAGTTATAAGGGGGTTCATATTTTCTATGATTGACACCTGATACAGCCTATGGGCGTACGAAGATTGCGTAGCTCACCTGGGGGATACGCTGTTTGAGCCAAGCGTCATCACAGCGACTCTCCCGCTGAATGCGTACAACGCTGCTGCGCAAGTAGTGGTTCCAGGAAGTGGAGAAAATCATGGAAATTTGTATAATGATGGAAGGTGGAATCAAGTTGTCCATACTATATACAGTCTATGCTCTTGATATTCTGACTCTAGCCTCAGTCCAGTCCTTATGGAGCACCTCTAAGTTCTTGAATCTTCCTTGTTTGTCAGTCCTCTCCAGGCTGCTTTCATCCCTGTTTCTTGGTCTCCTTTTCCTCCCTCACTTTTCCCTTTGTTCAACTTCCTGCTTCATCCAGACTTTCCAGCAGTGACCTCCTGACCTCACCCATTGAGGACCATCTCATGACTGTGGTTATGTGTGTTGAACCACAGTAAGATATTAAAGGCTCAGGAAACCCTTACAGGTGTTTAGAGTGAATCAGCTGATCAGAGCTGGACCAATCAGGACTGAAAGAACTGACAAGAAACAGGACTTTTACACAATATCCTATTGTGGATCTGTTTTCATGAGCTGTACTCTGTAACCATCAGGATTTAATAGCAAAAGTCTTGAAATGTTTCACTTTGTGATGAATCTCGACTCTTTTATTTTTTAAATTAAATCATTTTAATTAAATCATGGGGAAAATTTTATCTTTTTTAGGACATTCAAACTTCTGAGGTGACAAAATGAACTCTGATCAGACTGAAATCAAATGAAAGGGCAAAGGTGTGTTGTTGGGTGTGCAGTAATTCAGTGTCCAAAGTCCATCGATTTATTCATCGAACATTTATTCAAGCTTCATTTTTCTACTGACATGGTAAGAGTGTTTATTGGATCAGGAGTGACTGAAAACAAAATTATGAGCTATTAAGGAACACAACGCATGATGTAAATTTTAACAGTGCATAGATCATTTAACAGTCTTAAGCCAGAAGCATACTAATAACCCTATAGATCAATAAAGTTTAAAGACAGGGGCTCAAAATTTAACTATTCCAGTTCCTCAAGAGTAAGCATAGCCTCATTTTTACTCTCCTGTAATGTAGAAAAGTGGAAGTTGTTTCATTTTAGATCAATTTCAACCAGGCAGCTTAGATAAAAATTGACTCGATTAACAATATGCTCAGACCTCTCTCATTAAAACTGGATTTTATGGTTTAAAGAGTTAAAGACATGAGTTTATAGAGCTATACAAACAATAGAAAAGTTTCTTTACAATTTTTTGTTTTTATATAAATTGCTGTATATATAAATGAACTGACAGAAAGCTTTTTTTATTTAAGTGTTTTGTACCAGTTATCTTTGTAAAGCCTCAGAATCAAACAGTGGCAGATATGGTTTAGCTCTGGTTATCCAGCAAAGATCAGTAGAAACCCCATCAGAGGGTATACAGGTATGAAAGGTGTGTCACTGCTCAATTACAGTACTAGGAAAGATAACAGATACTTAACATAGACTTTATCTTTGGGTGGATTTATGAACAAGCAAAGTAAACAACACACAAGAAGAATATGCAAACTGCAAGGTTTCTGTAGCGGTGCAGTCCCCCCGTTTGAAGATGACTCCTTGGGATTAAGGGCTCCAAAGACTAATTTTTGGATAAGCATGTTGATAACTGCTGGTTTTAGCACTACTAGAAACTGGAACACATCAAAACAGATTCAGTTTCAATTGGGTGTTCAGTTGAGTATCACAGCGGTTCATGTAAATGTGATCAGATATTCTGGGTATGCGAGTATGTCATTAAACACAACAAATATGGTTGGAGGGACATTATGGTCAGTCACGCTGTCATACAGGTCTGAGGAACTCCCAGAAGGCTTGCTTGGTGGGGCAAGCAGACCATTTCTACCCGGGGCGTAGTCTCCAACCAAGACTCTGGCCTGGTACATGCGCTTGTGCCCTTTAGAGTCAGGTCTGGCGTAGCCTTGTGCTGAGTAGCATGGATCCACAGCAAAGTAAGCGCCATTACCGTACATTGCACCTGCAAACAAAAAGACACTGAGAATCAGGTCTCATTCATAACGTAGTCTGCATGTAGGCCTGGACCACATATCAGCTCCTCAAAAGTGAAGCCAAACACTTGGAGCATTACCTACTGGCTGGCTGCAGTATAGGTTAAAAAACTGGATTCCTCCATGTTAAGAGATAGTACCCAACTTAAACTTGAAAATACCATCAAATGATTTTTTTAGCAGCCAGTCACCAGGGGGAGCTCTCTGGTTTCACTCTGGGAGAGCTGTTCATTTTGTTACTCAGACGACGGGTCAGATGTCAGGTTTTTTTTTTACCGTGTTTTCCTGCATAGCTGCGGTTGAAGCCATGAGTGTTGATTTTATCGATGGAGTCTGCAGGGGTGCCGTGGTAAAGGCATTTCTCATTGTTTTTGTGACCGTTCTTCTTCTCCAGTTGTGCTTTTTTTATTTGGTAGCTTTGCCACAGTGTTGGATTTTGGACTCGGTCAATCTGTAAACAATTAGATAAAAACAGATGTGTCAAATTTTGACAAAGCTTTGGACAGAACTCTCACTTTTAGTCAGACAGTCAACGTACTGAGAGGATGTTGGGAGTGAGGCCAGTCTTGGTCAGTTCTGTCTCCACCTCATTGTACTCTTGGCTCCCTGCAGTCAGAGGGATCAGCTTCAGGAGGTCACCTTTCATGTCGTCCCAGTGTTGTGGCAGCGGAGCGCCAGCTGCAAAGAAAACACAAGTATTTGAGGTTGACCAAAGATCTTTTTCAAATACGGGACTTATAAGGCCGATGGACTTGGCTGAAGGTCCTGAAGATGTTTCACCTCAGACACCCTCTCGGCTCTTCTTGTTGATGGTATTACACAAACTATGTTTCTCTGTTTTTCGCCTGTTGGTGGACGAACTTCTGTTGGTTTGACAGTTTGAAGGTTATTCATTTCTTTAAAGTCGTCCTGAGTTTCTGCAATACCTCAGACAAGTTTAAAATGTCAAACTGGTTTGTTTCTCCTCTTCCATTTGTCTTAAAGGGGCCTCTGTCTGGATTTAGGCCACTGTCCCTTTAAGCATTCTGGAAGCCTCCTTCACTGTTGCCATGACAAATTTGCCCTTTTAAGGAAATTTACTGTCTGCTAATGTCACTATTTGAGCAAATCTCTGAATTCTCGTGTGACTTTATGAACAAAACATTCAGAGCCCCCTGTAGTCCCATTTGGGGATCACATCAACACACATGAACCTTTAACCTGAAACCTTGCTCAGGTAAACAGATGTCAAACACTTGATCTTCATGTTTGTTTTCAAAATACAGAAAAGCAGAATACAGCCTCAGATTAAACATCTTGGACTCTGACAGAACACATTTCATCACAAATGTAACATTGGTCTCTTTTTTGACATTGTGGAAATATCCTGGAAACCCTGGACCTCACCTTTCAGGTCTTTTCTGAGAAGCTCCACCATTTTCCCAGTTGAAGAAACTGCTTTTTTAAACTTGGGCTCAGCACTGTAGGTTTGGTTGTTGATCTTGATCTTCACATTTTCCTTTTTCTCCAGAGCCTCCTCCAGTTTGAGATTGGTCAAAATGTCAAAGGTCACCATCGACCCATTGGGATGCTGAAACTGCCACTCTACCAGTGAGCTCACCAGCAGGGCTCTGCTCTTCAAGGCCTCTTCTCTCTCCACTCGACGTATGATATCCCTGAAGACACAATCAGAGACATGTAAAGAAACAAAATATAAACGTCAAAATATTAATTCTCTTTAAGGCGTGGAGAAGAATCTGCTGACCTGACTGAAGACTCGGCTGCATAGACGTCTCTGGTGAGACCCTCCAGGTGAATTTTGGACTCCTCGTCCTCCTGTCCTCTCTCAAGGCGGATACTGACTGTCAGGTTCCGCTGCAGCTCCCTCAGCTGGTTTAAATCCTCCTGAGACAGCTTACAGATATAGAAGTCTGAGATGGTTTTCTTTGCCTGCTCTGCCACGATCAGCTCCTCAATCCTCTTCTTGGCCAGGTTCAGACTCTGCAGAGGCGTAGCATCGCGGACTTTGGTTATCACTTGTAATATTTATATTAATTCCTCCTGAGTGTTCACTGAGTGTTATCTTCACTTTCAAGAGTTTAACCAGGAGCTTAGTTATTTCATGATACCAATAACAAAACATTTCTCTGTGATCTTTGGTTTTGGATATTTTTTTTAAAAAAAGTATGAGTAGGGAAAAAGAAAATCTAAAACAGAAGTCAAGAGTTTCCTGTTCACCATTTCGTTGTCAGCGCAGAGCTGGAACTCTGTCAGCCCAAAGTCCTCTGTCTCCAGGACCAAGTTATTACGACTGGACCCCTCGGAATGTCCCGAGAATAATGAGCTGAAGGTGCCTGAAACAGCATCTGAACACACACAGGGTTGTTTTTCAGTAGTTAGTGAATTTCATCCAACCTTTATTCTGGAGTCAGTAATTTATCATGATGTTTAGTACGAGGCACATAAATAATCACAAACATGAAAACTACATCAAAATTAAGTAATTATTCAAGTCAGAAATGAAAGGAATCGTTTGCAGAGAAAGGAAGGCATGATTAAAAACAGCTACCTCCTGATAAGACCAGTTTTTTTCACAAAGTACATCTGACTGTTAAAGATGAAGCGCTAACTTCATCACCTGAAGTGCAATAATGAGTTTTAGCAAATCTTGTTTCATCAGGCTGTTAAAATGACCTTTGAGCTTGGTGAAGATGCTCTTCTCCTCCAGCTCCTCGCCCTCTCTCTTCTTCATGCTCTTGTGAAACTCCATCACCATGGACGTCTGAAAGATCAGGATCTTAACGCTGCGGACAGACTTGGGGTGCTTCTTCCTCACAAAGTCCACCACTGCCTCCACCATGGCGTCAGCCACCAAGGAAGGGCTGGCCCCTCCCACACCTAACAGGCAGACAAAGTGCCAGTTTGGATGATGATGGTGAAGATGATGATGATGATGGTGCAAGGATATAAAAGAATCTGAACAGTCTGTGACACTATGAGGTGAGAGGTGAAATTTGACTAAATACAGTCTGTGGCTGTAACACACTAAGGTGTCTGAATAGAAAACTCCGAATCAAAATCTGACCATCAGTTCAAACAACATGGCTGCATGGGAAACGAATAAAACGTCAGGAATGACTAATTTTAAAAAAGAAAATCCAAAAGATGAGGATGGGAATGTCAGAGAGAAGCAGTTCAGTATCTTCTGGAGAAAAAGTGCCACAGAGTGCTAATGGATGATGGAAACACCTCTGTGTTTGTACAGACCTGTTCCAAGAGCCGGGAAGGCGACAGACCGGAACCTGTTCTCCTCACACACCTTCAGCACCGAGTACACTATTTCCTTGATCTTCATGGGGTCGTTTTGTCCCACAACATGGATAATGTTCCTGCTGGGCAGATGCCCGGCCGAGGTCAGGATCCATGGACGAGACTGGTATCCAGGAGATTGTACTGCAAGCAGGAACCAAAGAACTCACATACTGTAGTGATGTAGATTTGAACTGTGTGAAGGTGAGGCAAAGATCATAGTGAGTGTTGATAAATGGTGGTTTAACTCTAGCTACGTACCAATCTGTGTGCACTCCATCTGAACTCCCATTCCAGCACTGTCTAAGATGGCCTTGGACACTCCTGAGATTTCATATAAGAAAACAACAGTTCAAAAAATAAAGTTGAAATAGGCCTGAGATAAAAATGTTGCTGTAGCTTCACCCTCTAAAGTGGTACTGGTGTCAGTTTATATCTGTTCATCCTCTATTCAGATCAGCCTTAAAGTCCCACTCTGATCGTATTTTTTTATTATTTAAAGTGTTATCGGTGGTCTTTAAATTGTGATTATGAAGTTTTTAGCAAGGCCTTTTCTTCTGCAGAGCTCCAGTAGCTCATTAGCAATTCACCTCTGAGTCGTGGGTGGAGACAGCGCTGCTCCGCCCACTCCTCTTCACACTCGTCTTCACGTTAGTTTGTAGCCTAACATTGTCGGTGTAGTAGAAGTGGCAGGTAACATAGGAGCTATTCAGCTCTCAGACACTAATGTCTTTGGGGACACGATGATAGTTAAGATCATAGTTAGCTTTCTTACGAGCATTGCAATCCGCTAACACACTTATTCTGCGATCGTCCTCTCTACTTCTTAAAATTGTGATGTAGGAGGAAATCTCACTGTGTCTGAACCTGCCGTTTGGGTCTGCTAGAAGTTTACAGTGATTTGAATGAAGAAATACTCAGAAATGCAATTTTGATCTTATTTTTCTCATGATATGTCTTGTCGCATCAGAAAAATGCCATATGAACATGTAGACAACAAGAAAAACATGATTTTCATCGGAGTGGGTCTTGAAAGCCTTAGGGTTTCCCCCACATGCAATTGATCATGGTGCACATGGTATAGCAAAATAAAGTCTGCCACACCTTAAAATGAGGGTTTTTTTTATGTGGCACTACCTCAGACTCAGTATGTATTAGGATATATGGTGCACACAGGCGCTGTTCCACAGGGCCCATGTGCCAAATATTAGCATTAGCAAGCTGCGATCACACAGCTGATCAATTAACAACCCCCCCCCCCTCCCCCCAAATCACACATCACCACCACCACAGATAGATTCCCATCCTGTGAGAAACGCTGAGCCCCATCATAAGATTTATCCACAGAATAGAGGTGTAAACATTTCAGTATAGCAGTAAAGTAAGTATATGTGATGTTAACTAATCGATTTACTGAGACTTATTTACACCTGGACAGAGAAAAGGTGACAAGGACCAGAGTAGTCACCTGACTGAAGGTTAAAGTTGTGATTGGAGGAGTTGATGATGGCATCACATCTTTCCTTGGTGATGTCTCCAGACGACACCTCCAGAGTGATCGTCCCCATCTGCATCTGATACACACCAAGGGATGTGGATGACACCTGGCCAAAGAAGGCTAAGACACACAAGGACACCAAATCTAAGGATTTCATCATCCATATAATACAGCTAAAAGATTCAGAAGATCTGGAGACATCTCTGTACAAACTATTACTAGAAGCAGCAGTGCATTAAAAACAGACTGGACTCTGTAGTGGAAAGCACTACATGGGCTCAAAATCACTGCTGGGTTAGTAAAGTCCACTAGGATTTAAAAGTTAAAAACCAACACTCTCGAGTCCTCTTACCTGACCTCTGCTGTGGCTGGGGGGGTGATTGCACAGATGCCGAATCCACAAATTCCCAGGATTCAGGCTGGAAGCTCCTCTGAGAAGTCTGACCTTTGAAATCCCGGGTGAAACGCTGCCAGACAGAAGAGTGGCAGAATAACCAGAATCAGGTCAACTGACCTTAGAATCAGCAGACAGCAGTTTTTAAGCAGTTACGCTGACACAAGGAAGGAAGTCACAAATCTGCATTGAACGACTTTCTAGACGATGTTGAGGAAATTTGCCACTAAAGTCAAAAGCCTCAATCTAGAACAGGTTGGTAGCTGCACTCACATACAGATATCTGTCAGATGGGAGCCAATTCTGTCATTAAGGTGGACTGTGTTATGCCTGCTTTGCTCTTTGTACTGGTAGTTAATTCTGCTGTAACCTGACTGGTGACTCAGACCACAAACAACTACTATAACTAATGGAAGAGATTATATAGCCATTATTTTTGGTAAATGGTCAATGAACCTGAGGAAACAGCACAGGTGTCACCTCCACATCATGATAAGACATGCCCTGCTAATCTGACCCACATGAAAACTCACATCCACAGTTTGGCTGTCACTTGGATGAACGACAATAGTCACTTCTTTGAGATAGTGAGGAGTTTTTCTGCCACTGAAGCTGTGGATTTCGCTCAGCAGGACTCTGGACACCACGTCTCTGGGGAAGCCCAGGTTTCCTGTACCGATGGCTGGGAAGGAGAGTGACGCCATCTTGAGATTCTCTGCGTTTACCAGACATTGTCTAATGATGGTGATCAACATCTAGGACAAAAAAATAGGATGCACATGTAAGACTGCATAGACAAGGACTGAAGGATTCACAGGATTCAAAGCAGTTTTGTTTGTCATTCCAGTCTACAAGAGAGAAGAACAAAACTAGTAATGAGGTCCCAGTATCAGCCATAAGAAATGTAAGACATAAGACATATAAAAGAGAATGTTAAAAAAATGTAAATAAAAACCTAAAAGAATCATAATAAAATCAACAAGAGCAGACATGTTAGGGACTAGGGCTGTTTCACCTCTCCATCATAGAAAACTAGTATTCTGATAACTATGGTAAAAACAGCACAATACTGCTCCACAGCTGAGCTGACTCGATGAGTTCAGATCTAATGATGTTCAAAGTTAGGTTTCAGTTAGCTGTCTTTTATACTTCAGGTCTTAGATTAAACTCCCTCACCTCTTCTGCCTGTCCACCTCCATTGTCCCAGACAGGGCAAACTACATGAAAGACCTTCCGACACATGAGATTGAAGCCGTCAGTGATGACCACATCGCCGAACTGCAGCGTGGCCACGCCTGCTTCTGACTTAACAGCTCCCTGCAGACCAGGTCCAGCCACCTTCAGAATAGCATTGGAAACAACTCCCTGTTGCAGGTTCATGCTGTCTGCGATGGTGTTGACAATGACGTTTGTCTGCAGATGAAAAGTCACATCATCATTCACAAAAATGATGAAAAAGAGAAAAAGTCTGTGCAAATCTAATCAAAGTGAATGACCTCAGAGGATTGTGATATTTACTGACTGTCTCATAAGACAGGCGGGCGGTGTACTATCAATAGCTCTCGTCTTTATATGAAGTCCTGACAATTTCCAGAAGTTTTCTAGACTTTAAGGTCCCAGGGGATGCTAAACCACTGGTCTGAAGCCCATTGTCACCTGTTAAGCAAGTGCTGTAGTAAACTTTTGTTCAGTTTCCTTCCACTTTAGTGGTGGCTCACACACTGCTGGCTTTTGTGACACTGCTGCCTTGCAACAGCACCTTAATTAGTTGCACTTGAATGCTTGAGGAAATGGCAACAAGGTTATCCACAACAATTTTTCCAGAAACCAGACTACTATGGCCTAAGGTTGATCTTCTGCCATGGAGTAAATATTTTCATCTGAACTACCCAACCCATACCAGATCAGGGTCTTAAATCCACGTCTTTAAACTCATCACTGAGTCAGTACTCACAGTCTGGTCCTGAATGTTTCCCTTCCAAAGAACAATCTTCAGACCCTCAGCCGTGGTCTGCTCCAGCTTCCCTGACCTGCAGATATTCAAAGTAAGAATCATCACCGTGGGATTGGTCACTTTTAAGACTTGAAGTGTTTGTTTCTGTTGTTGTGAGATTGTAGAGGGATCTCAGAAAAGCCAAGAAAACTGCTGAGAGAAAAGAAAGAACGAAGAAAGAACAAAAAAACAAAGATGAAGAAGGATGTTACCCTTCATGCCCTCCATGTCTCATGTGTCCTCTGAGGCTCTGAGCTCCTCTGTCAGCTCCTCGTCCTCCCCTGGAGTGTCCTCCAGCTCCTCGTCCTCCTCCATATTGTCCTCCTCTTCCTCTTTCACTTGAGTGTCGCCCCCTTGGTGAATTTCCTTTGTTTCCACCTCTACCTCGACCCCGCTGATATCTGCTGGAAAGTCAACAACAACTCTCAAACACATAAGAATCCAACTCCTCAAAACAGTGAGAGTAATAAAAGAGTTTTTTTATCTTTACCCTGAAGCTTGAGGTCTCGAGGGTCCTGTCTGCGATGGCATTGTCATTGTGGGATTGAGGTCACTGAACTCTCTATCGACGGCTCTGGCCAGGACTCTCACAGTGTTATCATTGTTGTCCACAAGGTGAATCTCAGTCAGGGATCCAGAACCTCCTGGATTGTCACAGTATTCCCGCAGTGCCTGAGCTATGGTCTCAGCACAGAGGTCAACAGGAAAGCCAAACACACCTGAGCTAATGGCCGGCAGAGCAATGGTGGAGCAGTTGACTTTCACTGCCTCCTTCAGACTCTTTTGAACCGCACGCTTCAGACGTAACACTGCCGTCTGCCTGTCAAATTCAGAGAACCGGGGACCAACTGCATGCACAATATACTTGCACGGTAGGTTACATCCTCCTGTTACAATGGCTTCACCGGGGCGGAGCTTTCCGAATTTAGAAACATAGTCATCACTAATTTTCTGCAGCTCTGGTCCTGCAGCATTTAGCAACGCCAGAGCCAAACCGCCAATGTGCTGCAAGTCCTCATTGGCTGCGTTGACCACTGCATCAACGCCAAAACTACAGATGTTTGCCTTGCTCACAGACACCAGGACTCCACTGGCTGTCTTTACCTTGCAATAACTGACGCCACCTTCTTCCTCATAGTTCTCCTCCTCCTCCTCCTCCTCCTCTTCCTCATCATTCTCTGGGCGAAGAATCACCACACAGCAAAACTCTGCCATTATGTTGGACAGAAACAAGCTCCCCTGGGACTGGAAGTACTTCTTTGCTCCAGGTTTGTTCACACTGAAGTTGTCAATGAAGAGAGACTCGGCTATTTCTCTGAAACAGGATTTGGCGTTTTGGACATGAAGACGGGCTCCAGTGATGCGGATTCGTTTCCTCAGCAAATCAAAATTCACGTCTACCTCATGGTCTTTGACAATACTGATACATTCTTGAGATTTCCTCTTTTCAATGAACTGAACAACAGCACAGGACTTCAAAGGGACGCTGTCTTGGATTTGCGAGTAGTTTGAAATGAATTGCATCAGACTACAGCTGACCTCTTTCACTGGAGTTGTGAAGCCAGCGACCACCACTTTGTCTCTTCTGCCTGGGTGGATCTGGATTGACACTGTGTTCCCTTTTGAGGAGTTGAAGCTCTCCAAAAGCTGTTGTTTCAAGGGAGTCAAGCCGGGAAGTTTTAGAACTTCTTGATCTTCCACATCTAGAGTTTCGGTAGATAAAACCTCCTTTATCTTATTTTCTGCCCTAGCAAGGGCACTGTCAGAGATCCCCTGCAGGAAAACCTCCTTGTTGTCAACACGGAAGATAGCACTGATGCCTTGAGATGTGAACAGATGCTGAGACATGGTCATAGGATCTACGGTCTTGAGAAACTCTACAAGACTTGGGAGGATGTCAATCTGTTTTTTACTCATACTCATATTCCTCTCCAAGATCCATGACTTCATCTTGTTAACCTCTGCAACCAGCCCTTCAATGCTTAGCTTCTGGGTATTTTTATTGTAGGAGAGCTTCATATCAGGGGAGATGTCCCCAGCAGCCTTCTGCAGTCCATCCTGTTGCAGGATGTTGTACAATGCAGGGGGCAGATTGAGTGACTCTGAAATACCATTTGTTTGTCGTTCAATTTGGTCCATGGCTTCAAGTATGATGTTCTCCACAGGAGCCCTGATTCTTTTCATATTGTCAGCGTGAGCAGCCACAGTCAAAACCCCCCTGGATTCATCCAGAATCAGGACAGCATCTTCCCTGACAACAGACCGGACTTCTTTCTCTGCAGCTTTCCAGGCAGGTCTGCTTGCAGGACACTCAAACGCTACGTACTGAGACAGTAATCGACGGAAGGCGTCTCGGGCCGTGCTCTGCCACGTATCTACTTGTTGGGCAGTGAGACCTTTCTGCCTCAGATAATTTGGAACAGGACTTAGCTTTGCTTCGGGTCTGTCCATGTTTACACTGCAGTGGTACAGACGCATCTGCTTGTTTATGGTGTCAAACAGTTTCTTCATCTCCAGGAATTTCCAGACAACACTCAGAACACTCTCTGTGAAGGCCTCAGGCATCTTCCACGCAGGTCGTTCTTTTCCATACAAGGCGGTGCCCAAGGACTTGAAGTACGGATACACCTTGACAGGAGTTGAGCCGATTGAATGGTCATGTTTGATGCAAATGCTTTCTACAACTATGTTGGGGAAAAAAACAGAGAGCCAGGGTTAGTAGTTGTTTCAAACAATGAGACAATGAAGTAGTCGTGAATTTCTATTGGGGACTGGTATTCTGGGTCAAAGGTTGGGCTATCTCATGGTTGTATAGTTGCATGTCTGTCCTTGCAGTTATTTTTTAGTTTGGTGTCACTGCACTTGTTTAACATTTGTTTAAAGCATGAACTCAAACATGGCACAGTAAGAAAGCAGTAGGGTTGAGCTGAGAACCTTTGGGGTCCCTGAAAGTGACGATGGCGGCCTCTTCTTCTGGGATCACATCAATGCTTTCAGGCTGGACCCAGTTTTTCTCAAAGTACATGTCCAGCATGCCTGAAAAAATTTCAGAAATAAAGATCCCAACAGCGTGAAGCACAAGTAATCTTTCTAAAAAAAAGGTGTCAAGACTGCAATCCTCAAACACAGTAGCTTGAGCTGAACAGCAATGGGACAGTTTTTACCTTCAACCACACGAGGAGAAAGATTCTCCACTCGGATACTCTTCGCTGCCTCCAGCTGCCAGGCGGTCAGTTTGTATTTCTGCAGCTTCTGGTTGGACTGACTCACAGTAAGGAACTTCTCCGCATCTGAAAAACACTCTGTGTTACTCTTTGGGGCTCAGCAGATGACAGAACCACCAATTTAATGAATAAAGAGGCCAATGTACAGGTAACTGTTTCAGGATCTGTTCAATCTACTATTTTATCTTTGCTTTTTGGCTTTACTCTTGGTAGTAATCAGGCCTTTTTGTGCCACAGTTCTTACACACTGAGCTCCTTTCCCTCCTTCTCCATCCTCTTTCTTTCTATGTCCTTAACTTTGAATCATCATCAGAGTCACTAATACAATCTTTTCACATGATATGTAACACAGCAGCCAGTACAGTATCACCAATCACCATTGTTAAAGTCCAATGTAAACATCAGTAAAATCACAGTCTTTAAAAACTTGTGTTATACTGATGTAACATTTGCTCTCACATTGTCGGTTTTTACTTCAGTCCTGTAGTCCACTTTATTAACATCATGTTTGATTCTACCTGCAGGGCGCTTGAAGGTGACCACGGCTTTGCTGCTCTCCAGGATGATCTCCAGGTCAAAAAAACTGTCGTCCACTCCAGAGACGTTCTCCACCAGCATCTGCAGCAGATCTCTGGGTGTGGCGTCCACAACGTTGTCCAAAACCACAGACAGGCTCTGAATGGGATCTGAGAGGGGACAAATCAAACTGTCTTCACCTTCAATCATCCTTCATTTCTTGATCTGTTTTAAACTTTCACAGATCTGATCCTTCCTGTCTAATTTCCAAAAGCTTCAAGTGTGGATCTTTAAAAACAACAAAACAGACAACTTTTGTAGAATTAGAAAACTAGAATAGGAACCATAAAAACTGCACATTTGCACAGAACTTTTGTCATTTCTATACATTCTAACAGGAAGCTTATACCGTCTGTCTCCTTTGCAGAGGCTCCAGCTTCAGGCTCCACTTCTGACTTTGGAGTCTCTTGATCAGTTGATGGAGTCTTTGAATCGATGGATGAATCTGTGGATGGAAACAAACAGGTTTGATACGTTAAAATTAATAGATTCTTTAAAAAGAAGAAAGTATTAAACAAATTAAAACCTTTAATTAAGTAGGTATTGTTTGTGTAAGTGGCTGATGGGAATAATATACTTGAAACTTGTTATAAAGTCTGGTGTAAGTCCGTCTTTCCTCTGTCAGGGATCAAATTGGCACAGAATTAACCTACCAACAGTTCATCTTTCTAGATCACAGACTGATATGTCTCCATTTTCTGTACCACAGAGCTTCATCATCCACACTGTGTTGAATTACAAAGTTGAATAGTTTCGTAGTTTAGCTTCACTTGACTAACTTATTTCATCCTGCTGCACGGGAAACAAAATACAGCACCAAAAAGGTTTCACATAAATGTTCATAAGCAGTCATTTCAAGTCTTGTCAACAAGAATAAAAATTCATTTGAATCACCAAAATCATTGATTACATTAGTACAACTAAAATAATCAACATGTTTTACCCGAGAGTAGACTAAAAATACAAAAGCAGTGATTTCTGTGAACACGCTCTCACCTGAAACATCAGCACTGTTGGTCGAACGCTAAAAAGAAGAAAAAAAGTTAATTCACTCATGATGAAATGTTTACAGAAGATCTAAAAGTGTCTAAGATCTGTTTCATGTTAAAACCACTAACGGCTTTTCTGTTTTACAGAAAGATAAGCAAGGATTTGGGTGGCTCCACCTCTTCAGTCTATGCGACACACATGGCCCCTGCACTGCGGAGCATGCACATGCCGAGTAGGGATGGGCGATATAGGCTAAAAAAAATTATCAGAATAAGATTTGCCATTCTGGCGACAACGATAAAAGTCCTGATAAAAAACATTACAATTCCAATCTCTATTTTTGACTCATTTTGAGAACACCAGTTGGCGTAGTCAAATAAGATACTTAACCACAAGTTTAAGTGGTAGGTTATGGAAAAAACTAATGACATCAAACAAGTCTCAAATGTGAAAACATTTTCAACATTTATTGAAAACTCTTCCTGATTGCACTCATCTAAACCAAAATCTTGAAGGAAATCCCGTCACATGGAGCCTCGTTCAGCTACAAGCTGCTCAGAAAGTCTTCTTCATTACCTTCGGCCATGTTTGTTTGTTATTCTGCTCTGTGTGGGCTATGGCTGCGAGTCCGGCGCTCGTGCTTCCGTCATCAACTTGTATTAATCATATTTATCATGATATGGCAAATATTTCTTGTGGAGAATTTTTCTGATGATATACCGTAAACGATAATTTATCGCACATCCCTAATGCCGAGTATTAGCATCGGCGAGTGGTCTTTTGCCTGTCTGTCCTTCTGTCTGTCTGCTTAAAGGCAGATTTTATTTTCACCCTAATCCAGAAATATTAAAACTCATTTTAATGCTTTTATTATGAAATTTAATTCATAAAGTCAGATTTTCTTTCTTAATTTGGTTTCAGTGATTCTCTCTTGATCAGGTCAGTCAAACTTCTGTGAAGAGTTTCTGGGACAGACTAAGATAATACTGATGGCTCTGTGGAATAAAGAGTATTGATAAGGGACACTGTACACTGTAAACCTAACCTGCTCACAGGACTGTTTGGTTAAATATTAGTATTTGTTTTACTGTTGTCATGTTTATATAATTTGTTCAACATGTTTCTGTATCTGAACAAAAGCTAACCCTGAATCTCACATGTATTTCAGAGTTGTCATCTCTGAAACAGTATTTATGGCCGTTTTAAAGCTACTCTCTGTGTAAATGTTTAACCTCTTTTTATAGACTTTTAAAATTATGACACCTCCCTCTCCTGACTTTTTCTGCCCCACCCTGATCATTTTCACAGCAGCCTGAAAAGCTCCTCTGGGTCTCAATTTACAGTTAATGTCTGACACATTGATTTAAAAGCAGAAGGTGGTGATGAAAAACTCAGTTTGACTTACAGGCTCAGAGCTTAGGCGTAACTTCACGGTTTTACCATCCAGGATGATTTCGTGGTTTTGACGGGCGCAGACTCTCTCTTTCACTGAAATCACATAAACACCAATCAGTTCAATTATAATCGACAGTTCCCTTATTCTGTTTGAATAAACCAAGATTTTAGGTCATTTTCTGACAAGAATAAAGTCCTCAAGTTCAAAGAATAAAGAGGTGTAAAGTTCTAGTTTTGTTTCATGGTCTGGACAAAAATAAGGACAGTGGAGCATCTGGTTAAAGTGTCTCTAATGTTTTGTCTCAGCTCCACATTGTAATTAGTTGCAGGGCTCTGAAAAGACTGAGCAAAAAGCTGAGACCTGTGTCTCCACCTTTCCTCAGTCGAAACATCTTGCAGGATCTCTGAAAGCAGCACTACCAGCTGCCCAGTGATAAATAAATCACATTGGGTTTCTGCAAGTTGGTCCGTTCTCAGCTATCATAGAAAAACATGGCTGTGCAACATGGCAGCCTCCACAGTGAGGACCCACTGCCTCTATATTGTAAAAGCTTTTCCCTAAGTCATCAGAAATGAAACGACTATGATATTCTTGTCAATATAAACTAATTTAAACAAACTTTTGCGAAACACATTAAATGTCTTTAAAGAAACACTGTAAAATTTTGCATAATGCATCTTTAAGTGGACTCTGTATTATTGTTGCATTAAAGGAGGTTTTAAAAGCAGCTGTTAGGATTATAAACTCCTCAGAAAAAAAATATTCACTGAGGTGATAATTTGACTGAGAGATACATGCTCTTTTTCAGTGGCAAGTTTTTCCTTGCCACTGTTACTCATGTTGGATGAGATGGGTCAAATCTGTCCCATCTTAAGGTTGGGTCTTGATAATTCATCAAACAATGAGCGTGGTCTGGACCTGCTCTTTTTCTTTGGAAAGTGTCTCGGGATAACAACTTTTGTGAACTGGAAATATATAAATGAAATTTGATTGCCTGATTGATTGATTTTCACTGATTTTCGAGTAGATTTTCTTTGGGAACCAGTGGGGCGCCCCTGCTGGTCAATGGAAACAATGCAGGTCCATGGATTTGCTTTCAAAGCACAATGAGGTTCACTTCTCAGTCTCCTGATTTCTTGCAAGGGTGAAGGAGTGGTGCAGTGCATGCTGGGAAGTCAGGTTAGTGTTGTGCCGTTCACAAACGAATTGTTTAAAAAGAACAAATCTTTGAAGTAAAAGTACTTAACTGAATCACTTCAAGTGATTCGTTCGTTTCTCAGTTCAGTTGAGCTGTCAACAGTTCAGCTCACGCAGCATTGCCGGGCAGGCAGCCAGCAAGCCGCTGCAAGAAGGGAGGGACCGTGCGCTGCATCGCCGACGCATTTATCACTCCTGAATTATTTTCCTCTGAGGGATACACTTTCATGGGGACTGTTGTTTCCCATTGTTTTAACAGATTTAGTTACCAGATAAACAAACTTAAAATGTTAGGCTGGCAGTGATGAGAAGAGAGTGAGACTCACCACCTGTAGCAGGCACTAGGCAGGAGGACAGAGGGAGAAAGGGGTGTGTTGTGTTGAAGTGTACCTTGGAGAAAACTAACTTTTTTTTTTTTACTCAGCTTAATTGCCACTGCAACAACACACTTACAGTAGGACACAGCATGTAATAAATAGTGTATAAACCCCGCAGTTTGAGAAAATGCGTGACTGTCTGATCCTCTCATTGCAGAAATTTGCCAGGGAACAGTCAGGTGCATGTTCAGTGTGAATCCTTCACTGAATGTACTGTGGGGTATACGTTCAGTGAACGACTCACTCACTAAGCCCAATTTGGCAATTAGACCAGCTTAATAGCAAACCACAGGACAGTACACTTAAAACATCATGACTTATAAAAAAGTTAATTTTTTACAAACGTGTTTGACAAAGCAACACTATTGTCTCTTGGTCCCGAAAACTGTGAACTGAACTGAAACCATAACTGTTCAGCTGTGTATCAGTTCAGTAAGTTGGAGTTGCAGGCTCCTCTGACCAAGCACCGAATGATTTGGTGTTTTGGTGAACGAATCTTTTGAACGAATCTTTTTAGTGAACTGATTCCTGTGATTCGGTACATCTTGAAGAACTGCCGTGCCCGTCACAAAGTCAGGTGATGAGATCTGTTTATTAACCTTGTATTTAGGCCGATCAGAGTTGGGTAAAAATGGATTACTAAACAGCCAAAAGTTTCAATACCAGACTTTAAATAAGTCAGTTAGGACGACATATTTGAGCCTTTTTTAAAGATTTGGATCTGAGAGATTTCAGTGTTTCAGCAAGTGGAGTGGCTCGTTAGTTTTATTCTATAAGTGTATTTAAACTCTGTTTAAAAGTTTGGAACTTGAATAAGGTCATATTTTCTTCCCGTACTCAGGATTAAGTCCGTGTTTCGTGTTTTAACAGTCAACGCAAACTTACCCTCCTTCGCTCGGAAATACACGGCTGCTCTCGGGGCTTCGTCCTCCACCTCAACCCGACAGTCTCCTCCGCTGGACTTCTTCTTGCTGTTAAAATACAGTTCCAGTTTGTTCTTGGCGGTTTTAGTCTGAGCCGGACTCCAATCCCCCTCCACGGTCACCGGTAGACACTCGTCGTTCTCCTCCATGTTGCCGTCCTCTTCGAACTCTTCGACAACGACAAACTGACTGACACAGACAGGCAACAGGGCGTCAGTGCTCGGACTGCTTTCACTTTCGATTCTTCACCGACAGAGAGAGAAATGGAAACGGTTCAGATATTACAGCTGAGTCACCGCAACCCGAGGAGGGGGCCCTGAATGATCATTTTCATTTAAATTGGCATCTCTGACCAAATACTGACTTTTAGTCAACTAATCGAGTAACTGATTATTAATTCAAATTCCCGTGCTTGAGACTCACCAGAATATTCATTTTCTGATTTTTTACTTTTGGCGTCACTTTTTCCTTTTAACTAAGTGGTAAATCATAAAAAATATATATATTTTTGGCGCTCTTACTCTTATATCTTCAGTCTGTTAAGTATATATATATATATATATATATATATATATATATATATATACTTAACATGTCTGTACTAAACCAACCAATAATGTTTTTCCAGATAATTCTTTTAAATGTTTTTTTTTTGTGGCTCAGTTTTATATATACATACACACACACACACACACACACACACACATATATATATATATATATATATATATATATATATATATATATATATATATATATATATATATATATATTTAAATAAGTTCAAAACAGTATTTTTAATTACAAATTTAATTCAATTTTTAACTACAATCAATTATTCTTCAATTACAATTCATGAACAAACTCCCCCAGGATTAAACTGACTGTGAAATAAAGGTGTAATTATGATAAAATGTAAATATGATGATCAATGTAAATGTAAAAACTATAAATGTATAGGTGTTAAGAAGATTTTCGGTGAGATAGGGTGAACAAAAAGTATAAAAGGCTCTTAAATCTCACTATAATTTGCATTTAAGTGTTAGTAATGGTTGTATTTTAGCATCAATATAACTGAAAAGATTAATTTTAATATACTGTGTTTATATTTTTTTTAGTCTATCTCATCAGAGACAGTAAAGGATGTTGTTTTTCTGGATTTTAAGGAAAGCTGGTAAATTTAAATGATCACCACGTGCTTTAGCTGCCTTATTGAGGTTTACCTACAACCTGTTTTCAATAGTGGGACAATTTTTTAACCATGTCAGATGGAACATCAGCACCCCCAGTGGAGAAGTGTCACTGTGGTAACAATGAGGGTAAAAGTGGAAAACAGTAATGTAGGAGCCACAGTGTATATTGTTATATCAGTTTTATTACTTTAATGGATTCAGTGTTGAGTGATTTCCTCTTTTTCGCCTTATTCAGATCTGCTGAATTGTGCTGCAAGAGTTTGATGAAGAGTGGATTTGTGATTGTTAGTAAAGCTCTGGTTTCTGGTGATATTGGCCCTGACAATGTGGATATTGCCATTATTTCCTAAATGATAACACGTCTTTCCCAGCACCCACTGCAGCATATCAGATCCAGAACAGTCATTGACTAGTGTTTTAATATTATATTGTAAAGTAATGGAAAAATGAATCTTTACTTTTTCTTAATCATAACCCCAATTTGTTTAATGACTTGACAAGAGATAAAAAGCTAAATCAAGGTAGATATGTGTGCTGTACAAGGACAAAAAAAGAGATAATATTCATTTACATACATCATGCCTATAAGAGCCCAGTTTGGCCTCCTCAGTCAAAAGTCTGGCCCCTCCCCCTTCAAAGGACCAGTCAGCTACAACCTCTCCTTCCAGTTTTTTATAGTTTCACTAAAGGGCCAGTCTGGATCAGAAGGAAAAAGCAGTCATGTTTCAGTGCCATCAGGTTTAAACTACTCTTAAACTTGTGCTGTGTTAACAGTAATCTGCACTGGTGTGACTGCATACCTGTGTGAACACCCTTGGCTTTGATGACTCACCTGGAAAATCACTGCTGCCTGCTCTCCTTTCTGTGCCACAGGTGGGGCGTTGATATGCAGACTGAATGAAAAAAAATCAAAATGTTGAATAAACTGTTAGAGTAACTAAATTCAAGGTCAGAAACATTATTCTGGAAGTTTGAAAGTATTTACTCAGTTATAGTTATGGACATTTTCCATCACAGGAGGAGAGTTTTATTGTCACTGTTTGATCTTTTCTAACTTAAAATAAGTATAGATTTTTCAACAACATTTTCACTATATTGGAAAGGTTGACTTTGCCGGCTAGTAAAGTTTGGAAAAATCAAATAAACCTGTGAGATTAAATATTTTATATTTTGTATTTTGAGCAGAAGGCGAAAACATTGGTTTAAAGATAACACTCATACAAGAATACGGCTTTAACACATTTTATTAGCATGACAACAAACAATGTTCTGATAGACATGGAGTGAAAATATCTTCAGATGAGCAGCTGTAGAAATAAACAGAAAACTTTTGATTCCACAAAAAGTACAAAGATAAAATACTTAAAGTCCCTCTTAGGTATATATATGATTGTATACACATATTTTTTTTCATTCAGTAAATGAATTTAAACACTTTTGATTCTTCATTAAACTGGATGAAAGTCTAACTTGAAGATTTAAAAGGATTATTTCTTCTTGTGAACGATAAAAATCCAATAGGTGGGACTTAAAAAGTTACATTTAACAAAGACTCTAAACAGAAATGATGAGAGTGTTTTGTCTGTTCTGCTTCAAACAATGACATTTTAAAACCTTCAGGCTTCAGCGGCAGATTTATCTTCACCTGAGGAGAAAAACAAAATCAGAGATGAGTCATAGCACTAGACACAAAAATCAGGGAATAACCCTTTTTTTTTTTTTTTTTTTTTTTACTGAGAATGAGACGCTCCAACCCAATCCTGTACTTGTACTTTTACTTTTACACAAGTCCTTTCATTATTATTGTTATCTTACATCCCTCAGGAGCTTTTTTGAGGTTCATACTGGATGAAATATGAGTAAGAGTGTGTACGTACAGTCAGGTTTGGTTGGAGGTGGAGGTGGTGGAGGGGGAGGGGGTGGTGTGGCACAGGTGTAGGACACCTCCAGGTACCTGGTCTCCTCTTTGCAGGGATATTCACCAAACACCCACTCTGTGACGGGGACCTTACAGGAGCGTCTGTTCCCACAGCTGAGATGACAAAAGAGGAAGACAGTGAGGTCAGAGCAGGGAGGATCTGCATTCTCTCAAATGACCAGCAGGTGGCGACTCCAAACCTGATTGTATGAATTCAGATAAGAGTGAACCCACTGCTCTTCTGACTCTTTTTTTTTTTTTTTTTTTTACCTTCGTGAACATTATTTCTCAGCTGATCTCAAATTTCCTTCTTCAACTTAAGTTAGTTAAATTTCTTTCTTTTTTGTTGTTGTTACAAATTCCTCAACCTCTCAGTGCTTACCAGAGATATTAATGTATAAACATTTTCTGGTATTTCTACCTGCTGTCTGCCCTAGAGGGAAGAGAAAACTCAAACAGGCCTTACATCATTTAATGTACAAAGAAAAGGAAAAGTGTCCTCACAGGTCCTCCACCACCATCTCCGCCCAGGGGAAGGTGCAGTAGGTGTCGGGTCCATCCTCTGGATGGCGTTTTCCCTCCCCACACCTTGTCCCCACCCCGACTTTGTAGAGGATATGTTCCAACTTTATTTTGCTGCCAACGTCTGAAGGACAGAATGAACCGAGTCTTAGCTACAGCCTGATTTCTTCTGATTTCGTCTTTGGACACTTCTCAGAGATTTTGAAACATTTCCACTTAAAGAAACAGTTTGAACTGTTTTCTTTGTGCTATTTGCTTTATCTTTGTCATTTTTATGGTTCAGTGTCTATAGATTTGCTCATGCATGCAGGGATAACCGTTCTCTTGTGGACAACAGGAACTGATTCTGCAGCCAGCCTCTAGTGGACGCTCAGAGAACTGCAGTTTCCCCCAGGGGGGGTTTCTGCTTGAGTACAACACCATGAAAGATTCTTACCACATGACATCTCAGCGGTTTCATTATGACAGGCATAGATGATCTCTCCCTCTGAAAAACACAAAGTTCGAAGAGTGTCTTCATCATTCTCATCATCCTCACAGTCTTGCTGCTGTTCTAAGTCAAGGTTTCACCCTTATGTGTTGTTTATCTGTTTTGGATGTGCATTAATATAATATTAAAGCACTCTCACACTTTGTTTCAAATCATGCTCAATTAAAAAAAAATACTTTTGTTATTTTGAACTTCTTTATGTATTTTATTCATGTTATATATTCACAGTGTGTCTTCAATACAATTCACAGAAATGTTCATAATGTCCAATTTTAGTTTAATAAAAGTGAATTACACTGTATTTTTTGATAGAAAAATTGATAGGTTTCTTAATAAAAACTGTATATTGATAACAAGTCAAAAGCTGTTGTAAACTATCTAAACTTTGAAGTTTTGGCTTAAATTGGATCTGTCATGTTTCATTGCACTTACCAGCAGCACCCGTGAGATACCAAGCTGCAGCCAGCACTGAAAAAACACGAGTCCATCAGTCACAGCTTTAAACTCAGTAATTGTTCAGATGTGTTCAGAGGCACGAAAAGAAAAACAATCTGAACTGTAAACAATAAAAACTGCTTTCTAACCCCTGAGCAGTCAACAATAGAGGGTCTTTAAAGGAGTTCAGTTAAACATGTTCATGTAACTTGAGGATCTGCACTGAATCGGAAAACTTTCTCTACATCTACTTCTACTCGAACAAAATACCCTTATTGTTACATTTTCTCAGACTGATACTTTAAACAGTGTTTTCCAATACGCTGAGCATTTCCACTCATTTTCTGCTACGGAAAATATCATGTCTGTAGTTTGTCTCCATTACTGTCCACATTTGGCTGTCATTTACAGTGTTCATGTATAAAAGAAAAGAACAACTATCTTAACTACTTAAACTACCATTACTTCTACTTGTACGGTTACAGTACTTGGTCTGCACAGCTGTTACTTTTTCTTAGTTCTGATATAACTTGTGAAAATACCAAATTTTCTCAAGTTTATGCATTTCTGCTGATTTTCTGCTGAGGAAATGCAACTTTGCCACTTGGCTCAGGTTCCATTACTTTCCATAAGTAGCTTTGTCTTAAGGAGTTTGGGGTAATGAGGGGGTAAGACGAACATACGGTAAAACATGAACCCTACGTCCTTGAAGATAAGACACAAAGAGCTCATAAAAAAGGAAAGGAAACAATTTGATGCAATAAAATACATCCATGTTGAATAGTAGTAATATGAAGGTGGGAATTCTCAATAACAGAGTTAATAAATAAGAAACAGCAATGGCTAATAAACAGAAAATTTCACACTGACACTACAAACATTTTTAAACACATTTCAAGTTGAGAACATAAAACAGACTGACTATAATCTCTGCTTTGGAAACAGTGTCTAAAAATATAACCCAAATATTGTGTAACTTCTGTATAATTGTATAAAATATCCTGAAGGTTTGACTGACAAGTTAAGTGTCCAGTTATGGAAGCTGACACAATTTTAACCCTTAAAGACAGGATTAAACCACTCAACTATTCATCTTCTCCAATAATTGGAGTATGAAGAATAAACTCTTTGTCACTTCTTATGCTAAAAATGTTACAAGAATTAACATATATATAACTATGATCTGATTTACATGCATTATTTTACACTAATGAATGACAGAACTACAGCTATCAAAAATATAGAGTTGGTAAACTTAATATGCTGAAGTTTTCGCTGTGGTGGAAAGTCTCCAGTCTTGGCAGAGATTAGAGCTAAAAATGAAACAACCAGAGAATCAGAGCAGAAACAGAGCGAACACTCACATCCAAAGATGACCAGCCTCAGTGGGACCATGTTGGCGTCTCTCAGCTTCCTCTTCTGTCCTCCACCTGCAGACACTCTGACAGTGTGCACAGCATCTGGACCTGCAGGTATTTATGCGACCGTGCTGACAGCAGACATGCAGACGCCTGTCCTGCCGCTGCAGGCATGCAGGGCCTCCTGACACAGATGTGGTGGACCTGTAAAACCCGCAGGTTGCAGGAGGGAGATCTATAAATCCACAGGTTTCAGGAGCTTTCACATGTTAAATCCCAGCTGCACCCCGTCCTTCTCTGTAGTCCTCATTAAGGAGCTCAGAGCTGAAAGGAGGAAAAACATCTGGGTCTGTTTTCAAGGGGTGAAAATGTTTGCTAACGAGCACATATTTACCAAATAAGAGTGTTTTCAGGGACTTAAGGCACATACATTGGGCACAAGGAACTTGGAAACAGACTCATTGTATATCAGGGCACAAACACGGACATTTCTGATAACCTGAATTCACTGTAGATAATATTAAACTTTCTGGTTAATCTTCCTCTGTGTCGCAACAGAAGTTTTCTCAGAAATAACAAAAAAAATCTGCCCATGATCTTTTTAATGACTGATTCAACAACAAGCAGGCCAATCAGAGCTTTGTAGGCGGGATTAAAAATAAAACCTTTTTTTACAGAAGGCAGAAAAATACTGAGAATGGTGAAAAAATGTATCTGCAAATGTATGAAGTTCATAGAAAAATTAAATGAAGCACTTACGTTTTCACATTTTCAAACATTCCTTGTATAAAACTTAAATAAACAGCTAAACTTTCTGTGTTATCTCAAAATGACATCTAATGTGAAAACAAGTCAATGAATAAAAGGTTTTAATAGCAATTTAAATAACTTTGCAAATATTTTTAGGGGTGTTACTTGTGTACAACCCAGAATCAGAATGAAATTATGATCAGAATAAATATGATCTACACGGTACCCTCTGGTCTTTGGAAATGAAGGTCTGCCCTTTACAGCAAGAATAAACGTGTTTACAGTCTGGTGGAAAAACTGTTTTGATCTAAAAAGCTCATTACTCTCTTCACACACACTGCACAGTGATATCTTCAAAATTCATCTGTAACTGTAAAAACCTCCTGAAGCTCAGCCACACTGCTTAATTACCAACTAGCTAAACCTGACCCTGATGAACTAGTCCCACACTCCATATTCTAATCCTGTTTGATGATTTTTCAGCCTCCAGTCATCTGAACCATACTTGGTTTGTTTTTTAAAACATGCGTATTTAAGAGCCATGCTTATTTTTCTGACACTGTCTTTCATTTGTACTTGTATGACTTTGCATCTAAAAATGCATGTGGTACAATCTCTTAACGGTGAACACCTTATTTACATAAGTCAGAGATAATGTGTTATGAATGGGTGGTTATGAAAATTAGAATCTGAGGGGGTGAGCAGACATGATTTTGCCACAGTGTCAACAGGCGGAGGTGACACGTGCTGGATTCTGTTACATGGGTTGGTTTGATACTAGGTGATCTGGTTGTTCCTGGTGTCACTTTTGAAGTTATGAATGGTGTCACATGGTTTAATCCACTGACACCTTTTGCAAAAGTCAAACTGATCACAGGAATTACAGGGTTTAATTTTAGAGGGTGAATGATGAGATTTGTGGTGAAACACGACCGTTTGGGACAAAATAACCAAAGAAATGCTTTTGTGTTTTTTTTTTTTTGTATTTGGTCAAAACCAAAAATGAATGTCCACCGCTCATTTATGCTCAGGACCCACTGGGACCCCAAAAACTCCAAAAATGTCTTAACATGCATCAGCAGCTTTATGAAGAAGTCCAGGTGGCCTCTCCGGCTCATAAATACCAGAGTTCTCTGGTGCAAAGAGGTCGTGGACTTTCATAACAACCAGACGGTTTCGCTTTAACATTTTCAGCTTTAAAGAAACAGCCAAGAGTATGAGGGTCTTCAGTTTTGTGGTTTTGACCTAATCAGCTGTGACAGAGTTGCTCTCGCCTTTCCAAAATTAAAGACTGTAAGACCTTTTCAAACGGCACTGAAGTGTCAGATATTTAAACATAAATCCCAGGTATATGACTAAATATGACTGGTGTGATACATGGATAATGTCATGCCTGAGTAAAGTCATATTGCTGTATTACAGGAATTAAATCATTATGGTACAAGGATTGAGCCTAAAAAAATCCCAAGTACATTTATTTTTGAAAACTACCCTTAAGTAGAGCTTTAGATTAACTGTCCTCCGGTTTCATTAGTTTTATTTTTTGAAAGAGTACATTGGAAAAACACCTCATATGAAGCAAAAATAGAAAAAAATAAAGGTTAGGGACCTGTTATAATAATGAAATTGATTGGCTTTAACTGAAAGGTTGCTGCAAGTCTGGTCACTCTGTGTTGTATGCATTTTTTAAAAGATTTTTTTTTCAAGAGAAGAGCTCCTTTCATTGAGACAGAGCAAATCTCTACAACAACATCCAATCCCAGAGAACATCAGGAGGCGTTATCGTGGTTGCAGTGAAGGCAAAGTTGAATGCTTGGAGGTGGAGATATAAACCCCTATTTTCCATCAGTTGTCATGGGAAATGTCAACTCTCTGCCCAACAAAAGTGACGAGCTGGAGAAAGCTGAAAAATCACCACAAAGAGACTCAATATTTGCTGCAAATGATGTGCTGTTAAGTGTTTGACAGAAACATGGTTATTAAGCCGTGAAAAGAAGTGTCCCTACAAAGTCATTATCTAAGTTATGAGATAAAAAACTCTTTAATCTTCTTTCACAGAAAAGGGGTTTGCTTAATCATTTCCAGGTGAGTGGAGCTGGGGCAAACACAAACCAGTAAAAATATACATCAAATGAGGAGCTGCTAGGAGGTATGCATTTCTGTAGAAAAGTCCTGAAATAATTTTCTCTCCGTTTAGTTAAAATATAACACAAATCTTGCTCTCCATGGTGGATTATAAACTCAGAAATATGAGTTGTTCATTGCAGCTCTGTGCTGTTTGTTTGTATTTGAGAGGCACTGAAGCGTTTTGTCTTTAAGACATCTTGGGCTCTATTTTCGTGCCTCACCGGAGATGTGCCGCAGGCGCGGCGTAAGTCAGGTCCGCCGTGCCGACAAGGCATTCCAAAGCACAATTTGGTATTTTGGTGAGCAGCGCAGCCCGGCGTAAGTATCCCCCCTCCCTAACTCAGCTCCTCCCAGCGGCGTAAGTCGTAGCGAGGGAGGAGATAGGGCGTGGAGTGGCTTTGACACAGCCGAGACCTGTTTTCACCAATCACATCAGCTCCTCTCCTTGCCTAAATCCGCCACAGGCGAGGCGTATTACCATTTTCGTGAAGTAGTCAAAGAGATCAAGAGATGTCTGAAGACAGTAATGCCACACGATGGCGACAGAATGCAGCTCCTCAACAAGTGTCACTGTAAGCGCTGCATTGGGCGTCCTCCACACTCTCTCATATGAGCACAGATGGATTTGGTGTGTGTAATGTTGGACCCACTGGTAAGACAAACATCCTTTTCCACAAATAAAGACACTCACATAAAGTTGCAGATATTCAAACCTCACGTGACAAAGGTGGGTTGTGCGCACAGATCACAACATAAACTCAGAAAATGGCATTAAAATCGGAACCATCTGTGCGTAAAGGACGCATCGCGCTCCGTGGCCTGGCTCTTTCTTTCATCGATGTTGGCATATAAAATAAATTTGGCTCACAAAACTGAATATTATAATATCCGTATGTCGGCTTAAAGCAGATAACGCATCTGAGCACTGAAACAAATCATCTGTTCAGCCACCGCTGCAGCAGGACGGAGAGAAGACACGAAGACATGTCCAGGTCGAGCTGAGCGAGAAATAAGAGGAAGAGGAAGAAAGAAAAGGACGGAGACGAATTACATATCTAGTTAACTTCATCATGTGTGTCTATTTACTATATATTTAATTTAATTTAATTTAATGCGATTTCAGCTGTGTTGATTCGGTCAGGTTGTGTGTCCAAACGTGTGCCAAACGCGCTCATCAGATCAGATATAGATCAGAATATATCTATATAGATCTAAATGTATGTGCTGACTCAGATTATTAGTTGTTGTTGATTATTTATTGCACTGAAATCTGCCTGACACTGTGGAAACCGAGAAGGGTGTCTCTGCAGAGCCGGAGAGCCCTGCAGCTGCAGTTCTACGCGTGTAAAACTGCAGGAGGCGGAGTCTCGAAATCATGTAACCGCCCCCTTTTTTTACTCCTCTTCGTTTTCGTGTTCTTTGGAGAAGAGTTGTCAATAGTATGCAATGGTCTGTAGCGGAGTTTGTTGATCGAACCGTGAGTATTAAATGTGAATCCACAATTTATTTAGCGTCTCCAAAATCGTTCACTTGATTTGAATGAGAAATGAATGTGTGGTTGTGCGGACGTTAATGATATTTACCATGATAGTCTGGAAGACACGTCGAATATTTATCTTGGTTAAGCCAGCTAAAGCTATTGTTAGCTTGTCGGAATTGTATAACCCGTAGACGACAAGCCGCCATTATATTTACTGAGACTGAAGTACGCTGACAAATAATTTTAGCATGTGTATCAGATTGAACATAAAAAATGTATAAACAGTTTAGGCTTTCTGAACCGAGATGTCCCATACATGTTGGAAATGTACGTATGCATTTTTTCGTATATTATATCAGGTATTTCTTAGTATATCATTTATCATTTAATTAATTATTTTCAATTGTATGCATATCATATGTAATTGACATTTAGTCCACATTGCTGTTTATCGCGCTGCAGAAGAGAAACTACTTGTTGATGTCATTCTGCAGTCCACAGGAGCTGAGCAGCATTTGGTGGTACTTTGTTCACACACCATACAAAATAACTCACAGCAGAGCTTCGGTTTGGTGATTTGCCTTTTCTAATTACCACATGATTGTTCTCTGTTTTGTCTTTGTTTGTCCACAGGATGTACTTCAAGGGAAGCCCTCACACTGGATAAGACTGGAGTCGTCAGTCAAGGTGCCTGTGTACCTTGACAGCAGTGACAACCAGGACCGTCTTTTTAATTTTTTGTTTTCAGTGCTGCAGAGAACAAACACACAACTGTCCTTCAGTAATCCCATCAAGTTCATCATGGATGTTCTTTTTCCAGAGGTATTTCGAGCCCAGTTCTTTTTGTTTTCCATCACAGTTTTTTCTTTCAGGTTTTTCAGTTTCAAATATTAATTTACCCAGCAGTGATTATTTTCATTTCCTATTGTAGTGAAGTGGAAGAATTCTGTCGGTCAATTGAAAAGAAAATGAAGAGGGAAGGAAACCTCTGAATGGTATGTAGAGCTGTTACATACTTCACAATCTGGGCTTTAAATATCTAAGTCAAATGTCAAACATTTTATTTCTATCATGTATCTTTCTTTCAGGACTCATCCATCCTGATAATTCACATGAGGCTGCACAAGTCCTGCAACAAAATCCTCAATTTGTTAATAAAAAAATATGTTTACTACAAGATGTGTTGTTTGTTTCTGAAGTGATTATGGTATGTTTTAGACCAATTTTACAAGGTTCAGCATGCTTCTATGATATTAGGACAACATCATGACTCCATTCAATGCTATAGAAAGATAATTAACTACTCTAATAATGAGAGAAAAGAACTTGCCCCCATCAAGGGACTTCAAACCTGCATTCCATATGAATTTAGACTCTTGTGATGGTTGTCTCCCATTTCCTGATGCTGCTTTTCAGACATGGCTCCATCTTCCTCCTGTTTCTCCCAACAACCACTCAAGTCACAAAGAACTGCTCTTTACCTTAAGATTAAAACACTTAGCCACTTTGACAAAAGGCTAATTCTTGGTGGCTTTATGATCAAAGGCTTCTCCATGGCGACAGCCTTTTTGCACAGCTTTGTTCTTGATAGAAGACATTTTTTTGTATACGTTAAGAGCCAATCATATTTTTTTGTTGATCACCACAAAGAATTACCTGGAATGACAATACTATGAAATTTTCACTCAAAGGGGTCAAATTGTCATCAAATGTAATGAATAAATAATAAAAAGGCAAAGCCGGTCCCTACAGGGCTTCAAGCACTGCACAGCTTGCTTTGGCTCGGGCATTTAAAACACTGGGTCCAGAAATAAATATTTTTTTATTACATTGAAATTAGATTACTCCTAACTGTTTTGGATGGAATAAACCTAAATTCTACAAGGTGTTTTGGGTTAACCAAACCTTAAATACTGACTGTCAGCTCATATTCCGTTTTTTTTTCCAGCAAAATAACACATTTTATCCATGTAAAGAAGTCCAATTACTGAACTGCAGCACCTGCATTAGCACTGACCTACCAGCATGGGGCGCTATCACGTGTAGAACTGCAGCATCTGCATTAGCACTGACCTACCAGCAGGGGCGCTAACACGTGTAGAACTGCAGCGTGTAAAACTGCAGCTGCAGGGCTCTCCGGCTCTGCAGACACATACTATTGTGGAAACCTGCTGGTGAGGCATCGGTGACGTATGCCGATACACCGCCGGTCTACCAAAATACTGCTAGACCAGCTGCGCTCCGCCTGCACTGAAAGTTGACCAGGTTTGAATCGGCGAGCTTTCAGCGCACTTTAGACGCCGGTGGCGAGCACGAAAATGTCACTGCGCCCGCTGATTCTGTCGACACCTCCCCCTGCCAAGCCACCATGCCCAGTTTGGCGGATCTCGGTTCGCCTCCGTGCGCCTCAGTCCACGAAAATACCAAACTGGCTGTACGCCGGGCTCCGCCAGACAAAAATACAACTGCGCGGGGCTCACCGCCCTCCGCCGCCTCACGGGTGTACACGAAAATAGAGCCCCCTGGGTTGACCCTGGTTGAATGAAAAGAATAACATATCTTTGACTGGGGGGTAGTTTGGACATTGAATCTGTACAAAGGTAATAATGTGTCTTGTATGTTTTTAATAGTTGTAGTGTTTTGGAACTTAAACTCTGTGATTCGTGTTTTCCCTTTGGATGCCTAACCAGGGCCAGAGCGCTGAAATTTAGCCATGACACCAGATTGAATGGCATCTATTATGTGAACATTATGAGGCAATGTTTCAGGTATGTGTCCCTATTAGATAAAGAAGTAAGTTAATTATGAGCTTAGAAATAGAATCTTTTATGTACTTTGACATGTTCCGCTGAAACATGAGTCAAGCGAAAAAGTACAAATTTAACATTAGCAAAGTGAAAGACAATTATGACATATGTAAAGTGTGAACATGCAGTAGTTATAATGGTGTGAACTGCAGACTGAATCTGTATTAAACTTCAGTATTACACCGAGGCAGTATATTGCATGAGCTCTACATATACTGTTTAAGACAAACGTTTATGTATGTGCTGCTTTCACTAAACACAATAACTAAACTTCAGACCAGGAGCAGGTACATTATCTATGAAGTGTAGGCTACTGAAGCGAAAAACAAAGAATAAGTTACAGTGACTCAGTAATTCAGTCACCTATGAAAGGAGGCTGCAGTCACAGAGACTTCAGTCCCTCAGATTAATGCTGTTTGAGAGGAGGTCTTTGCAGGCTGACAGTTACATGGTTTGGACCTGATCAGCTGTGCATTTAAATTAAACAGAGGGAAAGATGAGACTTTTGAAAAACTTTAGATACTGGCGAGAAAAAGCTTTGAAGCAAACAAGGGTCCATGTGGAAAATGTTCATTCAACTGAGCAAAAGCATCAGTGAGTATAGTCTAATTTAGCTGTAATATCTGTTGTTGCAACTTGTGTAGAATGTGTCTATTTTGGATGTAGTTATAGCCGTGTGTGTGAGTGTGTGCGTGTGTGTGTGTGTGTGTGTGTGTGTGTGTGTGTGTGTGTGGGGGGGGGGGTTATTTCTCAATCAAGAATCGTCCATGTGTGACAGCCAATCAAACTAATACCCGAGCAGGACTGCTGTGAGTGACAGAGTTCTGAGCCAATAGAAACAAATGATATTATGAAATAACAATCTCTGCCGAGCAGTTTGAATTTACTTCAATATAAATGTTCAACTCCATGAACTAAAATACCAAAAAAGGTGTTTGCAAATGAGACAACACTTGTAAATTTGAATATCTTGAAAATATTTTAGCTTTCGATTAAGGTTTCCTAAAAACGCTCCTTGGCTGCTGGTTTCCTGATTTTTTTTGTTGTTTTTTAAACCTAACCCGTCACTGTTGTTTTACTTTTACTTTCACTGCGGATTGTGTCGCAGCAAGAAATTCTAGAGGTGAGTAAACTCGATTCAAAGTTTATATAAAAATATCCAAACAATACAAGTCATCGTAGATTACCTTTACTACGTTTGTTTTATGTAATTGTTATGCCGATTGGATTATACAAACTAAACGTGATGTCCGATTATCCTCTACTCTGAAGACCAAACTTCAGTGAAAAATCCTGAAAATCCTCACAGCCTTTCCTTTAACTTGGCTGTTCTGAATCAAACTCCTGCTTGTTTCCACTCATTTGTTATTTATTAAGATTTTTAGACATGAGTTGACTTACTAAGAAGTCTGTGATGACAAGCATCAGAAAGGAAGTAAATTCAGGACGCCATTACAGATGTCAGGAGAGGCAAAAGTCATCAGCTTTGGTCTGACACGTTCATTTTGGTTAAAAAATCATGAACATGATGTTGATCCAGCTGCATCAAAGAGATTAGACATAGATAACAGAATTAGATCATTTTCACAACAATAGCAACACTAATAACTTTGAAAAACAAGGTTACAAAGTGCTTTACAAGGGCAGAAAAGAAAATATTGGATAAAAATAGAGCTAAAATCACACAAGGCCAAAGCGTCCTTTATGCATTAGCACTTTACACAAACTGTAGTTGATCCAAAGTGCTTTGCAGCAGTTCACAGGGAAATAAGTCAAATGAAAGAAACAAACACAGCTAGGGGAACAGAGAGGAGAACAATCTGAGTGGTGACAAAGCGATGAAATCGAGTTTGTGGAAAGAATGACAGTATATGTACTATCTGCCATCATCAATTGTTACAACTTGTCACTAACATAACCATTGTAACCATAAAACAGCCCAGGAAAAACACCTGAGTTAGTCAGGGGAAGTTAAAAGCGTAAGAGTAATAGAGTTCCTGAGCTTTAAAGTGCAGATAAAAAATAAATCAATTCAAATAAAAATTCAAAGTCAGCTGGGATCAGGAAAGGCTCTAAGACAAGAGCGTGTTTTCAGAGAGGAGTTAAGAGTGACCACTGACCCAGCTCATCTAATCTCCTCCAGCAGATCTTTCCAGAGTTTTGGGGCCTTACAATTTTCTGTCCTCTTTAGATGTCGGTCTGATATTTGAAACAAACAGAAGAAAAATATTGAGAATATCAATGAATGGGTCAACTTGTACAACACTAACACGTCTTAAAGGCAATGGAGGGCTTTAAAAATCATCAGTAAAATCCAGAATTCAGTTCTAAAACATACAGGTAGCCAGTGTAAAGATGCTAACACAGAAGAGACGTGTTCATGTTTTGTGGTCCCGGTTTAAACCCTGGATGCTCAGTTCTGAACTGACAGTTGATGTTTGGTGCAGCTTCTTACCAGTAGATGGCAGTAGTTGCTTGGTCATGTGTTGTGGACAATTGAAATGATCTGTTTTGCTTGAATTAAGCTCTAAATGTTTTGACATCACTTTGAATGTATTGGTGATTCTCGTGGTAAAACCAGGTGTGAAATAGATTTAATGAAAGTGAAATATTTTCCAATTCTTGCTTGTCAGGATTTCAGCCAATAAAAAGTTCAGGTTGTGTATTTTCGCTGTGTTTTTGGGTCATGATATGAAATGTTTCAGATAGGTTACAGTCAAGACTACAGGCAGACTGGTTTATCAGCAGGACTCTTCTACGACAGAGTCATGCTGTTATAATCCCTGTTGTCACAATGTGGTTTGTTATGGTCTTGCTGAAATATGAAGGTCTACCCTGAAAAAGTCTTTGTCTGGATGGCAGCAGATTTTGCTCCAAAAACAGAGCAACTGTGTGCTCAGAACAAGCCTGGTGAGCCCCTCCTCTTTAAAGCGAGGAAATTGTGTTTTTTATTCGCACTTTTTTCACTCAGAATACAAGCTTTTTTGTTTGAGATTGGATGCTCATTTTTATTTTACTTTACATTGACAGTGCCAACTTCAGCATACAGCCATAGATACTAACAGAACACAGGATTCGTAAATATAATAAATAAAAAGACATGAAATTAGATGAACCTGCAGAATCATTTTCTGAGACATAGAAAAAAAATTGCACCCAAACAGGGTTACACGTTTGAACTGAGCCGGACATTATTTTGAAATGTTTTTTATCACCCCAAAAAGATTTTACTCCTTTTTTTTCAAATCCTCAAACTCTGCTCTTTTGTAGTTGAATTGGTCTGTGGTGTTTCCAGCAGAGAGAGGTCATGGCGGCTGCAGCAGCAGGTGAGTTTTGTCAGCCTTTAAATAATCCAGGTACCTAACCCTAACCCAAACCCTCCTTTCATTTACATGTTATAGAGGAAACTGAAGTCCCCCCCCCCCCCCATCAGTAATTTAATCAGGCCAGTGAGTTCTGGATTTAAGAAACACAAAACAAGTATGAACCATCTCTAGGGTTTACAGAGAATGGTTCGAAAAAGAAAAAATATCCAGTGAGCGGCAGTTCTGTGGGCGGAAATGCCTTGTTGATGCCAGAGGTCAGAGGAGAATGGCCAGACTGGTTCGAGCTGATAGAAAGGCAACAGTGACTCAAATAACCACCCGTTACAACCAAGGTAGGCAGAAGAGCATCTCTGAACGCACAGTACGTCGAACTTTGAGGCAGATGGGCTACAGCAGCAGAAGACCACACCGGGTGCCACTCCTTTCAGCTAAGAACAGGAAACTGAGGCTACAATTTGCACAAGCTCATCGAAATTGGACAATAGAAGATTGGAAAAACGTTGCCTGGTCTGATGAGTCTCGATTTCTGCTGCGACATTCGGATGGTAGGGTCAGAATTTGGCGTCAACAACATGAAAGCATGGATCCATCCTGCCTTGTATCAACGGTTCAGGCTGGTGGTGGTGGTGTCATGGTGTGGGGAATATTTTCTTGGCACTCTTTGGGCCCCTTGGTACCAACTGAGCATCGTTGCAACGCCACAGCCTACCTGAGTATTGTTGCTGACCATGTCCATCCCTTTATGACCACAATGTACCCAACTTCTGATGGCTACTTTCAGCAGGATAATGCGCCATGTCATAAAGCTGGAATCATCTCAGACTGGTTTCTTGAACATGACAATGAGTTCACTGTACTCAAATGGCCTCCACAGTCACCAGATCTCAATCCAATAGAGCATCTTTGGGATGTGGTGGAACGGGAGATTCGCATCATGGATGTGCAGCCGACAAATCTGCGGCAACTGTGTGATGCCATCATGTCAATATGGACCAAGCTCTCTGAGGAATGCTTCCAGCACCTTGTTGAATCTATGCCACGAAGAATTGAGGCAGTTCTGAAGGCAAAAGGGGGTCCAACCCGTTACTAGCATGGTGTACCTAATAAAGTGACCGGTGAGTGTATATCCTACATGTTGCACCATGAACACTCAAGATAGGAAACCAAAATCACTAAAATGGAGATTATACTAACAAGATTAAGAGTAATCCAGTAAAACTGAATCAGCTAAAAGTCTAAAAGAGAGAAAAAATCGATCAAAGTTAATAATAAGAATTTCTCATAATGATAGTGATAATTATTATAATTTTACTGGTATCATACGTTTCAAAAACAAGTAATCAAGTGCTTAATGGTTAAAAATAGATTAAAACATAGCAGTTATAACATTTATCAGCAAAAAATTAGGATAAAAATTCAAACGCATAACTAATAATGACAGATTACAAATAAATAAGATCCAGTACTTAAAAAATAACTTTTGGCTACAGACACTTATAACAAAAAGGATTTAAGAAGGATTTAAAAGAGGACACTGTGTTAGTCCGTCTGACATCCTCAGACAGAGAGTTCCACTGCTGTGGAGACAAACAACAAACGCAATTGCCAGTCTAGATTTAGGAACCACGAGAAGGGCCCTGCTAGAGGACCTCAGAGCCCTCTAGAGGTCAGGTTATAGGGACTTACCAGCTCACAGATAGAGACTGGAGCCATAGAAGACTTTGAAAAACAAGCAGAAAAGAACATTTTAAACTCACAGGGAGCCAGTAAAGGACTGGACTGGAGTTAAAGCAACAGCATTTTGAAATGATATTGGTCTTTGTTTGTTGTGCTCACTGATGCCAGAATAAAGTCCACTACAGTCAGGAGAGAGAAAAGAGCAGGTTTTGGTTTACTGTCTGAGCTGAGCAAAGAAGGCCTCCATAACTGCTCACCTGTGTGTCTTTGCGAACATTATAGAGAAGACACACAGGCTGGAGGACAGATCATAAACATAGCTGACTGGGGGTGGAGGATTAATCACATAACTTTATCACATAATCTAATAACTTTAGATTTGGAGTCATTCAGCTGCAGAAAATGTTTAGGACATAATGTGAGACACATCTGTGGTGCCAGGTTTTAACAGGGCATAGAGCTGAGTGTCATCGGCATAGCAGTGAAAGTTTATACCATGCCCCAGGGGAGCATGTGTACAGTGAATAAAAGGGGGCCTGGGATAGTCTCCTGAGTGGCTCCACATGGGAGAGGAGCACAAGAAAAGGAGGTGTTACTTAATGCTGTATAAAAAGATCCGTTTGACAGAAATGTGGCTTAAAACTAAGGTTTGAACCAAACATATCAATTCATGTCATACTCAATATACAAGAGGTCAATGTATGACCTGTGAGCAAAGTTTGGTCTGTGTCAAGTTTTTCAACCCCAGCAGTCAAAGATTTACATTTTATTACTGAACTGATTTTATTCTGGAAATGCCAAAGAGCTATGTCCTCAAAATGAATCTAACCCCACTTCCCTCAATAATCAAATATGTCATTCATTACAGATATTTACTGTTCCAAAAGTTTAAAGAAATGCTTTTTCTCCAGCTGGCTGACAATCGTCTCTGTTTCAGACATTAAAATGTACATTATAAATGATACTGAATGTGTTGTTGATGGTCTTGTTGGCTTTTGTAGGTCATTGAGAGGCTTTAGTATTCATTTCAGTGATTTTCACAATTGGTTTAAAACTCTTCACTGGAGCTTTAATAACTGCAATGGTTATAGTGAAAGACTTTGATCACCCATATCCATATTTGTCTTTCTGATTTTAGATGGTCCATTCCCTCTGAGGCGAAGTAGAAGCTTAGATTTTTTGCCACCTTGGAGTGAGTAAAACTTCCTTCCCTGAGAATCTGTGATCAAAAACTCTTCGTAGATAATCAAATGTTTGAAATGAAATAGGAACAAAGTTATAAGTCAATGCAGGTACAAGTCAATCTTTCTAAATCCTTGTTTCTCACAGTGTCTGAGCTGAGGGTTGTGCTGCTGGGTAACAGCTGGTCTGAGAGGAGCTCAGTGAGGAACTTCATAGTGGGAGAGAGTGTGTTCAACGTAGAGGAGAAGTCTGGTGGCTGTTTGAAAGAAAAAGGTCGAATAAAGGAGAAAGACATAGTTCTCATCAACACTCCAGATCTGATCAATCCCGGCATCTCTGCAGACAAACTGACAGAACATGTGAAAGACTGTGTGAGGCTCTCTGATCCTGGACCTCATGTGTTCCTGCTGGTTTTACAGCCTGAGGACTTCACTGAAGAACACAAACTGAGACTCTGCAGAGTCCTTGAAAGCTTTAGTGATCGATCATTTGATCATTCATTGATACTGATATCACCACCCAGAGAGCAAGGCTCAGGTGTCAGAGGAAAATATCTGCAGGATTCAGCCCTCAAAGACATGATCAGAGAGTGTAGATACAGATACTTAGATCAGACAGACCTTGAACTTCCAGAGCTGTTGACACGTTTAGGCCAAATCATGAAGGAGAACAGAGGAGAGCATGTCATCTGTGAAGTATTTGAAGACACTACAGCTTCTTTACCAGGTGATCACCAAAGCACCATACAGAGGAAAAAGCAAACTTCTATTTTAGACGATGTTCTGGCTGCTGGTAAGTACAAAAACAAAGTCGGCAATAATCAAATCTCATGTAAACATATATTTTGTCTTTATTTTACCACAGAACAAATAAAGCTGCATATTCATTGAGATTACTTTCCCTCAGGACTGTCTGGAGCAAGAGGATTGACTTCAAAAATCATGGACTGGGATAAGGACCGTCAGACTCAGGGCAAGTAAAGATAGATTTATGATGGTGTCTTTTCTGAACCACCAGCCTGAAGACATTGCACTACTCTGTAATATCTTAAGTAATCCACCAGAATACATTTTTTATACCACATCTTAATACAAACTGAGATGGATGTCAAAAAGGACACATGGCACCAACAGGAGTGTTTACACAATGTGCTCCACTAAATATAGCGACACTGAACTGGCAAAGGGAGATGTTGAGGAGAAACTGCTACTGCACAAGAAATACCAGGAAGTTATGCAGCTAGCAATGGTTAGCTCTTTTACTCTGCCATGTTTGTTTACTTTAATACCATGTTAGGCTAAAGACTGTATACTGAGTGGACAAAGCATCAGTGTTTTTTGTAGATGGAAGAACATTAACCAGCCTTTAACTGCTGGAAAAATCCCTCATGACAACAAATACAACAGATTTGATATGAATTGTAACATTCTGTAATTTTTTCTTTATCTCTGTTATTATACAGCATCTGGATTCAGGATTGTGCTCCTGGGAAAAAGTTCTGACAAACAGATAAAACTGTGTAACATCATCATCAGGGACCAAGCCTCTAAATCCTCCAAATTGTCCCAAACAAAGTGGAGGGGGACACCAGTAACAGTGGTGAAAACTCCAGACTTGTTCAGTCTTTCTGTGGAGGCTGTGAGACGAGAGGTTAAGAGCTGCGTGAGTCTCTGTCCTCCAGGACCAAATGTCCTGCTGCTGTTGGTGAAACCCTCTGATTTCACTAAAGAGAACAGACTAACACTGAAGTTCATTCTGAGTTTGTTTGAGCAGGATGCTTTTAAACACTCAATGGTCATCATGACTCACAAGAATATGGGCAGCACTGTAAATCATCTTATTGAAGACTGTGGAGGACAATACCAGGATATGGAACATGAGGATCATAATCTGCTAATGGAGAAGATTGAGAACATTGTGCGTAAGAACAAAGAAACCAACTTAACACTCACTGAAGAAACCAGAAGATCAAAATCTGAACACATGAAACCAGCGTTGAACCTGGTCCTGTGTGGGAGGAGAGGAGCAGGGAAGACTTCAGCAGCAGAGGCCATTTTAGGTCAGAGAGGTCTTCATTCAGTTTCCAGCTCATCAAAATGTGTGAAACATCAGGGGGAGGTGTGTGGACGTTCAGTGTCTCTGGTGGAACTTCCTGCCCTGTATAATAACCTCCTGGAGACTGTGATGGGGGAATCACTCAGGTGTGTCTCCCTCTGTGATCCTGAAGGTGTTCATGCCTTCATCCTGGTTCTACCTGTGGGTCCACTCACTGATGACGACAAGGGAGAGTTAAAGACCATCCAGGACACATTTGGACCTCCAGTCAATGACTTCACCATGATTCTGTTCACTGTGGAGTCAGATCCTTCAGATCCAGCTGTTTTTAACTTTGTGAAGGAAACCGAAGAAATCCAGAGTCTTCTTCAGGACTGTGGAAATAGATCTTTTGTCCTTAACATCAGAGATAAGAGGCATATCCCAGAGCTATTGGACACGGTGGAAAAAATGCCAATCAAAAGATCCAGATACTTTACAAGAGACATGTTCACAAGGGCTCAGATGAAGATGGTGATAAGTCTGAAAGCTGAACTGCACGAAGTGAAACACAGTCCTGAAAAGGAAGGGGAAATCCAGAGCAGAGAGTGTCTCAGGATTGTGCTGATCGGGAAGACTGGCAACGGGAAAAGTGCAACAGGAAACACCATTTTGGGCAGAGCATGTTTTTTGTCTACTTCCAGCTCAAAGTCTGTGACCAAGTTCTGCCAAAAAGAAACCGGAGAGGTTGATGGGTGGCCTGTTGCTGTGGTCGATACCCCTGGACTGTTTGACACAAGTCTGTCCAGTGATGAGTTTCAGCAGGAGCTTGTGAAATGCATTAGCATGTTAGCTCCTGGACCTCATGTGTTTTTATTGGTGCTGCAGATTGGCCGCTTCACACAGGAGGAAAAAACCTCGGTGGAAATGATTAAGAAAAGCTTTGGCAAGAACGCAGGAAACTTCATCCTCATCATATTCACCAGAGGAGATGATCTCGATCAGCCAATTGAAAGTTACATTAAAGAAAGTGATGATGTTTTGCAAAGACTGATACATGACTGTGGAGGAAGGTACCAGGTCTTCAACAACAAGCAACAAACAGACCGCACCCAAGTCAAAGATTTAATGACAAAGTGTAACAAGATGCTGAAGGAAAACGGCAGCAGCTTCTACACATCTGATATGTTCCAAGAGGCCGAGGCAGCAATACAGAAGGAAGTAGAGAAGATCCTGAGGGAAAAAGAGGAAGAAATGCAGAGACAGAGGGAGGAGCTCCAGAGAAAACATGAGGAAGAAATGGAAGCAGCTAAGAAAAGAATGGAGCTACAGAAAGAAGAAGCTGAGCAGAAGAGGGTCAAACAACTTAAAGAAATGGAGGAAAAAATCAGTAAAGGACGTAAGGAGAGGAAGAAAGAGCAGGAGATCAGAGCACAGGAGGTCAGGAGGAGAAAAAGGCAGGATGAACGTAAACAACAGGAATGGGAGGAAAAGCTTGAAACCCTGGAGAAAAGAATTCAGTCAGGATTAAAAGAAAAGGAAAACACTGACAAGGAGTTGGAGCAGAGTAGAGAGGAGATGAAAAAACAGCGAGAGCACTGGGAGAAAGAAAAGAAGGACTGGTGGGAAAAAAATGAACAAAAAAGAAATGAGGAGCAAACAAAAATGCAAAAACTTCAAGAAGAATTTGAGCTGGAAAAAGAAAAACTTGAAAATGAAAGAAAAAAAGAAGATCAAGTTAGAAGGGAACAGGAAGAGAAGGAGAGAAGAGAGTTAGAGGAAAACTACAAGAAAAAGATGGAGGAAATGAAGAGAAAGTATGAAGAGGATGCCAGAAAACAAGCTGAGGAACTGAATGACTTCAGACAGAAATACACCAAGGACTTTGCTGCACTGGTAGAGAGACACATGGAGGAAATGTATGAACTGAAGAAGAAACATCAGACACAACTGTATGAGGCTGAGGAGAGGCATGGCAAAGAGTACAGTCTGTTAGAAAACCTCTCAAAGAGCAAAGACACATACCTAAAACAACAGATGGAGAGATTGAAGAAAAAACAGGAACAAGAAATCCATAAATTGAAAGAAGAATACAAAGGCAAATGTGCCATCCTCTGATATTCCTCTCATGACTTGGTCATTGTAACGGTCTCCATAACAAAAGTAACTCTGAATAATGGAAACCAAAACAAGAGAGAAAGAGGCCAGGGAAGATGTGACCTTCATACAAACACACAAAGCAGAGCGATGGACTGATTCCCCAACTTCAAGGCATTTTCATGGTTGTGCTTGTAACAGACTTAAGCTTGGGTTACGTGGACCTGCACCTGCAGTATTTTTTCTGTTTTAAATGTATGTTGACATATTAAAACTGAGTGCTGCCACCAGAGGGCACTCTGTCTTTGAGAACAAGGGATGTGATGTGACTGCTGCCTCTGTCATACACATGGATACTCTTCCTCTGATATGATCTGGTATATTTTTATTCTTCTATAAAAATGATGCTTCTGTGTTTCTTGTGTTTAGATTGAACTATACCTACTTGTGTTTTTTTTCATGTTAAAGTTTCATCTTCTTACAAAAATCTCATCCCACTGACTTTTGACCAAAGTAAAATAAAGAAATTGTAAATATAGGGCTGTTTCTTTTGCTTCTTGGCTGACATCTACCCCCTCGCACCAGCTTCAGGCATTAGAAAATTATATCAAGTCAGTCTTGTACCTGATGGTTTTGTTTCCTTTTGGATATGATGAAAAAAAGCATCAATGTGAATTTTAGTCTATTTTATGATTGCTAAGAAAACTCCTCACAGGAGCTTTGGATTAGTTTAAGTGCAAGTTTAAAATTCCATTAATTGAGTTTAAAGTCCACTTTAACGATCTAAAGGACTTAAGCCAATGTCCTGATTGTGGTGTTAAATGAATGTGATGAAATGCACATGATGATCTTGACATTTAGATACTGAAATAAATGTTTGACTGATGAACCCTGGTGAAACTTTGTTTCTTCAATGATCAGACATATCACAACATGCCCATCCAAGGTAGTCAGTCACCTTGTCAGTTTTATTCAGTGATGTTTGACCTGCAGGCAGCTGCGCTAGAGTCATCTGTCTCCATCGGTTTCATGCACAGGTCCATGGTGACTCTCTGAAATAGTGCTGTGCTGTCTTTTGTGATGGAGTTGCCTTTTTCACCAGTCTAATTAGCTCCACCTACATGCTTAGCTCTTAGGTGGTTGCTCAAAGTACTTTGGTGTTATTTTGATCCTAGTTGAGACAAAGTTCAGATCACTTTTGACTCATCATCAGCTGAGCTGTCTTGGGGATTTTTTTAAAGTGAAATGTGCTGGAGTGTCATTTTTGATCATGGCAGCAGTAAGAAGAAAGAGACGAAGCTGTGGCTTAGCTACGGTGGACTGTTGGGGGAAATAAGGATTTTGGGGAAATCAAGACTTCAACTGTGAGCCGTTGTTGCATCTCAGTTAGCCGATGCTGACAGTCCTCCATCAAAGATTGACTTTTATTAACAAAAATGCTAAATTTTTGTGATGATATGAGATGTGATATAAAATAAGATAAAAAGAACTTCATTGATCCCAGAGGGGGGATTCAATATACTTGATTGTACCTGCGGGGAAATTTGACTCGGGTAGTAGTGCAAAGTAACATGAAGCTTGGTGTGACTTTGAGCTTCTGTGAACCTAGTCCAGATACGTTCTTTGCTCAGTTTAGTGATTTCACTGGACTACTGTCCTTGTCACAGTTTATATGGGGCAAGAATGGAGTTACTGCCAGAAGCACTTGCTGTCACGCCCCTTTCCAGCTTAACTCTAGTCATCTCCTGCTAGCCAATCAAACAGCAGACTGAACAGGTTAACAAGAAGCTAACAGGATCTACGTGGAATGATAAAAACACCATCACTTTTACAGCTCTGTGCTGTTTGTTTGTGCAGTAGGAAAGTTTTGTCTTTTTTTATTATTATTTTCACACAGGGTTAGTTTGCTCCTTTATTTTGGAGGACAGGACAGCAGACTCAGAAGGAAACAGGGAGAGAGAGCGAGCAGGGAGTGGCATGCAGGAGAGGAGCCCCAGGCTGGAAATGAACCCGGACCACCCGCCTGAAGCCTAACCAATGCAGCTAGAGCGGGTTTAGACCTCTAAGCAAGTGGCCTCCCAGAATTTGCCTTTTGCTTTGTCCTATAAGGAGATTATCAAAGCTGTTTCAGCCAACAGAGCATATTTTTAGGTGTCACACTGGTGTTTGGCATTATATTCTTGAACTATTAAATTCAGTTCATTTAGCCTTACAATAAGTTTAATAATCAGTTTAACTGATGTATCCTTGCTCTTAATGATGTTGTTTGAAACAGATTTTAAAAGCTCATTTTTAGGGTAGAGAAAAATCTTCAGAAAACAAGTCTCTGATTTAGTAGTAAAGAGCATTTGTTTTTGAGACAGGTTTTATATTTCTAAAGGAGATACTGCCTCTGTCTGTGTGGCCTTTAGTTCCCTGTCATTACCATTATAATCAGCATGTAAGGACCTGAAAGCAGCTTTCAATCAGTCAGTCAGTCAGCATGTCTCTGTCTGTCAGGCTTATTCTCCTTAAAATGACCATAAAAAAACTGAACTGTACTCTGATAAAGACGGAGGCAGACATGCTTGATTCTCCTTCTGCAGCAGGTTTCATGTTCCTGCATGTAGATTTTCATTGAAAAAAAAGGAGGTTGACTTTTGTAGAGATCTCTCAGACGGAGGATTTCTGTCCTGTCAGGAAGTCTCTCCAGCACTCACACCTTTTTTGGTCATTGTGTTTGGCATGTTAATCAGTCCCTGTGTGAGTGTGTGCTGTGGCAGACTGACACTCCTCCGGCTCCCTGAACAGGCCTGAACTGGCCGGAGAATGTGGGAAATGCTAGTGCTGCCTGGCTTCAGGGCGATGATCACAGGTCAGGGCTCTGAAGCAGTATGCTGAGCAAACTGGTGCTTTGACTCTCCTGCAGTCGAATCCTGCAAATCAGAGCTCTGCAGAAGGACAACCACTTCAAAAGAGTTTTTCATTATACTTGAGCGGTACAATTCATCTTTGAGTTTAGCTGAGAAAACAAGGATTGGCTGAAACTTCTGAACATTTTCAACATTAAAATTGACTCTTCCTCAGAAAATGTCAAGCAGTGCTCCTCCCATGAAATACCATACCTTTTTTGTAGATTCTAGGATGAAGTACTCTTACTGATGATGAAAAAAATCACAGAAAAACTTTGACAGAAATAACCTGCTAAAACCACACAGGGAAAAGACTCCTTAAAGGTGTAGTGTTAGTACTCAGCTGGATTTAGCTGAAGAATGGAATATAACATTGATAGGTATGTTTAAATCAGAGAGTAGTCACCAAAGATCAGAATCTTTTATTTTTTTTATTCACTCAAAATGAATCTCATGAGTGGACTCCTTCCATGGAGGCCACCATCTTGCACTGCCATGTTTCTTCAGTGGCACAAAAAGGACAAACTAGTAGCATAGGTGTTTGTGTATTTAGGTGATTTTTCATAATGCAAGAAGTGGAAGAAGAGAGTGATTAATAGGTGAATTAATGGATGTTATTAATGGTGGATAATTGGATGCTCATGTGTCAGAGGAACTTTTTGCCCTCAAAGGCCACTGTCACAGACTGTAGGGGTGAGAAAGGGAGCTTTTCAATCTAGAATCTGACAGCTAGAAATGGCTAAATATTATGAGTTCTACACACTGTACCTTTAGCTAAATCCATGCAGTCTGTATCACTGCTGTGAAGTAGTGATTTCAAATATATATATTTAAATTACATTAACATTAAACATAATTATGAAAGGTAACATAAAGACAAGGTGAACAGGACTTCTTGTTTTTGTCATTTCCAGAGTTATAATCATTAATTAAAACTAATAAAGATGAAAACTAGAATTGAAAATACATTTTTGTTCACTGAAATAAATAAAAAATATAATTTAAAGAAAAAAATGATAACTAACTGAAACGGTATTATGTGTTTACAAAACTAACTAGAACGTATTAAGATTATAGAAAAAAATCCCTTTGTTTTCATTTTTTGTCAATTTTGGATTGATATGAAATTGTTTTATTTTGCTTAAGCAATTTTACGTAAGCTAGCAGCACTGTACAGCACCTCACAGTTCATCACTTCTTGTTTACAGTCAGCTTCTCATCACCATTCTACCTGGCAAAATGGCGACAAAACTCGGGAGAAGGTGACAGAGTCCTATATGAAATTTCTTTAAATAGAACAGCGAGAAAGATAAAATCAAGTGCCTTGAAAACTGGTGATAAGTATATGGAGTACTTCTCAAGAGAAAAAAACCTCACAAATCTGAAAGTCCATTTGAGAAGCTCACACAAGAACACTGAATGCGAGTACCTTGACAAAGTGGCCTCTCTGAGTAACTCCCCTGAAAAAGAAGCAACATCTCAGCCAGGAGATAGCACCAGGAAGCAGGAGACAACTATAATGGACTGTTTTCAATGTCGACCAAAGAGCTGCTGGTTAGTGAACATGCAGGAACACCACAAGTAGGAAGATGCACTCGTAAATATGTTCATTGAGGCTGGTATTTTTACAAGACTGTGTGAGTTGATTGCTTTCGAGAAGTTTAGCTTTTCACTTTTCAAATTTAAATCACCCGGTGCTGCACGAGTAAATAACCTTATTGCCAAGTATGAAAAACTAATACTAAAACTACTAAAAACTAATACTAAAACTAATCATTTGGAACAAATAAAAATGAACAAACCGGCTCTAAAAACGGATTAAATCAGGTTATTTCTGTCCTCATTCAGGTCTCCTTCACCTCAGAGCTTTGCAGTTAACACACCTTTAAACATAAACGAAGCTAATGTTAACTTTTAACTCTACCTTTTATGATTAAGAGTTACTACTCAGCTTAAAAATGCTCTCCCAGCTCTGCAGCTGGTGCAGGGATGCAGGACAGGATGTTACTTCACCTATCTGTTAGAGGAGGTTGAGGTCCATTACCTATTCATGCTGCTTGCATATCTGTGCACACTCTAGATCATTATATCCTCACCCTAAAGACCAGCCTGAGATGGACACCAGGGTTTTTGCCACAGTGTTAACAGGCAGATGTGCAATAGACCTGTCTTTCCAAGTTGATTCAATATGAAGTATGTGTTCCTGGTGTTACAAAATTAAGTAATTGCATTTGAAGATGGGAAGCAGTTAAAAGGTTCTTTGTTGCTGGAGTTTAAAAAAAAAATAAAAAAGCACAAATAGGCAAGAATCAGAATTGTCTTCTTTTAAATTGTACTCATGTGAGGCTGCCTTCCATGACTGTTACCTTCATCTAATCTGATTATTTGTTTCTGCTGAAGTCTCAGGTGCCTGCGCCCTTCAGGTAAATGTTGTGTAAGAGCAGCAGGACGCCTCTCAGCAGCTCAGCTGTTTCAGCTGCAGTCACTTCCTTATAAGGAGAGAAGCAGATCGCAAAACACTGGGGTTTTCAGCTTTGCGAGGAGCAGTCAAATTTGGGTAAAAGGTAGAGTATTTATCGTGAAGACAGGAGTTTGGGGAAGTATTTTAATTGGATGTTGATCTGAAATTATAAAAATGTTCTCACTGATAAATAAGCTCTGAATCTTGTCAAATTTAAGGATTTGAAGCTCTCAATGTAACATTATTAGCCTACATTTACTCGGCTTTTGAATGGTTGTTGCATCTTTCAGGTGCATGTCAAAAGTTTGAACTGTCACTTATCTGTAAATCTCTCTAAAGTTCAGCAGGACTTCTGTGGATCTCACTCCCTCCTCTGCAGCAGCAGCAGGTGTGTCACTTAGTGGAATTTCGGCTGCAGTTAAGTCCATACAAGGACAGATGAGTCTGAAACTCAGGGGGCGTGGTCACACCTGGTGAGGAGCAGCCTCAGGTAACACCCCTAAAATTCTGCATTATGTTTGGCCCAGTTAGAAGTTAAAGAAGGAAACAACTTAGAGGTTCATGCCGTGAACAAAAAGGAGCATGTTTATCACTGTACATTAGCATAATTCAGTGGAGAGGAGCATTCAAGTGGCTTTAAATGAACATGTCTGAGCAGGCTCAGGGTGTGGACGCACAAAAGAAACACCTCTGCAACGTACAGTTAGGCACAACTACTGTAAAGACACATGTTTGTTTTTGAATGTGAGTAAGTAAGAGAGTAAGACCAGGAAACAGAAGCAAACGTTTGGGACAACAATGAGCAAAATAATAAAGGAGGACAGAAGATAAAGAATAGACAAAAAGATCAAAACTGAATGAAGTCGGTGGATCAGAGATAGATGATTTCCTGTAGGTGGTGTCCTCCTCAGATTTGAACACTCCTGCTTTTTTGGCTTCAACCATGAGGGACTTCCTTGTTTCAATGAGAGCCATATATGACCTGATACTGTCAACAAGACCAGTTCAAATTCAAACTACCAATTAAGCTTTGGTTTATCTCCTCCTGTTGTCCACTCAATACTCTCTCTGTATTCATGCCCTGCTGTCGGGCTTCTCCTGCAGCTGGATATTTAGATTTGAAGATTTGAAGATGGAGAACCCCCTTTTCACACATAGACTTGTTAAGTTTTCTAGATCATTTCAGGCCCACACATGAAATTGACACATGAAGCTCACAGCAGGAGTTTTTTTGTGTTGTATATATCCTGATTACTGGAAATACTGGGCCTGGAGGTGAAAGGAAGCAGCTGGACTCCTCCCCATCCTGTGTGAGGAGGACATACAAGCTTTTGAGCTAGCTGATCATAAAATTTTAATTATTAATCTAGAGTTATTTACTGGAGTCTATAATGTAGCATTTAGGTTGCTCTCCTTCAGCCTTAAAAATGTATCCTCGTCAGTAGAAACTTCCTCCTCCAGTGCCCAATTTACACATGGCCTGGGGTTTCACAGGGTTCTATATTAGATGAAAACCAAGTACATGTCCCCTACTGCTGCTATGTCTATGACACACATCTCTACAGCCCATTAAAATCCTGAGTAATGACTTGTTACTCCTTATGTCCTGCACAGCAACGTACAAACAGCTGATCCTAAAGGGTGTTTTTGTGCGAAGGGTGCTGAGTGCTGAAACTGTCACTGTTCTCTGTGAGGAGGAGGTACTTTATTTATGTTCCTGAATTTTGGCTTGTAACCAAAGGTGGCCAGACATCCGGCTGAACTCCCTGCTAGATGATCTGAAAATTCAATTTCCCACTATCTCAGTTTACAAGCTCCAGGCAAGAATTGATTTATTGACAGAAGCATATTGGCCTCCGCTACAGTAGGTGGCCACATGCCTCCTTTCAGCTCAGTCCCATCAGACCGTCTCGTTTCCTGGTATGTTAGACTGACTTTGAAAAGTTTGATTCAGTGCAGTTTTAGTTGGACTTACATGTTTACATTTTTTTTTACAGAGTCCAGTTTCAGTTGGACTACGGCAGACAAATTGACTTTTTTTTCACTGCATGTAAATGTACTGAATGAAAGTTTCTGTTATGAAGCTCTCTCTGAACTTGTGCACTCTTGGTGTTTTATTTGTTGCAGCCCCTCAATAAAACAGTTTTTACCTGCTTGTTTTCTCCTTGTCTGTCAGTGTTTATCTGTGTGACATCTTGTACCTGTGCTACCTAAATAAAGATATTGTTATAACATTTCCAGTTTCTCCATAAGTATCTCTCTAACATGTCAGACAGTGTTTCTTCAGTACAAATACAGCCTTATAAAACATGGTCCAGAGGTCTGAAGTGAGCTGTAGAGGGTGTTAGGTGGAGACTGTGCTGTAAGTCTCCGCCCACTCACTCACTCTGAATGTTCCAGACTCTTACCTGCTGCATTCACACCTCTGCTTCACTCTGACAGGAAAAAAACTGACCCATCTGGCTCAACCTTAGTGATGTTGGTAAACTGCAGACCATGTTTGAAAAAGGCTGCAATATATTTCTGACTTTTGAACAGGTACTTAATGCAAAAAAGTGTCTGCTAACCCCCAACACTCATGCAAACACACAAATGCACAGCATGACAATTAAGTCCAACATTAACCTGAATTCTGAAAGAAGCCCCCAAAACACCAACGCTTGGGGCACCTCTTGCGTGGTTTGGGTCCAGATGAGACTCTCCAAGTTGTTACAGCTTTTACTGATGCAAAAATGACAGAAAACATTCAGGAAAATTCTTGAGGAACAGAGGAAATTACATCAATAAAATTTCATCAGGCAAAGAGGAAACAGGAACTGACACTGAAATAAGTTCATGTAAATTCTTGTTGTCTGTCCTGCTTTTCAGGATTTTCTGGTGGCTTGAAACCAAAACAAAAGCAGAAACAATCTCCCGGCTTCTCGTTGTTAACCTGTTTTTTTTCTTTCCCAGTGTCAGTAATTTCACCTTTGGCCAAATGAAGGTCCAGACTTCTCCAATGCTATGAATAAATCTCATAACTGCTATAATGTATAAATTAATCAAAGTTTTCCATCAGGATTAAGATTTGTTTATGGCCTTTTAAAAATCAGATATTTTAAGACAAAGTATTGAGAAGCAACTTTTGCATGAAGCAAAAGTTGATTCACAAAATCCTCTTTTTTGTTGTGTTGTGGGAACTGTTTTCAGGTTTTGTAGAAATTTCCTGTGCAACTAATTAATGCAGCTGCTTTCTTTGCAGTAGATTAAAGATGTTGGGTCTAAAAGATCCAGAGACGACTGTGAAACTAAGTGTGCTGTTGTCTGAAAACTAAAGATTCTCACCAAACATGGAACTTTCTGGCAAAATATGACACCACAGGATTTTTACACGAGCCACAATTTGATGGTTTATCATTTGTCACCATGATGGGCGCAGATTCTCAAAGATTTGTCACCTCAGTGTTTTTAACATAGTGCATTATAAAGGTGTTTTCAGAAAGGGACCAAAGAGAAAGGCAGAAAAAAAGCACATTTAAGGAGCTCAAATGTCACAATGTTTTCTACTTGCAATTATATCAGATCATAACCTCTGGTAGTTGAATAGTCCAACATAGATCGTCATCTTTTTTTTTAATTCATAAAAAATCTAAATCAAAAGTAAAAAAGGAAAAAAATCTTTTCAAAACGCTGTCTGAAATCAACACAACCTGGCAGCAAGCACAGAGTCTAACTCTGCAGTCACTTCAGGTCTTCATTCATACATGTCTGCTCCTTCAGTCAGCTCTGCACTTCCTCTCTGGTTTACATCAATGCTTTTACATATTTTGCATCACAAATCAGGTGCAGGTAACTATGTAAACATGACGTCGGTGTGAACGTAGACAACATTGAACATAAACATATAACAGCTTTTTGGAAGAATTTTTTAAATCAGTTTTCAAGCAAATTTACTGATGTAGTAGCCTGTTCGGTACAATACACTGCAGCTGTTGCAACTTAAATATGCATGAAATATGATCTTTTAATTCAATGATATCTCTAATAAAAAAAATTAATACATGCAAATGTGCAAACATCTATATTTTTGTGCAAATACATGCCAACATATGCACATAAACACCCACACAAATGAAAAAATTACGCTTTCAGATTGGGGCCTCTGTTCTCTCTTCAGGGGTTTACCATGACTGAGATTCCTAATGCTGCATTCACACTAGGTGCAAATAACATAATTTACTGACTATATAACCAGATTTTTTTGTATTTAGTTGCCTAATTTTCATCACTCCATCCAAGTGGATGTAAATGCAAGAGTCCAAAGTTATCTAAGAGAGGCTGGATTTTCTTCCTGCTACTTCTGTCTGTTAGCATCTGTTAAAGCTCAGGGTAGACGCACATTTTCATGTCATTTTGTTCTCCATTTTCCAAGAAATGAACCGTCATTGGTTTGTGGTTGGCATACCTCACTGGGGGTCTTCAAGCTGATTGGCTATTACTGCAGTTCAGATTTTTCGACTTGTTGGTGTCAAACTTGTCATGTAGATGAGTAACCTTAAGCACCTATTTGTAATAGTATTCGAATTTATGGTTTATCTTTGGCCATGTGACTAAAACGTCTTTGGAGCAGAGATTTCCTCATTGAATGGATGTTCGTCATTCTTTTATTTTGATATTCTCTGTCCTGTGTTGCTCTGATTCTCGCATTTTGATCATTGACTGTATATAGAATCGACAGAGTCTGCCTCCTTGCTGGGTGAAGCCACTCCGAGAACAGCACCCTCTGTTGACGACTCTCCCGCCGAATGCTTACAATGCTACTGCTACTGGTTTCAGGAAGTGAAGAAAAATTGCAGAAATACCGAGAGCTTTTTGGCTTCAAATCCGTATACAGGCGGGAGGCGGAACCAAGTTGTCCATAGTGTATACCAGGGGTCGGCAACCTTAAACACTCAAAGAGCCACTTGGACCAGTTTCCCACAGAAAAGAAAACACAGGGAGCCACAAAACCTCTTTGACATCTAAAATGAAGATAATATTGCATATATCTTTTTTTTTTACCTTTATACAAAGTATATAAAAAACTGTAGCGAGTTGCATTTATGAAATAAATGAACTATTTCGGCGAGTATCTGTCTTCTTCTGTAGTTAAACCGCAAGATATCAAAATCTACCGAGATACAGCAATGCTGCTTTTTGATTGGCTGTTCAGTAGATATACTTTATTTGATTGGCTTGTGCGTGGCACGCAGCTTCTGAACTCTCGGAGGAACTCGGTTGATTTCCCCCTGTTCCATAGTTGAAGAAGTGCAACTTGGTGGACATCACCGTGTTCATTTAAATGCGTGAGAAATACAATGTGTGGTGTGTGAGCGTGTGAACGAGTGGGAATGCGTGTGTCATACGCTGAATGCGTGAGACTTGAGAGCCCTGTGCTCACGCATCATCGATGTACTCCCGAGCCATGCAAAACGGTCTTTGCAAATGTTGCTCTGAACGCCTTCCTTTTCAGTCTTGGTGAAGTTTTCCCACACCATGGGTTGTGTCCATGTTTTTCTCAGCCCTGCCTCGGCCATGGCTGTTTCTTTTCTGTGCGTCCTGCTGATGTTTACACGCCGGTGTCCATGGACATATATAAAGACCCGACGAATCGATTACAGAATTTGTTGGCAACGGATTTTTTCGTCACGACGAATCTACTTAATCGATTCGTTGTTGCAGCCTTAATAGTTTATTTAATGTTACAAGAGCATTATAATCTTTGAATTTAGAATTACAAAAAAATAATAATAATAAAATAAAATAAAATGCAATTAAGTATTTATTATTTATTTTCCAAATCCACTGGGAGCCGCAGCTTAGGGAAGAGAGAGCCGCATGCGGCTCCAGAGCCGCGGGTTGACGACCCCTGGTGTATACAGTCTATGATTGTGATACTATGCTTTTATTTTGAAATTTTGTACTTATTGTAGATTATCAGTTACAGATCTGAATGAAAACAGTTTAAAAAAAGTGAATAGGTTTAATTGTTCAAATAGATTGTGACTCAAAGAGATGCAGACATAAACCTTGTTTGTGGATTCTCCATATAAAAAGTGCTGCATCGTTTTTAGTGGCCTGAAAATGATTGAACCCGTTCCATTTTTAATCCTCACCTGATCCAAACCACTTTGACTTTAAATGAATCCATCTCAGCCTAGAATGACATGAAGATCTGCAGCTCACAGAGAAGAGAAATAAACCTATAAACTAGATTGAAACTTTTTTCTTTATTTTCTTTCAGCAGCAGAAAAAAATGCAGTCATTAAAAGTTTTAAATGGTTGACAGTGAAGTTTTTGGAGGCTTGTCTTCTCCTCCACAGAGACTTCTTATCCTGTACCCCACTTTCCGGTCTGACGGGCCAATCACAGCTCTCTTTGGTCAAACCCCTTCAGATGCTTCAGGTGCTATTCTCTGCGGGGCGGGAAGAGTAGCTCTCTCACCCACGTGCCCCTCCCCTTTGACAGATGCTTGCTGCAGCCCATCAGGGCGCGAGCTGAGAGACTCTGAGGGATCCTGCTCACCTGGACCAATGGGAGCGCGTGCTGAGACAACCTTACCTTTTATGGACAACGCCAGCAGCCCCGCGAGCGCAAATAAAACCGGTACGGTTCAGGTGGTGATGCTGCATTCACCAAGCACAGCTGGGGCAGAGAAACACCTGCGAAACTTCACCGACAGACACACCTGAGACCCAACTGCACAGGTAAGAACCAACACTGTAACTTCTCATTTCCATTTGATCATTTAAGGCGTAAAATCTCCCCAATTAACAGCAAATTTAACCCGTTTAACGTTTAATGCTGCAGATTCACTGGTAAGAGTGATCAACACTAAAAGACTTCAGGTGTGTGGCTGCAAACGTCTTCCTGCCTCTAAACGCGTTATTTTGGCTAGAAATAAGTTTTAATCAAAGTTGAACCAATTTTAAAAACTTTTAAAACTGCAGACTTACTTTTAATCATGTAAGGTTTCATTCATGTGCTTCTTATCTCAACTAAATGTTAAAATTTGCACAGAAAACTGGTGTGTTCTTATCTATAAAAAGGCCAAAATTTAATCAGGAGAGGTTCAGGATGCCCGGGAATTAAGATTAGATTTCTGCAGATCCAGGATGTGAATTTAATCTCGATATTTCCCTCTTCAGATAAAGCCGGATTGTTCATTTTACAGACAAATAATGAGATTATTGTAGACTCAAAGCAGGTAGATGGGAAGATGTTTGAGTATTATTTAGGAAGAGAAAAATGTTATGTCAAACCTGAGAGAAGAAAATCTCATCTGAAGTTTAGATGAAGCAGCTTTTATGATCTATAATCAATAACAAAGGAATCATCTTCAATTCATAGCATAGACATTTTTAGTAGTTTATTTCTTTTAATTTTGTGAAATTGGGTCACATTTTCATTGAATGACAGGATGTGAGTCTACAGAGGGAGGAGCAGCTCCTGTCAGCATCCAGCTCCTCTGTGTCATACCTTTTTTTTTTTTTTTTTGGCTAGATAAAACCACCTGATTGGTTGGTACTTCCTCTTACTACAGTAGGTGATAAAAAAAAGAGAGGGTGTAGCTTGCATATTTAAAGTCTGTTACATCATGATGGAGATGGTGTAGACTTTGTTGGAGGTGTGGTTTCTGTTCTGCCTCAACTTGTTTGAGATGCCCTGTGGCTACATGACTGAGAAAATGTTACACAAGTGAACTTTCCAGTTATTCGGCTTAAGAAAAAGCCACGCCCGAAAAAAAAAAACGGGTGCCATACTGGTGTCGTCTGCTGGAGGGAAACTTTTAAATGTGCAGAAAGTAAAACAAGTTTTAAAAGAGGGATGCAGAAAGTTGTCACACTTCAAAGGTTAAAAAATCATTCACCTCCTAAAACGATTTCAACATCAACTTGAACCTCCTTATGCTCAGCAGGATGTGTCATCACTTTTAGTGTCACTGACATGTTGAAATGTCATTTGACGCTCACAGAGAACAGACTGCATATCCCTGCTTCTGCACGCTGCCTTAACTGCCGTTTCCTACAAAAAAGATAAATATGAAATATGTGCCAACTCTGAGTACTCTATGCATGTGCCTGATTAGTAAAGAGACTTTTTAAGATTTAAACCTATTGAGCTTGGACAAATAAAGAATGAGAGACATCTAAGAGATTTCTGCTGTCATGAGACTGCATTCAACATTTCCCCAACACTTTTCTTGCAGACATGGATGAAGATGTTGCTGCCCTGGTTGTTGACAATGGCTCTGGCATGTGCAAGGCCGGTTTTGCCGGAGATGACGCCCCCCGTGCTGTCTTCCCCTCCATCGTGGGTCGCCCCAGACACCAGGTATGAACCGCCACATGTCACCCTCTGAAATCTTAACACGCATAGATAAATGCATGATTATGTTTGACTGTAAATGTGTGTTTGTGCGCAGGGTGTGATGGTAGGAATGGGACAGAAAGACAGCTACGTGGGAGATGAGGCTCAGAGCAAGAGAGGCATCCTGACCCTGAAGTACCCCATCGAGCACGGCATTGTCACAAACTGGGACGACATGGAGAAGGTGAGGACTTGTACAAACCTGCAGACCAGACAAATGTTCAGTTCAGCCAAAAATCTGCCTGAGATTTGAGGTTTATTTCCTAGGAATGATCGCCAACCTTTTTATTAAATTTCATTCACTCACAGTTGCAACTCTAAAAACTCTCACATTACCTGACTGGAGTGCTAATCAGATTTTTAGATCAATTTTGTCCTGAGTCAATGCAAAGCAGGAATTTGTGGTGTGGGTGTTGTGAAAACCACTAACTTCCATTAAAACCACACCTGTACAAAACCACCAGATGACCCAAATATCATTGCTCATGTGGAAAACTGTGCAGAATTCAAAACCTTGATTGAAATCAACATGACTTTGAAATTGATGCAGAAACGATAGCTATCAGTCAATTGCATCACCTTGCATCTAAATATTTTATAAAACAACTTTTATAAAACAACAAACACTGACTTCTGCTCTCCTTTCCTGCAGATCTGGCATCACACCTTCTACAATGAGCTGAGAGTGGCACCTGAGGAGCATCCAGTCTTGCTGACTGAGGCTCCACTCAACCCCAAAGCCAACAGGGAGAAGATGACACAGGTGTGTGTCCAGATACTAATGCTACAATCACTTTAACATCGGCCATGATTTTGCAGAAGCAGTAGTTGCAAACATTTGAGGGTTTTGGCTGGGGGTTTGAAGCAGCTTGATGTGATAACAGCAGATTTCTTTTATTTGAAGATTGGATTTCAGTAACAGAACAAGTGCTCAAATTAGTTTTGGACTTCTGTCTGACACCTGACTTTCTCTCTGATTCAGATCATGTTTGAGACCTTTAACTGTCCCGCCATGTACGTCGCCATCCAGGCTGTGCTGTCACTGTACGCCTCTGGTCGTACCACAGGTGAGACTTCTACACGACTTCAATTGTGTATCTCTAAACCAAAACAACAAACTTGTGATTTTAAGAGTTTTCATCCTGAAACCTGAAAGTTTCATTCTCTGGTGTTTTTTCTTGCAGGTATTGTGCTGGACTCTGGTGATGGTGTCAGCCACACTGTTCCCATCTACGAGGGTTACGCCCTGCCTCACGCCATCCTGCGTCTCGACCTGGCTGGCAGAGATCTGACTGACTACCTGATGAAGATCCTGACAGAGAGAGGCTACAGCTTTACCACCACAGGTATGACATTTGCATCTTAACATGGAGACAGAAGAAACTCCCAAACAGTTGCAAACAGAATATTTGACTTTTTTTCTTTTTTCTCCCCCTCTTACTCCCAGCCGAGCGTGAGATTGTGCGTGACATCAAGGAAAAGCTCAGCTATGTCGCCCTGGACTTTGAGCAGGAGATGCAGACTGCAGCTTCCTCTTCCAGTCTGGAGAAGAGCTACGAGCTTCCTGATGGACAGGTCATCACCATTGGAAACGAGAGGTTCCGCTGCCCTGAGACACTCTTCCAGCCCTCATTCATCGGTGGGTATCGAACGTTAACTTAATAAAGTGATGATCACATGCGTCCATTGGTTTGCAAAACGGCAACTGTTGCCCCCTGTGTGTTCCATCATAGACTTCACCAAATCTTTGGATCTGTTGCTGCAAAATTGGTCATTTTAGGCTGCATCAGGCATAGAGGAAACTTATCCAATATGAAGAGTGAATAATGACAACAAAAACGCAAAACCAACATTTTAAAGTGTCAATTAAACCTCAACTTTCCTACCTTTTTTTAAGAGGTAGGTCTCGAACTCTGAGTAAACTCTTTCTTGATCTGTTTCAGGCATGGAGTCTGCCGGCATCCATGAGACAACCTACAACAGCATCATGAAGTGCGACGTGGACATCCGTAAAGATCTGTACGCCAACACCGTGCTGTCTGGTGGTACCACCATGTACCCCGGCATTGCTGACCGTATGCAGAAAGAAATCACAGCCCTTGCTCCACCCACCATGAAAATCAAGGTACAGATTTGATCTTACACACATCAATGAAGGACACTATGGAGAGTATGCCTTTTAATAAGAGCCAGTTTGCATTTGCTTAAGTCCACTCAAGCCCCTTAGTCTGCAGGTTTTACTTAGAGGATTAATTTCTAAGTAAAAAGGTTTAAATTTCTTTGACTCTGGTCTTCAAGCTGCTGCTTCAAGTGGACCGACCTAAGTGTTCATATTCTGCTAAACTTTTAGCCATTTGGCGAACAAATGCAATATAACTGACTGGGGGAAAAAAATAAAATTTCTGGACAATATTGTTCACTCTTTCAATTCGAATACTTGAGGGTTTGGTGTGTTGTTTTCTTACCTCATTTCTCCCCCCTCTCCTCCAGATCATCGCTCCCCCAGAGAGAAAGTATTCTGTCTGGATCGGTGGCTCCATCTTGGCCTCCCTCTCCACCTTCCAGCAGATGTGGATCAGCAAGCAGGAATACGACGAGTCCGGCCCCTCCATCGTCCACCGCAAGTGCTTCTAGAAAACTCTCCGTCCTCTTCCACTTTGCCCTCTGCCCCAGCGGAGAAGACGATGTGCTTTTCAGCTGTTCCATCCAAATCCAGGCGTCCCTGGTTTATCTTGTATGAACTGACTAAGATGTGAGCTGCCACATACCAGATGAATCCAGAGATGGTTTACATTTTAGCCTCAGCTCAGCAGATCCAGCAACTACATCTCCTACAAACTTTCAAGCAACATTTCTCATCATGTCCCTGCTACTCACTTCCCCCGGTGATAAACTAAAGTCAAAGAAAGCAAACAGTATTATCACTAAATATCTTTTCTACTTGTCTTTTGTACCTCCCCAACAATGTCCAGCAGTAATCTGAACATCGGTTTTCTGCTGTTGTTCTGTCTCTTGACTCTGTCAGAGTTGAGCTGTAACCGTACTCAACATGAGTGTTTACTTTATCAATAAAATGCCAACATTTGATGTTTACAGCTTCCCTGTTGTCATTTTGATACTTTGAGTCTTCTTGTCTGTCTGCTGCTGCACTTTTTTAAATTCTGAACAAAGTTTAGTTTGGTCCTGTAAGTTGAGCAGGAAGGATTAGATTAAACGTACTCTGAAAATAAAACTTTTGAGCAAGTGACCAATGGTTCACAGTGTGTGGTATCTCAGACGCTGTGTCTTGTATTTGACCTCTACAGGTAAGACCCAGAGTTTGGGGGGCCGCCTTCAACTAAACTGTTCTTCCAAAGTGCCTAAAAACATGAAGTGTAGTCGTAAAAGACCACATGAACTTAATAGCAGCCTACTGTATCAGTGCTTCATGAAAGATGCATAAACAGCAGTGGAACTTGTTTTTCCAAATAGAATTAACCTCTTTTTGAAAAATATCCAAAAATCTCAGAGTGGCAGGGCCAAAACAAGCATTGGGAGCATTTCTCAGCTATTGGACGAAACAGCCAAATATATACGTTGAAGCAAAAAACTTAAACATGTTTATTTTAGTCTGATGCAGCTCAAGGAAGAACATTAATGATCATTTTGCACTGCAGGCGTAATAGTTCTTCTGCCTTAGCGTCTCGGTCTGGTTGCATTTTCATGAAGAAATGATCTTAAATGTTCTTCCTTGAGCTGCGTCACCCTGCTGCAGTCGGTGATGGACCCGTCTCCCTACAAACAAGCGGCTGCTGGAAGAGAGTGGGTGAGTTTAGTTTAGTCTCTTTGCTAAAGAAATTAGGCAAAGCTAAAAAGATGTTTGGTGGTTACTGCTGTGGCTGGGACCCTATATGTACTGTTGATGAAGTTGGGTGCTGTTCTGAGCATTATGTGTGGCAAAAGAGTGGCGGTTTGGTTGAGATTTGTTTATGGCTCCTCAGACCGCTGTGTATTGCTATTGTCTGGTTGTTACTAAAGTTGGTATAACTAGAGAAGCAAGCGGTCGGCAACATTTGTCTCTCGAGGGGATGTTTAACTTGGTGGTACGGTGTGTTTGAACATGACTTAAAATTTACGCCCGAATATCCCTCTCACTGTTAGTTACTCTCTTTGGTTAGTATGTTGATTGATTTATTTGGATCCATATTAGCCATGGCAATGCCAAAGTTAATATTCCTGGGGTCCATCAAACAACCTTACAATGCATCAATGCAAAAAAAAATAAAAAATCACATACAATACAATCCTTGTTCAAATACAAGGCAAACACAAACAGATATACAGAACACAACAACACACGAACAACACAAGACAGCTCCCAGCCAGCAGGACCACACAATCTCCACATATCACGATATCAAAATAGGTCTACATATATCATGTACATAGTTCACACTACCAAACCCCAATGTTCTAGCACCTTGATGTCCAATCTACTTCAGAACCAAGCAGTCCAGACAGCACTCAAAACAGATCCCCATATTTCCGACCACCTCTGTTGCAAAAAGGCGCTATCTATCTATCTATCTATCTATCTATCTATCTATCTATCTATCTATCTATCTATCTATCTATCTATCTATCTATCTATCTATCTATCTATCTCATTTGTTTTATTGTGTTCGTTTTTGTTTTGGGTAATGTCAAATTTCCTCTAATAGCACAGCCATGTCTATCAGAACTAATAGTTACATTATTATACTAAATTGAAGTTTTTTTTATTTTTTTATTAACATATTTTTAAAGAAAACCAGCAGTGAATGCAATAATCTCTTTTTAACTGATAGCCAGCCCATAAAGTTGTGCATAGCTATGATGTACAACTTGCTGCTCTTTGTACGACTTGAAACTTTTAATGTTTTCTTGTGATGTATTGGACCAGACTACTGGACAGTAGTCCAGAACTGATAGTACTAGTGCTTGTAACACTAGTTTAGTTAAATTTAGTGATGCTGCATGTTTAGTCCAAGACAATTTGTTATTTAACACAACACCCACTAATTTTGTTTCTTGTACCTGTTCCACCACCACAGTATTTATCAAAATATTCAATTCAGGCTATCGTTTTAAGGTATGTGTAGTGCCAAATATGATGCCTTTTGAGACATTAAGAATCAACTTATTTTTATTTATCCATTCCACCACAGATTGCAATTCCTGCTGTAGGGATGTATTTAGTGCTGAGCATTTTAGTGCTGCTAACCAAATAGTAGAATCATCAGTATACATTGATATACTAGCCCTATTTAATATAAGTGGTAAATCATTTGTAAAAATTGTACAGGACTGTCTCAGAAAATTAGAATATTGTGATAAAGTCCTTTATTTTCTGTAATGCAACTAAAAACATGAAAATGCCATACATTCTGGATTCATTACACATCAACTGAAATATTGCAAGCTTTTTAATTCTTTTAATATTGCTGATACGGCATACAGCTTAAGAAAACTCAAATATCCTATCTCAAAAAATTAGAATATCATGAAAAAGTATACTAATAGGCTATTTAACTAATCACTTGAGTCGTCTAATTAACTTGAAACACCTGCAAGGGTTTCCTGAGCCTTTAAAAACACTCAGCTTGGTTCAGTAAACTAAATCACAAGTATGGGGAAGACTGCTGACCTGACTGCTGTCCAGAGGACCATCATTGACACCCTCCATCAGGAGGGTAAGACACAAAAAGAAATTTCTAAAAGAGCAGGCTGTTCACAGAGTGCAGTTTCAAAGCACATTCACAAAAAGTCTGTTGGAAGGGGGAAATGTGGCAGGAAACGCTGCACAACCAAGAGAGAGGACCGCAGCCTTAACAGCATTGTGAAGAAGAGCAGCTTCCAGAATTTGGGGGAGCTTCAAAGACAGTGGACTGAAGCTGGAGTCCAGGTATCAAAAGCCACTGTTCACAGACGTGTTCGGGAAATGGGCTACAATAGCCGTATTCCCATGGTCAAGCCACTCCTGAACTCAAGACAACGGAAGAAGCGTCTGACTTGGGTTATGGAAAAGAAGCACTGGACAGTTGCAGAGTGGTCCAAAGTCCTCTTTTCAGATGAAAGCAAGTTTTGTATTTCATTTGGAAGTCAAGGCGCCAGAGTCTGGAGGAAGGCTGGAGAGGAGCAAAATCCAAGTTGCTTGAAATCCAGTGTGAAGTTCCCACAGTCAGTGATGGTTTGGGGAGCCATGTCAGCTGCTGGTGTTGGTCCACTGTGTTTCATCAAGTCCAGAGTCAATGCAGCTGTGTACCAAGATATTTTAGAGCACTAGATGCTTCCGTCTGCTGAAAAGCTCTATGGAGATGATGATTTCATTTTCCAGCATGATCTGGCACCTGCCCACAGTGCCAAAACCACCAGTAACTGGTGTACTGACCATGGCATTACTGTCCTTGATTGGCCTGCCAACTCCCCTGACCTGAACCCCATAGAGAATTTGTGGGGTATTGTGAAGAAGAGGCTGAAAGACGCCAGACCCAACAATGCAAATGAGCTCAAGGCCACTATTGAAGCATCCTGGGCATTCATAACACCTCAGCAATGCCACAGGCTAATTGCCTCCATGCCACGCCGCATTGATGCAGTAATCCGTGCAAAAGGATTCCCAACCAAGTACTGAGTGCATTAATTGACATTTTCAAATGTTTGATTTTGTTTTGCTCTTATAAATCTTTTTTTTTTTACTTGGTCTGAGGAAATATTCTAATTTTTTGATATAGGATTTTTGAGTTTTCTTAAGCTGTATGCCATAATCAGCAATATTTAAATAATAAAAGGCTTGCAATATTTCAGTTGATGTGTAATGAATCCAGAATGTATGACATTTTTGTTTTTTTAATTGCATGACAGAAAATAAAGAACTTTATCACAATATTCTAATTTTCTGAGACAGTCCTGTATATAATGAAGGCCCCAAACAGCTCCCTTCAGGCACTCCACAGCTGACTTCCCTCTCATCACAGTAGCTACCATTAAAATAAACCATTTTTTTCTATTTGTTAAATTGCTTTTCAATCATATTATTTCCAATTGTGAGAAACCATACCTTTCCAAAACAAAAGCTGCTGTGTAATTTAATTAATCGAACTGCTCCTACTAACTTCTTTTCTCAATATTCATCAACCAATTGTCCGTCATTTGAGTTAGGGCAGTTGCTGTGGAGTGCCCTTCCTTATATGCATGCTGGCAATCTGTGGTTTAGTTATTCAAGGAAAAATAATTCTCAGTTTATTTACAGACCACAGTCTCCCAAATTTTACTTAATACAGGCAGTAGACTTATCGGGCGACCATTAGGGCCAGAGAGTGACTGGCTTGGATTCTTTAGCAGTGGTGTTATTTTTGCCTTTTTCCATTCTTGGGGACATAACATTTCTGTTAAGCTTTGGTTAATTATATGACAGACACCAGGGCAAACAAATCCGCTGCCAATTTCAAAACCTAACCGTCTCCATCAATACATGGTGGCTTATCCTTACAATTTTTCAACATGTTTTCTATATGACTAATATTCACCGTATCAAAACTAAATTTACAATTTTTCCCTGGCATTATTTGAACTCTTATCAATAAGTATGATGATTTGTTATCAATGTCTTTAAATTTATTTCTTAACTCATTAATTTTTTTCAATGAAGAAATTATTTAAGTGGTTTGCTATCTCTGTTGGTTTAATGAGAAAAAGTCCCTCTGTCTCTAAGAAAGATGAAAGGATTGATGACTCTTTCCCATCAGACTGTTCAGTGTACTCCAGACCTTTCTGCTATCATTTGTTATCTCTTTTATCCTGTTTTCATAATATCATTTTTTTCCCTTCCTATTTAATTTGGTTAAAAAATTCCTTAATTGACAGTACACCTGCCAGTCAGATTTAATTTTAGATCTATGAGCTGTTTTGATTTCATTCTATAACATATTCTTAAAATTCATTGTCTAGCCACAGTGTGCTGATACTTCTGGCAGTAAACTTCTTCATTGGTGCATGTTTCTCCACCACTTGCATGAAGGTATTGTTAAACTTCATCAGTGATGATTCTTGATTGGTTTCCATTAACACATGAGACCAACAGATGGAGCTAACCTCCTGTGTATGTCTGCTTTTCATAATTACCCTGGGGCCTGGTTTTGGCATTTTAGTTCTTCTAGCAAGTGCCACTAAGTTATGATGGCTACAGCCAGCGGGTACTGATATAACTTTTGAACATAGTTCAGCCACGCTGGTAAAAATATGATCAATGCATGTGGATGTTTGCGTGCCATCTCTTCTCATAGTTGGTTTATCTTTTACCTGAGTGAGGCCACATGCTCTTGCCATCGCTTAAAGCTTTTGCTTTATTGGACATGACCCCTCAAATCTATGTTCAAGCCACCCATAAAGTAAATTTCAAAGCTTAAATTACATGCAGTTTCTAACATTTTTCACACCATATCCAGATATAAACAGTTTGCACTCGGAGGTCTATAGCAGCATCCTACTAACAAAGGTTTTAGATGAGGCAAAAGTATTTTCAGCCATAATGCTTCTACTTCCAGCGGCATTAAATCATTCCTTATTCTCATTGGTAGGTGATCCTGAATAAAGAAAGCCAATCCTCCACTAGAAGCATTTCTATCTCTTTTAATGATATTATATCCTTGTATATTCAGTGCTGAATCCTCAAAAGTTGAGTCTAGATGCGTTAAGTAATTTTGTAATATTAAGTAATATTGCTAAGTAATGCAATATTATAACTGATTGCTCATTAATATTTCTGTTATTTCTGTTATTTTGTTTCTAATGCTGCATATATTTATATTGGCTATCTTTAATCCTTTTTTTCCTGCAATTTAGCGTGTCCCAATATTAAGTAATTGAAAAGTAACTTTCTTGACCCTCTAACCGACCTATTCTGGAGCTTTCTTTACGGCTCTTACATACATACAAAACAGATACTACTGAACACATGATAAAATAAATCTGTACATGGAACCTTGCATTGACACTTAGCTTGTTCATGTATGGAAGCTTAGAGTGAGCTGAGGTCCATATAGATTTCTTCCATTAATTGCTTTACTTTTGGGGCTCTATTTTTGTGCCTTCCGGCGGCGTGGTGCAGGGGCAACGTAAATTAGGTCCGCTGCATTGACAGGTCGTGCCCAAGCACACTTTGGTATTTTGGTGAGCGTCGCAGCCTGGCGTAAGTATCCCCCCTCCCTAACTCAGCTCCTCCCAGCAGCGTAAGTAGTAAAGAGGGAGGAGAGAAGATGTGGAGTGGATTTAACACAGCCGAGACCTGTTTTCACCAATCACATCAGCTCCTCTCCGCACCTTTGAATTCGCCATTGGCGAGACGTATTACGATTTTTGTGCAGTAGTCAAAGAGATCAAGAGATTTCTGAAGACAGCAATGACACACAAGTGCGACAGAAGGAAGCCCCTCAACAAGTGTCGCTGTAAGCGCTGCGGAAGGTGTCCTCGACACTCTTTCATATAAGCACAGATGGATTTGGTGTGTGTAATGTTGGACCCACTGGTAAGACAAACACCCTTTTCCACAAATAAGGACAATCACATCAAGTTGCATGTATTAAAACCCCACGTGACAAAGGTGGGTTGTGCGCACAGATCACAACATAAACAAATTCCAACATTGGCCTTAAAATCGGAGCCACCTGTGCGTAAAGGACGCATCACGCTCTGTGGCCTGGCTCTTTCTTTCATTGATGTTGGCATATAAAATGAACTTGGCTCACTTAACCGAACATTAAAATACTTGTATGTGAGCCTGACTCCAGATTGAAAATTCATAGAATTTTAAGGATGTGACAACATTAGATAAACGGGTAATTTTGAATGAAAGTTTCTTTTATTTTTTCAATAAATAACTCATCTGATCACTAAAGTAGATCATCTGGTCAGCCTTGCCGCTGCAGCAGCAGCAGCAGGACGGGGAGAGGACACAGAGACATGTCCAGTTGAGCTGCACGTGGAAGAAGGAAAATGTGGGGGGAGACGAATTAAATGTCTTGTTAACTTCATCATGTGTGACTGTTTACTGGATATTTAATTGAATGTGGTTTCAGTTGTGTTAATCCAGTCAGGTGGAGTGTCCAGACGTGTGCCAAATGCGCTCATCAGATAAGATATAGATCAGAATATATTGATTTAGATCTAAATGTATGTGCTGACTCAGATAGTTCCACTAAATATTGCTTGTTGTTGACTATTTATTGCACTGAAATGTGCCTGACACTGTAGAAACCTGCCACTGAGGTATCGGTGACTACGCCGCCAGTCTACTAACATACCACTAGACCAGCTGCACTCTGCCTGTACTGAAAGCTGACCAGGTTTAAATTGGCGAGCTTTTAGCGCACTTTCCACGCCCCGGCAAGCACGAAAATGCCACTGTGCCAGCTGATTCTGTCGACACCTCCCCCTACCGTGCCACCACGCCCAGCTTGGTGCACCTCGTTGCGCCTCAGTGTATGAAAATACCAAACTGGCAGTGCGCCAGGCTCCGCCAGACGAAAATACCACAGCTTGGGGTGCACCACCATCCGCCGTGCTGCTGGCGGGCATGAAAATAGAGCCCTTGATCTTTATTTCTTTACATTTAACCTTACTCATGTAATTAGCACAGAATCTTTCCACTTTCCCCTTAATCCCTCTTCTTTGCTTTTGTTCTTTTTTGACAAATCAAGAACTTGAAACCACTAACTCAGGTAAAAGCATTTTCCATTTAATTACAGGAAAATCAAATCCCACTTTCCCTCGTCTTTGTTTTCTTTCTTTTTGACAAATTAAAAACTGGAAACTACAAACTCAACTTAAAATTATTTACCATTTGATTTACAGGAAGGTTGATATTACCCATACTTTCTGTTCCAAAAACCTGAAATAATTTTCCTGGATTTAATCTCCATTGTAACTTGTTGCCAAATAATATTATTAGACATATAACTGTAATTTATAAAAGTAAGGAACAGAAAGAGAGAAAAAAAAAAATTAAAGTAAAACTTGACTCACTTTACCATATTGATAGTGTCTACTGGCCATGTTGTTTGGTTGTTAGGGTAAAACCCTGTGTGAAGGTGGAAGTTAAACGAGGCACATCTGTCACAGGCTTTAGCTCCGCTAAGAAATGCTAACGGCTATGTGACTGCTGTGTTAACCCCACTGACTCATTAGAGTGATTTACTGCTTTCTCCCAAAAAAACAATTGGAGCTGTAACACTGTTACTAAGTGCCTGATACTTCGCAGACACAAATACTGATTAATCTGAACCGTAACGAGTGGTTGTAAAAGATTGCTTATTACGCTAGCATCGAGCTAACTGTTATCATAAACTAATAGTCAGCTGTTGTTTTTACATTCCTGCTACTTTGGTTAACGTAGCTACTGTTGTAGCATTGTGAGCAGAGCAGTGATAGTGTTTTACACCTTTAAAGGCACATAGTACTTGATTTTAAGTTAAAAGCGCATTCATTGAGATAGTAATTGCCTTTGTTATTGATTATATGTATTGTGTGTGTACTTATATTTCATATGTCAATGGCTCATATCTTTTAATGGGTAAAAAACATAAATAGGTTTAACATGTTCAAAAGCATAAATAGAGGATTTCTGATATGTTCTATGATTTCCTTTGTGTAACATTAATATCTCAGAATAAAAGTATGATTGGTTGCTCATTTGCACTAAAATATCTTAATGTAATGTGGTGTATTCATTTCATAATGATTAGAGCATTGTATATCCCTGATAGTTGATTACACTTGATAAGAAAGTTTGATGGTGCTATTGAGTTAAGGAAATCGATAAAGAGGAATATTTTGACTTATGCATTCTGCACTGTGTGCATAGATTTTTTTTTTTTGGTACAATATACACCATTTAAGTGCCAGAAAAAAAGTGGTGGTGTGAGTCCAGTTTTATTACAGTTTGTTGTAAAGTCTTATTGCAGAAGGGAGGAATGACCTGCGGTAGCGCTCCGTCTTGCAAGGTGGAAGTCTCAGTCTGCTGCTGAAGGAGCTGCTTGAAGCCCCCACAGTCTGGTGCAGTGGGTGAGAGGGATTGTCCATGATGGATACAAGCTTTGCTAACATCCTCCTCTCACCCACCTCCTCCAGGGAGTCCAAGGAGAAGTCCAGGACATTTATTGTTGAGGTGGACACCCAGGAATCTGTAGGACTCCACCATCTCGATGTCCAGACCCTGGATGTTCACTGGAACAGACTGACGTGTCCTCCTCCTGTGGAAATCCACGACCATCTCCTTTTTCTTACTGGCGTTGAGCCTGAGGTGGTTTGTGCCACACCAGTTGACAAAGTCAGTGATACTGTCCTGTATACATCAGACTTCAAATACAGTACTGAGTCCTGCCACATAAATACTCAGATGACACCGCTATTGTGGCATGTATCAGAAATAGACAAGAAGCTGAATACAGGGATCTGATAAGAGCCTTCAGTGAATGGAGTCACAAAAACTGCCTCCTCCTCAACCCCTCAAAGACAAAGGAGATGGTCATAGACTTCCATAGATCCAAACCCCCTCTTCAGCCAGTGAACACCTGTGGAGTGGACATCAAAGTGGTGACATCATATAAATACCTAGGTGTACATCTGGATAATAAGTTGGATTGGTCTAAGAATATAGACTTCATCTACACAAAGGGGCAGAGCCGCCTCTTTTGCCTGAGAAGACTCTGATCAATAGACATCTGTAGTAAGACGCTGCAGATGTTTTATCAGTCTGTGGTGGCAAGTGTTCTGTTCTACGCTGCAGTCTGCTGGGGCCAATGGTGGTGGACGGCTCATCTCTCTTCGCTGCAGGACAGAAAGATTCAGAAGATCTTTTGTACCAACAGCCATCAGACTTTATAACTCTTGTGTAAATAATAGATAACTGTTAGAGACATATTTTGTGAGACAACAGATAATTGAATTTCCCTTCAGGGATTAATAAATTTATTCTTATTCTTAAAGTTCAAAGTTAGTTTTCTCAACTTTTTGCTATTATCTAGTGTGTCACCCACTTTACAACACCTTGATGGACCAAAGAGCGACAGATCACTGCAAACATAACTAATGATTTAAGCTCCTTTTTTTTACACTTTTGCATCATCAGTTCAGTGTAACTGAAATGTTTGTATTTTATTAAGGATGACAACATTTCAAGTGTTGGCTTTATTTTGGGATATTTAGGCAGTAGTTATAGTGGTAGAGACAAAAATAACCTTATGTATATATGAAAAAATGCTCTCCCTAATGAAAGCAACAAAATGCTTTTAATGTGCTTGATTTATTTATTTATCTATTTTGATTTAACCTTTATTTAACCAGATAAGAACACATTAAGATCCAGATCTCTTTTACAAGGGTGACCTGGCCAAGATGTCAGCAGCACACATCACAATAATAAATATTCAGAGACAGAACATACAATTGTAAAATGCTTTTAATGTCCTGGAAAACAAAAGAAAAGCATTTTCAGATGAGTCCAGATCTGTCATCTCAGGGTTTCTTTTGTACAAGCGATCTTGAGCCATTTTCATCCAGGCAGACTTAGTGTAAAGTAACAGAGACCAGAAAACTCTTTGGTATCCTAAAAATAGGTTTGATTTCAGTGGAAACTTTTTGTTGTGGAAGTCTGTAGTAACTTGCTTTGTGTGCAGTTAAAGTAGCTGCAGCATCTTTAAACATCACAATCCACATCACGTACATTTACTATAAAGTTGATCTTATCTATTGTTACAAGGTACAGTTAATGTGAAAAAATAATAAATCAACTTCTCATTCCATAGTTCAAATTTTGCCAGTCGCTGTGGTTGTTGTGGTTTTGTCACTTTCCTCTTTTTTCAGTGTTGCTTTCTTGTCACAAGTTGGTACTGTCAGGCTTCTGCAGCTGTACTTTCTGTATCTACCAACACCTGCATGCAATTCTTCCATATCATTCAAAACCTCCCAGCAGTCCTGTTGTCAAGGTGTTTCGATACAAAATTAAAAGCTAATCCATCAACTAAAAATAACATGTTTTTAAGTTGATATAATACTGTAGAATCTGCATTTATTTTTTATTCTGCCAATAAACCACTGAGTAACCTTGTGTGAACTGTAGATCAGTTAATCAGTTTGCAGCTTACTGGCATTTTGACAAAATTGGCATCATCTCAGCATTGGCCCTTACAGGACTATAATCACCATCAACCCTCCTGAATGATAACACATCTGTCTAATTGCAGAAAACAGTAAGTGATTTGTGTTTAGATATCATATTAATGTAACATTTAGAATTGACACCAATTTCAGCCGTGTTGAACAATCTTCAGCATAACCCAACATTTGTGTCTTTACATGATGAATCACGTTTTTTGTGCATTTATCATTTCGTTTTTACATTTTGTAAACATTCACATTTTTCAACCTTATCAGTGAAGGCCTGTTTTTGAGGGCAACGGGTTGAACTCCTGCTGTTGCACTGCTCATCTTTGATGTGTCAGCCTTACAATCACATAAGAATTTTATGAATTAGTAATTACAACTCAATCTAAAAGCATTTTTTGTGCCTTCAGACAAAGAGAACGTCACCTCTGTTGCCTTTCTCCTTATTAGTGCATATGAAGCCCTTCAATCTCAGCTCAAAGGAAAATTTCTAGGAACACTGTCTTTCCTCCCAATAATTTTATCTGCCTTCTTGTGAAAATAGCAGCTTGTATCAAGGAATTAGGGGATCCAAGCTACCAAGTGGTTCAATCCTTTATTAAAGATAAAATGCTAACTGGAGGAAGAATTGAACCTTAAAAACACTAAGACAGAGACTATGTGATTTACATTTACAGCACTCGTGCAGCACTTATGCACTCGTTAAAAGGGGCACCACCCACCCTTAATGGTGGGGAAAATAAAGAAAAACAAAAGTTTAATTCAGAAATCAAACATTAAGTCAATCTTAATTTATCAATCTCATATCTTAAGCCGAAATTCTCATTTCAGGGACTCCACTTCTGAAGAACACTAACAGACCAGCACCAGAAAAATAATGATCTGTTTATTACAGGATAAATGATGGTACAACATACATGCAATAAATGATGATAAGATAATGAGGATAAACAATAATAGGTGAATAAATAAAGATTCTGAGTCAGGCTAGGAGCACTAAAGTTAATGATAGTGAGTGAATATGCGCTAACATATTAACCTACACTAACTTTGGTGTCGAGATAAACTCGGATGTGGATTTGGAGGAATCTAAGATTACCAGAATAAGTGGATATCTGAGTTATGAACGCATGAGACAGCACCAGCCCTCTTTGGAGCTCTGGAGGTTTGCATACTTAAGTGAGACTGGTCCTTGGAGAAGATGGAGCCGGTTCTGAAGGTCCGGGGCTACCGGCAGTTCGAGCGGTTCAGCTCAGAAGACGACTGAAGTCAGCTGAACGATGGGCCAGGAGTTGCAGCATTCGGGCCCCAAGCAAAGCCAGTGCCTGTGGATCCTGTGGATGCTCTTTGGACGCTTCTTTGGTCTCACTCAAAAACTCTGGCACAGGGGATGACCTGGGCCTGCTGGGTTGCGTTCAGAGGTGACTTTGAAATCACGCAGATAACTCAGAAAAATGAGGCTCGATGACCAGTTGAAACTTTCAAAAGTGGCTTAGCGAAATTAAAGAAAAATCAATCTAAGGCTTAATTTTGAATTGCTCTGCGCACAAAAAGTTGAAGTTTCAAAACTTGAACTAAGACGATGTTAAAGAAAAATCAACGTGAATCAACACGTGGGGCTCTATTTTGGTGCCTCGCCGGAGACGTGCCGCAAGGCGTTCCCAAGCACATTTTGGTATTTTGGTGAGCCGCGCAGCCCGGCGTAAGTATCCCCCCTCCCTAACTCAGCTCCTCCCAGCAGCATAAGTCATAGACGGGGAGGAGAAAGGGCATGTAGTGGGTTTAACACAGCCGAGACCTGTTTTCACCAATCACATAAGCTCCTCTCCTTGCCTTTAAATCCGCCACCGGCGAGGCGTATTACTATTTTCATGAAGTAGTCAAAGAGATCAAGAGATGTCTTAAGACAGTAATGCCACAAGATGGCGACAGAGGGCAGCTCCTCAACAAGTGTCCTCCACACCCTCTCATATGAGCACAGAGGGATTTGGTGTGTGTAATGTTGGACCCAGTGGTAAGACAAACACCCTTTTCCACAAATAAAGACACTCACATAAAGTTGCTCATATTCAAACCTCACGTGACAAAGGTGGGTTGAGCGCACAGATCACAACATAAACTCCAAAAATGGCATTAAAATCGGAACCATCTGTGCGTAAATGACGCATCGCGCTCCGTGGCCTGGCTCTGTCTTTCATAGATGTTGGCATATAAAATAAATTTGGCCCACAAAACTGAATATTATAATATCCGTATGTCGGCTTAAAGTAGATCACGCATCTGAGCACTGAAACAAATCATCTGTTCAGCTGCAGCAGCAGCAAGACGGACAGAGGACACGGAGACATGTCCAGGTCGAGCTGTGCGAGAAATAAGAGGAAGAGGAAGAAAGAAAAGGAGGGAGACGAATTACATATCTCGTTAACTTCATCATGTGTGTATTTTTACTAGATATTTAATTTAATTTGATGCGGGTTCAGCTGTGTTGATTCGGTCAGGTTGTGTGTCCAAACGCGTGCCAAACGCACTCATCAGATCAGATATAGATCAGAATATATCGATATAGATCTAAATGTATGTGCTGACTCAGATTAATAGTTGATGATGATTATTTATTGCACTGAAATGTGCCTGACACTGTGGAAACCTGCCGGTGAGGCATCAGTGACGTATGTCGATACGCCGCCGGTCTACCAAAATACTACTAGACCAGCTGCGTTCCGCCTTGCGCTGAAAGCTGACCAGGTTTGAATCGGCGAGCTTTCAGCGCACTTTACACGCCGTTGGCAAGCACGAAAATGTCACTGCGCCTGCTGATTCTATCGACACCTCCCCCTGCCACGCCACCACGCCCAGCTTGGCGGATCTCGGCTCGCCTCCGTGCGGCTCAGTCCACGAAAATACCAAACTGGCCTTACGCCAGGCTCAGCCAGACGAAAATACAACTGCGCGGGGCTCGCCGCCCTCCGCCGCCTCACCGGCGCGCACAAAAATAGAGCCCGTGGTGTAAAACTTAAAAGACTAAGAAAAAGAGCTAAAAGAAAAAAAAAAAAAAAAAAAGAGGAACACAGAAGGGTGTGGACAGTGAATGAAGAAGCGGGTGTAAGAGAAAGGGGTACAAGAGTATAAGGGCAAGAAGAGAGTGAGCAACCCCACTTTACTGGTTTTATCTTCTCACACTGGGAGTGTCTCTGGTGTGTGTGTGTGTGTGAGGAGAAAGAGGAGGGGTCGTGGGGTCTCCAAGCAGAGGAGACCTTGGATCTCTGATTATTTGATCTAACTTATACTTTTGGCTGGCAAAAGAGTCAGATCTGATACTCACTCACTATGATTAATATCACTGAATGCTTTGTTTCATGAAAAAGATTTGATACTAAACACATATGAATGAAATGTAGGATCACATCAAACATTGTCATTATGTTTCAAGTATCACATTGAACATGCTAAATTACTCTGAAATGAAACAGTAACACATCGAAACTGTGAACAACAAAAGAGTAAACACATGTGAATGAACATCATCATGATTAATAATGGATTCTAAATACTGACATTCAGATTATTCAGTGACATTATAGCCACCAAATTGTTAAAGGGGACCTGCCACCAAAATTTCACACCCATTTTTATCATTTTTTCATAATCCTTGATGTCCTCTGATCATGTTTGCAACATAATTTTAGCTGAAAAGTTATTTGATGGTTTGTTTTAGTATGCCTAAAAAACCTTACAGGAAAACCAACTGGTTTTGGCTCTTAACATTTATGGTAATGAGCTTTGCTCTGATTGGATCGCTGCTGTGAAGCCTGCTGTGCTCTGATTGGCTCAGCAGTTGAGGTTCGGATTTCGGTTTATCCCTTGTTATTATGCTAATGCTAATAGCATATGCTAATATGTGCTAAAGTAAGGTACCCAGATGTCTGTAATGATATCCGGGGATAGACAAAGTCTCGGTACTATTTAGTAGCAGCGCATGCCCCTTGTAATAACCCCCGTAAGAACTGTTGTTCAGGACTGCTAACTTGTGCTTCCTACCTATTCGGCTACTGTAATAACCGTTGTTTGAGCCCACACGCAACATTTTTGCTCTCATTCATGAAACGCTTAAATCGGGGACATTTTCAGGGACAGCTTTTGCCGGGGACAAGTCATCCAATACGGGGACTGTCCCCGGAAATCGGGGACGTCTGGTCACCTTATGCTAAAGGCTAAAAACGGCAGGTATTAAACCATATATTTTAGACCCCGAGTCCGAAGAGGAGGTGGAAGTTGAAGAAGAAGCCGGAGATCTCCAGCGGTGTTTTCTCATTCATTCTGCCCAGCTTTAAGTTCATTTTCCCGGCAGTGAACCGAAGGAAACACCGGTCGTTTGGAAGAGACCCATAGCGGATACAGTGGTAGCTGGGTCTCGCTCTGGCTGTGACTGAGTACGAGAACGAGAGAGTGGGCACGGCTCACCGAGGATGCGCTCGTGAATAATAATGAGCAAGGTCGGCGCAACGTAACACCGACCTGCTTTTTCAATTGGCCTGGTTTACTCGTTCCTTTATTTTAAACCTTTACAGAATGCAAATGACGTAACGGTTTGTTTTCACATTTACAACATAAGACGAACATAATATGGACTTAATCTGACACAAAAAACCCCCAAAATTACATTTTTATGGCAGGTCCCCTTTAAAAATACTAAATAAACGATTAAAATATTGACCAAACATTTCTAAACCATTTCTGTTACTAAGAGTAAAGTTATGATTCATAGTCAATAAATAAACAGTTTGTTTAAATAAACAGTCTGAAAAGTTGTTGGTCTAAAGCAGCGTTTCTCAAAGTGTGTGGCCCGCCCCCCTAGGGGGGCGCGGAGCCATCCCTGGGGGGGCGCAAGTCACCCGGCTACAAATAGGTTGGTGTGCACCCACGATAGCGCGCCACCTCCTGTGCAGGCACCGCGCTCGTCATGCATGCGCCATACTGAACTTGCCACACCAGTAGGGGGAGTCCAGCGCCCTAAACCCTGTTTCTTTATTTTACCGCGAAGAAGCAGCGTTTGTTGTGATGGACGCTCAAGACGAGATACTTGTCAGGTGTTGTGCTGTAGAATGCACCCCTGCCGTAAAATGCCCCCCCGACGGGAGCGCGGTTGAAAGTACTTAACAAGGCGAAAATAATTCAAGTTTTCCTTACCATTGGATGAATTCAAAAGCATCTGCCTTTAATAAATTCATTCAGGCTATTCAGATAAGCCGAAAAAATAACCCTCTGATTTGGAATATTTTCTGTCCCGAAAATGTAATGTTCGCTAGCTTGACAGCTTACTGTACAGTTTATATACCCAAGCACACCGCCGTATGTGCAGTTTTGAGACACATAAAAACAGAACGAAAGTTGTCACGATCAAATACTCGTGTCTTTTTAAAATATGAGATCATTTTCTTCCACTTTAAGAAGTCAACAAGTGGAGGGGATGCAGGGGGTGCATCTATGGCAGGGGTGCATTCTACGGCATAACACCTGTTAAGTATGCTGCTATCCCCACCTGTACAATGTCCTCCTGAAAGCGTACAAAGACGCTTTCTGCTGTGCTAATTCATGGTGGGAACTAGTTCAGAAACCAGGGTGGAGATAACCACCGACGCCGTGCCATGCCAGCAGCTGCTCCGCTCCTCTCGCTGTGGAGAGCCCTGAGAGGAGCTGAAGCTGCTCCGTTTCGCGTTGTGCAGAGTCCGTGCCGCGGAACCAATGTTTGGACGTCGGAATTTTTTTAGCGGCGGACAACCCGCGCTTTTACCGTAACAACCAGCAACTGTGTTCAGATCTGAATAATAAATTGTATATAAAAGTACAGAATGGAGAGATATTTGACAGGGATGAAAAGAAAAGCTGAAGCCAGCAATACAGCATGCCTAGATGACGGCAGGCCAAACCAACAAAAAGCCAAGTCAAGGAAATATGATGAAGCTATCTTACTATCTTGCTCTTAGATTCACAGGATTTTTTGTACTTACTCAACTTGATATTGTTTGATTATTATTGTTCTTGCAACATAATAATAATGATAATAATAATAATAATAGATTTTATTTATAACGCACTTTACATTTGAAAACAAATCTCAAAGTGCACAACAAGACAACAATAACAGTAAAATCAAGCAACAGGGCAAAACAATAAAAACAGTCAGCAGATAAAATCAGATAAAATTAGTTCGGGTAGGCTTTCCAAAAGAGGAAGGTTTTGAGTCCTTTTTTAAAAGCATCCACCGACTGTGGAGCCCTGAGGTGGTCGGGGAGGGCGTTCCATAGACTGGGAGCAGCAGCCTCGAAGGCTGCATGTTCGTTTTCTAGTTTTGAGAAATACAGCAGAAGGAATGGTATGTCAGTAAAGTTATACATGGCCTATTTTGTCACAATTTTGTTGGGGTAGGGGGGAATGAAATTTTTTCTTCCTCCAAAGGGGGGAATGACAAAAAAAGTTTGAGAACCACTGGTCTAAAGAAACTAAAGAATAAAGGATTTATTCTGTCAGAGTGATAACTCTGCTTCTGGAGCACATAGAAAAACGGAAACATCTCATTTTAACACAAATTTCATGATTAGACAGATTAGTACATTGCTGAATGCATACGATGTCATGATCAGTCATTTGTATTCTTTCACCAAAGGAATGCAGTTTTTATCAGTACATGGTTGAGCACGGTTTTACGACCAAGGTCTGGAGGTCAGTGTCCTGCTCCTCAGAGCTTATCTTGGGGTCTGTATGTTTAAGACAGTAAATCTCAAATGGGAGACCTGGATTGAGGCATGAATGATTATTTAGATGGTCAGCGATGGCGTCAGTTTGAAAGGTAATAAAAACTCTGTCTCTGTTCTCTGAATTGACCAATCGTGAAGAGTCAGAGGTTTGGTCAACCTCCGGTTGTGTCAGTTAGGCAACCTGAAAGTGCAAACAAGTCTGGAAAGATTTATATCCTGTGTCCTGGGACCAGATAAGAAAACTTTCCTGCGAGGAATGTGTGAGTTTCACACACAGGGTTGTCTTGATTGCTACAAAGATAAAAACAAGGGAATTCAGTAAAGCAGCTTCAAGCCTGGGAGCAGCATCTCTCATCATCATCATCATCATCATCATCATCAGAGTTACTGAAAACATCATCAGCTTGAACAGAGGAGAGGAAGTTCACAGCGTCAAAGGTAGTAAACAGATCCAGCAGGAGTGAGGATAGTGGATAGTCCTGCTGATAGTGGATTTGGCTTGAGTGAACACAGACTTGAATCATAATTTTTGGTGGTTCAATCCCCAGCTTTAAAGGTAACTTAATTGTACTGTAAGCACAAGCCTGACATTCAAAGTCCAAAATCAAAGATTCCCCGACAAGGCGGGATGATAATACCAAAGTGACAGATTCAGCTGTTTTCCCTCTTTAGTACTGTCAGCATAGATGGCAAGAAAATGTCACTGTCTTAGAAAGAGCCACTGAAATGTGGCCACATGTCCAGAAATATGTGGCAGATGTTAAAGCTGCTAAAGGGCTGTTTCTGTGCTGCGGAGGGCATGGAAGCCTGATTGGAATGGTTCATAGAGATTGTTATAGGATAGGTGGGATTTGGCTTGGGTTGCAATGATGTGTTCCAGAGTTTTAAACAGAAAGTGGAGGTTGGAGAGGGGCCAGAAGTTAGTCATATGGTCATGGTTGAGTCCAGGTTTTTTGAGAATGGGGTGATGGCTGCAAGTTTGAGGGATTGGGGATCAGAACCAGAGGTGATGGAAGAGTTGATGATGTTGGTGATGAGAAGGGCAAAGGCTGGTAGACAGATTTTGAGGAGGTTTGATGGTATTGGGTCCATGATGCTGGTAGAGCTCTTACTGGCGGTGATGGTGAACAGGTCAATTGGGGATATTGGGGAGAACTGGGTCAGAGGCTGAGCAATAAAGTGGAGGGATTCAGGTGAAGAGGCAGAGGTGGGAGTGGTGAAGGGAGGCAGAGAGGGGGTGATGAAGCTGCTGTAGATAGTGTCGACTTTGGATTATAAGAAGGAGAGAAAGGAATTGCATTTTTAGTGGTGAAGGATGGGGAGATATTGTTTGAGAAGTTTGAGAAGGTTGCTTATTGTGGAGAAAAGTGCTTTGGGCTTGGAGGAGCCAGACTGAATTATTTGAGAGTAGTGAGTGGACCAGGCTGCACTGAGAGCTTGCTTGTATTTTTGAATGAAATCAGTGTAGGCTTGAACTGTTAAACAGTTTTTTTTTTAATGGAGTCTTTCCAGATGGCATTTACAGGATTTCATGTGGTAGAGTACAGGAGTGAACCAGGGGGCAGAGTGGGTGAAGGAGACAATTTTGGTCTTTAAAGGGGCCAGTTGGTTGAGACAAGGGGAGAGTGTGTTGTTGTAGTAGGTTACAAGGTCAGAAGGGTTGTCAGATAAAAGGGGAGGGTAGGTAGTGCTGTGACAAGTTATGGAGGCTGAGAGAGAGGATGGGGAGACTGATTTGATGTTTCTGATTGAGATGTTGTGTTTTCGCCTTTGAGTGGGGATGGGGATGTCAATGTCCAGTTATAGCAAGGTGGTTAGAGATGTGGAGGTTGAAATTTGATGTTCGATTAATTATGAGACCAGTGGTGCAGACCAAGTCCATTATATTTCTGTGACTATGGATGGGAAAGTTGATGTGTTGTGAAAAGTTGAAACAGTGTAATAAGTCCAGAAATTCATCGGCAGATTTGCAATTTGTGTCACCAGTATCGAAGTTAAGGTCACCAAGGAGAAGAACTGAGGGTGAGGTTAAACAGGGCCAGGAGGTCTTAAACAGGATCAGGAGGTCTGTGAAGTCTGTGATGATGGGTTCGGGGGGTCGGTAGATTAGGGCAATGACTGAGGGAGAGGAACCAGAGAGCTTGAGGACCATGTGTTTAAAGGAGTGAATGACTTGAGGTGGGGATGGAAGTTATTTAGATGTCCTTTCTGTAGACAGCAGTGAAACCACCCTCTCGCCCATCAGGATGGGGTTTGTCTGTGTAAGTGAATCCTGTGGGTGTTGTTTGGTTTAGGGTGAAATAGTCCATGGGCTTGTGCCAGGTTTTGGTTAAACAGAGAAAGTCCAGGTTATTGTCCATGATCATTGATTATTCTAAGTTCTTGTCTGTCAGTGAATTTCGGCTAGAGATATAAGATTGATTAAAGTTTGACTAAATGTTTAATTTTCTTTTTTTCCCCTTTATTTTCCCTCCAATAAAGGTGGGTGGTGTCCCTGTAAACAAGTCCATAAATGTCATAAAAGATTATTATTAAATATTAATCTTAAGACATTTATTATAAATTCAAATTGATACATACCCAAATGTTGGTATAGAGGAAAATCCTGGAAATACAGAGAACAATTTGGCTTCAAATTCATATAATGACGGGAGGCAGAGTCACATTTTCCATACTACATACAGTTAATGGTGATAACATTGTCAAGCTTTTGAAACCAAAGACAGAGAACAGACAAACACTGAGATCTACTATGTCAAAATAACTTTTACCTCAACAAAACCTTAGAAGATCTTACACCAGTGTGGGTTTGCTTCTTCTCCAAATTCCCGCAACAAGTCAGTAATCTCTATCTCATGGGCTTTTTGCAGATCCTCCCTCCCTTCCTCCATTTCCTCTTTGTCCATTTGTTTTTGGTGTTTTTTAAGTAGGGTGGTGACCTTTTGCACATTTGCTCTCTTTTTGGTAATACGCTTTACGGTGTCATAGAGCTCAGCTCGATGTTTCTTCTCTTGTTGTTCTGAAAGTGCCTTTAAAAAGTCATATTTCTTGTCTTTGTCCAACATTTTTTCCTCATTCTCTGCTAATTCCCTTTTGTATTTCTCTTTGAAGTCATTGAACTCTTCAGCTTTCTTTCTGGCTTCCTCTTTGTGTGTTTTCTGAAGATTCTCCATTTGTGTCTTAAAATTCTCCTTTATGGCTTTCTTCTCTTTTTCCTCTTGTTGCTTTCTGAGCAGGTCCTCTTCTTGTCTTTTCTTTTCATTATTTTCTTTTTCCTTCCTGTAATCCTCTTGGAGATTATTCAGTTTGGTTTGTTCTTCCTGTCTTATCTGTTCATTCTCTTGATACCGGTCCTCCCACCACTGATGAAGCCTTTTCTCCCAGTTTTCTCTTTGTCTTTTCATTTCTTGTCTGGCTTCCTCTAGCTCTCTGTCTATTGTTTCCTTTTCCTGTGTTTCTGCTTTTATCCTTTCCTCCATATCTGCCTGTTTCTGTTCCCACTCCTTTCTTTGGAGTTCTTCCAGTTGTTTCCTTCTCTTTTCTTCTTCTTGCCTCATTTTCCCATCTCTCCTTCTCTCTGCTTTTTCTTTGGAGATGTTTTCCTCCTTTTCCATTAGAACTTTTTCTCTCATCTGTCTTTGCTTCTCAGTTTCTGCTTTGTGTTCCTCCATTCTTTTTTTCAGTGCCTCAATTTCCTCTTCATGTTTTCTTTGGAGTTCCTTCCTCTCTTTCTCCATCTCTTCTTCCTTCTCTTGAAGGATCCTCTCTGTTTCTTTTCCTATAGCAGTTCCAGCCCTTTGCAGCATCTCATTGGTGTAGCAGCTGCCTCCGTTTGTCTTCACCATTGTGTCAATCTTTGCTATCAGCTCACTGACCTGCTCTCTGTTTTGTTCCTCAAGGTTATTGAACACGTGGTATCTTCCTCCACAGTCAGCGATCAGTTTCTTAAAGGAATCATTGCATTTCTTATCAATGAATTCCTCAACTGACATTTTTACACGTTTTAGTGAATCTCCTCTAGTTAGAAGGATGATGATGAATTTTTCAGCTTCCTTTCCAAAGCCTTTCTTGATCAGTTGTATCGCCTGCTTCTCCTCAGGTGTAAATCTGCCTATCTGTAACACCAACAGAAAGGCATGTGGTCCTGGAGCCAGAAGACTGATGCATTTTAACATCTCTTCTTGAACCTCTTCATGGGACAAGCTGTCATCAAACAGACCAGGAGTGTCGACCACAGCAACAGAGCGACCGTCCACTTCGACATGTACTTTCTTACAGCATTTGGTGACTGAATTTTGGCTTAATTCAGCCTTAAACTTCTCATCACCTACTATGGTGTTTCCTGAAGAGCTCTTTCCACAGCCAGTCTTGCCTATCAGCACAATCCTGAGACTCTCTGGGCTCTGCTCTCCATCACCTGTGGAATAAGGAGGGCCAAGAGTTAAAGAAAGGTTGGCAGGTGAGCTGTGATAGACTTTGGTATTATATAATCAACAAACATATCAGTTATCACTTATCACATATTTGACTTGATTAATTGATAAAATGTTTTACTCTGCCTGTGCTCAGTCTTGAATGGCCGGCTTAGAAAACCTCTTGAATTATTACTAGGTGAAAGTGTTTTTTTCAATAAAACTTTGAATACCTACACCCGGTTGTAGTTTTTGATTGCAGGTCCTTTAGCTCAGCCTGTAGTGTGTTGACCATATCCATTTGGGCGTGTGCAAATGTTTGTGTTGTATAGCTAAGTAGGTTTTTTTTAAATCCACCTCTTTTTCCTTCTAAAATGTTCAACAGTTCTGGGATCTGCTTTCTGTCCTCGATGTTGAGAACAAAAGATCTTCCCCCAGTGCTCTGAAGGAGCTCCTGGATGTCCTTGGTCTTTATGACATAGTTTTCAACAGCTGCAGCTGTATTATTTGAACGGACGATGAAGAGATTCAGGATAAAGTCATTGACCGAAGAGCTGAAGGTGTCCTGGATGGTCTCTAACTCTTTCTTGTCTTCATCAGTGAGTTGACCCACAGGTAGGACCAGGATAAAGGCATGAACACCCTTTGGATCACAGAGGGAGACACACCTAAGTGATTCCTCCATTACCATGTCTAGAGGTTTATCATAAAGGGCAGGAAGCTCCACCAGAGACACACAACGTCCACACACATCCTCCTGATGTTTCACACACTCTGATGAGCTCGAGACTGAATCAAGACCTCTCTGACCTAAAATGGCCTCTGCTGCTAAAGTCTTCTCTGCTTCTAGCCTCCCACACAGGACCAGGTTTAACGCTGGTTTCATGTGTTTAGACTTTTGTCTCATGGACTTCTCAGTGAAGGTAAGGAAGGTCCCTTTAGTTTCATGTCTTATGTTCTCAATGTTTGTCATTAATGACCTGCGGTCTTTTTCACTCATGCTGTAGTGTCTACCTTGACAGTCTTCAAGTAAACGTCTAAAAGGGACATCTGTCCCCCTCAACTCATGTGTGCTGATGACCACTGAGTACTGCAAAGCATCCTGGTCAAACAAGCTCAGGATGAACTTCAGTGTCAGTGCTCAGGATGAACTTCAGGGTTTCACTAACAGCAGCAGGACATTTGGTCCTGGAGGACAGAGACTCACACAGTGTCTCATCACTTGTCTCACTCTTTCCACCGACAGACTGTACATTTCTGGAGTTTTCACGACTTTGATCCATTTCCCTCTCCATCTTCCGCTGGCATCCTCACACTGCTGGTTTGCCAAGGCTTTGAAGAAAGAAAACTCTTCATTCCAAATGATGAAGTTTTCAAGGGCTGTCTTTTTTTCATCACTCTTCCCAAATAACACAATTCGGAGATCATGTGCTGAAATCAAGACATAAGATTACAGAGTTGCCTTAAAAAAGTTGCTAAAACACATAATCAAATACTTTAATTCCTGCTTACTTACCATGGTATGGCATCAACCCTGCAAAACAATTGAAAGTTACTTTTGATTCTGCAATAGTAGTGTGACAAAATATTGATATGGCAAACTATTGCGATATTTAACATAGCGATGGATTATCTATGTACATTCACCGTATATCGATTTTCTGTTTTATCATTAAACTATATCTGCTCTACACTTCTTTCATGGCTCCTCTGCAGTGATTCGAGTCACTGTTTAACATGTCATCCAGAGGGTGCTCCTCACGTGAGTGAGTGAATATTGGGTCAAAGCCAGAGAAGGAGAAAAAACGGAGTGGCGAAGTTAGACTGAAGGATGCACTGACGTTGTTTAAATAAAGAGTATCTTTTGTAGGACTTTGCAGTATGCAAGCAGTGTCTCTCAAAAATTCGCCACATGGGCGGCACAACGAACATGCACAGCCACCTCGTTTGCCACCATCCTGAGCAGAGAAAACTGTACCTACTAGTTCCTCCGCACAGCCAAGTGTTGACTTTTTCTTTCAGACTAAGTCTTTGTATATTTGTAAGGAAATTGTGATTTTTCTATTCTCATGCTAAATATTTTTTTATGTTCCTACTTTATAGATTTGATCTTCTTGAGAGATACGAGATGTCATGTTAGTGCTAATCTTTGTTAGACACCCGAAAAATATAGTGTTTACAGTTATGTTGCACTCAAACACGGTCTTTGTTTTTGTGCTATTGCTGGTTGTACTGTGATTAATTTATGCTACAAAATATTAATTATAAAATTTATCTTATTGTTTTTTTTCAATAAATGCCCTTATAAATACACAGATATATCATAGGTTACTCTGAGCAATGTGTCGATAATCGCAGAATCGCCATATCGAGTTATTATCGTTATTGTGTGCCCTGTATCGCGTACCGTATTGTGAGGTATCATGAGATTCCCAGCCCTATTGTACAATACAAACAACTAGAAAATTCCCTCTGGGAGATTTTGAAAGGGCCATGGGGACTACTGCCAGGGTGTGTATATTATAGTAAGATTTTAAGGAGATTTCAAATAATTAATACTGGTAGCATTGTGATATGATATACAAGGAACACACCTACAACAAACATAAATTTTTCAAGTATTTATTTAAACCAAAACAAAAACAGAAAAATAACTTAAAGGAGCTAGAGCAGTAGATATTGTTTTTGTAGTCGACTCTTTTTGGGACCATTTACTTAAAAGCAAATTTTTTTACACAAAATTCATATACAAGAGAAAAAGGTAATAGCACACTTATCCTGATCACACTGCACACTTTGATAAATAATGTGTCCTACAACTCTCTAAGCTGTAGGACTAGTAGTAAATCTAAATTCGCCCAGGAGAGGAACAAGAAAAAACCCACAGTATAACAATAATGCCTCGTGGCTTTGCCCTGAGGCATTATTGTATAGGTGCCTGCTGTATAGGCGCCAGTGCCTTTGTGTGTTTGCCCCATGGCTTTAGTAAGGATTCTGATTGAGAGTCAGCATTTTATTGTTAATCAAATTGCTTAAAAAGTTATTCAGTGATGCAGAAATATCAGAGCAGTCCCTGATTAGTGAATTGGTCACAGCTGTGGTCCTGGCCAGAAGCTCACAAGTTGCCATGACAATAGATGCACCTAGACTGAGGCAGCCAAAACATCTAGAACACCGTGATTTTTTTGCCTCAGCGCTGGACTCATATTTGGGCGTAGTCTGACAAAACGGCTGCTTCTATCAGAAACTCAACTCTTCCAACCATAAGACTAGTAGCGAATTGAAATTTGTGCGGAAGAGGATTAAGAAAAACTAACGGGGGCTACTGCTGGGATGTGTAGTCTACATAATAATGAGATTCTTCACAGATTTTTAAATGATTTATACTTGTAGCATTGTGATTGTGTATGCTTTCAGTTTACTTAATGCACTTTTAATAGATATATACTTGAAGTTAATGTTAAGTATATTTGGCTTGTACTAAGAATTGTACTAAAAGTCTAAATACATTTAACCAATACTTTTAAATAAACTTCTGATCAAGATATACTTAAAGCTGGACTAGGCAGGATCTGAGGAAGTGCCAGTTTTTGGGAGAAATCTTGAATGTAAACACTACTCCTCTCAACCAGTTTTCCCCTCAGCTCCTCCTCTTCCCTCCCTCTCTGCTCCACTAAGCCCTGCCCACAAACAGACGCTCCTGCTCGCTTGTATCGTTTCAATTAAATTCTGATATTATGCAGATAAACACTTCAGATAATTACAAATGGAGCCCAGTCAAGGTGAACGTAAAAAACATTGGTGCTAGTGTAGATGCAAACAGACTACCAGCATACACAATGTTTGCTAGCCTGGTTGGGCCATCCAGTTGCGTGAATCACTTGCCGGCCAAAGGAGGATTTAGACAATTTTGCATACCTTCTGGTTGATTTCTGCTGTCTGATATCGTGGCAAGCTAAGTTTGTTTGGGCTCGTGCACGTTATTTGGGGATGTGGAGTGTGCCTCACAACATGAGGGAGCAGGGTCCGCCTCACAACCAATCAGGTTGGGGGAGGCGGAGAACGGCTTTGTTAGAATAGAATAGAATAGAATGGAATAGAATATTCCTTTATTGATTCCCCATGGGGGAAATCTTTTTGCCACAGCAGCATCACAGACAAAGATAGTGCAAAAATGCAGTTATAAAAATACAGATCGTTATATTAAGAACTTAAATAAATGTTATAATTGAGAAAAAAAATTGAAAAAGGAAAAAGGGAGAAGAAAGTAAAACTATATACAATATACACAATTTAAATGCCAGAAAAAAGTGGTGGAATGACGCCTGGTTCACACAGGAAGCGCTGCGCGCGGAACGGAAGCGCCGCGCACAGAGTTTCGGATCGGCGCCTGTGTTAACCTATGTGACTGTTCGCGCGCGGAATGGCTATTTTATGCGCGAGCCGCAAGCACCAATTGTAAAGCTGGACAGAGCAGATCGGACCAGGCAGGAAGTCGGGAACAGGAGATGCGAGAGAATCCGGTCAATTTTCAAAATAAAGTATATTTTAATAAATTTGAAAAAAAGGATTTACGGTGTTGCTTGTCGGTCTATTTTTTCCGATAAACATGCATGCACGCACGCACGCACACACACTCACACACACACACACACACACACAGACGGAGGGAGAGCTGCAGAGATTCTGTGATGTCAATGAGACAAAGGAAGGGGACTTTATTACGATAGAGTCAATAGCCTTGAGCTAACAAGGCTACACATACAACGAAGTCAACAAACTCCCCAATTAATTTATTGTTTACCCCTATATAATAATTTAAAACAATACTTGAAGATCCTCCCAATATTTAATTTATGTATGACGTAATAAAAACGTAAATAAATATTGATTTACCCATGTTTCAAGCGCTCGTAAGTGTGGAGAACTGAGGGCAGACGGAAACAGCCAAGCACTGCCGGGCTCAGTCGATGTCTGACCGGCGCTTCAGAGCGCAGCAGAAAACGCTTTCTGTGTGAACAGCCAAGCGCGTGCGCGCCAGCCTCCTGTGTGAACCAGGCGTAAGTCCAGTTTTATTACAGTTCCTTGTAAAGTCTTATTGCAGAAGGGGGGAATGACCTGCGGTAGCGCTCCGTCTTGCAAGGTGGGAGTCTAAGTCTGCTGCTGAAGGAGCTGCTTAAAGCCCCCACAGTCTGGTGCAGTAGGTGAGAGGGATTGACCATGATGGATACAAGCTTTGCTAACATCTTCCTCTCACCCACCTCCTCCAGGGAGTCCAAGGAGAAGTCCAGGACAGAAGTGGCCCTCCTGACCAGTCTGTTCAGTCTCTTCCTGTCCCTCTCGGTGCTCCCTGCCCCCCAGTCCCGAGAGGGACAGGAAGAGACTGAACAGACTGGTCAGGAGGGCCACTTCTGTCCTGGACTTCTCCTTGGACTCCCTGGAGGAGGTGGGTGAGAGGAAGATGTTAGCAAAGCTTGTACTGCATAGAAAAGTGCAGATGCTACCACAGAGTCATAGAAAGTCCTGAGCAGAGTCCTGCACACGCCAAAGGACCTCAGTCTCCTCAGCAGGTGGAGACGACTTTGGCCCTTCTTGTACAGAACGTCTGTGTTTGTTGACCAGTCCAGTTTGTTGTTGAGGTGGACACCCAGGAATCTGTAGGACTCCACCATCTCGATGTCCAGACCCTGTATGTTCACTGGAACTGTTTGAGGTGTCCTCCTCCTGCGGAAATCCACGACCATCTCCTTCGTCTTACTGGCGTTGGGCTGGAGGTGGTTTGTGCCACACCAGTTGACAAAGTCAGTGATGACAGTCCTGTATTCCTGCTCATCCCCCTGATGATACACATCCGAAGATGGCTGTGTCATCAGAAAACTTCTGGAGGTGACAGCTCTCAGAGTTGTAGCAGAAGTCTGAGGTGTACAGGGTGAAGAGGAAGGGGGAGAGCACTGTCCCCTGTGGAGGCCCTGTGCTGCAGACCACCATGTCCGACACACAGTTCTGAAGCCTCACAATCTGTGGTCTGTCGGTGAGGTAGTCCACGGTCCATGCGGCTAGGTGACAGTCCACTCCTCCACTCTCGAGCTCTCCCCTGAGCAGTGAAGGCTGGATGGTGTTGAAAGCACTGGAGAAGTCAAAAAACATGACCCTCACAGTGCTGCTGGTGTTCTCCAAGTGAGCCATGGACCTCTGCAGCAGGTAGATGACAGCGTCGTCCACCCCGATGTTCAACTGGTATGCAAACTGCAGAGGATCCAGATGAGAGCTCACTAGGAGGCGGAGGTTCCTCAGCACGATCCTCTCCAGAGTCTTCATCAGGTGAGAAGTGAGGGCCACAGGTCTGAAGTGGTTGGGCTCCCTGGGGTGCGCTGTCTTGGGGACAGGAATCACGCAGGAAGTCTTCCACAGTGTTTGGACCCTCTCCAGACTCAGGCTCAAGCTGAAGATGTGCAGTAGCACCTCACAGAGCTTGTCTGCACAGTCCTTCAGGAGTCTGGAGCTGATGCCGTCAGGACCCGTGGCTTTCCTTGGCTTCATCTTCCTCAGCTCACTTCTCACCTGGTCAGCTGTTATGGAGAGGCTGGGGGTGGTGCTGGAGGGGGTGGTGGAGGATGAGTGGAGGGGGGTTGATGATTCCGATGCCAAAGAACTGAGGTGGTGTGAAGAAGCAGCAGACGGGTCGTTGGTTTGATGAGTCGGGGGAGGAGTGGAAGCAGAGTCAAATCTATTGAAGAACAGATTCAGCTTGTTGGCCCGCTCCCTGTCTCCTGCTTCAGGTCCCCTCTCGTGGCCCCTGCTGTGACCTGAGATGGATTTCAGGCCTCTCCAGACCTCCCTCACGTTGTTCTGTTGCAAAAGGTTTTCCATCTTGGTCTTGTAGCTGGCCTTCCCCTCCCTAATCTTCTTCCTCAGCTCCTTCTGCATCCTCCTCAGCTCCTCCTTGTCCCCAGATTTAAAGACCCTCCTCTTCTCCTTCAGGAGGACTTTAAGTTCCGAGGTCACCCAAGGTTTGCTGTTGGAGAAACACCGTACTTTCCTGGTGGGTACGGTGTTCTCAACACAGAAGTTTATGTAGTCTGTGATACAGTCTGTCATGGTGTCGATGTCATCACCATGTGAGCCGCACAGTACATCCCAGTCTGTGGTCACAAAACAGTCCTGCAGTGCCTCAGTGGCCACCTCAGACCACCTCTTAACATACCTGATGGTGGGGGGTTGTTTCTTCACCATAGGTATGTAAATGGGCTGCAGTCTCACCAGGTTGTGATCTGAGCGGCCCAGCTGGGGGAGGGGAGAGGAGGTGTATGCATCCTTGGTGTTTGCATACAGTGGCCCTCATTTATCAAGCTTGCGTACACCTTGCGTACGACAATTTTGACGCAAGGATCGGCATTTATCAATCTGCACGTGAGCGTACGTTACGACTAAATCTCACGACAGGTCAGACATCATGTACGTAAGTTTGAGTCAGTGTGGATCTGCGGTGCAGCAAACATCTGTCTCAAATAATTGATAAACTAACCCCAACCCGTCATTAAGCACAATCAGCCAGATTTTTCATTAAAGATTAAGACTTAATTAAGATAAAATGAAATAAATTTGTTATGTCCTTAGTGAATAGGCCTATTTGATAACTCTGCCCAGAAACACTGCCACAGAGCAGGAGCGCCGTTTCAACATTGCGCACACACGGGCCACTGTGGAGTACTGCGTTTGACTTCTAAAAGGCAGGTGTCTCTGTCTTGGCTGAGCAGCAGGGACATTGTTGTACACTCCTGAAAGGGTGTGGGACATCATTTGGGCCTGTACAGTTTTGCACAATTTTGCACTGGTGAATGGAGTGCTGTTGGCTGTGCCGGTGCAACATGAGGACCCGAAGCCCGGAGAACAATAACGAGGAGAGACTCCACAAAGGTGCTGTACAGAGGAGACAGGACCTTATCAATGGATTCTGACATGTAAAGTCTAAGTTTAGAAAGTGCTCTTGCTATTTAATCAGTGATAAAAATCCAATAGAAATCCATAAAAATGTGCCTCAGGGCAGCAACACACCGTTTGGTGAGGTTAATAATTATTTTTGTTCAGCCTCTGTCAGACTCTCCAGTCTGCTCTACATTACAAAGACGCAACAAATTAAAACTATATACTTTCAATAATAGGAGCAACGTACCCTATGTCATACCAATAAAAAATATGAGGCATGTATGAGATATTAATTTATCATCATGAGCAATTTACTGACTAATGATTTCCCCAAACTTCAGCCACTGTCCGCTATTCTGTGGCAGCGCTGTTCATATTCATAATCTCCATAATCCTGCTCCAGACAGGAGTTTTCTGGACTGCTTTTATACCAGTTTTGATGCTTCCAAAGAGAAAATTCTTGTTAGTTTCCACCACAGATGTGAGGATATCCACTTTCAGCTCGGAAAAGTTTCACATCTTTCTAATATTTCTTCTCTTTCATGTTTCACCTCAATGGGTGAGGCTTCTGAACCACAAATATTTGCAGGTGTGACATGTTAATGACGATCGATTTCAGCCACCGCATTTATCAAGACCCGATCATACGTACGCAGGGATTGGTCAGATACGAACCATTTCATAAATCTCACGTGTCCTATCGTACAATGAATCCTGCACTCAGATCTGCGCTCAGATTTGCGCAAGACTGATAAATGAGGGCCAATGTCCAAGAGCAGCGCTGCTCTTAACACTGACGTGCCCAGCATTACACCATCTCTCCATCACATACACCGCTATCACGCCTCCTTTCTTCTTACCGCTCTCCGTCACGCTCCAGTCCGCTCTGAAATCCATCCAAAGTTACGAGCGGGTCCAGAGTGAGTTTAGCCATGACTCCGTGAACATCATGAGGCTGCACTCCCGATACTCCCACTGCAGTCTAGTCAGCGCTGTGAGCTCTTCCATCTTGTTGGGGAGAGACCTCACGTTTCCCATGATGATGGATGGGACAGTTGGCTTATAACGTCTCCGCTCCGCCAGATACTGAACTCTGGCTCTGCATCCTCTCCTTCTCCTGCAGAGCTTTGCGGGGATGTCCGGTCTCTCCCACGAAGGTGGTCGGGCTTGGCGCAGCGCTAACAGCTGTTCACGGTTGTAAACAATAGAGCCTCTGAATGGATCGCCAGAAGCGGACTTAAAAACTCAAAAAAGTAGCAGAAAACAAAGTGCTAGAGTCACGAAATGCGCATCCATGGTTGGAATATGCAAAACACAACACTGCCAATTAAAAAGAAAGACAAATAAGGTGCAAAAAACAACAATAAAAAGGTGAAAACGTAAACTCTGTGAGGAGCTGCTGTGACTTGCTGCCACTCTCAGGGCGCTCAGTCACCAAAAGTTTACAGTCAGAAAGAGCGGGCCGCTCAAAAAATTTAAAATGTTGACTACACAGACATGACAGAACACAGCAATATCATTGTATTCCGAAATGTCATTAATAACTAATAGCTATTGACTGATATTCAAAGCTTTTTTGTATATACATCACAAATAAAGATGCTTCTTTAACGGATTCCTGCCTACCCCACCTTTAAGTAAGTATTTGTGCCTTGGGTTTAAGTATACTTGGTTATTGAATACTTTCATATATCTTTTTGAGAGTATAATCTAAGAATATACCTTTATAAAGATAAGTAGTACAAGCCAAGTATACAAATATGTACTGCAATTAAAATAATAGCATACCTAGAGATAATTTAAATCATACGGCACAGTCAGTATGCAGATAGCAGAGTGGATTAAAGGACACCCCAAGTTGGAGACTGTGGTCATGGGTTCAAATCCTGCACTGACCATGTGCTGCATACACCCCCCCTTCTCCCACATTGCCACTCTGTCCTACCCAAGACTAGAAGTTTATTACTCATAAACTAATAATATACCAAGAAGTTAATTTTCAAGAATGCTTCAAGTGTACTTTTATAAACTACATTGGGCAAATTTAGTCCCAGGAAGTTTACTTGTAAGTACACTGGAAGTATATTTGTATCAGTGTACAAAATATACTTTGGAAAGTATATGTAGGACCTCTTTATCTCTCCAGAGGGGTCTGTGGCGGCACAGGATATCGGAGCAGAGGCAGACAGTGACGAGTGGTAGACAAATATATTGATAAAGTCAAACTAGTTGATTGCTTTTTCATCCAGAACAGTTTATTCAGTAATCTCTTCTGTTATTTTTCACACTTATAAGCTTGACATGAAAGTTTCTGTCACTTTCGTATCAGTGACTGCAGGCATAGATAGCTCTGTTTTGGCTTGTCACCGCCATCCCTGCTAACATGAGCTTTGCGTACTGCAATTTAACGTCAGTGTTGTGAGTGAATTAAGCCTGAAATAGCTTTTTCCAAACCCCTGAGCCTTTTTTAGCTAGCTCCTTCTATGGTACATTCAGGACTCCCTCTGGCAAAATGCACAAACCTGCTGGTGCTGATGACATAGTCCATGCACATGGCTGTTTTAAACACAGAAGAGCATAGATCTGAGCTGACTAGACCTGCTCCAAGGCTCGGCCTTCAGGATAGGTCCCTTGTCACCGATACTGATTTAGATATTTTAGTTTGTATCTGGCCGAAATCCAATACTGGAAAAGAATAGGATCCTAGGGTCGGATCTCCTAATTGGGAAATCAGCACCTCCAAATCTAAGTCCATGAATCTCAAAATACAGAATTTGAACAGGACACTTGAAGACTGTGAGGAAAAAAGCTCTTCAGTTTCAGAAAACTATCTTGAGATCAAGGAGACCACATCTGTCGTATATGCCAGAGAAGGTTTGGTAGGCATGTTAGTTACTGTTATCTGCACAAATTATGAGCTTTTTGACTTCAGATTATTAATAAAGTAATTGAGTTTACCCTTCGCTCATGAAAGTAAAGCCATCCAGCAGCTCTAGAAATTTGCAGGAAGTATTGGTAGGTCTTTGCTGCACTCTGCTGGACAATGTTACAGTACACTTAGATCCTGATTTACTGAAGTTTTTTTGTGTTTAAAAAAGGTGCTCAAACTTCAGAGCATCTCTCAACACACAGTGAGGATTATGTCCCTCAAATGTGCAAGATCACACCTGTTAATTATTAAGCATGTTTGCCTTGATGAATATGCAATATGGAGCGTTTTTACACCAGTGTACAGAAAAATGCAAGGATGTGAATTTGTAATTTACAAACGCTGAATGTAGTTTCTGTGACACTCTTGAAAAGAAAATACAAATGTAGGCCCTGGTGTTGCACACAGATGGCTCCTGCTGTTGTAGTCAGACAGGCGTACTGCTCTATATCATTCTGTTTAAAGTCACTTCTCATTCGGTGTATTTTTAACAGTCTCTTTACCATAATCTTTGATGGAGAAAAACTATCAGACAGATGCAAGTTTACCTGTCGGGCTGTATAATCCCTTGGTTATATTTGCAGACCATAATCTGGATCGTGAGCTAAACTTGGACTTAAAATGCTCCCGAGTTGCAGCTGGAAACTGAGCAAAGAATGAGCATCTTAAAGTCCATCACCACCAAGATCCATGATAAGGTAACTGACTGTACTCACCAGGTTCCACTGTGGCCATTGTGCCTTTGTCAGGGACATCAGAGAAAATGCAACATGAAACAAGAAAGTCAGAGACAGTCAGCAGTAGGAGGACACACTTCTCTTTGGTTCAGTTTTTAAACCGTCATACCTGTCACACCAATCATACCTGTGGTTTAGTGTGTATACTGGTGTCAGTGACCTGGGCTGAATTTTTCCTTTTAACCTTCCCTGTTATTAAATTTATCATAGAAGATGCAATTTACTGTAATGTATAAAGTGTAAATTATAAAGCTTTTTAATCATTGAGTTATTTAATCTAAGACACTTTGTTACATCAATTTGAATCTCTTCAATTGTTTCTTTGGGTCTTCTTACCTGTTGAATCAGAAATACAGGCTTTGATTTATGCTTATCAAACTGTGGAGAAGGTTTATTACATCCTTACAGAAACATACAGCGAGCTTTTACCCCAGCGGATCAGGGTCACAGTTACTGATCTCTACAGCCTGTTGGATCATCTCTTTATTTGTCTTCCTAAAAAGCCAACTCTAACCCGAGGACAGTAAGACTTAAGTATTTGATACCTGGCTTCTCAACAGTTAAAAACCTATTCTCATCCCCACACATTATTCTGTTTGTCTAAAGTCAAGCTTGAAGTTTGGTACTCACCTGCTGAATTTGCTGCCACCACACAGGGACAAAGTGAAATAATGATTATGTAGAAGAACAGCCAACGTACTACACCCTGATCACATGATTAATTGAGTGTCTACATACTAAATAAGTGACGTTTTTACTTGTTAATATGACTTTTTCCAGACAGTAAACTCTCAGCTGTGTGATATGAATGCAGTTAACCAAGTTGATAAAACCTTTAAAATCCTTGTTCAGCAGTTTTAATCCCTGATATTTAGATTTTAGTCTGTGGTTCATAAAACACCTCAGTAATGCTTCATTTAATTTCCTCATACCTGAAATGATTACTTTATCTGTCTTAGTAAAACTAGTTGAAGGGCTCAGACACACTGGAGAATAGGTGTGGCTAAGAGAACAACACTTCTGGTAAAATGCTCCATCCATTTGTTTCCTCATATCTTAATTGTTTACTGTCTCTCATCAGGATATTCTAACACACACGCAAGCACGCATTCAAAAACAGAGTAAGACAAAACTAAGAGGACACAGCAGGAGAGGAAAACTGCAGTTGTTAAAACTGTTTATTATTCAAACAATAAAACAGTATACATGTTTTTAACTTTAGCTAAAAAAGGTTATTTATGTAATTTAAGACACAAGTTATTGGCTTTGCTGTCCTAGAGACAAACTTATAAGTGTGCACCATTTTCCACTTCTTTGTAAATTTACATCACACTCAGTAAAAAAGCAGTAAAATCAAATAATGCAAAGTAAAGCATGGCTGTGGAAAATGGATCACCATCACCTGACATCTTGCAGGTATTACAGCGCCATCTGCTGAGCTCTCCAAGCTAATACCAGAGAGGATTCACAGGAATTGGCTTTCAACTATACAACGATACAGATGACCATGAAGACAATGGCAATGTCTGTATGAGCTTTTTACAGTCTGTTAACTGACAATTATGTGAACAAAGGGTTAAAGGAAAAAGAGATCATGTTGGAGAGATCACTGTATTTGTCAAGATTTTTTAGGGACTGATAAGAAATCATATCTGACAAAACCTCCAATTTCTGCTCTAACTATAATTATAAAAACAGACTTTTACCATAAACAGGTGCTGACTTAAACACAAAAACTAAAAGCACAAAACAAGATTCATCTCCATAAAAGATGTTGTAAAGGGTCAATGAGGAACTCTATTATGACCAAAAACTGTGTTTGATTGAATAAACATGACTGTAGTTCACACCTAGTCACTGAAAGAGGAAAAAACTGCCTAAAATCTTTATAAATTCAAACAAGTATATAAGCAAGTACCGCTGAAATAGGTAAACAGAAAAGGAGATTTGTTATATATTTACATGATTATGACATCTGTATGATTAAATAGTCCACATCCCTGACTTTTTTTTCTCTCTTTATGTGACCCATCTCACTCTTGGGTGGATTTTTGTGAATGCTTTCTATTCCACACAGTTATAGGATGTTACAGGTGTTTTTCTCTGAAAGTTTTTCATTCATGATTTTCATTTCTCGTTGAAGCCTTGCTACTTCTTCCTTGTCTTTTTGTTTATCTGTCTCTAGAGTCTGAAGTTTCTTTTTGATCAGTTCCATTTCTTCTAAATGTCTTTTGCTTGCGTCCTGTTCTTGTTTCATGACTTGCTCGATTTCTCTTTGAGCAGTTTCTTTTGCCACTTGGAACATCTCAGTGTTGTAGCAGCCGCCACCATTTGCCTGTACCATGGTCTTGATCTTTGTCAGCAACTCTCTGGCTTGTTTACGGTCCTTATCTTTTTTATTTAAGACCTGGTATCTTCCTCTGCAGTCATTTATGAGTGTTTTTACAAAGTCAGGACAGTCTTCAATGTAACTCTCAATTGACCGACCATCCAGATCATCTCCTCTGGTGAATATAATCATCATGTAATCTTCTGACCTTTTGCCAAAGACCCTCTTGATCAGATCCACAGAGTCTTTCTCCTGTTGTGTAATATTCCCGATCTGCAGCAATAGTAAGAACACATGAGGTCCAGGAGCTAACAAACGGAAGCATTTACTCAGCTCCTCTTGAATTTCTTCAATAGACAGATGTGTGTCAAACAGGCCGGGGGTGTTGACCACAGAGACAGGATATCCATTTATCTCACCTGTAGCTTTTTCACAGGTTGTGTTTGCTATCTTTGGGAGGGCTCTGGGTATGAAAACCGTTTTGCCTACAATGGTGTTTGCTGTTGCACTCTTTCCACTGCCAGTCTTTCCAATCAGCACCATCCTGAGACGCTCCTCCTTGACATCAAGGAAACAATACCTATCTTCACAACTCTGAATAAGCTCCTGGACATCTTTGTTTTTCTTCAGAAAGTATTTTTTATCTGTAGCTGTCTGATCTGACTCCACAGCGAACAGAACCATGGTAAAGGCTTTGACCTGGGAGCTGAAGGTTTTCTGTATGATTCTTAACTCCTGTTTGTCTTCATCAGTAAGGGGACCCATAGGAAGGACCTGGATGAAGAGATGAACGCCCTCAGGATTGGCGGAGACAAACCTGTGTGAGTCCTCCTTGACTGCTTCCTCAGATTTCCCATACAAGGCAGGCAGTTTTGCCAGGGAAACCCATCCAACCTCTGACATGGCAGAGCCAGGATGTAGCTGTGTCTGGCTATAAAAGGCTTCAGCTGCTGCAGTTTTCAGTGACTCTCTCTGGCCACACAGAACCAAGTTCAAAGCTTGTGTTTTGAGGGGAGTCATAGACTTCAGCGATGAAACGACTACTTTAGCCACTAAAAAGAAACAGAGAAAGATAAACATTAAACTAAAGTCAGTCAGAGAATAAAACTGAAATGGCTGCTGTGCAAAACAAGATCTGAACCCAATCTTACAGTCCAAATCATTACAGAAATACAACTGACTGTAAAACTCTGTCTTTAATTTACTTTCTGCAGATGAAACAGACAACAGTACTCAAATCTTTAGGTGTTTTTTTTGTCACAGGGGATTGATTCACACAATACAAATCTGCATTGCTAGAGAGGCTACAGAGGCCCTGGAGTCCCACCCAGGCATGTTGTAGCACATGGGGAAAAATAGAGAATGCAAGAAAAAACAGAAGGCGCTGCAGAGAAACTGAGGGCCAACAAAAAGAAAAGCGACACAGACTGCTAGGAGCAGAAAATTGACGGAAATGTTTGCAGCAGGGCCAGTGGCCAGCAGCACTGATACTGCTGTTTTAGTGAGTCCCTCACAGGAGCAGACACTGTTGGGTTACGCAGGTCTGCCCCCAGTGTAAGGGGAGATTGAGGAGGAGGATGATATAAAGGAAGACTCACCGAGTGAAGTGATACTATGGTAAGCAGGTGTGTCCTACAGCATGGTGTGGATACAAACATTCATTCTAATAAATGGTTCAGAATGGTTTCTTCACTGAACTTTACTTGACATAATAACAGTAAACATCGTGTGTTGTGTTTCAACTGAATCTAGTTTTTTAAAGTATTGGAAAACAATAACCATACTGACTAATAGATTAGTTGCTTTTATAAACCACTTAATTCCTCTTTCATACTTTTATCAAAGGATGGCTCAGATCTACAAGCTTACAATTTACACATTGCTATGTGATGTGTTTTGAACATGTAGATCTGCTGTTTTCACAGCTTTTGAACATTTCTATTTTACCCTGAATGACCCCCCCCCCAATCATGTCACCAGAGTTTAAGTGAGTCAACATGCACCTTTTTACTGCCCACAGTCTGGTTTGCCTATGATGTACATCATTCAGTAAAAAATAATCAATCACTGATTAAATAATGTTACAATAAAACATCAGCACACATATCATGCAGTTGTATAGTCTATACATCATATTGAGCTGTACTGCCTGTTCTAAAATAAGATTATAAAATAAAATAGATTAGAAGATATGATAAGATGAGACCTGTATGAGTAAGTGACTTGTTGAAATAAACAGTATTGAAGCCTAAATAGAATAAAATAGAATAGAATATTCCTTTATTGATCCCCCATGGGGGGAATTCTTTTGTCACAGCAGCATCACAGACAAAGAGTGCAAAAATGCAGTTATCAAAATAAAGATCGTAATATTAAGAACTTAAATAAATGTAATAATTAAGAAAAAATTTAGGAAAAGGAAAAGTAGAAGAAAAAAATAAAACTATATACAATATACACAATTTAAATGCCAGAAAAAAAGTGGTGGTGTGAGTCCAGTTTTATTACAGTTTGTTGTAAAGTCTTATTGCAGAATAAAATCCTTACTCCAGTATCCTTCTTAAGAGGAGCAAGTATGCAATGCACATTGACGTTAATAAAAAGATTTTCTGAGAGAAGCAGGAGGGACTCCTGTTTATAAATTGCAAGTATTTCCAAATTTCTTGCTGTAGAAATACCAAAATCATACCAAAGCTTTCATGATCTCCTTATGATGACCAGGGTCTGCTTTTTTTCTTATAGGAGCTACTGTCTTGTCAGAATAAGCCCAAACGTAAGATCTGGACCAAGGTAAAAAAAATTGCTCTTTCTCTAGATATTCTGGCTGCCTAAGCCTGGGTGCGTTTATCGTCATGGCAACCTGTGAGCCTCAGGCCGGGCCCACAGCTGAGTTAACGGCCAATGTTATTGTTATGCTACTGGTAACATTATCAACAGCCCAGTTAGCTTTAGCATCACACTTACATTTCTGGATGCACCCTGACAGATCTTTGTTACAGTTTGGGCTTGTCCCTGTTTGTGTCTCTATCATCCAGCCCACAGTAACTATAAAATCTTTAAAAGCAAAATGCATGATCCTCTTAATTTAGTCTTTAGACTTTAGCTAAACAAGACACATGCAGATAAGCACAAGTCAGCTCTCCCTTTAGTCTGAATAAATGTTCAGGGATTTGCATGAAAAACTACCACATACATCAATTTTTTATCAATAAATATGCCCTAGTCCTAGTCCCAATTTTTTGGTGCAAATGCCATCAATGCTTGAGTCTGAGTACAAATCTGGGTCCCCACTGCTTGAGTCCAACTCAAGTAGGGTTTTTTTCCCCTGATTTGTTGGATAAAATATGACTCCCCCTGTTGGCGATAAGAAAGAGTGCATGACTGAGGCACTACAGTATTGACTCCATCTTTGAAACCAGGAGCTTGACTACTTTGTATGTAGAGTCTTTGCTATGTAGCTGTGTCAGAGCTGAGATGAGCTGAGCTAAGCCACACCTTGCTAATAGGTCATCAAACCCAACACGGGGGAGCCTTCAGTAGCTGGGAGTGGCAGTGCTTGGTCTTGTAATATATCTAGGAAGCTGAATGTTCTCAGATCATGTTTATTCAAAGCAAATGAACAGAAAATATCTCTAACACCAAACCTACATTTCTAGCAAGTTGGTAACTGTTTATATGGACATCAGAATAGTTCTTTTTAATGTTTACTCACTGTTAGATGGTAGTCTCATGCTGTTCCTGGATCTCAAAAATACTCCTGTGTCCCAGTCTGTAACAGAGAAAAAATGTAACTTCATACTTCAGTCTGTCATACTTCAGTCTATGGAAAAATCAAAGGCTGATCACAACTTTTTCGTAAGATACCTGATGTATGACAGTGGACTGATAACAGATTTATTCAGTATAAAAAAGAAAAAGGCATCAAATTTAAAAGGTTCTGATGAGGCAGTTAAACAACCTCTTTTTGTATCGAACAGTGACCCATCAGAAATGTTGCCTGGTTGTAAGCAGGACCTTGAAAAAGTTGTTTGTATGTTCGTTTCATTTTTAACAATATTTTTCACTTTCACCATATCCACATGCCGAATAAACCTTTGTGTTTTAATTTTGATTTAAATCCATCCAACAGTCTATAGTCCATATGGATTTCTTGAGCACCATTCAGCTTTTCTTAAGGAATAAAGAAGACTCCCTAGAAATGAACAGTGAAATAACAGTGAGACTCCAATGAGTGGAGGAAGAGCACACAGTCGGAGTAAACCCCTTTCAGAGATTGTGTACACCATCTGAATATAATACATGAGTTACAATTCTGGATGATTATTGAATACATTGCTGAATGTGATTGAATGTGTCAGTTCAAAGTACATTGATCAGTGACAATACAAAGTTAATATTTCACCAGTAGAGGTATCTTTATACACTTGCAATTGGGTTGTTTGTGCTAAGGTTTAATAAGTCTCAAGATAATTTCACTTCCTTGTATAACTTTATTCTGGACTCTGAACTCTAGAGGTAAAGATGGACTCATTTGTACATTTATAGGCTTACTACACAGACATCAATTATTACAATCTTATTGTTTCACACTGGGGCAAACCTTTAGTTCCAGTCATGATTTTCTAATAAAAAAAAAAAAAACAACAACCTTTGAACACTTTTATTTTTACATTATCTCTCACCTGAGCTGCCCGTTGCTGCTGTCATTTGATGTGGGTGATCCATTGTGAAATCCAGCCTCTCTCCCTGTACAGAACTGAACAATCAACATACAGTCAATCTGAAAATATGGACTTTTTTCCCAAGTATAATCATGTTTCTCATTCTAAATTATGTTTTCAAATCATTTTGCTTGTGTCGACTCACCTGGTGAAATCTTCTTTGCTGTCTGGTGCAGAGTAGTGAACCACACTGGAGCCAAAGTTCACTATGAAAACCTTTTTTAATTTGGTGGGTGGGACACTGCAAAGACAGGATATTGGTTATGAGGCTTGGTTAATTGTTAACATTCTCTTACACACCTCTCCTAGAACTGACAATCCTGCTCAGGGGACCATGAAATGGAGAAATATGATCTCAGGAATATTTTCGTTAGGTAAATATTAAAGGCCAGTGCCTGAAAAAAAAACAAAAAAAACAAAAAAACGTATTTTTGTCCTCATGTCATCCCTCTGATAACTTCTAAAAGGTTTTACATGATTCACAGTTCAACAAACGCTGAACATTTTTTTTGGGGGGGTGCTGTCTTTGAAAACCCTCATTTAAGCCCCCCCCCCCCATAAAAAGAACACTCAGTTCATAAGCCTATAACCCCATTCAAACTTTTATACATTTTAAACAAAAACAAATATGGTAAAAGTTTGGCAAACGTCATCTCTTACATTGCTGTATATATCCATAAACCTTATAATAAAGATTCCAACTTAAGAAACAGAAAAAGGAACAAAACCTGTAAGATTTGAAACAGATTCACTTGAGATTCACTTGAGTCTCAATATCCCAAGAGTTTTCAGAATTTACATAAACGGAGTATGTGTCCAAAAGATGTTTTTTTTTTTAATTTCTTCTTACTTTATTTCTGAAGCCATGCGACATAGTTACTATTACCGTAAACATTTGTCGAGAACATGTTAGTGTGATCAAAAATTGTGTGACAAAATATGAAAAGGTTAGGCTAGGTTGACTTTTTGGTAGCATTTTTAACAGTAGGCTATATCGTTCAGTCTTCTACAGTAAAGACACAAGCTGCCCCTGATTAGCTGCTCTTTCTTCAGGTGTGCAAACTTAAACACCACAGCTCGTAATACTCTCGTTCAGCAGGTGATTTGACTGACCCGTTTCCTCATTTTTGTACAGCTATTCAAACACAACCTGTTTGGAAAGTCAAAGAGAGAGAAAGAGGGGAAACAACAGAGTTCATGGCAAACAAAGTAGCCTACCACAACTTAAGGAAAAACTTTGAGAGTAACAAACAAATATAATTGAGTGTGGGAATAGAGGAGAGAACAACAATCGGCGGTGGATATGAAAGGTGAGGGCGGTGTGTCGGCTCCTCAGCCAAACCTTATTGCAAATAATTAACAATTAGTGTATACTTACGTTGAGGGGCACAAGGCGAGCAGTGTGTACCATTGTTGATGCGGTATAAGTAAAAAGTTGGTAACGTCAATTCGGCTCGGATGACTGCCACCAAAGTCTGATTTGCCTATCAAAATACAGCCTATAGTAACGGCGCACACCTCTTCAGCTTCTCCTACGTTTTATACGCATTTCGGTGAATCGCGCAAAGTAGCTGGCTGTTATTTCCAAAAATACGAGTTTCTTGACGTTAAACGTTAGCCGAACTTGTAGGGTGTTGGTATAAAGCTTTACTTTCATGGTTTCTAAATATTTTGGGGAGTAATTTTTAAATGGCGTCCGAGTAAAGTAAATTAAGATTTTGAAGAGTGTTTTGGTGCTACGCGCTATTTTGCTATTTTCTGACAGAAAATCTCTTTTTACTTTCTTTAACAGCCAACGGTGCCATTTATTGTTGATATTTGCTGTTAGATACATAAAGAAATGCTCTTTCTTCAGCAATCATCTCGCACACAATCATCTCATGTTAGTGATGGTCTGCTCTGCTTTTATAAATCATACAGAAGCATGGGCATCATTTCTGTGCGTTTCACAGTAGTTGAGGCCTCACAGGGGCTTTAATTGAATAAATAAATAGACATAAAATCAAACTGTTTGCTGTCAGTCAAATGTTTACTTCTCGAAGACATCATTTAAACTGGTTAGAGTTTAGTTTATTTTGAATAAACCTTATCAATGAAATATTTAAAGACAGATGTTCAGGTGACCTTATAGCATCTTGTAGACCACAGCAGGATTTGAAATCATAACAGTAAATTTTCTGGCTGTGTCTCTGTTGAGTTAAGGTGATCCCACACGGATGTTTGACAGTGTTGGAACATTTGGTCTGGCTGTTTTGCATCTCATTTCCCTTTTTAAACAAAGCGGACAAAGCAAACTTCTGTCCTGTTGACTCCTGCTGAAACATGAACTTACTCTTGTGTGGTGCAGAGTTACTTATTCAGAGCAGCGTACAGTTATTACAAAAATTATTTAATTAACAAGGAACCTAGTCCTGAATTGCTGAATGTTAGACACGTTTGTGGTCTCCTGCATCTGAAGGTAGGTCTATTTTAATAAAGAGGTTCTTTTTTACTTTGTGAGATTTTATTTAATTTGGGCAAAGCATTTATAGTCAACATTTTAGCAGTAATGTAATGTAAATGTACAGGAATTAGCACATTAGCTAAATCTCATCTGTAGTACTAAGGCAGGTAAAACAGAAAAGTTTTACAGTCAGTAATGCTTTAAGTTTATTGCTGGATGAGAATTTCTGTTGGCAATCACATATACATTATACAAAGGCAAAATAGCAAAAAGTAAAGGATTCACTGGATAACAAGGCATTGTACATTTTATACAGCACAATGATTGTTCCATATCTGACCTACTGCATTGAAGTATGGGGGAATTCCTGTAAAACATATACTCAGTCAATTTTCATTTCAGAGCAATAAGAACAATAAGTAGAAAACGATATAGAGATCCAACAAATCCATTATTCCTTCAGTTAAAATTGTTGAAATTCCATGAATTAATAGATAATAGTATCCTGGAAATTATGCTGAAAGCTCATAAATTTTTTTTGCCATCAACATTCAGAAAAGATTTGAATAAAGAGAAAGCAAGCATAATTTACAGGGAACAGAGATCTTTAAAAAACCAAGATTCAGGACTAAATTGATGGAACCTTGTATTTCTGTAAAAGGAATCAGTTCATGGAACAATCTGAACAAAGACATCAAAGAATCCAAGTCAAACATTACATTTAAAAGATTAATTAAAGCCAGTATGTTAAGGAAATATGCGGAAATATGTTAGTTATATCTGATTGACATACCATTGTAATTTTGTTGTTGTTTGAGTGGCATTAATTGAATTGTAACTTGGGAACTAAATGGTAAATGACTGTCTGTGGTGGCCAACAGCTATATTTATAATTTTATTTCATTATATATATATATATATATATATATATATATATATATATATATATATATATATATATATTTGTTGTGTTTTGTTTAAGCTGTTGTTGTTTTTTTATTTAATTTAATTTCATTTAATTATTTTAAGCTTGTTCTTTGTAAATTGATTTCTGGGGATAAAGGGGCAGATAAAATAAGATTAATCTTCTTTTTGCTCCCTTTCATTCTAGATAGGAGAACGTTTGTATTTAAATTAAATTGTTTCTTTTTATTTTTAAAGGAATGAAATAAAGAATAAATGAAATGAAGACTGAGGCTGCACAGGAAGCCACCTCATCCTCCCTCCATCTTTCATCAGCCTTGTCTCTCTTCATAAATTAAGGACTGACACCTTCCAATGTTCTTCCTCCTCAAAGCTCTGCTCTGTTTTTAACAAATCCACTCCATCATCAGTCATGAATGCCTACAGAGAGACAATCCTGGACTCTCATTCCAAGAGTCAGCCTTCATCTTCCCTTCCAGACCCTCATTCTTCCCATGATCTGTCTGCTGAAGTCACGTTACCGCCCTCTGGGGTCATCCAGATTGATCAAAACTCTGTGTCAGAGTTAAGCAGTGACCCAGCTTTCTCTGTGGCCCCCGCCACAGATGGAGGTCAAAATGTGGTCCAGAACTCAGTCCACTCAGACTCTTCACCTCCAGTCCTCCAGCCAAGCCTTCCTGCAAACTCATCTCCACTAAACCCCTATCCTGCTCCTGCCACACCCCCCTCCTACCAGGTCTCTGTCATCATCCCATCTCCAGACCTCTGCCCATCTCCCCTCCAGCCTCAGCACGCCGATGACTCCTGCCCGGACCTGGAGTGCTCCATCTGCTTCAGCCAGTTCAACAACATCTTCCGTTGTCCCAAGATGCTGCAGTGCAAGCACACGTTCTGCCTCGAGTGCCTGGCACGCATCAACGTCAAGTCGGCTCAGCCCAGCGCCATCCAGTGCCCGCTGTGTCGCAGCTTCACGCCCCTGCCTGACCTGGGCCTGCCGAAGTTAGCGACGGACTCAGATGTGCTGTCATACCTACCTGCTGCCATGCAGAGAGTCTACAGCATCCGCTTCCTCCGAAACAAAGGGAAGCTGCAGGTCAAAAGGTCAGACTGCCTCACATTTATTCAGTGTCCTTCACATGCACTCCTGAGCCTTTTAAGTATGTGGCGTAGTTGTTCAAGTGAAGCAGTTTCTCTGCTTTATAATCGCCTCATTTGTCCATGTCGCGTCTTTTCCTGAAATGCTAGTCTACCCTAAATTTAGTTTTAAAGCTCTTCTGTGAATGTTTTATTCTGTCAGCTGTGTCCTCTGCAGCCATGAGACCAACAATGCAAATTAAATGAGGTTTTCTATTGCAGTATGCTATTTACCCAGAAAATGGCGCCTTAAAAAAGAGCAGCTGCTTCACTGCGGAAGGAGGAGTATCAAGCAAACTTCTGCCTAGAATAATTATTTCTTTGGAAAAAGGAATGAATATACTCACAGAAATGAGGTTTTTGATTAATTTGGTCAATCAGTGAAAAGATCTTTTTGTGCTGTTAGACTGACAGCACTATGGTGAGATAATCATTAAACTATAGTGTAAAATTACAGCAGAGACTTTAAGTGATGAGATCCTTCACAAAATGAATAGTTAACAAATTTAGCAGCGTACGTCTGTTCTCGTTTGTCTGTATTATTAATTCTAAGAAAGATGCAGATGAATCTCAGTGCTGGTTAAATCTATGGTAAATAGACTATCAAAATGTCCCTCTAAGTAACCGAAAGTAAAACAGGCTGTCAAACAACCAGCAGGAACTTTTTATTACTTAACAGAGATAAGTTTTTACAGTGAAATTGCAGGTCAAAGTCTGTTTCTAATGAAACTTGTTTGTTTGGCTGGAACAAAAAACTGCTGATCATTAACCCATTTAAGTCTCCAAACAAGCAAGTGTTCAAGTTTTGCTATTTTCCCTGCTATAAGATACGTAAAGCCTTATCTCATCTTAAGTCTCTGTAGAAAAGGATATGAAACACAGCTGCGTGATTCTGCCGTCAAATAAAACCTTTGTTTCCACAGCAGAATATTCACACATTATAATTAAATGGCAATTAAAATGCCAAAGACTTGCTGCGTTTGATCAGCAACAGAGCTTTAACAATAATCCAATGAGGGAAAAATCATTTCAGTATTTGCTGCTGCTCTCCTGTCTTGGCCTTTATGCCTGCACATATAGCGGAGAGGAGGTGTGCACTCCATGCTGTAGGCTTTGGTGTTGGGTAGGGAGCTCTCAGAACAGAACCTTACCGAAGTAGAACTGATAAATAACTATTCTTAGAACAGTGGTTCTGACTGAAAGACCATTTTGGTTTTATTAGGTGCTTTTTGTTTCTCTTTCAGGTCGACTGATGGTCACCGCCAGCAGGGTCACAGGTCACTGACATCTCTGAGGTCAGCAAATCGCACTCTGGATGTAGGGCTTCCCAGCCCACCTGCAGGGGTTAGCGCCAGCAGTGAATCTGGTGGCTGTGGTGAAGCTCTGTTCAGACTGACGGGCCAGCCGGTGTGCAGAGCCTTCCTCCTGACATCTGTGGTGATGATGGCGGTGCTGCTGACGGGCATCGTCATCTTCCTCCTCACTTTCAACAAACACAGCGGGTGACATCACTTCCTGTCTCCAGTCGTGATGCAAAAAACCTGATCGAACAGTGAAGTTTCCTAAATGCGGAGGCAATTGTGGGTCTGAATTTAATTAATGAGCAACATCTGTTTCACTGCTGCTGCATACAGACAAACGGATCCAGATGTGCAATAAAAGCCCTGGTTCAGGGCTGTTGTGCAATAACTGCAGCTTTAACTCTCTGACATCTGATGTCAAAACACAGAGAAGAGGGGCCACTCTGAAACCAACACTGCGAATCAAGCAGAGAAAGTGAGAAGACGTGGACTTTAATCTGCCCCAAACCTTGAAATGATGCTTCTGTCACAGCTGAGGGAAGGTAGAATATTAGTCACTTCTCTTGTTCCTAAATCAACTGGATGGTGTTAAAGCAAACAAAAAAACAACATTTAAGCATTTTTTTTATCAATTCCCACTGAGCAACAGTATATTTAAATCTCCATGAGAGCACTTTAATTGTTGTCTAAAGCCTCTTTATTCCACTACAGGCTTAAAAAAACACAAATTAATAATTTGCACTTGATAAACCTGTCTGCAGGTGGCTCAAGAGTTCCTTGTTCTGGCGGCCATAAGGAGCATTTCTTGTAACCAGAAGTTGGATGTTTTACTCTGTTTAACTTCTAGTTTCCACTAAGCTCCTCTCTGTTGACATTAGTGTCAGTTTCCTCTTTCTAGAGCTGTGACTTCACCCTCACTTCTAACCAAATGTTGTAAACAGGAGCCATGCAAATAGACTGAGCTGCAGTGTGAGGCTCAGAGCCCCGGGCAGTGGATTTTCATAGATGCTGTAACACTGATATGCAGTGATGCAACAGTCAGAGAAACTCCTGAACAACAATAACTTAATTCAAATGATGTAAAAACACTACAGCCCACTATGGGATCCTTGCAGTAATGTTATCAGACATTTTCACAAAAACTAGCTCTGTTAGTGGCCAAAACATCAGTTCTAGTGGACCTGTGTTTGTTCTAAAGAGTTATGCTGCAGTCGTCATAGTCCAAGGTCAAACGTTTTGTACTTTTTAGTCTGTTATGCATCAACATGTGCCAAAAATGAGGCTCAGAGTCAAAAATCAGAGAAGCTTCAGGAAGGAAGTATAGTTCTCTAGAATTTGGATGTCCACACACAAAGCAAAGCAGAAAGAATTTGTTAAAGATGTCCAAACATCAAAATCCTTCCTATAAATAACCCTCAAAGGTAAATTTGTATGTGGTTTGTAATGTTGCATTCAGCGCAACAGCTGCTGTGTCACACCTGCAGGAGGCCGTGAGTCTCTGAGAGCTGCACAGGTATCAGGTACTGAGGGACCATGTGTGTCTGATTCAGCCACTAGAATACAAGTGAGATTTCAGCTGACCAAACAACAGACCAGCAACCCAATTCATACTTGAAACAATCCTAAATGTTCAGAGAACAGCTTCACTCTGGTTTTTGAAGAGGAGACTTCATTCACTGTGCTGTCCTGACAACTCATTTCATAAGATTAGATCATAGATTTTAAGAGAATAATCCTGAAGGTGAATGTATGGTACATGTTGCGAAACTATGTCTGAGAGGGAGGACACGTTTTAATCAGATCTTTTTCTACTTTTCTGTCTTTTAACCTTGACCTGTTTTATTCTGTGATGTAAAAATAAATAATTTTATATATTTATACACCTGTTTTAGCAAAGCTCGCACTTTGACCATGTTTGCCTTGTTTAAGTTGAATAAATTCTTTGAACTAAAAGTTTGTTTACTTACTAATCAGGCAAAAATTTGCCAAACTATTTGAAAAGATACTTTTCAAAAAAATCAGCTGTCAGAATTAGCTTTTTTTTTTATTTTGCTCTGGCAACACCAGTGATGTTGATGTGAAACTTGGGTCAGGGTTTATTGCTGCTGTGTTATAAAAGCTATCTCACTCCTGTTTGAAACGTTTTGTTTAAAAGTTGCCTGCATAGACTGAGGATCATATTGTAGCCTTTTCTTGATATCCAAAAACTAAACAAGACCATCAGCAGCTAATGTTAAGATTTTAATGCTATAGTTTTTAATGCCTGAAACAGCTTTGGGAGGGATGGTTTTAGTTGAGCAGATGAAGGAAAAGCCCCATCTTTTAAAATTTGTTAAACTAATATCTGAAAGAATCAAATCACAGAAATCCTGCGAAGTTTTCAGCATGTTGCACCACCATGACCCAACAGGTGGCGCTAAAGCATCAGTAAACACAGTTTTTATAGACTGAAGAGGCTGGACTGTTATTTTCTTTTCTCAAGGTGCAGCAACAGGAGCAGATATGAGGCAACAATCCAGACTTACCATTGTTAAACTCTGCAACAAGCTTCATGAATTTGGGCTTTGTTAATTTTAGAGGGATCGAGGCTGGTGAGCAGAGACACTGAATTTGTGCAGTGTTGAGGATGTTCTTATGACTACTTTTCTATTTTCCTCTTTGCTGTTTGACAATTTTATAAAACACAAGAAAGTTGTTTTTCGTCTTTTTGCTCAATGATAGTTGAAATTGAACTTTGGCTCTGAATCTTGCTTGGAGGAAATGTGATGGTGCTGGTCCTGTGAATGCACCGCAAACACACACACACACACACACGGGACTGTTCAGCTTGCAATGTCAGGTGAGGTATTTTTTTAGACTCCACAGCTGAAGCAGGTTTTCATTCTAACTATTTTTGATTTTTTTTAAAGTCATAAAATCATGTCATCTGATACAAAGATCCTCCCTCCTGACAGTGGGACAGAGCTGAGCATGCTGTGAAAGTCCCAGATCTATGAGGTTCAAGCTCACATGGCTGGTCTCCATAGAAACTGGCTAAGTGTGTTGTCAGGGTGTGTCCTCTTAATCATTCACACAGTTAACTATAAGTACACTCACCTGCACACACCTCTGCAGAGACACTGGAGTGTTTGTTTAGCATCACAGCAAGAAACTTAATGCTCGATGATGAAAACTCAATAATCAACTGAATTCACTGTAAGCTTGTGTTATTGTATGACACATGGTGTTTCATTATCATATATGCAAAAAGGCAAAAGACACTTTTAAATGTATAAACACTAGAATAAAGCTGCAACGCTACTTCAATATTTTAACTGGATCTGGCTGGAAGAAAAACCACGCTGCTGTCACACCTTAGTTTATGGCTTATGTTGACAGTTTAAAGCTCTCTCATTATGTGCTGATGTTTAGCCTTTTTGGTGCATTTTCTTTAAAATATTTTTATTTTCCTGGAGTTTTTCTTTTCTTATTTCTAACTAAATTAAGAAAAGCCTGGCTAGGCCTCTAGAGTCCTCAGGTTAGGTGTGACTTTGGCTGCTTCAGTCATTAAAACAGCTTCTCTGCATGGGAGTCAGACCCAAAGCATGATCAGAAACACCCTCACCTCATTGTGCATGAATCTCTGCAGACGTTAAACATTTTGTTGTTCATTTAAAGACCAAATTACATGCTGACTTGACACTTTTTATTTGGTTCAGATGGTTTGTTAAATTATGAGGCACTGACTTAAAGAGATATGCGCTTCTTTAATCCTGTTGAACACCAAATTAATCCAGTAGGGGATTGCTTTGGTCATTTGGACGATTTTTCTGTTGATGGTGAAAAAAGAGGACAGAGGGGGGGTTCTTGAGGTCGCTGACCTCATTTGAAACAATTTCATGTGTCTCTACAGGACACACAAATGGACACACAGGTTTTGTTTGTGTGATAGAGGGCTTTTTGTTGGAGCAGGAGGGAACATTGTTGTTGTCTCATGATGCTTTGCCAGTTTCCCAGGATTCCTCTCTCTGCGTGGGCACGTAGGCTGTGAGAGTCTAAAGCTGAACAAACTCTGTTATTGTGTTATTGGAAGGTCAGTCAGTCTGGTAAAATGTTCACGCGGGGTTGATGGTTTATTATCACCTCCCTGCTTTACATGCTTTCAGCTCTCCTCAGATAGAAAACACCAGCCAATCAGAGGGATGTTTAATTTTATGGTCCTGATAAGGGGTGTCAACATCTACACGCGTAAATGGATACACGGGGAACAAATCATAACCATTTAGAAAAAACCAATAGCCATTTACATGTTTTTTTTCTTCTCCTCCCCATACTTGATCATTTCCCACCAACAAATATATACTGTTGCCTGAAAGCTTCAGATAATAACATGAACTAATTATACACTTAAATGTTCCCACTAGTGACGTTATCCGCATACATAATAGATGAATAGGGCACAATGTCACGTTAATTAAAAAAATAACGTGACATTGAAAAAAATACCGCAGCCTGCACAGCCAGTGTCGCGTTACCTCAAGTTGACTCGGTGACATGATGGCAGTGGTCATCAAGTGGAGCACTGTGTGGCAGTTTTTTGAACAAACTGCTAGTGGAAATCAAGTTGAGTGTAGGTTATGTCAAACAAAGTTGGTTTACAACAACAGCACGGGGTCCATGCAAAACCATCTGTAATGGAAACACCCGGACAAGTAGGAGGGAGAGACTGCTGCTGGTATCGGTCCTACCGCTAGCGGTTCACAGGCTAGCATGAGAAATTATATATACAACAGGGCGAAGAAATGTGACAAGGCACGGAGTGAACATATCAGCAACTTAATAGCTGAAACGGTGGTTCTCAACATGCAGCCTGTGTCAATGGTTGAGGATGACAGATTTCTTTTCAGCTGATGAAATTTCTGGAGCCAGGCTATAAAATTCCCTGCCGAGCAACAGTTAGCTCATGGATATCAAAGTACGTTTTCTTGTCTGTCAAAATATTAGATGATTTTATTTTCAACTCATTTTACTTTCTGTCATAAGTAGGCCTAAGCCTTAAAATGTTAAATGAAGTTCCGTGATTTATCTGTGATGTTGGCCATAATTTAGTACCTATTTGAAGTGGGTCTACAAGAATACATTTTTGTCTGATTACTGGAATGGCCATCTCCTAATGGGATTAGGAGGTGTTCAATGGAGACAGAACCTTCTAGTGGTTATATAGCACAACTGCGATAGAAAGAGATATCTGACGTGTAACCGGGTACACGTCGGTTAGAAGCCCTGTTTACACGTGATGAAAAAATTGTAAACGTTGACACCCTTGGTCCTGATCTTGCCAGTGTTTCTCACAGTTTTTATATATGCTGTCTCAAAGAAATAGAGACTCCTGAGCCATTATCGCTGCAACCTGATTGCTCAAACTGGCCTCCTGTGTCAACCCACCTGTGTGCACTGTGAGGATGCCAAACACAAACAAACAAGGATACACACTGACCATCTCTAGTGTTTTCCAGCTCAGTCTGGTCACACTACTCTGACTGTTTACTCTGAGTCACCACAGACGTTTCACAGCATACTCAGTGATTGTTTCACATCATGTATTGATGCTTTTTTCAGCTGCAGTCATTAACATCAGATGTAATTCACTGGCACAAACCCCTCTGCCAGTGTTGTGTTGTCAAAGATAATAATTGGTTGTGTCCTTGATGGAAAGCGCAGATGAGACTTTTATGTGACATAAGTGGCTGACTGGTTGAGGCAGCTTCAAACAAAGACTGCTAATTCTCATTTGTGAAGTTTTGTTAAACTTGTAGGATATGTGCTTGGGTGAATGATTTTGAACTCTGCCCTGAATCAAGTCACATGACATGAGAGACTCTGTTTACCTTAAATCTGATAAATGTGCAGTGGTTGGTAAACAATATATCAATCAGCTGTGAGCTCAAAGGATCAGATGACGATGTTAAAACTGAAGTAAGTAGTCAGTGAGTTTGCTCTCATCTAAAGTTTGCGGTTATTTTAATAGTTCCATAACAGCAGCAGGGATGAAGTGACTTAAACCTTTATTTTGAAAAGTTGTGTTGTCCCAAAAATCACCTTTCTGTCTTTTTTATGGTTTGGTTCAGCAGTCTGCAGAGGAAGAGGTTTCTGTTTGTTTCCTCTCAGGATGAGTGGGAACCTCCTGAGAACACAAAACAACCATTTACTTCAAAAGATGATCTTTTGCTGAGTTATCAGTTCAGCAGTTATAGAAAAATGTTTCCATCCTAAAGAGATCATTTCAATCTGTGACATGATTGATTTGAACAATTCAATAAAGGTTGGAGTGAATGAATGAAAATATTTCAGTTTTTCAATGATCATAAAAATCTGCCAAAATCAGACATGAACCACCTGGGAGAAAACCAGGGTTTACAGTTGTTCTCAATTGCTAAAACACATTTCCTGACATCCACCATGCTTTTCTCAAAACTATTAGCACAAAAATAAAGTCAAAACAAATATAAATTAAGAGCACACTACAGCAAACCACCATATCAAACTCAAACTCAAGTGCGTTCAGTAACTACAATCATTCAGCCACAGCATCATGGCTTCATGCTGGGTCAGGCCTCAGGAATTCATCCACATTACAGGCCACATTCTCCCTGGCCAGGCGGCAGGGAAAAACCCGTCTGAACAGGCTTATATAGATTTCATTACATCATTAGCCAAAAGCATGATCAGTTTTGAGTTGTTGTGTTTAAGCTCTGACACCTGTGCTTCAAATGTGATCAACTTTTGCTACCTGTATGTACCATTATGCAAACCAGGTGCATCACAGTGCAAAATGTGTTTTCGTGAGAATGCATTTGCAAGTTGTGCTTGCTTTGCAAGTGCTTATGGTTTTGCCGAAAGAGTGACTGATTCACTAAGGGGGTTCAGGCCGCTGTGCATTTGATTCAGACTATAGGGTTGAGTAGTTGAATGATGTTCATTATATCTACATTTTCTTAGAAATAGTTTTATTTCTTTTATCTCAGACATGTACACTTTTTCACGTACCTTGACATGTTTCGGCGGAACCCTCTGCCTTCCTCAGAAATGTCACTTGGTGGTAGGTGTGACGCGTCATATATCAGCTGATGTTACAGAGGCGTGACATGTGACACCTCTGAGGAAGACGGAAGCTTCCGCCAAAACATGTCAAGGTACGTGAAAGAGATTACATGTCTGAGATAAAAGAAGAAAGAAAACTATTTCTATAGGGTTTAGTGTTTTAGCAACCAAGAAATACTGTGAATACTCCACCTGTCATCTTATCTTGAGTATTATTGAACTGTAAATGAATTCCAATGGGAGAAATTCAGGAATGGAAGACATATCAAAATTAGAGTGGACATTTCTAATTACTCTCATGTGTGAACACCGCCCCCTGCAGACAGACACCTGGATGTCCAAACTGAAACCTCACCTGCTGAGAGGCAGCTGAGTGCAGGTTCACCAAGCACCTGTCCTTGAGGGGGCTCAGGTCCCACTTGGGTCGAGGTAAAAGGCTGAAGTCTCCAGGCCTGAAGCGAGCCAACAGGAACACTGGATCTGAGGAGAGGTTCAGGGTCTCTTCTCTGTAGGGGTGGGACAGGGTGACAGGGAGAAACCAGTAAGTTACCCCACCTTTGTTCTGGTCTTTGGTATACAGGTGCTCTTATGCTACCTCAGTGGTTTTGGAGACAATTCATTTGACCATATTTAAATCCTTCTGGTTTGAAGAAAAACAAACAGCTGACAGCAGCACAGGATAATCTCCTGTAAGCAATGTGTACTTAATTACATTATAAAATAGAGGAGGTAAGAGGCTTGGCTGTTCATGAATAATTAATGAAGATTAGTTATATGAGATCAGGAATCATGCAAAAATTCATGGGCTCCTGATAGAGCCTTCATCACGTCATCCCTGGGATATATTTATTTATATCATTCACAGACACATAAATGTGAAAAGCCTTAAGATATGACTGTCACCAGTGCAGAGTCTTAAAAAAGAGGTCAGAAGGAGCAGGAATGACTGTGACCCTCCTTTCACTCATAACCCCTGATTTCATACTGCTGAGCTGCTCCTACACAGAGCTGCTATCATCATGTTTACTTAGCAGAGAGGATCCGCTGGAGAGTGAAGCAGTACCTGTCTGATTCTGGGTCGGAGGTCTGTTTCTGTTCTCCACTTCTCGACTCCATAGACCCTCTAAGGGCGGAGTCTGCTCCCTCAGGGGTGTTTCTCTCAAGGACCTCCAGCAGCTTCTGACTCACCTGAGTATTTGAGGCCTTGTCTGAGTCCTGCAGATGACAGAGAAAACCACAGCCTGACTCTAGTAGTCCGAAGTTATATGATGGCAAACTGGTATTGTAATACAATACAATGGGAAACATATCTACATCCTTGCTGAGTTTGTTTTTCATATCATGAAAGGTCCAGGCTACCGGTTCGAGAGGTTCAGCTCTGAAGAGGACCAAAGTCAGAGGGACAGGCCAGAAGTCACAGCACACAGGCCTGAATACAAAAACCAGCGCCTTATTCATCCTTTGGATGCTCTTTTGGTCTCACTGCAACACTCTGGCTCAGAGGAGGACTTTGGGCCTGCTGGGTGGCATTCAGAGTTGACTTGGCAATCACACAGATAACCAAGGAAGAGAGGCTTGATGACCAGTTGAAACTATTTCAAAATTAACTTTGCGAAATTAAAGAAAAATCAATTAAAAGGCTTAATCTCGAATTGCTATGCGCACAAAAAGTTATAGTTTCACAACTTGAACCAAGATGATGTTCAAGAAAAATCAAACAACGTGAATGAACACGTGGTGGAAAACTTAGAAGACTAAGGAAAAAGTAAGGCAAAGAGAAAACAAGCTAAGAGGTAACTTAGCGGAAACAAAAGAAAAAAAAGAGGGAAAAGCAAGAGCAAAAGGGCAAGAGTAAACGCAAGCAAGAGAGCACCCCAACTTTACTGGTTTTATACTCTTCAAACTGGGAGTGTTTCTAAGGTGTGAGGAAAGAAAAGAGGGGTCCCTGATCTCCAGCTGCAGCTTCCTGAGAGAAGACTTTAAAGATCCCTGATTGTTTGATCCAACTTATTCTTTGGCTAGTAAAGGAGTCTGATTGAATACTCACTCACTATGATTAATGTTAAAGAATGCTGGGTTCATAACAAAGGATTTGATGTTAAACACATATAAAGACTTGTAGAATCACATTGATAAACAATCTCATTATGCTTTGAGTATCACTTTTCAAAGAACACTGATCATGTTAAATTACTCTGAAATGAAACAGATAGTAACACATATGAACTGTGAACAACACAAGGGTAAACACATGTAAATGAACTTCGTAACAGTTAATAATGGATTCTACAAACCAACATTCAGATTATTAACTAACAGTATAACTACCTAACGGTTAACAAAGCTAAACAAATGATTAAGAGATAAACTAAACATTTCTACACTATTCCTATTGGATTAACGGGTTGTAATTCAAACATAATAACTTCAGCTCTTAAAAGTTCATAAAATAGTTTGGAAAGTTGTTGATCTCAAGGAACCTTAGGACTGAAGGATTTATTCTGTCAGTGCGGGATCTTGGTTTATGAACATGATAGGCAAATGGGAGAAAGACAGTTTTACTGCACATGTTGAGTACTGACAGAAGATCATGGTTTAGTGTCCATCCAACCTGTAATTGGACTAGTTGTTGTTATTCTCTTTGGATTGTACTCACAGAGAGCACAGGAAAGATCAACCAAAGTTATGATTTATGGCTGAGCTGATAAACCTGACGCTTCCCAGTCAAGGTGTGATGACAGATGTTTATCTGATCGAGTGGTCCTGTAGTTCTTTCCTGCTGGCCATAAACAGTGTCTTTGTCTCTTTGAAGTAGAAAGGAAAGAAAGTTTGTGCTTTGGGAATGCTTCTGTGGTTATCTTGTATAGAGACAGGAGGTTGTAGAGGGATTGTGATTTGGTGTTAAAGGTTTACACCATCTTGTCTCCGGTGAGCAGATGTATGCCTTACATTCTTTTGGGGGGTTGGGATGAGAAGGTGGTGGTCTCTGCTACAATATTATCACTATGGAAATATTTACTGAGGTAAACATCAAGTGAGAGCTGAGGTTTTGTTGTTAATCTCAGACAATCTGTTTTTTTAACTGGTGCTGTTGCCCCCTGATGGACATTAAAGAAGATATTTCCACACTAACTTTGCTGGTGTAACCAGAGACTATGTCCACCTCTGACACTCGCTCTGTGGTTTGTTTTATGGTTTTACCTTAAGGGTGTATCTGAGGATGAAAACTGCGTCCTTCATGTCATCCTCCAGCTGACCCACCATGATCTTCTCTTCCTCCAGCTTCTTCTCCAGCTTGATGACCTCATCTCTTTTGAGACAAAGCTCCTCTTGTGCTGAGTTCAGGTTTTGACTGAAAACATGAGAGTGAGGGTATAACTCAGAAGCAGAGCGTTTCAATACAGATGAAGAGTCTTCTGCTAACAGATGATCCAAACTATCAGCAGGTCAAAGTGGAAGTTTGGGTTTGAGAAAAGAAGAAACTCTTAAATGTTATTTTGGAACCAAATACTCTGTTTTTTTTTTTTTAATCTTAAAATTCAAATCGGATTGGTGGCTTTCAGCACCCAGAGGTCTGTTATTTCCCAGTAGCAGACTGTTGCTGGAGACGCTAATCTGATCACACACTCTGCCGGATTAGCTGTACTATCTGAGACGCATAAATCCACATAAATAAGTCAAGTTTGACATCATTGTCTATATAAGCTGATTTAGTTACAAATCTTTGATTTCAGTTGTAGTCAGCAAAAACAGACGAAACCTTTACCTGACATCCTCGGTCTGGGCCAGAATGAACTGCCTGATCCTGGTGCGCTGCTTCATCTTCAACTCCAGCTTCTGGCACATCTGCATCCGCAGCGTCCCTTCCTGAAGGAGGAAAAGACTAAATCAGTTTGGATGATCTTTGAGCTTGGAAAAAAAAGTTACAGAGGGCTCATTGTGTTACAGGTGCTGATGAAATACATAAGCTGAATGCTTTTCTCTCTAAAATCAGATTTTTTTTTTCTTTTGAAAGATATTCTGGTATTAGCTTTTTGTTTTGAAAAGGCTCAGGTGCACAATTTGAATATATATTTCTTTTCAGGTCTCAGCTCTCAGGTGACCATGTGGCACTCACAGCTGAGGATGTAGTGGAGGGACACTGCTGCAAATCTTAATAAGCCTAAATGTTCTTAATTCATTCACTTAATTGTTAAAAAAAATTGTAATTATTTTTTACAAAAATATCTGAGGTATATGAGGGAATTCACAGCCCTGAGTTCACCTTCTTGCGGAAATGTATTTTTCTAAAACTGACCCTAATTTTGGATCTCTTCTAAGATTTTAAGACATACATTTAAAAAAATGAACTCTTCAGTCTCATATAAAAAAAAGCCATAAACACCTAACATTTTACTTAATACTAATAGAGAAAGCTAAAATCTCAGAGTCCTGACATGTTCAACAGAGGTAGTTTCTCATGTTAAAAGTGACATATTGATGACGTTGGTAAAATTGAAGAATAATTTAAACAATTCAGCTTCATTTTGTTTGTATCCAGGTATCTCCTTCAGTCGCTCACATAGCGGAAGCCTTTGAACACAAAAGCAAAACCTTGTTCTTCAGTGTCAGCCTGTTGTAAATGGTGACAGCATTTGAACAAAACTAATATGCAGATACCTCCTTAATGGTGCAGATCTTCTCCTCCTTCCTCACAGCCTCCAGCTTCAGATCATCTATCTGTAAGTAAAGCTCCTCCTTCCTGTCTGCTATCATCTCTCTCTCCACCTCTAGCTCATGAACCTCCTCAAACAGCTGCAGCAGCTTTGGTAATAAAACGCTGTGCTGAGCCCTCTCCTCCTGAACAATCTCCGAGATCCTTGTCTTTGACCACATATCCAGGGACTGCTGTAACTCCTCCTTCAGGCTGTGGTCAGAGGAGAGTGAAAAATCAGGACAAAGTTTACCATCAAAACCAACCTTCCTTCAGACTGTCAGACTTCACCTGGTCAGCTCGGACTCTGTTTTGTCTTCCAGAGCCTTGACGGCACTCTGGAATTCACACTCTTCTTCAGAACCAGACTGCTCTTCTGGAGACTCCATGTCACACAGCTGCTGCTCCAGCAGCTCAATCTGCCGCCGCTGCTCCTCAAACTGTGCAGCTGGTGAGGGGAGGAGGGAAGAGGATGCTCAAACTTTATGCGCTGTCAAAAGTTCAAAGTTCAATATCTTTGCTCTGCAGCAGACTGGATGGCAGAAACACACTGCACTTGAAACTCACACACATAACACCAAACTACAACCACCTTGTCTTTGGGCACAGGCTCAGGGCTCACAATGATGGAGGGTTTTGTTTCCCAGCATTTTCAATAGTACTATGGGTTACATTAAGTGTACATAATATATCTGTATGTATGATAACAGTATCCACTATGTTAGATGGCAATATGCCCCTTTTCAGCTCGACACTATGGATACATTAACAACATCAAAACCCAAGTGTGGAGATGAGTGTGTTGTTATCGCCTCTAACAGCACTCAGAAGATCCAACACCCTTAATTGTACATAACAGATTTTTTTTAGATTAAAGTCTTGTATTATATCCTACACTGAGGTCAACTGCTCACAAATCTGGAAATCTTTCAGTATATTGACAAAATAAATTGATAATTTCAAGCAGAGAAAATATTCGTCTTAAAATAGTTGTAGGCCTTCAGTTTTAGGGACTCCAAAGATTGGGAAGATTAAACAATGAGATGTTTATGTTAAGCAAAGCCACTGAAGACACATTTGACACTCATCAACATGCAGTCTCACCGTATTTCTCGTTCAGTAAGCTCTGTTCGTCAACCTGCTCCTGTAGTTCTTGTGCCTGTCGGCTCTGCTGCAGCTTCAGCTCATCTAGACTCTGCTCTGTGACCTTCTGCTGAATCTCCACCTCCTCACTTAGCTCATCCACCATCTTCTCCTTTTCAGCTCTGGAGTGTTTCAGGAACTCACTGATGTCTTCCTTGTCTTCTTCCAGCACCCTGCACAAGAGGACGAGGTTCTTATTCTGCTTCTCCAGCTCGTCACATTTCAGCTGACACCTGCAGCACGAAGAGAGAGACGTAGAAACAATGTACTGAAAGTCATTTACAAAATGTAGTTAAACGTTAGCATGACGTTAGTACCTTCATACCTCTCCAACTTCTTATCCAGACATTTAATCTGTGCCAGATATACAGATGTTTCTTTTTCGTCAGAAGTGTTTTTATCAGTCATACTGACGCATTAGTCGTTATCTTGTATAGTTGTAGTCTTAAAATTTCTTATTTTCTGTTTTTCAATCCCCCGTTCACCTTATTTTCGTACCAAGTTTCCAGAGAAATCTACTCTACCAAACGGTCGTTGCTAGGAAATGCTGCGTTCACTAACTCCTCGGAAATTCAAAACTTTTGAAAGTACGTGATATATACAGTATATATGTATATATATATTTCTGTTGCTTTCAGATGTGCCTCAGTGATAAGAAAAAAATCTGACTTGATTTTCACAGGATACAAGTTTTTTTCATCAAGTTTTATGAAGATTAAATATGTTTCAAACTGAATTAGTCCGCTCATTCATGTCTTGCCTGAGGATCAGTTAGTCATATAACCAAAACACTCACACGCACCATCCAACACACGCAACCCTGAGCTCTAAATACCAGTTCATGCAGATAGAGGTGTTCCTTCAGTGTGTGGCTGCCAGATCCCACACAGCTTCACCAACAGAGCTAATATTAAACACTTTTCTTCATCAAGATTAATGAAGCACCTGCGAGGAATTTTTAGCTACTTATGAAACAGACTGAATGTATGCTTCTGGTTGACCTACAAAAGACTCCATCAGGGGAAAAAAAAGTTATTTTCAGGAGCTGCAGAGTAACTATAACTCTTTGCCAGGAGTACAGACAGGATAAAATAATTGGGGCTACTGTGCTTAAAGTGGGGCTGTCATGCTCATTTACAGGCATTATATTGTCCTTCTGACAGTTTCGTGGAAGCTTTACATAATTTACAACTCAAAGAGCTGTTTGTTTATCTCGGGCTGGTGTATTTAAAAGTCTTCAGTTCAGCCTCTACCTGAAACACTACATTTCAGCTACTGTCTCTTTATACCTCTAAATCAGACCATTGTGGTGTATGTGGTCAGGATCATTAGATACCTCTGCATTAGCCTTCTAGCCGGCAGAGCAATGTCTTTGCTAGTTTCTTCTCCCACTATGTTCCCTGTAAGGTGTGAAACAGTTGGTCATGCAGCAGAACTGTGTCAACCTCTCCACAGAATCTTCAACCTAAGTCTACAGCTGGGGCGGGTACCTACTCTGTGGAAAACATCCTGCATTGTGCCAGTACCAAAAACAAAATGTCCTGCTGAATTCAGTGAGTACAGACCAGTGGCCCTCACTTCACACATCATGAAAACCCTGGAGCGGCTGATTCTACGCCTTCTGAGGTCTGAGGTCAAAGACAAACTGGACTCCCTGCAGTTTTCATACAAAGAACACATTGGAGTGGATGATGCTGTCCTCTACATGCTTCACCATGCCCTGTCTCATCTGGAGGAACCTGGAGTTTATGTGAGGATCATGTTCTTCGACTTTTCAAGTGCATTCAACACCATCCAACCCACCATACTCAAAGACAAGCTCACAGAGATGGGAGTGGATCCTTCCTGTGTTTCCTGGATCGCAGATTACCTGACAGGAAGGCCACAGTTTGTCAGGCTGGGGAACTGTGTTTCTGGGACATTAATGAGCAGTACAGGGGCTCCACAAGGGACAGTTCTGGTGCCATTCCTGTTCACACTGTATACGTCAGACTTCAAATACAGCACTGAGTCCTGCCACTTCCAGAAATACTAAGATGACACCGCTATTGTGGCATGTATCAGAAATGGACAAGAAGCTGAATACAGAGATCTGATAAGAGCCTTCAGTGACTGGAGTCACAAAAACTGCCACCTCCTCAACACCTCAAAGACAAAGGAGATGGTCATAGACCTCTGTAGATCCAAACCCCCTCTTCAGCCAGTGAACACCTGTGGAGTAGACATCGAAGTGGTGATATCATATTCCAGCTGGACTCAGTGGAGGATGTGGTGGAGAGAGCTACACTGAGGAAGGTGGAGTCTATTCTTAAGAACATGGATCACCCACTTCACAACACCTTGATGGATCAAAGGGCCAATGGTGGTGGACGGCTCCTCTCTCTTCGCTGCAGGACAGAAAGATTTAGAAGATCTTTTGTACCAACAGCCATCAGACTTAATAACTCTTGTAAATAATAGATAACTTTTATAGACACATTATGTGAGACAACAGACAATTGAATTTCCCTTCGGGGATCAATAAAGTTTTTCTTATTCTCATTCTTATTCTTATGCAGCAAGTATTGCAGAAGAAAAAATAAAGGTAATGGATGGAAGAGGCTGATAAGGCTGCTGAAAAGGGGGACAGGGGGCGCTACTGATACTGGAAATGCTTGCAACCAAGTAGGTCTGTGTTGTTTTGACACAAAGTCATATTTTGAAGAAGCATGCATTGGGCTATGTACGGGTTGTGATGGGGGTCTAACACAGAAACATAAACCAGGCTTCAACCCCTTCCCCATCACATTGGGATCCTCCCCCCGCCATATAAAAAAGCCACGTTTTTCCTACTTAAAATGACATTTGTGTTGGACCCCAAATCCAACCTAGTAAGTAAACACACAATATTTAGGTGCTCAAATGTGGTGTTTAAACTTTCTGATTGTGTTGACTTTGGTGCCCCCTGTGGACAAAGTGGTACTCAGAGGTGTTCAGCAAGCAGCCTCAAAGAAAGTTGAAGCCAAGTTCACTGGGCCCAGCATGAACCTAAGAATATCTTCAGGTACCATCAGTCATTTTCATAACTGAGGTTTCTCCTCTGCACACTGTCATAACCTGTGTGCTGTCCTGCACGCTACCTCCACCTCTCACAAATATTCAGCTCGCCTGAGGCCGGCACACTGTACCTCCGTGTCTCTGTGTTACTGTCTGTTTTCCTTGGATGTATTTATGTCCTCAATCTGCATCCACCCAGCCCAGTTTACCCGCAAGGATGATGCCTCTAAAACGGGAGTAATGTGCCCTTTGCACGAAAAGTGAGACAAATATGTCTTCATAGAGAGGGTTAGACATAGGGTGGAAGACAAAAGCAGCTTGTGGTGAAAAGTGTGGGTGTGGAGGAAAGTTATGGAGATGTTCAACTCCCAAACAATACGTTTTCATTTGAGCAAAACTAAAACTTTGAAGTAGAGATGAACTAAAGCTGTTTTCAAAACACATTTTCATGCAACACTGACATAAATACTTTCCAAGTCATGCTTGACCCACATTATTGTTAATTTTGCCAAAATCATGACATGTTTGCCCTTTAAATGTGGAAAAAAAGGAACATGAAACAAAAGAATAATAATGGATGGAAAAATGACCAAATCCTCATCCACAACATAAAACAAAGAGAAATATGATACAAAACTTAAAAAAACAGACCTGAAAGTAATTCCTGAGAAGTTAAAATTGACATTTCCAGGACTGTTATTGTTTTATTTTTTTTATTTTTATTTTCAAGCATTTACTAAAGATGTTTATAATGTAAAAAACCTGGGATGATTTGTCACCCTCCGTTTTTGAATTGTTATACATTCCTTCAACTGCATTATGAATATCTACATTTCAGACTGTACAGGAGCTGCTACAACGTGAAGATAATATGTGCACAAAAGATTTGAAAGAAACAATAGCACAAGTTGAACAACTTTATTTCTTGTCTACAGGACATAAAAACCTGAAATGCCTCTCTTTCTGTGTGTTCCTACAGATGTTAAACAGATCTTACACTTTAATATCAATGAGGTGAATTTCCAACAGGTTAGTAACATGACTGGGTATAAAAAGGACATTCAGAGAGTCTGAGTCTCTCAGAGGGAATGATGGGAAGAGGTTCACCACTCTGTGAGAGACTGCCTGACAAATCCAAATCTGACATCCCTTTTGGAAACCATGGTCACCACATCTTTTACTTCTGGGTTGACATCAGGACAAGCCTGTAGTATCTGTAGTCGAAGAGTTCTGCTAATATCCTGGACTGCCTGCAGTCCTGACTTTTTCCCCACTGAAAACATTTGGAGCATTGTGACACCAAAACTACTGTTGAACAACTGAAATCCTCTATCAGGCAATACCTGGACAACATTTCACTGTCAGACTCCAGAACTGGCTCTCAGGTTACCAAGCATTCACAGCGTGTTGTTCAGGGGTAACTAAAAACCTTCAACTTTCAGCTTGAAATCCCACCAGAACCTGCAGGGCTTTGTCTTGTGGTCTCAGGAGCCGATTTGGGCTGCACGCTTCATAACAGCTCCCAGAATTAAGCCATTATCTTTCCTGTGCACTGACAGGTGTTTGTTTCCTGGTTGTCAGGGCAGCCTGTAATTAAAACATCAGAGTGAGCAGGTATTTCTCTGATATAACACATCAATCCTCCTCCTCCTCCTCCTAGCAGTCTCCCGTCAGTCTCATGTAGGTGAGGTGATAGCTGGCAGGAATGCATAAGTAAAGAGATTTAATACCACTAATGACTCTATAGTTCACCATACATTATCCTTAACTTAACATGTACCAGGATATGACATAGGGGAGACCGGGGCTTGTCGTCACATGGGTAAGTTGTTAAATTACAATTATCTATGCCACCAGAGGGCATTGTGAGCTCAGATGTGCGCCAGTTAACCATTTTGCACAACCCAAAGTAAAAATAAATGAACTTTATATATTTTAAAATATTTTTATATATTTTAAAATAAGCTTTTTCCAGATAAAAATCCTAACATGTGGACTTGTTAGAGGAGAGATTAAGGTGTCCTGTCATACCTCATTGTTCTGTTTTAAGATGACTTTAAGCTAGAGCTAGAATTAGCAGACATGGTAGTTTGGGGCAACATAGTGATGGGAAGAACAGTTCTTTTGACTGTACTGAATCTTTAGAATCCGTTCATTAAAACGATTCATTCAAAAGCTTCGTTCACTAAATCAGTCAGTGCTTAAGTCAGTCCTGAAGGAAGAATCACACCCCTGTCCCGAAAAACTCACCTCTCTGCGTGTTGCCACCGGTGAAAACAACACAGCAGCGAGCAGCACGCCCGCTAAACGAGCGCGAGTCATCGTTCTTTCATATTGCAGAAAAGTGGAGAGATTAAAAATAAATAAACATCACAGCTGTAGTGGGGATTCTGATACTTTTAAAGATATCAAATTGCATATTACTTTAAATCGGCTGAAATTAAGCCCTTCTTACAGTAAAGTTTATACACATGTATTAATGTAAAGGCACTATAATGACCTGTTTTATCTTAGCCTCAGTAAACGAACCGGTGCTTGGCAGTCAGTTCGTGAATGACGCTACATCCCTCCCTCCTCTGCCTGCATCAAGTCGTTCAGAAGTCGTTCATTTCGTTCACAGTCTGACTGATACATGTCGTTCATATGCTGTGAGCAAATCACATGACTCTGCCTGCCTGCCCGCCCACTCGCTGGCTGGCTGTGTGTCGTTTGCAAAGAGCCAAAAGAGGCAATTCCATTCCTGACCGGGACTGCAGGCTTGCGGCTGAGCTCAACTGAACTGAGAAAGGAACGAATCAGGTCTGGGAGTGATTCCATTCATGTCGTTCACTCAGCAGTTCAGTTCTTTTGATCGAAACGTTAATGAACGACACAACACTAGGGCAACGTGTCTCAGTCATTTTGGGGTTAGTTGTCACATGTTTACAAGGGATTAAAATTAACATAGAGTGTCTGCTGCTGTCGTAATGAAATTTAATTTTGACTTTATTTTTACAGAGAAAAAAGTGGTTTAAAGGAGAGGAGAAATCGAGAAGACAAGGTCAGGAATTTCAAAAGAAAAACAGAACGTGGCAGAGTCATCTACCATACTTTAGCGGAGTACTGCAAAATATTCACCCCAGCCGAAACACAGAGTCAGACAGCTCTCCAAACTCCAGAGTATGTTGCTTAATATTTTATGTTAATGTTTGTTCAATGACCTTTTGTTGCTCAATGATAAACATTTTCGGTGTCTGACTTTGATGTTCACTTTCAGGTAAGAAAAATGATAACAACAATAATTTTGTCTTCGTTTTATTAGCTGCAAAATCAACTGTGACATCTAACCCCCATGTAATGAGACAACTTACCTGATGGTGAGGCAACATGTCACATGTTTACACTCTCCATTTGATTGCTTATAACTCTTCACTAACACAAGATATGAAAATGACATGAATATGAAATAAATACCTGAGACTTTAGTCTTTCATCTGGTACACATTTTGTTTATATATGATGTATTGATTCCAACAAATATATGAGTGTTAAAAGTGTGACAACAAGCCCGGTCTCTCCAACCAAACCACACAGGTGGATATATTAGCCATCAAACTGATCCTGAATTTGTTTATGATTAAATATTCCAGGCGTTTGTTGTTTCTGCAACGTTCCAGAAGACACAGCTCCACACTCACCAGTTGTCATACCAACACGAGTACAAACCCAAACATGGAGTCAGCCTCTTCAGGCTGACACATCGGCACCCTCTTTCATTCCCCTCACCTCCACCTGTCATTATCAGCATCAGACTGCAGATTAGACATCGTGCTATTAGAACATTCTCATTTAACAGCAATAACTGTCCCAAACACAGAAAAGCCATTATTTGAACAAAAGGAGGTCTGAGCCTGTGAAAACTTCTCACAGGTCCAGAGATCCACACTGAAGTCACCCGGATGAGTTTAAAAACTGTAATTCGACCTCAGTGCAATGACACAACCTTAAAGTTCAAGTATAAGATATTAAGGTCTTTGCACTTGAATAAATGTTTAAAACATCTAACCAGTAAAGCAGAAAATCTAACTCTCCAAACATCTGCTGCATGTTGTTAAAGCTGTTCTTGATGGAGCAGAATTAAATTTATCACAACATTTAGTCCACTTGTCTAAAAATCTTTATCCAATACCACAAAAACAGTCGACTACGCTCATCTTGACTGACTTCACTGGCACATCATATATCATAGGAATAAATTGACTTTTTTCACCACTGAGGAACTGTAACATTAGCTCACTCCTTCATGAAGGTCTCTACAGGTGACCAGCTCTAGGATTCAGTGACAGCCGAGATGCAAATCCAGCTTGTACTAGACTTCTACTGAGAACAAAATTACCGCAACTTTCCCTTACAATCAAACGAAGACTTAGAGAAACCAAATTAGCAAAGTGCAGAGCCGAGGAAACAGATGAGTGGTGAAACGGACTTTTACAGGTGAGAGAAATTTAAAACAGTGGGTGGGTAGGCGTGTCCTTCAACTTTGTCCTGAGTGGACGGCAGAGCCTGATATCAGGTCCAGAACAAGCCTCACAAACGTACTGTGACAAGATGATAGAGCTGCCCCCCCCCCCCCCACCACCACCAAGGTCTGAGGTATGAAGCTCACATCTGTGGGTTTCCGATTTCGTGTGGACATTTAACATCGTTACATAAGATAATTGACTTAGAAATAAAACAAATACACTCAATTACACCAGAGTTGGTCACTGCATAAACGTGAGGATAAGAATAAATCTGTGCCTGCCAAATCTAAAACTAGACTTGACCTTTAGGAAGGAGCTGTAGCTGTTCAGACGTGTAGGTGTGAAATATTTCATTGATGAAATAACAATGACATCCACCTTCTTCTAAATTCCTCAGTTAACATGATTACTCCTAAATAAAAGTGCTGCTGAATAAAACAGAAAATATTTTTCACACCCTCCTCTCAGAGAAAGATGAAGTGATGAAGTCTTTTGTGTTTAAGCCACAGAGATCACAGCAGAAATATTTATTTGCTTTATTAAGCTGTAAATACTTTGATTTCGTGCTGGAACGTGCCTCAAGCTGAGCGTTTTCATCTTAGCGGAGGTGAATCAGCCCGTTGGTATCCTGTCACCATGCAAGAGCAAATACAACAGAGTGGACTGATGCAGCACCACACAGCAGTGAGCAAACCTGACAACAGAAAACAGGATCAAAGAGAATGAGACACCAAGGAGAGGTTTTGAAGATAGCAGAGATCTCCTGTGACAGATTTCACCTCAGGGTTCATTTATTTCAGCATCCGTATATCGCCATTTTCTCTCCTTGTTACTACAGATTTAAAGCCGCTCTGTCATCATCATTCATATCCGCTCTGACACAATGACTTCCTGCCTGCTTCAGCTTTATTACACAGAGAATCAAAAATCAGAAGGATTCATGTTTTAAAGTGGGATTCCTCCTCAAGTTTACTCTCCTGTAGGTTCTCATTTCAGTGTCAGGTTACTGTGAAGACTGATTTAGGCTCGTCATTATAAGTGATCCTGCTTTCATCACAGGCCATGAACTGATAATCATGTGTAAAACTTTTACTTTTGTTGCATAAATATGACTCAATCCATTTTTTAAACTGTTATGCATAATTGACAGTTTTTATAAGTTCCACTTCATCTTTTCTAACCCTTTAATGCCTGAAACCGCAAATTATGGCTAGAAAATTCAAATTTTTTTGGAGCTGAAATGTTTATTTCACTTCCTACTGAAAACCAAAACCAAAAGATCAAAATGTCCTTAGAATTTAACAAAGATATTTATTTATCTTGTCTGATACATTAGATTGTTTTTGAAACTGATAAACTGCAAGAGGACATTTTTATCATTAATCATTTTGTATTCAGGTGTTTTTTTTTTTTTTTAGCAATTTGTTGATCATACTGATTTGATAGAAGTGTCATAAAAGTATGTATCAAATATGATACAAAAAGCATTAAAGGGTTAACTCACGGTTGTTTTTCCTCACTTTAAACATTGACATTTTCTGTATCATGATAAACGTTTAAATATTTTTCGTCAGACTTTACACACTGTCTCATAAATTCACCTCATGTGTCCTTTTTTCCATCAGCATTTGCCTCATTTTTCTGATAATTAGATTTGATTTATTTCTGCTTTTCTTATCTCAATTCTATCTTTAAGCTTTTCTACACTATATTATGAATATCTGTTATTTTTCGGACCTTCTTCAACTCATTTCTAGAGATTGTTCCTCATTATTTTCTTATAACACTCACTACATGTTTGAACTTCTTCACTTTTCACATTTTCATTATTTTCCTCCTGTAATTTTAACCTGCACTCATTACATCAAACATTACTCATATTATAATCTTAACCTACTGTTTGGATTTTCTTTTCATTGTGTTTGCATATTTTCTCCGAGGAGGGGAAGTGGACTCTGGACTTCTGAAGTCCGGTGTCCACATCCACAGAGTCTGAAGAAACTATGGGTCCAGAAGAAGATGAAGTCAAACTAAAGCAGGACAAAGTTTTCCCTGGCAGGATGTGTGAGTAAAACTCAGTGCTGCACTTTGTTGATGGTGGGTGTGGGCTCTGGATTAAGACAACACTAAAGTGAAGTATGTGTTCCCTTTGGCCAGGGTCTGAACCTCCGACACTCCCTCAGTGAATCACAGACTGATCGTCTCTGAGGGTTTGGACTGATCTGAAATGCTCATGCCTGAATCACCAATTTAATAGCAATATGAATGACACACCTTCACCTCCACCTGCAGGCAGGCTAATTGATCAGCAGGACTCTTCTCCTACAGATCCATGCTGTTGTAATCGCTGTTGTCAGAATGTGGTTTGTCATTGTCCTCCTGAAACATGAAGGTCTCCTCTGAAAAAGTCTTTGTCTGGATGTCAGCAGATGTTGCTCCTAAACCTGTAGATCATTCAGCATTAATTAAGCCTTCACAGATGTGGAAGATACCCATGACATGGACTTTGGTGATCCCCATACCATCAGGGATGCTGGATTTAGACTGGGGGCTGGGTGGTCCCTCTACCTTTCAGAGCAAAGGATACAGCATTTATGATTTCAAAAAGGGTTTCAAATTGTCATTCATCAGACTTTTGGGGGTTTTGTTGCTGGTGTCCCCACTTTTTACATTTAAAATTAGTTTTTTCTTTTCTTTTTTTTCGTTCAAGACTTTTTCCAACTATTTTCAGTATATGTGCCTCTATACTGTTTTTCCTTGAAATATGGTTCATGTACAGTAAAATCTGTGCATAAGATTCTGTCTGTATGAGTTGGCTCATTGTCTTTTCATCCAGTCTGCAGTGGGCATGTTGGTGTGTGTGTGAGCAAGCTCTGGAGTAGTTTACTGGAACCACTCTGTCATCCCAAGCCGACTGACTCCTCTTTGCATGCACTGACCTTAAGTCTGTCTTTTTCCTCCATCACAGACTGAAAGGAGATAATGAAAGACAGAATGATGCATGCGGTCCTGTGTGTGTTTGCGTGCAAAGAGAGGAGCAGGCAGGTGATCAAAGCATCTCAGAAACATTCCTGAACCTACAGAGAGACTTTCTGTGGTCGAGGCCTGAGGAGAGACAGGAAAAATAAGACTCAAATCCACACGCAAGGAGAGGAGACAAGGGGAGAAGAGGATGCAAACAGAGGAGAGGCAAGAGAAACCATTAACATTTACAGACTACAAGCTTTGTCTGAAGTCAAACACGCAAGACCCAGTTTAAGGATCATCTCCACACCTTCATCACATACGCAAACTCATTATTTACAAACTTCAAACTAATTTCCTTCATTTTTGACATCCTGCAGATTCCTGATTCACAACCAAAGCTGCATTCACACCGCAACCCTGCAACAGCTCTGTGTAGAATAATACCTTGTAAGTCTACCACAAAAGGGGATTTCTGTGTCCTTCTAAATCACTGGATGAAGCAAAACTTAGGTTGAAAAAAACGCAGACAGGTCTTAATGAGGTGGATGTTTTATTGATAAAAAATGTGACAGAAACCCAAAAGCAACTAAACTAAAAGTCTTACAAAGGGAAAAACCTCCGGCCTCACAGCAGGCTGCTACCAACCACACACTTCCCCTGGAAATGGCTGGCTGCCCCGCACTATTTGAAACAATTGGGGGAAAGGGGGGCCAGGAAAAACAAATCACACTAAACATGACAAAACACAAAGTAATTAAATATTTGAAAGTGGAAACTCAAAATTTGAACATATTAATATTAAACGAAAGCATAATCATGTGAAGATTAAGTATTTACTAAGTTTACCTGGAAAACACACTCAGGAGCTCCGTACTGACTTTTCAGGCACAGGTGAACTTGCTTGGAGTGATCAGAGTGCTGTGGGCAAATTGGGTCTGATAAAAAAGAGGGTGAGGAAAACTTTCCACACACTGAAAAAAAGTTCAGTTGTCTTTGAGCTCACAAACCGACTTCTGGGATAGACACGGAGGATTAGCAGTGGCAACTTCTTACAGCCTTAAACAGCCAATCTGGAGTGATATGGGGCCTTTTTTAAAAATGTCTTTTATGTCTTACTGATTTGAAATGGTTTTAATCTCTCTTTTTAAATTTCAAATGTGTTTCCTCGCATCTGTAAAGCACTTTGAATTGCCTTGTGTATGAATGTTGCCATACAAATAAACTTGCCTTGCCTTTTTTAAATATTTCAGACACATTTAAATGCTATCAGCCGAGACTTCAGACTGATTGAAACTCTCCCTCGCCTGCCCCTCTTACTGGTGAATAAACGGTTTGGACAAAAAGCTCCCGACATGCATGATGAGTATGATCCTTTAAGGTCAAGTTTTAACCAAAAGATAACACGATGATCACTCTGGTTTAGGTGCCTTTTGCATGGTCACTTACTGATTACATAAAGGCTTACATTACTAGTTTGTCCTTCTGTAGTAGCTATGTGGCCCATGATGGTGGCCTCTGCAGAAAAGGACCCTCTCCTATGAAGATATAAAAGACTCATCTTAAGCTGAAAAAAAGAACTTTTTTACTTTTAATTTAAGCAACTAATAAAAAATGCAGTATATTCCAGCTCAACTTTGCCAAACACTGCTAAATCCTACATACTGCATCAGTATCAGAGACACTACTATGGGACCTGTGTATTGTTGCAACAAAGTCAGTGTTAGATACTTAAAATAGTTTCATTACACTCAATAAACATGGTCAGTATTGTGCCAGTCTAGGCTTTCTCCAAAGGTTAAAGAAGATTGACCACGATTTAAGATTAGAAAGAGGTGATATCCACCCTTTCAGATACACCTTCTCGAGTCATAACTAAACTTCAGGTTAGCACCTGTTCTTCTGTTTCTGGTGAGTCTCAGTTTCACAGTCAATAGCAAGTTACACTGAAGCTTTAAAATGAGCTGTTTTTCTTGTGATGGACTTGCACTTTACATATTTTAGATTAACTTGATAAAAAAAAATAATAATAAAACCTTTGGTATGATGTAGATTTGTGAAATCAAAATGCCAACCTCTGTCAGGTCAGTTCTTAGCAATAACACTTTAGGATGCTTTGATTTGTTGGGCTGCCAATTCTAAATTGAAACCATTGGTACTTCAGGACTTATTACCAGCTGCCATTCCTGCCCTTTCCATGTTACAGTTTCTCTGGGAAATTCATAATAGCCCCTAAATGCATTCCTATTGTGAAATATGTGACTGCCACACCCTTTTGCAGGCATCACAAGGCGGGTGCTTGTTTGTTGTTCACTTGTAGAAATGTAGAATATCATACTTTTCATTTACTGACACTGGCTGCATCATTAAAATACCAACAAGTGAACAAGGGAGTATTTAGTTTTTACTATTTCAGTTGCTGCTCGAGAGGAGAGGAAAACAACTATTAAAATGTTTTCTTAGTTGTTGTTGAACGAGATGCATCAGAGGAAGTCAGGACTATAAACAATGTAAGGCTTTTGCCACAGCATTAAGCAGATTGTCATTCAGGTTCAACAGTCTGATCCAGGATGGATTAGCTGCACATGCATGCAGAAAGACTACCATGAGATCACCACTAATAGAAGTCTGATGTTGCTCAGCATGCCTTTTCTCTACATGGCTGCAAAATCGGCAAAACTTTAACTTCAAGTACTCTAGAGATGGAAATGACAAATCCAAATCCAGGTTTATGTGTGCAGATCCTACATTTTTTAACCGGTTTAACATTCTGGATTGAGCCTGTAAATGCAGCTTGGTTGAACTCTGTTTTCCTGCACTGCTTTAGCTCCATTTGTTTGCTCTTATTTGAGGTAACACAATGATGGAAACTGATCCAGATGTCCTCAGCTTCACCCTCTTAGGTCAAGATGTTCGTGCAGCTGCTGCAGGGATTTCCCCGCAGCACTGGCACGTCTTGCAGACACAAAAGGAGGAGATTTCTTTGAGAGGGGGAAGAGGGAGTTTGCGTGTATCTAAAAATAATTTTAAGTCACAACATCAATTCCAGAGGTGGGCGGGGTCTACCTAGCCCTGGGCAAGCTGACAACACCTACTCTGCCCATATTTAAATAGACTGAGTGGTGAATTAAGAATAAGATTGGGAATGGAGATTCAAGTAGTGAGGAGGAAAGAGCAGCACCTGGAGATTTGTTGCATCAATTTTTGAGTCAACACAAGATTGATGGAGAAGAAATCAACATCCTGCAGGTGACGTTTTAATACAGATACATTTGCTGAGGCTGAAGGAACGGGAAACTCCAAGCTCAAAGGAAACTCTTGAAGATTTCTCTGAGTGAAAGACCAACAAACACCCACCATGCCTTCATCCTCCTCCTTCTCCTCCTCTTCCTCCTGCAGACTGGTCCCTGTAGCCCTGGGGCCTTTGGAAGCAACCTGCACCTTCACCTGCTCTTCACCCCCATCACCTTCCTTCCTGCGTTCCTCTCCTCATAGACGTCGCCCCCGCAGGGTCCTGTACCCGGCCTATCAGAGCAGGAGGCCCCAGCTGAGGGAGGCCCCAGATCAGGCCCTTCGATCGTTGCTGCTCCTCTTTGCAGTCGTCTTTCTACAGATCTACAATGAAGAGACAAACACCTGCACAGGTTGGTTTGCACACAAAAAGAGTGGCCAAATAAGTACAAAAGTGTTTTCCCAAAAACTCTTGGAAACCTTTTACCTGCAAAGAAGCGTTAAGCTCTGGAAGAGCCATGTTTAACTGCATTTAGCTGCAGACTTTACCTTCTCATGAATGTCTATTGTATACTGAAACATGTATGAATTTTAACCCCCATTACATCTTTGTTATGGTATCTGGTTTGGACTTTGCTTTGGTTGTAGCCTTATAACAATTGGAATTGGAGGGGGAACGGTTCAGACAGATACAGAGGGTAAAAACACTAAAACATGCATGGCAAGTGTGCAAGGAGAGCTTGCACTAATACTAAGCCAAATATTGCAAAAAACAAATAGCAGTCCACTCGTGATGGGAGGAAAAGAGATGTCTATATTGTCTCATGACTCTGTGACCCTGAGGAAAACTTTGATAGTGTTGGATATAGAGGATTTGCTGAGGAGTGGGAGTAGGAGTGGTTTTGCATGCCTGTCCAAATCACTCCTGTTGTTACATCACCACAGGAACATAATCAAATCACCTTGTAGAAGTTTTTTTTTCTAACAAGAAATAGCTACAGAAATAATACAGACTCTTTGATGCCCACTTTCTTGGGGAAATCTACTTTTTGTTTAATGAAAGTTATAGAGAAATACCACTCCATTTCTGTCAGAAGCTGCATCCCCAAAATGCCATGCTACATGTAGATTCAGGATTTGATCAAGATGGCAATGCAACATTTTCAATAAATAAATGAATGAATAAAAAAATAAGTCACTTAACTCCCCAAACTTCTACAGTTTTGCACATTTTCTCTTGGCTAAAACTGTAATCTCTCTAAAACTAAATCATGTGTTTTATTATTACCAAATTTTGGTTGAATTTATCCACCAAAAGTTAAAGCAAAGATCTGAGAAAGATCATGAGTTAGCATAAAAATAAAGGGTGGTGACTAATTTAGTCTAATGGTCCCCCAGTCTGTGCTTCACCCATTCATTTACACATGCTTGGTGCCATAATAATGCACAATTAAGAGTAAATTTACTCTAAACAATCTAGAGTAAAATGTAGAAAATAATCTACCTCTGTTGTGAATCTGTAGATCTCCAGAGCCCAGACTCGGCAGCATCTCTGCCTGCTGAGAGTGAGGGGAGCCTGGCTACGGTGCAGGGCTGGACGGGGGAGGAGCCCTGGAGGGTCCATACAGTGGGCGGAGCCTCAGGGACTCAGATGGAGTGTGTGGTATCATGATGGAGAAGGAAGTGCTTTTCACACACACCATCCTGTGTTACTGCAGAGACATGAACAGACAGAGGAAAGATGTGGACATTAAAGGAGCATCAGCAGTTTGAGTTTGCTTGGCTGTGAAAACTCATTCAGACTAGTCTGACTGTGGTGAAGCATTGTTAGGGTCACTGTAAGACAATGTTTTTGGTAAAGATGAGCTCTTACCTTTAAATTACACACAGTTGAGCTCTCTGAGTCACTGATCCAGTGGACCAAAATAAGGAGATCATAGAAAAGTGTGCTGGCTCAGCCGATATGCTGATGATGGTGTGCTTTCTATGCACAAATGACTGGATATAAAAGAAGAGTTTGGCGTGCACAAAAATGCTTTTGTTTTCCTAAGCACATCCAACATACACATTTCTTTAATGATTTGCAAGAGTCAGATGACTTAAGTGATGTATCAAACTAAACAACTGATTAATTTCTCATGATGCCGTTTTTTCTATTTACTTTTTTGGTTTCATTCCCTTTATTTGCATTTCACTACCGACCTTTTGCATTTTCTTCTTACGATGTTGGATTTTAGATGTATCTCTGTTGCGTCTGGCTGCTGAGTGTTTATTCTGAGTTCTTCCAGAGTTTCTGTCTTTTCTTTGCCTGTCAAAACACTTTAAAAACATGTTTTTAAAGAACCTACACAATCAAATTTTATCATTATAATTAGGAGGTAAACCATGCTTCAGCCTGTAATTTGACAGAATAGGAGCTTCTATTACCACACTCTGAGTCAGCCCACAAGGAAATCTGTCCTCCAGGGGAACCAGACAGATGTAACAGGGAAATCAAACTCAGGAATTGCCTCTATTAAAATAATCTAATTTTTCTCATTTTTCGCCCTTTAACATTTCACAATAAAAGTGACCTTTTTCTTTGATATCTCTTTTGCTAACTGAGGGTGTTGCCCCTTTGACTGATGTTAAAAAGTGAAATCCTCTGACTTGGCTATGTACAATAAAAATTTCTGAATGATCAGCCTCCTGTGGTTCAACCTGCTCTCTGCGCTGAAACCCAACAGCACTGTCTTCGTCATTGACCAATAAAATCACTCTCACGTTTCCTGAGGCAGTCTGGTAAACTGTGTAAGGCCTGAGAGTGAGGGTGTATCAGAGTCTGTGTGTGTGTGTGTGTGTGTGTGTGTGTGTGTGTGTGTGTGTGTGTGTGTGTGTGTGTGTGTGTGTGTTTACTCAGAGCAGAGGGGTCTCTGAAATGACTCAGAAAGAAAAGGTAATCCCTCGTTCAGCCCACACAGCAGAGAAAACAAACAGTCTGAGAGAAAGTATGTGAGCAACTGGTATGACTGTGAGAGAGTCAACGTGTCTCAACATGTATCGGTATGTTGTTTTTATATAGGTAGCTATATATAAAAACCCACTGACTCATGCAAATAAGTCTGAATTAACATCAAGGAAATGTGTGCAAAAGAAAAACACAAGAGAAAGAAACATGGGTGTGCAGATAAAGCACAGGACTACCTGTACTGAAAAGAGGATTAGGACAGGTATTAACACATGATTGATCAATGCAGGTCCTCTCCTGAAAGAAAGAAAAAAAGAAAAAGAAAAAACAGTGACAGAAAGAAAGAAAGAAACACCTTAAAATAAGAGTAAGTAAATGAAGAACAAAGAAACCCAGAAAAAAGAAAGAAAAGTAAAGCAAAATAAATACTGTAAAAGTAAATTAAAAATTAAAAAAAGAATTAAAAATATAAATATATAAAAAGACTAAATAGAAATGAATAACTATCTATCTAATGAATTAGATATATAGAAAGATAGAAATAAAAATAAAATAAATAAATAAATTAAGAAAAATAGAGATGTGATTAAGTTAATAAAAAGAAAATAAAAAGAGTAATAAAAAAGGAAATAAGGGCAAAAAAGAAGAAAAAGGAAAGACAGAAAAAAGGGAGATAAAAAGATTGAAAAATGAACTTAAAAGACAAAAATAAAGATAAAAGACAGGGGAGAGGAGGAAAGAAGGAAAACATAATGAAAGAAGAAAAGGAATGAAGACAAAGACAGAAAGACTGACTGACGAAAAAAGAACAAATGGATGAAACAGAAACAAGAAAGGAAGAGAGGAACTACAACTGAAAGAGGAAGAGAAAAAAACAATAAAATTAAGAAAATAGAAATATGACAGGAAAAATTACAATAAAGATAGAGAAATAGAAACAAAGAAAGACATTAAAATAGAAAAATATATATAATTGATACTTAATACTTAGCTGTACTGAAATGACCTGAATCATGTTGATGTGGAAACAGATCAAATACTGTGAGATGGTAAAGACAGGGTTATTATTATTATTATTATTATTATTATTATTATTATTATTATTATTATTATTATTATTATTATTATGCTGTACTTTAAAAGAAACAGAAATTAAATGTATTTATTTTAAACAGTAAAAAGAAGTTAGAAATACTTGTATAAGCTGAAAATTATTAAATAGGCTAAGACTGTAAGAGTAAGAAAAATAACAGCTCATAGTGGGGCCCTCGGGCTGTCTGAGGGCTGTTCAAAATCGAGATACAGGCTTACAACATGTAACAGGTGCCACAAAATGTGCATCAGAGAGTTGAAACCAGACAAAATGTGATTTAATAAAAATATGACGGCAGCTGGATGAGCTGAACAGACAGAGAGGAGACAGTAAAGATTCATCCAGGCTGCCTGCGGCTAAAATGATTTCACTGTAGGTTTGTAATAGTTCTGTTGGGGCAGACGTTTGAAATGTCGTTTTTATGATCGGCGTGTTGTTCACTGTTTTGAACACAAACATCCCGTCACTGCAGAAGAAGACCGTGTGATGACAGATTGAAAGTTCACTGCTGCAGTCTGCACAGCTCTGCCTACATGTACTAACATGCACTGCCATTTAATCTATCTTCAGCTAGCAAAAGTCATCTTTGTTAGCAGACCTTTCCGAAAGTTAGCTATGTAACTGCAATTCAGGAACAAGCTCAAAACATTCACCAGATGCATTTTGAATCAAGGCCTAAAATGAAAGTTACCCTGACAAAACTTTTAACAGATTGAGTAAACTCAGAACCAAACTCTGTTTTTTAAATACATTTTACCACTTTATTTTTTTCAAGTCCACATGTTCCAAAATCCACAAGCTCTTGTAATCATTCAGCCACTGCAAAACATTTAATCTCTGCAGACCAATTCTTAAATACAGTATATATAAAAACAGAGGGAGGAATTCATAACAAAAAAAACTTGTATTTGCTCATCTTTCACCCCGTTCTAAGCTTTGTTCCACACTACAATTCACAAAGAACACTAAGCAAATGATATTACAGCCCAAGCAAGTCCAGGTCTTGCAGCTCTGTGCAGTTTTTTCTGTGGGAATGAACTGTCAGCATCTTCACTCTATGAATTGCTGCACTGCACTGTGCACTCTCATTCTGACAGAGCTCAAACTGTCTGTGTTGAAAGGTTTGTATTGTGGAATGACTGTTGTCATATGGGTTTAGCATCAGAAATATTATGTAAACCAAAGTGGATCCTTGATAAAGAAATAAAAAACTCTAATTGAAAGTGATTTCTGCATAAACGAACAGTCAAGTAAATAAAACTTATGTAATCAGTCAGCTCTAACAGTTCAGATGTAAATGTAATGATGTCATGAGGATCCTCACTATCAACAAGCAGCATGAGGTCATGACCACAGATATCACAGTGCTCAACAGATAAACTCAACTATGTACAGACACACACTCGTGTTTCTGAGCTGAGGTGTAGTATGAGAGTCTGTCACTGTTTTAGAATAAGTCCTCGGGTGACTAAAGTCACAACTATTTCAGGGAGAGGAAGAAGGAGACATCACGTCATTGTTGAGCAGGATGACAGTGTGATGAGAATGAGTTTCTACTGTACTGAGTGTGTGCCCACATGACTGTGTGTTATGTTCCCACGGATCCTCACACTCACTCAACAAAGATTTCTGAACAATTTCTGACCAAACGCTGAAAATGTCACCAAATATTACAAAACAGTAATATTTATTAGCTTCTTTTGACAAATCATCCGTCAAACTATTATAAGGCTGTTTTAGTTCAAATTTCTCCCACCATGTTTCCAAAAATAAACCTCACATTTGTTCAGAAATAAAACTGAAACTTGAGCTGCAATTTAAAATATGCTCCAGCTCTGGCAGCTATCATAAATCTTTTCATGTCGCATGTTTGAAATACTTCAGAGGAAACTCACTGTTCATGCTCCAATGACAGGAAAATCTCTGAGGGTGTTTTACTTCATGCAGGAGTGTTTTATCGCTAGCCTATAAAGTCTACAGAGTTTCTGCTACGTGATCTGTGAAGCTGTTGTATGTTTAAGGGTCAAAAGTCAGAGGGTTTTAATTTTGTCCAATGTGACCTATTTCCATGGTCTAAGTCTTTGTTAATCACATCATCATCCTACTTTGAACACATTGCGTGCCCGCTTGTGTCCCTCGTTTTCCTGCATCAACAGGTGAATGTTTGTGTCTTTCTCTGATGATATGTGTTTGTAACTCTCTTGCTGAGCATCCCTGTGTGTTCATGTTGCCATAAAAGGTTGAGATCATGACAGTGCTCTGTGAAAGAAGGAGGAGGAGGTGTGGTTTAAGTTCGACGCTGTTAACTCATCACTGTGAGTCATGTTTTCACACAGGTGTCCCACAAATAGCTTTGTACTGATTTCAAGAGTGTTGCTTTAATGATTTTAGCAGATTTTTAAAAACTCCTTCTACCCACTTTAGGCTGGGCTCTGGGGTCAGAAACCGGTAACAAGTCATGTGACTGGGCCACAAATCAAAGACTGCAGCTCCCACCCAATTGTCATATCAACAAAGTTACATAAATAAGAGGGAAGCAGGTTGAGAACCGGTGATTTAGCCAACTTAAGCATACAGAGAGCTGTGGTGAGTTAGGATCATAACATTTGTGCTCCATGATTAACAGTGTCCAGAGAGTGAAGGCTTTGAGATGCTGCATGCATGTATGAAAAATCATCAGTCAGTCAGGGGCAGAGAAGTACCAGCAACAAGTCTAAGAAAAACATGACTTATTCCTGGAAGTATAGCTGAGCAGTAAACAACAGTATCATCTGTATACAAATGAATATTAGTATATGGGATAATTTGACCAATACTCTTGATAGAAATTGTAAAAGTAACAGTGGCCCCAGAATGGTGCCCTGGGGTATGCCTTTTTTTTATTATTGTGAGAGACTTTAAGGTGATTCCTTCACTTTACACTCACTCATCTGTTTGATTGATATTTTTCAAACAGAGAGAACATCATTCATCAAATTGATATGGCTAAAAGCATCACCTCTGAATAAATACAGAAATAAAAGAATAATTAATCTCTGCTCTTCAGTCAGATCTGTAGCATTTTATAGACTATAAAACAAAAGTTGTCCACCTTACTTAAAAAGTTCTGCACTATAGTTATTTTGATGAACCCTCTAGTTCAAGATTTCATCAGACAAAGTGTGAGAAGTGCAGAGCACTTAGACAGCTTGCGTCACCTTCCTCTTTTCATGGCATTTAGTCCTCTGCAGGTTATTTCAGTCCTGAATGAACATAATCCAGAAACCTGATCCTGCCTATGTCACACACCACCCACTGGAAACTTCTTAGTTTCCAGCAAACCAGCAGAGAGAGCTCAGTTGTCAGCCAGCAGCATGCTGACGCTGTCAAAAACAAAGGACATTGTTCTTTAAATGTCATAACACCTGAGAGACGGAAACATCCAAGTGATGCCGTTCAGGTTCATGACAGAGCAAACAAACAGAAGACAAAAGAGATAAACGTACACCTGAGCCAAAAACATACACAGGTGAGTCCTCTGCAGGTGAAATGTTAACCTTCAGCTTTCTATTATTGGCTCAGGGACTAATTTAGCTCCAGTATGAGGAACTTTCTCAAGGTGTGGTGTTCATCCAGGATATTCAGCTGTGAGGAAAGACTCTTGTTGACACTCTAAAGGTCAAAGTGGAAACAATGTTAGAGAAAATACACAGCTTCCCGTGCTTTTCTGCTGGTCTCAGAGGGACCTCTCATGTTTTTGAATTCCTTTTAATCCCTGGAACTGCAGACAGGAAGTAGGTGTCCACATCTAAAAATACTCTGAATGTAATGTTGGTAAAACACGTTTAAAACAATGAGCAACTCAGACAGAGGACTTACTGTAAATTCTACCCTGTTGTTGTGTTGTGCTATAATGCAGATGTGAACATAGAGGGCGCTGCAAGAATGTGTCTTGCATTGGAGATGTGGTTGCTGTAAGCAGAGGAGAAGAAGATGATAAAGTTAACAGACTGAGGCACAGAGAAGCTCTCCGGCTACTTATATTACAAATATTACTAAGTACCACGACTGTGCATCAAATAAAATGTTTCTTCTAAAATTTTTTGCTGTTAGACTCTCATTTCCCCCAAAACAATCTATCTTCTTACGGCAAGTGATTAAAAATCATGTGGTGCACTTTTGCATGACAAGTATTGGTCGGAAATATCAGCTACGTATGTAGACTTTGGCATAGGTTTGCTACATGAACCTACAGAAGCTTTTTGTGGCATCTGTCTGCAAAAGAGTCTAAGAAAAAGTAACTTAACTTTTATGCCTGACTTTATAAAGCTGTGTTTCAAATGAGTTTGCTGCCTGGTCGTCCTCACTCCGCTACGCTAATATTAACATTTTATGAACTGATCCACTTGAAGCCCCCTACAGGCCTAGAGCACTTCTGTTGTCATGTTTCTCGCTGTCGTGTTTTTGTCCTTGCTCTTTGGGGTTATCCAGTGGTTTACTTTCAAATGAGGGGTGTACAGTACCTTTTAGATAAAACTACAGGACTCTTGTTGGTCTGCAGGATCTCAGTACAGACAAAGAAGAGAAATTTCAGGGATTAGAGTGTTACGAAATGCTTGTCAGTCTTCCTTGAGTTTCTTATGTTTGTGAAGTTCTGACTAAACTTTTGTTTTTCACGTAGATGTTAGGAATGTTATTGTCAGAGTTGATGATCAGTTGGACTTCCTCAAACTCAGAGGCCTCTGGGATTTTCCTGACCTCTGTTGGGTCCAGCGGTTACAGGAAGGAAGAAAAAACAAACCACACAGCAGCATGACTTATAACCTCCCATGTGTGTGTTTTCCTGTCTAAGACGAGCTCAGAGTAGGGGCTGCTGACGTCGAGCTGCAGAAGTCAGAAGTTACTCAGAGCCAGGAAATGAAATGTTTAGTTAACCGAGGGTGAGAGACGACACGTTTGTGGAGGTTTAGCAGTTCTCCATGATCCACTTCGGCTAAGACTGGATTGGTCAGGGAGTCACCCCCCCTTTGGTCCCTCACCACAGTCAGACCTCACCGTCCAATCAGAGCCAGTCAGAAAATGACGACAAAGCAGGGGAAACTTTCTGCTCTGAAAAGTGAGGGACCCAAAGTTTAACTCTTTACAGGTCAGTGTGCTCTCAACACTCAGTTTGCACCGCTGCAATTTTCCTGAAGACTGGGGTAAAAACTGCAGGGACCAGGATTTTAATAAAGTCCATTAAAACCTGCTAGAGGACAACACTTCCTGAGATTAGACTTTGGGATCGTTGGATCCAAATCTGAACATTGAAGAAGAATTCACAGCTATCACGAGTCTCTTTAGACATTTACAGACGAAAACTGCCTCCAGAGACATCCAGGATGTTCACTCCCTGGAGGAACTTTTAAGAAAAAGCTTCAAAACTTTAAAAAAATGCAGCGACATTTCTGATAACAAGCTTGTCAAAGATAAGACATTAGATAGACACTTCTTAATAACTCTGAGTAATGTTTTTAGACAGAATTTTTATTTTTTCTGACTAAAATAAGGAAAAAAAAAACATTTTTGACTTTGCTCTGCCTCGACAAATTTGAGCAAGTATGTTATTTTAAACCCCAACAGTATCTACAGAAATAGATTCACCTGCTGATTGGGAATGTTTCAACAACTCAAATTCAGGGCCTGATACTTTTAAAAGAAGCTGTTCTTTCTCTATAAGGAAACATTTTGGTGTTTCTCACTTTCTGACTTAAACTGGACGCCAGTCAAACTAAAAACCACAACGTTTATTGGCACAGACTGTAATTGCTAATTCACTTCTGATGGTTTGACACTCACAACAAAAACAACAACAACAAAACCTTTGATTTAAGTGATTAAACACAAACCTGAATGACAACAACAAACAGTTCTGACTCAAACATGTGACATGGTAGTGGGAGGGGCTTCAGATCCACAATAAAAGGGCTCATGTGGTGATGCTACCCCCTGACCCTCCTGCCGGGCTCTGCCCCGTTCTGCACGTAGACTCCATCACACGGCAGTTCACCAGCGTCAAGCCAGCCCGGCCAATCAGAAACGTCTTTGATCAGAATTACCACACAATACTGACCCACATCACATGAACGCTATAATGACCCGTTGGCTGAGTGTGTGCGAGTCTGTGTGCTGTGTAAACGCTGGTGGTCTGTGTTTTCAGAAAGAGTTACTGTACTGAGTAAACCACGGGGGGAGGAATGTGGTCAAACGTGACTCAACCTCGTCCGCCGACAGTCATTCTCTCGCTTACAGTAAAGGTGGAAAAAGAAGACTTCAGAGAGTGACCAGGGTGGAAGTTTTTTCAGCAGCAGACGGCAGGCGGAGTTGAGGGCCCCCTCAGCGTCTGTGGGAAATGAAACACCATGAGGAAAGGCGGATAAGAATAATTAAAATAACTTTATGAACATCAAACTGCTGTTTAAGTGTGACAGCGCCCCTCATTTTACTGTCAGAGTGGAAATAAACAGACCTGAAGAGACACAGTTTCACCTCCTGATCCACACTCAGACACATTTATGGATACTCTCAGGTCAGGCCTCAGAGCTGCTCCTGAAAGACTCACATGGAATCCTTGTAACAGACTGTATGTGATGCAACATCATCCTCAAAAGGGAGATTTCAGTCATTTTGAAATGAGGATGTATGAGTTACATGTCATCAGTAAGTCTATGAGCCACAATGGATGCTGGTTAGCTCAAGTGTTGAGCAAGTTCAGACTAAAAATGAGCAAGGTCACTTCTCGTGGACTCAACCTAAGTGATTCACATTCATTGTTTTTAGCTATTTTATTTGGAGAGTCTCCAAAGCTTCAGTCCTCAGCCCTCAATCTCAGCCTGTTCCTAAAATAAAAAACTGTATAATCATGAGACAAATCTGCAAATTTGAAAACTTAAACATCCATAAAAACTACAGACTACTACAAACTATAGTTTTTATGAGAAATAAACCTGCTTTATTAGATTTAACGTGGGCAAGATGGTTTTTATATCTCCTTAAAAAAATAAAGAAGGACAAAAAGTGAATTATTCTCCCCTCTTGAAGAAGTTTTCAGTCTGCTGAACTCTGTCCTGATCAGAGCTTCAAACTCTGTCAGACATTCACGAGTAAAATCTACATCCAAATAGAAGAGGGTCAAAGCACAGTCCTCAACCACTCTAGGAGCTCTCCATTAAAGCAGCGGCCAGAATAATAAAAGACTAAAACAATGATACAAGTCAGAGTCAGAGTAAAAAGCCATCAGTACAGTCGAATCAATAATACATGTAACAACAGGAAACAAGAATGAAACCAAAGTTAAAAAGAGAACAGAAATACTCAAATAGATTGACTCTGAATGTAAGAAAAACTACTGAGTATGAGGGTCAGAGAGTCAGACCTCTATAAACAGAATTAATTCTGTATTATCTCACCTGTCATTCAGTTTTACCACCTCACCTCTCTGAAAGCCATATTTGGAAACACAGCAGACCAGGAGGGTGTGTGTTTGTGTATGTGTACGTGTGTTTATATGTACAGCGTGGAGGAATCTCACACCCCACTGAGACAAAACTGTGACTGTGACACTTTCACAGCTGCTCATCACTCCTGTTTCCACTTTAGGGTGTGTGTTAATATCTGCTGATGTGTATCACTGTGTGTTAATGTGTGTTTGAGGTCATGCTGAGCGTGTCCTCGTTCTTCAGATGTTTCAGATGCTTTTTGCTTCAGCTCATGGTGAAACAGAAGAAACAGAAACATGCTGCAGGTATTTCAGACATGTAGAATACAAACTCGACAAGTTTCACAACAAATTTCTCCAGGAGCGCATCGACCAGTCAGAATGAAAAACTCCTTCCCTCTATTGGCAAATCACAATGTGGTAACATACCTGCAAAGATTTGCAGCTAAAATCACCTCTTAGAGTTCTCTGAACAATGGCTGCTAATCATGTCTTGGAAACAGTTGATAACTTGATGCACCATTGACAGAGTTTTAAGATGTACACACTGCTTTGTTGTATGGTCGCTGGCTGTGGCTGGGATTATTGACATGTCAAAGCCTGAGGCTGGGGCAACACACTTCCACTCTGTTTCATGTGCAATCGGGAAAAGGTGAGGCAGGCAGGGCATCAGCAAAGACTCTCAGGGGGGCAGAACAGATCCTCACATGGGGAAACCAGACACAGTATGAAGAGGAGGAGCTGAGAGGAGGACGATTGCATCAGTTTTAACCCAACACCAGTTTGATGTGTGGAAGGGAGTTGGCTGAGCTGTCAGCTGATATGGGCTGGGTTAATGATCAGCTGATATAGTGTGGGCTGCCTGAACTAACACCATGCGTATCCTTTGGTACCCTAAATAGAATATTAGTTACCTAGAAGACAATAACACCTTCAGCTGGAAACACTTTGATAACTTCTATGAAATGGCTTTTTGGTTGGTTGGAAGTTTAGGGTTCGTTATTATATTGAATTAAAACTGTTGCTATAAAAGCCCAACACAGCAGTTCAAAAAAGACAAATTTATAAAATCTTGCAACAGATGCTCAAGAGCACTCAAACAAGGAGCCAACCAGAGGCCAGTGTGTGCTTTCTCAGGTCTGTGCTGAACCACCCGCTTTGTGAAGACGTTCAGGGACAAAGCTGCTGCTGCTGCTGTTTGATGATGGTGCAGTTCTATATTTATCCTGTGAGTAGGTTATTTAAACTGCAAGAAGAGGCAAAGATGTACAATATATATGAGACTAAATATGAATGTGATGTTAGTACATTACAATACAAAAGGCTAATCCTAAACTAAAGTCACACATGCACCAAACACTTTCAAACTCAACAAAGAGCTCCTAAAATTTCACAGCAGGAAAAAAAAAAAAAAAAACATCTGCTTGTGATTCATTTCATTCAGCATTGATAAATTTCTTTCGAAAGACTCTCCCAGAACTGCAAAAAGTCACGTTGCAGCGGATGAGTGAAACTGTAAAAACCACAAACCTGACTGAAGGTATATGCTGAAAGGATTTCTAAAGCCTGCTGAGTGATGTATGATGATAACAGAGTGATGCAAGATGATGATATTTCTGCAGAAAACACCTTCAGGTTTTCAGAAGTTACTGACATTCAGGAGCATCTTCACACTCATTCTAGTGATTCATTAAAGTATTCAGAAGTCTTTGCCGCTTCTGACCGAAAAACTCCGAATGTTGAACACAGTGCAGCAACCAAGAATAAATGCACAAACTGCGTCAGTCACAGTTGCACTGAGCTCTCTCAGATTTTTACTGTTTATTTGCACAGTGATGCGAAGCGCTGAGGCACATTTTCAATCCCCCGCACACTTCATATTGTAATTACAGGAAATAACTTTAAAAATGGGTTCAAATCAGGTTGAGCTTCCGTGCTGAATCCCAGTGGAATTTTCTGTCTTCACTTCGATTGATCTGCAAAGATGACCTACAAGATGCAGATTATCTCCCAGTTAGACAAGACTGGTTTGCTCATGTTGCAACAGGTTTTGGCAGAGTATGTGAAGAAATGGAACTTAACAGGAAGCTGCTGATTCTGCAGAGATTCCAGGGAACTGCTGGAGGAGATTAACAATTAGATGATCTAGCTACTGGAATTAATGAGTCCTCTTTACTCACTGTTTTCACCAGTTGTTTCACTCCTTAAATGCAAATCTAAATCATTTTGCAACAAATGTTGATCTTAAATTTCAAAAAATCTCTGATTATAAGGTGTCACCAGGCATCACAGCAGCTTCAGTGTTTAATTGGAAAACAGATCATCTGTTTAGTTTTTCTCTTTATGTTAGAGCTCTGCTTTTTCTTTTCAGTAATCTTGATTCTCCATCTTCAGTTTTTTCTTGATAAAGATGAGGTACCTGTGCTTTCATGAGAAAGATAAGCTCTTCAAGCTTCACAGTCTATCACATCACTCCTCATGGTCCCCAGCCTGAGCCAACAAATCGTGAGGGTTACCAGATGTTGATTCCCTATTTTCACAGTATTTTTGTTATTTTGACCTCTTAAAGTTTAAAATCCTGCAAGGAAAAGCTTAAGATTTGTAGCCTATGTTGGCATTAACTACCATGAACTTGAATGGACGAGCATTTACCAACATAGAAAACCATGAACAGACTAAGTTTTTCTATCCTAGAAAATCTTCAGCAGCAGAACAGCTGATCTCTCTAAAACAGGTGTAAAATTTCATCTGGTGTCAAAGGACTTTCAAAATAGTAACATCCTGTAATTTCAACATTCAGAGTGATCACACCGCTCAAAGTGACAAAAGTCACATGTTAGAAAATTGCCAAGACTCCCCAATTCAGAGTTTAGTTTGATGCAAGCCAAGATAGTTTTAGAATCTGAAGTAATATCCACATGACAGAAGAATCATTGATAGTCATCATGACTTCAGTTTTCAGGTCTTCACTCAATTCAAATCGGATGCAAATATTCACAACAACACTAAATAAACCCTCACATCATATAGAATAATGCCCTTCCAGTACTAAGGGTGTGGTGTGAGCTCTAAACTATTCAGATCGACCTGGCTGTAAACGTGTTTATTTTTGCTCCAAAAACTGCCTTTTTTAACCCAGTGTGTATGTGGTTTCTGGTACGTCTGCAGACAGCCTCTAGTGGACACTGTGAACTGCAGTTTTCAGCACATCTGCACCAGCTTCATCTCTGGAGACCGGAGGATGCCGCTCAGAACCAAAGCAACAAATTACAAGGAAAATTAGTTAAAACAAGAAAAACTGACAGATATCAGTCATAATATTCTGCTCTGATGTAAACAAACCAAACTCAAACAGACTTCCTTCCTCAGGGTGATTAGAACTGTATCCATAGCAACAGTGTGCTAAAGGGTTGTCATGGCCAATCAGAATCAAGTATATATCCCAGCTGTGTGATAAAAGTTGATACATTTTGGTTGTTATATAGAAATAGGCTGTGGACTTAAGTTAGTTAGGATTTAGGCCCCTTTTGGGCTTTTTTAGGTGATTAGCTACTGTTAGCAGTTAGCATCTCTAACTCTACATGGCAAGGTCTTAAAATGTGCATAATAGAGACTCACTCTAGAGTCAAACGGTTGTTTTCTGTCACAACTGTTTTGATAGATTCAAGCTTCAAGTATCAAAGTGAGTAGTGTTGATTGGCTGTTACTTTAGAGAAAACTTTAGTGTAGTGCAGCCGGCTGATGATGCATCTGAATCTGTGAAATTTGTCTGCAAAGCTGGAGAGTCTACAGGATTGGTCCTGATTTCTGCAGTGCGATATGGTTTAAGTCTCCAGCTGTGGATTATCATTTAACTTCATGTTGTTCATAAAGCATAAATGCTTTTTTCAAATGGGCGCAGAGTAGTTTTACAGTTTGTGCCCTCTGAGATGAACTTTAGGTGTGAATGTGGGTAAGAAGGAAATTTCCACATGAAAAACCCACGTTACGCCCAGAGTCTTCTTCCTTATTTCATCCTTATTTATAGATTTTACATCATCCAACTCAATGACACATAAAACATCCGCCTGCAGATTCAAAAGAAGTTTGTTCTTTGATTTTTATCAGAAAATTCGTTCAAACCATCTTTTAAAATCCATTTTAGTCTTTGTGTCGACTTAACCCTCTTATCATTTCATCTTTCGGCTATTGTTGAAGTTATGGTTGGGTGTTCTGGTTTAGTTCTGTCTTATGTTATCTTATACATGTGAATCCATGTTTGAAGAGTCTGTGGAGGATTTTGAAGGAAGTTTCCAGCAGAAACATGTTACCACATGATGTCCTGTCTGTGGTGTTTACAGTAAACTGAAACCTTTCTGGACTTCTGGAAGTTTTAAATGTCATGTGAAGGTGAAATAATTAAAGGAATAATCAGAGAAATGAAACAAAAAGCGAAACAAATGAAGACCAAAAGACAAGATAGAGTCCAAGCTAGATAATTATACTATCTGTTTTTATGACTGACTTGTGGTCACCCAGGCTAGAAAACGATGCAGTAATATCTACCTATAACTGTCTGTGTGTCTTTAAAGGGATATTCTGATGTAAAATTTGGAGTCAAACACTGTAACACCGAGTTAGACACCCCCTCGACAGTTGAATGTTCTCGACTGCTTGCTTCTCTGGTAATACCAACTTTAGTAATGACCGCAGGATAGCAATAGAGACCGGCAGTCTAAGGAGCCATACACAAACATCAACCAAAATCCCACTCTATAGCCACAAATAATGCTCAGAACAGCACCTGACTTCATCAACAGTACATATAGGGTACTAGCCATTGCACTAGCTACCAAACATCTTTTTAACTTTGCCTAATTTCTTTAGTAGAGAGACTAAACACAACACACCTCTCTTCCAGCCGCCGCTTGTTTGTAGGGAGACCTTGGACAAATCAATCACCGACTACAGCAGGGGGATGCAGCTCAAGGAAGAACATTTATGATCATTACTTTATCATTTCCTAAAAGTAATAATCATCAAATTTATCATTTTGCACTGCAGACGCAGTAGTTCTTCGGCCTTAGCGTCTCGGTCTGATTACATTTCCATGAAGTAATGATCAGTAATATAATAAGTTAAAGTATCCCTTTAACTTTGAACCATCATGTCCCATTACAGTCACTAACACACAGGCTTTTCTGGGAGTCCCTGAGCTCCATTATCCTGTAGTTTCCTCTGGATTACTGCTGCAGATGTCCTGTTGCTGAGGACCTGACTGCTTCAACTACATGTATCAGTATCTCCTCTGTCCATCTCTCTCCCTTCATCTCTCTCTCTCTTAACTCAACTCAGTCTCAACAGATGACTGTCTAACATGAGTCTGGTTCTGCTCAAGGTTTCTGCCTGTTAAGGGAAATTCTTCCTCTCCACTGTAACTTGATCAATGCTATAAAGTGCAATAAAAATAACGATTGGTTGATTTGATGTTGTCTGGCCTTGAAATATGGTAAAACATAGACTTGGAGATTATTTTTCTCAAACACAGACACACTGTCATTGAACAGGGTGATATAACATTAAAACAACAGTCAAGTCTCTCACTCAGTGTGTAATGCTGGAGGAAAAAGTCTGCTGTCTGGATGAGGCCGGAGCTTCATCGGCATCCTGCCAACAGTTTTCTGCAGGAAAAACGGCTCTGGGAATGCACCCAAGAAAAAAAAGTCTCTTTTCATATGCTTTATATGATGTAAAATATCAAAGATGTTGAAATGTTTATTCTGGTGAACAAGATTTAATGGTCATATAAACATACAAAAATGAACAACTTTCCATCAGACTCACAAATTTATGACAAATTTTATTTTTGACTTTTCTTTTAGAGCTTCCAAATCTCCTGAAGAGTATCAGGATCAGCCAAAAAAAAAAAGAAAAAAGAGAGAGCAAAGTTTTTTTTTTTTAAATAGTAGAAATATAACACAGCCTTTGAAGAGTGCAGTCTGTATGCACAGGAGAAAAGATTTAACTAACTTTATGAATATTAATCTGCACTTAAGGAGCCACTCAGAGAAAACAGGAGCTTGTTGTGTGTTTGAAAGAATAATGTTGAAATGTCCCAGCTCTAATTTACAGTATAGGTTTCTATCTTATTTAGCTCGAGCCTCTTTCTCCTGACTCTGACCTTATTCAATCTGTCTCCTCTCGGTTTTGTCTGCCCCAAATTCCTTTGATCAATTAAGTTCACATTTTGCATAACAACTTTAAATAACGTGCAGTTAATTTAATCATTATCTAAGTGTAATATAGAGCATTTAATCATTGCAGGGCATATTTCTGGTCGTGTTCCCACATTTCTGAGGGTAATTATTTCACCAAACCCTGATGATGACTCAGCTCAACAGCCAGCTCGCTCCGGCTCTGATCGGCGGATCGACCGGAGAAATATGCAACTTTCTCGGTTTTTCCCACTTGAGCAACAAGGTGCGTTGGATCCGCTTCAGGGAGTGGCCTGCTGTGTCTGGGCGTTTCTAAAAAGAAAAAAAACACAACCTGAGCAGGAAGATATAAAGACGAGCCGCTGCGCTGGCAGCAGCAGATCAGACTTTCTGACAAACTTCGAGAGAGTCAAAGAGAAACAGGGACCAGAGACAGAAAAGCGACACTAAACTTACAAAAATGTACTCACGGACCAACAGTGTGACCATGACGCTGAAGAGGGAGAGCTTCGCCCTCTCAAGGACGGCGACCCGGAGCACAGAGCCCGAGGTCTTCACCTTCGAGCGGATAACCCCTCAAGCCACCGCCGTGCGCTCCTACGTGCCAATCCGACCCAAGAAGCGCTGTACCAGGGTCATGTACCCAGCTAAAGTCCGCATGCATCTTCCACCACCGGAGAAGAACCAGGCCAAGCGCTGGCTAGTCATCCTGTGTCTGGTGGTGCTGTGGCAGATCTACACCGAGGAGCCATGCGCAGACATGCCGCTAAGCAGCGCAGACAGCTCGGTCAGCGACTACCAGAGCTTCTCCTACCAGTGCGCAGAGGAGCAGAGGCGGATTTCAGACCTCAGCGTGAGCTCCGAGCTCCTGTCAGCCTCACACAGCGGCTGTCAGGATGAAGCTTCATTCAGCCCGATCTCTACCTGTCCCCAGCCCGTAGAGGAGACCGAGAGCAGCCTGTCCTACGAGCAGAGCGCCGGAAAGAGCTACGTGGTGGCCCTGCTGGTGTACCACAGACTGGGCAGTGACAACTGAGCGTCCCGGGACTGAATGAACTGTAAACGGCCCGAGTATGGGCTTCTCTAAGCGAACAGAGTTGGAGCTGATCCGGAGTAGCTGCTAGAGACGACAGTGTGGCCGGAGAGGGAGCTCCATGCGCCGGCTTCTCCCTGCCAGCGTTCCCCCTGAGTGCGGAGGGGCACACGCGGTGTGGAAGAGACACGAGAAAGAAAGACACGAAGAAGACAAGAAAGACAGACAAGACAAGAACTGTGAACACTGACAAAAACTGAAACTTGAACTCATGAAACTTGAACTATTCTGTGATTTACAGACTCAAACTGCACTAACAGGCCTGCAGACAATCGAGATGATTTACACCTGAAATTCTGGAAACCGTCTCTGCTGCAGGCCAACTAGCTCAAACCGACACTGCCTGATGTTTTAATGTCTTATTTAGTTATTTATTCTGTTATTTGCTATTTATTGATTAATAATTTTAATTAAAAAATGTCAAAAGAAGTTCCTGTTTCCTGCCTCTTTCCTGGTTTTGATGGTTTTCGAGTGTTTTAACTTCTGTTTAAAAAAAAAAGTGCATCTCTTAGATACTTTATTCACTTTCTTGCAATTTGAGAAAACACACTCCAGTTTTCATCTGCAAATTGCTCCAGGAATGGATGCAAAAATGTGATTACTTTTCCAAACAAAAGGGTTTTAGCCATCTAATATTAAACTCTGCAAAAGGTATGACAGGTCAATCATTTCTAGAGTTTGTATTTAATGCAGCTGAAAATTCCTTTAACTGCAGACCAGAAGCAGACATATTTAACAAACTGATAATAAAGGAGATGAAAAGTGATTTGACTGTCGAACAAACTTTCTCTCTGGTCTCTGTAAATTCTTATATAACAAGGAGGAATACTGTTGTTTGGAAGAAGCCAACAGACAGCGCTGACCTCAGACTAGACTGGGATATTTGGGATCTCAGCGTCAGACTGACAGGAAATGCTTTTTCAAGCAGATTCACTTTTATTTTTTGACTTGAGCAGAGTGGAGCAGAGTGAGTCAGTGTGGAGCGGCTGCAGCTCCGGCTTACATCACTGCTTCAAACAGCAATGAGTAAAAGCTGAACAGACCGAAAACTCTGCAGACTGCTCTGTTGTTTTAATGATTAATATCACCAAGACACAGATATGTTTCCAGAGTCTGCATTACCTCATAGATAGAAGTGTTGGGATGAGGTCATACCACAGCAGAGGAACTTATAGAGGTTTCTTGTCACCTCAGGCCTTTAGGGAAGACCTGCCGCTGTTGTTGTTGTTGATGATAATGAAGGAGGTCTCTATGGTGACAGCATCAAGTATCAGTCACGTATACCTTGACAGGTAACATGTCAGGTATGAGGTGGGGAGGGGATAATCACAGATTAGATTCTGTGCCTCTGTGATAAGATTTAAGTGTAACAATTATCTTCAGTTATTTTTATCCAACTGTGTTTGAAATGTGGATCAAACAGAGCTGAAGCCTGACTGTTTTGTTCTGCTGTGAACCATGAGGCAGCTTCTTTTGTGGCTTCTACCTTTAAAACATGTCAGTGAAAACAGATTCTGATGGTCAATAAATCCTTTAAAGACTATATTTGATTAAGAAACAGTTTACAGACAAAAAAGTTGAGAGAGACAAACAAGTGTTGAAAAAGTTGTGTGATGCGAAACAAACTGCTGGAGTAACATCTCCAATTAATGAAGTGAATTTCCATCAGGTTAGTAACATTTAGCGAATAGTTCATCAGTTTTAGAATAATGTTCCTGAGTGTCAAATGAGAAAGAATTAGTGTAGATGATTTCATCATTTACAGAACATAGTATCATTAAAAGATTCAGAGAATCTGGAGAAATGTCTGTACTAAAAGGACAAGGACCAAAACCAAGACTGGAGGGTCCTGATCTTTAGGGCATTAAAACAAACAGGACTCTGGAGTGGAAATCACCACATAGAAAAAACAGCTGGACTTACCTGAGACGTTACGCCTAAGGTGAAACGTCTCAAGTAAGTCCAGTTGTCTTTTCAACAAAGAATTGGAAATCATAGATGCTGCATACTCAGTTTTACAGAGCAGAGGGTCCACCCGGCTTGTTCTCAGCCCCCAGTCCAAATCCAGCATCCCTGAAGGTATGGGCACCATCAGAGTCTACATCAAAGGTATCTTCCACATCTGTGAAGGCTCCATGAATGCTGAACAATATCTACAGATTTAGAAGCAACATATGCTGACATCCAGACAAAGACTTTTTCAGGATGACCTTCATGTTTCAGGAGGACAATGACAAACCACATTCTGACAACAGGGACTACAACAGCATGGCTCTGTAGCGGAACAGTCCTGCTGAGAAACTGGTCTGATACAGTCCTGACTGTCCCCCATTGAAAACATTTTGGACATTTGTGGCACATTTCTGTCGAACAGTTTGGTAGGTTTAGGAGAGACCATAATCTCTGTTGCAATCATTACTAAGGCTGGTGATTACATAAGTAGAGTGTTGAATGGAACGTGACTAATGTACTCCTTACATTGTTACTATGGAGCCTCATGCAACCTGAAGCAAATGTGCACATCTCTGCAGGATGTTTTAACATCAAACATCAACAAAAATGCATCTTCACTGATCGCATCGGGGTCCACAGCTGTGGTAAAATATAAAGAAAAAAAAAGCTATATAAATGCTAAAATGCAGTTATTGACATTAACATCTTAAACACGAAGATATATTTTAGGTTTGGATGAGGCCGCATGGAAACAGTAAATTAAGTCTTAATGACACTTTCCTCAAAAAGTGAAGCAGCATTACAAATTACTATCTGTTTTTAGTCCACCATCGTGTGAAGAAAGGATGTGCGTCATGACTCTGGGTCTTAAGGAGAAAATCAAAATGTGATTGAGCTCCAGTCAAAGCTCAAACAACTCGAAACCACCAAACATGACATTTCTGTTTATTAGTATAGAGAGAGGTTCAACCAGCTTCACCACAACCTGAGGAAAAACCTCCTTTGCGTGCTTCTTTATCTCAACACCAAGATTACAAAGAGCTGAAGAATGTGAAACTGTCCAACCCCAAAACAGCATCAAAAGTGGTTTATTTAACAATCTTAGCTAAAGTCAACTCTCACCCTCTGTACGTGCTGAAAAGCGTCTCAGCTCTTCCTGCAGGTGTGCCGCAGTTTGTTTGCAGTGAAACTAAAACGTGACCTGACAAGCTGAGCGGTAATCACCGCAAAACAATACTTCTTTATATGACTTTGTTTCCAGCACTGGTTTAAGGAAAATAAAGTTCATGTCCTCCAGAAGTATCTCGAAATAGGTCAGAAAATATCTGAACAAGCTACAGAAAAGAAGAAAGACTAGAACTTTTTTCTAAGAAAGTTCAAGATGTAAAATTCTAAGACAGAATTTATCATCATTTTTCCAGACATTTGTTGAAACTGGAGAATTTCTACTGGGATAATTTTGAGCCTGGAACACTGTCAAAACTGAATCAATTCATGAATCGAACTCAGGTGTCTAAAGCCTCTTTCACACATGCACAAAGTTCCCGGAAATCTTTCTGTGGGTGAGCTGCATGAGTGAACAGAAACAGCCGAGTTTTTCATTCAGAATATTTCCTGCTGGCCTCCTGGTATCATTTCAGAGACAAGTACAGATGAGCTCAGATAAGCATGCAATAAAACTTCCAGATGATTCAGTGGGAGTTGCAGGAATTGTTGATGTCTGTGATGTGGCTGGTGTTGTTTGTCCAGCTTTGTTACTTGGTTGAAAGATGCTGCTGTAGTGAGCATTGATAACAGAGGTGGTTGGTTTACATTGTTTCTGGAAGTTTTCAGGTCATTAAGAGAAATCTGTTCACTGTAAGAAATGTCCCATCAATTATGCCTGAAAACAGCTCAAGTCCACATGGAGCTGACATGATTGTTAAGGCTCATGTGGCCTGTGTCTCTCAGTTGAGCTGATTCACCCTCAATAGCATCAGAAAGATCAGATCCTACCTGTCAGAGCAGCAGCTAAACTCCTGGTACAGGCTATGGTAATGTGACGACTAACTCCTTACTGGCAGGCCTCCCTGCATGCACAGCACAACTTTTGCAGATGATCCAGAATGAAGCGGCCTAGCTGGTCTTCAACCAACCTGAAACGGCACATGACACTTTTCTATCTCTCTCCACTTGCTGTTACAGGTTGCATCACAGTTTTGCATAATTAAACACCAATATTATGAAAAGGTTGCAATATATTCAAGTTTAGTTCTTCTTTTGTAGATTCTTCAAAACTTAAAAAAAAAAAAAAAAAAAAACTCAGATGACTACTTTCGGCATTTTGAGTAATGCTGCTGCTGTTTTTGGAACGGTTTAGGCTCCAGAATGAAAGCTGAGTTTAGGCCAAAGTTAGTTTTTTTTTTTTCCTCTCAATATCAGCTGCTGTCTCATGAGGGTAGTGCAGGAAAAGCTGTCTGTCTAGGAGAGACTACGTCAACCATCCTGGGGAATAAACTCTGCAATTTTTCATAGATGACTGTGGAGCCAGTTGCATAGTTTCACAGGTCAGCATTTCTGTAGCCTCTGATGTAAGTTCAAGATAAGTTCAAGTTTCTCCTGAGCACTTTCCCCGAAGTTACTCACAGGAAATATCTCCATGTTTCTCAGTCGGGAGTTCCTTCAGCCACATATTTTCTAAATTCCTCAGACTGATGGGAAAGTGCAGGTCAGCAGTTTGTGTGCAGATGAGACTTGGCCTTCTGCAGTGGCTGCAACATGCACTTAGATCTATATCAGGAGTGCAAACAAAAACCACTAGATCTATTTTAGGAGTACAAACAAAAACCACTAGAATCAATCAGAAGTTTGGAAACTGTTCTTATTTGAAACAAAGTTAAAATCCCTGATTTTTCTGATTGTTTGGTATCGGATGAAGCAGATCTGTTTGCCCCCTGCAGCCTGTAACTGAGCTGCTGTTTCTTCCTCATGTGAAGATCTTCAGCTGTTATGTAACACACAATGAAAAGCTGATTTCAGATCAGATCAGTCTGAACACGACTGAGCTTTATTTTCCCCGCTGGTTTCATCCAAGGGAACTGCAGTGGAAAAGTACCTGAAGTCACATTAGCCTCCTGCAGTTTGACAGTAATTTCACAGAGGAGGTGTTTTAAACTCACAGTGGAAACACTGGAGAGGGATTTAACTGCAGAATCAGAGGAAAAGAGGATTCTGGGTCAGTTCAGTCAAGGTCAAAGAAACAAACTGGACTTTATTTACGTGAGACTTCATATCTGAACCACCAGTCACTCTGAAAACACTGCGGTGCAACACAGGCTGTGACCACAAGAAGCTGGATCTGAGTTTTTGTTCAGATTTGCCTCATCCAGCGACTTTGTTTTACACTGATAATGTGAATACAAAATCTGTGATGTAACATAGTTACAGGTTATAGGTAACATAGTTTTAACGTAATGAACAGATGCTCCTCTGAGGTCGAGTAAAGTTTAGCTGAATTAAAAACAAGCTCCACGAATCAGAAACAAGTTATTTAATCCATGCTTCCCTCAGCATCTCTTTTACAAATCCCATCACATTACTCTTGAATACTTTAAATATTAAATTTGACTTTTTCTAACACAGATGACGACAAGACCAAATCTTCAAACATCGATAAACGGAAGTATGGATAGTTTGAATTCACACAAACAGGTGTCATCGACTTTGATTTCAAACTTTTATTTTCAGAGGTGAGCTAGTGCTTCAGACCATCATTCAGGAGCTTTTATTAGTAAGTGCATGTAAATACATTCGTCTGACTATAATCGGAGTTTGAGAACTCTGAGTGAAGTCGGAGAACTTCGATTAAGACAACCAGATAATGTAATTGAAATTAGATTTTCTCAGCTGCATGTATACACACACAAGGAGAGAACCCGTTTCGGCAAGAAAAAAAAAAAAGTATTATGAGTTTAGTCTGATTAAGCTGTGCATGTAAACGTACTGACTGATTATCTTTTCTGCCAGATTCAGAAGTCGATAGATCAGACTGTCCAATGGGCAAATAAATGGGATTTTAGGAGCTCTACCTCTAAAAGTAAAGTTATGATTTTTAGATATAAGAGGAAATTTCCTACAACAGTTTTTTAAAACTTATTTTTATGATTGTCCACTTGAAAGAATGAAGGCTTTTAAATTCTTGGGAATATGGATGGATGAAAAGGCTTACATGGAAGTGTCATATAGATAAAATAATAAACAAATGTGAGAAGGTGATAAATATTCTTCATAGTTTGGCAGGAAGTGACTGTGGGGCTAAAAGGACCACCTTAGTATTGATATGTAGAGCTATGATAAGGTCTGTTTTAGATTATAGGTGTGTGATTTTTGGAATGGCAGCTAAATCTATACTATGTTTCGACTGGAGCCCAGGCCTTCAGAGTTTAAGAGTTTGCTGCGGAGCCTTTAAAAGTATGCCTGTTTCTGCATTACTTGTAGAAAAGGGAAAACTGCCTTTGAGAATACGGAGATGTAAACTTGGCCTCTATTACTGGGGTAGATTAACTGGACTCGAAAACAGCTCCCCAGGAGTGTACCTGTTAGAAGATTCATAGGAATTTGTTGATAAAGAAAGAAAATCAAACTTCTTCCATCACATTAAGCAGCTAGCAACAAGGATAGGACTCAATCAAGACAAAGTGTGTAAGAATACTTGGTCTCCTGTACCCTTCTGGCTTCTTCCTGAGTTTGAGGTTCATCTTTAGCTTCTAGAAATGGGGAAGTATGTTTCGACTAACACTGTTAAAAGATGTCTGAACCAGTTTCATGAATTTAATGTAATCTTTACTGATGGTTCAAAGGACCCGGAATCTGAGAGAACTGGTTTGGGGGTGTATATGGTCACTGGTAGACTAAAACAGGCAATGGCAATTTTTTGGGCATTAAGATGGGTAGAGGAAAACAAGACAAAAAAAAGTATTATACGCTCCGATTCTGCTGCTGCTTTGAAGGCTTTGAAGGAGGGGACAGCAAGAGCCCACCCAGATTTGATTTGGGAAATATTATGTTGTTTATTCAAGATCAAAAGGTCAGGATGCCAAGTGGATTTTCTGTGGGTTTGTGGCCATTCAGGAATAGAGGGTAATGAAATTGCAAATTATCTGGCAAAGCACCATTGAAAGAGAAAACAGATTTAAACATCTTTCTGGGGAAGAGTGAATGTAATATCACAAGTAAAGAAAAACTGAAGCATCGGTGGCAGGAAGAGTGGACTGTGGAAAAGAGTGGCAGACATTATTTCTCTGTACAGCCCTCTGTAAAAAGTAAGGGTTGGAGGATGAGATCCAAGCAGAGGGGTGATGTGGTTTTAACCAGGTTGAGAGTGGGACAGTGTGGTGCAGAATGCCTAAAATTAGTAGGGAAGCATCCAGATGGGCTGTTTAAATGCGGCAGGTTGGAAACAGTGCATCGTTTTGTACAGTCATGCAATAAATACAAGAGAGAAAGACAACAGCAAAGAGCTCTCTGGTTTGGGACTGTCTGTATTTTCGCTTAAAGCCATCTTTCGAGCTGAACAGAATGTCACAAACATCGGAAATGCAGTTTTTAAGTTCCTTCATTCATCTGGTCTTTATGTGAAAATATAAAATAACGAAACAATTCAACCTGTGGAGGGCAACATTACGCTCCTCACGTACAGCCTGCTGGAAATATATTGGATGAAAAAGAAGATGTTGTGCTGACCCTAAGAAATCCCTTAATTAGATTTCAAAATGAGTTGATTTGTTTGATTTTGCAGGAAAAAAATCCCAAGATGGAGCTGAAACCTGAGAGCTGATCTGAACACATTACAAGGAAAAGGCAGTGATGGAGTTTTTGCCAGATAAAAAGTACAAATCCAGGGAAATTTGGGGTGAGTCTGTGATTTTCTCAGTTTTTTCTTTGTTTTAGTTCACCTCGGTGGTCTTTATGTGTGATACCGTTACCACATTTGCCAAATAAACTTCTCAAATTACCTTAAATCTCTGTTCTTACTAGGATGCCCATCAACATCTTTCTCTCAGTCTTCATTTGAGTGTTTCTGTGTGTTGATCTGTTATTGTTGTTGTGGTTCTTACTGTTATTCTGAGGAGTGTGGACAGTCTGACTAACCGGCTCTATCTCTGAAGTTCAACCACTTTGCGATAACACTCAACAGCTTCAAATCATGTACTCCTACTACATAAACACACACACACACACACACACACAGCTCATGTGTGTGACATGACGTGTAATAGACACAGACAGCTGCAGAGACACTCAAACATTTAGATTTGTGCTTTAAAAATCGGTGAATATTTGTGTAAACCATATAAACAAGAGGGACCTCCACCAACCGCTGCAAGCCGGAAGTCATGGTCATCCACTGCCCACACGCATACACGCACTCACACAAAATAATAACCACACACAAACACACATGCAGGAAGTTAAAACCTCAGTGGAAAGTCTCCACTCAGCCTCCTCTCGTGATAACACTTTAAACTAAAAACACACTTTAACCACATGGGACAGCCATAAACACATGAACACACAAACACACAAAGTTTGGTCAATCTTTCAAACTTCTGCTGAATTTTGGAGAGTACAGAAACACAGATATGGATGAATCATCACTTTTTAAAGATCCCCAACATTACACAACAAATTTAAGTTCTTGAGATTTTCATCCAAACTTTTTGAATACTGCAGTTTTTTTTTTCAGTCCTCAAACCTTCAAAATAAAGTCCTCTCATTTATTGTCTTTTCTCAAAACTGTAGACAATTGTCTGGATGTGTCATTAAAGCCAGCTCAGTTAGATTATTAAGTCTCTTCAAAGAAGCAGTCTGGAGGACAAATCAGATCTCATTACCACTGGACTTCTTGGTTCAAGAACCAGACTAGACTCTTTTGTGAAATGAGTCATGTAATGCTTTTATTTTTCATTTTTGTTTTGTTGGTGTTTTTGCTTTGATTAGAAACAACAGCTGAAAAAGAGAAAGTGTGTAGAGAGAGTGAGGAGCACATGATCGTGACCGGAAGTTCACACAAGAGTAAAAAAGCTCAACTCTCTGTTCAGAGGACCCGGGCTTCGACCATAGGCTCATCAGAAATAGTTCTCCTTTAAAAAGGAACTTTTTAAGTTTGAAAGTTTTAAACTCCAACAAATTCACTAAAGTTTTTGTTTGTGCCCGAAAATTTCATCTGAAATTCACCACTTAAAAACGCTCATCCACCTTTTCATCCACCCAAACAATTCATAAAACATTTCCACCATCTGTCATCAGTCTACCTATCCAACCACAAATCCACTGTCCATCCATTCATCAACCTGTCATTCCATCCATCCATCCATTCGTCCATAAACCTGTTGTTTCATCCATCCATCCATCCATCCATCCATCCATCCATCCATCCATCCATCCATCCATCCATCCATCCATCCATCCATCCATCAGTTCCTGTACTCCTTCTCAAAGTCATTCATCTTTGACTCCATCCATCCTTTTGTCACACCACAAATAAATCTATCATCCATTCAGTCATCCATCTATTTCCTATGAACCCATCCATCAGTCCATCATCTCTCGTATCATACATTTGACCATCTACTGTCTTATTATCATTAACGATCCATCCATCTTACTCAAATCCATTCTTTTACCAGTCCATTCACTAACCTATCTATTCATCCATTTACTCCTCCCTTCCTTCCTTACTCCTTGTCATACCCATAATCTTATAATCTTGTATTCTTGAAAAAATAAATCATAATCCAAGGATGGTTGGTTTTATTCATTATCATATCATTTACAAACTAATTACACTAGAAAATCAGTCTTTGATTTTTACAGTCTCATTTACAAGGAAAAAAGAACATTTATTTTGAATTTTGGCTGAATCTGTAAAACCAAACAAAAAGAGACTTTTAGTGTGAATAAATAAACTGCTATCAATGAAATCAGATCATACTTCTGCTCTGTAATTAAGGGGAATCCGCTCTTCACTGACGACATACTGTGAACAGTTTTTCTTAGAAAGGGAGACAAAAGGTGAACAGAGGATAAAAGATTTGAAAGAGCAGGGTTTCCTCCCCTCACACCTCCTCTGTTCTCCTCCTCCTCCCTTTCTGTCCCCACATACCAACTGGGTGAGTCATCTGTGGCAGGAAGAGCCGGAAGCTCAAGAGAAGAGGAGACAAGAGGAAAGGAAAGAAGACAAGAGGAGAAGAGAGGAGGTAAGTGGGGAGGGAGAGGGAGGCTGCAGGCTGGAGCTGAAATCTGAGAAGCAGACAGGCTGAGGAGAGGAGGGCAGAGCAGAGGAAAAGAAGGAAAAATGGGTTAAAAGTCTCTTCAACTGTACCCGTACTGCAGCAAAAAAACAAAACAAACAAACTGAGATTTCTGAAACTTGAGCCCCCTTGACGTCAGAAACATGAAAAACACCAGCAACAGAGCAGGGAACCATTATCCTGCAATGCTGCACGATTAGATCGAAGTCCCTTAGAAATCTTCATCAGTCTTTTCCCTTTAAGAATTTCCCAACACAGCATGACAAAGACTGTGTCAGAGGAAGTTTCAGGTTCTTGGAGAGTTATTATGAAAAGGAGCTCCGAAGGAAATTTAGCAACCTTAGACAGTTTCTGAAAGTGTCACAAAAGTTTGAGGAAATCCTGAACTCAAGCCAAAGAGGGTAGGGGCACTGTGGTGAGCTGGTTTTAAGGAAAATTGAATAAAACCCAACAGTTTCCTAATTATCTCACGAATCTATGGTCAAAAATCTGTCAAATTGTTCTTACAGCCATGAAATATTGAAAACTTCATAAATGTCTCTGAATATCCTATGTCCTGGTGGTGTCAATTCATAAAGGAGAATATCAATTTGACAGTGAGATAGCTGAGAGCCGCTAAGGTGGGCAGGGAGTCTAAACACCTCATTAAGACAACATCACACCCAGACATCTGTTCACCAGGACACCAGGCGTTTACCTCGTGTATGTAACGTAAGTTGCTGTGCATTTTGTTTCTGACTGACGTAAAAGCCTCAGGACAATTAACAGCAGAGGACAGTGGTGGCTGTTTCTGAAAGGCCTTAATTGGAGTCAAACCAGCCCTGTGTTACATAACCTGTGACCGACTGAATGTGGATCAGATAAATATCTGTGTGAACTCCAGGGTTATCTGCCAGAGAATATAAAACATGAACTCACAGATTCACCTCATTTCCAGGCTGTTAGTGACCCACTCTGGATTATTTAGGTAGACTTGTAATTTGGCTAAATACTGTATAACCTGAACATTCAGTGTAAAATATCACCAACCATGTGGGTTTCATTTGGTATTTGGTTGCAAAATTTTATCATTATGGAGTCATTTGTTTGACCCATCAGTAAAAAAGGTGAGCACATGTTGGAGCGTGTTGGCTCTAATTGATCAACAGTTTATAAAAGACAAATATGAAAGTCATCCATGAAGCTATTTTAAAACCGTTAGGGCTCATTTTGCCTTTGAGCTCCAGAAATCCAGGATTAGAAAAGTATTTCAGGTATTTGTGTGAAGAGGAACTCCCAGAGGCCCGGCTCGGGTGGAGCTGTGTTCAGTTGCACAGTCATACCTCCGACAGCGATAAATCTTTGACTGTTACTAATCTGAGCTCGTTCCCACACTTCCCACTCCTGTGACAAGACTGCTCACACAACAACGGACCAATCAGAGGGCAGATCACCTCTGTGTCCTGTTCACACTGAGACGGCACTGCCATACCTCTGACATGACCATTAACATGCCTCACATACCGGATGCGGAACACAGTGCTATGATGACAGCAGCGAGCCAAAAGGGACAAAAGAAGGTGCAGCATGATGGCAGTCACTGCAACACACCTGAACACATCACCTGCTGCTTCTCAGGACTGCAGCTCCATACCTTAGGTGGAATTCCAGACTCATGAGCTGGCTTTGCTGCAATTTGGAATTAAAACATTTTTTCACTCTCTGACACTTTTACTTTATTCTTTCCAGGTAAAAGGAGAGTCAACAAGTGTGTGTCCCAAGTTCACGTGTGCAGGGTGGTGCACAAGTGAAACTTCTCAGCACTGTCTCATCCCTCTCTTTTAAACCAACATTCAAGTGTCATAACTCATGAAACTCTAAAGGTCAGCAGGTCAATTTCAAGCGTGACTTTGCAGGTTCTTTCAGGTGTGTATCCCTGACAGCAGTTGTGTTATTTCCAGCCGTACCTGAACATCTCATGGATTAAAAAGCTCCCCTAGCTCTCTTTTCTCACGACTTCATGAGCAGCACTTTGTCAACTTGAAATCCAAACCAGAAAAAAAAGTCATAAAAGTTTATTTTTGGTTTGAGTTGAGATGAAAAGAGATGACAGCCTGACAATGATTTCTGCTGAGCCATGATAGAAGGAGGTTCTCCTGTAATAGCTAAAAAACACATTAAATGGTTTTTTAAGGTTTTTTACAGTCCATGAAAACAACAACTCCTATGACCTTACATTCATCAGGGAGATTATTGAGTTTTATTTCAGTCTCTAACATGAGATTTTGTGATTTTAAGTCCATGCAGTGATTTCCACTTCAGAGTCCTGTCTGTTTTTTAATGCAGTCCTGCCTGAAGACTTGAAGATCAGGACCATCCAGTCTTGGTTTTGGTTCTTGTCCCTTTAGTACAGAGATTTCTCCAGATTCACTAAATCTTTGAATGATATTCTGATCTGTAGATGATGAAATCCACTAATTTTTTCACATCTGACTCTCAGGAACATTATTCTAAAACTGTTGAACTGTTAGCTCACACAGTCTCTCACAGAGTGGAGTTGATAGTTGCTCCTCCAGCTTGTTTCTTCTTTTGTATTATTTTTAGAGTTTTATGATACTGGTGTTTTGCTGTTCTTGTCCCAACATTTTTGATGTCATCGTTGAGAAGACCACACAGTTTTTTATGAAGCAGGACTTTTTTCAGTTTCATTATTCCTGTTATAGATTAAAATTTTAAAATTAAAATTTCTGTTTTATCACCCCCTTTTGACATGGTTTTCCCATTTTGGAGGGTGACAGCATTACATTTGTGGTACTTGGTGGTCATGTAATTCTGTCTTCACCTTGTTTGGTCTGTTTGGATTGAACTAGATCCTCTCATCATGCAGGTATTTATTGTCTGATATTGTCCAGCTGTTTTAGAAATGTGGAAATCTTTTTATGTTGTAAAAGTTGTGCTGTACTTTCAAAGTTGAGTCTGAGTTTTTAAATGTTGGCAGCAGCAAACTAAACAATCTAACATGCCCAACATAGGAATCAGACTCCCCTCTAAGTCTGAGAAATATCTCTCTTTCAGAGAACAATGCTTGATACCAAAAAAGATTGCACAAGCTTTATTACCCAATCTTTAATTTCTTTGTACAGTGAGTGTGGCGTGCAGACACACCCCGAACTCACTGTAAAGGAATTCCAGTTTAATCTGATGAGATGGACGGGGATCTTCCCTCTGTGATGAAACACAGTTTTGAAATAAAGATGAGTGTAAAACTTCCTCTTTTTTCTGCATCAACATCTGATTAATCAGCCGGAAGAGCTCTGAGTTTTAAAAGGTAGTGAAATAACCAGATTTTTTCCTCAGTGAACAGTTTAAAATCCGCTCGGGGTAAATAAACAAACATTTTTGTCTTCTGATTGCTACTTTTTGTTTAACATTTCTTATTTTTGTCATTTAGTCTCATAACTCATAACTGTCTTTCCATTTTTGATAGTAGGGGTATTTTTTTATATCACCTGTTATTAAATAATTGAATTTAAAATGCTGACTGAGGATAGTGTTAGCTCATTCAGATATAATCCTGATCACACACATTCATGAAAAGGTCTTTAAAGTTTAATCTACCCTGTTTGCGGTCATACTGCGGTTCTTGACTGCTCATTGAAATGTCAGACGTTTCATCGTCCTCCTCCAGCAAAGCTGACTTTCTGTAAAACAGGATGGAGTTAAGTGTTTCCTGGTCAAATAAAGTTCCTGTCTTAATAAATCAGAGTTTCCCCCACCAGTCCAGACATGAAACGAACCCGCAGAGGAACGAAAGGAATGTAAGCTGAGAGTCTGACAAACGGTTAGACATGAGGAGCAGCGTGAACGCTCCCCTTCAACAACCAGGCGGAGACTTTGAACTCAGGTGAGGCATAAAAAGTGGAGGTGATTTCACTGCTAAGCCTGCAGCAACATGGAGTGCAAACAGGTGGAAAACTACAGAGAAGAAGCAGAGTCAGCACTTAAACATGTTACCACATTGTGAAGGTGGAAATGAGGAAAACCAAGTTAAATCATGAAATTCACCAGATCTACTTTATATGGCTGTCAAAACTTATTTAACCAAGTTTAAGACCCCAATGTTTCAGACAGGGTCTACATCAATCCTGGTCTGGTGCTTGTGCATCACCTGACTTCCCCAGACCATTTACATTTCTAAAAGTTTATGTGAGGAAAAAAAGTGTAATTTCTCAACGCTAAATGAAACAAAACTGTTGATATTGTCCAAAGCTAGAGATAAATCACATGTGTCCTCAAATAGCAATCCTTTACAACACAATTGGTACTGAAGTGGACACTGTGAAGAGAGATGTAACCCAGAGGGGGAAACATAAAAACCAGGGCCCACAGTTTCGTCTCAAATCCAGTCAGCCACCTCCAGTGTTGAAAAATGATGCCAGTATTGAAGTGCAAAAAAACAAAAAAACAAAAAAACAAAAAAAACAACAACAGAGAGTTCATTTAAGATTGGCAGCCATTCAGACTGTAACTTCGGATGTTTCAGCCTGGCACAGACATAAAAAATAATAATAATAATAAAAAAAATTTAAAAAATAAAATAATAATAATAATATATATATATATATATATATATATATATATATATATATATATATATAACACTACTACTACTACTACTACTACTACTACTACTAATAATAATAATAATAATAATAATAACAATAAAATAATAAAATAATAATCTCATAGTTTTCTACACTGTGCAGTTGTTTTTTTTTAAACCAAACTTCAAATATGCTTTTATATTTGCTGTACAGATTGACTTTTCTAATGGGGGGCTCCTGGTGCTTTTAGAACCAGCCTCAAGTGGACTTTTGAGGAAGTGCAGTTTACAACTCCTCCCTATAGGCTTCACTTCTCCAGACTGAAGGTTTTCTCTTGGTTTTCTCAAAGTTAGAGTTGTGGTACAGTTGTTGCACTCCTCATATGCAGAGTCTGTGGTTCAATTCCAGCCCGCGGCTGTTTTCCACATGTCGCCTGTCTCGCTCTCTTTTTCCTGCTCTTCCCATCATCTAATCCTCTAAATCAATGTAAGACAGCCACATTTTTTCAAACAGATTTTAACTTTTTCAAGTACAATTATATCTTATATATAATGTTCCTTTTATATATGGATTATATAGACTGGGGTGATATGAATGACTCAAAGTGCTTTCTTAATGTTTATGGTGTTACTGTGAAGCCAAAGACAAATTTTCTCACAGTGGACAGATAAAGATTATTGATTCATCCATCAATGTAGTATGTCCACACTTTTTAACAGTCTGTAGTCACTGTACATCTTGGTCCATCTGTGAGAAATTCCACTGGTATCTGACCTGTACTATGGCACTAAGTGCAGATCTTAAGGATTTATTAAAGAAAAATCTTACAAAGAAAATTTTAGCAACAACTAACTCAGAAAATGTCCAAGAGAAAAATACAAAAGGAAAAAAAACACAAGGAGAAAGAATCCAACAAAAAGGCACAGGGAAAAATCACAAAGAGACTCACTGGAGATATGCTATGTCTGATTTGTTCATGGCAGTTAAATGTTCCCAAATTTGATGTGAAATAGGCATGCGCCACTTGGAGTGTGCCGTCAGCATTTTCATTGCTGTTGACAATGGTGGCTGCGATATTTTTAGAAATATCCCACTCTGGAGGGTGTTTTTAAAAGGAACCATTTTAGATTGGCTAAAATGCAATTTCCGTTGTTACGAGAAACTTTTTTATATCAAGATAATGAGATAATAAGTTGTTATCATGAGATAACAGTACTTAGAAAAAAAAAAGAAGAAGAAAAACCCATGGCTGTTCTCATCTTCCGTACAAAAGTATTAGAAAGCCCTTTAAGAAACACTGTGCAGTTTGATTATTTTTCAGAACCAAAAGACTTTTAAAAAAACCCAGAAATGTTGACCTGAAGATGACAGGAGTTGCTGGTCTACCACCACGTCATGGGTTTGTTAGATTTTTTATCGAGGCTCAGATTCATTGAGATGGATCTGAACTTAAATTTAAACTTGGCTGACGTATTAGAGGAGTATTCTGTTCCAGCTGTTGAAGTATAAATCTTAGAAACCTTTTAGTCATTAAAACAAAACAAACAAAAGAACACTCTGTAATGAGAATCCCTGAGGGGGAAATTTATGACTGTACTGAAATCAGATAAAGAGCCGTACGGCACAGCTCACTTCAGGCAAACCAGATTTTTCATGTTGCTCAGCTGGATAGACGCAGGTTGCAGATAAAAGTCAATAACGTGATGAAATGTGAAACCAAAAGAGGAGCAAACACAAGCTGAGACAAATCTGAGCCTCAGAACCTGTTTGAAGCAGTTCTTCGGAAACAAAGTGGGACGAGTTTCATCTATAACTTAATTACTCTTTCCATGTTCAGTGAAACTGACATTTAGGAGTCGTCTTCACTTGAGAAATCAGCTTATAGAAACCTCAGGTCAGAGGTCAGACAGAGGCCTTGGATCGTAATGGATCAGTTATAATGATCATATTAATAAGCTAGCTTTTAGGACACCAACAAGGTTCTGCATCTTTCTGGATTCAGTTTTTGTATTTTGACCTTTTGTTGCATAAAAACCACAAAAGTGGTACTTCCTGTTTTGAAAAGTAAAGCCAATGCACTAAAACATGTTTCCTTTAGTGTTCACTTGCAGAATGGCTGAATATAATAATGAGGTACATGGAGCAGAAATCTCTTTTTTTTTGTATTTAGTATTTGTGTCCTTGTGCTTCATGTCATGTTGTCCCGCCTGTTGTCCAAGCGTGTACATTTCATGGGTGCATTTAAGAGGTTAAAAAGCCCATCCTAAGCCCCTCCTACACCATCATATTTTAATGCTTTGACTCTTTGTTTGTGCAGCTGATTTAGTTAAACATGATAAATAAGAGTGTATGTGAGACAGCAGCCAGCTGGACTGTATTGCGATAAACTCCAGTCTGACCTTTGCTCCTCCTCCTCCTCCTCCTCCTCCACCCTGCTGTTTGTCTGCATGAATCACAGTTAAAGTTGATAACAGTGTCCATCAGCTCTTTCAGTGAATGAAGAGGAAGAGAGCGAGAGCGAGTTTCCTGATAACAAACATAAACACTCCTCTCTTCCTCCTCCTCCCCTGAATGACCTTTATCATCAGCGGCTGATGACGAAAGAGATAACTTCAACGCAGACGCCGCTCAGATCTGGGATATTTTAAGAAATGGTGATACAGTGATAAAGGAAGCTGGAAAACCCAGAGAAGGTGAGTCCTGTATGTGAGTGTTTCTCATAAAGGAAAACTTAAAAGAATCATTTTAACTTCCCTGAATATTTGTTCCAAAAAAGTTACACTTCCAGGTTCACTAAATCCACATTAGACAGAACTCTGAAATAAAAAATGAATCTTCAGGTGTTTCAATCATGTTTGTTACCTATCTGCTGAGCTGGTCTTTAAAAAAAAAATACAGATTTTTATATTTACGAAAACATGGAACACAGTGGATTTGGCTCCACAGACAATGCTCACCATTCCAATATTACCCCTCATGTTGCGTTTTTGAAGTCTCCTTCACTGTTGCCATACATCAAAGTGAAGTTTTCATGTAAAAAAAGACAACTTCGCCCTTTTAAGGAGATCCACAGACTGCTGATGTCCTGATTTGAGCAAATCTTATCTTGATCTTGTCTAATTCTCACATGACTTCCTGAACAAGCTATTCAGAGCCTATTCAGAGCTATCCAGAGCTGACATCCAACAGTTTAACCTAACATTTGGTTTCTAAATATGAAAAAGCAAATTAACACCTCTTTAACATAAGTTAACATTAACCTCTATAGCCAGACTACCTGGTAAAGTCCAACAGTCCACTCCCAGTTCACCAAGACCCATTTTGAAAATCTATGTTCCTCTTGTCTAATGGAAAATGAGATATTTCTTTTTGTCCATGTTATTTTGTTTTATTTGTTATGAACCAAATACCATTCATTCATTCATTCATTCCTTTAAAAACTTGACTCTTCTGTCCACTGAGCAATCAACAGCTGTTAGACGTCTAGTTTTTCTTTAGACCTAATTTCAACCGTCTAGATTCTGTATATATTTAGAGGGAATTTAGACTTTGCACTTTAACCCATTATTTGATAAACACTTATTCGAAAAGCAAATGTGAGCTGCGTAACTGATCTCCAGGTACTTAACCAAAATATTATAATAGCTGTTAAGCAGTATAGATATAGCCCAGATTTAGACTGGGTGTAAACCAGGTCTAAATTTAGGCACCTAAAGAACTTTCATTTTTAGACCTGTGGTAGCCTGATTTTAGACCAGTCATCTAGGCTACACTTCGATGTCTATAACACCTCTTTTAGGCCAAAAAATGTTTAGTGAGTGTTTGCTGTTGGAACATTTTGAAGCCATAATTAAGGAATGGTTGTTTTGACCTTTTTTTTCTTTTATGTAGAAAATGTGAGATTTTCTGTTGCTGTTCTGAACTGAAGTTTGTCTGTTTGATGTAGAGAAATGAGGACACGAACTGGGTCAGACTTCAGTCAGCTGGATGATATCCAACAGTTAGATAACCTGACAGTCTACGGTGCAGAGAGTCTGCAGAGTTTCATGACATTAGCAGAACAAACCTGTTAGAGAAGACACTCTGATACTCAGGTCCTGCTCTGTTCGCTTCACCTGTCATCACACATGTAAACATGAGGCTCTGCTGACTGTAAATGTCCCTGAAATGATGCATTCACACAGCAGGAATTCACCGAGAGGACTGAGTCTCAGAGAAACTGAACAGTGTGTTTGGGCTGACGCTCTCACAGGACAGACCAGGATGTAAAAAAAAAAAAAAATCGCTTCTCACTCACATTCAAGAACTTTAGAGGAGGGGCTTATACAGCTGGCACAAAACACAAAAGCAGTAAAGCATTGTTATTGTTGACATTCATGTGGTGCCGTCAATTCCCCAAAACGTGACCAAATCTGTTTGAGGTGATTTTTGATAAAACTTGTGAGGTTAAAAACATGTCAAGAAGAGACAAGCTTGATTAAAGTAACAGTGTTGATAATGTGACGCATTAAAAACATCAATTATCATGTTTCAACCATTTACAGTCCTCCGCAGATTGTATGTCCTCAAGTTATTGTTGAGAAGCGACACCAATCACACTCAGTCTTTACTGTGTCCTGGTCAGGTGCAAAGTCTGGGAGGGCCTTTTCAAAACTTTAAAACTGTAGGGCATGGAGGTTAAAAACCAGTTTAAGATTTAAGACGTTTGTGGATTTGATACTGTGCATGAATTTTGGTTCTGCTTCTCGGTTCCTGACAGCAACACATATCTTTCAGGACTTAACTTCACTGGGAATTATGAAGTCCTGACAGAGTTTTAGGTTTCTGCTGGACCTGCTGTGTTGGCAAAAAGTAAACAAAGTTGTAAGAAGAGGATCATGTTGGACCACAGCAAGTGATGGAAAGATTGGCAGAACTTCTTTAAAATATACTGACAAGACACGTCCTGAACATGGTGAGCTGTAGCTGCTGTGGAAGTATCTCATCACTCTCAGGTACTAAAGAGCTGAGCTCCAGTTCCTGTTTATATAGAAGTAAACAAATCTAATTATCCACTCCAAATAAAATGGAATTATTTAGAGTCAAGAAGTGGAACTAAGATTAAAAAACAAACAAACAAACAAACTAAAAAAACATAGCGGTACCCAACCCTACATGTGAACAGACAGCAGCATGCAGAGGAAAGAAACACGCCTTTGTTTGAACAGCGGCCATGTTAGATTCTTCAAACAGTCCAGTGCTGGAGGCGGCTATATTGGTTATTCACAAACACATTAAAGGGGCACACTTTGATACAGGACTGTGGTTAGATCAGTGTAACTGCTACTTATAGGAAAACATTAAGGATGACAAATCCAGACCAACCTGCTTGGAAAATGAGCACGGGCTGACTGATGGGTCTGACATCATAAGGCTGAGCTCTCCCTTAAATTTTCAGGATGTTTTTCTGCCTATGTAAGAAAAAAAAAAAAAAAAGGAGGTTTATTGCAGTGAAAGACAAGAGTGTTGAGTCTCTCCTTTAATTTCATCAGAGGATAATCTGAGCTGCTGACAGGAGACCACCAGCCCAGCTTTATGAGTTTGGTTAAAGAAAGGAGGGCGAAGATGTTTACAGTCCATGGAGGTCTGAGCTGCTCTCAGAGCCTCATTTGGTCAGGTTTACATGAATGTTTGGACAGAGCGATAGAGCTGCTCTGGTTATTACCTGCTGTTTGACTGTTTGTGCTGGACCGAGTCTGCAGCTCGGCATTCTCATGCTTATGAGACCATAAAGTGTTCTTACATTTAACCATATAGGGAGCAGAAAGAAGTTTGTAACTTGAGACCTGAATGTATGATTAGAAAGTTAAGCTTGATGTAAACACATGAGTGTGATAAAGGTACTCTTTTGTCATTTCTGGAAAATTAACCACCAAAACAGAAATTCTTAAGTTTTTTCAGAGTGCTTTTGCTCTTTACCTGAATCATACTCTTTCTCGCTCTCTTATATTTAGTCTTTAGTTGTATCTTTATAATCACATGAATGCTCCGTCTTTATTAGGAGGGCCTCTGAAGAGCATCATGGGTGCCGATGATTATGTAATGTGAAGGTTTGATGTAAGGTGGTTGGATAACTCTAATGATAAGGAACACATGGATGGAGGTGGATAATTTTCTCAACAGGCTTTTATTTTTCAGCCATCTTGCCATAACAACAACATAACTTGTTCAACAACCTCACTTCTTTAATGACCCTGATCACATGTCACAGCACTTACCAATCAGAGGTTGGGAAATCAAGGTAAATGTGAATGAACCACAGAAGCACATTCTGCATATCTTGCTCACCATTACAAGCAGCGATAGAGAAAGCATTCATACTTGTGAATATGTAAATATGAACTTGTAAACACTTTGTGAATGTTCTCCGTATCAATTCTGTAAACATAATTTCTAGCTTAACTTAAAGACATGAGTTAACTAGAACCCATGAATTAACTTCACAGTTAAAACTTACAATTATAAAGTGATTGTGTGGACGGTGATGTTTCAGTGTTAGAGGTTAGACAGTCAGATTGAACAACAACCTGAGTGTCTGCTGGATGAACTCTGTGAATGAACTTCCTCTTATGAGTAATTTTGGGCTTTAACTGTGACATCAACATTTTAGGAGACGTCACTTCCTCTATAAAGCTTTGTCTAAAGAAAAGGTCGAAGGGGCAAACATGTTGGATGAGTCAAGCTCTCTGTGAGCTGGCTCATCTTTGGTTTAGACTTTAAATATCATAGAATATCTAATAGAATAATATAATATAATAGAATATCTTTGGTGAACAAAAAAACAATCCAGTCTGAATAATGATATATATGTGTTTGTACACACACACACACACACACACACACACACACACACACACACACACACACACACACACACACACACACACACACACACACACACTTTTATGCACCAAGTTACTCTTGACTTACACATGTTAGCATGCTAATATGCTAAACTTAGATTGTGAACAAGCTAAGAACTTTACCTGCAAAACATCAGCATTATTATTGTCAGCGAATTAGCATATTTAATTTAATTCCAGCACACAGATCTAAAAGATGCTGCAGTATGGCAGCAGACTCTGAGAGTTGTTAAGGAAGAATCTGTTATATTAGAATGATACTATAAAAATGATAGCTAAATAAAAAATGATGTGATCTGAAAAGTGTAGCCAACTTTTTTCCTGCCTTTTTTTTATGTTGAAAATGAGTCATTTGTTTTTCTACTGTATATTTATATACAGTCCTGTTTGGTCCTGTTTTTCATGTCCTGTATATTTAGATCAAACTGCAGAGGAGAGAAATCTGTTCTCATCCACATATATGTCCCCGGAACTCTACACTCCAGTTATGGCGTATTTGTGTTGCTGTAATCATGCAGGGGTTGATGAGTGTCGGTATGTGTCATATGTTGGGTCCCCCCGCACACTGCTGTCTTTGTTTTGGGCAAACAGGGGGCTCTTGCGTCACACTCACACTGTGGGGACCCTGCTGTCAACACTGTGTGAGTAAGACGAGGGAGCACGGGGAGGAAGTGATGTCATGTGTGGGATGATGAAAGGTTTCTGGGTGACAAAGTCTGAAAAAATAGAAGGATGGCATCCCCTGCTGGGTACCCTGCTAATGACAACACAAAAAAAGGTGTGAGGCAGGAACACTTAAAATACACTTGCTGGACCAAAGCATAAATATCATGTTTGTGGAAAAAAAAGGACTAAAATATGAGAAGTGAAGGGCTTGTAATAATAAGTTTGAATATATTTACATTAGAATCAGCTGAATAAATCATATGAAGGCTACTTGAGCCTAATTTTAATTTGATGTATTATGATGTAGTTCAAGCAGTATTTGCTTTACTCAGATGCATCAGCAGACTCCATAACACTGGCACAGGCAGAGTCCTCTTTAGACAACAAACCTAGTGGTTTATTTTTTCAGAGCACAATGAGAACTTTTCTTGAATTTCAACCACGTTTTATTTCTGAAATGTACTATACTTCGGACTTTGACTGTTTCTGACACAGGTTTTCCCATTCTTTTCTTCTATCATCACGGAGAGCTCTTTAACTTCATCCCATTCCTCCACACTCCCTGTCTCCCCTTAAGATGGTTTGTTTTATAAAAAGAACCTAAAGATAAGAAATCCAGATTGTAAAAACACCAGGATTAAATGCCTTATATTTTGTCCACAGGGGGCGCCAAAATCCACACAATCTAAAATTCCCTCACAGTTTTCTTAAATTGAATATTTCATGTTTGATACTGAGAGCTGATTATTGGATTACATTATGGAGGCACAATACGTTAATATTCATACAGCCCCACAGTCTATTTTGCCACCTATGTCATTGTGATTCAGCATTTTTGGGGAAAATAGATAAAAGTCCACAGTAAAGTCCACATTATAGAAATATTTTACTGTTTGATTAATTTATAATATTAATTCCACATTTTGTGCAGGGAATCTATCCGAACCATGCTGGATTAGGATGGTATGAATTTTTGGACAAAAGTTATCTAAACTCTTTCAAAGGTTTTGATCAACATTTGGAGTAATCATCCAGAATAAAATCATAGAGATTGTTGAACTATATGAATTTAAGGATTAAGGTTTTCAGTCGAGAGACCAGGTTTGGAGATGTGGTCCAAAAACAGCTCAGATCCTGTAAGATTATTCATTATACCTCGCCAGCAGACCTGTAAAGTTTCACTGCAAGTATCTGCTGCCCCCTGATGTCTAAAACTAGTAAAAGCTTGATTGAGAAAGAAGGGGAAGTTTGCGTTTAGGAAAAATGTCAGTCTCTAACAATAACATTGATTTGGTAAAATTTATCTGGATTACGTGATTCTATGTTAAGTGTAATCCAAATGTTGTAAAGCCACATTTGTTTTTAAATTTAAGTGGTTGATTCTTTTTGCTCATAATCTCTCTCTCTCTCTCTCTGTATATATATATATATATATATATATATATATATATATATATATACATATATATATACACTCACCGGCCACTTTATTAGGTACACCTGTCCAACTGCTCGTTAACACTTAATTTCTAATCAGCCAATCACATGGTGGCAACTTAGTGCATTTAGGCATGTAGACATGGTCAAGACAATCTCCTGCAGTTCAAACCGAGCATCAGTATGGGGAAGAAAGGTGATTTGAGTGACTTTGAACGTGGCATGGTTGTTGGTGCCAGAAGGGCTGGTCTGAGTATTTCAGAAACTGCTGATCTACTGGGATTTTCACGCACAACCATCCCTAGGGTTTACAGAGAATGGTCCGAAAAAGAAAAAATATCCAGTGAGCGGCAGTTCTGTGGGCGGAAATGCCTTGTTGATGCCAGAGGTCAGAGGAGAATGGCCAGACTGGTTCGAGCTGATAGAAAGGCAACAGTGACTCAAATAACCACCCGTTACAACCAAGGTAGGCAGAAGAGCATCTCTGAACGCACAGTACGTCGAACTTTGAGGCAGATGGGCTACAGCAGCAGAAGACCACGCCGGGTGCCACTCCTTTCAGCTAAGAACAGGAAACTGAGGCTACAATTTGCACAAGCTCATCGAAATTGGACAATAGAAGATTGGAAAAACGTTGCCTGGTCTGATGAGTCTCGATTTCTGCTGCGACATTCGGATGGTAGGGTCAGAATTTGGCGTCAACAACATGAAAGCATGGATCCATCCTGCCTTGTATCAACGGTTCAGGCTGGTGGTGGTGGTGTCATGGTGTGGGGAATATTTTCTTGGCACTCTTTGGGCCCCTTGGTACCAATTGAGCATCGTTGCAACGCCACAGCCTACCTGAGTATTGTTGCTGACCATGTCCATCCCTTTATGACCACAATGTACCCAACTTCTGATGGCTACTTTCAGCAGGATAATGCGCCATGTCATAAAGCTGGAATCATCTCAGACTGGTTTCTTGCACATGACAATGAGTTCACTGTACTCAAATGGCCTCCACAGTCACCAGATCTCAATCCAATAGAGCATCTTTGGGATGTGGTGGAACGGGAGATTCGCATCATGGATGTGCAGCCGACAAATCTGCGGCAACTGTGTGATGCCATCATGTCAATATGGACCAAGCTCTCTGAGGAATGCTTCCAGCACCTTGTTGAATCTATGCCACGAAGAATTGAGGCAGTTCTGAAGGCAAAAGGGGGTCCAACCCGTTACTAGCATGGTGTACCTAATAAAGTGGCCAGTGAGTGTATATATATATATATATGTGTGTGTTTTTCCACAATTGAATTCCCAAAGTATTACTTCAAACAGCAAATTTCAACTGTTTTGTTACATTTATTTCCAGTTTTTAATTTCTCTTCATTTACTTTTCCACTCTTTATACCTTCCATTATCATTAAAAATATATAGTTTTCAGCACAATTTTATTTATCCATCCACTTAAATGAATTGAAACTAATGGTATTACCAATATCTAAAAATGCAAATACCAAGGGTGAATGAAAACTTCTTGATATAAAATATGTGCCTTTTATTTTGATTTTTATCTGATTTAAGCTTCAGTGAAAAATCCAGATCTGCTTTTTTTTTTGTCCTTGTTCCTTTAGTAGAGAGATTTCTCCAGGCTCTCCAAATCGTAATGATATTATGTTTGGGAGATAATGAAATCCACTAATTCTTTTACATTTGACACTCAGGAACATTATTTTGAAACTGTTCAAACTATTGGCTCACGCAGTCTCTCACAGAATGGTGAACCTCTTGTATCTTTCCTTCTTTCCTGACCCAACTTTGCCCGTGTTTTGTTTGTTTCATCTCTAGGTGGTGGAAGAGGTTGCTGGTGTTTCCTTCTCCAGCAACAACAGCCACATGACACTCTTTGCATACTCTTGTTCCTGTAAAAACTGTTAATGGCATTAAAAACAAGCATACATTTTCAATAAATCTGTTAATTTGTCACTTTCAACATTTTTTTTATTGACAAAGTTTAAATTATTTTCACACCATTAAATTCAGTATTTATCAACACTCCACAAAGCATACCCACATTTGCTGGATAAAGGTTTTATGTTGAGAGCATTTCTTGACTATAAAGTCCTGTAAATTGGTAAAGTCATCAAAAATGTCCAACGTGGACTCGGTAGTTCCCTTCGTAGGGCTCTTCTTCGAGCTTCCTTTAACTTCTCAGATGTCAGACACTCTGGGGGCTCTTGTTCCTTCCTCCTCCTCCTCCTCGTCTTCGGAAACGGGATGTGATGTAAATACACAGAAACTTTTTTTTCTGCTCCTCTCTCCGGAGTGTGCAGAGCGTCTTCTCAAACACACCGCTGGTGGAAAACTGGCGGAAAACGACCCATAAAGACGTTAAAAAGTCAGACAGTGAACCATTTGGGAGATAATAACACCGTTTCCGTTTTCTCCACCATGATTCTGTGAGCTTCTTCGTCTGTCTCCAACCACAAACCTCCGACCAGCCGGGACCGAGCTCGAGGAAAACGGACTAGACCAGAGAGGAGAAGGGGTCGGTGCTGCTGTTATTGAGGACCCGGAGGGAGCGCACGGACAGGTAAACAGCTGACAGCTTTTATACTTGAATCTATGTTTGTTTTCTTTCTCGGAGAGCAAAGAGGCAGAGAAACGGAGATTTTATTCTGCTGTAAAGTTTGAGGGCATGACAGCCCAGCTCAGATCTGAGTCTCCTGCACACCGAGGCCTTCATGCTGCAGGACATCTCAGAGCTTTGGGATCTGCATGAAACTGCGGCAGAGGAGGACCAGGCAGACACTAGGCTATAGCTCAATTTATGTTTATATATTAATTAATTAAGTTCCAAAAAATCTAAAGCTAATTTATTAAAAAGTAAAATATGCTGCATTATTTGGAGAAGGTCTGCAAGTGAAGGGTCTAAAAAAACTTTAAAGTCGCTTTTAAGAATAACCTGTACTTTAAGTATGAAATACAGAGTTTTAAAGGGTCAGATGCATAGAAAAATGTGACAAAACACAGGACGTGTGTGATTGTAATGTAACTCTGCATATTGTGAAAGCCTAATATAGTAAAAGTACACAAGGACAGGGTATAAACAAGTACAATGGGTCCATACATTGAACTCCTTCTGGACATTTGAAAAAGACAGAACAATAAAACAAGAGTCATAATAAAACTTAAATATGATTGGTTTTGTAGAAGTATGATCAGTATCTGCTCAAGTGGTGATGTTACCATCATGTAATATAATCAAGCTGACAAACACTCACTGTGACAAAGCCATACTGTGATTTAGTAGAAGTTTATCATTGAAAAATAATCTTCAGATTTTTGCAAGTTGTTATAAAGAGTTGCTCACGTGAGCCACAGTGGTTTTAAAACTTACAGAGGTGTTTATATGACAATAAACTCACAAGAAAATCTCAGAAACACAAAAGGGGTTCAGTAGTAATTTATTTTGTTAGTAAACTGCATACACACGCTGACTGTACTGAAGTTTATTTTGAATTCTGTAGTGAATATCTCATAATTAACACTGCTCCATAGAGGTGAACAGTAACTGTACTTCACTGTTATTGTGTTTTTCTCATCCCTCTGGTTTTATCTGTATTTACTAATCCCTCTCACACACCCACACTCAGCTGGCTGTACAGCTGACAAAAACCAGGGGTCCAGTGTTCTGCCCTACTCCTCGTCATGTTGTTGTAGGACCTGGAATCAAATGCCAACCTTCATATTATGAGATGAGTCACTTTAACAGTAAACCACAGCTGCCTGTAAATAATATGGTGGTACAATAAGTGACTTAATCTCCACATAAAGTGATGAAGAAGACATGTAAACTTATAGTCCTTGAGCCAAGAACCAAAATTTCACATATCGGTACCACCTGGGTGGGCAAATTCTAGTTGTGATTTTTTTATTGCTATACATCCCTACAATAAGTTTTTATATGATAGACCTTGGTAACTGGTAGCTTTATTGTAGTTATCACTCATTGAAGTAATAGAGTGCAGCTGCTCAAAAACGAAAAATCGCCTTCCTTCAAAATGAGCTTTCTTTCATTTTAACCTCTCATTTAGGTGTGTTTGAACTATTGGCTAGCCATAGAGACTTGTAATAACCCCCTAAGTAGTATTTCAAGTAATTTATCTAATACAGGTGTGTATATATAAGCTTCAATTAGCCAATTGTCAGGTCTAAATCAAGGTCTAAATTAAGGATATTTTTTTACTTAGAAGTAGAAGTAAAAAAAATGCAGACTAATTATAATTATAATAACACAACTTTAATATGACACTGACATATTTTCAATGCAGGCACTCAATATACAATCATCCTGGCTGGTGCAGGGCAAGAAGACATTAGCAACAAAATACGATCTACTGATGTATACACTCTATACAATCATCTGAGAAAAACTCCAATTCCTATTCAAAGTCCTATTCTTTCCATAAGGAACAGTGACAGCAAATATGACTGTCAAGTTTTGGCTTAGTACGTAATACTTTCACTGAGTCACAGTGGGTCTGTTAACATAGCTCCCTTTGGTCATCACTTATTAATCAACATCAGTAATCGACATCAGTATCTGTATCTTCTTCTACATCTGAGTCTGCCGGTGTGCAAGGGGCTCTTCCTCACTGTATTGGTTGGCACAAGTTTGTAATTTGCACAGGTTTGTGCACTTCAGCCCATTGCTGAGACAGGTGCAGTCTGGTGGTTTGCATGTCCTCACACACTTGCAGGATAGCAAGGTCTATCTAGTTACCAAGGTCTATCATATAAAAACTTATTGTAGGGATGTATAGCAATAAAAAAATCACAACTAGAATTTGCCCACCCAGGTGGTACCGATATGTGAAATTTTGGTTCTTGGCTCAAGTGCTATGATACCTGAAAGAACTGCTCCACCATCAAATTGGGCCACTCCCACTTCATCAACTCATTTAATTAGACACAGGTTTGATTCATTTATAGAAAAGAGCAGTGTGACCCAAAAAGAGTGTGACTTTTAATGTGCTTTTGACTTTCTGTGTTGCTTTTGGAGTTAACAAAAATTTGCCTATTGAGGAAAATAACAAAATGAGAAAAAATATAAAAAGCTACCCCTATGAAAAGTCTATCATATTTTAATTTACTTATATTGACCCTAAAAACAATTTAGTATATGTAAGGTTTTGCCCACCCAAGTGGTACCGACATCTGGTCTGGCTCATGGACTATTACTCTGAAGTGTCACAAGTATACTAAATCCAGCACAAAGTCAATAGTGAGGATGATTTGTATCATATATTTAGCATGATGAAGTAATTGTTTACGACAACGCATTATGATTGTGCCATTATAGAAGATGTAAAGAGTAAAAGAGTACAATAATAACAGTCAATACTAAGCACATGATTCTGTATCATGTCTGTATATGAACCACAGGGTTTGAGGTGAAGAGACTTCAGCTTGGTTTGTAATATGTGGCTACCATTAGCAGAGCTGGCACCACCAGCCTTTGGTCCTACATGAAGGTTAACATCTGCATGCCTGTTCTTGTTACACGTTACTGCAGCTGAAGGATGATATGCCAGTTTAACCAGTATCCTAACTGTGGCTCACTGCAGTGTTGATTTGAGGCTACAGTGATATAATGATGTATTAGTGTTGGGTGGTATGAACAAAATCTTATATCACGGTAAGAGCAATTTCATGTCATGGTAACGGTATATATCATGGTATGTTTTTTCTCCCTGTAAATTTAATTAACGGCTTAAAAATAACCATACTGTCTCATTTGTTCATTTTCTTTTTCTTTTTAAACTTGGATTTGTATACAAATGCAAACAAAATGCCAGACCAGTCTGGCGATTTTTTATCATATGGCGTATCTTTGGCGAAAGACTCTGCCAAGCTCTTTTGTATGAGAGGAGCTGCTGCAGCTTTAGTTTTTGGTGCAGCGGGTGCACCACAAATCTGTTGGCTCCCATAATAGAGCATGGCATGTTTCATCTCTAGGTGGTGGAAGAGGTTGCTGGTGTCTCTCTCAGCAACAACAGCCACATGACACTCTTTGCATAATATTATTTTTTGGTCATTGTCGGATTTTCTAAATCTGAAGAATCTCTGCCTCCGTCTGCTTGGTACTGCCACTAATCTCTGCGTCCCCATGATCACCACCAGTGAAGCTGTTTCTTCTTCGTCAAAACTGGACACACTGGTGATTATAGGGAGCTCACCAAAACCTGACCATTCAAATGGAGTGAACAAACTCTGAACAACAGGCTGGTGAATATATGGAAACGCACCCAAACAGTTGCACTCCGGCTTTCCTGTTAGCAAGCGCAGACAACTACACACTGACTCAGAGAGATGCAGCAGACATCTGCTCTCTCTCTCTGGTAAAAACTTTATAGCAAAATTTCTAGCGGTAGACACTTTAATACCGTCACACAGTGTATACTGTTATACTGCCCAACAGTGTGATGTGCCATAAATTCTTATGAACTGAAGAGTAAAAATGCTTCTTACTGTGGAGTTATCGTCAAGCGGGGATTAAAAAAAATCACTTTAATCGGTTTAAGTCTCAAGTTATTGGTCTATAAATGTGTCTTCAGTCTGAAGTGTTTTCTTAAGCTGTGCGTGTGTGTGGTTGTGTGATGTGTGCGTGTGTTGCTGACCTCTCAACCTCCCATGAGGTGTCTCAGGGATCATGTTGGAGTTATTTTTGTGCTCAGAGCTCAGTTTACCAACAGACCTCTCTGTATCTTATGTCTCAGACTGACTTGTTCCTTGATTTATGAAGTCATTTAGGACCATTAATGTGCTCATCATCCAGTGATGTGTTACTTCATTGTGAATTGTGTCTTGTTCTTGCAAACACAGATAACCACCATCAGAGAGTTTCACTGGTAAATGCTTTATCAGTCTTTAAACAATACATGCTGTGAATCCCTCATTTCTGGCAGAGCTGACAGACAGCATGTCTTTAGTAGTGATTGATGCAGCTGAATTTATTACTAGTTTCTGCAGAACTTCATCCTTGGGGCATGATTGGCTGGTCACTGCCTTCTTCTACTCTTATGTACAATCAGCATTTGCACCCCTCTTTGGCTGTTACAATGGTGTATTTACAGCTTTCAATTAATGCAGACTTTCTTTAATTCTATTGAGTTAAATTAGATCAGGATAATTCATATTATTGCTCCATTGCCCAGCCTCAATATCAGTACATCACACAAAGATACAGCTCCCGGGCCGTGATAAAAGAACTGGAGGAGACAGTGATTAACATAGGTTTATTATATCATTAAGTTATGAAAACTGGGCAACAATAGATGCATGAGCAGGTTCATGAACATGGTGTAGTTAGAGGTAATGAGGGGTGCTCAAACATGAGAAACACAAACAAAGGTGCAGACACTGTAGTGACAGATGAAGAAGCTGCAGGAGGCTTGCTGCTGCATCCTCCATGGAGAAATACGTCCAAAAGCACTCCTGGCACCCCAAAAAGAGTTAATGCATCTAACCCAGACTCTGAACAGAAGCTCAGTCACACATAATATGTAATGCAATAATATTTCCAGCTACTGTAAATCCAACCTGTTGCAGCATGTTTACTGCACTTCTGACAGGCAGTAAACTGAGACATTGATCAGTTATCGTATCAGCCCCCAGCAGATATACTTCACAGCTCCATGTTAGTGATCTAACAGGCTGATATATGGTGTCTTTAACAGACTGAGATACCAGCCTGCAGCTACAGAAAGTCTCTGAGTGATTTCACAACAGCAGCAGCTCAAAGTTTGGCTTAGAGTGTGAGAGATGACGGCTCTGTTCTCCCACCAAAGGCAGTAAAGAGAGACAAACAGCTGAGGCTCAACATCTTCCTCTTCTTACAGGTGTGAATATCTTTAAAGGATAAGTGAAAGGTGGTTTTGGTTATCTCCTGTAACTAAGAGGAGTTCAAATGTTGTGTGATTCCCAAGCTCACAACCTGTTGCTCTTATACTAAGAATCATGATCTAAGCTCTTCTTTCATACTTTTGGAGTGAAAGGCAAGTTTGAGAATTTACTGACAGAATGCTTTATCCCATGCCATAAACGAGGCTGTAGTGACATCTTTTCAGGCAAACATGAACTTAAAAATGTGGCTAAAACTTTGTCAGATTGTCTGACAGCATTACAGAAATGATCCCAACAGATAAAGACCTTTGCGTACAAGGTTTCAAGGTTTTACCCTGGAAACAGCTCTCATTTGACTCATTAAAAAGATGCCAGAGTCTGTGAACCATAGACTGAATATAGAATGGACGACATCTGCCTCCTCACTGGGTGAAGCCACTGCGAGAACAGCACACTCTGGTGATGGGCTGCAGTAAAGGTCATAAATCCCGCCACCTCCAGCAAACCATATGGAGCTGTGGACCATCTTTAGAAATGTATTACATATGCTTGCAATGTTGACATGTAGTTAATGTAAGACTGGTTTGTGCTCAAGTCGGCTCTTTTTTATGTTCAGCTCCATTTTTAAAAGTTACTAGGGGGTTCATGTTTTCTATGATTGACACTTGATACAGCCTATGAGCGTACAAAGATTGCTTCGCTCACCCAGGGGATCTGCTGTTTGAGCCGAGCATCATCACAGCAACTCTCCCGCCGAATGCGCACAATGCTATGCGCAAGGTTGGTTTCGGGAAATCGAGAAAAAACGCGGAATTACTGAGAGCTTTTCGGCTTCAAATCCATATACTGGCAGAAAGCGGAACCAAGTTGTCCAAAGTATATACAGTCTATGGTATGAACAGAATCAGTCATTTTAATTTGCAGACTACTCTCCCTGCTCCTCTCCTCTCTTCTCCTCCTGCTTCTTGTTCTCCTCTCTCATCCTTCTGCTGCTTTCCCTGCTCTCTCTTGTCTCCGCTCCCTGCTCTCCTCTCTCATCCTCCTCCTCCTCCTCCTCCTGCTCTCCTTTCTCCTCCTCCTGCTCATCTCCCCTCCTTCATCCTCCTGCTCCTCTCCCTGCTCTACTCTGTCCTCCCTCATGCTCCTCTCCCTGGACCCATCTGTGAAATCCTGCTTAATTTACCTTTAATGACACTGGATTTTGTGCCCTCTCTACACTCTGAAAACCAAAAGTTAAGAAGATGACGTCAAACTGTTGACTGGATTCTCAGCGTGAGCGAGTGCTCTTACTTTCCAATAAAAGATAATTCATCCCATCCTGGTATCTGCTCTCCTGTCCCAGTTTGTGCAGCATTAGATCCAGACCTCCTCTCAAACCTCTCCAGCTCCACGCAGTGATCTGATGGACAGATTGGACTATCTGTGATGTTGCACGCCAGCAGCAAACACATGGAATCATGGGAACACAACCTCCTCAGAAGTTTAGACAATTGTTTCCAAAGACGTTAAACCTCAGGTCATTAAGTCGCCATATAAAGTCTGTGACCCATAATGCATTTCTGCAGAAACTACATTTAACCCTCACTGATAAAGTCAAACACAAGAAACAGAAGACACGTCTTCTGGAGATGTTGTAGCTGTGGTCGGAGTGGAAGCTGTAGGTTATAGAAGAGTGTAAATGAGGGAGTGTGTGTGGTTCTATCTATGAAGCTGTGGATCATTAAACATTTAGGAAACCACACAGAGGGTCTGCTGTAGGGAGAGACTGAGCATGGCGACTGCAGAGGGAGGTACAAGTTGGTCATTTACATCAACATGTTCATCATCATGGGTTTCCTGGGCCTTCAGACAGGATTGGTACAGCCTCTCTAAAGTCATGCATACTTTGTCCCTTGGCTTTTCAGGCAGGCTTAGACACATATTCTAGGGCTGCACAATGTATCATTTGAGCATCGTCATTCTGATGTACATGTGCGCAATAGTCATATCGCAGAGCTTGCGATGTAGGAGGGGAATGAACTCATCTCAGTTCAAGGGTAGCTGACTGAGATACACTCCATGTGACTCTGCATGTGCTGTGCAGCGATCCACCAATCGCATTCGTTCTCTACCCAGTTGCCAATTAGACTACCCTGCCAGCCGTCAATCAAAATCAGAGAGAAGGACACCACACCCCTGCACATGGAGTGAGTCGCTGGTGTTGCCGGAGTTGTGCCGAGAAACGCTTGTCCGCTGAGAATTACTTTCAGAACATTACTCAACACTGTTTAGCCCAACAAATAAGAACTGTTTGGGTTTTAAATTGTACATTTCCATGGACCACTCTACTAAAAGCGGTGCATGTTTTGCGAGGTGCATGCAAACACAGCCGTGCGTTTTTGGCACAACACCGGTAACAACAACAACGATCGCAAAATGTGCAACCAACAAGAGAAAAGCACTGAAAATTAAGACTTATTGCCAATGAAAGGGAAAGTCAGTTATCTGGAATTATTTCGGTTACAAGAGGGTGATGTCGACCAAAACACGTGGTCTGTGTTCATCTGTTGTTACAATAACGTCCCAGCACAATAAAAGCTAAAAAGATCTCAGAGACAGACGGAAGCCATTCTACAAACATTCACAAAAAGAGGTAAGATCAGTGCAGGTTAACTGTCCACAAGACTTCAGCGGTGCAGCATAACATAAGTGCTATTCAAGCCACCTGGTAATCTTCTATTTTTTACTATCACAATATATTTGCAGGGTTGAAAAAAAATTGCAATGTTAGTTTTTTCCAATACCGTGCAGCCTTAACATATGCACACACCTGCCTCCTCCTGCTCTCCTCTCTCCTCCTGTGACAACATACTGAAAGTACATGAGTAAATCAGCAGCTTCTTAAGCTTCTTTTTCACCTTCACTGCATATGGATCTATGCTTGTAATGATGAAGTGAAAGTAAGAGCTGTTCAGGGATCATTAGAAGAAGTTGTCAGTGTGAGGTTTGTGATGTGCAGAGCTGTAAACTAATCTTAGTGTTCCTACAGCTTCAGGCCCTGTTTGCTCGATGATGAATGACTCTGCCATACAGAGAGACCAGAGACACACCAGCTCTTCTCTGCTGCCTCCTCCCACTGCTGACAGAGTTATGATTCCCTGCATACATGTGTGTACAAAGATCTCCATGTCTTTAGGGCTTATATTTTGAATCAGGCAGCGCAGTCTCTATTTACATGCTCCACGGAGGAGATTTTGGAAAAGGTTCAAAGTCTTACTATGTTAAAACAATAAAAAAATGAACCAGTAAAGTTTAAATCTCGAAGATTTAGAGTTCTCCAAAGGAGACTGACCACATCCGTGAGTTTAAAAAGGAGAGAAAAGGTTTAAAACCGTTCAACATTCAGGTCAGATTCTTCCCCAGCAGCCCCTATAAATCATAAAACTGGGCTAAACGAATCCAGGCTCAGGTCTTCAGGTGTGTTTGATAGCGTTCACCTTGGCAGCAGTGCCGTCTGTCAGTTCAAAGCTCAACATGTTAAATCAAGCGCTCCTCACATTCCTCAGATACCAGCAGCTCTTTTGAACCATCTGCTGCTCCGCTCAGGTTCAGACCTCCTAACCCTCACCTGCTTTCAGGATGGATTCTGCTGTTTGGATGCTCGGCCGCTGCACGTGTGAGGTTAAAACAGTGAGGGAACAAACCCCCATGAAATAACTCAACAAAGAGAGAAGAAAGTGGAGTTCTTTGAAGGTTATTTTGGTGTATTAGAGCAGAAACTGTGTGCATGACTATTGTTCGCAGAATGACTATAAGCACTGAAGCTTTTCTACTAACTTTCTTTAAAATAGTGGAAAAAATAAACAAGTTAACTTTACTCAGCGTAGTGATTCTGCAATATTTCTCTTTTGAAATTTAGCTTGATTGGAATTTTTGTCTGCAATTTTAACATGTGCATGCACATGACAAAATAAGCAAAGAGGGCACTGAAAATGGCATAAACTCCTCCATGCTCTTGTGTTTTAGGGCATGTAAAAACCAGAGGTCAACTGAGCTCTGTTTTTCCAAAAGCTGATGCCAATAATGTAACAACAGGTTGGCAGATTGGGAATAAATAATGGTGACATCACATTTTGCATGTGATTAAATAAAACTTTAAAAAGATGAACAAGCAAGAAAAGAAATTCCTTGAACTTGAGTGAATATTTCCTAAATATTTGGCTTAATAAGCTATCACCACAGACAGGTATATATAAATGACATATGGCACGCAGATTCTCACACTAGAGCAGGAAAGTTCAAAAACTTTAATGGACTAAACAAACAGAACAAATGAAAGCACTCAAAGGCTAAGAGCTCAAACCACTTGAGGAAAATCAATAGTCAAAGTTGATGTCCGCAGTCCTTTGACTTCTGCTGTCAGCTCCCAGACTATTCTCCCTGCTGATTGTTGATCTGCCACAGCTGCTTAGGTGTGCTACTTCTATGCCCACTTTGGAGAATGGGAACACAAAAACCCAACAGGCAAACCAAAAACCAATGAACGCTGGGTACTTTTAACATATACCTGCATTTATAGAGGCGGGCCTTACCATAAATCCACAATGGGGTCAAACACTGATCCGCAGCCAATGAAAAGTAGCCACTTCAACCAACTGATGGCCCAGCTGATTTCCTCCTAGCTCCTATTGGTCCTATGCTTTTAAAGCGCCCTTTTTATAACTGCCCTTACCCAGCCTCTTCCTCTGCTTCGACAGCCAACCAGCAACCCACCTCCACCCCAGCTCAACCCTTGTGCCGGCTAAAACTGCTCCACTATCCTTGAAGTGCTCCTATGCCAGGAGGGTTCTGTTCATCGCTGCTTTTCCCTCTGTTGTTTCTGCCTTCACAATGCCACAAGAAGGGCGGGAAGGTGCTCTTCCTGCCGCTGGCCTTTCATACATGCTTGCGTGGAGAACAGAACGTGTGCGCTCTCTTCTATCACCTTTTCGTGATGGCACGTGAATAGCAGGAAGGGCCTCTTCCTGCTTCTGGCTTCCACGCAATCACGTGGAAGGGCGGGGACCCAGAACAGCACTATGCCGCCAAATTTAACTTGGCACAATAAAGCTGAATTTTGACACAGTGATCCTGACTGAACTGTCATTTATCGGCCTGATAAATAGGCTCACCCTCTAATTAGTCTTTTTCAATTTCAACCACACTTCATCTTTAAACGGATCATCCCTGAGTATTTGTATATGCAGAAATATATTTTTCAATACTCATGTGATCTCTGCTCCAGCAGCCTGGACGTTCTGATGAATTAACATTCATGCTAAACTGAAAAATTAATCTGTTCATGTCGACAACACGTGTCTTGTGTGAAGTCTCAGGGTACAGTCTGCTTTGAAAAGTTAAGAAAGTTCAGGTTATGCTGCACCAAACCATACCACACCGAACCAAACTGGACCGCTTGGTGGAAACACACCATCAAAGTTATAATCCATGGATTATGACCAAATCCAGGAGCTCTGCCCCCCAATTGTTTCATCGTCACTTGATAGTACATGTCTTTCAGAGTCAAAGCTTCCCTGTTTGATGGGTTTAAGGGGAAAAGTCTCAGGGGGGTCTCCAGAGTCAATGCTACATGTAAACAGATGGGTGTGCACTTTGCAGACATCCTTTCTGTGTCCACCTCTACAATAATTTCCCTAGTTCACCCTCAGATGTTTATGTTCATCCTGTGAAACAGTTTCACACCAATCCCTTTTATATGAATGTCAGCTCTCCCGCCCACTTGCTCATGAGTTTTCCCAAATATTTCCTGTTGCGTTCTCAGATAAAACCCCCGTCTTTGTCAAACTTTACTAGAGGAGCCTGCGAATAAAAGTCAGGGTGAGCATTTGGCTGGTTGCGCCCTTCATCATGAACATTTGGGTATTTTCTGGAGTTTGGCGCACGTGTGAACACATCTTCTAAATATTCTGGTGCTCAAGGTTTGGTTCCTGAAGACAGCTCAACAATGGTTGCCACAGTTTCAGCTGGCCAAAACCACCTCAGTCATGCCAGATGGTCCAAAACTTTGACAGAAAACTTAAAAGCCGCACTCCTCAAACCCTCCTCAGATTGCTGCTGCCACATGTTGGTTTTGAAAAGCTAATAATGTGCAGAAATATCTGCTAAATATTGACTCTTTGTTTTTGTTATAGTTTCCTGTTGATAACCAGCTGGGAGTCTTTAAGGTCTAACAGTGTGTCATCGCAGGCATCTGGAACTGAGCTTTGTGTGTGTGTGTGTGTGTGCTCTGTGTGTGTATTGTTTATTGTGTTGCATAATCAGACAGCAGAGCAGCAGCTACAGAAAAGCAGCAGACGCATTCAGTGCAGAAAAACAGGCCTGTGTGGAAACTTAGCAGAATCTGGGGCTGGTGTTTGCGTGTCGCTACAGCTGAGGAGATAATACCAACCAGGAATTCCTGTTTGAGATGACCCATTTTTACTGGTTTCCTCTGGATCTGGGTTAAATCCAGCATTTTATGCTCTCTGTTTGACTCAGTGTGTCCAAACCATTTCAGTGCCTGAAACTGAGTCGCTGTCTTTGTATTTCCATGGATGGCTGTCTCTGGGATGTACTAAATAAACTCAGCAAAACCTAAAAGTTAACCTAACATGTTTAAGAGGAGATAATAGCTGACTTTTTGGTTGAAGCCTCATTTTTGGTGTTTTGGCTGTTACTGTTTTCAAATTTAGACATGGCAAAGGAGCAAGTAAAAAGTGACATACCTCTTTCTTCATTCAGCCTGTGGAGCAAATTGTTAGTCTAATAATCACTTCATGTAATACCCTCCCCTGTTTTATGGCCTGTTTAACCCTAAAAGGGACCAAAATTCACTAAGTGAGGGTCCTGCTGTCTTGAAGAAAACTTGTAACTAGTCTTTGGGACCATAACCTTGTTTGGAAAATGTTTGTTGAGACTAATCAGCTCATCTGTTGATGATATACCCACTTGGATCACTCCCTGATTTTGTGGCTTCTGGTGTAGTCAGCATTTATTATGATAAGCACTGAAGGATATCCGAACTAAGACTTTCATTTCCATGCACAAGTCCTTGGCTAAACTCAGACTCCAACTCAGCAACCTTAGACACAAGTATGGAGTTCAATTTGAGAAACAACGTCACCAGCTAGATTGTGCACTTATATGCAGACGACTTTAGAGTTAAGTTTTGCAGTTTAACCCCTAATTTGTTGCAGAAATCGTTGAAAGTCACCAATGGCAGCACAACAGGTTAGCAGCAACACTTCTTAAAAGCTTTTGCACTTCACTGTGACGTAATTGTGCATTTACATAAAACTGTGGTGAAAATATTAGTTAGATATCTTCACAAGGAGTTGCTCTGATTGAATCAACCCCCCCCCCCCCCCAAGAAGAGACCAGCAATATTGGTCCAGACCAAAGGAAGTCATGGTGAGCATCTAAATCTGAGTTTAGGACAAACAAACCCTTTCAATAACCCATTGTGGATCATCTTTGACAAAACCAGCGAAATTCAAGTGTAAACAAACAGATGGTCAAGTTGCTCACCTTGAAAATAAATGAGGACCTGAAGAATAAACATTTCAGTAAAAATGTCCGAAATAATCAATTGATCAATGAAATTCTCTACTTAGCACCAGAATCACAATTTAGTGAAACGAACTGCTAGTCATCTATTGTGTTTAGGTTGTAGCCTAGGTTGTTGCCACTTCTAACTAGCGATAGCTGTACCTAGGTAAAAGTCAAATTGTTGTTTAATTGATGACAAAATTTTTCTATTCAAATTTTCTCTGTGCATTTAGGAGGTGGTCTGATTATGCCTTTATTGATCTAATCACTCATTTGCAGACTTTTAACTTTCATATTAGCTACATAAAAGTTGCCTCATTTTCTCATTGACTTCTTTACAGTCTGACGTCTTTTTGCCACATATGGAGTCGCTCTCTGCTGGCCAGTTAAGAACACAGTTTTAAAGCAGTTGTTGAAACAGAAGGTTTTGCCCTTTTCATGTGTACACTTAATTCTCGTACCTATTGTTGACTTGCAGTTTTAAAGGTGTGGTCATTTCAGGCTGAAACATTTGCTTTTGTTTTTGACCAAATGTGTTTGTTTCTCAGGATTTAGGAAAAGGGCTGAGAACTGTCCTTCGTTTGTGGACTTATATGAAGATATCTCTATAAAACTTGGCATGAATTTAATTAAAAAGTTGGTTTGAGAGGAAGTTTAAAGGATGTTAAAGATATATCCTGGTCTATTGTGTCGTCTGTTTTGTTCTCAGTGAACTCTGTCTTATTCACCCCTCAACCAGAGAGAGAGGGAGAGAGGCAGAGAGAGACATGTGGATTCCTGTGTGTTGCAGTAAGAGAGAGAGAGGACTTGGAGGAAGGCATGTGGATTCCTGTGTGTTTTTGTGAGCAAGGGACATGGACTCAGACGGGGAGAGAGAGAGCAAGAAAGAGTGAGCTCTGGGTTGCGTTGAATGTCAGGAATGTTGAGGCTTTTGGCTCCAGTTCATTCTGACGGAGGGAGGAGGGACAGAGTGAGCGGAAAAGGAGGATTGAGGGAGGAGATAAGGAAGTTGACAGAGATAAAGAAGAGAAGGACAAAGGAAAGGAAGCAAACTGGCAAATTAAGAAATAAAGTTTATTCTACTATCCAAGCTGTACCAAGCCACTCATTTCACTTTAAACATTTAGTTTTTGTGCCTATTGTTGCTTCCATTCTTTAAACTTTAAGGTTGCAGAGGAAAAGCATGCCCCCTTCTCTAATCTGATCAGATTTATCCTCATTACAAAACCAGTCCTCCAGTGGTGCAAGACAGGATGCATTCTGGGAGATGATGTCATGCAGAGCAATCATGTTGCAGCCACAGACTGTATATACTATGGACAACTTGGTTCCACCTACCGCCTGTATACGGATTTGAAGCCAAAAAGCTCTCGGTATTTCCGGGATTTTTCTTCATTTTCTGAAACCAGCGCAATAGCAATGCACGCATTCGGCAGTCGCAGAGAGTCACTGTGATGACGCTCGGCTCAAACAGCGTATACCCCAGGAGAGCTACGTAATCCCTGAATGCCTATAGGCTGTATCAGGTGTCAATCATAGAAAACATGAACCCCCTAATAACTTTTAAAAACGGAGCTTATTTCGCTTTATTCTAGTTGTAGAAGTCCTGCAAACATTGTGTTTGCTGGTAGTCTGGTGGCATCTACAGTAGCACCAATGCTTTTTACTTTCACATCGACTGGGCCCCATTTGTAATTATCTGAAGTATTTATCTGCATTATATCTGAATTTAATTGAAACAATACAAGCGAGCAGGAAAAAAGTAAGCTGCCTTTTTTAGGGGTCCAGATCATTTAACTTTCAAGAGTCAAATTTAGGAGTCGGGCCATGTCACAATTGTGCATATTAGCTATCTAGTGTGTCACTCAGAGGCTATGAAATGGATTGCTTTTTCATCAAATACTGTAATCAAGAAGATGGATTGAAAAAAAACAAACCAGACAAAATTTAACATGGAGAGACTCTAGAAAATGCATGCATCCTTCTATCTGTCCTAGTTATAAGGTAAAACGGAATGTAAGCACTGTGTATAAGGACCATAATACAAAACCCAATTCCATTGAAGTTGGGAAATTGTGATAAACGTAAATAAAAACAGAAAACAATGATTTCCAAATCCCTTTAACCTATATTCAATTGAATAATAATAATAATAATAATTAATAATTCAATACACTACAAAGACAAGATATTTAATGTTCAAACTCATAAACTTTATTTTTTTTTTTGCAAATAGTAATTAACTCAGAATTTAATGGCTGCAACACATGTCAAAGTAGTTGGGACAGGGGCATGTTTACCACTGTGTTACATCACCTTTCCTTTTAACAACACTCAATAAACATTTGAGAACTGCGGAGACTGATTGTTGAAGCTTTGAAGGTGGAATTCTTTCCCATTCTTGCTTGATGTACAGCTTCAGTTGTTCAACAGTCCGAGGTCTCCGTTGTCGTATTTCACGCTTCATAATGCGCCACACATTTTCAATGGGAGACAGGTCTGGACTGCAGGCAGGCCAGTCGAGTACCTGCACTCTTTTACTACGAAGCCACACTGTTGTAACATGTACAGAATGTGGCTTGACATTATCTTGTTGAAATAAGCAGGGGCGTCCATGAAAAGGACGTTGCTTGGATGGCAGCATATGTTGTTTCAAAACCTGTATGTACCTTTCAGCATTAATGTTGCCTTCACAGATGTGTAAGTTACCCATGCCTTGAGCACCAATGCACCCCCATACCATCACAGATGCTGGCTTCTGAAATTTGCGTCGATAACAGTCCAGATGGTTCTTTTCTTCTTCGGCCTGGAGGACACGAGTCGTGTCACACGACCTCCACTATTTCCAAAAACAATTTGAAATGTGGACTCGTCAGCCCACAGTACACTTTTCCACTTTGCATCAGTCCATCAGTTGCATCAGTTTATGAGTTTGAACATTAAATATCTTCTTTGTAGTGTATTAAATTGCATATAGGTTGAAAGGGATTGGCAAATCCTTGTATTCTGTTTTATTTACGTTTATCACAATTTCCCAACTTCAATTGAATTGGGTTTTGTAGCTGCACTACAAATTTTATATTTTGGGATGACAAACTTAAGGCCACAAAATGTTGAATGTTTTTCTTTTTGTTGTAAAAGTTTACCAACCTTGTCTGGTTATCTTTGTTGGCTGTTTATGTTACAGATGGATGATAAAATTCATTAGAAAATGTGCTTTTTTGGCCTTGAGTTTTGATAAAAAGGTTTTCAGTTTTTACTGCAAAACCAAATTTGTTCCGAATATTGGTTACTGGCCTCATGAGTCAGTGTAGCCAGGATTATTACGAATTTAAATCACCACTGATTAAATTTTGAATAAAGGCTGTAAGTGATAAAGGTGCAACCAAGCAGCCTTTTTTCTTTTTTATGATCAGTTTGCTCTTTAGTAAACTGTGTGATAGTATAAGGACACTAAATGTGGAAACTTGCAGAATAACGTCAGTTTAGTGTCTAGTATCTAGTGTCTCTCGTGGATTTCTGGTGTAAAACACCTAGATAGTCCAAATTTATGTTTGAAAATATTCCCAAACCACAGGCTTTGAGTCTCTAGCAAATCTCCTGCAGCTTTTGGCAGTTTTATTATTCAGAACAGAGGACGTGCTGCAGTAATGTAAAAACTAGGGTCAGTATAATTTCCAGTCGAGCTGAAAAGAAAAGAAAGTAAAAATACTCAGTAACTCTGACAGGAAACAGTTTGTAATGAGGTGAGATTTGTCTGTTGCATAAACAGTTAGTGGGTGTTTGTCTTGTGGATGTACCGCTCTTAGGTTGAGAGAAATGAAAGTCTGACTGTTTTAAAAGACCTTAGCTGTCTTTTCTTCCCCCCTCTCTCCTTCAGCCTCTCTTGATCACTTTTACTGTTTCTGTTTTCTCCCCCTCTCTGGTCATGTGATTTTTCTGTAGAGATGAGCAACAGTGCAGGAATCTGAGCTGCAGCCAACACATTACATAAAACCCTCTCTCCCTCCTGATGGTTGCCAGAAAATAAAAAGTAAACCATTCGGTTCTCAGCTGAAGTGAATGAACTCACTTCCTGAAGGCAGAGCAGAGGTTCAGGCCAGAAACAGACAGAAAACAGACAGGTTGTTTGGGAAACTGACTGTTTTATTAAAGAATTGAAAGAGTTTTTACTTTTTTTGTGGTCAGGTTGTTCCCAGCTGTGAGGATCTCTGCAGAACAGTCTGTGTCTGAAACAAGAGCAGCTCTGAGTGAACCTGACTGTAACCATTAAGCTAACCTCGCTAGCTGCATCTTTAACCTGAAAATGCAACAGTATGTCCTGATATAATACTCTGTAATAACTAGGCCTACTTCAGTAAAAAGAAATAATGCTATTTTATAACTAACTCTTATTCTCTTCATTTAAATGTTACTTTATTGTTTGTGTCCTGACAAGGTGTTTAGGATTAGGTAGAGCTTCATTCTAGGTTACAAATGTAGCCTGACTCCTCTGGTGTCCCTTCTCTCCCTTCAATCCTCTCCTATCCCAGCTGTATGAGGAACTTTGGGCATGGCAGGCCTCAAAAAGGTTCAGGTTTGAGCATGCTCAAAGCTGTTTGCAGTTTTAATCTGATTTTTATCTTCCTGAGAGTGTGTGCTGTTCTACGTCCGGGACTCTCTGGTGTGCCCTCTAGAGGTATCTTCCGGAAGCACATGCAGTTCACGACCAACCTCTATGATAAAGCTGTGTGTGCACTAACAAGAGCAAGTTTATCTCTGGCCTAAGCTGAAAGGTGACGGTGACCTCATGTCACTGCAGTGAATCACAGGTGTGCACCAGGAGCTTTGATATCACTGTTAAATTTCAGTGAATGTTTAACCAGAGAGGGAAGCCAAACCCTGTTATTAAGCTGTGTAGGACTCTAATTTCTCTTCCGTCTATTGTTGTCCTCTCAGACTTTCCTCGCTCTCATTCCTCAGCTATCAAGTCTCAACCCTACCCCTCCCCCTCCTGTTTTTGTATTTCATCTGTCCTTTCTCTCCCTTTCCTCCCTCTTCATCCTAAGTCTGCCTCACCCTGCTGTCTCTCTTCAGACTGCGTTCAGGTCATCTCCTCTTCCCTTTGCATTTCTCTCTCTCTCTCTCTCTCTCTCTCTCTCTCTTTTCCTCCTCATCCAGCTGTATCCTCCTCAGAGTTGATTGTTGGTTGTTTGGAAACAGAAGTGAGCATCTAAAATACCTCTCTAGTGTGTGTCTTTGTGAGTGTGTGTGTTAGTGTTGCGTAACCTCTTCCAGCAGGCTGATGTTTGTTTCCAGTATTTATAAACTGCTGTGCTTTACCAGCGCTGACATTGTGAAATCGCACACTCACAGTAAAAGCAGTTCAAAGAATGATTCGCACTCATCTGCCCTGATGTTAGTGTGTAAAACTGAGACTGTTCACCTTCTGCAGTAAAGAAATGAAACCTGGATTTGTGTGGAGATGGCTTCAGTGATGCTGAGAAATACTGTGTTAAGTGTGTTTACATGGACTTGGGTGTACTGGTAAGGAGCTTTATCCTGGTTAGAAGCCTGGTTAATTGTAACCATGTGTTCATGTTAAATATAAATATCCCTTTATAACTTCATACAGCTTTATAAATGCCATTCCCATTCAAGTCTTTGTTTTTTCTTTCAAAAATTGAGTCATGAACTTGTTATTGTGATACTCTCAGTATTGTGAATTTGGCTCAGGCAGACTTGTGCAGGAGTCTGCAGCTGGCAGAAATTGAGATAAGTCATATAAGATAAGAAGAACTTTATTAATCCTCAAAGGCAGGGTTTTTCCTGGCTCAAATTGAGGCAGAGGTGGCACCATCCTGACCATGCGCCATGACGTGCATATATTTGTAAATTCAACTGTCTCACTTTCTTTTACAGGCAACATACTTTAAGTTAAGAGTTCAAAAAAGAGTGTGACCATTATCATGTTAAAGCATTCATTTATTAAAACTATATACATACACAAATCAGCTGGCAACTTTAAATTGAAAGTACACTTCATCCACACATCTCGCAACCAGACAGAACATTTCAGCCTCCTCTTTTTCATTCTGTAGAACCTCCTCATGCACTCCTTGTAGTCCAAGGCCTCCTGGTCTGGTCCATCAACAGCCACCTTACAACAGACATCCAAGTGCCTCTCCTTCAGTCTGTTCCACAGAGGTGTCTTCACCTTAAACAAAACAATTCATCATGCATTAAGTATTTTTGTTTTATTCTGATACAGACATGAAGAGTGATAGTGTTTTCAATCATATATTATATATATGTATACGCTGCAGTGTCCTCCCTAAAAAAAAAAAACGACAACTAATTATTTCTTAAACTATCTAAACTATGTTCTTTTAGTTTTATTTATTTTTTATTAATTATTAGTTATTATTTATTAGTTGAGTTTTTTTAGGTACTACCATCTTTAATATATTTCTCCTTCTCTTCTGCTGCTTTGTGAACGGCTATCACCTCATGTCTTTTTAATGTGTCCAGCCTGTAGTTGGTTGATGGCTGTCTCACTAAGGAGGCAGCAATTGCCTGCTGTGTTACAGTGCTTTTGGCATAAATAGCAGTGCATGCCTTCCTCAGTATGCCTGAGCCAGGTAAATTGATTGAGCCATTGCTTGTCAAAGCCACTGGCTCTGTGTTTTTGAGAAAATCTGGAAAGAGGAATAAAAACCACGTACACGTTGGCTTTGCGTTGTTATGCTCCTAATTGGAAACTAATTAATTAATTACCCTCGCCTCGCCGACTCGTCCTGTCCTGCATTCTGACCCTCGCGATCACCAGTCCCTTGTGAAGTACTTTCAGACCTGACACAAATTTCCACGTTGTCACCACTATGAATTATAGCATTTTAACTGCCTATTACGTTTTTCTCTGCTGTGTTTCACCTGGACTCTTGACTTTCCTCCTTGCGAGGTCGCTTTTTAAAGTACTGGCTGATTTTGCCTGTCATATCTGCAACGCTAAAAAACGGAGGAAACTTTTTTTTTAAATAAACACGTCATGCTTGGATGCAAAAAAGACAAGCAGTATTTACCTGTTTGTACCATCCGCCAGGGAAAATCAGGACGCCGACAGCACCAACTAGCGGGAAAAAAACTTGAAAAAACATGATTCGATCCGTTTCTTCTTCGGTAGAGGCTTCAGGTCTTTCCGGTGCACTGCTGTTGATATAGCGCCTCTATAGTGGCGCAACGCTGCAACTGCAGTTAAAATACGTTGCTGCAGCAGAGGGACATCATACACTCAATCAACACAGCTGGAGCTTTACGCTGTGTTGAGCGAAATCAATCGCTCTGGCCGGGGGCGGCACAAAATTAGGTGGAGGCGGCCGCCACGCAATTTTGAACGCAGGAAAAACCCTGCTCAAAGGGAAATTCAATTGTCTGTTGTCTCACATAATATGTCTCTAAAAGTTATCTATTATTTACACAAGAATTATAAAGCCTGATGGCTGTTGGTACAAAAGATCTTCTGAATCTTTCTGTCCTGCAGCGAAGAGAGAGGAGCCGTCCACCACCATTGACCCTTTGGTCCATTAAGGTGTTGTAAAGTGGGTGATCCATGTTCTTTAGAATATTCTTCACCTTCCTCAGTGTAGATCTCTCCACTACATCCTCCATATATAGATACATATAGATGCCACAGTATCTTGTTTTCTTTCAGAGCTGTCTGAGGCGCAAAACAGGGTTGTGTTTCCATACACAAGTACAGAAATAGGCTATTTTTTCAGTTTTCTGACTTCTTCCTTCTCTCTTTCAGAGATGTAGCGTGTTTGTTGGTGAGATTGTGGGACCATCATGCACCTCTTCCTGCTGCTGATCCTTCAAGCCACAGCAGCCTTTGGACAGATTGACCCTGGTATGTCACTAAAATCATCAGACACTCATATACACTCCATTTTTGTACTACAGAATCTGCGCCCACCTAAATTGACACAAAACATTCCCATAACTTGGTCACACTGATCACCGTAAATCATTTGGAGCAGAGTTGCATAAATGTCCATGTTTATGGTAAATCAATGGTCCCTATAACGTCAGAATAACTAGGTCATACAAACACAATTAGCACGTGTTTGTACTTGTGTTTCTGTGATGACCCACTATGACATAACAAATTATATAAATCAATTAAAAATTCAATGACTCAAGACAATGAGGGCTTACACAAGGTCCTCACTTTTTCACTGCCCATTAATGGTCCCTACCAAATCTGAAATACAAGATCACACACACACACACACACACACACACACACACACACACACACACACACACACACACACACACACACACACACACACACACACACACACATTCATGCGTATAAACGACGCAGTAAAAAAGATTTTTTTTGTGGTTGATGAGATAATCCAACATGTGTTTGTGTCCTCACAGCACACTGCCGCTATGCCTTGGGCATGGAAGATGGCCGCATCAAAAATGATGACATCACAGCATCCAGCCAATGGTACGAGACCACAGGACCACAGTATGCCAGGTCAGTGTGGCTCAAAGAGTTTCCTTTATTAAGCACCAACCATAGCTGACTTGGCTATGTATTGTCTCTTAACTCTTTATATTTATTTATACCCAAAGAACTAAACTTTATCAAAAGTGGAAAACTATTGTATACGTTGTTTAAGCACAAAGTGTTGAATTATTTAGGCCGGTTTGATGTTAAAATGTGACGCGGATGAATATTCTAAAATCATCTTGGTTAAAAAAATATTTTTGAAGCCAAATTCAATCAAACAAAGCAGAACTTCGAAGTTCAGCATAATTTTAAAAGTAGTCAACTACATTGACTGTAATGTTAGACTGAATGCCGGTGGAGCTCTGACTTCTGTAATGAACTGTTTATTCCCTGCAATGTCTATGAAAGGAACAGGAAATTGAGTGTAGTCAGTAGCTAAAAAGGCTCAGCTTATAAATGTATAAACTGTCCCAGGATCTGCAGACACTCCTTATGTTTAATGTGCATTTATTAACCCTGTGTTTGCAGGTTGAACCGTGAGGAGGGAGATGGTGCCTGGTGTCCTGAGGGACAGCTGGAGCCGTCAGACAGTCAATATCTGCAGGTTTGGGTCTTGTCTTCAAGCATACTCATGCACCAGTATGTATTTATGCACCAGTGTGAATTTTTGGTATCTACAGGACCAGAATACAAGTTGCTGAGAAGGAAGATGTCCTCAAAGTTTTTTTGCTTATTGGGGCCTTCATGCTTGTCATATTTCTGCAAATTGTTGATACTGTTTAGAAGATTTTATGCACCACATGCATTTCTAAGCTCTTAAGAGACACACTGGTACTGTTCTTCAAAACTGATAACACATCATTCCTCATTTCACAGAAATCTAAGAGCAGTCAAATGAATCCAACACACACCCTGAGGGTCCTTGCTGTTTTAAATGATCTAATAGAGACCTGCTTATGTGTTAAAGGTGGACCTGGGCAGGCTGACTTTCCTGACTGTGGTCGGGACTCAGGGACGATACGCCAGGAACTCTGGGAATGAGTTTGCTCGAGCTTACCGCCTCAACTATAGCAGAGACGGCCTGCTGTGGAAGTCCTGGAAGAACCGGCTGGGAAACACGGTGAGCGTAGACAGAGACAGAGTCCAGTGGGTGGGGTGGGAGTGGAGGGGGGGCTGCTGGACCTGAATGAAAACATGAAACAGGAAGTTAGAAAAAAGAGCAGAAAATCTGGAGCGGAAACATGTGATAGAGTGATAGAGCACAGCGATAGAGGGAAGAATGGGAGCTGCTTCTGGTCATTCATAGTCACATTAGAGGAAATGATAGACACACCAGCTTCCTGTTTGACCTTCGAGGTCCTCAGCAGCTACTGTGTTACCATATGGACAGCCTTATGTTAATGCATTTATTAAACTTTAATGAAAGATTATACATTATGAAAGATGTGGTAGGTATTATTCTGAAACTACAAAATACTTTTTCTTCAGGACTTTAACTTTATTGGTTTTTGTTGTTTAGACGCTTTTTCAGGTGAAGTCACATCAGAAACTGAAGCCAACCTTCAGGATTATTGACGCTCTCGTCATTTCATGTGTTAATATTTGTTTCCAGGTGATGGAGGGCAACAAAAATGCCTATGCCTCGGTCATCAATGACCTCCACCCCCCGATCATCACCCGTTATGTCCGACTGATCCCAGTCACCGTGCTGTCGACCACCGTGTGCATGCGAGTGGAGCTGTACGGCTGTCCGTGGGAGGGTACGCCACATAAACACACACTCTCACTGCTCATGTATTGCTGATGTTAGAGGGCATTGATGAGGTGGATAAGGACTCTGAAGAGCTCTTCTCAGAAATGTTTACTCCTCCTCAGAGACAAGTAAACTCTTCAGAGACCTCATCTGTAAACATCAAACCAAGCAGGGAATTCAGATCTCTGATCAGCGAAACAACTTTTTACTCCAAAAGTTTGTTTGTTTGCAAAAAACATCACATCAAATAAACACGGAGTGAAATCCTCATTTCATTATTTAATACTCAAATTTGCCTTATCTTTCCAAGCTTTCTCTCTCATCTATTTTCTCTCCTCCCTGCAGATGGTCTGATCTCATACAGCACTCCTGAGGGTCAGCTCATGATGCCGCCCGGGTATCCCATCGCCAGCCTCAATGACTCCACCTACGATGGTGCTCATGAGAGGAGGCGAGTGACCCATGATAACCACACCCCATATCACTGTTTTCTGTTTTCTCCCCCACTCTTTATGACTGACAGCTGTCTCTTCCAATAGGAAGCTGTTTGGCGGGATGGGCCAGCTGACAGATGGTGTGATCGGTCTGGACGACTTCCTGCTGACTCGCCAGTACCACGTGTGGCCCGGTTACGACTACCTGGGCTGGAGGAACGACTCACTGGGGACCCAGGAATTTGTGGAGATGGAGTTTGTGTTTGACAAGCCGAGGAACTTCACCTCCATGAAGGTTTTAGATTCTGCTTATTTGACCTGATCACAGATCTCATCATCTGCTTCAGAGACTCTAGAAACAGGCTTCAGCTATTCTGAGGCCAGACCGATTATCAGACAATGATTACACGGGACAAAACACAAGTGTAACTTTTTCACTTTCATAAGCCTTTATCAGTGCTTTTATCTGGTTTTAACGCACTAAGGGCCTAATCTACTAAAAGTTTGGCTGTATAAAAACACATGCAAACTTGATAGCGTGCACCAAGCTTATCTACTAACCGAGGATCAGAGGATTGTGTCTGTCAAATGAGCAAAAGAACACGTGCAATCGATTGAGAATGTTTGCCTTCATGAATATGTAGAATGTATGTAGATCACCAGAATGTGCAAAATACTGGGAGGAGGAAATGCAGATGTAATAATTTAGCTCTCACAAAGTGATTTATCAAACCTGGAAACCGATTGCGGTGACTGTTTAGTGTCTACATTTAGCATGTTGGAAAGGTATGTGCAAACTGGCACAGCGTAATGCATAAATGGCCGTCGTCATTGTGGGGAGAAGCAGGCAAAAGTACAATGATAGACGACGGAGAGACAGAGTCTTCTGTGCGCGTGTTGACATATTCGGACTGTCAGAAATAAAAAATAGTAGCGTAAAAGTAATAGTAATGCCATTTTTTTAAGCTACTGGGTGACCTAAGAGCTGAATTGGAGCCAGTCACAAAAATTATCCATGTCATGTCTCCTACTGAAAAACCACTTGTAACACTGCGTTTTCCTGTGTCCGGATCATTCAGCGCACCATCGCAGTTAGTGCATCTCCCAGAGTGCTTTTTCTGGTGTGCTGTCCCAAGTGTTGAATGACAGGATGAGCAAGTATGTCCAGTTTCCACAGGACAAAGTAAATGACACAAAACTTGGAAGGTCTTGGGGTCCTGTCGAGTCTTGGAGACACAGGCTGAGTGCTGCGGAGCTGCGGGTCTAAAAGCTTGTGATTTATTTTGTTTTTTTCTGGTAAATTACAGTTTTTATAAATAATTAGGTCAAACACGAATGTCTTATTGATTTCTCATTTTTCATTTTAAAAATATTTTCTTATATTCTTTCTATATTTTATCTATTTTTTATCTATTTTCTTTATCTGTAAAGCACTTTGAATCGCCTTGTGTATAAATGGTGCTATACAAATAAACTTGCCTTTTATGTGGCTGCTGGATTTTACAAACTCTGGTAGCTTGTAGCATGTGCAAAATCCTCATTTAAAGAGGGCGATCTGCACCACTTTAGCACCTGTTATCAATTGCGCATGCAATGATTGTAGATCACCCGCAACACCCCCACAAATAGCATGTGCAATCTTTTAGTTTGCACAGGCAATTTAGTGCTCCTTGTTTGGGGTATTGGTAGATCAGGCCCTAAAACCGAATATTCTAGAAAAACAGAGTCATGATGGAAGGATATCATCATCTGCACAGGTAATGAATGGTACAGGTGCATAGCTGCCTGTAGATTAAGATTTATGAAATAAATAAGAAAATGGACAAAATAAATAGTCAAAAATAAGGAGAAAGACAAAACAGCAAAAAACTATTTTATCTTTTCTTTAAAACGTTGCACTCAGTCACGGTTATGTATATCTTTAAAATATTGAAATATTTGGCGGTAAAAACTGCAACAACTGTGTTGGCTCCAACTAAGTCATAAATCTGCAATCTAGAAAGCAGTCTGTTCATGGGAAAAGGTTTGGTCCGTCTCTCTGCATTATGCTTTCCTAAGTGTTCAGCAAAGTTCACAACCTCCAGTTCTTGTGCAGCTGTGTAGCTCTTTCTGATATTGTCTGTGTGTATCATAGTTGTTTAGCTCAGCTAGCTCAGATTAATCTCCATCATCTCATGTTCACTTAAGATCTTTGTATAATTAAACACTGTCTGTCTTCTGTTTTCCCTCCAGGTTCACAGTAACAACATGTTTTCTCGTGGCGTGAAGATCTTCTCTTCTGTGTCCTGTTGGTTTAAGCCCCGCCTCATCGCAGGCTGGGAGGTGGAGCCAGTGTCGTTTAAGACAGTTCTGGATGACAGAAACCCGAGCGCCCGCTACGTCACTGTCCCCCTGAACCGCCGCACAGCCAAATCCCTCCGCTGCAGGTTTTACTTCGCAGACATCTGGATGATGTTCAGTGAAATCTCCTTCCAGTCAGGTAACACACGCACTCACGCACGCACACACGCACGCACGCACGCACGCACTTATTCCTTGACAAAATATTTAAAAAGTGGCATTTTTTTGCCCCTCAGAGGACACTGTACTCCCAACCCAGATGACCTTTTTAGTGACTTCCTCTCCAGCCAACAAGGATAGTACTGTGCCAACCACATCAAAGTCAGGTATGACCTTTGACCTCTGCTGTTCTGCCCCTTACACTGATATTTGAATTATAACAAAGACAGACTCTTGGACTGTTCTGCTCATCTGTTCTCTGCAGCAGCTGATCCTTCTGCCAGTGACCCTCCAGACGATGCAAACACGCCCATTCTGATTGGCTGCTTGGTGACCATCATCCTGCTGCTGGTCATCATCATCTTCCTCATCCTCTGGTGTCAGTACGTCTGTAAGGTGCTAGAGAAGGTGAGCAGATATTGATGAGAGGTCCAGGTGTATAATGACACATGAAGTTCAGATCTTTGTCGAGAATCAAAGAGCAGATGGGTTATTGATGTGTCTCCTCTTCCTCTCTCAGGCACCACGGAGGATCCTTGATGAGGAGGTGACAGTCCGGCTCTCGTCCTGCAGCGACACCATCATCCTCCAGACACCCCCTGTGCCCCCCCGCTCAGGCCATGCACCTTCAGGTACAAATGACCCCATTCTCATTTGCATTCAGGGTTCAGTTTCCATCCTTGAAGTATAAATGTCTCTGAGACATGCTGGTGGGATTAGTCCTGTCTGTCTCCACTCTGTGCAGGACCCAGGGTCTAAACTTAGTCCTGGGGTGGAAGATCTAATACAGACATCCAAACACAGATCCTTCAGGCCTCTGTGGACCTTATTTGTTGAATTCATTGACACACTTTCTTCCCCTTAGGCCCTGCAAACACGGACCCTCACTATGAGCGAGTTTTCCTCCTGGACCCTCAGTACCAGAACCCAGCAGTACTACGAAACAAGCTGCCGGAGCTCTCACAGAGCGCAGAGGCATCAGGTAAACACACAAGAGACCTTTATTCAAACCTTTGGTAGAGTCAGAGGTGAGAGCCAAACAAACTATGAGGGCAAAGTGAGCAGATATTAGCTCTTCTCTCTGTGTTCCTCCTCATGTTAGTGTTCAGTAAGGCAGTTGTGGAGGTTTGACCTGCGGAAAGTCTGAGTGGAGATAAATCTGACTCAGTGATGCCTCCAAATTTCATCCTCCATAACATGTTCAAACACGAGGGAGCTGACACAGTCGAGGCCTGTAGTTAAATGAGTTCAGCTACTGCAATCTGCCCTCTGCTGGCAGATCTGTGACTCCTGTCCTCCTCCAGGACGCCTTTCTGCTTTAAACTTTCTTTTCTCTTATAAGCACAGTGCACAAACTCTGTATACTTCTTTTCTCTCTTTTCAGTCCTCAGTATTTTCTGGTCGATGCCTAAAAATTGGACGTGCATGCTCGTACATTCTGCAGCTTCTCTCTCTCTTTTACTTCCCAGCCCTCTCTGTTTCTGTCTCCGTCCACCTCCTCCTCCTTTTCATCCTCCAGCTCTCCTCCTCGGTAATCCTCTCTATGACCTCCTTCTGCTGACTTCCTGTCACATGACGTCTGGCTGGCTGCGTGGTAAGAGCTAAAAGGTGTGACTCCAGACATTTAAACATTCATCAGACAGGATGCAGAAAATAAAGTATGCATTTTTTATTGGCTTCTTAACCTGCTAATCCTTTTTATTTTTCCTGAAGTGCAAAAACTGTGAGTTATTAAAAAATATTGTATACTATGAAAATCACTACTATTCACTATTACTTCAACATAACACAAAAATAAAATTACAGAGACGCATTTGACTCAATTTTTCACCCTGACTTTAAGCACTAGACCAACTTTCTCTCATCAGATTACTCCTCAATCATTTGTCTTGCTAAGCTGTTTGAGTTGTTCCTCTGGATATGCATGGACTAAAATTTGGGGGTGAAGCCTCTTAACAAACCTCTGCATTAAACCTCTGCCCCCAAATATCAACAAACTTTCTCCAAACTTTGAAAACCCCCTCTACAACAAGAAACCACAAAAAGAGCTAAAACAAAGGAAACAACCCTTAACTGTTCTCCCCCTAATAGCGTGTGGAGGAGGCTACGCAGAGCCCGACATCACCCAGTGCACCCCACACCAGTGTTTCCATAGCAACGCACCACACTATGCTGAGACGGACATTGTGCGGCTGCAGGGCGTCACTGGAAGCAACATGTACGCCGTCCCTGCCCTCACTGTGGACTCCCTCACCAGGAAAGACATCTCTGCTGCTGAGTTTCCACGGCAACAGCTGATCTTCAGGGAGAAGCTGGGGGAGGGGCAGTTTGGAGAGGTGAGCAAGGGAGGGGGTGGGACCAAAAGAGAAAACCACCAAAATTGCAGAAAGTTAAAGTTTTGTTGGAAAGTGTCAGAAAGTCTTTGACTTCAGAGGATTTCAGGTCTTACCTGCTTGTCTCTTTCAGGTCCACCTGTGTGAGGCTGAAGGACTCCCAGAATTCCTTGGGGAGGGTTCGCCTCTTCCTGACAGAGACGATCATTCAGTGCTGGTGGCTGTTAAACAGCTGCGGGCCGATGCTACCAGCCAAGCCAGGTACAGACTGTGGACAGGAACTTTGATAGAGAAGGTTTTAGATAAACAAAGTGAGAAGGTGGATCAAAATCAAAGGTCGATCAAATCAAACACAAATGTTATTCTCTGTCTTGCCTCCGCTCAGAAACGACTTCCTGAAGGAAATAAAGATCATGTCTCGTCTGAACGACCCAAACATCATCCGACTGCTGTGTGTGTGCGTGTCGTCAGACCCGCTCTGCATGGTGACTGAGTACATGGAGAATGGTGACCTCAACATGTTCCTGTCACAGCGGGAGATCGAGAGCACCCTGACACACGCCAACAACATCCCCTCAGTCAGGTTAATTCAACGTACTCGCCGTTTCTACAGTTTAGACCTGCTAACATGCTCAATCATGATGAATGTTCAAAGAAACCCTGGAAGTTATGATCTCTGTTTTTCCCTCCTCCAGCCTCTCGGACCTCCTCCACATGTCGGTGCAGATCTCATCAGGGATGAAGTACCTGGCTTCTCTGAACTTTGTGCACCGTGACCTTGCTACCAGGAACTGCTTGCTGGACCGCCGCCTCACCATCAAGATAGCAGACTTTGGGATGAGCAGGAATCTGTACAGCAGTGACTACTACCGCATCCAAGGCCGGGCGGTTCTGCCCATACGGTGGATGGCCTGGGAGAGCATCCTGCTGGTGAGGACTGGGACAAGTTAACATTAGACATGACTGACTTTAGCTGCTCTTCATTTGATTCATTTATTTGACTCAATTATTTATGTGCATAGTGACCGTAAGTCTACATTTGTCTTGTAATATATTCATGACCTGCACACTTGGTCTCATCACAAGTATCCCAGTGCAAAGTCGGTTTAGGATTCATAATCTGACTTTTATAGCGGATTGTCATTGCTTTGTCTTATGATTTTTTTATGTTAAAGTTTCAGTAGATTTGATTTTTGATGCAGAATTTTACAGTGTGGGTGCCTCAAGACGTAACAAGAGCCAAAGGTGCCCTTTAAACAATCCAATCACATGCTGAATCAGGGATATGTCTGACCAGATGTTGCTAGTTAAGCGGCACACAAACTGCTAAATAAGGCACAGGGTGCAAAGAGGTTGGATTAGGTCCCTTGATTAGTCAAAGATGTTTTGTAGGCGTGACAGAAATCAAACCAATCAGTGTGTCTGGTCCCAATCCCTTTAGGGGTCAGATGTGTTTCCAATCAGTTCCATTAACATGGCAGGTTTAAGCACACACAGTTTGCAGTTCAGGTTATGTGATGAATGTTTAAGAATAGGCCAAATAAGCACCCCTTTGAGATGTGTTACTTCGTGTGTGAGAGTAAGTAAATGTTCCTGCATGTAAATAAGAGCGTGCACATCACAGAGAGGGCACATCATGAAGAGCTTGGTAACATCTCAGGCCACAGTTTCTGGACTGTGCAGGTTTGTGAGGAGACAGCGATAAGGGTGTCTTTGTCTTCTGGATCAGCCCCATATATCTGCAGCAGTCATGATGTATGTAGACAGGAAATGATGCTTTAGACTTAAAAAACTCTGTCCAAGAATGAAGAAAAAAACTGTAAATTATTAATGATTTCAGCAGATATTCTCAAAGATTAAAACCTTGAGAAGCTCATATATATCATCATAATGTTTAAAATAGTAACCACAGAAGAAGAGGATGTGGGGGCTGCGCACAAAAATACCAACACTTGATGGAGTTTCGAGGTCCTCTAAGCTCCATTTAATCAATTATCAGGTATATTTTGTGGGATTTTAACGAGAGTTTGTCTCCGTCCTCTCTTCAGGGTAAATTCACCACTGCCAGTGACGTGTGGGCATTTGGTGTCACCCTGTGGGAGATCTTCACACTGTGTAAGGAGCAGCCCTACAGCCTGCTGTCTGACGAACAGGTCATAGAGAACACTGGCGAGTTCTTCAGGAACCAGGGCAGACAGGTAAGACCATCCAGATGCACCTGTAAAGAAATCAGTATTTTTATAATGTGTCCCACATCAGGTCAGGCACTGACTTTGCATCCATGTTGAACAGACAGTGTTGTCTTTTTGGATCAGATTCAGCCTCCCAGGCAGTTTTCCAATCCTCCAATTTCCTCCACATGGGGGAGCTACTCGGTCATTATTGCATTGCAAACTTTACATTTGACATTCAATCTCAGGCTTCCCTCAGTGCCTGGAGAAAAATATTCCAGGCATGTGCTGACACCTTAACCCTTCTAAGTCTTTTTTAAATTCATGTAATAAACATAAATTATAGCTGCTGCACATTAATGAGACAGGGCTGAGCACTTTGAGCAGGACTGAGCAGACACAATTCGTCATTATAGTTTTTCCAATCACAGCAGCGCACACAGTTTTCCATAAAATCAGAAGAAAATATTTCACAATTTCACCACCAAGAAAAACTTTAATTTTGTTCATCGTCTTACTCAAAACACAACTGACCAACAGAAATAGACGGTCTGTTTAAGTACTGTCACCAAAATACAATAATAAATAAAAATACAAGAAGCAACTTCAGAATCTTTTAAACACACACAAAAAACTCATTTCCTGGCAGTTTTATGAAGTCCAATAATTATGGCTTTTCTAAAACTGCAGTATAATAATTATACAGCCTCCTAAATCCCTTGACTCCAACCCCAGAAACACTTGACACCAACCCGTCTGTTGGTGGAAGATACATGGATTTCTGTACATTCCAGTCCCTTTCCTCTTTTTAAACCCAAACTTGTGTGTAATGTAAGCAAGTTTTCCATGAATACAAATGATGTTTGTTCTGCATGAACAAGGTCCTGAACTCAACGATAAATGGTGATCAATGTTGAACCACCTTGAAGTACGTATGCATGGTGGTGGTGGTGGTGGTGGTGGGGGGGGGGGTCGCTAGTGTCTGGGATCTGTATTTTAGGGGTCCAGTTTGTGAACTCCTGGTTTAGATTTCACTCTTTGTTAGTCAATTTAAAACAACCCAATATGGACAAGGAAAAATTGCACGAACCTGTCAACTTTTTCAGGGGCAGAAACCTTACACAGGACCAGACTCACTAGTTGCCATGGTCAGACTATATGATCTTTCTGTTTGTGCTGGATTTGGCATCCACAGAACAACAGAGTCATGCTGTGACATGACCAACAGACACGTCAGACTACATGATGGTACATGACCGGAGTTCATGACCAACAAGAAGATGTTGGAAGGGAGAGGGACAGAGGTAGACGACTCCAAAAAATACTGAGGGCAATTACTCACAGGGTTGCTTCAGTAGGTCGTAGAGCTGGGCGATTGATTGGCTCTCATTTCCCAATTTTAATAATGGTTCTCTATGTTCATGAAAGACTGATGGTTAAGACTGAATGGTTATTGTGCTGCCTGCAGAGGAGCAGGTAGAGGAGCAGGAGGGGGCAGATGTGTGTAGTAGTGCATGACTTCAAGGCAAAGGGACAGAGTGAGTACAACAGGAGAGAGCAGCTGTAGGGATCATGAGCGCTAAAAGTAACAGACCTTATTCACCCTTTAATAATCAAATATCATTTCTTTCTGAAAAAAACCCTGCTGCTCCAGATCTGTCAAACTCTCCCCTTTGTCTCCTTAAGATCTTCCTCTATGCCCCTCCACTCTGCCCACCTTCACTCTTCGAGCTGATGATGCGCTGCTGGAGCCGCGACATACCTGACCGACCCACCTTCGAGGGACTTTACCAGGCCCTGAGGCCCCACGTCAACCAATGAGCCAAGACCAAGAAGGTGGACCTCTTGGGCTCTGATTGGGTTTGTCTGCCTCTGGACTCCTGTTAGACAAAGACTGACCCAAGAGGACAGAGGACTGGACCTGCTTTAAAGGAGACAGTTGTTTTCCGATGAAATATGGAGGATTAACTTTGGGACGGTGGTTAGTTTGCATTGTGGTAAAAGCAGCGCTTTATTCTGCAGGATGGAGGAACTCTTTCGCAACATGAGATTTTAAAATTAAACTTTTCAAAAGTGAATGAACAAAGATTTTTAAGCTTTTATAGATTTTCTCTCAGTGCTGATTTCACAGTCCTCTCTCTCTAAAGCTCTTTTGACAAACACATCCTGGTGGACCTTTTTCTTTCCGTTTTCCATCATAAACTTCATTTTCTTTCTGCTTCGACTTTTAAAGAAGCCAGAAACTGGACCACCTCTTCACCCTTGGTAGTGTCTCCTTTCCCTGTGGTTTTTATAATAATTGTAAAGCACTGTCTGTGTCTCTCAGTTATTCATGTTCATATATTAACCCACACTGGAGCTAGGGCTAGGGTCAAAATGTAGAGTAGTTTTATTTTTTAGATTTTTAATTCTATTTTATTTCCTGGTTTTTACCATATTTCCTATTTGTCGGTCTGTCGTATGGTTATGAATGTTGTTCAGCTGAGGTTCACGCTGAGGTGCCAAGAGGCTGCGATGAAACCTGTGTGGTTCTCAGACTGGAATCAGTCTGAAATTGTGGGTAACTGCCTCGAATCTTGATTGGAGGTGCGTTGGTTCAATAAGAAAATAATGCATCTGTGCTCTTCTGTTGCCAAAGAGAAATAAAGTATGTAAGTAATAAAAAACAAAAAACAAACAAACAAAAAAAAATCAAACCGTGAATGTCCTTTTTTCTCTTTAATTGAGAGAGATAGTCAGAACTTTGCAACTAAGAATAAGAATAACTTTGTTGATCCCGAAGGGAAATTCAATTGTCTGTCGTCTCATTTGTCATGTCTCTAAAAGTTATCTACTATTTACAGAAGAGTTGTAAAGTCTGATGGTTGTTGGTACAAAAGATCTTCTAAATCTTTCTGTCCTGCAGTGAAGAGAGAGGAGCCGTCCACCACCATTTGCCCTTTGGTCCATTAAGGTGTTGTGAAGTGGGTGATCCATGTTCTTTAGAATAGACTCCACCTTCCTCAGTGTAGATCTCTCCACCACATCATCCACTGAGTCCAGCTTGAGTCCAACCACAGAGTCAGCTTTTTTCACCTTTTTTGTTCAGATGTCTTGCATCTTTGTGTTTGATGTTTCCTCCCCAGCAGACTGCAGCGTAGAACAGAACACTTGCCACCACAGACTGATAAAACATCTGCAGCGTCTTACTACAGATGTCTGTTGATCAGAGTCTTCTCATACAAAAGAGGCGGCTCTGCCCCTTTGTGTAGATGAAGTCTATATTCTTAGACCAGTCCAACTTATTATCCAGATGTACACCTAGGTATTTATATGATGTCACCACTTCGATGTCCACTCCACAGGTGTTCACTAGCTGAAGAGGGGGTTTGGATCTACGGAAGTCTATGACCATCTCCTTTGTCTTTGAGGTGTTGAGGAGGAGGCAGTTTTTGTGACTCCAGTCACTGAAGGCTCTTATCAGATCTCTGTATTCAGCTTCTTCATTTCTGAAGTATGAGTAAAAACATGCTCAATATTTTATTTTTTAAAACACTTTGTCTTTATAAGTGAGTCTGTCTTCTTTTAGATCAGTTTAATGCCTCGCTAAGTTGTAAAACACATTCATGTTACATTCACTTCAGTTCATGTTCAACCCTCAAGTCGAAAAAAGCTGGAATGTTGTGTAAAGTGTGGATTGAAATAGGATTTAATGGTTTAAAAATCATTCAAACTCTCAAAAACTCAAAATCGTGCTAATATAGTATAAAATACTGGAACTGCATCAGCTCTTTTTTTAACAAGACCCTGCAAATGTTATGGAAACAAAGAAACTAGAGTACGGAGAGTAAAATATCCCATTCCTGCGTGATGGAGGATTTTAGCTGCTCTGAAAAAGTCTTTGTCTGGATGTCAGCAGATGTTAATGCTAAAGCTGTAGATATTGTTCAGCATTAATGAAGCCTTCACAGATGTGGAAGATACCCATGACATGGACTCTGAGGATCCCCGTATCGTCAGGGATGCTGGATTCGAAATGTCAGATTTTGTTTCCAGACCTTCAGGAAGGTTTGTAACTTCCTCTGAGTCCACTTTACATGGGCTCAGGTCCAGAAAAGTTTGGATCACATTTATCATCTTTGGTTTCCACTTTGCATGGTCCAGTTTTTACCTCATTTCTGGATGCAGTGATGAACTGTGTTCACAGAAAATGGTTTCTGGAAGTGATTTTGAGCCCATGAGGTGATTTCCACTACAGAGTCCTGAGAAAATATCACCTGAAAGATGTGTAAGTATCAAACAAATATCACGATATTTATCCAGTGTAATGGTACTTGGATCAAATGACACCAGCTCTGAGAAATGGAAATTTGGAGAAACTTTTCTCATTGTATATTCAGACCGTTCTGATTCATCTTGTTTCAGCTGTAATGTTGTTTTTTCCTGTATTCTCAGTGAGTTGCTTTGTAACCTGGCCTTGTAATCTGGTTGACCGTATTTCTTTAAAGGTGTTCAAGGCGTTAAAGGTGTTGGAAAATCTGTGCAGACAGAGCGTTTTAACTTTGTGAGGAAAAACCCTCTTTTTATACTTTTACTTTTTACTCAGCAGAAGCAGAGCTGGATTTGACTGAAAAAATACAGATAGACAGGGTTTGTTTGAGACGTGCTCTCTCAGTGACCACAGCTTTCATAATGTGGTTCAACTCTGGTTCAGGGCCAGAGAAAGGTCAAGGGAAAATAAACAACCGGCTAAATTTTATTTCTAAAGGAGTAAAGAACTTTTTAATGCCCCAGTGTCGCACGTGAGGGGTAAAACACTCTTTTTGGACTGAAATTAGAGCCTTAAAATATGCAACTAAATGACTTCTGGACAGCAAGAGAAATTCCCCAAATGTGCAAAACCTTACACAACAGTGGGCGAGGCGACAGCAGCTTTTATAAGAATTTCTCTGCAGCTGTGTGATGCTGGAGCAGTCAGAGCCAAACCCAATCTGGCTGTAATTACTGGTGCTGTTCTGCCTCCCTGCAGTCCTCCTGGATGTGTGGAGCTTTGGTCAAGATGGGATATATTTTTATCTCTTGGGTGTGAACGCCAGCACATCCACAAACACATCCACAAGACCCGAGGACGCCAAACTTTCAGTTTTTAGACATTTACTGTCCTATCCTGTTGTAATTGTCCTTGAATTACCAAAAAACCACACTGGTATAGTTAAAAGATGCTTTGAACAGCTTTTGAATAAGATTGTATAAAAGTGTTCAATCTATATTAAGTTTAAATAAAAGCACACGTGTAAATTAAGCACCTGTGAGCACCAATAGAGATTTTACATTTTACTCCACCCAACATAAATCTTATTCTAGAATATATTTTTTTCTAGGGCCTCAACACTGGATTGAGTAGGTTGTGAAATGTTTATTACATCACGCTCCAGTTTTCCTAGATGGGAGTATATTAAACAGTTTAAACAGATTTAGCTGGAAGTGCAACAGAACTATATTATCTGACCAAGACTTTTGCTCATTGGCCTACAGGGAACTAGTAATCATTATCCAGGTGAATGACAATGAAGATACAGACCCTTCGAACCAGTGGGAAACAACTAAAGCTTTTTTAAGAGGCATAACTCTATCATATCGTTCATCTAAAAAGAGAAAATTGATTGGGCAGAGATGCTTGGAAGTAGACTTAAAGTCCCACTCCGATCATTTTTTTTTTATTACTTAAAGTGTTATCGGTGGTCTTTAAATTGTGATCATTAAGTTTTTAACCAAAATCATGTTACCTGTGATGCTCATTAGCAATTTGCCTCTGAGGAGTGGGCGGAGACAGCGCTGCTCTACACACTCGTCTTCATGCTAGTTTGCAGGAAACATTGCCAGTGTAGTAGAAGTGGCAGGCAACATAGGAGCTATTTAGCTCTCAGACACTGATGTCTTTGGGGACATGATGAAAGCTTATATCATAATTAGCTTTCTTACAAGCATTGCAATCTGCTAATGCACACACTTGTTCCGCGATTGTCCTCTCTATTTCTCTGAGCCTGGCTTGCATAGTGGGGCTCCTGGGGGCAGAGCTTGGATTTGTGACGTCAGAAATCTCCAATCCACCTTCCTTCCACTGAAAAACAACCATGGAGATATGGCTGTCTATACCTCACCTATCCACTTATGCGCCACCTGTATTACATTCCTAGGAATTCATATTTCCCTCAGGCTGTCAGAGCTGTTCAATCTTAATTTCATACCACTGCAGAAAACAATATCCTATGATCTTTAACGGTGGTCACAATTACCATTATCACTCTTCGGCAGAATATCAACCTTGAAATATCAGTACTTCCAAAAATCAACTATCCGTTCTCAATGATCCGCTATCCAATCCCCACTCTCCTGGTTTAAGTCTCAAGATTCCACTGTCTCAAAATATATATATTTTTTTCATTACTTCATTGCAAACCATGCATGTTCTCCCTGTGTCTACGTGGGTTTACTCCGGGTTCTCCGGTTTCCTCCCACATCCCAAAAACATGCCTGAGTGGGGTTAGATTAATTGGCCACTTCCAAATTGCCTATAGGTGTGAATGTGAGCGTGAATGGTTGTTGGCCTCTATATGTCAGCCCCAGTGGCGTTCCTAAGCAACTTGGTACCCTAGGCAGAATTTCTGGTAGCGCCGTCATCACGTCAGTCAGTCATCACTGCACAGATAATTTGGTGTAAATCATTAGTCTGTACAGCTCAAAAAAGGAAAAAATGAGGAAGAAAAGCCAATACAGCCGGCGTTATGCCGTAGAATGCACCCCATCCACTCATTAGCTTCTTAAAGTGGAAAAAAATGATCTCATATTAAAAAAAAACCTGAGTATTGGATCATGACAACATGTCAAATGGAGCAGCAAACTTTCGTTCTGTTTTTAGGTATTTAAAAAATGCACATACAGAGGTGTACTTGGGTATATAAACTGTACAGTAAGCTGTCAAGGTAGAGAACATTATATTTTTTGGGCAGCAAATATTCAGAATCAGAGGGCTGTTGCTTTCAGCATTTATGAATAGCTTGAATTAAATCATTAAAGGCACACGCTTTAGAATCAGTCCAGCGGTCAGGAAAACTTGGATTATTTCGCCTTGTTGTGTATTTTCAACCGCGCTCCCGTCAGGGAGAGCATTCTGCATCAGGGGTGCATTCTATGGCACAACACCGGCCGCGGGAATGGGGTCTTAATAAATCCCCCTTAAATCTTTAAATCTGTAACTTCAACTAAAACATCAGCAAATGGCTTGACACAAAAGATTTGCCTAGCTAGTACGTTGTGTTTTTGATCTGCATTCTGCAACATGCTGGACTGCCGTGATCTGACGATTTTGAATGAATTGAAAGTCAAGCCATGATGATAATTGACGCTGCTCTGCCTGGCCTGCCTTGGCTTATTATTGCCTTGTGCTTGGTGTGGTCTCTCTGTGTGGTGAACTGGTGGTGGCGATGCATAAGCCGCGGCGGCGGCACTGCGGGTGTGTTGTGTTACAAGTTACCTGGCTGTAAATAGTTGAGTTAAACAGAGAGAGAGTTACCAACCCAACTTACCTCAGAAGCAAGCGCAGTACGACTACGAGGAGAGAGCAGGGGGGCGGGGAGGAGTCGTGTCCTGTGTGCAATCCATTGGGGAACGTGGCGAAATTGCAGGCAGGTTGCAGGCAGACAGACACTTAAGCCCAAATATATAAATGATTTAGCCATTGTTTGAAGACGTTACGACTGTATGTACTGTTGTTAGATTGCTGTGTTTTTGTTGTTGTAGTTTTATATTGCGAAATAAAAAGTATTTATTAAAAAAAAAAAAAAAAAAAAACTTCTCCCCTCCCTGGCGCCCTTTCTGATCGCGGGCGCCCCTAGCAGCCGCCTACTCCGCCTAATGACAGGAGCGCCACTGGTCAGCCCTACGATGAACTGGCGACTTGTCCAGGGTGTCCCCTGCCTTCGCCCAAAGATGTTGGGATAGGCTCCAGCCCCCCCGCGACCCCAGGAACGGGAATAAGCGGTAGAAAATGGATGGATTGCATACCAACTTCGGCACTTACAAAAATGGACCTGTTATAATCAACCAAACAACCCATAGGACAACCCATGTATTGACATCAAAAAGACCCTTTGTACAGACCTCAATATTTCAGATCTACCTTTCCTTAATCAATCAATCAAACTATCACAATATGTTCTGTATGTTCAATATGTTTCTTTGAGATTTTCCCTATTGTTCCTGTTCCCTTGTAGTTCTGACTTGTGAGTTTTCAGTTTGTGTCTGACCCTTTTTCCCTCATGTTCTCAGTGTTTTATTCCTTATATCAGTTTTCAGTGTTTCCTGTTTTGTCTTGAAGTAGTTTATTCCATGTTTCTAGTCTTGTTTTACTTCCTCAGTTTTCCCGCCTCTGTAATTGTCTGCACCTGTGTCTCAGTGTCTCACCTGCCTCTCTTTGCTCGTTTCCCTGTGTGTGTGAATACAGTCCTTGGCCATTTTCGACTTCCACTACTATACCAGTAGTACGTACGTGCAGTATGCAATAGTCGAAAAAACGTTAAATTTGCAGTATGCTAAAAGTACCTGGATAACGTACTGATTCGGGAAAATTTCACAGTATGCATTGGACCAGTCTGCTTTGCCAACTGTTACCCAAAATGCAAAGTGCCTGGGCAGACAGCAGAATAGCGGAGAGCGGCGAGACTTTTCACTGAATAAATTCATTTTCTAAGAGGGCAGCCAAAAGATTACTCCCTCTGACAGCCTGTCTTCTCCACCTTCCTTCAGCATTATGTGTGCAAACCACTGACAAGAATGTCATGTTTTGTTACCATACTGTACAATTTTTATCCTCTATTTCCATCACCTCAAATTTTACTGCTTCTTCTCATCCTTTATACTGTACAGTACGCGTGATGTTTACCACACACAGCCATCGCATGCCATCAGCAATGTTTCCATCACACAGCTGGACAGGCAGCTGGCATTAGAGCTGCCATTCTGCATTTCGGTCCTTTTCCTTTTGTTTCACTCTGGATTATGACACAAACATCATCCATATTTTAAATCACTATCCATATCAACAGCTCTGACAGCCTGGTGGAAGCATGAAATTACTGACTCCGCTCTCAGTCCATCAGAATACACCCCAATTTGGAACAACCCAGACATCCTCATCAATAAAAAAACATTCAGCTTTCCTACATGGATTTAAAAACCACCCAGGACACATTTTCACTAACAACACCACTCTGCCTTTCTCTAATAGGTTCAGAAGTTCTGCACTGGGAGGAATGCATTTTGGGAAAATTTACATCTTAAATCAAAATCAAAATTAAACATCAATCTAGGTTTTACCTCCTCCAGCTTCAAATTTAATCAACGTTTACACTACAAAGAAAATACTATACAAAATATATAAAACCGTAACTTATTCAGATGAAACACCATCACTACCATCATAAAAATGGGAACAGGACCTGGCCTTCACTCCCAGTGCTGACTTCTGGAACCAAATTCTCAAAAATATCTCCTACATGAGTAACAATAACGACATACAGCTACAAAATCATTCACAGGGTTCACTTCAAAGGTCACTATGAGTATCATTATTTAGTAGGCTATTGTTTGATTTCTCCTTTTACTTTGTATTATTTATTATAATTGTTATAAATATCATTGTCTGTCTTACTGACTGATTGTGGATACTGTCTCATTTTCTGTATGTTGTTGTGTTTATATCATTTTGGCTTCCTACAAACACAGTTTCAGACTTATAGGCTTTTGTTCGGTGTGGACAAGACTGACACTTTCTGAAGAGGGGGGTTCAGAGTTTAAGAGATGGTAAGTGGAAAGTACAGTGAAATATGAGCCACCTCTTTCTGATGTTTAACAGGAGGTGAGTGGATCGGTGCTCTCGCAGTTTGACCCTGAAGTCAGAGGTCAGGGGCCAGCTGGCTGTGGTGGAATCAGAGCGAGTCTATGTTAATGAGACTGGTTCCTATTAGCTTCTATTCGAGCAGCTTTACATGTGCATTAACAGATAAATGCCGCTTTGATGGGCTGATTAACTGATTGATAGATGTATAGGGTGACTAATGATGAACCTGTTACAATAATTCAAGTGCAGGAGCAGGAGGTTTGGTAGGGAAGAGTTAATTGATTTAAATAATTTAATTTGCAGATTTTTATGCAGTTCAGTTTCAAAACAAAAGCACAATCCAAAAGTTCGCAAAAAAGTTTCAGAAGTGCAGTTCCTTAAGTGACCACTTGAGGCTGGTTTCAAAAGTGGGTCAATCCCCATAGAAACTTTCAAAGGTTTGTGTCTAGTCTCTTGAACTGATATCTGCTCTGTCCAGATCAAACACTGATTTCTAGATCTAAAAAAGGAGGACAAGACTGCAGCTGTTTTTGTGAATCAGACCTTTGACCTGATTAAACGTGCACTCTGGAGTTTAACATATGGTTAAGTTTAAGTTGGTCCTGTGCCTCACGTGTCTTCATTTGTTAAATGCAGGTGTGACGCTCACCAACATGACTGCATCAAGTATTTAACACCTTTTTATGGAGGAGGCTGTGGAGAGTTTCTGTTTGGCCCTCTACACTGAGGCTTTAACTCTGAGTCCATACTTCATGTCTCGGACACTGATGATGTTCAGTGAATTTAATGGTGTTATAACTGAAGTCTGCTGCACATAGCCTCTGAAAGTGATGATGGTGATGATGTTGGTGGTGATGAAGGCTGTACCATTGTGTCTGGTATTTCCATGGCTCTTTATGTGTCCTGTGTGCAGGAGGCCCCCTCTAGGCTGCCAGCCCTCATTATGAAGCTGTGTAAAGCGCTCAGATCAGACCGACACCTGCTTCTCATTGGAAACAGCAGCGGCTGCTGCCTTGTATTCCTGAAAGGGAAGTGCAGATCGCTGCGATAAAGCCAGCCGCCTTTGATCTTTACACTGATGTCGTTAAAAGCAGTTCTTGTTCAGCTTGATCACTTTTTCCTTTAGTTTGAAGGAATCACCTCGGCTGCACACACGTGTTGCTGCAGTGAGTTAGCTGCGTGGCTGCCTCTTGCTACTGCAGGAACAATGGAGGGTTTCTACTGCCACACACTCCAGATGTGACCCGCTCTGATCCTGAACAACGGTCAAGACACACATTAACAAAACCACCGTTCGTGCACATACTTAATATTTGTTGAAGACTGTAATGTTTCTAGATTTGTGCTGGGTCAGTTTTAAGTCAAAACTGCTGACCACAGCACCACCATGACCTCTAACGTCAAAGGTGAAGCAGCCAGTCTGGATCACCTGCACTGAGCAGCACTGAGACTAAGTGATGAGAATGGGGGGAATCATGAGAAGCAACATGTCAACAATTGCCCTGACACTGATGAGGCTCAGCAGAGATAAAATTACAGACATGACTGTGGATAGAGCCACTGAGTGTTAGCAGCTGTTCCTTCAGGGTGATGATGTACAGGTCCATTAGGTCTGCTCCAGAGAATGTGTTCTGTACATTAAAGCACCAGGACAACAAGATCAACAAACAGTAAAGAAGTTAGGGGTTCATCTCAGGCCTTACAGAGTCAGCTGGGTTCACACCGTCACAGTGCAGTCAAATCTCCGTGAAGTGTCAGGTTGACCCCCCCCCCCCCCCCAAATAAAATAATAAATAAATAACTATAACAAGTAAATAAATAAATAACAACAACTGTCACAACAATAACTCACAAAAGAAACTCATGATAAATAACAGAGAGTGAATAAAATAACATTTCTTGGAGTCAATTGACAGCAAATTATCCTGAAAGCCAGATATACAGTACATTACAGCAAAAATAGCAAAGTCAATTGCAATACTACATAAAATCAAATATCTTCTAAACCAGTCATCGCTATACGGCTTGTACTGTTCATTCATTCTCCCATACATCACCTACTGTGTGGAAGTGTGGGGGAACACATACAAAACAAACACGGAAACAATATACAAACTCCAAAAAAGAGCAATCAAAATATTAAATAAAAGCACCTACAGAGAACCATCAAACCCACTCTTCATCAAACTGAAGGCACTAAAGTTAAAGGATTTGGTCGACCTCAAAACAATTCAGATCATGTACAAAGCAAATCAGAATCAGTTACCACAGGGCATTTAAAAGTTCTTTCAAATAAGAGAAAACGAACGTAATCTAGGGGAATATGCATTTTTAAAAAACAACCTGTACGTACCAACACAAAAATGCACTGTATAAACTAAACAATAATAATACCAATAATAACATAAATAAAATAAATCTTCTCTGTCTGTTCATTATTCGATGAAAAAACAGTGTTTCAGTGACTGCCTATGCTGTGGTACATCAGCTGTACAGAAAAATCAGGAAGGCAGAAGTTTGTATATTGGCAGAAGTTTGTATATTGTTTGACAGGGATGCAGAGATGAACACTTGATCCTTAGGCCCTCAAGCAGCACTTCCACACAGTAGGTGATGTATGGGAGAATGAATGAACAGTACAAGCCGTATAGCGATGACTGGTTTAGAAGATATTTGATTTTATGTATTAGAAATGACTCCCCTGGACCTGAGCCCATGTAAGGTTGACTCAGAGGAAGTGAAAAACCTTCCTGAAGGTCTGATGAATCAAAATCTGACATTCTACTTGGAAACCATGCATCCTATGCCCTCAATACTAAAGAGGAGAGAAACCAACCAGTCCAAATCCAGCATCCCTGATGGTTTAAGGATCATCAGAGTCCATGTCATGGGTATCTTCCACATCTATGAAGGCTCCATTAATGCTGAACAATATCTACAGGTTATATGAGCAACATCTGCTGACATCCAGACAAAGACTTTTTCAGAGAAGACCTTCATATTTCAGGAGGACAATTACCAACCACATTCTGACAATAGGGACTACAACAGCATGGATCTGTAGGAGAAGAGTCCTGCTGAGAAACTGGTCTGATACAGTCCTGACTTGTCCCCCACTGAAAACATTTGGAGCATTAAAGGAGACCCTGAAGTGTTGAACAGCAGGTCTCCTTAACATTTCGTCAATTATGCTGTATGTATATATTTATGCAGGCTTGTAACGCTCCTGTTTATTCAGTGAATACACACTAAACGACTACTCTTCTGACTCTAACTGTGTCTAAAAGTGTGCCACTGCTTGTGAGGACAGTTTGAAACCTGAAAAGAAAAGTTTTTTCAACTAACTTGGAGCGTTATTTGCTACTTTTACTTTCAAACAGGATGGAAACTGCTAGTTACTGTACAGTGTGTTAGTGTGGAGCATGTGGGTGGCAGGTTGTGTGTTTTACAGTGTTCTGACAGGAGGAAACTTCTCAGTTGGTAAGTGCTTCAATTTCAGCACTTTTAAAGCATCCTGAGCGCTCAGCGGGGTGGGGTGGGGGGTGGGGGGCCAATTTCTCCAATAAAACCAAACAAAAGCAGCTTCAGTGGATGCTACCGTGCACACACAGAAGTTTGAACACTTTAATCCCAACAGATCACTGCGTTTAAGCAGACTCTCTTTTCTTTTTTGGCCAGCTTTAAACATTAAAAAAGCAAAAAGAAAATAGTAAAAGGTCTCTTAACAAACCTCAAGAGTAAGATAATGAAGAGGTTTAATGTTGGGCCACACTCAGCTGCCTTCTCCATGAAGTGCGGGCCCTCCAGATGATGTTTTCACTCAGTTCTTCCTCACACAGAGTAAAATAAGAGAGCAGCTCTGACCACAGACATAAAGAGACTGAGACAGGACAGCCATGAGGCCAAAGAGTGGCTTTAATTACACCTCAGCCTGTGGGGAGAAAACAATGGGTTACAACTCTGAATTTGAGACAAAAAAGAGGGTTAAGTTGAAGTTTGCTTTTTAAAGGATTATGCCACTGTTTTTTATCATGAATCTTTTACAACTGTTAAGAGTTAAATATTTCTGCAAAAACAAGCTAGGACCCTGGCACTTGAATTGGGAATATTTTGAGATGTTAAGCAGTTAGATCTTGATTCAGCACTCTTTTTCTCATCCCTCCTGTTGTAAGGGGATGGTGGCCTTTGAGGACAAAAAGATCCTGTGATGCATGATAAGTATGATCCCCTATTTCTCAAGATTTCAAGAAAAACAACATTTGATGCAAATTATTTTGTACTTAACGGTGACTCTCTACTTCTTCTCCTTTTTTTTGTTTCTTACTCAACACTAAAGTGCAGATGTCACAAGTTTGTCTGTTCTGTGCTACCGTAGAAATATGGTGGTGCAAGATGGCCGCTGCTGGCTGGCTGATTATGCAGCTTTCTATGTTATGAAAGCAGAGAGGACACCAACCGAGGCAGGAGATTTAGATCTTTGATAAGAAGATCGCATCCAGGCCTCTGAGTTTGAGAGATTTAGAGTTTAACTTAAAACTTTGAAGATATCAGAGAAGCTGTTTTTGTCAAACACACAAAAACATTTTAAAAACACACTAGATAAAAATAAATATCCTAAATCTTCCACAGCAGGGGCCTGTCCTACAAAGCAGGATTACTGCTTAGCGAGGTAACTTTGAGGGTAAGTTCGGGGTTTCCTGTTCTACGACGCAGGTTTACTTCTTAGCGAGGCGAGTCTCCATGGCAACGTACGAACGGCTAACCTGCTCGGGGGCAGGTTAAGTTCCAGATTGAACTCACAGAGTATAAAAACCCCGCCCACTGACCAGTGAGCTCTCTCGAAAAATGGCTTGTCCGTTCTTGGAGGATCCTATAGACCTCAGTGCTCGCATTGTCTGAGGAGCACTCCGGCGCGCAAGTTTTCAGGGACTGCACGGACCCACTTCCTTTTCCAGATGACCACCTTTATGAAAGGCTCATATGACGCTCCAAACTGGTCTATGTTCGCGATCGGTCATATGTGGGCATGGGCTGCAGAGGCTGCGTGATCACAGACAACATCTCGGTACTATTTAGTAGCAGCGCACGCCCCTTGTAATAACCCCGTAAAAACTGTTGTTCAGGACTGCTTACTTGTGCTTCCTACCTACTGTAATAACCGTTGTTCTTGCTTACATGCAACATTTTTGTTCTCATTCATGAAACGCTTAAATCAGGGACATTTTCGGGGACAGCTTTAGCCGGGGATAGGTCATCCAATTCGGGGACTGTCCCTGGAAATCAGGGACGTCTGGTCACCTTAGTTAAAAGCGCATGTTGAACAGTGCTATTTCAGGGTGATAATGGCATCAAAGATTATTTTACTGCCAGCATTCCCTCCGTGCTTTTGCAGCGGTGACGGTGTTGCTTTTGAGGTTTATGATAGATTTGAATTCTTCATACTTTCTCATGATCGTCTCCTGCTCCTCGTTTGTAAAGTCTGCGGTCCTTCGCTCTCTGGCCAGCTCTGACGCTCCAAACTGGTCTATGTTCGCGATTGGTCATACGTGGCGGGCTCCGCCTTACATGCGTGCACGCGCTCATAGCAAAGCTGGATCAACTTACGAGGTTGATAACCAGCATCGTAAGACCGTTTAGCGAGACCGCTGGCAACCGCGCTACGTTGAGCGAGGTACCTCCAAGGCTACCTCACTAGGTTGAACTTGCTTCGTAGAACAGGCCACAGGTGTCATGTGCTGTATAAGAGCAATTACGTTGTAAATAAAGCCTCCATAGGGCTCTACATTAGCTACATTTTATAAAACCTCTGCATGTTTGGCCACCTGAGTTTGGTCTGAGAGCCGACATCCCCCCCAAAAGGTCAAATTTAGTCTTTCAAATCTGTGTCTCAGTTCTTCCTGGATGTTGAACCAAACTTCTCACTTTGGGCGAACACTTCAATTTGTCGGTCTTAATAAAGCATTCATCGCTTGTTTCACCTGTTTGTGCAGCTGAAAATTTCTACTGAGGCATTTCAGATGCACAAACAAAAAGCTGTCAGTGTGACAGAAATCGCTTCTTTTTTTGCAGGTTGCAAAAGTTTAGACTTATATCACCTTTTCAGTTGGCAAAGAATGAATGTCACGCTGAATGAGTCAACGGGTACATCCAAAACCACTTTGAGGCTTACAAAACCTCCAACCCCTCCTCCTCCTCCTCTTTCTCCACTCCCCCTCTCTTTGCAGTTAGAGCAGCTGAAACTGTAGACTTGAAACACTTCAGGGGAACTCCTCAGATTAGCAGCTTTGAGCTGGAGGGAGAAAAAAAGTTTCTGTTTTTTTTTTAGATTTTAGAAAAGATAATTTATTACTCGTCATGAAGGAGTTCTCCCTTGACACCTTACTGCTGTCTTTTGCACACTTATGTTTCCTCTGTAGTTTCCTGCACAGAGCTCACGCTCAGGAGGCTGCAGGTAATGAGGATGCGCTCCGCCGGGGGTTGACATGGCAACATAACGGACAGGTTTTCAGCATCCTTAGCCGCGGCGCTCAGTACCGTCCGTCCTTGAGGAGGCGGGTGGGGTTACCACGCCGCAGTAGCCCTGTGGTGGTTGTCAGCAGCAGTAACAGCACGGTCCCTGTAGCATCCCAGAGCTCCCCGAGGGTCCCTGCATCCAGCAGCACTGCGCAATTGCGCGCCATGACGCGCCAACAGAACCAGCCTCAGCAGCAGGTGTCCGGCAACAACGCAGACTCTGCCCCGGGAAGACGAGAGGACACGATGGCCGGAGATGATCCATACAACCCTTACAAAGCGTCCAACTATTACCCCTACTACAACTACTACAACTCCTACTACAGACCCAGACCCAGGGCTCACCACAGGCACGGATATGGAACCAGCTATCACCACCAGCACGGTACAAAAGTGTCATTTTTTATTGTTTTTAAACCATTTCCACATCAGTTTTTCATAAGTGAATTTGACTGTCAGAAGTCAGCAGAATGTGATTTCTTCTGTCAGGAGACCCTGTACAAGCTAATGGAGGACGAGATGAGTGGAGTGGTGGAGTAGGAAAAAAAAATTCTTTAAGGCACAGTTTACAGGCTAATTATCCCGCAGCTCAGCCCTTCAGTAATCTCTCTGATGCTCATATAAAGAAAGACAGATGTGTCCGTTTTTACATGCCTGCCATTAAATTTAAACCTAATTTCATAAGGATTTTGATTATAGAGCTGAAAGTTTTAAGCACCTCCCTGTTACAGCCCACCATGAGCAACATGGAAGAGTCACCATGCTGAGCAATAGGGTATTAGCTGGATCCACAAAAGGATCAAAGCTGATCAGCTGTAAATTTTGTTATCAAGGTTGAAGAGGTTTTGTGTCCTGTTTGAGTTGACTAGCAGGAATATTTGCTCTTCACGCAGGGGTGAGTCCAGAAGGTGCCCTGAGCCCCCTGTGAAGTGTAACTGGCCACCCTAAAATACTTGACAGCTGATGCAGACTTTGCCTCAGATCAGCTGTGCCACTGGCTCTGTTTTGTGTTCCTGTCTTGTTTGCAGGTCTCCCTGATCTGGTTCCTGATCCGTATTACATTCAGATTGCCACTTACGTCCAGAGGATGCCCATGTACAATCTCCGCTGTGCGGCTGAGGAGAACTGCCTTGCCTCGTAAGCCCAAAACCTTTCTGTTTAAACTTTGTATTTGATTAAGATCAGTGCAGAGACAAATGTTCTTACACCCTTCCCTTATGTCCTCCTTCCTCCTTCAGTTCATCTGCCTACTCTCAAGACTATGACACCCGAGTTTTGTTGAGGTTTCCTCAAAGGGTGAAGAACCAGGGAACAGCCGACTTCCTGCCCTCTAAACCACGATACTCCTGGGAGTGGCACAGCTGTCATAAGTAGGAGGATTCTGGCTTTTAGCATCAGTACTTTAACTTTATATTACATGACTGTTTGTTTATTGAGCGTCTCCTCAAAGGTTGTCTGTTGTCACTCAGTCACTATCACAGCATGGATGAGTTCAGCCTGTACGAGCTGCTGGATGCCAGCACTCAGAGGCAGGTCGCTGAGGGACACAAAGCCAGCTTCTGCCTAGAGGACACATCTTGTGACCCGGGATACTACCGCCGCTTCGCCTGCACCTCACACACTCAGGTACAAACTGGATACTGAATAAATCACAGACAAAGCCAGTCCTGGTGTCTCTCAGTGACTACAGAAATGAAGCCTTCGGTTTGGCATGTTGGTCTTCTTCAAAGCCAAAAGGGACCAAATTTGGACTAAAGAAAGATTCTGGAGAGGAAGGGTTTACAAAAGCCAGACGATAAAAGCTAAGCAGTCTTTGACCAAGAGGCTGATCCAATAACTGGGACTGAGCTCCTTAACTATCACTGTTTCCACAGGTGACACACGGGGCTCTATTTCTGTGTCGACAGAATCAGCTGGTGCAGTGACATTTTCGTGCTCGCCGGTGGCGTATAAAGTGCGCTCAAAGCTCGCCGATTCAAACCCGGTCAGCTTTCAGCGCAGGCGGCGCGCAGCTGGTCTAGTGGTATTTTAGCGGCTGCGTATCGGCATATGTCACCGATGCCACCTAGATATGTCACCTAGATATGTAATTCATCTCCCTCCTTTTCTTTCTCCCTTTTCCTCTTATTTCTCGCGCAGCTCGACATGGACATGTCTCCATGTCCTCTCCCCGTCCTGCTGCAGCTGCTGCTGCGGTGGCTGAACAGATGATATGTTTCAGTGATCACCCTCCGCTACATCTCCGGCAAGCACGAAAATAGAGCCCATGGTTTATGGTTGTAGCTGATCAGTTGTGTTGATTACAGAAGTTATGAAAATGTTTAAAACTTATGAAACTTGAATGTTACTTACTCCCCAAAGGTCAGAGAGTTTGGTGATATAGTTGGGTTTATACCACAGACAGGGTGTCTCCTTGTCACTAAAGCTTGCCCTCTCCAGGTAAAAGCCAAAACCAACCCTAACTTCCAGGCACAGGCCTCCAAATATTAAAAAACAAAACAAAACTAAACAACGTCATGCTTACAAACTAACCTGGCTCCACCTGAAAGGTTGATATCCCGTATTACCAAAAATTTAAGATGTTTCCTTTTTCCATCTACTTACGCTGTTCTGTTTAAAATATCAGCTCTAAAAACAGAACTGTATAACGTAGACTGACAACTCTGTGTGTGTGTGTGTGTGTGTGTGTGTGTGTGTTTCTATGTTGTGCAGGGTTTGAGTCCAGGTTGTTACGACACTTACAGCGCCGACATCGATTGTCAGTGGATTGACATCACTGATGTCTCTCCTGGAAAATACATCCTTAAGGTCTGGAACTGCTTTTCTTCTCTGACTTCTTCTAATGCTGCTTTAATAACTGTTGTATTAAGACAGAATCATGCCTGAGCATATGATCATTTACTGACCATCAGTGTGGTTTGCTTTAGGACCTTGCTTTGTGCCCTCCAACACTCCCCAGTTGTTCTAATACTGAGTGTATAATCCCTCCCTGTCCGGTGATATTGCCTGATCCTGTTGTGTTGTCCTGATAGGTGACAGTAAACCCCCGGCAGCAGGTCCCAGAGTCAAACTTTAACAACAATGTGGCCCGTTGTGACGTCCAGTACACCGGCACTGCCGCCCATATCTCTGGATGCACCATGACATCGTAAGAAACACTTTCACTTGTTATAATTGAATGTAAATGTGGATGAAAATCTCCCCCTATTAGATAAAAAAAGAGGAGAGCACATCACCCTGAAGGTCCGCTAAAGGTGAGAGTATGTGTCTTGAGTGTATAAATCATGAGTAACTCCTTACCTTGTTTGTACAGGATTATCATTTGTGTAAACTAAAGAGTAGCTTAATAACGAACATTGGTGAATAATGACTGTTGTGCCCATTATTATTGTGCATTATTGGTGCATTCACACAAATGTGAATCTGTTGGACTTTTGGGGCTCCTTAAAGACCAGATTTTTCATGTCTTCCCTGATATCAAATCCATGTGCAGAACCCTTTAGCTCTGTAATGATCAGTGTCTTATTCAGTGGATGTTTTTTTTCTTTTCTGTCTTTGCAGCTACTGAGATCAACATAAACATGAACAAGAACAGTGGACATGGACTTAGCTTTGGAAGAATGAAACTTTAAGTTAGAAAAGACTGAAGTAACTCAGTTTAAGTTAAAATTATGAAACTCATTAGAGGACTTTAAATGTTAAGTTTAAATGTTAAGTTATGTTTTAGGCTTGATTTGGGTTGCACCATCTTTTTGTGACTCCATGATTGAAACCATTTATTAAACTCTTAAAGCATCTTGTTGAAATCATGTGAATATCTGTTTCTCATGATTAAACTGAGGTGAGTTTTGTAAGGTAAGAAAATTAATTTTTTCAGCTTTTTGGAAGAAACGAGAAGAAACGAGAAGAAATTGTGCTGAATGAAAACCTCTGAGTATAAAGTGTCTCTTCATCATCAGTGTTAGAGGAAGTTACCAAGAGGTGGTGTAATTCAATCCTGCTGTGTTAGTGTTTATGTCTTTTTAAGAATTTTGCACATTTATTACTTTATATAAATGTTGGAGCTCACTGAAGAGTCCTTGTTCTGGACTTTTTATCAAGCTTTTTTTTTTGTGTGTGTGTGTGTGTGTTTTTTTTTGTTATGTCAAAGAATCTTTATGATCATGACACGGGTTTATGTGTTCATATAAATATCACCACTATGTTGATAATACGATATTTAATTCAGATATCTGATGTTTCTGTATTTTCTGAGAAATAATTTCAATTCTGCTCACAGAAAATTCAAGTTGATATCTGGTTGTAGCACACATACGCAGAAAAGTTCTCACAGTTTTTCAGACCTCTTCTGTAACAACGTGTTAGAGAAGTTTTAGGAACATGCTAAGCCGCTGAACTGTGTGACGCTGACAGCTGTAAGGGCAGCAGTTGTGTTTGTTTTCTCATCTCTTTTGTGATTAGCTGAACCAAAACTTTCACTTTGGCTCCAACACATTATTTTGAATTTTCTGCTAATAACAAAGTTTCAGTTGCTCTCCACCAGTTCCCTCAGCGGTGTTAATAATCTAAAAAAATAAAAATGCCTGAATATAGAAAGCAACAACTCACTTGAGTGTGGGATAGCACTACTAAATGATAGGATTAACTGTTACTGTTATGATCTATTTTATAAGTCAAAATGTAGTAAGGTGAGATCTAGAAGTCATCTCAAATGTCTTGTAATACGACAGCAGAAGATCTACAACAACCTGAGAAACAGGTTGCACATGCAGAAATAGCACATCTCCTAAAATGTATGCAAAAGTGCTGCAATGAAAAAACGTTGATGCATGATCAAATAATATCCTGCAAAGACAGAAATAATATCAAGAAAAAGCAGCTGCAAATAAATCCATCCACAGCTTCTTGCAGCATGTTTTGTTTCGTTTGCAGCACGGTTGCATTTGTTTCAGACTTGGCGTGTGTTTTTAAAGTTGTGTCGTTCTAGTGTTTGCAGCCTGTTTCCCTGAATAAAGATTGTTTGCATCACAGGCCATCTGCCCTCGTCAGCTATATTACCACACTTTCATCAAGAAACTTCAATATGACTTTGTCCCGTTTGTACGTAACAAAACATGGGACACACCCTTAAATTCAGTGCAACATCGCCACAGTCTGATGCTTACTAGGTGAGGACACGTTAGACACAGAACTGACACGATCCAAAAACAAATATTGGCAAAACAATGACATTTTAATGACCAATAATGGTGATGCATGGAAAGTGCAATCATACCACTGCTGCATATGAAAATGTCAACAGTGTTCACACAGTTTTAGTGATCACCTCAGGCAGTTTCAGGGACCCAGAAGAAAACTGCACAACATTAGTTTAGCAAAGTTTTATTTTATCAGAGTTTTTTTTTTTCTGCTCATTTTTGGTGCTGTAGATGGATTCTTGATTTTTGGTGCTGAAATGATCTGAAATTAATTTTGCATTGTGTCCCAAAGTGAAAAGGAGACCTGTTGTAACAATTCTCAGTATGTGTAGTCATTTTATTACATCAGCCTGTGCAAAGCAGACCCCTATATATCTCATACTGGCATCTGTGAAAACCCTCATTTCTGACACACTTCTCTTGAGAAAGTTAGACACAGCATGTGGGTGCTACTTTTTACACAGCTTTGGAGTCACAAAGCAAACTCAAAGTATACCTGTTCAGAGACCATCAGCACCCATGCTAGCCCCTCAGTATACATTAACAATTTTACCTTTAGCTGGTAGAAAGAGGCGGGAGGAAGTTTAAAAGAGTTGCTGATTGGGTGTGTCCTTTAACTTTGTCTTTATGGGACAGCAGAGCCAGATGTCAGGTCTCATCAAGATCTCAAAACAGGCCGGAAAACACGCCCGATGACCACACATATAAATCTGTATGTAATTCTGAAACTTTGCAGGTTTAGTTTGGATATCAAACATTTCTTTATGTATTAACTCACAGATCAGAATATCAGGTCTCCTTTGACCAAACGACATATCACAGGGACACTTAGTCAAATGTTGGTGCTTTAAGATGAACTTGTGTGTTTCTGTTGTTGATGCTGTGTAGAGTGTGTAAACACAGTGTGTACTTTTACTTGACGAACTGTAACCACACGTAACTGCAAAGCTGTATATGAACAAGCTCACATATCCTGATTTCATATCACATGCATAAAGTCTGCTTGAACCTGGCCTGATGTGTCATGTGTCACTTTTAGAAAATGTCTTTTTTTTTTTTTTGGTCTGATTTTCTGACTGAGTGGAAAACACAAACATTACTTCTTTAAGCAGTTGCATGATTGTAGTAGATCTCAAATATGTTCACTCAGTGTCAACTCAGAAACAGCTTTTGTTTCCAGCTTTGTGAAGACAGTAAACAGCTGATCAAAGTATGGGTGGGATAGTTGAGCAGAGTAATTAAGTTTAACGTGTAATTATCAGGTCATGTCAGATCAGATCTCTGGAGGTTCGCTTTACTGAGCAAACATCAGCCCTCATAAATGCCCACAGTGCTGGTGGATGTTTGCTGACTGCTGACATTGAAGACACGGCCAGTATTTAAACTACTAAGGATGTCTGACTTGACAGTATTATTTGGTTTTTTTCCATAGTGATCACACAATAAGTTAAAGTTTCTGTCGATTTAACTTCATATTTGCATCTATACTGACAAATTTGCTGTCTTTTTGGTTAGAGGAGCAAAGTCTAAGACAGATGTCTGCTAAAGGTTTGATATTCGCTCTTTTGTTCCTGACAGTATCAGTTGAATTCTTCCTCCTGATTTTATTAAAGATTAAACTTTAAAAATCTCCACTATGAACCTGCTGACTGTCTCTCTGTTAGTGTGTGTTGTGATGGCTCAGACTCCAGCTTTAGGAGAGTGTATACTGGGTGTGGTTGAAGTAATTCATTGGGCCGCTGATCGAGCAACATTTGTTTGACTTTGGTCTAAATGCATCTGTTTTTTAATTATTTTTTTTTAATAGAATTTTATTTCAACATGAACAATATTTAAACATAGTATAAACTAAAGACATAAACACAAACAACATAAAAAAAAAGAAAGAGAACAAAAAGAGACTCAAGTAATTTTGTCATTTGCATGATCATAATGGAGTAGCAGGAAGTCGAAACTTATCTAGTCCCACCCCGTCACCTTGCAAGAATCATCAATACTTAATTTACTTGCTTCCAGTTAATAATAATAACAAAAATCATAATAATCACAACATAAACAAAACAACCAAATAATATAAAAGGAATAAAAGGAACAGAAGAAACTATGTCAACATTCGGTGATATTCATTCACTTGCATCTTCGTACCTTTCAAAGATCATATTTTCAATACTTTTTTTAAACTGCTGTATGTTTGGACATTGTTTCAATTCATCACTCATGGTTACAAAGTTTCACGCTATAAACAGGTACACAAAGGCCTTTTCTTGTAGTTTTTACTTTTACGTTTTCAAAATAAAACAATCCCCTCAAATTATATTTTCCCTCTCTCTGACTGAACATGCCCTGAATATTTTCCTGGTAGTTGATTATTCTTGGCTTTGACCATGATTGGTGCTGTTTGATGTTCTACTTGGTCAGTGAACTGTAACAGTTTTGATTATAGAATAAATGAATGTGTGAGATCCATATAACATACTCTGTTTATTACCCTAACTGCTCTTTTTTAAAGGATGAATAGTGATTGTAGAGAGCTCTTAAAGTGTTGCCCCAAACTTCAGCACGGTCGGTTAAATATGGTGAAACTTGAGCTGCACAGAATGTGAAGTGAGTTATTATCTCAAACCTGTTTCATTTGGTTAGTACTGCAATTGATTTTGAGCATAGACTGTATATAAGATGGACAGAGTCTGCCTCCTCGCTAGGTGAAGCCACTCCGAGAACAGCACCCTCTGATGGTGGGCTGCAGTACAGGTCATAAATCCCGCCTCCGCCAGCAAAGCTTATGGGACTGTGGACAAACTTTAGAAATTTATTACACAGAACATAATTTTTTCTCCCCCTTGCTTGTGATGTTGACATATAGTTACAGTAAGACTGGTTTGTGCCCAAGTCCTTTTTTTTCTGTACAGCTCCATTTTTAAAAGTTATTAGGTGGTTCATGTTTTCTATGATTGACACCTGGTACAGCCTATGGGCGTTCAGGGATTGCGTAGCTCTTCCGGGGGAATACGCTGTTTGACCCGAGCGTCATCACAAGGACTCTCGGTGACTGCGCGGCCGAATGCGCACAACGCTACTGCACAGCTCTGGTTTCAAGGAAGTGGAGAAAAACCCGGAATTACCGAGAGCTTTTTGGCTTCAAATCCGTATACAGGCGGAAGGCGGAACCACGGTGTCCATCTTATATACAGTCTATGATTTTGAGACTTTGGACTGTAGATGTTTTATGTGAGGTTTTTTTGATTCAGATTTTCATTAATTATTACTCCTAGAAATTTGATTTCCTGATTTTTTGGTTCCTTTTCCTTCTTTTGAGAGTAAACGGAACATTTGGTGTGATCTCTGTCCTTTTATGTCTTTTATGGTCCTTTTATCTCTTCTATTTTGAACGTTTTTTATGTTTCTTTAATATATACACTACAGGAATAAGTTTGGAAGCAAGGCCATTACAGGCCGAACAGTTGGGAGTAACTTCAAGTTTTTGTTCACAAATCTTTTTTTAAAATCCAGCATGAGTTTGATGTATTTTGGGATGTATTTACTCCATGATCAGATGTTGCTTTCATGGAAATGCACCACTTTACTTCATTTACCTTTAGATATACATTGATGTTAACAGACCATTGCTAAATATATGTCAGTAAAAGATAATAAGGGCTTAGTTGCAGGGTCGAAAACATTTGCAACTTCAGTGCAAAAGCAAAAAACAAATCACAGTTGGATTATTCACTTCAACTTTTTGGCTTTTGAGAGTCTGCATACAAAAATCCTAATAAATCTCAACTACATTCAAACTACCACAAAAATGGCTAGAAAGAAGCAACAGAGTAAAGAAACAAAAGTACAGATTTGTACATTGAGGAAAGAAGGATACACAGAAAGAGAAATTGCAAAACGCCTAAAGGTGTCTAACAAAGGAGTCCACTACACTCTGAGAGACTAGAGGAACCTGGAAGTTATGATGATAGAAAAAGATCTGGACGAAAGAGAGTAACTACAAAAGCAGAGGATAAACATATTATTGTCACCAGTAAGAGAGATCGGCAAAAGACAGCACCAAAAATACGGGAGGAAATCAACATGACAAGGTCGAAACCCATATCTCTGACAACCATGAAATGGCGTTTGAGAAAGGCTGGTCTGAAGGGTTGTGTATCTGCAAAAAAACACTACTTCGTCCACAGAACAAGAAAAAGATATATGAGTGGGCAAAAGCTCACAAAAATTGGACTTATGATGACTAGAAACAAGTTTGCACTGTTTGGTTCAAAACGCAGAGTCTAAGGGCTCTATTTTCGTGCCTCGCCGGAGATGTGGCGCAGGCGCGGCGTAAGTCAGGTCCACCGCTCTGACAAGGCGTTCCCAAGCACAGTTTGGTATTTTGGTGAGCGGCACAGCCCGGCGTGAGTATCCCCCCTCCCTAACTCAGCTCCTCCCAGTGGAGGAGAGAGGGCGTGGAGTGGGTTTAACACAGCCGAGACCTGTATTGACCAATAACATCAGCTCCTCTCCTTGCCTTTAAATCCGCGACCGGCGAGGCATATTACTATTTTCGTGAAGTAGTCAAAGAGATCAAGAGATGTCTGAAGACAGTAATGCCACACGATGGCGACAGAAGGCAGCCCCTCAACAAGAGTCGCTGTAAGCACTGCAGAAGGCGTCCTCCACACTGTCTCAAACAAGCACAGATGGATTTGGTGTGTGTAATGTTGGACCCACTAGTAAGACAAACACCCTTTTCCACAAATAAAGACACTCACATAAAGTTGCATATATTCAAACCTCACGTGACAAAGGTGGGTTGTGCGCACAGATCACAACATAAACTCCAAAAATGGCATTAAAATCGGAACCATCTGTGCGTAAATGACGCATCGCGCTCCGTGGCCTGGCTCTTTCTTTCATAGATGTTGGCATATAAAATAAATTTGGCTCACAAAACTGAATATTATAATATTCGTATGTAGGCTTAAAGTAAATAACTCATCTGAGCACTGAAACAAATCATCTGTTCAGCCGCCGCAGCAGCAGCTGCAGCAGGACGGGGAGAGGACACGGAGACATGTCCAGGTCGAGCTGCGCAAGAAATAAAAGAAAGAGGAAGAAAGAAAAGGAGGGAGACGAATTAACGAATGTCTTGTTAACTTCATCATGTGTATTTATTTACTAGATATTTAATTTAATTTCATGCGATTTCAGCTGTGTTGATTCGGTCAGGTTGTGTGTCCACCGCGTGCCAAACACGCTCATAAGATCAAATAAAGATCAGAATATATTGATATAGATCTAAATGTATGTGCTGACTCAGATTATATCCACCTGCACTGAAAGCTGACCAGGTTTGAATCGGCGAGCTTTGAGTTCACTTTATACGCCACCGGCAAGCACGAAAATGTCACTGCGCCAGCTGATTCTGTCGACACCTCCCTCTGCCTCACCACCACGCCCAGCTTGGCGGACCTCGGTGCGCCTCAGTCCACGAAAATACCAAACTGGCTGTATGCCGGGCTCCGCCAGATGAAAATACCACTGCGCGGGGTCCATCACCCTCCGCCGCTGCACCGGCGGACACGAAAATAGAGCCCTATGTTCCTATCTGAAAGCACCATGTGTTGCACCCACAATTCAGCATGGAGGTGGTAGTTCCATGGTATGGGGATGTTTTGCAGGTGATGGAGTAGGAGATTTGTTTGAAGTAAAGGGTATCATGAAGAAGGAGCAGTACCACTCCATCCTCCAGCACCATGCTGTTCCATCTGGACTCAGACTTGTGGCTCATAAGTTTGTTTTGCAGCAAGACAATGACCCTAAGCACTTTGCCAAGCTCTGTCAGGGTTACCTAGACAAAAAAGAAGAGGAAGGTGCTCTTCAAAAGATGGTTTGGCCCCCTCAGTCTCCAGACTTTTCTCCAATTGAGCTTGTGCGGAGAGAATTGGATCGATCAGTCATAAAAACGTGTTCCACGAATCAGCGTCTCTTTTTAATGAACTCAAGAGAGCTTGGAATGCAATCCCTGGAACATACCTTAAAAAACTTGTGGAACGAATGCCTGGTATATGCCAAGCTGTTGTTAAAGCCAGAGGAGGTTAGTTCAAAGAAAGCAAAGTCTAAGCAACAATAACTCAAATACCTAATAATTATAGTCAAAATGTCTTCTGATAAGTTACTCTTTACACAATAGTCATGTTTATTGTGTTGCAAATCATATATATGAAACTATGATCTTTTTTTGTACAAATCTGATCTTGCTTCCAAACTTTTACCCTGTAGTGTATATATATATATATATATATATATATATATATATATATATATATATATAGTATATATATATACATATGTGTGTGTGTGTGTGTGTATGTCCTCTTGATCTTTTTTTACTTCTGCATTGTTTGTTCTCTAGATTCTACTGCGCAGCTCTTGGGTAAACTTGAATGTTTTTTTTTTTTATGTGCTATATAAATAAAGCAGTTTGAATTGGATTTGATTAAGTTGATCAGGAAAAAGCAGCCTGTAATTTGGTCAAATACAAGACTGAAGGATGATGCATAAGAAGTTGAACTAGACAGCTCTGTGCTTCTGAAAATATGAACGAATGTAACTCTGGTTTGAGTGAAATTGGTTTGCCTCTGTGAACAATGAACCCGCTCAGTTTAAGGGTGAACTGACACAACACTGCAAATGACCCTTTTTGAGCTTTTAGAGCCTGAGCAGCAAACATTGAAATAACGAGTCGGTGGAAAGATACAAAACGAAAGAAGACCCACTGACAGTGTTCGTGGGTCCTACTACATAACCTCCCAGCTCCAGCTGAGGAGACCACAGGTGCTCCCAATAACTCCTGATTAACAAGGAAACCTTTGGTCTGGATCTGAACCTCCCTCTAAAACGGCCGCCATCTTGCACACTGTGGCGGTAACTCTGTGTTCGCTTTACTTTAACAGAGCTGATTTTATGTTATAGGTCTGAGTAAATGTTTGTGTCATTAAGCCAAAACACACAGAAGGCTCTTGACTCGACAGTAAAACTTAGTTTTATTGCAGCATGATTATGCGGCAGTAAAAACTTCCTTCTCACGGGAAGCTTCTGCAGAATCAGTCTCATCTCTGTAAATATCCGGCTGTGCTGTCACGCTAACTGGAGTGTATATAAGTATCAGGTTTGGTTTGGTTCAGCACCTCTTCACTGACAGGACCCTGGATCGATCTGCTGCAGGTTCGACATCACCACTGTTATCATCTTTCTCAGCATGATCAGTTGAAGTCGTCCTTCTCCAACTGAAGGTTTAGTAACGCCTTTGTCTTTGTTCATCAAAGGAAACCATCCTCACCTCAACATCTTCATCATGAACCTGCTGGCTGTTTCCCTGGTGATGTGCCTGATGATGTCTCTGACCTCAGTTAAAGGTGAGTGGACATAAAAACCCACCTTTACAAGGATACTAGACACTAAGTTCACCTGCTCTCAGCTGCATTTTTATCTTTGACGATTAGATTTCATCAAAAGTACAAAATGTTTTACTTCCTATGATCTTCAAACTACCCAGAGTTTCCTGTAATAAAGAGGCAGCCATAGATTTACAGAAACTCTCAGTTTACATTTGAGTGATATATCTGAACTCCACCCTCTCATCTGCTTCACTGTCCCTTCAGCTGAACCTGTTGGAGAAGAGCCTGAGATAGAGTTCTCTTTTGGTGGTGAGTTTGTACAGTTTTCATGACTTACTTGATGACTTGACTTGAGTCCTGTCTGCAAATGAATTTCAGGAAACACGACATTAAACACCAAACATAAGTCCATGACTATGACGGGAACATCCATGGAGGAAGGAAGTGAGCGTAATGCTTTATAAATGTAATGTTTAAAAAGAATTATACTATCATGCAAAAGAAAAAAAGTCTCTTTGAAACTCTGACTTCACCTAAACATTAGATTTATAAAGATCGGATTCTTTGCTTCTTTGCAAAAAAGGTTATAAAGCAGGATCTAAGGTGCTTTGAGCTGTTATTGATGCCCACGATAAAGCCTCACAGGGGCTTCATAACTGGCTTGAAGGAGAAGGAGGATGTGTTTGTAAATTACATATCATTTTAACCTATTGCAGAAGAGTAATTGTTGCTGTAAAAAGGACTTTTCTCTCTGCCTCTCTGTCTGCACAGATGTTTTAAATGACGGAGAAGCTCCAAAGATTGAAAATATCGGTTAGTTTGTTTTTATTATTTAAAATAGTTCCTGTTTACTAAATGAATTAAAAAGAATGAAACCGTCCACTATATGTTTGTTTGTCTGTCTCCTGCTCATGCAGAAGATCTGCTGATTCGGGGAGCCCAAGGTTGGTTTATTTTCTGTCTTAATCCCCAGATTGTACTTCATCACTTTGTTAACTGATTCTTGAAAATCAAACATTAGATAGAGTACATGATATAACCCTCCTTCCTATTTGTCCCCACAGCCCCTGAAAAATGACCCTGATAGGAAGATGACCTGACTGACTCCTAACAACCGCTAATGAGAAAGAAGACTCTGATTTCTTTTCAAAATGTCCTCATTTCCTTCTTCCCTCACAATCATATCACCACCAAAACTTTACTCCATCCCTCATGATTATCTCACCTTTCTATCTGACTCTGATGTGATTACCATGCTGCAATAGTTCACTTATTATTTACTCTTTTGACCCTGTCAATAAATGATCCTTCAATCAGCAACTTATCATGTGTGCATGTTCTTTCTAAATGTGGGTGTGAGTGTTAGAGAGCTGTCAATCATTTATTTAGCCACGCCTTCAAAACAGCAGCAGAGATCCAGAGGAAGCTGCAGCATGATGGAGTTTAGGGACTCCAGAAAAGACTGTTTTAATTACTCTAACGGGAAAGTTTGTCACATTATGAGACTAATCAGCTCTACAAATCTACAAATGTGAGATTTCAAGGATCAGCCAACAGCATTTTAAAGTCTCTAAACTCAGGAAGAAGAGAAGGTTAGGGACTGGTCTGGGGTTGAAGCCTGTCCAGTTTTCTAAACTGTCTGGCAGAGTTCTCCTCACAGCTGTAACACACAGTACAACACAGGTATAGTTTTTGATGAACATCAGCTTTAGATTTTACAAACACTCAGAGCATCATTCTGTTTCCATGCTGAAATGATTTAATGTGTATTCAGCAACACGACCAGTTTAATCTGCTGGGGAGACATCGGCCTGTGTGGGAGTTTCCTCTCAGATGACTCCTGCCTCTCTTTAGACTCTGAGATTACATGATGATGATGCTGCAGATAGATGGGAGCGAAGCTTCACAGTGCTGACTACCCAAGCATGCTGATGCCTTAACTGTGAATATAAAAACACACCAAAGTTGCTCAACACAACACAACACAAAGTCATCTCCAACCTGTCTATAGGTGCAACAGGATCATGAGAGGACTGTCTGTACAATTGCTCTCAGATTTAAAACAGTTTGTGCCGTGAAAAATAAACATCTCAAGTGCCTGCATGAGGGAGCTGCAATGATCCCAGATTGGTCTACATGCATAAAACACACAGATAACCAGGTTTCTCTGTGTTCATGTAAATGCAACATCCCAGCTATGACCAAAGCCTGGATGAGGTTCAAAACCAGGACACTCACTGTGTCCCTGCAGTGGGTTATTTTACCTCCAGAGGTTATCCGTATGCAGGAGGGCTCCCGGGGTTTATTATATGAAAAGTCAAAAGTACTCCAGTCCCATGAGGGATCCTGTGAGACAAGCCAGGACACAATACTGTTGACAAATATGATTTTAAGAAACTGTGAGACTTTATATGACAGGGAAATACATACGTCTGTTGAACAGCCTTTAACCCAAACATGTCCATTCATATGACCACCTCTCTGCAACACGACAGGAATATCTGCACCAAACCGTTCAACTGCAGCCACAAGTTTTCCCCCCTTGGACCGGCAGTTACTCTACAGTGACAGAGATGAGAAATTCAGGGCTCAAAAGGGGAGGGCAAATGAATACCAACAGAGAGGAAACCATCTCTGTCTAATTTGAAGAAAAAGAAAAAAAAATCTGCCTGATTACCTCTGCATCATCCCAGGTCATTTTCTCTTGAACATAAAGCAGACAACGAGAACTGAATGTCTGCCAGCCTACAGGACATGAGCCTCCAGCGGCCTGGTCTAACAAACAAACACAGCATAACTGCAGGATCATCTGTGTGGCAGACACGTTTTTTGATGATCTGAACACAGGTGGACACAGGAAAGGTAGAGTTGTAGGTATAACGATTTTTTTTCTATTAATTGGACAGTTTTGTTTGTCTATCTATCTGTCGGCTCTCACAATTGAACAAACAGATCTCAGAGGGTCCAAGTGAGCAGTTCCCTGAGGTCTTATCTTCCACCTGGTCCCCTCTGGGCTGTGTACCCTCTCCCCTTTTATGTTATGATTGAATGACTGCAAATGATGGGACTGATCTCTTCTCCAAATCAAATTTGTAATTCCAATTTTCGGTGGTTTTCAGGGTCTCTTCTGGCCTTCCCTCCTACCTCCCTTCTTCCTACTTTCCTTCCTTCTTCCTTTTTGTCCTTCCTTCCTTCCCTCCTTCTTTTCTTCATTCCTCCCTCCCTCCCCTCTTCCTTCCTTCCTCCCTTCCTTCATCTTCCTAACCATTCCTTCCACCCTCCTTCCCTTCTTCCTCTTTCCTTCCTCCTCTCCTTCCTTCCCCTTCCTTCCTTGCTTTCTTTCTTCCTTCCTTCCTTCTCTCCTTTCTTCCTTCTTTGCTCCCCTCTTTCTTTCTTTCTTTCTTTCTTTCTTTCTTTCTTTCTTTCTTTCTTTCTTTCTTTCTACAGGCTTTTTCAGAGTCAGCAGTGCCCCAGTACAGATATTTGGCCATTTTTCCTTGAAGCAGATCTTTATGTCGCTGTTTCTTTTTTTGTGTGTGATTCTTTCTAAAGTGACCAAGTTTGATGGGAGATCACACAAATCTTTCATTAGGTCTTTATTAAGTCTGTTACTACTTTAGCTGCTTTGCCAGCTTATTCTCTACCTGTGAATTTTAAAAAAGGAATGCAGTAGATTTTATCTGCATGCTAAATGAAAATAACCTCAAAACAAGTTTAGACAGAATTCACCGGGACAAGCCAAGCTTGTTCAGTTCAGTTTGACTCTGACTCTGACTCTGAGTGGTCATTCCATTATATGCTGCAGTAGAATAAAGAAAAGATGGATGGACGGATAGATGCAACAGGATGCAGCACATAAAAAATAAATAAATTAAAAAAAAAAACAACTTTGTTTTTATTAGTTTGTTTCCAGTTTGATAAAGAAAATAGACAAAGCAGAAGAATATTTTAAGGTTTCAACAAATTCACTTACCTTCTGGTATTTTTATAAAAGGCACACAGTTATTGAACAGTTTGAAACCAAAAATGTGGCTTTTATTCTCATGTTATTAGTCACATAATTTTGCAAAAACAAACTTTGAGCTCAAACAATAAAAACATTTTTTTTTCCTACCAAAGTTTAAAACAGAATTCAGACTCACCTTGACTGTAAGGAGGGTCATCACAACCTGTGTGCGAAATCTACTGTTCAGTCTGACAGTGTATGTCCTCCTGTATTTGTCAGGTTGTAAACTAATTCCTTGCTATAACACTAAACATAATAATACAACAAAAACACGATGGATGAGATAAAATATACGTTCTTCTGATTATTAAACCAATAAGCGATTTTTTGTTTCAAATCCAAAAGTAAATTGATATTCATACTTACCAGAATTATTTGGAATTAACACTAGACCTGTGTGACAGAGACATTATTATTCAGTTCTCTTCGTTATTATTATTATAATTATTATTATTATTATTATTATTATTATTATTATTATTGGAAATCTTAAAACAAACACTGAAGATGAATCAACAAGTCCTTTTCAAAAAAGAGTCAGATTGACACTGCAGGACAAGGCAAAATAATAATAATAATAATAAACTTTTATTTTCATTTAAATGTATTAACTATATTATTATTGTTTTCCTGAGCTTCAACAAAGGGATACATTTCTGTCAAATCTGAGGGTTTAAGGTGGAATCAAACCTACCTAGCACAGGTGGGGGTTTTCCTGCAACCAAATGAAATGGAGGTTGTTTATTGTTGAGTTTGACTTTGTGTATTCTCACCTCTCTAAGCTCTGATCATTACCGCTGAGACTTCAGGTCTATGAAAACAGGTCTGCTGAAGGACTTTAATGGACAACAGAGGCTGAGACAAAAGAGCATTGAGTAAAGACAAAGTCATCATGAACCCCTGGTATGGTCTCTACAGGTAATAAGTCCACAGTCCTGTTGGGGGTTCAGGTTGGTTTGGATTACCTTTTCCCCTTAAAGGGAACCTGCCATCAAAATTTCATACCCATTTTGATCATTTTTTCATAATCCTTGATGTCCTCTGATCCTGTTTGCAACATAATTTTAGCTGAAAAGTTATTTGATGGTTTGTTTTAGTATGCCTAAAAACCTTACAGGAAAACCAACTGGTTTTGGCTCATTAACATTTATGGTAATGAGCTTTGCTCTGATTGGATCGCTGCTGTGAAGCCTGCTGTGCTCTGATTGGCTCAGCAGTGGAGGTTCGGATTCCGGTTTATTAATTTTGCTAATGTGTGCTAAAGTAAGGTGCCCAGATGTCTGTAATGATATCCGGGGATATTCGGTGCGGCGGCGGCAGGGGCTGCAGGGGCTGTGTGATCACAGACAAAGTCTCGGTACTATTTAGTAGCAGTGCATGGCCCTTGTAATAACCCCCGTAAGAACTGTTGTTCAGGACTGCTTACTTGTGCTTCCTACCTATTCGGCTACTGTAATAACCGTTGTTCGAGCCCACATGCAACATTTTTGCTTTCATTCATGAAACGCTTAAATCGGGGACATTTTCGGGGACAGCTTTTGCCGGGGACAGGTCATCCAATACGGGGACTGTCCCTGGAAATCGGGGACGTCTGGTCACCTTATGCTAAAGGCTAAAAAATGGCAGGTATTAAACCATATATTTTAGACCCCGAGTTCGAAGAGGAGGTGGAAGTTGAAGAAGAAGCCGGAGATCTCCAGCGGTGTTTTCTCATTCATTCTGCCCATTTCAAGTTCCTTTTCCCGGCAGTGAACCGAAGGAAACACTGGTCGTTTGGAAGAGACCCATAGCGGATACAGCGGTAGCTGGGTCTCGCTCTGGCTGGAAAGTGATGTTGACTGTGAATGAGTACGAGAACGAGAGAGTGGGCGCGGCTCACCGAGGACGCGCTCGTGAATAATAATGAGCAAGGTCAGCGCAAGTCAGAGGGACCTGCTTTTTCAATTGGCCTGGTTTACCCATTCCTTTATTTTAAACCTTTACAGAATGCAAACGACGTAACGGTTTGTTTTCACATTTACAACGTAAGACGAACATAATATGGACCTTATCTGACACAAAAAACACACAAAATTACATTTTGATGGCAGGTCCCCTTTAATAAATAAAATCATTTCAAAACTGCCTTTTGAATTCACCCAGGTTATCTTTGTTGATGATCTGAAACATGTCAGTGAGACTAAAGAGCAAAAACAGGAGAAATCTGTGAGAGGGCAGAGACTCTTTCACAGCTGTGAGTTATAAACAAACATGATTTTCTGAAAATCCAAGAGGAAATCCAATGTTTTACTTACGAGGCCTGTTGGGGAATCTAATAAAATCTAGATGCAAAGGATATCAAAGGTTCAGTTTGCCTCTTTTTATCATTGTGAAATCACAGATCATTAATCATGAAAAAGTTCAAAGAACTGTCATACTGACCTAACATCCACGCTTGTAGCTCAGCTGTGAAAAGTAAACAAATAAGAATAAAGCACCTTAGTCTTTCTGTTGTTGTAAGAGACCAAAGTTGACCAAAGAAGGAAACGAAAGAATGAAGCAGCAACAGCAGCAAAATACAGTTTTATTGTTTCTCTGAGTCCTTGCAAAGAAGGTAATGAAAGAATGAGAGTAAAATCAGAGGATCCACACTCACCAGGCAGGGTAGGAAGATTTGCATGAACTGTACAAGAAAACAATTATGCTGCAGTTTTATCATCTTTATTAACTGCCTTTTCTTTATAATGTTTAAATATCTGATTCTGTAAACACTGATGATTATAACTGGGACAAATCAAAATAGCATAAGATGAAATCCTGATGGATAGATAGAAACAGCAGGATGCAGCATCATAATTAAGATACTCATCTAATCCCCTGTGTTAGTACAAAAACTAAGAGTAAAAGCAGATATTAAACTTACTTGGCCGGTCAGTGAAGATTTTAACACCTGTATAAGAAGGACATTCAGGGTTCAGTTTGACTTTTGTCATGATGTAAATTAAGACACTGTTTAAACACTGATCAGTATTTAAGTTCCACTTTCAACAACCTGTCTTCTGTTTGACAGGTTGTCAATTATTGAGTTAGTTTAAAGACTTAAAGTCAATGAAAAATAACACAGCAGATGAAGATAGAGCCCTGGTCCCAGAAGAGACAGACAGACAGACAGACAGACAGACAGACAGACAGACAGACAGACAGATGGGGAGAAAGAAAGCTGGACACAGAGACAGACAGATGGATGGACAAGAGACAGAGAGACAGTTTGCTGCATAATGAAAAATAAATGAAAGCTTTGTTGTTGGGGGCTCCTGGAAGGGACTCAATTTTTCCAGAGACTCCATAGAACCTCAGAGGCAGCTAGGAGGGATGACTGGGATGACAGCCTACCTGATCTGAAACAGAGTGGTGCTTTTTTTATTAGACTTGTGTGCTTGTCGTGGATTGGCCGCTACGAACACCATGTTTGAGTGAAGGGTGGTTCTTGAGTGTACTGAGACTAGGCCACCCTAGGCCAAGGATCAGTGATGGACTTTTCAGTCATGCTCTGAACACTGAAGTAAAAAGAGAAGCAGATCTGTCAACTGATCACCCCCTGGTGATGAGTTGGATCAGATGGTGGGAGAAGGCTACCCAACAGACCTTATAAACTCATGTGTAGTGCAGGTGAACTTGTACTGGCTGGAGATGGCCCGTGTCTACAGGGTCTATAAATCCTGTCTCCGTTGTGGGAACAGCTGCTAGGAGCTGTGGCCTGAAGGTCCTTGGCGCCTTTTAGCAGAAACCTTCAAACCCATTAGTGGACACCAATCATGAAGGAAGCCATCAGGCTAAGGAAGGCTGAAGAAACTGACAGGTATTGGGTGGCCCTGAGAGCTGTTGGGGGGGCATGTTATGAGGTCATGAGGAAGAAGCTTCAGTTGACCTCATGGAAGTTCTAATCAATTGTCAAGGCGTCTCAGGATGGAAATGCAAGGCTCCGCTCGGGCTGTTCTCAGCAGGGTTAGGGTTAGATTTTTGTCAAACCTGAGGGTCAAGAGTGGAGTCTTACCCTGCACAGTTTGAGGGTTTCCTGCAACCAAATGAAGCAGACATCAACTATACAGTTTGACTCTGTTTGTCTCTGCCAGTCAAAAGGTCTCAACAGAATTCACGCTAACCTGTATCCATGGGGTCTGGAGAGGGAGTGTCCATATCTGTAAGAGAAGAGAGTACTGACTTTGACAGTTTTTGTCGAGATGCAAACCTGTAAACTTGAACAACGTTCAAACACTGATGATCACTGAGACCAAATGAATTCCATGACAGACATTTTAGGTGTACGCCATTTATCGTCTGGGTTTTTTGTGATGTTGTGAAATAAATTACAGTGCAAACGCAAATCAAAAACATTTAGACTAAATAAAAACAGATAAAAGATAACGCAGCAGCTTAAGTTGGAATCCTCCTCCAGTTAGAGTCTGATGGACAGATAGAAACAGCAGGATGCAGAACAGTGAAAATCTACATGTTTGTATCTGTGAGTTTAACCAAGAAATAAGTCTACCAAAAAGAACTTTAATAAACCCTGTGGATTTTCATCAAGATGGCGCCGTCCTAGCGGCAGCTTGTTGTAGTAGCTCCTGATACTTCTAACGTTTTATTGTGTTTTTATTGCGCTTATTGTTTATTTTTAAACTTAATTTTTATACAGTTCTGCACATCATCGTCACGCACTACGACAAGATACTTTTTCCAAAGGATTGTACATCTTGGTCTCTTTTTAATGGTACTTATGTCTCTCCGGATCACGGGGAGTCATGCCTGCAACACCGCTGGCATTGTTTACACCCGCGAACAGCTGATGGCCCTCAGATACGCGACTCCCTTGGCCGGGGAGAGACCCTCCATACCTGAGGAGCTTAAGAGGAGACGGTGAGGCTGCAGAGCGGGGCTTAAACGAAGGATGAAGAAGAGGAAGTTTAAACCCTACATCCCTGCAGTCATCACTGGAAACATGAGATCACTGGCGAATAAAGTGGACGAACTGGAAGCGCTCACCAGGACACAGCGGGAGTACCGAGAGTCCAGTATCATGTGTTTTACGGAAACGTGGCTGCACGAGCAGATACCGGACTCGAACGTCACCATCCCTGGCTTCCAGACGGTCCGAGCCGACAGAGACACCGCGGCGACCGGCAAGAAGGAAGGAGGAGGCGTCGCCGTGCTCGTGAACAACAGGTGGTGTCAACCCGGGCACGTTACGGTTAAAGAGCGGATCTGCAGCCCGGACATCGAGCTTGTCGCCGTCGGACTTCGTCCATATTATTTGCCGAGGGAATTTACCAGTGTTATCGCCATAACTGCTTATATCCCCCCGTCTGGAAACGCAGAAGCAGCGTGTGATGCTATTCACAATGTGACTGCAGGATTACAGACACAACACCCTGGGGCTTACATCATCATCACAGGTGACTTTAACTACGTCTCCCTCTCATCCACACTCCCAACCTTCTACCAGTTTGTGACATGCACTACTCGTGAAAATAAGACTTTGGACCTGCTGTACGCAAATGTTAAGGATGCGTATAGTGCCACTGCCCTGCCACCACTGGGCAGGTCAGACCACAACCTAGTCCTGCTCTCGCCATTATACAAGCCTGTGGTTCAGCAGCATCCAGTTACAGTGAAGACAGTGAGGAAATGGTCTCATGAGGCCATGGAAACACTACGTGGAGCGCTGGAGGCTACGGACTGGGATGCCCTGTATGAGCCACATGGTGAGGACATAGATGGCATGACTGACTGTATCTCTGAGTACATCGGGTTCTGCATTGATAACACCATCCCCACTAAGGAGGTCCGCTGCTATCCAAACAACAAACCGTGGATAACCAGCGACCTGAAAGCCCTTCTCAATGAGAAGAAGAAGGCCTTTAGATCAGGGGACCGAGCAGAACTTAAGAGGGTACAAAAGGAGCTCAAATACAGCATCAGGGAGAGCAGGGACATCTACAGAAGAAAACTGGAACAAAGACTGGCAGACAATAACACCAGGGACGTCTGGAGGGGGATGAGGGAGATCACAGGCTTCCAGAGGAGAGGTGCGGGTGCGGCAGAGGGGGATGAACGACGTGCCAATGACTTGAACATGTTTTTTAATAGGTTCAACTCCACACCAGGCGGCCCCCCTACTGCTTCAACAAACAACTCCTCACCTCCCACCACAACAACACCGTGCTCCACACCACCCCCACCCCCTGTGCGGACACTCGTCACAGACTCTTTCACACCTCCCGCCCCACAGACATACTCACAGCTCCCCACTACCTCCTACAGCAGACAATCCCCTCCCCCCTCTGTACCTCCCCTGTCACCTCCACTCCACGACCCAGCAACAACATCCACCTTGAATGATAGCATATCCCCCACCCCCCAGTCTGGACTCCACATTACATCCAGCCAGGTGAAGAGAGAGCTGGAGAGGCTCAAACAGAGGAAAGCAGCTGGACCGGACCACATCAGCCCTCGTGTGTTGAAAGCTTGTTCCAGTGAGCTCTGTGGAGTTCTTCAGTATCTGTTCAACTTAAGCCTACACCTTCAGAGAGTGCCAGTGCTCTGGAAAACATCCTGCCTGGTCCCAGTGCCCAAAAAAGGACGTCCTGCTGCACTGGAGGATTACAGACCGGTGGCACTGACCTCTCACATCATGAAGGTTATGGAGAGACTGGTCCTGGCACACCTCAGACCGCTGGTGCGCACATCACAAGACCCCCTGCAGTTTGCTTATCAGCCCCACGTTGGGGTTGATGATGCAATCATCTACCTGCTGCAAAAGGCCTACGCCTCCCTGGACAGACCCAACACCTCAGTCCGCATCATGTTCTTCGACTTCTCGAGCGCCTTCAACACCATCCAGCCCAGACTGCTGAAGGCCAAACTGGAGAGCATGCGGGTGAGTTCTCCCCTCATCACTTGGGTCGATGACTATCTGATGGGCAGGCCGCAGTTTGTGAGATTACGGAACTGTGAGCCTGGTCGTCTGATCAGTGACATCGGAGCCCCCCAGGGGACTGTGCTGTCCCCCTTCCTCTTCACCACATACACATCAGACTTTAAGTACTGCACTGAGTCGTGTCACCTGCAGAAGTTCTCCGATGACACGGCCATTGTGGGGTGTGTGGAGGGGGGAAGGGAGGCTGAGTACAGGGACCTGGTCGACCGCTTTGTGAAGTGGTGTGGGGAGAACCACCTGCAGCTGAACGTGGCGAAGACGAGAGAGATGGTGGTGGATTTTAGGAGGAACAAGCCCCTGCCCACTCCTGTCCGCATCAGTGGGACAGATGTGGATTTGGTGGACTCCTACAAGTACCTGGGTGTTACACTAGACAATAAACTGGACTGGTCCGCAAACACAGAGGCGGTGTACAAGAAGGGCCTGAGCCGGCTCTACTTCCTGAGGAGGCTCAAGTCCTTTAACATCTGCAACAAGATGCTGCAGATGTTCTATCAGTCTGTTGTGGCGAGCACAATCTTCTTTGCTGCGGTGTCCTGGGGCGCGTGCATCAAGGCAAAGGACGCCAACAGACTGAACAAACTCATCAGAAGGGCAGAGTCTGTTGTGGGCTATAAACTTGTCACCCTGGAAGAGGTGGTGGAAGACAGGATGCTGGCAAAGCTGCTGGCAATCATGGACAATCCCTCCCACCCCCTCTACAACACACTGGACAGGTTGAAGAGCAGCTTCAGCAACAGACTCATCCAACCCCGCTGCTCTAAGGAAAGATACAGGAAGTCATTCCTACCTACTGCAATAAGACTCTATAACTCATCCGCCCCTGTTAGAGCCACAGTCACTTACATGGACTAGCCTGCCATTCCTACATTGTTGTTATAAATACGGGTACACATGCTTAGGTTGTAATTAAGTTATATTAAGCACATATAAGTATCATACAATATTTTATCACTTTTGCACATTTCTCCTTTGCACATCTACACTTACAGATTCATTCATCTTAGTACATACAGTTTAAGTACTCATATTCATTCATTATCTTGTATAGTCTTGTATAGTCTTGTATATTTTATCTATTTTTTGTATTTCTCTTGTATTGCGTGTATCGGCTACTACAACAACCGAATTTCCCCTCGTGGGATTAATAAAGTTCTCTATCTATCTATCTATCTATCTATCTATCTATCTATCTATCTATCTATCTATCTATCTATCTATCTAAAGTCCCACTCAAATAATTTTTGTTTACTACTAATTTACTACTAAGTATTCTCAGTGGTCTTTAAATTGTGAGTATGAAGTTTTCAGCCAAAATCGCATTACCTGTGTAATTTTCAAGGGATTTTCTTCTGCAGAGCTCCAGTAGCTCATTTGCAATTTGCCTCTGAGTCATGGGCAGAGACAGGGCTGCTCTGCACACTTCTCCTTCAGTTAGCTTGCAGCCTAACATTGCAGATGTAGTAGAAGTGGCAGGTAACATAGGAGCCATTCAGCATTTGGACACTAATGTCTTTGGGGACATGATGAAAGCTAATATCATAATCTGCTTTCTTACAAGCATTGCAATCCGCTAATGCACACACTTGTTTTCCGCTCATCCTCTCTACCCCTCTGTGTCTGGCCTGCACAGCGGGGCTCTGGGGACAGAGCGTGGATTTGTGACATAGCACATCTCACTGTGTCTGCACCTGAAGTTTGGGTCTGTGAGAGGTTCACAGAGATTTGAATGAAGAAATACTCAGAAATGCAATTTTGCACTTATTTATCTCATGATATGTCCTCTAGCATAAGAAAAATGAACATATGAACATGTAGACAACAAGAAAAACATGATTTTCATTGGAGTGGGTCTTTAAACCAAACTCATATAGATAAAACAAAGCTGTTGTTTTTCTCCATCGGCCAATTGATTGGTTGATGGGGGTGTAATTTGGTCTACCAAGATTTTCTGGGGTTGAGAGGTGGAGGTGAAGCTTCCATCTGTATGAAGTGGACATTGACTGCATAACTTAACTCTGTAATAAATCAGTGCACCAACCTGGAGAGGGTGGAACTGTAACCGGAGCGCCTTCAGCTGTGGACATTAAGGACAGTTATTGACTCGCTCTTTAGGTTAGATTATTAAGTCATTTCACATTGGTTATCATAAGATACTAAAATACTCTTGTTAGATCCTCAGGAGAAGAGCCCCACAAATTTTGGGAATCAGACACTGAATTTCCTTCTGAATCAGCAGACACCAGCAGCTCACAAACAACTGCAGTCTGCATCACACACCAAACACTGTTATACCCACTTTCTTTAAAGTTGGATGTCAGAGTGTCTTCAGAGTAGGTTATCAGCTCCCACTACATTTTTATTACCCAATGACACACCCACAGTTTATGTTTACCTCATACTGACACACAGTGTTAGCTGCTGAAAGGGACAACTGAGCTGAAATAACAAACTCTGCACTCATTGTGTCAGCACCACAGTAATTAGACTTCAGTTTTTACAATCATGCCAGACTAAGAAACAAAAAACCTTGAAGATTCACAGTATAAAGGTGTTTCAAACAAAAGCTTAGACCTGAAGAGCCAATCTGTGCAATGCATTCAGAGGACGCCTTATTTATGTGTGCGTGCGTGCGAGCGTGAGGGCAGCACAAAAATGAATGAGCTTTTGGTTGCTTCTCCCCATAGTTCTGACAGGTGCTTCAAAAAAAGACTCTTAACTTCGGTCTGAAACCAGGACTCAAAGGTTCCTGAAAAAAGACGCTACACAGATGCTTAAGATTACATTTCTTCACCATTCTTTTAGATATTAGTATTAATTTGATGGATTTTAAATAGTGCTTTGAAACAGATGCAGATGTGGCCTTGAGTCATATGTGATTCTTGAAACAGATGTGAAGGAGTACCTGAAGCTAACAGCACATTTGAAACAGAGGTCTGATCTTCCGATCATAGTCATATGAACTGACGAATGCTGTGGGTAGCTTTATTTTTATCTTCTACTTTATTTTATTCTATGAATGATCAGTTTTTTACAAACCCTTAGACTAAGCCTTCACCGGTCCTGTGACACTGGATAGAGGGAGCTCTTACTAAGAATTGACAGACATGCCAGCCATTGTAAACCAAAAAAATTCTTACCCAAAGCTCGGGTCAGAACAATCGTAGCGCACATAGACAGGGAAACGATCAGCAGGTTCATGGTGGTGCTGTTCCAGGTAGTCATATCCTACGATAAACAGAGACAAACATGTAACTAAATCTTCAGAAGATAACTTTAACGAACACTGTCTCTAGGAAAGAGGATGAGAACGGCTAATAACCGACCTGCAGCAAAATATGTCCCGCTCAATTTTCCTCTGTGACAAAGACCAGCCTTAAATACACTTCTCTAACCAAACATGACCCCACATAATTACACTAACAACACACCCAGAGACAAACACAGACAGGCTGCAGTAAGCAACTATTTTAGTATTCTATCAATAAGTCAGCAACTAATCAACTCATCTAATAAAGGAGCCATAAATTTAACAATTAACATATGTTCTGCTTTTACCGCTCTAACAATGTCAGTTTTACTGTTGTGGTTATAATAATAGATTATAGATATAGATTAAAGATAATAGATTATCATATCTTGTCCTATTACTAGACCAGAAAACTATACTTTAATCTCATTAGACTGGCTAATGCACATCTACTTATAAAATATATTACCATAGTAAAATTATTCCCAGGAATACAATATCTATACTGTATTAGATATCTACAATTTCTAAGACAATATAGAGCAGGGAGGGGAGCAGAGGAGAGAGGAGAGAAAAGCAGGGAAAGGAGGCAGGATGAGACAAGTGTATACTGTGTGTGTGTGTGTGTGTGTGTGTGTGTGTGTGTGTGTGTGTGTGTGTGTGTGTGTGTGTGTGTGTGTGTGTGTGTGTGTGTGTGTGTGTGTGTGATAAGCCAAGGGACAGGATGAGCATGACCAGTGAGAGAGTGTAGCATCAGGATCACTAACAAACCAAAGAATGCCATGCTAAAAAGTCAGAGACATCCCTCTGAATCATGACAAAATGCGTCTAAAGCCTTGGCATGTTTGAAAAGAGCTAAAATTCTTCAATTTTTTTAATGACACAGTGCAAAAATACAAAATTACATTTTGTGAGTATCATCACCAAAATTCTTGAAAGCTAAGAATTGATGCATAGTCCTTTTCAGTAGTTGTAAATGTGACTTTTCCAAAGGTTACAGCATCCAGTTAGACAGACAGGCCTGCTTTGGTGAACACAAAAATAGATGTCCCCCCGATTGTGTGAAAGAAAGAAGGTGTGTTTCTACAGTAGTAAACCTGTCCAGCAGAACAAAGACAACCTAGTGGCTCATCGGGGGCCTCATGTATCAACACTTGCGTGGGACTCATACCAGAAACGAGCGCACGCAAGGTCCGTCACGCTGAAAAAAATCTGTATGTATCAATGTGTGCGGGCGCCGAAAGCCACGTGTGTTTCCTTGATAAATCCCAATCAGCTTGGAATTGAGCGCAGATGTCGGAGTGACTGGGCCCGTCCCCGTTACGCCCTCCTATAAATATGCTGATTTATTTAAATAGGGTCTCCCTGTCCTCGCACGCAGACAAAATGACAAGAAAAACTAAATTTACAGCGTGCAAGGTGGAGGTGCTGGTGGCCGAGGTGGAGGAGCGACAGCATGTTTTGTTTGGCAGCCTGTCCAGTGGCGTCAGTGCAAAACGAAAACGCTTGGAGTGGGAGAAAGTTTGCGAGAGGGTTTCTGAGACACGCACCCCCGCAGAGATTAAAAAAAAGTGGTCGGACCTCAAGGTGGAGGTCAAGCGGCGTACAGCTGCCATCCGGAGGAGTACCGGCCAGACAGGTGGGGTTCCGGGGTAGGAGACCCTCACGCCGTTTGAGCAGCGGGTGGTGGCGATTATTATTATAGGGTAAGTGGCGTGTCACACAAATGTCCACATGCTTTGCCATCCCACTGAGCAAAAGACGTATATTAGACGTCTAGTCTAAGTTTATACTTCATTTCAACATCGGGATTCAGTCTATTTTTGGACGTGATTTATACTTCGCCCTTAACTTCATTTTTCTATAACTTTTTATGCAACAAACAACTGTAATGTGCATAAGTGACCTCTAAATACTGGATTACATTACCTATGATACCGTGGAGAGAGATGTAAACGCAACAGATACACAGAAGCAGAAATTGAAATAAATATTATATTAATAAATATTTTTATTGTGTCACAGAAATCAATGTGTCGGCCGTGTCGCCGGCTTGTGGAACCCTGGCCCGCGGCAGTCGGGAGTTCATACAGTATAAGGCTCTTGGGTGAAGAGTAACTTTGTTCATCCACGGCAAACCACTCGTACCGGTCTTAAGCCATCACCGGCCCCCGGCCCCAGCACCAGCACCAGCATCAGCACCAGCGTGCCGACAAGCGGTGGAGCGTCCACCAGCCGTGGCGCTTCCGCTGGACCACCCGGACGCAGTGGAAGGGTCTTCAGGGGAGGCGGTCTTGCAATCGCAGGAAGAAATCATCAGGGGGATCCCGGGGATCAACGAGCGGCTGGACCAGCTCGTAAATGTCCTCGAGCGTCTGGTGGCGAAAAATAAATAAATTTGGCTCATTGAACTGTATATTCTCTTCTTACCCATTCACACTGTGGCGATGAGATTCTCCTGCGCGAGGACGGCGGCCCGGCAGGGATCAGGGACATTATAAGCCAACTGTCCCATCCATCATCATGGGAAACGTGGGGTCTCTCCCCAACAAGATGGAAGAGCTCACAGCGCTGACGCGGCTGCAGTGGGAGTACCGGGAGTGCAGCCTCATGATGTTCACAGAGTCATGGCTGAACGAACTGACTCCGGACCCACTAGTAACTTTGGACGGATTTCATCTCGTCAGAGTGGACCGGGGAATGAGGGAGAGTGGTAAGAAGAAAGGAGGCGGGATAGCAGTGTATGTGAATGAGAGATGATGTAATGCTGGGCACGTCAGTGTTAAAGAGCAGCGCTGCTCTAAGGACGTTGAGCTGCTGGCTGTGAGTTTGCAGCCATATTACCTGCCGCGGGAGTTTTCGCACATCATCGCGTTAACTGTTTACATCCCCCCCTCGGCTGATGCTGCTGCAGCCTGTGAACTCCTCCATAGTGAAGTGTCCAAGCTACAAACATCGCACCCTCAGTCTCTGATCATCATCTCTGGAGACTTTAATCATGCATCGCTCTCCTCCACTCTTCCTACCTTCAGCCAGTATGTGAACTACCCAACTAGAGACGATAAAACTTTGGACTTACTGTATGCAAACATGAAGAATGCATACATCTCCTCCCCCCTCCCCCCGCTGGGCCGCTCAGATCACAATCTGGTGAGACTGCAGCCCATTTACATACCTATGGTGAAGAAACAACCCCCCACCATCAGGTATGTTAAGAGGTGGTCTGAGGAGGCCACTGAGGCGCTGCAGGACTGTTTTGTGACCACAGACTGGGATGTACTGTGCAGCCCACATGGTGATGACATCGACACCATAACTTATTGCATCATGGACTACATAAACTTCTGTGTTGAGAACACCGTACCCACCAGGAAAGTATGGTGTTTCTTCAACAGTAAACCCTGGGTGACCCCAGAACTAAAAGTCCTCCTGAAGGAGAAGAGGAGGGTCTTTAAATCTGGGGACAAGGAGGAGCTGAGGAGGGTGCAGAAGGAGCTGAAGAAGATCAGAGGGGATGAAAACCTGCTATAAGACCAAGATGGAAAAACCTTCTGCAACAGAACAACGCGAGGGAGGTCTGCAGAGGCCTGAAATCCATCTCAGGTCACAGCAGGGGCCACCAGAGGGGACCTGAAGCAGGAGACAGGGAGTGGGCCAACGAGCTGAAACTGTTCTCCAATAGATTTGACTCTGCTCCCACTCCTCCCCTGACTCATCAAACCAACGACCCGTCTGCTGCTTCTTCTTCACACCACCTCAGTTCTAGGGCACCAGCATCATCACCCCCCCCCCCACACACACACACTCATCCTACACCACCCCCTCCAGCACCACCCCCAGCCTCTCCATAACAGCTGACCAGGTGAGAAGTGAGCTGAGGAAGATGAAGCCAAGGAAAGCCACGGGCCCTGATGGCATCAGCTCCACACTCCTGAAGGACTGTGCAGACAAGCTCTGTGAGGTGCTACTGCACATCTTCAACTTGAGCCTGAGTCTGGAGAGGGTCCCAGCACTGTGGAAGACTTCCTGTATGATTCCTGTCCCCAAGACAGCACACCCCAGGGAGCCCAACCACTTCAGACCTGTGGCCCTCACTTCTCACCTGATGAAGACTCTGGAGAGGATCGTGCTGAGGAACCTCCGCTCCCTGGTGAGCTGTCATCTGGATCCTCTGCAGTTTGCGTACAAGCCGAACATCGGAGTGGACAACGCAGTCATCTACCTGCTGCAGAGGTCCATGGCTCACTTGGAGAACACCGGCAGCACTGTGAGGGTCATGTTTTTTGACTTCTCCAGTGCTTTCAACACCATCCAGCCTTCACTGCTCAGGGGAGAGCTCAAGAGTGGACTGTCACCTAGCCGCATGGACCGTGGACTACCTCACCGACAGACCACAGTTTGTGAGGCTTCAGAACTGTGTGTCGGACATGGTGGTCTGCAGCATGGGGGCTCCACAGGGACAGTGCTCTCCCCCTTCCTCTTCACCCTGTACACCTCAGACTTCTGCTACAACTCTGGGAGCTGTCACCTCCAGAAGTTCTCTGATGATACAGCCATCGTCTGGTGTGTATTGTCAGGGGATGAGCAGGAATACAGGACTGTCATCACTGACTTTGTCAACTGGTGTGGCACAAGCCACCTTCAGCTAAATGCTAGTAAGAAAAAAAGAGATGGTCATGGATTTCTGCTGGAGGACACCTCAGACTGTTCCAGTGAACATCCAGGGTCTGGACATCGAGATGGTGGAGTCCTACAGATTCCTGGGTGTCCACCTCAACAATAAACTGGACTAGTCAACCAACACAGATGACCTGTACAAGAAGGGCCAAAGTCATCTCCACCTGCTGAAGAGATTGAGGTCCTTTGGAGTGTGCAGGACTCTGCTCAGGACTTTCTATGACTCTGTGGAAGCATCTGCACTTTTCTATGCAGTGGTCTGCTGGGGGGCAGGGAGCACCGAGAGGGACAGGAAGAGACTGAACAGACTGGTCAGGGGGGCCAGTTCTGTCCTGGACACCATGGAGGAGGTGGGTGAGAGGAGGATGTTAGCAAAGCTTGTATCCATCATGGTCAATCCCTTTCACCCACTGCACCGGACTGTGGGGGCTTTAAGCAGCTCCTTCAGCAGCATACTTAGACTCCCACCTTGCAAGACGGAGCGCTACTGCAGGTCATTCCTCCCTTCTGCAATTAGACTTTACAACGAACTGCAATAAGCTGGACTCACACCACCACTTTTTCTGGCATTTAAATTGTGTATATTGTAGATAGTTTTACTTTTTTCTCCCTTTTTCCTTTTCCAAATTTTTTCATAATTATAACATTTATTTAATTTTTAATGTAACGATATATTCTTATAACTGCATTTTTGCACTATTTTTGTCTGTGATGCTGCTGTGACAAAAAAAAATTCCCCTATGGGGGATCAATAAAGGAATATTCTATTCCATTCTATTCTATATTCAAGCACATTTTGGTATTTTGGTGAGCGGCACAGCCCGGCGTGAGTATCCCCCCTCCCTAACTCAGCTCCTCCCAGCAGCGTAAGTCGTAGAGTGGGAGGAGAGAGGCATGGAGTGGGTTTAACATAGCCAAGACCTGTTCTTGCCAGATCAGATTAGCTCCTCTCCTCACCCTTGAATCCGCCACCGAAGTAGTTTAAAAAGATCAAGAGATGTCTGAAGACAGTAATGCCACATGATGGTGACAGAAGGCAGCCCCTCAACAAGTGTCGCTGTAAGCGCTGCAGAGGGTGTCCTGCACACTGTCTCATATAAGCACAGATGGATTTGGTGTGTGTAAGGTTGGACCCACTGGTAAGACAAACACCCTTTTCCATAAATAAAGACACTCACATAAAGTTGCATATATTTAAACCTCACGTGACAAAGGTGGGTTGTGCACACAGATCACAAAATAAACTCCATTAATGGCATTAAAATTGGAACCATCTGTGCGTAAAGGACACATCATGCTCCGTGGCCTGGCTCTTTCTTTCATAGATGTTGGCATATAAAATAAATTTGACTCAGAAGACACGGAGACATGTCCAGGTCGAGCTGCGCGAGAAATAAGAAGAGGAGGAAGAAAGAAAAGGAGGGAGACGAATTACATATCTTGTTCACTTCATCATGTTTGTCTATTTACTAGATATTTAATCTAATTTTATGTAGTTTCAAATGCGTGTGCCAAATGCGCTCATCAGATCAGATATAGATTAGAATATATCTATATAGATCTAAATGTATGTGCTGACTCAGAATATTAGTTGTTGATTATTTATTGCACTGATATGTGCCTGACACTGTGGAAACCTTCCTGTGAGGCATTGGTGACATATGCGCACTATGCCGCCGGTCTACCAAAATACCACTAGACCAGCTGCGTTCCGCCTGCGCTGAAAGCTGACCAGGTTTGAATCGGTGAGCTTCCAGCACAGTTTCCACACTGCCGGCGAGCATGAAAATGTCACTGCTCCAGCTGATTCTGTCAACACCTCCCTCTGCCTCGCCACCACGCCCAGTTTGGCGGACGTCAGTGCACCTCAGTTCACGAAAATACCAAACCAGCTGTGCGCTGGGCTCTGCCAGATGAAAATATCACTGCGCAGGGTCTGCCCCCCTCCACCATGCCGCCGGCGGGCATGACAATAGAGCCCCATGCGTTATATGAGTTCAGTGAAAAAGTACGAATCCAAAGTTAGCTAACTGAATAACAATTATAACACAATAAAAAGACTGAGAGCCTGATTAAGCTCATGACAGTTTTTTTAAGTTTTAGCTCAATTTTAAGGCATATCTGCAGATGTCTTTGTCCCTTTTTATAGATGTGACATGTAATACTGTTTTAACATATTCAAAATAATTAAATTAGATCAATTTTTTTTATGAAATCAACGACAACCAAATGTGTTCCATTTAACACAGTTTGCTAAATCCTTTTCTTGTTGGCCTCACATAGCCACCATGGCTTTTAAATGAAGGAAACTACACATTTATACTTCACAAACTAACATAAATCTCACCTTAGCCCAGGCAGGCCACATCAGCTCCCCACCACAGGCAGGAACAGCTTGCTGCTGTCCTTCACTCTTTTTCAGACCAGATGACACTCCACTCCACATCTCAAACTTTTTATGGTCTCAGACCATGTATTTAAAACCATCATCATAAATGAAAACCCTCCCAGTGTTTACCTTTTGAGTAGCATTTACCCATATTAGTAACATTGAAAGAGATTAACAAGAAAGTTCCCTCTGGGAAATGGGATCTCTTGCTGGAATGTGTACATTATGATGAAATTCTTCAGAGAGTTCTTACAATTAATACAAGTAGCATTCTGATACTGTATACAAAAAGCACACCTACAACAAACATTACCTTAAACCCCTAACCCTTTGTTAGATTATTATACTAATACATTATCTTCAAACAATCTTTACCCTTGCCCCCCTCAAAAAAAAAAAAAAATCTCACTCCAAAGCTGAGTTCAAAACTGCTACAAACCATTTTGGTTTAACTGTAGCTTGGACACTGGCCTAAGCTAGCAGTTAGCATGAATAACACAATGAGGCTAGCTAGTGATTAGCGCTTAGCCTTTAGCATTAGCAGTCTTTTTGGCGCCATAAAATAGGGTGACCAGGGGCCTTATGTATCAATACTTGCGTGGAACTCATACCAGAAACGAGCGCACGCAAGGTCCGTCACGCTGAAAAAAATCCGTATGTATCAATGTGTGCGGGCGCCGAAATCGACGTGTGTTTCCTTGATAAATCCCAATCAGCGTGGAATTGGGCGCAGATGTCGGAGTGACTGGGCCCGTCCCCGTTACGCCCTCCTATAAATATGCAGATTTATTTAAATCGGGTCTCCCTGTCCTCGCACGCAGACAAAATGACAAGAAAAACTAAGTTTATGGCGTGCGAGGTGGAGGTGCTGGTGGCGAAGGTGGAGGAGCGACAGCCTGTTTTGTTTGGCAGCCTGTCCAGTGGCGTCAGTGCAAAACGAAAACGCTTGGAGTGGGAGAAAGTTTGCGAGAGGGTGAATGCGGTGGGTTCCGAGACACGCACCCCCGCAGAGATTAAAAAAAAGTGGTCGGACCTCAAGGTGGAGGTCAAGCGGCGAGGACAGCTGTACAGGTGCAACAGGTGGGGTTCCGGGGGAGGAGACCCTCACGCCGTTTGAGCAGCGGGTGGTGGCGATTATTATTATAGGGTAAGTGGCATGTCACACAAATGTCCACATGCTTTGCCATCCCACTGAGCAAAAGACGTATATTAGACGTCTAGTCTAAGTTTATACTTCACTTCAACGTCGGGATTCAGTCTATTTTTGGATGTGATTTATACTTCGCCCTTAACTTCATTTTTCGATAACTTTTTATGCAAAAAACAACTGAAATGTGCATAACTGACCTCTAAATACTGGATTACATTACCTATGATACCGTGAAGAGAGATGTAAACACAACAGATACACAGAAGCAGGAATTGAAATGAACAAATATTTTAATTGTGTCACAGAAATCAATGTGTCGGCCGTGTCACCGGCTTGCGGAACCCCGGCCCGCGGCAGCCCATCCGCGGGCTCAGAGTCGTCGGCCAGGACCAGCGGCATTCGGGCCACCCCAGCCCCCAGCACCAGCACCAGCACCAGCATCAGCACCAGCGCGCCGACAAGCGGTGGAGCGTCCACCAGCCGCGGCGCTTCCACTGGACCACCCGGACGCAGTGGAAGGGTCCTCGCGGAGGGGGTCCTGCAATCGCAGGAAGAAATCATCAGGGGGATCGCGGGGATCAACGAGCGGCTGGACCGGCTCGTAAATGTCCTCGAGCGTCTGGTGGAGAAAATAAATTAATTTGGCTCATTGAACTGTGTATTCACTTCTTACCCATTCACACTGTGGCGATGAGATTCTCCCGCGTGAGGACGGCGGCCCGGCAGGGATCAGCTCGCATCCCTTCGTCTGCTGCTGGTTCGTCATGTGGGGCAACGTGCTGCTCGGCCACGGGGATGTGGTGCACGCTTGTCACATAGTGAGTCACCAAACACTGCCACACAGTGTCGCCAAAGTGCGAATCACAGTCAACGCAAGTATCTGCTCAACGCCAATTTCTACACCACCTCCTGACTTTGCGTTGATTAGCGCTGGAACCGACGCTCGTTTCGCGATGATAAATCTGGACGTGTGCGCTGATTTTGGCGTACGCAAGGTTTTCTTGCGCCGCAAGCGTTGATACATAAGGCCCCTGATGTCCCCAATTTCCGGGTATAGTCCCCGCTTTGGATGACTTGTCCCCAGCTAAAGCTGTCCACGGAAATGTCACTGACTTTTGTGTTTTAATGAAACTGACCCAAAAGTTTGCCAAATACACCAGAGGACACTCTTATATTCACTGATGGTCTTTCTAATCCATTTCTCAGAACTCAGGCAGTGAGTTTTATCCTCCTTCTCCCTTCGTCAAGTGGTTATACAGACAAGCTAATAGGCCGTGTTTCAGCTCACTAGAGTTCCTAACAGTAGAAACTGTCTCTGCTGATCACAGGTGGATCCTCCCCAGAATTTGCATTCATTGTAGCAGTCAGTCACACTTTCAAGACTATTTCAAAGTGTCCAGATGAATTGATCAAGACTTAATTGAAACTCTTCATTTATTTTTCAGCTACACTGCAGCCCAGTAGCAACTAAACTGATGTAAATAGCTTAGACACAGTAAAATTCATGACAGCTGATTTCGTTTGACTTGACTTTATGCTGTATAATGTATTGTATATATATCTCCCCTAATATGAGGCGGCAGCAGGTAATAATCCATCCCAAGTCTTTGTCACTCCTTTACCTGCAGGCACCTCAGGTGATGGTCATAGTGGTGATAATTTTAAGCTAGCTACACTAGGTCAAAGACAAACTGGACTCCCTGCAGTTTGCATACAAAGAACACATTGGAGTGGACGATGCTGTCCTCTACATGCTTCACCGTGCCCTGTCTCATCTGGAGGAACCTGAGGTTTATGTGAGGATCATGTTCTTCGACTTTTCAAGTGCATTCAACACCATCCAACCCACCATACTCAAAAACAAGCTCACAGAGATGGGAGTGGATCCCTCCTGTGTTTCCTGGATCACAGATTACCTGACAGTAAGGCCACAGTTTGTCAGGCTGGGGAACTGTGTTCCTGGGACATTAATGAGCAGTACAGGGGCTCCACAAGGGACAGTGCTGGTGCCATTCCTGTTCACACTGTACACGTCACACTTCAAATACAGCACTGAGTCCTGCCACATCCAGAAATACTCAGATGACACCACTATTGTGGCATGTATCAGAAATGGACAAGAAACTGAACACAGAGATCTAATAAGAGCCTTCAGTGACTGGAGTCACAAAAACTGCCTCCTCCTCAACGCCTCAAAGACAAAGGAGATGGTCATAGACTTCCGTAGATCCAAACCCCCTCTTCAGTGGTGATATCATATAAATACCTAGGTGTACATCTGGATAATAAGTTGGATAGGTCTAAGAATACAGACTTCATCTACAGAAAGAGGCAGAGCTGCCTTTGTTGCCTGAGAAGACTCCGATCAATAGACGTTTGTAGTAAGATGCTGCAGATGTTTTATCAGTCTGTGGTGGCAAGTGTTCTGTTCTACGCTGCAGTCTGCTGGGGGGGGGGGGGGGTTTCAACAAACTGGTGAAAAAGGCTGACTCTGTGGTTGGACTCAAGCTGGACTCAGTGGAGGATGTGGTGGAGAGATCTACACTGATGAAGGTGGAGTCTATTCTAAAGAACATGGATCACCCACTTCACAACACCTTGATGGACAAAAGGGCCAATGGTGGTGGACGGCTCCTCTCTCTTCGCTGCAGGACAGAAAGATTTAGAAGATCTTTTGTACCAACAGCCATCAGGCTTTATAACTCTTATGTAAATAATAGATAACTTTTATAGACATATAACGTGAGACATCAGACAATTGAATTTCCCTGCAGGGATCAATAAAGTTCTTCTTCTTCTATTTACCTGCATTTCCATCTATTAGAAACCATCCATGCTTGTACAAATACAGTGAATAAATCTGTTCAAATGTTTTTATGAACACAAGCTCAACATTTGTGGGATCCGAGGATATCAAGTTAGAGTTTCAATGTGAGTTGTTTTTGCAATGTCCCATTCATAGAGAACTTTTCTATATTACAGTAGGTTAAACAGTATATTCACTAACTCAATTCATAAACTTGTACAGTGGTTTGTGTTTTGTGATGATCTTTCATTTAAATCGCTCATTTACCTGTGATATCTCCACCTGCCTCCTCAGCTGCATAAGTTATTCCTCTTTAGAAAAACTAACTTTTTCAGTGTCACCTTTGCTCTTTTGGCCTAATCCATTGCACTTCCCCTGATCAACTGCAAAGGCCAATGCTCCTGACTAATGATGTGTGGTCAAATTCTATTATTGAATGCATAAAATAACACCAGTTTGATTTTTGAAAACAGGCTATTTTGCAGGGTTTTTAATTTGCATGCAAAAAGGAGAGAATCACAGCTGAGTTTAACCCAAAAATACCAGGCCTGACAATATTTATGCAGTGAGGATGAGTATTTATTTGAAGTATGCATTGATCCAGCACAGGAAAAATTAAATCAATAGAGATTTGAAAAAGAGATTGTAAGACATTGCAAAGAAAGAAAAAAATGACTTTTTAGTCAATTTTTTAATGAGTAAATCACGAGACAGAAAAGTTGATCTGTAGACGACTTATCAGCCTGTGTGCGGGTTTCCTGTCAGATGAATCCTGCATGTCTTTGGACTCTGAGATCACATGATGATAATGCTGCAAATGGATGGGAGCGAAGCTTCACACTGCTTTCTATTCAAGCATGCTGATGCCTTAACTGTGAATATAAAAACACACCAGATTTAGTCAACACAACACAAACTCACTTTTAACCTGTCGTTAGGTGCAACAGGATTAGGAGAGGACTGCACATCAACCAAACATGGTGAGTTATCAAATATTAGAGGTACATCTTGAAAAATTCAAAATATATAAAGATGTAACTCAAAATATTTGAGCCATGCAATAAGCCCAAGTAATCTGTCATTTCTCAGATTTTAAAATTGTCAATATCTTTTATCTTTTTATCTTAGTCAAAATAAATATCTAATAAGGTTAAGGTATCAGAGACTGGTCTACAGGCAGTTAACATGTATACAAGGACAGGAATAACCAGGTACCAAAGCCTGGAGAAGGCTCTCAAGCAGGGCACTCAAGTCCTTTCAAAGCATCCTTACTGTGTCCCTTCAGTGGGTTATTTTACCTCCAGAGGTTATCCGTATGCAGGAGGGCTCCCGATGTCCATAATCCGAAAAGTCAAAAGTACTCCAGTCCCATGAGTGATCCTGTGAGACAAACCAGGACACAATACTGTTAACAAATATGATTTTAAGAAACTGTGAGACTTTATATGACAGGGAAATACATACATCTGTTGAACAGCCTTTAACCCAAACATGTCCATTCATATGACCACCACTCTGCAACACCTTCTGAATATCTGCACCAAACTGTTCAACTGCAGCCACGAGGGTTCCTCCATTGGATCTGCAGTTGCCCTACAGTGAAAAGGAAGAAAAGACATCTAAAATTCAGGGCACAAAAGGAGAAGGCAAACAAATACAGACTGAGAGGCATTCAGGTCATTTCAGATGGTTTGAGTCCCTCAGTCCGAGTTCTGGACTAGCTCCATCGATTTGCTTCAGTCAGCAGCAGCGACACAGGTGTAAACATCTGCAACAACCCAAGCCCCTTTCTCACCATCCATCAGGTGATGCCAGAAACTTGATGCCCATGACAGAGGATTTAAAAAACTCCCAGAAAAACTATGTCAACAGACCTGGTGACTACAATCCAAAAGACTTGCGAAAACACTGAACCGGATCCAATGCCCTGCCAAAAAACAACCTTTACAAATCTTCACTGAATGAGGACACCAGAAGAACTTGGAGAAACCCTGACAACCGTCTCTACAAACATTTCCTCAGGGGGTATGTTTAGCTGTCCTCATGCAGCACCAGGGAAGGTTGAAGTCAGTCTCAACTTTGTTTATATCTGCTCTCGAAAGATCACTCAAGGTCATAAAAGGTCAGATGATGTGGTTTAAAACATCGTAGGGCAGACTTAATAGCTTTAATAATATCCTGTCATGAGTGATCGACAGTTAATGATTGTATGTTTGAGTTTAAAAGGAGGAGCGCCAAGTTCCTGTTTGTCTGTGTGTGTGTGTGTGTGTGTGTGTGTGTGTGTGTGTGTGTGTGTGTGTGTGTGTGTGTGTGTGTGTGTGTGTGTGTGTGTGTGACACCGATGAGAATGAAGTCAGGTCACAGAATAACAGACTACAAAACTCAGTATTTTGAGCAGCTATTATTTTGTGTTGCAGTTATGACCTTCTGGGCATCGATGTTGCAGCTCTGAAAGCATTTCTGTAAGTTTGACCTGAATACGTTCACACCTTTAACTTGATTCAAAACTATTTTAGTCAAGTTTATCTCTCTCATTACCTCAGCAGAATCATAGCTCATCTTCTCTTGAATGTAGAGCAGACAGCGGATACTGAACATCTGCCAACCATTAGGACAAGATGGAGACCAGCCCCCAAAGTTATCATCTAACAAACACAGGAGAGAGATTAATAACATGTGAATAATATGAATTTACTGTTTTCATGTGTGATTAAAAAATCATGTATATACTGTCTGTTAAACAGGAAAGGTTAAACTCAGCTAACACTAACCTGGATTGGGGGGTGGGGTAGTAGGAGGGGGTGGGGTTGTAGTTGTGGGTTGGTCTGTCAAACAAGATGGACACTGAATTGTAAATTCGACTTTTCCTTTGCATTTGTTCTGCTATTAAAAAAATGCATTGAGAACAACTGTGGTGCTGCATAAGCTTGTATCCATATCCTGGACAAACAAACTGTATCCCTACAGTGGTTGTCCTTCTGTGGCGTTATGCTCAGGGTAGGAAACTTGTGTGTTGCTGCAACATATACTTTGATAATCTGACTAATTGTTGTCATTTCACCGCCAGTCGTTAGCAAATAGCACAAAAATAGACAATTGATAGTACGATTCAGGAGAAATTCAACATCAGCTTTAGAACACAGCTAGCATTAGCATCTAGCCACAGTTCAGAAACAATGCAGACTGAAAAATGTCTGAACAGGTATAACTAAGGCTGTAACCATGTCAGATTTTCATAAAACATCATGATAACGATATCGGGGCTGCTACTACTAACTCACTAGCAGTCTGTTGCTTCTTCATCCACTACAATGAAGTCAGGGTGTTACCTTACTCTTATTTTTAGCAGGATATAAAGAGTTTGTCTATTTCAACATCAAATTTAAGCTGCTGTGATGAACTTGTGCTTTGTGTCAATTTTGGCACCCCCTGAGGAAAAAGCACTTGTTCTCCTCATGCTGGATGAGCAACAATAAAAAACTTAAATAAAAAATTATTCTACCTTTGACATTAAAATCTATCATTTTATGTGGAAACTGTCAAAACAGAGCTGTTGATTTAGCTGCTCTGGGGCATCATTACAGTACAGGAATTATCGGTATTGTAGCTGATGGTGTTTTGTAGATCATGATAAGGCATCTATATAAATTTGAATTATTGTGTGGTTGTCATAGAAACAGACCTAAAGTCTCTGATTTACAGGTACACTTTTTCCACCATACCTGTATTGTTGGCTAGCTGAAGTAATGCAAAAATTGAAGACTAAGATAAACCTGAGCACTTCTACAGAATTCATCCTTGATCAAGACTCTAGTGCAAACATTTCTTTATTCAATCTGTCGTGATATGTTCTGTTTATGGAGTTTTTCCCTGTGATTTGAGTGTATTTTCCCTAGTGTTTCTGTGCCCTATTGCTCCTGCCCCCCTGTAGTCTTGTCTTGTTAATTTTCAGTTTGTTTCTGACTTGGTTTCTCTTATGTTCTCAGAGTTTTATTCTCTTTCAGTTTTCAGTATTTCCTGTTTTTTTTTGTTGTCGTTTATTCCCTGTGTTTCTAGTCCAGGAGGGTATTCTACAAAGCTGGCTTAGCTCAAAGCCTGGCTTATTTCGGTTAGCTTGGCTAATTTTAGTGAGAGCTCAGTTCCACAAACGAGGCTTAGGTCTAGCGTGGCTAGGTAACCATGGTAACTCAGCCAGCGCGACAAGCCTGGTCCCAGGCAGGCTTACAGTCAAGCTAACCTTAGCTGCGTCTCAGAAAAGGTCTGATGGGCTTCCAGAAGACGCTTTGTGAACCGCATGTCACATAGTAATTTCAGCTTTATCTGTAATAAATGATGCTCTTGTTCGGAAAAATACATTGAGAGCTTTTTAAAACAACTTAGGAATACGTGAATCCGGATATGCCCAATACTACGCCAACCTCAAAGAGAAAGAGAAATTCTGTAGCTGAGTGGGTAAAGAGAAGTTCCGGTAAAGTGTGTTTTTCACTGCTCTGTGGGTTCGATCCCGTCAGCTGTAATTATTTGGAAATGTCTGATTTTCTTTCTTTTATTCTGTGACTCTCAATGTACTGTCAACACATAACAGAATAAAGGCACAAACGATCTCATCCAAAACACTGAAGGTGACAACAGCAACAATTTCCCATTAAAAAAACCTTCCTTTCACCAGTGGTCCATTCTGATTATGATGATGATCATGTTAAGGTGATGGCAAATGAGGACATGACTACTCTGTGTACAAGCTCATTTGTGTCTTCTCCCTCATTTAAATGAAGGGCGCTGTGCCACTATTATCCCTAATAATAATAAAAAAAGACATCTCCAGGTACATGTTTTTCTTCACTTTTTGTCTAAGTTTGCCTACTTTGGTTTTAGGTCTTACCTGTAGCTGCTATACTAATCCATTATGCGATATCTATTTGTCAAATCAAGAACATGAATTATGCCAACAGTACAGTAGCGGTTTAAGGCACGGGTGAACTGGGCAGCTGTCCAGGGTGGCATTTGTGTCATGACTCATGGGGGGCGGCACGAGCACTTCCAAAAAAGAAAGAAAAAAGATAATAATTACAATAAATCTGCACCGCAAAGCTGTTTTGTAGTAACTCTTGTCAAATTGGCGCCCCCTGCTGCTGTAGGTGCCCCTGCTTGCTGCGAACGTGCTGCACAGAGGCTGACAGACTGTATGAGTGAGCTGCACAGACACGAGATGAAAAGTTAAAAAATAATAATGTTTACAGTACATACGCAGAAGTGAGGAATAAAATTAGACAGCCAAGCAGGCTGACTATATCGAGACATGCGTCGGTTGTAAAATATTTGTCGGCTATAACTTACGAATCTAAACGGTCTGCGATACTTAACCACGCCATCTCCCTGGCTTTCACAATGGCAACAGTGTTGCCCTTCTTTTGAATTCTTCCCTTGTACTCTTCGTACAACTCCATGAGGAGTGTTCACTGAGAAAGACTCCACTCTGCCCTTTTTCTTCCATGATCTCGTCATTTCGACAATCGATACGTCGAGGCTTTTTATGTACTGCGGAGGCACGCATAGCCACGGCTTGGATAAGCCTGGCTAGAATAAGCGTCTCTGAAAAACAGCTGAGCCTCGTTAGTGGAACGAGTCGCAGCTAAGATTAAAGTGGCCGCTTATTTAAGCCACGTTTACCGGCGATAGCCCAGCCTTCTTTAGCCAGCTTCGTGGAATACCCTGCTTTACTTCCTCAGTTTTCCCTCCTTAGTAATTGTCTGCACCTGTGTCTCAGTGTCTCACCTGCCTCTCGTTGCTCGTTTCCCTGTGTGTGCATATATAGTCCTGGACTGTCAAATATGGCTAAATTTCGGTTCTAATTATCTCTGTTTGCTCTATTTTATGCAGGTTCACTTCACTCTACCCCAATAAGGGTGATGTATTATTATTATTATCATTTTTGTTGTTGTTGAATCTAAAGGGCTAAACAGAAAACATGCCAACCTGGCAATGGTGGGTTTGCAGTGGGTCTGCTTTCATCTGCATGAGGGGAACATTTATGGTAAAATTAACAGAAGTAGTATATTCTCCTGTTATCTGTCATAGTGTAATAACAGCTTTCATTTAATAAAATGAATTAAAGTGGCAGTAAAATAATGTGCTTGCAGATGTTTATATCTGCTGTATGCAGCGTACAGAGGAGTTTGAACAGACTATAGCCAACCTGGCAAAGGTGGGGTTGTAGGTTCACCTCCATCTGTAAGAAACAGAGAGGTTGTACAGTTTGACTCTTCATGTCTCAACATTAATGCATTGAAATAAAACAGAAATAAAAATCTTTGTATGACTAATCTCTATTCAATGACCGCTGTCATATAGAGCTAAGAGACATTTCACAGAGACCATCTTGTTTTTCAAACAAGGGTAACCTGTACCTGTAGAGGGTGGAGGTGCAGGTTTGTCTCCTTCATCTGCATTAGAGGGACATTTATTGTTCACTTTGGACATGTAATTTTGTCTTCATTATGTTTGAAATCAGCTCATCAGATCTATCCAAAGTCAGACAATAATGCAGCAAACTGACCTGAAGGAGGTGGAACTGTAATCGGATTGTTATCAGCTGTATGAGGTGTACATTCAAGACACAGTTAATGACTTTTTAATCTTATACTTTGTTTTTCAAGTTGTTAATCGCGTTCATTTTGCAGCAGGAATCTTATCAAGCATGAGAAAAAAAGCAAAAACTCACATGAAGTCTCCCAAGGTGGGTTATCGTTACAATAATCCCCTGGAATGGCTGCAGGAAAAGTTGGATGTATCAGTTAGCAGCTGCGAAAAACTGTTGGACTTACAGCTGTATTTTTTTAGATCATTTGTTTATTTATTTAAATTTTTTTGCAACTCCAAGTCACATTCAAGGTCTTGGAGAGGGTTCCTTTGGAGGTTTCTTTAGTTCTACTGGGGAATTCAACACCCACAGGCCAATGATGGAGACACTTGGAAGGGGGCTGTTTGGGTGGATAGCCTACCAAATCTGAGCTTTGCTGGAGGATGTCCATGCCAGCCTTAGACTGACAAACAACACGCTGTAGCAGAACCTGATAAATAAATGTATCTGGTACAAGAACATCAATGATCTAGCCTGGCTGGGCCATCCTGTTGCGTGAATCCCTTGCCGTTCCTTCCCACAACAGTCTGGACTTCGGCCAATTGGGAGCGTGTATTAGAAATCCGAAAATAACCGGGCCAATCAGTGACTGTGTTTCCACTGTTCCCCAGACATTAGGGAAAGGCAGCCCCTGATTGGTCCATGTGTAGATGGTGACGTTTAACACATGCTGCGGAACTTTTCAAAGCGCCGTTCATTCAGAACGCCATTAATTCTGCAGTTGACTTTGCAAAGTCGGCAGAAATTGTTTATATCCGACGTCTTCTGCGGATATAAACGATTTCTGCTGACTTTGCAAAGTCAACTGGTAATCTTTGTTTCTGCAGCAAAGTCAATCTATCAATCAAACTTTATTCATAAAGCGCTTTTCCTACAGGAATGTGACTCAAAGTTCTTTACAGTCTTGTTAAAAAAAAATAAAAATATCCCAGATGCCCCCTTACCCCCCACCCCCAATCCCCCACCTACACACACACACACACACACACACACACACACACACATGACACACGCACGCACGCCAAAGCACTCACACATACACACATTAAGAGAATGGGCATGAGGCCAAGTGCAGATGAACTAGTTGAGAAGGCGCCATCAGAGGAGCCGTCAGCACCAGGAGCAGAGAGCCGCCCGCAGCCACAGGGGCCAGTGGAAGGATGAGTCAGACAGCAACCTCCACCAGGAATCCCATGGCCTGCCCCTGCAACCACAACTGACTACTGCTCCTGGTGCCCAGGGCTCCCTCAGAGGCAACACAAGGGTTCCTTAAATGATAAAAGGATAAAAACAAGTAAAAACTGAAAAATGAATAAAACACAGACCTAAAATAAACCTAGACTAACTAGAAAAAATGAAGATAAAACAAATAAATATCAATTAAAAGCGAAGCTAAAAAGATGGGTCTTGTGCCTGCTCTTAAAAACATGAATGAAAAGACCCTCGCCATGAGTATGTGTCCTGACTTTTGGAATGACTAAGAGCCTGGTGCTAGAGGAGCGCAGGTTCCGTGAAGGTTCATAAGGTAAAAGCAGTTCTGAAAGATAAGAAGGCCCAAGACCATTAAGACATTTAAAAACAAGTAAAAGAACCTTAAAATCAATCCTAAAACACACAGAGAGCCAATGCAATGTTTCCAAAACTGGTGTAATGTGGGCCCACCTCCGGGTCTTAGTCAGGACACCTGCTGCTGAATTTTGTAATAATTGTAGACCTGAAATATATATTTTTTTTTGGGAAGACCAGAAAGCACGACATTACAAAAGTCTATATGACTGGCGATAAAAGCATGCATTAGTGTCTCTGTGTTGGCCCGGGAGAGAATGGGGCGGACTCTGGTGATGTTCTTTAAGTGATAAAAACCTATTTTTGTTATGTTCTTAATGTGTGGACTAAAAGTCAGCTCAGAGTCAAAAATGACGCCCAGGTTTCTCACTTGTGTTGATGGATTAAAAGACAGTGCTTGTAGTTTGGGTAAAAGTTTCTCTCTCTGGGCCTCAGGACCGATGACTAAAACCTCCGTTTTGTCCTGGTTAAGCTGGAGAAAGTTTTCTGCCACCCAGGATTTGATATCTAAAATGCAGTTAAAAAGAGCATCTGTTGGCCTGGTGTCATTAGGAGACACGGAGATGTAAAGCTGCGTATCATCAGCATAGCTGTGGAAGTTGATTCCGTGTCTCCTGATGACACCGCCAAGAGGGAGCATGTACAGGTTAAAAAGCACAGGGCCTAAAATCGAACCCTGGGGTACACCACATGTGATTTTATGGACTTTGGAGGAGCACATGTCTACACTTACCATTAATGTCCTGTCTGTCAGGTAGGAGGTGAACCATCTGTGAACAGCACCTGAGAGGCCGAGGTGTTTTAGGCAGTTTACAAGAATAGTGTCGTCTACTGTATTGAAGGCAGCACTAAGATCCAGCAGAACCAACACTGTCACCTTTTGTGCATCATAATTGAATCTAATATCATTTAAAATCTTTACCAAGGCGGTCTCAGTGCTGTGGTTCACCCTAAAACCAGACTGACACTTTTCAAGAATATTTTGATTATCTAAAAATTCTTTAAGTTGAATAAAAAACAAGTTTTTCCAATTTTTATTTTTTTTTTAAATGGTAAGTTAGACACTGGCCTGTAATTGTTCTAATCGTTAAAATCTAAATTGCTCTTCTTCAGCAGGGGCCTCACCACTGCCGCTTTAAAGGCAGCGGGAAAGACCCCTGTCTAAAGAGAGCAATTCATCATGTTTAAAAGCCCTTTTCTAAAAGAATCATAAAATAACTTAAAGAATGAGGTTGGGACAGGATCTAAAGACATGTGGTGGACCTCAGTGAGGAGAAAACTATCAGTCGTCATTTTTGGGGGCCTGAGCAAGATAATTTAAGTCGACTCGGGTAAAGGTCACTTACAAAATCATGAAAAAAGCAGCAAAATGTTGCCTTATAAAAAGACAAATTTTCAAATGTGCAATGGGACTTCTCTTTCTGAGCATCGGTATCAGGGCTGTGAGATAAAACTCTGATCTGCACATAGGCTGTAGGCTATTATCTGTGAGACAGGACCTGATTTTGAGTTTCAGAGAAACCTGCTCCTGTTGATTCAAGTGGTTTACTTGAATAACAGACAGGACTCCAAATGCACAATAACATTTGATGTTACAGATGCTCGTTTGCCAGATTTTTGAGCATTGCATTTGTGTTTTTGTGCAAAAGTTGTTCTCTGACAGGCGACATCTTCAAACTGTTTGGCACTGTAGACACAGAATATGCTGCACATTTCAGGTGACAAATATCTCAGGATTATTCTAATAATCTGGTGTTAGAGGCTATGCAATTTTTACAAATAAAACATTAAACACAAAAATGATGAATAAGAAAGTCAAATGCAGCTCAGTTTTCAACCCCTGAATAAAATAGACGACAAAGGGCGCTTTGTAGGGACACAGAAAGACTTCTTCAAACTGATCCTCAACTTCTGGACAGATGCTAACAGAAACTTTCAAACAAAAATGGATTTAGTTTGCATATTTGTTAAGCTATTCTAAGAATGACTTCATTTATTGTGCTGCAGTTTATTCTACTCTTGTTTTTCTTGGGAAGTACCTTAAATGACTTTAGGATCTGACCTGTGAACCATTCATAATAAACTGAAAAATCCTCCTACCTATAGCTCGGGTCAGAGCCAGCGTGGTGCACAAACACAGGGACAGAGTCGACAGATTCATGGTGGGGATGTTCCAGTTGTAAAGATGATGATGGTAGCCTTCAATAAACAGACAGACACATTACTGAATTTTCGGGCTGAGGCAGACGTCGTAAACTGATGCTGAACATAGATCTCAGACCTGCAGCAGAATATTGTGATCAGCCTTCTTCTGTGGAGCTGCTGAAAAAGGCAAAGGCCGGCCCTTATGTACATTCCTCTAACCAAACATGACACCAAGGCCATGTAACCAAAACCAACAACAAACCCAGAGATAAGACAGGAGATTTATCCAAAATTTCAGGGAAGTGTCGCAAGTCTCTTATGGCGGGAAAAGGGACTTTAGTCACTTTACAGCGGGACTAAACTGAGTGATATCACTAAGCTTTACTGTGCAAATATTTGATTCTTGGTAAAAATACTTACTCAATCTTGTAAAAAAAAAAAAATATATATATATATATACAACCCAGCTCTGTGGAAGTGACACCAGGCCACCTTTGACATTTGGGAGATCTGGCTTGGAGAAGTGCCAGTGTTTGCAGAGTAAAGTAAAGCATACAGAGGTCTAACAGAAGAGACACTGAGTGATACATCCTACATACACCTGAGTAGGATCTTCTTATTTGGCACATCCTGGGATGTTTTTTTTTTTTTTCAGAGAGTTGTTAGGAATGTCCTCTGCAACTTTTTAGAGGGCAGCAGTGAACTTCTCCACTTCATATAGTTTGAAAACTACTGTTACATCTACATTCGTCTCTTGATGCCTCTGGGCTCTCCTTTGTGGATGCCTCAACAAAGTCTTTCTCAAGCTGTAAAATTCTTCAGTGAATCAGAGTCAGAGCATCTCCAAAACCCATGTGGGCTCTGCCAGTCTGCAGCCTCTCAAAAGGGATCTGAAGAAGATCAAAAGCTGAACTGGCATCACTGACATGGACAACTAAGGCTCTCTGATGTATGTAGGGGGTATAGGGGAGGCGGACCTGTGTGTCTCATGCGGTCTTACACAGAGCCACCTTCATCTAAAGCCTTTTTGAGTCATAATTGTCTGAGAGATGTGGCATTAGCTGTTGTAGAGGGCTGGCTTCAGTTGTGGTGTCAGGACCAATTGTGGGCCAAATAGTCCTGTCAGTGCCTCTGATTCTGTGTGAATCTAATTTCTAAATCAACAGCCTGCAGGCTCATACGGTGACAGATACCCAGTTTAAAATCCAACTGAGGAAATACTCTGTGCTTAACTTCTGTTATCCCTATTTTCTACCTGCTGAGAGGTGTCTGTGGCTCAGATTCAAACACATGCCTCTTAGTTTTTAGAGAAAATTCATGTAAAATCGACAAAATAATCAAAGTAAACAGATCACACTGAACATGTTCCTACCTGTCAGGTGTTCCTGGGAGTTTGCTGAAGGTGTTTCATCGTCACACCAGGTAAGAGCTTATTGTTGTTGAATATAAAACAAGGTGCGTTCCTCAGGCGGAGCTGATATGTCATTAAAAGACAAATAAAGTTTGTGCTTTACATTACGCAAGACTTACGTAACAGGTCTGTATATGACATTATAATGCAGAGGTTGTGACAGTATCATTCTATAGCTGATGTAAAAAGTCAATATTACACATTATCTTTGCTTTTGTTAAAAAAAAAAAAAACTCATGTGACATGAAAAAATGGGAGTTCTTGAAAGTTTTGTCTGAAAGTGTTAGATTGAACAAGATTTTAAGGAACCGAAATGACCTGCTTTGTCCCTGTTATGGGTTATTATAGAGATTTCCTGCAGGCAGAAGCTGAGACGGCCTTGTGGTCTAGCAGCCAGCAGAGGACGCAGTTGTGCACATTTACAGGGACAGGAAAGAGGGAAGTGATGTGGGATCTTGAAGAATAAAACTACTTCACCACCTCTGGAGAAACATTACAGTAACATTGTCCCAGATCATGGGCGGTCACATCCCACTTTCCCCTTCCCTCTGTTTATTAGGAGACCTATCTACATTAAAACTTGACAAAACACACACACGATCACTTCTAGTGGTGCTGACCGTTGCCAGGAAAACTATCCTCATGAACTGGAAGTCTCTTTTATTTTTATTTTTATTTTTATTTTTTTACTACATACAAATATTATGATGAATATTATTGTCATTGTCATTTTCTATTATTATTTTTACTTATTTATTTATATACTTACATTTACATTTATTCTTTACTGCTCGGGTCCCTGCTGGGTCGCGCCTGTTAGGCCATGACCTGTGATCTCCTTGCCCTCCCAGCCTCCCCCAGTTCTCCGCCCTGGACTTTTCTTCAGATGGCACATCACCTTTTTTATTGCACATCACACTAGATTAGGAAGAGGAAAGGGGTCTCAATCACATCAAATTATAGTTCAGGACAACCCCATCTCCTTGGTTTTAATGCACAACATTAGAAAGCACATATATGAGAGAAATTAAAAAAGAAAAAAAAAAGGGAAGGGAAAATAATAATAAAAATACATAAATAAAAATACATAAATAATTTTAAAGTATATTAAGTAAATAACAAAGACTAAATACATATATAGACATAGGGCAAGGTGTTGTGCTGCATTCAGTCCAGGGCATGCGGGGGTTGGGGGGGGGGGGGGGTTCTGGGGGATGCAGGCAGGTCTCGTACAAGTGGGAAGGGACCCGAGGTGGTCCACAAATTTCAAGACCCCCCCTCCACCCATATCATTATTATTGTTATTCACCATTTTTATTAATGTTGAATGTTGTTGTTGTTGTTGTTGTTGTTCTTTTTCTTCTTCTTCTTCTTCTTCTTCTTCTTCTTCTTCTTCTTCTTCTTCTTCTTCTTCTTCTTCTTCTTCCTCTTCTTCTTCTTCTTCCTCTTATTATTATTATTATTAGTAGTAGTATTATTAGTATTATTGATATTATTCTTCAATTATAATTTCCATTTGATTGTTTGACAATTGTAATATTTTTTTATCATTATTATTCACATATATAATACACACCACACACACACACACACACACACACACACACACACAAAACCACAAATGCTGTTGTTTATTGTATATCTTGCACAGTCACTGTAATGCCGTATTGCACAAATAAAAAAAAAAAAAAAAAAAAAAGAAGAATAAAACTAGCAGCAGAACTTGGACCCTCTTTGGTTCTGTACACATATTCAGGTCTCTCTGATGACCTTTTTTGTGACCTAAACATGAACTTTAAAACATATTGATGTTATAAAGCAGAAGCAACATCAAAATCCAAGTTTACTGATTATTTCACCTGGCTGTGAACATACTGATTTTGCTATGATAATGAGCTTCTTTGAGTGAGTACACATGTAGTCTCTGGAAACCACCAGCAGGATTATATCAACTAAACAACCATCCATACACACTCCTGTGAATGTAGTCTGGGTATATTTCTACAGCTGATCACTGTCCTTGGGGGGTAGCACATGCCTGCAGACCCAGAAGCTAAAATTCTGAGAGTGACATGACAAGAATAACAGATGTGATCCCAGAACCGCAGCCCTAAAACTGCAGCCTCCAGCTCTGCAGACTCTGTGTATTGCAGTCTGCAGCCATGGAAACGGAGTGTGGAGTCTTAAATGTAAACCATTCAAGGGGTTTGATCCTTTAATCCTTTATGTATCCTTTAGTTTATTTTAGCAGTTGTTTGACTTTAATGCTTTAAATTAACTACACGAATGCACCATAGAGTGCATGTTACATATAAAAACAGCTGGCAAAGTAAACCCACTGTTTTTGGCTGTCTGATGGTGGCTTTGAATGGAATGGTACAATGACCAAGTGTTTTAAAACTTAACTTGAAAACTTCCTGCCTCTGTTTGACATTTAAATGCCAAAGCTACCCTTAGTAGGGTCCAAGATTTAAAAACAGGCCATAATTTAATTTATCTGATGACCGTTTAAACAGACTAGTATTGACAAAAAATGTTAATATAAAAGTATAATACAATTGATATTATGCTGAAATGTGCCTTACAGTCACACCATGTAGGTACCTGGACACAGCAGGTGTTCATTATACTGCTTTCCATCTACCATAACAAGCAGAGAAGGTGAAGAAGAAGCAGCAGCTGCTAGCTAGCTCGCTGTAGCAGTCAAACACTTTAAAGCTGCTCTAAGATAAACTGTAAAAATGAAAATAACATACGAGCATGGGCTGCTTCTTTTGACTTTTCTTGATTAGACGAAGAGATTTTTCTCGGAGCTTTCTAAAGGAACTGTGATACCATCACGATCGTTAACATTATAGATGGTACACAGCAGAGTATTGAGCACAGCGCTGATAAAGGGTACTTCAGTTCAATTATCATAGATCTCTGCTATCATTTAAAAGCCAGCGTCAGTTGTTGTGGCTGATTTGATGCTGGCCCCACACCTCCTGAAAAATCTATCATTCTTGTTAAGCACTGAGTAAATATTGACTCTAGTTCGACTTTAAAGCTCACACTGACTGGGTTTGTTTTCAGCCGTCGTCACTGAGCGAGAAGTAACTGAATTCAGATGTAGTCCAGCCTACGATAAGGTTTGAATTTAAAGTGTCCTTAAGTTAAAACAATAAAGTTTCAGCTTCAACTTTCACCCTTTGCGGAGCATACAGCTCACTGATATCAGCTGTTTTTGATGAGTCATCACCATTTAAAGACAGAAAACATGTTAAAAAGGTTTTTGACTTTAAGCAGAGAGGACCAAAAGTGTGAATTACCAATGGAGTATGATTATGAGTATATTGCATTTATGAAGGATTGCCATTTAAAGTCTAGAGATTTTGAGTTCTGTTTAGTGGAGTTGGAAAGTCTGTCTAGTGGGATGTAGTCAAGCACGACGTTTTTCCACAGTGTGATAATCATGGAGTGTATTGATTTCCAGTTCAGGTTTGTAACTTTAATCAAATTAACCCCATCAGACATGTCGGCAGTGTAAATGTCATCATTTCTTGGTCCATCACCTCTGTTAGCAATGTTTAGCGGTAGCAAGACTTGCACGGGGGAAAATAAAATAAGCGGCAGACATGTACTCGCTTTAGCATTCCAGCACAGCTCCTTGCTCAACTGAGAATTTATTAAGCACACAACCAAAAACAACGCTCACTCGCAGGTGGTGGTCATTACCACAATCAGTGCCCATCACAGCGTCAAGATGGCTCTTCAAAATAACACAAAAATAAAGTGTAACAATTCAGAGCACCTTTTAACAACCTCCTTCAGAGTAGCACCAGTTTCTCCTCCTCTGATGGGTCTCAGTTTTACTGTAAATAGTGGGTTAAATAGTATGAACCTGAAATAGAGGCTTCTGATTTTTACTGACATATTAATAGGTCTTACCTTCGTTAGAATAACCATGTCATGCTGCAGATTAGAAAAAAGTAAAAAGTCAAGCTTTGTCACACATCCTCAAGAGGAGAAGAAAACAACTTTAAAATGTTCATTAACTGGAGACTAGAGCCATGATGTCGGATGCATTCAGGGCAGTCAAGAAATTTAAATACTAATTGTCTTTAGTGACTCAGCATCATGTAGATTTGGGATTCAGTGTAAATGTTTGATTGAGAATAGATTTTTAGCCACTTACACAGAGAAATAGAATATCATATGACCTCTGATGGGGCCTGGGGGGGTCATTATGGTGGATTATGTTCCTCTTGCTTTTGCTCTCTATACAGACTGCTATTCCTGCAGACTCCAAAACCTCACAGTCTCCCATAATGCAGTGCTGCTGTACTATACCTGCTGATCTACTAAGGTACGAAAATCATTGCACACATTTAAAACTGATATAATATATAGAGGATATTTACCATGCACTGAAAAAAGAGAAGTGAACTCAATTAGAGTTACTCTCATAATTTCTGCCTTGTATTTTTAAGATTCAGTTAAAACTAGAGTTTCTTAAGTGAAATTAAACATTATGAATTATGGGGGAAGAGTAAGCTTTTCTCAAGTTTCTTGATACTATTTAAATGTTTAATAACTGTATGTACACAAACCTACAAATACTACATAAACTTTACTCTGAAAGTGTAGTGTTTTGAAACCATAGACTGTATATAGAATAGCATAGTTTAATAGTAAATAAAGTATATGTATATATATATATATATATATATATATATATATATATATATATATATACAGTACAGGCCAAAAGTTTGGACACACCTTCTCATTCAAAGCATTGTCTTTGTTTTCATTACTATTTAAATTGTACATTCTCAAAACTATGAATGAACACATGTGGATTCATGTGCTTAAGAAAAAAGTGTGAAATAACTGAAAACATGTTTTATATTTTAAATTTCTCAAAGTAGCCACTCTTTGCTTTTTTGATAGCACTGCAAACTTTTGCTGTTCTCTCAGTGAGCTTCATGAGGTAGTCACCTGAAATGGTTTTTACTTCACAGGAGTGCCTGAAGTAACCCTGACAAGGTACTTCTGTCATCAAGACCAAAGGGTGGCTTTTTTAAAGAAACTAGAATATAAAACGTGTTTTCGGTTATTTCACACTTTTTTTATAAGTACAAAATTCTACATGTGTTCATTCATAGTTTTAATGCCTTCAGTGATCATCTACAATGTGAATAGTCATACAAAAAAATAAAGAAAAGACATTGAATGAGAAGGTGTGTCCAAACTTTTGGCCTGTACTGTATAAATATATATATATAGTATAGTATAGTATAGTAAATACAGTCTATGTTTGAAACACATGTACAACCTATACGCACTGTAGCCTACAAAAGAAATGGCTCTGTGCAGAATCCGGATGTTGCAGGATCACAGAGCAAGGTAGGGAGCGGCAGTAGCTTTGGCAGTAGAGCAGTCGACCAATAACTGGAAGGTTGGCAATTCGATCACCCCCTGTCCCAAGTCTGTCCGTTGTGTCCTTGGGCAAGATATTTAACCCACCTTGCTCCCAGGGTGTGTCCTCTACTGGTGTATGATTGTGAGTGTTGTGTGGTGGTGGTCGGAGAGGCCGTAGGTGCAAACTGGCAGCCACATTTCCGTCAGTCTGGCCCAGGGCAGCTGTGACTACTTAGGTGTGAGTGAATGAATGATGTATCCAATGTAAAGTGCTTTGAGGGTCTCTGATAAAGTGCTTTATGAAATCTGATCAACCAAGTAAACTAAAATGTCAAGTACAAGAAAATAATAAATATCTACTCAATTACTTCATAACAGCAAATACTACAGAAACATAAAATATACTTTGATTTTGAGTAAAATCAGGTTTTTGCCTATAAAAAACAAGTAGACAATACTTAATTTTTAAAAATAAATATAGCTTAAAGCTTGGATGTAATAAAGTAAATGTTACTGAATATCTTCACAATTGTTATGTTTTATGGAAAGTAAAATTGACTTGATACTGGCAAGTGAGAGTTACTTGATATTAAATTTTACTTAAATCATTTGCATGCAAATACTTACAATATATTATTTAAGAAAATCTTATGAGCTATTTTTTTTTCTGTGTGGTTAAATTAACTTTCCTAGGCTTCAAATGAATTCGTCAAAGAGGGCTGGATTGCAGTTTTACGATGGTTCCTGAACATACCAGGGTTGACAGAGGCTGAGCAGACCTTTGGTTCAGACTGTTGTCCTGATTGCATCTTGATACTTGATGAGTTAGAGTAGATTGAAACTATATTTTATTATATTACATACAGTGTGTCCCTGTTGTTAATAGAATAAAAAATATTTTATAAAAACAGGATTTGGTCTTAAAGGGTTTAAGTACTTTAACCAAAAAAAGTTAAACTGCCATCGACCTGTCCTTCATAAGGTTATTAATCATATGATATAAGTCTGGAGCTAAAAGAGGCTCAGGTGACTCAAATACTTTGGTAAGCTTGAGTACTTATTGAATCTGTACTACAGACCTCAGACAAACAGAATAAGTGTTTCTTATGTAACAGCACAGATTGGTAACCAGCCTCACAATGACGTAGGGAAAGATTGATCATATTTTTATTTCAGCTTTTGTGTTGTTTGTTCGCTCGGCCGCTGTGTCTAGATCTGATGGTGCGATAACAAACCATTTAAAAGAGCAGAGATTTTCTTTGTTTCTGCACTTTGAAGCGTCACGCGGACACTGAGGAGAAGACAGTGGAGATCAGCAGCAGCAGCAGGTGAGTTCAACTCTCTGATAATAAAACAGATTTACAGGCTCTGCAGGTGTACTGAGTCAGAAGAATGATAGATATTAAAAAATATGAACATATTGATAATGGAGTAGTTTTACTCACATGGTTTCATAGACCTTAGAAACAAACTTTGGCTCATTACAGTGTCAAGTTGATATGTCTTTTTCTTCTCATGTGTATTTTTTATATGATTTTTTAAAGAGTACCACAAACCAACACTGTTTTGAATCCAGAATGGCTCCTTCCTCTTATTTCTAAGAATTTATATATGTAAATATTACAAAGATGAATTATGCAAGAAAACACAAGTGAACATAAAAGAAGAAAAATAAGGCAGACTAAAAGCCATTGAATTAGTTTATATATTTTCAAAAATCTTGTGTATTAGCGAATGTTGTATACTTTTTCTGTGATTTCTTGGTCAGTTATTCTACTATGAATAATCTTCTCTTTGTTGCTTTTGTAACTCTTGGAGCCTCGCACCTTTCTCTTGTTTTATTCAGGTTGTTTCTCGTTCATTTCTAACTTATATTTTCTCTTCATCACCTGAAAAAGGAGGTAAACTCTGGTTATTTTCTTTCTTTTTAAAGGTGACCATCATCTTAAATATCAGGCTCTTCTACACCACCACAATGTTCACTGTCTCTGCACTTCTGTGTTCAATGATGGCTCTGACCATCGGGGCTGCTGGTGAGTATGGTTAGGGTTAGGGTTAGGTTGATAATGTTTAATGGGGATGACTGTAAAACAAAGGAGTGTTATGGGAATGAAAATGAAAAGGTAGATTATGCTGCTCATTTATTCTAATTCATATTAAAGTAAATGTTTTCACTGAGATAAATGGCACAGCTGCAGGAGTTTTTATGCCCTCCATCCAGCTCCCCATCTGCTCAGAGCAGATGTGAGGCTTACTGTAATACACATGTTCAACACTCAGTGTGTTTACATGCACAGCTGTATGTAGCTGTCCTCCTCCCCACACAAGGGGGCGATATGGGTCTTTTCAGCTGCACTGCTTCTGACCCCATACAAATGTCAACAACAACAGCAGGTATGTGCCAGATGTCAGAAGAGGCTACAGCTGCTGCTGGGCATTCCCGAGCAAGAAGATGGAGCATCGTACGGTGTTGTTTTTGTCGAACATGATGTATACGCTACTTTTTCTGCAGATGAGGTGCACGCTACTCTTTCTCTGGTGTTTTTGTTCTGGGGTTACGGGGTGTGGCGCATGCGCACATGCATTGTCCAATAATCGTACTCTGACTACGCTGGTTACATGGTAGAGAAAATCAAATTCCACTCGAGAAAAACAAATTATTGCCTCACTCCAATTAAGACCGGACAACTGAAGTGCATGTAAACACTTTAGTCCGACTATCCGACAAGTCCGACAATCGAAGTTTGAAAACTCAGATTAGAGTTGGAGAACTGCGATTAAGACACTCAGATAATGCGATTGGAATTTGATTTTCTCAGCATGAAACCAGCGTAGTCAGAGTATGATTATTGGACAATGCATGTGTGCATGCGCCTCACTCCATAATCCCAGAACAAAAACACCAGAGAAGAGGAGTAGTGTGCACCCCATCTGCAGAAAAAGTAAAGTGTACATCATATACGACAAAAAACAACACTGTACGATGCTCCATCTTTTCGCTCAAAAATGCCCAGCAGCAGTTGTGGCAACTTCTGACATCTGGCACAGACCTGCTGTTGTTGTTGACAATTGTATGGGGTCAGAAACAGTGCAGCTGAAATGACCCATATCGCCCCTACTTTTGGGGAGGAGGACACGTTCATGTCGATAATTCAAATTTCTCAGCTGCATGTATACGCAGACAAGGAGAGAAGTCCGATTAGGCGAAAAGAAATCAAATTATGAACATAGTCCGATTAGGCTATGCATGTAAACGCTCTGAGTGTTAGTGTCATCCTGACCTCTAAACATGCAGCTCACTTAGAGACTGCTGGCCAAGTATCAGGTCTGCAAAGTGTCCGTGAGACCTTATTTTAAACTTTTACATCTGCCAACAATAAGAACCTGAAGTTGTTTCTGTAATGAATACTTATAAACCCTAGACATGATAAATACTTTTGATGCTAAATGGGGAATGTGCATTTGTCAGTCTAAAGATACATTTTTATGACACAAAGACTCTTTATTCAGTCTTTGTGGTCAGGTCAAGATCAGTCTCAACCTCTTTATAAAGTGTTTGTTCATGATTCAGATTTACAACATTTTCACTCAGCCTTGGGCCTTTTTCATAAATATGTTTGTTTTTGGTGGATTTTGGTTCTTCCCTGTGTTTTAGCCTCAGTTCTTCACTTCAACGGAATTTTACGGGGTTTTGGAAAGTGCTCTAGAGGTCTAAATGTCTACACATGCTGCTCAGTCATTCTTATGTGGAGAGCTAAAAGAAACGTCTTTGGTAGGGCAATAGTTGTTCTCTGGTTTGTTTCGTCCATTAAGGTTGTAAGTTTACTTTGTGCACATGAGTTATTCATCTTGTGGACCTGGCTGATGCTGTTGCCATGGAAATAGTCATGCCTTGTTTCCTTGAGGGGACTCAGTGTGTTTGTATAAAGTGACCTGAAAAGCTGCAAAAAGTGACAAATTACACAACTCTGCCTTTGCTGAATGCAAACATAAAAGCTGAAGTATGCAGCACTGGATCTCTACTTTTGTGAGAGTTTCAATGACAAAAGCAACTTTCACCTCTATTACAAACGTAAATATTGAATAATCTACCTCAACTCACCTTTAGCATACAGAGCTCCTTTGGGCTGAGTTTAAACACACAGCGCCAGATTAAATATGAATTCCTACATGAGACAAACACACTTTTTCTGAGCTCTTTTCTTAATAATTCTTTAAATACTCAGTGTAAGACTCTGAAGAAAAGTCACACTGACTGTTTCTAACTTAAACAGATATTTTAGTGTAATATTAGTGGAATGAACAGCTTCAAATAGATGATAAATGAGAACAAGAACGTTCTAATGTATGTTTGCTCATTCTAAAGAAACCCTCAGACTGATTTATTAAAGCATTTGTCATGAAGCACTTGAACATGCACACAGGGTGTAGATGCTGACTCATTCCACAATGAAAGAAGTGAATGAAAAGTTTGTTTTATGGGAGGGAGTTTATGTGAAGTTTAAGGGATCACATCAATCTCTGTGTTTAAGAATTTACTGTAATAGAGTTATTACTGATGGTTTTAAAGGAGTTTTCTGTCATGGTTTGGGCTGAGATTAGATTTACAACACAAAAATGCTAAATAATTAAAGACCACTACACTTTATCAAACTTGAAGTAGGCCAGCACTTTTTTTTTAGGTTTATGAAATAGTCTGAAAATCATAATAATGCTTTCATGATATCCAGAAGCACAAACTATCAGGGACATGACTGAACACCTAAATCCAGATCAAGAGGTGAGGTATCAGCCAAGCAGCTAAAGTAAAAACCCTGATTAGACTATTTCTGCACACAATATTCACAGTATCTGACTCATTTGACTGTTAGTGGAGAAGATAAGCAAAAGCAAAAATTAATAGATCCCTGAGGAACTTAATATCGGTACCAGTATTGGTCCGGAAAAAACTGATATTCTAAGGGCTGTTCAGGTCAAACTTGGGACTTGACAGTTTTTTGTCCGGGGCAGGGACTGAGGCTTAAATTTGGCTGAACTATCTCACTAACTTTTCTTTGAGTAAATAAAGTTGGTAAGAAATGCAAATTAACTCAAAATGGAAGTAAAAGGGCCCAAAAAATTCAGGTTGATTGTGAGCAATTCACAGTAATGATGAACTTTAAGAATCAACACAGTTCATCCCTCTTGGCCTGCCTTCAGTTCAGCCTCTTGTCTATAAGAAGACCACATCCTGTCCCTGTGGTTGGACCGAGTACCTGGACCGATGTTTCATCTATATCCCTGAGATCATGACCTGGTCTGAGGCTCAGGTAAGCAGGCCTTTCTGGACTCTGCATCTGTTTCTGCTTCAGTTTGGTCCGTCAGCTCATGTGATGGTTTTTGTCTGCATGTTTCCGATCTGTTTGTGTTCTCTGTAGAAAAACTGTCAGTCCATGAAGGCCAACCTGGCCTCTGTACGCAGCTTTGAGGAGTACGCCGCCATCCAGAAACTGACCGCTTTTAACGGGTACAGGAACACCTGGATTGGAGGCTCTGATTCACAACAGGTGCACTTCACCATATTTCATGGATGGCAAAATTTAATGGCTTTAACCTCTTTAACTTGTTTGAATATGATCTCAATCTCTACTCTCTTCTGTTTTCCAGGAGGGTTTTTGGTTCTGGATCGATGGGACACCTGTCACATACACAAACTGGTGTCCTTATCAGCCTGATAACCTTGGAGAACAGCACTGTATACAAATGAACTATGGAGGTAAGTGGATCATGTCCCTTTAAAACATGATAATTGGTGACATTTGTCCCCTCAGAGCTGACTGACTGACTGACTGATTGTTGTATTTTCTGTTTCTCCAGCTCGCAAGTGCTGGGACGACACCAAATGCAGCACCCTGTATCCATCCATCTGTGCAAAGAAAATCCTGGGATAACGCAGAGGAAAGACAGAGCTGCAGAAACACTGATTGACACGTTTTCTGTTTGTGTACTCGTTATTTGTCTATCTCACTAACGCTGAAGGATTCACCTCGTTTTGCTTCATTATTTATCTAACGTCACTGTGTCGCCTTTAAAGAAATAAAGCTATGAGTGACAATGACACCAGCTGGATTGTCACTGAGGCTTTTTCTGCTTTGACAATATACTAAATGTTGAAATGCTTTAAGTTTAACTTTCCTCTTCCTGCTCTTTCACAAAAATAAACGTATCAAGCATTGAAATATTGTTGATGGTATTTATATGAGCAACAACAACAACAAAAAACCCCTGTAATGATACTTTGAAATAAGGCAGCACACCATCATTGTTCTCCCTGTTTGAGTGACCCCATATGCCCCTCTTCTTTTTGCTCAAAGTCAGCAGGGCTACCATCATATCTGGACAACAGGTCTCACCTGTGAGAGAGCCTGTTTATAGAGAGGGTCTGACTTTTGTTTTCACCTCAACCTTACACTCACCCTGCACTGGAATTGAACCCACAACTGGTTAACCTTTTCCCCACAAGACTACCCGATAGTCTTCCATCTTTTTTGAGGATTTTTCATTTCACCATTTCATAATCCTTTTTTTTAAATGACAAACAACATTTGAACGCAAAACAAAAAGGGAGGACCCAGTTGCAGAACTGAAAGTATTTATCAAAGCAAAATCAAAAAAGGAAAACTTTTGCAGAAACCTACTCTGAAAATGTCCAACCAAATTTACCAAAGAACACTAGAGACCAAAAACCACTAGAATCAAAAGACATGGGGAAAAAATCACAAGGGCATCAGGTAGGGACTGAAAGAGACATACTGGACATATAATGAACCAACAAAGACAGAGTGGAAGACAGGGACAATATACACACTGGGAAACCAGCAACAGGTGAGGCAGACGAGACACAGGTAAAACTCATGGGTGTTTAACAAAGGAGGGAAAACTGAGCAAGTAAAACCAGACTAGACACACAGAGATCAACAACAACAAAATAAAACAGGAAGACAAACTAAACCAGACACACAAGGAGAAGGGACTACAAAATAAGACAGGAAACACTGAAAACTGATCTAAAGAATAAAACACTGAGGATATGAGGGAAACAGGTTCAAACACAAACTGAAAGCTCACAAAACAGGATCACAGGGGAACAGGAACAATAAGGAAAATACACAGAGACTACAACAAATAACAAAACCTAGAAAAACTAAATAAACAAGAACAGGGCCTGCATGGGCTGTGTGATCACAGACAACATCTCGATACTATTTAGTAGCAGCGCATGCCCTTGTAATAACCCCTGTAAAAACTGTTGTTCAGGACTACTTACTTGTGCTTCCTACCCATTTGGCTACTGTAATAACCGTTGTTCTAGCCCACATGCAACATTTTTGATCTCATTTATGAAACGCTTAAATCAGGGACATTTTTTGGGGACAGCTTTTGCCGGGGACAGGTCATCCAATTCAGGGACTGTCCCCGTAAATCGGGGACGTCTGGTCGCCTCACTATAGACCTTGAGCACTCCGGTGCGCAAGAGTTTTCAGGGACTGCAAGGACCCACTTACTTTTCCGGATGACCACCTTATGACAGGCTCATATGGCCTACATATCACACAAACAATGTAAACATGATAGGAATGAACAAATGAATGAATTCATCCTGGAAATGAAATGAAGATTTTTTGCGCACTATACTTCCGCATTGAGACTGTCGGTAATTTTCTGCCAGCATTCCTTCCGTGCTTTTGCAGCAGCGACGGTGTTGCTTTTGAGGTTTATGATAGATTTGAATTCTTCATACTTTCTCATGATCGTCTCCTGCTCCTCATTTGTAAAGTACGCGGTCCTTCGCTCTACGGACGGCTCTGACGCTCCAGACTGGTCCATGTTCATGATTGGTCAGATGCGGCAGGCTCCGACTTACATGCGTGCATGTGCTCATAGCAAAGCTGGATCAACTTACGAGGTTGATAACCAGCGTCGTAAGACCGTTTAGCGAGACCGCTGGCTACCGTGCTAAGTTGAGCGAGGTACCTCCAAGGCTACCTCGCTCGGTTGAACTTGCTTCGTAGAATAGGCCCCTGCACTGTTTGTGTTAGTTGTTGTTTTTTTTTTTAGTGTGTATTCTCTGACACCAGAGAAGAACAAAAACACATCAGTTAAAGATGAATACCTGAGGCGTCACACTGCCTTCAGGTAGTTTTGTTAAATCTCTGTAAGTTTCCTGCTCTGTACCTGCTCAGTTCTGCATAATGTGTATCAAAACTACAAGAGACCCTCCCTCTGCAAAAGGCCCTCTAGTCTCAGGCTCCAGGTTAAAGTTTGTCACAGCATTTCAGTTTTTTAAATTAAATATGAAAAAGTCAAAGAGAAAGAAACTTTTTCCTGAGCAGAGTACTGTAACTTTATGTTGCTGCTGCTGTGGTGCTGCAGCCCTCTTCACCTACATCTGTGGTTCTCAAGTCCAGTCCTCGAGGCCCACTGTCCTGCAGGTATTTTTTTTTTTTTTCTGCTCCAACACACCTGATTTAAATGATTAGCTCGTTATTAAGCCATTACAGAGCTTGATAACGAGCTGAGGACAGTGGGCCTCAAGGACTGGACTTGAGAACCACTGCATCCTCTTAATTCTTAAAGATCATAACTGTCCCTCTGTTTTTTTCTCCATAAATCTGCTCAACCTCAACCTGCTCTCAGCTGTTAACCAAAGCTTCAAGTCTTTTCTCCAACTAATTTCATATAGAAGACCGTCAGTAAGAAGCTTACTAATATAATCTAAAAAGTCTACTGCAGCTAAAAACTGCCCAGAGTCTTTTTTTTTTTTTATCCTGCTGTATCTGCTTCTTCTACTTTTATTGAGAAATTTATTCATAAAAGTGTAAGTATTAGATGCAGGTCGTGATGCTTTAATCATTATGTTGGTCAAAGTCCGGCTGATGGAACATGTACACACTTTCAGAGTAGGTGATTGGAGGATAAATGTAAACTCTCTTTTCAGTGTTATCTGTGCGGCAAATGCCACAATGTCACATTAAGAAGGAGATGTAGAATTATGATATGTTTCATGAGTCAGTACTCATACGAGCTATCTCTGGATATCAGAAACTGCAGCTTGATCTGATTTCTTTCTATTCAAGTCCAACCACAGCGCGATAATAATCAAGGCGTCACAGTTTGTATTCTTCGATTTCACTGTTAGTTTACAATCAAATAAATTCATTTGAAATTTAAGTGTTTTATTCTTTCCTACCATTAAAAACAGAAATATGACAGAAAACCACTTTTACTGTCAAACAGCAAATCTTATCTGTGAAAATTCTGTCTTTACTGTTTTTAGTTAGTTAACAAAAAATGCCACAAAAAAAGTGGATAACAATCCTCTCATGGTTTCAATTTAAACTGAACTGCTGTTGATTCGATCATCAGGTTCAGCAGGTTCACATAGGTCTCAGAGGTCCCACAGCAGTCAATTTGAAGTTTGTCTAAGAACCCAGTTTTTTCCTGGACTTCAGTCAGCTTGAAAACTCTCTCTAGTGAGCTCTACCGAGAACACACCATTTCTGTGTGCTGCGCCTGTCCATGCCTTTCAGCGCAAGCCACGCCCCTTCCTGTCTCTCTGGAAGAGGGGGGCGTGGCTTGCAGTATGGTACTGTGCGCTAATGTTTACACAGAGTGCTAGGTATGGCTCACAGAACTGCTGTGGTCCAGACGTACCAGTTTGTTCCAGAGCCTGACCAAGAAGGAGAGGCTCCTGAGGAAAAAAAACATACAGTATCCGTAATGAGTGCGTTCTCTATTTGCTCCGTAGAGCAGCCCTGGGTATCGCATACAGGATGCTCATTTGGAGTGTAGCAGCAGCGTAGATCAGCTCCAGTCAGCTGGGCTCAGTAAGGCGGAAACAACATGCACACAACAGGTTGTTTTACCTTTCTGTGGTCTATTTCCTGCTAATTTGGATATAATTCAGTGACAGTTGAGCTTCTACTATATGTGAAAAAGGAACATGATTTTACAGTTTTGGTTTTTGCAGGTTTTCTTGTGCTTGATATAGTAAACTATGTTCCTTTATGCTGTGCTGTTACCTTCAGACAGAGTTAGCAGCTAAAAGTCCTGTTGGGGTCCACATGGATCAGAGATAGACCATCGGATTGTTACTGATAAATCCATAACCAGGAACTATTTGTCATCTACACAAACTGATTCCCAGGTGGGAGTTCACATATAGTGTTTTATTCTGAAATACCGGATGACATGCGCAGTTTTCGTGCGTGACTTCCTGTCTAGAATGATCCTGTCTGTGTGGATTAATGTGCATTGGAAGCGTAGAGCAGCAAAAATACAAAATACAAAAATACATGGACTGGATATAGAATGGACGCCGTCTGCCTCCTCGCTGGGTGAAGCCACTCCGAGAACAGTACCCTCTGGTGACGGGCTGCAGTATAGGTCATAAATCCCGCCTCCGCCAGCAAAGCCAATGGAGCTGTGGACAAACTTTAGAAACTTATTACACAGAATATAACCCAGAACATAATTTAAACAAATCACTTTTTTCTCGATGGCAAAGTTAATTTCCTTCCACTGTACTGTGAACGTTTGGCAAATGCTCAGTTGTTAAAGTTATAAAGTTGCCTGATCAATGCTTAAGGCTTAATCAATAGATTTAATTAACTCTAGAGCAGTGTTAACATTAAGTGAGACTGTAAATTTAAAAGTTATTCATCTATCAGTCCAAGTACTGAGAGAGCTGCAGAAAAAAAAAAAAATTAATCAGGAAACTTTTCATCACCAAGATGACCACTTTCGCGAAGTGTCATAAAAAAAAAAAAAATCCTGAGCACTGACTGCTGTATATCAATGTGTGTTAGAAGAGACTCAGATATCAGAGTCTGAGCGGTTAAACATTAACACCAGATGAAACTGGAGCGCAGACTTGTTGGACTCAGACAGATTTATCTAAGGAGAGAAATCCAGTTTACAGCTTTCAAAGAGAGTTTTGAGGATCTGGATCACAAAGAAATTTAAAGCTACTGTAAGGGACTTTTGAAATGACTTGATTTTGGTGCTGCCTGTGGGCAAACATGTGCATCATATCACTTAGCTGATCTTGTGTTGTACAGGCTAGAGTTTGACTCTGATGAAAGTCTCCCATCCTGCAGCCTCCAACAGTCAGTTGTGTCTCTTTTTGTAAGTCTTTGCTGTTGATATTGTAAATAAAGGCTGTTCCTTCAGCATGCTGTCAGCAGAGATCATATAAGACATGGATATATATTCTGAGTGATGTTTGCTCTTATTGAGCCTTACCTCAGCAGTTGCTTTGTTAGAAATGCTGAATCAACCTGAATTTTTGTTAACTTTGCAGGAGGCAAAGATGTGAAATTGAGCAAGGCCTTATCCTTGCAAACCACAAGTGTGCTAATGTCTTAGTCAGATAGAGATACAGATACAGAAGAAAGAGAAAAAAAGGAGAGCTATAAGGAGGAGCGGGCAGTAATGACACTTTGATGGAGACCAATCCTGCGAGTCATTGCAACACTGGCTCAGGAGAAAAGTTTGAGTAGTAAAACTCTTGAAAAGATGAGTTGTCAATAGAGAGGTATAACTTGATCCAGAATAAAATAAACTTTCCTAACTTTTGCTATCATTTTCATTCAGACAAAACAGAAAAGTCAGAGAGTCCGGAACAAACATCACAGGTATAATAGCCACTAATTTTTTATGGCCTCAAAACTCATGAGTTATAAAATATGATGAGACTGTTTTGCATCAGGCTGTAAACACGTTTGTTCCTACTGGTATCATTGGGGTCTGTTTGGCTTTTGGAGTCTGAGTTAGTGTCCCCCAAAGAGCTGACTCTTTAGCTTTTTTAAAGGTGGAAAGAGACTTTGCAGATCTGTTGGAGTTTGGTCATTCATTCCACCACTTGGGGGCGGCAGAGGAGAGCAGTCTGGCGTAATACTGAAGAGTCAAATGTTATCCACTCATGTAGAAAAAACTCTTCCATGTCTCCTGACAACACGGCTGTAGATCCACATTAATTTTCCCATGTTATTGTATAATCTCTTTTATTTGTAACTCAGGAGAAACTAAATGTTCTGTATTTATTTAAAATATTGATTTCTGCAGGTTGATGTGGATATCAGACACACACTGCTTAGTCTGCTACAGAAATAGTCAGTGCAGAGTGGCTGTTTAAAAGGTCAGCTCCCCCTTATCAGGAAATCGTCTGTCCAAGCCTGTTGTCTCTATGTGATTTAAAAGTCTATTTTGACTGTAAATATTAAAGGCTGCAGCTCTTGTTGTGTCTATTCTCTGAGTCTATTTGTGATTATTATCTCACTATTATCATCTATGATCAAGACTTCAGACTCATGAAATTTCTGTAAACATGAATTACAGTAAAATTTATTCTGGGTCACCTGAGAGCAAGATTTCACAAAGCAGTTTATAATTAGTGGAGTTAAGTACATTGTATGGTCTTTTGTTGCAACGGTTAAAAGAGAAACTAAACAAAGAAGGATGTTGGTTTAGTATTAAGTGTCCTAAAGTCAGGCTGAAATATCACACAGAGAAACATTCAAACCTGATAATAAGCAAGAGGGTTAACATGATATGAAACTCACCAGCCAGCAGAGTAAGCAGCATTTGGTGCAGAAAAAAGACTTGTCTAAATGCTCCGCCTGGTTTGAAAGAGAATGGAGACAATAATTAAACCAGCAGCCTTTCAGCTGATCACAGCAGCTCCTCATTATTTCTGTGTCTTGCATTAAGTAACACCACTCTTGTTTTGGTCACGACCACTGCCATAAAAACTAATTTATTGTTTGCATGCAATAGTTTTAAGAGCTTCTTGCCCCTCTAAGTACTCATGTGGATTACTAAATCATGAAGAGGGCAGAGCTCACCTTCCCTCTGTTTCATGTGCATTTATGAAAAGCAGCAGCAAAAAACAAATGAACAGAGCAGGCATCAGTGACAACACATATGATAGAAGTACAATCAGACATTATATCAGGAGGAGCTGGCGTGGGGGTAGGTTTAAAGCAGTTACAGAGGAAGCAAGGAGAGATAGTTTAAATTGAACACTTTTATTTAATTTTCAGACCCCAGGATGTTTCCTCTGATGGACAGATGTTCCCTTAACCTTCACATTTAGGCTGTATTAGGACAAAGGAAAAAGTGCCTAGAAAGTGAATCCTACAGAGGAAGATCATTGATGTTCAATGAAGAAATAAAACATGGAACACACTGTAATTCCAGGGAAATCTGAGTCAGGAGTTCATGATGTGATCTATGAGCTGAACTGTAAATGTTCACAAAGTTCTCTGTTTATCAGAGATCATTTCTTCATGGTACCAACTAGTTCTCAGCCTGTTATCATTAGCTCAGTGGTCGTCTGTGCTGGTCTGGTTTTGAAATCTTTGGCTGTCTTTGTTGTAAGGAAATGGGGAAAAATAAACTCAGTAAGTTAGACATTATCTTCTGATTTGCAGATATTTTCAGGTTGTTCTTCTGTCTCTGTTTAAGTCTCACTCTTGTGAACTTTATTTCACCAAAACATTGTTGATTGAATGAGTAAATCATCTATCTGAATCTCTGATGTCTCTGTGTGCTACAGTCATAACATCATCTGAGTGCCCAAAATAACAGCCTGCAAACAAACAAACAAACAAACAAACAAACAGCTTTACAATCAGCACAAATGCATGTCCACCTCTGCTATGATAGTTAGTGACTTGCCCCCTTAAACTTGTTTCTAGCAAGATCACCATGGTTGATCTAAATGATTGACAAAAGACATTAGCAAGAGGCATACAGGATGTGTGTTAAATAATAAAAATACCTACAAGGTTTCTAAGAGTGAACTATTACGCATTATTTTTGTTTCCTCTTTAAAATTTGACCAGTTTCTCGTTCTTCTCTGTCCTCACAGAAAAGAGGACATTCTCAAGAGGGACCACGAGTATGGGACTAAACAGACTGAAGAGGAAAAAACAAAAACATCTAAAGGAGATTTAACAGAGGTTAATGTGACTGACGAAGACATGGTGACTGATGAATACATGGACACAGATGAAAGCTATTTTTAAAGGGCAGAAGAAGAGCAGCAGATCATGTTACAACCTGACATCTAGGTGAAAATCAGTGAGGGAAATTCTGGACACTGAGCTTATCAGTACATATGATCTGTTTCCCCTAAATAATTTCATTTTAAGACGAGGTTTATGATGTTGCCTGTTCCTATGCACAAACCTCAACAGACACCCACCACGCAACCTAGAAAAACATACACAACACACAATGCTGTTGTAGTTTATCAGGTTAAAAAAATGCAAATCATCTTCGAACCAAACCAAATGTCCTTAAAAGCTCAGGGTTCTTTCTGCTGTGAACATGCTGAGCAAATGCTCAGCTGTCAAAGTTATTTGGTCACCTGATCAGTGCTTAAGACTTAACCATTAACCACAAAGGTGAAATTTATGACAGTTTTTCTGATGTTACAAGACTCTGATCATGGTGAGAGCAGATCTACATTATTTTTCCATCAATCTAAAAACACGGAGAGCTGCTGAAACTAAATGAAACATAACTTTTCATCACTATGTACCTTGTCCTCTCATGATCCCACACACTAGCTGCTGTAAATGAATGTGTGTTAGCACATGTAAACAGATATCAGAGTCTGAGCTGTTAAACATTAACACCAGAACTGGAAACTGGAGCGCAGACTTCTTGGACTCAGACTGAGTTATCGTTCCAGGAGAGAAATACAGTTTACAGCTTTCAAAGCCAGTTTTGAGGATCTGGATCATAAAGTAATTTAAAGCCACTGTAAGGGACTTTTGGACAAAATTTTACATCATATCACTTAGCTGATCCTTTAAGTATGAGACAAGTTTGTGTTCTCTGATTAAAAGCTTCCATCCATTTCACTCATGATGAATTTTTGCTGTTGCCCCCCAACTATACCTGATTTAAACCTGTCATTCCTACACTGGGTTCCTGTATACTACGTTTGGTGACCCTACACATATTGTCAACTATAGATATTATATATAGCCAGATACCTCACAACCCTGTCCAGGATGTGTCAAGACCGGCCACCGCCATCTTGAATTGAATTTTGATTGAATTTCTCTTCAAGGATAAATAAAGTATCTTACCTTGGAGGGTACTTGTCTATGGTTTTCTGTTGCTGTGTTCAAGTTACCTTGTAAGTTGGATGTCAGAGCTGAAAAAGACGTCACACCCAAGTTCCCAGTATTTCAGTTACCAAGTCGGAAAAAAGCAAAATTGTAGGCAGAAACAAGATGGCTACATCTATGAAAGTTATTTTAGCACTTGCCTTGTCCGAATATAAGGCAAGCGCTAAAATAACTATAGGTGGCGCTGTGCTTTATAAAAAATATTTTTAAATAGATGTGTTTAGGCTGGGACCTTCATAGGATATTGTGCAGATATGTTGATAAAGGGCCAAACTAGAGCAGGTTCAAACTTTTATGTTGAGACGAGATGTGAGAATTGAACTTTGCTGCACTGTGAGATAAAAACTCACAGTTTTTTTTCACATATCAAAATCAACATCTCAAGGATGTGTGGAGCAGAAATGATACAGGTATGTTGAACAGTCTTAGAGATTTAGCCATAAAGTTCATAGACATTTCCCCCTGCCACTAGGAGGCCCTATAAGTGTGATGAAATATTACTACATAATTTTGTTGACGTCTTGACCTCCGTAGTGCATGGTGAGTATGGGTCAGATGAGAGCATGCATGACTGAGAGAAAAACTACGTCCTGTTCAATGGCAAAACACCCAACTTTGGGGGGTTATCCACAGTCATGTGTGCAGGGGCCCGAGATATTATCCTCACTCGAGGGTATTTCTACCTGTAAACCTGCTCACTAGGGAATCTTATTGATCAAAAAGTCCCCAATTGCTTTAAGAAGATCCAGGTGTGCAATATTTTTGGGCTGATATTTACTTAAAAAACTCTAAAAATATGGGCACAACATAAATAGGGTTTAAACCAGGGACTTTTGAGTGCTACTTGTCAAAGTTCATGCTAATTATTTATTAGACTCAAAAATTTGTTAAACCTTTTTTTTTATTATTTAAAAGCAACAAGATGTCTTAAGTTACTCCATAATTCTGATTTATACATGCTGAGGTTAATGTCAGACACCCATACTGCAGAATTAACAGGCACTGCAGTGGGCAGGTGAATCATAAACACCTTTTATTGCAGATGACCAAATATAGCTGACTACTTATCTCCTTTTCATTAGACCTTGAGTTTTCAGTGCCTTCTGTAGACTTCAGAACCGTCCAACAGGTATGAAATGTTTAGTTACATGTACTGTGCATTTTTTTTTATTTAGTTATTTTGCTTTTATAGAAAATAAAAAATATGTATTTACTTAGTTTTTCACTTCTGTTTACTCTTCTCTATATTTCAGTGGGTAAGAAATTATGGGTCAGCCTGTTACTTTAATGGTAATTACAAGTCTATTTAAAACAGAATAACTCCGCATTTAAAGCTTGTGGTTCCTGTTTAGTCTATTTTTTTCCGGCCATTGCCCTAAAAGTAGATCAAGCACTGTGATTATGATCTCTCTGGAGACACGAGGCATTTCTGCAGATCAGGTTATGTGAGTTTGGATAAGATCTGTGTTGAGTTCACTCACTTTTTCCTGCCGGTTTTGATAATAATTCATCATACAAAGGTGTCGGTTTTGTAGGTGAAGAACCTTGTTTATTAAAAATTAAAAACTTTTTGAATGTGAAAGTGAAAGTAAACAGTTAAACTGATTCAACAGGATCAATGAAGGACACAGGAGGTGTCTGTTAATATTTAAACCATGAGTGTGGTAAAGTCAGGTTCAGTTAGAGAATTTACTCTCTGAACTGATAACAGATAATAAGATAAGATGGTGAATATGAAAAACCAGGTCAACAAAGCGGCAGAGAGAGCAAAAGATCTGTTAATGATTATTACCACATCCTGCTTGAATCCTCTCTATCACCCGATCAGCAGCTTAATGCTGAAATAACCATGTTTTTTAGTTTTGGTTTTTTTGCATTTTTGACATTTTTTAATCATGTTTCTAATCAGCATCCAATTTATTTACTTAACTTTTAAATGTTTTAATTCATTAAATTTACAACTTATAAAAAATAATATATGCAAATTAATTGGCTTTGAAATCGTTAATTTTTGTTATATACATATAAAGCTTTTTGTCAGACCCTGTTTTTATGAAGTTTTTTAAATACAAGTAGACAAATTAAAAAATAATTAATCTACAAGCTGAAATGAACAGATGTTTGTGCACGTTAGAGTGTGTTGCAACTGCCAGGTGTGCAGATGTCGAACTGGTCCAGCAGCTGCAACAGTAGGTCCTTAGCACATTTAGATGTGTTCAGGCAGAGACTGTCAGCATGCAAAGTGAATTATAACACTTTAGCAATTAGCAGTAACTGGTACTTGTTTGGATAGAGGTGTAGGCTTAAATGCTAGAGCAACCAGACCAGTCAAATGAAGATTTTAAACAGATTGTTATGAGAAATCTCCCAGAGTGCCATGCAAAGTCATCTGTAGAGTGGCCACTCAGAAGCCCAAAGAAACACGTTCATGTATTTTATGGTTATGAAGTTTTAGAGATTACGATATAAATATGATAAATGTCGAATACGAATACGATAAATGTCTTGTTTGCTCAAAGAGGACCCTGAAGTTTCTTAATCCACAAAGTGAACACTGAATTTTCCTTCATCAAGTATTTTAGAGAATCATTGCCCTCCTGAATCTGTAATCTTTATTTTTATTTTCAGATTCCAGGATGTTCCATCTGATTGACAGACAGTTTGGTGTCTTTACTGACCGAGTTTTCCACACTGTTGTCTTTCTCACCCTGATACACTCCTGTGCAGGTGAATTATTAAGCTTATGAAACAGTCTGGTTGATGTTCACACGTAAAATTGATCTGTCCTCCTAATGAAACTCCACATCTTTGTCAAATCTGTTTCCTACTATCCATTTTCAGGTCAGACTGAGCTGAGGGGTTCATCTCATCCAGTAGTGGCATTAGTCGGTGAGGACATCACTCTGCCATGTTACCTGGACCCTGCCACAGATGCTTTTGATATGACTGTGGAGTGGGCAAGACCTGACCTGGACCCTAGATTTGTCCTTGTACGACGTTCTGGTGTAGAGGTTGGATTTCAAAAACATCCATCCTTCACAGGACGAACATCAGTGTTCACTGAAGAGCTGAAACACGGAAACATTTCACTGAAACTCTCCACAGTGAAACTCTCAGATGAAGGAGGATACAAGTGCTTCATCCCTACCCTATCTAAAGCTACCACAGTCCAGCTCATCATAGGTAAGTGGGAACGGGAGGTTTATAGACAGAATTTGAGTGGATTTTAAGATTGGAAATTTGACTCTTTCTTTTAAATCTTAGAAATTGTGTCATCCATTTCAAAGCATTAAGCAGGTGCTTGTTATCAGTGCACAGCTCAAAGGCCATTTTGGCAAGATGAAAAGAGACTTATATGACCTTATTAATCATGAGCTGGGTGACAAAGTGGTAAGTGCTGGAGCATCACAGCAAGAAGGTAGTGAGTTCAGATCCCTTAATGGGGAAGAATCTTTCTGTATCAAGTTTGAATGTTGTCCCTGTGCATACATGAGTTCTCTCCAGGTACCCCGGCTTCCTCCTGCAGTTCAAACACTTTTTAGTTAATCGATAATGGTAGGTAGGTATAAGTGTGTGTTGATGGTTGTTTGCCTCCATATGTCAGCCCTGTAATAGACTGGTCACTTGTCCCTAAAGTACCTTGTCTTTCGCCTAATGACTATTACGGCTTTGGACATACCAATCAACGTTAGCCTCACTCTTTCCCGAGATTATGAAGTGTAACATAAACAAGATTTCAGATATAAGTGGCAAGTGATTTTCCCTGAGGGCAGCAGAGATACATCTTAGAAATGAAGTAAATGACAAGGCTCCGAGTGGAACTGCTACTCCTTCACTTTCAGCAGCTGATTGAGGTGGTTCTGGTATCTAATCTGGATGAATTCCTTTGAGGTTTTAGGGCAGACCCCAAGACCAGAGCCAGTTTATTAGCAGGACTCTTCTCCTACGGAGCCATGCTGTTGTAATCCCAGTTGTCAGAATGTGGTTTGTCATTGTCCTCCTGAAATATGAAGGTCTTCCCTTAAAAAGTCTTTGTCTGGATGTAGATATTGCTCAGCATTAATGGAGCCTTCACAGATGTAAAAGATACCCACTATCTCATCTGCTTTGGAACTGATGTTCTATATTATGATGGTAAAAATAACCTCTCTCTCCTGTAGGAGCTGTCTCCTCACCTGTTGTTCAGGTGACCAGACACAACAGTGGAGTGTTGTTGGAGTGTGAGTCCAAAGGCTGGTATCCAGAACCAGAGATGTTTCTGTTGGACGCTGAGGGAAATCTTCTCTCTTCATCACCCACTGAGACCATCAGAGGTCCTGATGATCTCTACACTGTCAGCAGAAAAGTGACTGTGGAGGAGAAACACGGGAAGAACTTCAGCTGTAGAGTCACACAGAAGAAGATCCACCAGAGCAGAGAGACACACACTGTTATTCCAGGTAAATCTGAGTCAGAAGTTCATGATGGGATCTCTGAGCTGTACTCTCAAGTTTTTTTGTTTATCATTGCAGATAGTGTCTTCATGGTCCCAGCAACTCTAACTACTCCAAGTCCTCCTGGTACTCCTGTTAATCCTAATACTCCTGGTACTCCTGATCGTCGGGGTGATGTTATCGGCTCACTGATCGGCTGTGCTGGTCTGGTTTTGACTCCTTTGGTCATCTTCACCATGTGGAAAAGGAGTCAAGATAAATCCAGTGAGTCGAACATTGTCTTTTATTTCTATGATGCTTGTTAAAAGCTGCACAGACAGTTTTTAAAAAGTGAAAGTTTTTCCTCAGTGTCTGCCTCACATCCACATGTAGTTTCTGATTTTAGGGGTCAACATCTAGAGAAGAAATGCCATCAGACAGAAATCTAAAAATAAAGTTAACATCTGAAAAAAAAACAACTACAGCTTAGGATATGAGGTTGACGGTACAACCATCAACTCAGCCTCTCAGATCAGCTGAGTACATATAAAGGCTCAAAGGTCAAAGTCAGTGTGACTCCACATCCATCCAAACATCCTCACAGTACTTTAAACTGTAACTTTCTTCTCTTAATTTCAACACACTGTAAAGAGAAATAGAAATACTCTTACCACTCACTCAAACTAGTATTTCTAATCATTTTAAAGACATGTTTACAATTTCAAAACTCCAGACCAGAAGAATTACAGGTTTGTAGATTCATGGCAGCAACCTTTTTTTAATTATCCTTCCAGTTTTTTTTTTTGTTTTGTTTTTTTTAATAATAATAATCAACTGATCTATTTTAGTCTCCGACATGTATCCTCAAACTTTCACATAGTCACACAGGAGAAAGACTGATTTACACAGTATTTGTCTGATTCAACAGATCTTTTGTTTTGTAAAGGAAGTCTTGAAGTGATTTTATATCGTATGTTTTTTTTTTGACTTCATGATCCAACAGAACAAAACCATCCTTGGTGATCAGTTGACGAAATGTGTTTTTTTTCTGTCCACACAGAAAACAAGACGGGCCATGAGGATGGGACTGAAGAGTCTGGAGAAGGAAAGCCAAAGACCCCTAAAGGAGATTTAACAGAGTTTAAAATGGAGAAAGAAGGTGGAGATGAAACAACACCACTTTTGACACAAAGAGAAGAAGTGAATAAACCAGGTGACAAAGGAGAGGAGGACATCCAACCTCAAAGTGAACCCAAAGACCAGCTTGTGACAAAACCAGAACACATAAAGAACCATGAGGACCAGAGTGAACAGACTAAGAAAGGAAAGCCAACGACACAAGAGAGTAATAGAGCAGTCATCCATGTTGTAAAGGAAGCAGGAGGACCAAGTCCTCCACCAACAGAAGGCAAAGAAGACCAGAGAGAGGACATAACAGGAAACATTGACATCTCATCTCAAAGTAAATCCGACCTTCAGCTCCAGACAAAACCAGAACACAAGAGGAACAATGGGGACCAGAGTGAACAGACTAAAGAAGGACAGCCAAAGACACCTAAAAGTGATAAAGCAGCCATCCATGTTGTAGAGGAAGCAGGAGGACCAAGTCCTCCACCAACAGAAGGCAAAGAAGACAAGAGAGAGTACATAACAGAAAAAAATGATATCACGTCTCAAAGTAAATCCGACCTTCAGCTCCAGACAAAACCAGAACACAAGAATGAGGATGAGACTATGGAGGAAAAAGATAAGACACATGAAAATATAGATGAAGCATCCAATACTGTGGAGAAAGGAAGAGAGGATGACAACAAGCCTCCAAGTGAAGACCAGATCATGACAAAACATAGACATAAGACAGACTGTGAGGACGGGACTGAACACAATAAAGAAAAAAAGACAATCACACCCAACAGTGATAATGAAGAATCCCATCTTGGAGAGGAAGCAGGAAAGGAGGGTGTACCACCTCTGAAGGTTAATAAAGAGGACAATAAAGGAGAAGAGAACAACCAAATAGAGAGTGAACCCAAAGATAAGCTCAAGACAAAACCAGAGTCTGTCAATGAGACGGACCAAACAACAAGAGGGGGTGAAACAGAGGAAACCAATCAAGAAAAAGAGAAAACAAAACAAAAACAGGAAGTGGAACAAAGCCAAGGTACTAATGAAGGAACTGAAGATGAACAAAAGCATATGGTGAAACCAGCTGGAGGGGGTTCGAATCTTCACATGGATCCATTGGATGCAAACAGACAAGGAGAACAGCTCCAAAGTCTCAACAAGGATCAGGACATACAAAAAAGTGAGAAAGAGAAGATTCAAGAGACAAAGAGAAATGAAGAGAGGCAGAACCAGGTAGGAGGAGACCAACAAGATGGAAGTTCACAATCAGACCCAGAGAAGACTGAAGATGGGGAAGAGCTTAGTCAACAGAAAGACCAACATGTGGTGAATGAACATGAGGAGGACGAGACGGATCCCGAGGATAAAATCAAGAAGAACAAGGGGGAAAACCAGTCTGACAGTACTGGGACAGTTCAAGAAGAAAAGATCCAAAACCAGGACATGAGACAAAGACCAGTTAGCAATGATGGGACCGTAAATAAACAAGAGCTGACAGTGAACCCAGCTGGAGGTGTTTCAGAACTGTCTACAGTTCCACTCAATGCAGACGCACAAAACAGACAGCTCCAAAATCTCCAAACAGATCAGGACTTAGAGAAAAATAAAGGGACACAGCCAAGGTCAGGAAGTGATGTAGACTGTCAGAAGACTGAGTCTGAGAAAGAGGAGTCAAAGGAAGAGGAGAAGGAAGAGACAGGGAGAAAAAGGGGGAGACCGAACCAGGGAGAAGGAGACCAAGCAGATCCTGGTAGTCAGTCAGTGACTTGGAAAATTGAAGAGGGAGAAAAACCCAATCAACACAAGACCAACAAAACAAATGAAGAGGACAAACCAAGTCCTGAGAATAAACCAGAACAAGATAAAGAACCCTTAGACCAGTCTGGTGGTACTGGATCAACTCAGCAAAAAGGGAACCAGGGGCAGGGTACAGGACAAAGACCAACTTCTCAAGATGAGGTTGCAAATAAGGAGGAGAAGATGGAAAGTATCAAAGAGGATCTACCACCTCCAATGGATCCACTGGATGGAAAATGCCAAAGATCACAGCCCCCAAACCACCGTACTGATGGGGACAGGAAGGACAGGGGACAGGAACAGCCAGGAGGTGATGTCATCAACTCAAACTCTGAGTCTGACAAAGAGGGGTCAGCTTCTTGCCTTGGTATAGGTGAATCAACTATTTTGGTTCTTGAAGACTCAGCAGGCTGCTAACTTTCTCTGCAAACATGGGGCACGAACTCAAAATCCTGGCCTCAGACAATTTCAGTCTTTCTGAGTTCATGAGAATAGAGCTAAGAAAATTAAGCTCATATGTTGCCACTGACTTTTTTATTTACTTTAAACCAATGACTATAAAAATATAAATGACAACCTTTTAACTAACATTAAAGTTGCTGTGAGAAATGATGTGTCAAATTTGGCGCCCCCCTGTGGACAAATCAGCCATGTCTTCTGACAAAAAATCTCAACGTCCTGACTTTTGAGCTTTATTTTTATTTTATTTTTTTGTTTGTTTGTTTGTTGTTTGTTTTCAATAACAAATCTAAATTGATTGGTCAAATTATTCTGATGCAATTTTTTAAACCTATTAAGATAATTGACATCCTTAACGTTCAATCTTCTGCTTTTGTTTTATTTGCTGTAGTTTTTAAACAGCCAGTTTGATTTTGTTTTTTTTTTATACCTTTTATGAACTATGTCACAGTTCTGTTGTATTTTATGTGAATCTTTTTATTTTACCTCTTCTTTAAAATGTGAAAAATAAACCTATTTGAGCTTTAATTTTTGGTGTCAGTTGTCCTATGATGTAAATGTTACATTCTGGATGAAACTGCAGTTTATTGTTAATTTGTTTGTATTGATCTGTTTTAAACATTTCTACACTATCATTCAGTATTAAAATGGGAGATAAATATCAATACATTTAAATATGAGGTCCATATTATTGCTCCTGCAAAAAGTAGAGCTGGAATTTCTAAAACTTCTACTTCACTGAAAATAATCATCAGCTATTAAAACTCTCTGTTTTACTAAGTGCAGTGTAGTGTGTCATTTAATGAGATAATTGTTCTTTATAAAACCTAACCTGCTGAGCTGGTTCACAAAGAAAAAGATAACTGAACGTAGACCAAGAGGAGCAAAGATGTTAACCCTAACCATCTTTATCTTCTGGGTTGAGTGGAAAGCAAAGTTTTTTGAAAAACACATAATCCATCATCTGTAATGGCACTGTAACCACACCTCTCAAACATAACAAACAAATGTGGAACTTCTACCGTGAATCAAACTTTATAGTACGAACTCTGAGACTTTGAAATACAGGCCTGCCTGATAGATAGAATGCGCTCAGTACGGATCCTGTATGTTTTCGGCTCATGTTTCTGTCAAAGATACTGTGTTTTGTCAGGCTTTTGTACAAGCTAAGCTAATGGCCATTAATTTTAGAACTGGTCAGTTAGGTTGTGGTTGGCTGCACTTCTTGCCTTGCTCTATTTTAGTCGTCCCAGCTTCACTGTCAGTACATTTTTTTAATACTTATTTAGAGCAGGGGTTCTCATCCAGGTAGGCTATACTGTAAATACTGTAATTCATAAATGACAATTAACTAAGTCCCAGAAAAACAGGACAGCAAACAGTCCCCAAAAAAGGGAGTAAATGATCAAATAACGCATAGGCATGGGTTAATTAGTTGCACCTGTTAAGATGCTCAATTAAACATGCACTTGTATTGAATGTTTAGTTCAGTCTGCACCGCTCAGCTTACCAGGGTGCAGCATTTTTCTTGCCAATGAGTGAGCCGGTGACGAAAAAAAGTGTTGAATGTAATTATTTTTGTTTGCCTTTTGTGTTTTTGCTACTGTGTACACATTTATAAATTACAGTATTTACAGTATACCAGGATGAGTTAGAAATATATGTATTTATATGATGAATTGTATAACTAAATGATATCAATCTCAAATTACATTGTATCAATGTGTCACACATTCATGTCTCAAAATGAAATAATGTTTGTGACCTACATGGCTTTGGTCTGTTTACCTCCTAAAACTGTTTGTCTAATATAAGGCTGAAAATCAGTCCCTCAGAATCAAATATTATAGGTAAACTATACATTTCCTGAATCCTTAGGATCATGTTAGTTCCAGATGTGGTTTTTTGTGTCTCTGATATTTCTTGATGGCACAGGACTAAAAGAAATAATATAATTTAGGCAGAAATTGTGTAAAACATGTTTTATTAGAAGTTTGAAGAGCTCCAGTAACCACTGTACTTGTCCCACATATACGCAAAAGGGCTTGACTGAAAGCTCGAAGTGTCCCCTTAAAAATGACACCAACCACTATAATAAAGAACATTGCAATATGCCCTTAACATGAGCCAATACCAAGATATGCACCCACGTCTAAAATGCCATTTTTCAATGGGAAAGGGTAACTTTGGCAGCTGATAACACCAATTTAGCTGTGTTTTAGGAAGGGGTATCATACCAAAATATTATATACAGACATAGAACTTCTCAAAAATGATAAGTAACCTTTGCCACCTTGAGTGTCTCCCGGTCGACGTGGCCCCCAAAGGTAGCGTCTTCCTCACCTCAGATCTCAGTGCCCAGTCATGTCTCCTCACCATCAGCTGCTAACTGTGTAGATGCGTATGTATGTGAAGTTGTGTGTGTGGAAATGTATGTCTATGTTCACGGGTGTGTGTATGGGTATAATTGTGCGGGTGGGAGGTTTGGGGTTTTCTTGGGGATTTTAATGTTTCATTTTGTTTTTATGCTTTGTAAGGCACTTTGTGTTACAACTTGTAGGAAAAGTGCCATATAAATAAAATAAAGTTGAAGTTGAAGTTGAAGTTGAGTGGTGGCGACATCTCGTATGGCCCGTGGACAACTTTGGGAAACACTGGAGATAAAAATAATAAAAATGTTAAAAAGAAAAGTAAAACCTGATGGACTAAAACAAGAAGATAATATAAAATGAACAAATAAATAAGAATAAAAATACATAAATTATACATTAAGAACTTTGATTAAAATGAACATTTGCAATAAGATAAATAAGACAAGGCTATCAGTGACAAGCCTGGTTAAAAAAGTGAGTCTTGAGCCTCTTTTTAAAAACATCAACCGTCTCTCTGGCCCTGAGGGTCTCCTGCAGGCAGTTCCACAACCAGGGACCATAGAAACTACAAGCCATCTCCCTGTGTGTTTTTGCTTTGACTTTGGGTAAGGTTAAAAGGCCTGTGCTGGAGGACCTCAGGGTCTGCGAGGGTTGATATGGTAAAAGTAGATCAGATAAATAGGAGGGGCCAAGACCATCAATGCATCTAAAAACTAATAAAAGAAGCTTAAGATCAATCATGATACAGATGGGGAGCCAATGCAGCGATGCTAAAACTGGGGTTATATGCTCTGTCTCTTGTCGGCACTTTTGCAGCTGAATTTTGTAATAATTGAAGGGTATATAAGGTCTTGGGGAGGCCAGAGAGCAGAGCATTACAATAATCTAAATGTGAGGAGATAAAAGCATGCATCAGCACCTCCATGCTGGCCTGGGAGAGAAACAGGCAGACTCTGGCTATATTCTTAAGTTGGTGAAAACCTACCTTTGCTATGTTTTTGAGCCTGTGTGTGAGCCTCTCTTCCTGTAGCGACTGAATGTCACCAGTCAATCGAAGCGGGACGCTTGTCCTTCTTACCTGGTCGTTTGAGTGGCTGGGACAAAATAGTTTTTTTTTTTTGTTTGTTTTTTATACAACTATGTGTTCTCAGTGGTCTTTAAACTGTAATTATTATCATTTTAAGGGCTTTTCTTCTGCAGAGCTCTAGTAACTCATTGGCAATTTGCCTAGGGACATGATGAAAGCTAATATCATAATTAGCTTTCTTACGAGCATTGCAATCTGCTAACGCACAAGCTTGTTGTGCGATCATCCTCTGTATTTCTCCTCTATATGAAGAGTGTGGCCTGCAAAACGGGGCTCCAGGGGCGGAGCTTGGATTGGTTATGCATGAAATCTCACTGTTTCTGAACCTGCCATTTGGGTCTGCCAGAGATTCACAGCGATTTGAATGAAGACATATTCAGAAAAGTTATTTAGCACTTAGTTTTCTCATGATATGTCCTGTAGCGTCAGAAAAATGTCATATGAACATATAAAAAACAAACTAAAAACAACAACATGATTTTCATCAGGGTGGGTCTTTAAATCCAGGATTCAAATTCTGGTCTGGCACTGAAAACTTGGGACTTGGACTATAACTTAAGGATCCAGTTTGACTTGTAGGGTTACTGACCCTTCTCATACCATCATGCTGTTGGTTCTCAGAGTCGTGTTCATAAGGAATTTCCAGAAGGATCATTTAAGAGGACTCCATCAGCACTGAACACTGAATCTCCCCTCAACAATTATTTTACAGCATCACTGTTCTCCTTGATGTTTCATCTGTCTTTAATTTTCAGACTTAAGGATGTTTCCTCTGATGTACAGACAGTCCCCCAGTCTTCACTTTGGTGCCTTCACTGACCTGCTTTTCCTCACTGTCATGCTCCTCACCCTGATAAAGTCATGTGCAGGTGAACTACCAACATTTAAGTTTAACTATTTTGTAGGCTACTTAAAGTACTTCCCGCTGCTCTTTTATAAACTGTTTGTAGTGGCTATCTAATGTCTTATTTTTCCTGACTGTTGCATTTGTTTCAGGTTTCACCGTTAAGTTTTACCGCAACAAATGATTTTTGGTTCAGCGCCTCTCAATTCTGAAAAACACAGTAGAAAAGTTCAGAAGATGGAGACCCGAGCCAATTATTTTCCTTACCGGAATTGCTCTTTATTACAAATCCAAAAACACATATAAAACCATATAACATGTTCCTCTATGCAAGAATGTCTGTGTTAGTGTCCATATAAACATCTTTTTCACATCAAAACGGGCAATACTAAATTATATGTCAAATGTTCAGGGTTCTCGCTTTAAAAATAATGTTTGGAGATTCATACCTTCATGCTAAAAGTGAGCTCAAATATCGGGGGAATGTTAGGGTTATAAGCTACATGGGTTGTAGGATGATTGTTTCCCGCACTGATCGGTGGGGCTATTTTTAGTGATCTTTCTGTCTAACATGCTAAAGTCCATCAACAACACACTACAAACTCGCACTTTGTTTAGTTTAACATTGTTTAGATGTAAAGATATAATTTTGTGGATTTCACAGTTTACAAACCTGAAAAACACAGTAGAAAAGTTCAGAAGATGGAGACCCGAGCCATTCATTTTCCTTCCCAAATTTGCTCAGGGGAGGGGGTGATCCCTTCAGAAAGTCGTCTGGGCACAACGCATACTGGCTCATTAATTTTCCTTCCCAAAATTGCTCATTAACTAAAGTTCCTTCACACCTCAAATTTGTGTAAAATAAATACTAAGGTTTTCAGTATGGATAGAAAAAGTATCACACATTTCAAAGTTTACTTATTTTTACAACCACTCTTGAGTGACAACAAGAATGTTTTGTATGTTCAGTCAGCTTGATGGCCAACAAGCAAATGCAAGACAATGGTGGCCCTCTGCCGCACTCATTTATTGAGAACAACAACACAAACTTTCAACACTGTAAGCTTAACTGAAGCCTTTGTCACATGACAACTGGAGCTACTAAGGACAGCAATAAACAGGCATCAAATACAGGAAACAAATCAGCAAACACTCAATAACATCCCCAAATCCAAACAAAATGTACTTCTCTCTGCACTTCAGCAAATTATATACTAAAAAAAACACAAAACAACGTTTTCATAGCTAAATGGCGTTGACGCTGTTGTAGCATTTTGATTTTATAATAAATGTCCCAAGATTAATAATTGATAAAAATCTTAAATTATGACAATTATGCACTCGTTAAAAGGGGCACCACTTAGAAGACTAAGAAAAAGTAAAACTAAGTTGTAAGAGTCTTAGAGAAAACAAGAGGGAACTAAGCGGAAACAAAGAAAAGAATACTGAGCAAGTGAAAACACAGAAGAGAGCAAGCACCCCAACTTTACTGGTTTTATCTCCTTCACACTGGGAGTGTCTCTGGGATGTGTGTGTGAGGAAAGAGAGGATGGGTCGCTGGTCTCCAACTGCAGCTCTTTGAAAGGAGACCTTCAGGACCACTGATTATTTGATCTAACTTATACTTTTGGCAAGTAAAAGAGTCAGATCTGATACTCACTCACCATGATTAATGTGAATGAACTTTTGGTTCACAATAAATGATTTGATACTAAACACATACAAAGAAAAGTAGAATCACTTCAAACATTGTCATTATGTTTTAAGTATCACGTTGGACATGTTAAATTACTCTGAAATGAAACAGATAGTAACACATAGAAACTGTGAACAACAAAAGAGTAAACACGTGAATGAACTTCATTATTAATAATTGGTTCTATTTACTAACATTCAGATTATTCAATGACTTTATAACCACCTAATTGTTAAAAATACCAAATCAACAATTAAAATGTAAAACAAACACTTCTAAACCATTACTTAGAGTAAAGTTATGATTCATACTTAATACATTTAACTCTTAAAAGTTCATGAAACAGTCTGGAAAGCTTTTGGTCTAAAGAAACTAAAAATTAAAGTATTTATTCTGTCAGAGTGATAACTTGGCTTCTGGAGCATATAGAAAAACAGGACACATCTAATTTTAACACAAATTTCATGATTAGACAGATCAGCACATTGCTGAACCTCAAATGGGAGACCTGAATTTAGGCATTAAATTTAGATGATCAGTGATGAAGTCAGTTTGAGGGGAATAAAAACTCTGTCTCTGTGTTCCAAATTGACCTGTTGTGAAGAGCCAGAGGTTTAGGTCAACCTCCGGTTGGGTCAGCTGAGTAACCTGAATGTGCAAACAAGTCTGTAAAAATTTATATTATCTTGTGTCTGGGACCAGATAAGGAACCTTTCCTGCAAGGAACGTGTGAGTTTGACACACAGGGTTGTCTTGATGCTACACTGTTCTCTGCCCTCTGTTTCAGGTCAGAGGCTGGTTGGTTCGTCTCAGCCTATAGTCACATTAGTCGGTGAGGACGTGGTTTTGCCGTGTTACCTGGACCCTGCTGTTGATGCTTATGACATGACTCTGGTGTGGAAAAGACCTGACCTGAACCCCAGATATGTCCTTGTGCAGTGCAACGGTGAAGAAGCAGGATTTTAAAAAAATCCAAATCTCCAAAGTCAAACTCTCAGATGAAGGAGGATACAGATGTTTTAGTCCTGAGTTATCTCAACATACTACAGTCCAGCTGGTTGTGGGTAAGTCTGAACATTTTCAGGTTTTTAAACTGACCTTACATGTCTCATTGGTCTTTGCTATGAATAAGTAATGATATAGTTGAAGTGATATTTCATCATGATGAAAACTGTCTGTTTATGATCATACTTTTGGTTTATGTTTGAGTTCAGAATTTAAGGAAGGACCTAAAGTTCGAGATTCTCCTGTTAGACAAAAAAAAAAAAAAAAATTCAAGAGTCAAGTCAGAAGATGGTGTTGAAACTGGTTATCAAACTTTGTCATTTCAAAGTAGTTTTGGGGGCTTTGTTGTGGCAGGTTTCTACTTAAAGAGTAGACAAGTACCAGAACAGGTACAAAGAGAAAACTGTGAAGCCAAAGACACCTCTCTCTCCTGTAGGAGCTGTCTCCTCACCTGTTTTAAGAGTGACCAGACACAACAGTGGAGTGTTGTTGGAGTGTGAGTCTAAAGGCTGGTATCCAGAACCAGAGATGTTTCTGTTGGACGCTGAGGGAAACCTTCTCTCTTCATCACCCACTAAGATGATCAGAGGTCCTGATGATCTCTACACTGTCAGCAGAAAAGTGACTGTGGAGGAGAAACACAGGAAGAACTTCAGCTGTAGAGTCACACAGAAGAAGATCCACCAGAGCAGAGAGACACACACTGTTATTCCAGGTAAATCTGAGTCAGAAGTTCATGATGTGATCTCTGAGCTGAACTCTGAAGTTTTTTTGTTTATCATTGCAGATAGTGTCTTCATGGTCCCAGCAACTCTAACTACTCCAAGTCCTCCTGGTACTCCTGTTAATCCTAATACTCCTGGTACATTTTGGCAGAATTCATGATAAAGCTACAGACCCTCCACAGGTCCAGTATGCAAATTTTTTTGTAGGATGGTAGGGGAAGGTACCGCCCTCCTTCGCCTTTGATTGGCTAGAAGTGCTGGGCTCTGATTGGTTATTCCTTATGGCTGTGAAATTTTGTCGGCTGTTCAAATTGGGGTTAGGATAAGGGTTAGGATTAGGATTAAGGTTAGGGTTAGGCGATTCAGAAGTGTGATACTGTTCTGTAATACAACAGACTGGAAACAGTGCACAGGCTACACCACTTGGCCCAGTGGAAAGCAACAGTTCTAAATAGTATCTTGAACAGAATAGAAGACTCGGTTTTATGAAGTAAAGCTTTAATTACTGCACACTGCGGTTCTTGTTCTTTTGACATATTTGTGCAATAATTGTTTTTATTTGTAAGTCATATTTATGAAGGGCACATTGACATAAGTTCAACTCAGTCGTTTCAGTTAATGTGGCAATAAAGATTTGAATATGAATTTGAATATGAATTTGAATTATCAGTATATATCAGTATGGTCTGCAGCAGAGTCTCTTGTGTATGAACTGTATGAACCCTTAGTGAGACATGCTGGTGGAGTACAAACACACCGTTTTATGCAGGTGAGGTAAGCTTATTTCTTCTCTATTATACCCTGACCTCATGGATCCTTCTGTACACTCCAAAATCATCTGACAGATATGAATATGTTTTTAAACATGTTCCTCTTTATTCCTCCAGAATTGAGTTATCTGTCTTTCCAGGATGTTTCCTCTGATAGACAGACAGTCACTTAGCCCTCACTTTGGTGCCGTCACTGACCTGCTCTTTCTCACTGTTGTCTTCACCCTGATACACACCTGTGCAGGTAAATCACAAACATCATTAACAGCCTGTTAATGTGAAGTAACTTCATACTGACTGAAAAAAAGCACATTTTCCCATTACATTTTTATCCTAGTTTTGTACCCATAATCCAAAATTAGGACCAGATCCTTGTTTCTCATTCAGGTCAGGAGCTGATTCTTCCATCTCCACTAATTGTGTCATTGATTGGTGAGGACGTCACTTTACCAACTCACCTGGACCCTGCCATGAACACCTTTGATACAACTGTTGAGTGGTCTAGACCTGACCTGGACCCCAGATTTGTCTTAGTGTGGCGTGACGGCATGGAGCTAGAGAGTAAAAAACACCCGACCTTCAGAGGAAGATCATCAGTGTTTATTGATAAACTGAAACATGGAAACGTTTCACTGAAACTCTCCAAAGTCAAACTCTCAGATGAAGGAGGATACAGATGTTTCATTCCTACATTATCCAAAGATTCCAATATTCAGCTGATTGTGGGTGAGTCTTTTGAAGATTTTAAACTGACTTTGCTTAAGATATGCACCAAGTGTAATTTTGATGGAGCCTGCAGGCAGAACCTGTTAATCTACAAAACATGAAAAGAGGTCTTTAATTCTGACTAGATCTCTGGGATCAAGTTGGTTAAAGAATTCATCTTCTCTGTGTAGGAGCTGTCTCCTCACCTATTTTAAAAGTGACCAGAAACACCAGTGGAGTGTTGTTGGAGTGTGAGTCTAAAGGCTGGTATCCAGAACCAGAGATGTTTCTGTTGGACGCTGAGGGAAACCTTCTGTCTTCATCACCCACTAAGACGATCAGAGGTCCTGATGATCTCTACACTGTCAGCAGAAAAGTGACTGTGGAGGAGAAACACGGGAAGAACTTCAGCTGTAGAGTCACACAGAAGAAGATCCACCAGAGCAGAGAGACACACCTGTATGTATCAGGTAAATATAACTCTAAGGTTGATAGTATCGAATAAACTCACTGTTAATGTGAACAAAGTCCTCTTGTACCATTTTGGATCAGTTCTTTCTGGTTTCAGCCTCTTCTGATAATCCTGGTCCTCCTGATCATCGGGGTGTTGTTATCGGCTCAGTGATCAGCTGCGCTGGTCTGGCTCTTTTGGTCATCTTTGCCGTGTGGAAACGGAGACAAACTAAATTCAGTAAGTCAAACATGTCTTCTGATTTAAAGTTTTACTTTACTTTTTCATCCCTGTAAACTTCACCAACCTTTGTTTCATATTTCACCAGTTTGTCCTTCTTCTCTGTCCACACAGAAAACAAGACGCAGAGGGATCTCACAGGGTTTACTGCAAAAAAGGGAGAAGAAGAAAGCATTTCATTTAAGATGACAACAGAGGACCAGAATCAAGTAGAACTCTGAAGACATCAGGAGGAAACCAGAGCTCAGGGGAGGGACCAACAAGCTGATATTGATGATACTCATGGGGGGGATCAATGAGACGCCAAATCGAATCACCCCAGGAAACGAAGGAAAGGAGGCGTGAGGTAACAGGGTGTGGTGTCTGAAAAACTATGACTGAGACCGGAACAATACAAAACCAGGGAGTTCAAAACCAGGTCAAAGAGAGAGAGGAGCTGAGCATCCTGAGATCCTGCAGAAAAAGGAGAAGACTTACAGAGATGAAAAAGGTCTCAGTATAGACACATTTTAAAGCAGATGTCTTCCTCATTCCATAAAAAATCTTGTGTTTCCCTGGATATTCAAACATAAAATGGGATATATTTTATCGTTTTATCGTTCCCACCAGAAAAGCTGGATAAGTAGAAGTGTGTTCGGGAGGCTGATCATGATGTGAGTTTCTGAGACCTCTCCTTCTCTTTATTTGTGTAAAAAGGTTCATTATCTCTGAATGCTGTCTTATCAAAGCTTTTCACAGTAAAAAACACAGTTTCTGTTTGACTTTTCCCATGATTTCACTAAAAGAAGTGTGCTACTCTGCTGTATGTGTTGATAGAATACTTGTTGATAATGGAGTCACAGTTTGAAACACTTTCTGAATAATTATAGTAATAACAACTTTACCTGTACCAAACTTTAAAAAAGGAAACATATTAACATTTCTGACTGCCCCCTCATATGTGCATTCCTAGAACCGGCCCTGTCCTAGGCCCACTAGTGATAGTTTTAATCTGTGTCTAGTCAACACTCATCAGCTGTATTTTAGTGTTGGAAGTGGTTGCTGGCTTGAATTGTAACCTGAGTAAAACTTCCTTCTCATGGGATTGCAAGAGAGGTCTGTATGAGACAAACCATCATTGTAATATACAGAACATATTTCACCCATTCTTGAGAGTCGGGACAAAACATGTCCTACATAGAAAAGTCTAATTTATTCAAAACAATTAAGAAATTCTAAATGTTTGACATACTCAAAAAGTTAAATCTAATGGATTTGTGTATACCAATCCTATTTTTTAGCACAGATATTTACTTTTTTGGGGGATATTTGTTTAAATGAAACGTCTGTGGTTAGAAGGTGCATGTTATTGCTTGTGTCCTCAGCAAGAGGTCACAATATTGACCAGCCCCAAAAAACTTTTAAAAACTCTATAATTGTGAAAACATATACATCAAATAAAAATTCAGGGCTATAAATATATAAACAATGAATGGCCTGAACATCAAATAGCTTTTTGCCTAAAAATCTGCCTATCAAAGTTGTGTCCTCAGTTTCTGTCAACTCCATCAGATTATTCTATAAACCTCATTAAATCATGCAATATCATGGTCAGCTATATCCCTGAGGACCCCTTTTCATTTCCTGCTTCTGGTGAATGCAACACCACCACACATGTGCTGCGTCCGAACTGCCCGCTCGGATACTACATGCTACTGCTACGTGCTACTGCTAGATCCTACTCCTACATACTAAAAACGTTGGCCCAATTCGGACACACTAGACGAGCGGTGGGGAAAGACGACCCCCGCAGGCAGAGAGTAGGTACTGCGCCCGTGCAGACAGTGGCAACTGAAGCTCCTCATCTGCGGGCCTGGCTGTAGTACTGCAGCTGTGCAGTTTAATGATGGAATAAGTGAGCTTTACCTCCATGATGTCGCCACATATTTGCTCATAAAATGATTACTTGGGCAAATATGACACCATGACATGACAAAGAGATACAACCGCACATTTTTTAGGACAGTGTGTGAAGTTACATGAAACTTACATCTGTACTGCTGCGGTCCCGCCTGCTGCTGCTCCGACATGGTGCGCGCTGCTGTGGCCAGCCGGCGTTCGCGACACTTTTAAATAGGCAGAGCAGCTGGTGGCGCTAGCATCACATAAGCTTCTACAACTTTTAAGAGGACGAAGAAGAAGCCCGCGGTGCATTTTGGGTCAGTAGCATGCCCGTAGGATGCACCGAGACCAACCTACAATGTGGGCGTGTCTAGCATCTGAAGTAGTATCTGAAGTAGCATGCTACTCGCTCCGGTGGCCAATTCGGACATGCTAGATACTACTTCGACTACTACTTCGACTACTACTTGGCAATTCGGACGCAGCTCTGGGCTGTGTCCGAAATGGCATACTGCCTACTATCTACTTACCTACTCAAGCAGTAGCTACTGCCTACTGACTACTCAAAGATGATTTGAGTATGCCGCGGCTGCCCGAGCGTTTACACACATACATACTAAATACCCCAGAATGCATTTCGTGCCGGCCGGACGCAGCGCCGGGAAAATTTAAATAGTCCTACCACAAGCTACACAGAACGACTGCATCCCGGACAAATTATATAAATTCATTCAATAATAATATTTTTTCTAGCGAGAAAGTAAGTGTTTACATCACGATTATGAGCCCAGTTGTTTGAAATAGTGGCTGTTTGTAAATTTGTCTCGGCGTTTTCGGAGACCGAAGCGTCCACTTGGTCGGTGTTTGCGTCTATTTACCGTAAACACCGGGCAGCAGCAGCTCCCCCTTCACGTTTCCAAATTATTGCGAAGTGTTTTCATAATCAACATCTACACGACACAAACCGGGCGACAGTGGATGAAAAAAATCACACAAACATCCGTGTATCCATGGTGATAATGCTATACACCACCTGCTAGGCGTGTGATGAGCAGCAGAGGGCTGCAAAATGACCAACACACAACATAATTATTATGACCTCGTTCGGTTATTCCTTGGCAAATACATCATTTCCCGACTACATTCTTTTCATGTACAATGATTATTTCAGAAACCATCAGATTTTCAATCACAAGTAAGAATTAGTAAAGCTCACATAGATTGTCAACTGGAAACTCCCCCGTTTGTATATTCTGAACCATGTGCTCTCTACCAAAGATAATTTTTATTAATCAGAGGTCTGAGCTTAATATGAGCGACCACTTTGATGATGCATTCAGAGATGAGAAGATGCTCAAACTTGATGTAATAAATACATCTTTAATAGACACTTAAATAAATAAAGTCAATTCATACGAATAGTTAAAAACATTACTTATAATCCTAATTTAAAATACAAATAAATCTGGTAAAAAGATCAAAATATGATAAAATGATGAAAATTGTGTAATGTATACTGACTAAATATTGTTTATCTATTTATATATATATCATTATTATTGCAATCACATGCCATCTATTTCTTTTCAGCCTCGGGAAGGAGGGCCATATTACCAGCTGAGATGCGCAATGCATTGTGGGGCAGAAGCAGTACGTGAAGCAAGCTCCGTTGCACACTCAGAAATCGAAGCTGATTGAGTATACATCCGGGCATTTCTCGCATACACAAAATTCACATACTGTACAGTGTGAACGCACTGCCTACTCAATTCAGAGGCGGGGTTCGTAGGAGTAGTAGGAGTAGTAGGCCATTTCGGACACAGCCATGGTCTGGTAGGTTTTACAGTTTTTGATATTTTAGACAAACAATGTCAATATTTGTATGGTCACAGCTGGACCATGTCAACACCGTCTCTCCATTATTATACTTTTTTTTAAACCATAGTGAGTTCAATTAAAGTATTTTAGTGAGATTATCAGGACAGTTAGCAACTGCCAAAAAAGTAGCTAGCTGCACTGTACAATAAATGTTTTGGAGGGAAAATACATGCCCTTACGTCAACTCCGTCAGACGTCAACTCCGTCAGATTTTGTGTCTGACGGAGTTGACATGTAAGCTGATGGAGTTGACAAATCCACCTATAACCTCTTAATGTGCTGACATTATGCTATTTTTGAACATGGTTAAGGATAACAATGTTATTCCAGGGTCTTATCTGCACATAAAAGTACATATATAGCATATATTACGTTATTTTACCATATACCTCTGTTTTGTAGAGTAGACCATGGGCAGGCTGTCTGCTTAATTATAACTGTCAAACTTTTCCAACACACACACACACACACACACACACCTAATCTCATTGATTGATTGATTAATATACAATCCTAAAGGTGCAGTATGTAATTTTCACTACCTAAAATCTACACACTGGCTTCTTATAGAGTGCGCAAGAAGTTCTATGTTGCTCTTTTAAACCCCAGTGTAGGTGGGATACCAGATAGAAGAAAATGGTTATTATTTTTACATTGTTAACTTGGACCCTCAGACCTTGGGCTCTATTTTTGTGTCCACCGGCGACATGGCCGAGGGTGGCGAACCCCGCGCAGTGCCATTTTCATCTGGCGGAGCTCAGCGTACAGCCAGTTTGGTATTTTCGTGGACTGAGGTGCACCGAGGTCCGCCAAGCTGGGCGTGGATGTGTGGCAGGGTGAGGTGTCCACAGAATCAGCTGGTGCAGTGACATTTTCGTACTTGTTGCCGGCGTGTAAAGTGCGCTGAAAGCTCGCAGATTCAAACCTGGTCAGCTTTCAGCGCAGGTGGATCCGGATGGGCTAGTGGTATTTTGGGAGACCGGCGGCATATCGGCCTCACCAGCAGGTTTCCACAGTGTCAGGAACATTTCCGTGCAATTAATAATCAATAACAACTAATAATCTGTGTCAGCACATACATTTAGATCTATATCGATATATTCTGATCTATATCTGATCTGATGAGCGCATTTGGCATGCGTTTGGACACTCAACCTGACCAAATTAACACAGCTGCTGAATCCGCATGAAATTGAATCAAATATCCTGTAAATAAACACACATGATGAAGTTAACAAGATATTTAATTTGTCTGCCCCCATTTCTAGCTTCCTCGTCCTCTTATTTCTCGCGCAGCTCAACCTGGACATGTCTCCGTGTCCTCTACCCGTCCTGCTGCAGCTGCTGCTGCGGCAGCTGAACAGATGATTTGTTCCAGTGATCAGATGAGTTTTTTACTTTAAGCCTACATACAAATATTATAATAATCAGTTTTGTGAGCCAAATTTATTTTATATGCCAACATCTATGAAAGAAAGAGCCAGGCCACGGAGCGCGATTTACACACAGATTGGTTCCGATTTTAATGCCATTATTGGAATTTATGTTGTGACCTTTGCGCACAACCCACCTTTGTCACGTGAGGTTTAAATATATGCAATTTAATGTGATTGTCTTTATTTGTGGAAAAGGGTGTTTGTCTTACCAGTGGGTCCAACATTACACACACCAAATCCATCTGTGCTTATATGAGACAGTGCGGAGGACGCCCAATGCAGCGCTTACAGTGACACTTGTTGAGGAGCTGCCTTCTGTCGCCATCGTGTGGCATTGCTGTCTTCAGACATCTCTTGATCTCTTTGACTACTTCACGAAAATGGTAATACGCCTCGCTAGTGGCGGATTCAAAGGCGAGAAGAGCTGATGTTATTGGTCAATACAGGTCTTGGCTGTGTTAAACCCACTCAACGCCCTCTCTCCTCCCTCCCTATGACCTACGCTGCTGGAGGGAGCTGAGTTAGGGGAGGGGGGATACTTATGCCGGGCTGCACAACTCACCAAAATACGAAAATGTGCTTGGAAACGCCTTGTCGGCGCGGTGGTTAATTGCATTAACGGTATGTTCAGTATGAAAACAAGGAGTTATTAGTTCTTAATCTATTTTCACCTATTGACCTATTGTCAATCAGTTTAAAAACACATTTGTTCAATAACATATGCGATGTCATCAACTCTGTCAGTTTCTCGTCAACTCCGTCAGGTGTTCGTCAACACCGTCAGATGTATGTTTTTCTTCAATTTTGGAGAAAAAAAAAATTGTTTCTTCAGTTTATATTGTTTAAGTAATAAAGGAGCATTGGCTCTACATCCTCTTGTGTCTTATTTACTTACAGAAATTGTTTTTATAATATAAAAATTAAAAACAAAGTTTGAAAATGCAACTATTTAGAAATCTTGGTTTTCAAAATAGTGTGAAATCACACATTAGGTTTATATATTATATTTCATGGCATATCAGAGTAACTAAACACTATTACAACATACATCAGAACTTTAGATTCTTGTTGGACTAGAATTATTAAAATTATATTCTTTTTTGTGTGTCTGATGGAGTTGACACAAATCCACTGTCTAAGGGAAACATGTTAATTTATAGAAAAAATGTTTTTATTTAGAGCCTGTTCCTTTACGGGGTTAAATAGCTAAGACCTTTCTCTACAGTAATAAATAACTCTAATCAATATAGTGTGCATTCTCAAAAAAAGTTTTTTAGGAAGTGTTTTGTCCCGACTCTCAAGAATCCCTGATTTATTTTGCAGAATGCTAACTACTACCTGGCCTGTGGTAAGAGTTCAGGAAACACTGCTGCATTTTAAAACCTTTTTTCAGAAACATCACATTTCTGTTGAAGTATCTGAATCCTACTTTTGCTCTTTTTGCACTGCTCTGCTCTTCATTCATTCCTCCACCCTTCACATCAGCTCATCATTTTATTTACACTGTTCTTGTACAGTGAGGTTTTTGTCCAGACATGTAACCCCTGAATCAAACAGAGACAGTTTTCAAACTAAAAATGCAGCTCTAAAGTTTCTTTTATAACCTTTTCTTGTTTTTTGTCTTCACATGTGAGCATGTCCTAAAATGTGATTCCTCAGTCATATTGAAATCATCTGTAAGTTTGCTGCAGGACACACAAAGACAGCAACAGAGTCTCATTTTTCTTTTTTAAAAGTCATCAAATTCACTCATGCTTCTTTTTTCTTTAGAAAGTGAATCAGCTGATGGACATATACAGTGCCTTGAAAAAGTATTCATACCCCTTGAACCTTTTCACATTTTGTCACTCTACAACCACAAACTTACAAGTATTTTATTGAGATTTTTTTTTTAATCATAGATCAACACAAAGTAGCACATAATTGTGAAGTGGAACTAAAATGATACATGTTTTTCAAAAATTTAAACAAATAAAAATCTGAAAAGTGTGGTGTGCATTTATATTCAGCCTCCCAGTGTCAATACTTTGTGGGCCACTTTTTGCTGCAATTACAGCTGCAAGTCTTTCGGAGTATGTCACTACAAGCTTTGTACATCTAGAAACTGAAATTTTTGCCCATTCTTCTTTGCAAAACAGTTCAAGCTCAGCCAGATTGGATGGAGAGTGTCTGCAAACAGCAATTTTCAAGTCTTGCCACAGATGCTCAATGTGGTTTAGGTCTGGACTTTGACTTGGCCATTCTAACACATGAATATTCTTTGATCTAAACCATTCCATTGTAACTCTGGCTGTATGTTTAGGGTCATTGTCTTACTGGAAGGTGAATCTCTTTCCCAGTCTCAAGTCTTTTTCAGCCTCCAACAGGTTTTCTTCCAGGATTGCCCTGTATTTAGCTCCATCCATCCTCCCATCAACTCTGACCAGCTTCCCTGTCCCTGCTGAAGAAAAGCATCCTCACAGCATGAGGCTGCCACCAACATGTTTCACAGTGGGGATGGTGTGTTCAGGGTAATGAGCAGTATTACTTTTCTGCCACACATAGCGCTTTGCATTCAGACCAAAAAGTTAAACTTTGGCCTCATCTGACCGGATCACCTTCTCCCACATGTTTGCTGTGTCCCCTACATGATTTGTGGCAAACTGCAAACAGGACTTTTTATGTCTTTCTGTCAACAATGGCTTTCTTCTTGCCACTAGGCCTGTCACGATAACAAATTTTGCTGGACGATAATTGCGCTACAAATTATTGCCGATAAACGATATTATTGACACCATTTTTTAAATTATAGATAATGATAATATACAGTATGGCATAATAATGCGAGTACATCATGTCAAAAGCAATAAACTTCAATTGCTCAAGATTAAGAACTTTGAACTAGGATGAACAAATATAATAAACAAACAAGACAACCGAAAAACAATGAAAATAAAATGGACCCACATTCTGTTTTATCAAAAACTGCATTCAAATAAAAAACAAAATCACAACTACAAACAATAAAAAAATACCTTGTCTCTGGTACAGAACAAAAACTTCACTCCAAACATAACTATTAAAACAATAAATAAAGTGGAGTCTCGAGTCTGACAACAAAACTGCACTAAATAATTAGCTTTGGGTGCTATTCCTCAACGGGTCAACAAAGAACATGCATGCGCACCTCAAGCACAATCATCCGCGGAGTTGATGTGTGCGCCAGCTGTCCTGTTGTCCTATGGACAGGTTCTCCCACCTGAGCTGTGGATTTCTGCAGCTCCTCCAGAGTGACCATGGGCCTCTTGGCTGCTTCTCTCACCACTGCTCTCCTTGCTTGGTCTGTTAGTTTAGATGGATGGCCATGTCTTGGTAGGTTAGCAGTTGTGGCATACTTCTTCCATTTTTGGATGATGGATTGAACAGTGCTCCTTGAGATGTTCAAAGCTTTTGATATTTTTTATAACCTAACCTTGCTTTAAAGTTCTCCACAACGTTTTTCCCTGACCTGTCTGGTGAGTTAATTGGTCTTCATGATGCTCTTTGTTGACTAGTGTTCTCTAACAAAGCACTGAGGCCTTCACAGAACAGCTGTATTTATGCTGATACTAAATTACACACAGGTGGACTCTATTAGCTAACCAGGTGACTTCTGAAGGCCATTGATTGCACTGCATTTTATTTAGGGGTATCAGGATACAGGGGGGTTGAATACAAATGCACACCACACTTTTCAGATTTTTATTTGTTTCAATTTTTGAAAAACATGTATTATTTTCTTCTACTTCAAAATTATGTGCTACTTTGTGTTGGTCTGTGACCCCCCCCCCCCCCACCACCACCACCACCACCCCACACACACACACACACACACAAGCTCCACACGTTCCTCCAGGTGGGAGATGGAGAGGCTGCTGGACATCCTGGAGAGTGCGGCCCCTCAGGGGACAGACTCCAGCCAACCACAGACCCCAAACCAGCGAGGGACTGGTCCCTGCTGGGTCCAGTCTGAGAGTTTAACAACCACCGTGTGAACACTGCAGGAAGTTAAGACGAGTTTAGAAAAGCCTGGAATAACACCACCAGAACCAGATCAGAACTCATGACTGAAATCTGTTCAGAAAAAATAAACAGATTGTTGAGTCATTTTTCGTGGAGATACTGTTTATTTTTCCTGTGAAGTCAAAGGAGAGAGAAAATCAAGTTTTCCTGAAGTTCAACTGAAAATTGTGTTGATGGTTACAGTGTTGAGTTCTTTTAGACTGACCTTAAAGAGATTATAATCGGGTTTCTATTAGGGATGATGATAACAAGCCTTACTAACAGCCGTTATTATTATTATCATTGTTTAAGGCTTTACAATCATGATAATAGCAGCTGTTTTCAGTCTAACATGTCTTTAACAGAGATGACTTTGTTCTGTTGTTTCCTCAGGAAAGTCAGCGAGACTGTGAGCTCTGAACAGTGGCGCTCCTGTCATTAGGCGGAGTAGGCGGCTGCTAGGGGCGCCCGCGAGCAGAAAGGGCGCCAGGGAGGGGAGAAGTTTTTTTTTTTTTCTAAATACTTTTTATTTCGCAATAAAAAGCAATAACAAAAACACAGCAATCTAACAACAGTACATAGAGTCGTAAAGTCTTTAAACAATGGCTAAATCATTTATATATTTGGGCTTAAGTGTCTGTCTGCCTGCAACCTGCCTGCAATTTGGCCACGGTCCCCAATGGACTGCGCACAGGACACGACTCCTCCCCGCCCCCCTGCTCTCTCCTCGTAGTCGTGCTGTGCCTGCTTCTAAGGTAAGTTGGGTTGGTAACTCTCTCTCTGTTTAACTCAACTAGTTACAGCCAGGTAACTTGTAACACAACACACCCGCAGCGCCGCCGCCACGGCTTATGCATCGCCACCACCAGTTCACCACACAGAGAGACCACACCAAGCACAGCCAACAAGGCAATAATAAGCCAAGGCAGGCCAGGCAGAGCAGCGTCAATTATCATCATGGCTTGACTTTCAATTCATTCAAAGTCGTCAGATCACGGCAGTCCAGCATGTTGCAGAATGCAGATCAAAAACACAACGTACTAGCTAAGCAAATCGTTAGTTAGTTGAAGTGACAGATTTAAGGGGGATTTATTAAGACCCTGTTCCCGCGGCCGGTGTTGCGCCATAGAATGCACCCCTGCCGTAGAATGCACATCCACTCTTTTACATTTCTACATTTCTACATTTCTATTCATTAAATGATTCAGTTGTTTTCATTTTGCACATTAGACTTTATTCAAGCAAAATACATTATAGTATTCTTGAAATATAATTGAAATTTCGGCCATGTGGCTGCCATCTTGAAAGTAACAGGGGTCATAGGTCACCAATAGTGTGACTACTGTGGTCACCAGTTGTGAGGTAGAAGGAAGCTTCTGGCCAATTGCAAAGTTCCAAATTTGAATTCTGCACCAAAAGAATTACTGGTTTGACACAGAGATCACCCATATCAGACTTGTGATCGGCTGCCATCTTTAAAAATGTCAGCCATCCTGAATATGAAATAGCAATTTTAGATTATCTTAAAGACATTTACCAAGTACTATGTATGGCAAATAAGTCTGAAATGCCATATTATATCGATCTTTCATAAGAAAACAGTTGTTGCTGGCGGCCATTTTGAAAAATGACTGCCGTGGCGGCCATGTTGAAAACTCATGATGCCTCCACATCCAAATATTTTGGGAATGCCTTTGGTTATAAGTGTACCAAATTTCAAGCTTTTATCACAAAATGCACGATCGTTCTGGCTATCTGCTGCACTGAAAGCAGATTATTGTGAAGAGAGAGGAGAGGGATTAAAAATGAACAGTGACTGTGGATTTACTCAGAGTCACAATCCTGCCTCACAAAGCCTCATCTTCAAAGATGATATGATTTTTTAGTGTTTTTTCTGCCTTTAATATATACTTTTTTTCATATTTATATTTGGGCTTCATGTTGGCTGTTTACAATTCACACCAACATAATCAATAATCAATCTTTTAAATCACGAGCTCTGAAATTAACAGAGGAACAAAAAAAAGTTCAAAAAGTTTCAGCAGAGATTAAACAAGGATAGCTGTCACAGAGTTAGTATGTCAGAGTCATTTATTTACATATGAATACAACACAAACACTGTAATCACCTCCATATCTACACTTCGGTCGCTTTGTGAGACTGGAAGCTTTCAGGTGATTAACAGAGTGTTTCTGAGACATCAGGAGCTTTTCTGTCCCAGAGTGAAGATCTGAGTATCTTGGAGGCTGAACAGGTTCAGTCCTTCAAAACGAAACAAAAAAAAAGTTTATCTGTGATGATTTATGAAATAATTTTAATAAAAATGTGTGACTCTTGTTGTTAACTCACTTTACTGATAGAAGGCTGCCACGTGTAAACACTGGCAGGATGTATAAAGTGACCTTTCATGCACCACAGTGCCGACAGAGTAAAACTAAATGTAAAGAACAAAACTTAAAATTTGTTTTTCATCATCTTTAAAAGCTTTTTAAAGTAAGCTATAAAAGGGTTTTTCGGTTTTAACAAATGTACAGGCATAGCTTGGGCTGAGGTTGGGCCCAGAGTTCCTGGTGACGCCCCTGAACAGCACTGAGGCCTCCCTGAGCCATTATCCTTGGACACACAGTCAGTCATAATACAACAGAGCCTTATGAAGAAACTCTGTTTAGATGTATCTGTCCCCCTTGATCATCTTATTTCTTTTGGATCTTCACTGTTGCCTGTGAGTAAATCTGCACTGCCCTCTGCTGGTAACTAAGACACACTACCACCGAGCACTTCACCTTAAGAAATCAGTCATTTTCATAAAACAGAAAATGAGGGAAACCTTATTCTTAACTTAGAATTATTGTAAATAAAATAAAATAAAATAAATGAAATAATGTCCTATAATTCATTAATATGCCTGACTATGATATTTCAAATGTGGCCTGAGTCATTTTAACGACAGAAATGCAGCCTTTTTTCTGGCTCTTTTACTTTAAAGCCGTGATTTATAGCCCACAGACCCATTTAAATATGCAGTACACATGTTCTTAATGAAATAAAAGGACCGTAAAGTGTATGGGGTAGTAAACTTGAACTCACCTTTCCATGCAGGTGACCAGAAGTACCCTACCTACCTTACTTCCTTACCTTCTTATCGCCTTGTTATCGGACTCTGACCGTGTGACGCCCTCCGTTACCTCGCGGAACTATCAAACAGGTACGAACGTGTGTAGCACCGTTATCACGCCACTAACTGCGCCACTGGACCAGTTCTAGGCTCTAAGGAGTGGGGAGCAAGAGTAATAACACCAGAGACCGTTGCTTTAAGTAGAAAAGGCTGAAATTTACTGAATACAAACACAAATATAAAACACAGTATATGAAACCAAAAATACCCTGCAGGTTTTCAATGAAAAGGTAAGTATAAATGGAGAAAGAAAAAAAATATATATATCTCACTCTTCCTTTTAGTTCTTTAGTTCACCTAGTTTATTTTAATAAAGCTAATCTAATTTAATTAGACCAGTCTCTTTTTCCTAGGTTGTACCTATTTTAGGATTCCTATTTTTTCCTCCTAAGTTAACTCTTTTTTTCCTTCTTTTACAAGTAAGAAAACACCTTAACCACAAATAAATCAAAGTGGACCACAGTTATTCAAATCACATTCAAAAACACAAACTTAATAAAATAAAAGTATGACACTTTAAATTTAAGTTCAAGTCCAAATGTGAATTCAAGTGTTCAGTTCAATGAAAAGTTTCAGTTCGATTCAGTCCAAAAATAATAATTCAATCAGTTCTCAGTTCAAACTAGTTCCTGGTACCCCTACCACTGTGGCAAGGAGTTACCACACGCAGGAGACACCCTCACGATGCGATGGGAAAGATGAGTTCAAGGTCTGGGTCTGGCTCGCCATCTTGAATCCCGTCTGTGAATGTGCATGCCTGCACATGGCAGACCGATCCTCGCTCCGACCGAGCTTCCAACCGTGCAAAAAAACCTGACCAAAACCAATGTGGCTTAGTTCTCATAAAATCCCTGTCAGTTCCCGACCAAGTAAGTTATGGTTTTCAACCGTTTTATCAACTTTTTCACTGCTTTTTCTGTTCATTAATCACTGCTCGTCTTCTCCGGTTCCTCCTCTGCTCTCTCCCTCAGGTCTCTTTCTGCAGCGTCACTGAGGTGCTGCGTCTGTGTCGCTGGTCCCTTAAAGGGGCAGCGACGTCTTTTTTTCTGTCAGCAGACTTTTAATTTTTAATTATCTCTGATGATTAATTGACATTAAATTAGTCACTTTTAACTTTCAAACTTATATATGCAGTTTTTATTCAACTATTTATTCTTATTTATGTCATATTTTAACATGGGTTACATCCTCCCCTCCTTACCTAATGCACGTCCCTGTGCATTTTGAACTTATACTGTTATAACTCTAGGGATTTTTGGAAAGCTAGGTTCTTCAAGGGAGTCTGTAAACACATCACTCAAGGTTTGAAATAAAGACTGAACTATAGTAACCAACGGGTTTCCTAGCTCAGGATAAGTCAGTCTTTTAGCCGCTTTTCTGTCTCTGACGGGTCTTCCCGGACAGTCACTTTCGTTTCGGCTGTCCGTTTGGTCTAGATCACTTGTGTTTTCTTTGCTCTCCTGAGCAGGTTGATTAGAAAGATGGACATTTTCCAGATCCTTCTCAGGTAGGTTTCCAGTTTCCTGTCCAACAGTTGAGTTGCTCTCTTCAGGATCAGGTAGGTTTGTGTCCGCAGGATCAGGTAAGTCTTTCTGTTCGGGATCAGGTAAGTTCAGGTCATAAGTCTCCACTGGAGAATCCTCAAGGAAAGCTTTGGCTACGTCTAAAGGATCTTGCTCAACAGCAGTCATCTCAGGTTCCGGTTCTGGTTCAACCCTTTCAGGTAAGTGTTCCATGGGTTCAGGGGTCAGGTCGAACCCTAGGGTTACCACTGTTAGGTTTCTGTGATAGTTATATTCCTCAGAATCAGATTGGGATTCATCCCCATCGGCTCCATCTGATGTGTCATGTCTAGGATGTTGTCGAGTTCTTGGTCCTCTTACTGCCTTTGACGGGTCAGTTTCACTGTAGATTGGGGTCACAGGAAGGAAACCGCATGGTAGCAGGAGGTCACGATGAAGAGTTCTTTGTGGACCATCTCTTGTCTCAGGTTTCACAACATACACTGGGACATCTCCAGACTGTTTTAGGACAACATACACGTCGGACTCCCACCTGTCCGCTAACTTGTGCTTGCCTCTGAGATGGACGTTTCGGACCAAGACTCTGTCACCTTCTTCCAAGGTGGAGTCAACAACGTGCTTGTCAAACCTTACTTTGTTGCAATTGGCTGTCTTTTTAGCATTTTCAGTTGCTACTCTGTAACTGTCTTCGAGTTGGGATTTCAGGTTGCGGACATATTGCGAGTGAGAGCCTGGCTGATGATTGACTGGTAGGCCAAAGGCTAGGTCAACTGGCAGTCTTGGCTGACGCCCGAACATTAACTCGTAAGGGGTAAAGCCGGTTGTCTCGTTCTTTGTGCAATTATAAGCGTGTACTAACGGCTTGACGTACTCCCGCCAGTGACTCTTCTTCTGGTTCTCGAGGGTTCCCAACATGTTGAGCAGGGTCCTGTTGAAGCGTTCTACAGGGTTCCCTCTCGGATGGTAAGGTGTGGTTCTTATCTTTTGAGTGCCAATGAGCTCACACAGTTCTTTTATTGTTCGGGACTCAAAATCGGGACCTTGGTCACTGTGGAGTTTTTCAGGAATGCCATAATGGACAAAAAAGTGGTCCCAGAGGGTCTTGGCCACTGTCCTGGCTTTCTGATTTGGGGTGGGGACTGCCACTGCATATTTCGTAAAATGGTCGGTAATGACCAGAATGTCTTTTGTGTTACTTGAGTCCGGCTCCACACTAAGAAAATCCATGCACACGAGTTCGAGTGGTCTTGTGGCCACGATGTTGACGAGTGGTGCAGCTTTCTCAGGCATGGTCTTACGTCGTATGCAGCGGTTGCAGGTCTTGATCTTATTTTCCACCTCGGGTGACATTTTGGGCCAATAGAATCGCTTCCGGACAAGATCTAGGGTGCGCTCCGTGCCCATGTGGCCCATGTCATTATGGAGGCTCTTGAGGACTAAAGATCTCAGGGCTTCAGGGAGCACAAGCTGGTAGTGAGTCTGAGCGCCCTCTTGTCGCCTGCGATACAAGATGCCATTTAAGACTTCGAGTTTGTTCCACTCTCAATAAGAGACCAAGCTCAGGAAGTTCCTTCCTCAAGGATGGTGGGGGTTTCTCTCCTGACTCCACTTGCCTGAGTACTTCACGGATGCAGGGATCAACATTCTGTTTGTCTCTTATTTCAGATGGTGCAAACGAGGGGATGACAGGTAAGCCACCAAGCTGATCCTCCTCTTCAAAGCTTTTTGGGAGAGCCTTTGGATGGTGGGCAAGTGACGCAACCAAGGTGGTGCTGGGTAATGTTTCTCCAGAGTGATTGTTGGTCACTTCATGGACAAAGTGCTTCTCACAGATGGCTTTGATGGTGTTTTCATTCAGGTGTGCATAATCAGCCTCTGACAAGTGTCTTTTTGTGAATTGTTGTATCCTCTCCAGCTCTTTTTGTGATGATGTGTCATCGGGTACTCTGCCGTGAGGACGTCTGGACAGCCCGTCCGCATCTTGATTTTGCTTACCGGCTCTGTGCTGTAGCTGGAAATCGAACGTCGACAGAGCGGCCAACCATCTGTAGCTTGTGGCGTCGAGCTTAGCAGAGGTAAGAATGTATGTTAATGGGTTGCTATCTGTGACAGCAAGGAATGTGTTCCCGTAAAGGTAATCCTGGAACTTCTCTGTTACTGCCCATTTAAGGGCAAGGAATTCTAATTTGTGTGCAGGATACCTGGACTCACACTTCGACAGACCTCGACTTGCGTATGCAACAACACGCTTCTGTCCTTGTTGCTCCTGGTAGAGGGCAGCACCGAGGCCTGACGTGCTCGCATCTGTATGTAGAATGTAGGATAGCTCAGGATCAGCAAACCCGAGGATGGGTGCGGTTGTCAACTTTTCGATTATGGTGTCGAATGCTGCCTGGCAAGCAGGCGTCCATCTGTCACCAAAGGAGTCCTTTGGGTTGAAGTACTTCTCAAGGTTCACTGTGGTTTTAGCGTGCTTTCTCAGCGGCGGGTAGCCAGCAGTGAGCTCGTTGAGTGGCTTCACGATCTTTGAGTAGTCTTTAACGAACCGGCGGTAATAACCGCAGAAACCCAGGAAGGTCCTTAGCTCCTTCAAGTTGGTTGGTTTTGGCCAGGTTTTTAATGCTGCTACTTTGTCAGGATCGGTTTCGATGCCTTTTTCAGACACAATGTGGCCGAGGTACTTTACAGAGGTTTGAAAGAACTTGCATTTCCCTGGCGACAGTTTCAAGCCAAACTCTTTCAATTGGTTGAGCGCACGCATCAACCTTTCCTCATGCTCCTCCAGTGTCAAAGAGAAGACAATGAGGTCATCCAGAAAAACTAGGGCTTGTTTCAAGTTCAACTCTCCCATACAGCGCTCCATAAGCCTCTGGAATGTGCTAGGGGCCCATGTTAAAAATATTTTAACATGGGTTACACGTGTCTTTGCGGACTAAATGTTTTGTAGGTATATAAAATATTTTCAAGGACTAAATGTCTAGTAGATAAGCCAATATAACGTGTTTTTCTGGTCTCTATCAAATGTCTGAAAATCTTCATTTTGTGTCTAGAGAGAAAAGCTGAGCGCCGTCTGCCTCCTCTGTCTGTCATAGACTTTCTTCACAGCAGGTAAGAAAGTCTGGGTAATAGTCCTCTACTCTCATGTGTGTTATATCACAGTTTACAGTTTTAAAGTAACAATTTTTATCAGTTTAGCTCGATGTTTTATTGAAACTATCGACTCTTTTGTTGTAAATGAAACTGAAACTGTTGAGCTGGTTCACAAAGCAATGAAGGACACTGGAGGGTTTGTTAATATTTAAACCACAAATGTCATAAAATCAGGTTCAAATGTTATGTTTGCGATCTTAGATAGATACCCAAACCTTCACAGTTTATAACCATCTTTATCTTGGACTGAGTGGAAAGCAAAGTTTAAAAAAAAAACAAATAATCCATCATCTGTCATGGCACTGCTACCGTGAATCAAACCTTATGGTAGAAACTCTGAGACTTTGAAATTACAGGCCTGCCTTATTTAGAAAGGCTTGATAATCATAGGGATTAAAATAGAAAAGAGAGACACAGCCTATGTTTCAGGATATACAGTAGTCAGTGTTGTAGGTCTTAAATCCAGGATTCGGATCTGGTCTAACACTGAAAACTTGGGACTTGGACTGTAACTTAAAGATCCAGTTTGACTTGTAGGGTTACTGACCCTTCTCATAACATCATGCTGTTGGTTCTCAGAGTCGTGTTCATAAGGAATTTCCAGAAGGATCATCTAAGAGGACTCTGAGGTCTCCATCAGCTAGAACTGAGCACTGAATCTTATGTTAATATTATATTATATTATATTATATTATATTATATTATATTATATTATATTATATTATATTATATTATATTATATTTTACAGCATCACTGTTCTCCCTGATGTTTCATCTGTCTTTAATTTTCAGACATCAGGATGTTTCCTCTGATGGACAGACGCTCCCTCGGCCTTCACTTTGGTGCCTTCACTGACCTGCTTTTCTTTACTGCCATACTGTTCACCCTGATAAACTCATGTGCAGGTGAACTACCAACATTTAAGTTTAACTATTTTGTAGACTACTTAAAGTACTTCCTGCTGCTTTTTTAAAAACTGTTTATAGTGGCTATCTAATGTCTTATTTTTCCTAGTTGTTGCATTTCCACACTAAATTTATTATTACCACTCTTGAGTCACAACAAGGATATTTTACATGTTCAGTCAGCTTGATGGTCTACAAGCATATGTAAGACAACCGTGACACTGCTGCACTAATTTATTGAGAACAACAACACAAACCTTCAACACAGTACACTTAACTTAAGCCTTTGTCACATGACAACTGGAGCTACTAAGAACAGCAATAAACAGGTATCAACTGCGGGAAACAAATTAGCAAACACTCAACAACATCTCCGAACCCAAACAAAACTTACTTCTTTCTGCACTTCAGCAAATTTTATACTCAAATAATATAAAACAATGTTTTCATTGCTGAATGGCGCTAACACTGTTCTCTGCCCTCTGTTTCAGGTCAGAGGCTGATTGGTTCGTCTCAGCCTATAGTCGCATTAGTCGGTGAAGACGTGGTTTTGCCGTGTTACCTGGACCCTGCTGTTGATGCTTATGACATGACTCTGGAGTGGGCAAGACCGGACCTGAACCCCAGATATGTCCTCGTACGGCGCTACGGTGAAGAAGCAGGATTTAAAAAAAATCCCTCCTACAGAGGAAGATCATCAATGTTCAGTGAAGAAATGAAACATGGAAACATTTCACTGAAAATCTCCAAAGTCAAACTTTCAGATGAAGGAGGATACAGATGTTTTAGTTCTGAGTTATCTCAGCATAATACAGTCCAGCTGGTTGTGGGTAAGTCTGAACATTTTCTGGTTTTTAAACTGACCCTATATGTCTCATTGGTCTTTGCTATGAATAAGTAATGATATAGTTGAAGTGATATTTCATCACGGATGAAGTGGAGCTGTCTGTTTACAATCATACAGTATCTAAAATACTCCTGAGCTCAATGGTTTATGTTTTGTTTCAGAATTTAAACAAGGATCTTAAGTCCAAGATTTTCCTGTTACAAAAAAAAAAAAAAAAAACATTTTAGTAAGATGAATTTAACGTCAGTCAAGTCAGAAGATGGTGTTGAAACTGGTTATCAAACTTTGTCATTTCAAAGTAGTTTTGGGGGCTTTGTTGTGGCAGGTTTCTACTTAAAGAGTAGACAAGTACCAGAACAGGTACAAAGAGAAAACTGTGAAGCCAAAGACACCTCTCTCTCCTGTAGGAGCTGTCTCCTCACCTGTTTTAAGACTGACCAGAAACAACAGTGGAGTGTTGTTGGAGTGTGAGTCTAAAGGCTGGTATCCAGAACCAGAGATGTTTCTGTTGGACGCTGAGGGAAACCTTCTCTCTTCATCACCCACTGAGACCATCAGAGGTCCTGATGATCTCTACACTGTCAGCAGAAAAGTGACTGTGGAGGAGAAACACGGGAAGAACTTCAGCTGTAGAGTCACACAGAAGAAGATCCACCAGAGCAGAGAGACACACACTGTTATTCCAGGTAAATCTGAGTCAGGAGTTCATGATGTGATCTCTGAGCTGAACTGTAAATGTTCACAAAGTTCTCTGTTTATCATCACAGATCATTTCTTCGTGGTACCATCTACTCCCAGTACTCCCATTCTCCCCAGTCCTCCTGGTTCTCCTGGTTCTTCTAGTTCTCAGCCTGTTATCATCGGCTCAGTGATCGTCTGTGCTGCTCTGGTTTTGATTCCTTTGGTCTTCATTTTGTGGAGAAGGAGAAAAAATAAACTCAGTGAGTCAAAGAAGTTTCTTTTTTTCTAATCTGGAGATATTTTCAGGTTGTCCTTCTTTCCTCTTATGAACAGGAAATCACGGGAATGTCTGCTCGAAATTTGGTCCAAACTTCCTCAGATTTGCACAAATGTCCTTCTGGGTTCAGAGACTGACTGAGTCAATGTTGGTGGTCCTGGTCCAGGTTTAGTGTGACCCCCTCATCATTCATTTCTCCTGAGCCTCATGTGTTGGCAGCTCTCAGCAAAGATCTTAGATCATGTATTTTATTTTTCATTCTTGAAAAAGTCTCTGCTCTCTGTGAAAAGTGGACAAAGCTTCTTTTCCCAAATGTGACCAGTTTCTCGTTCTTCTCTGTCCTCACAGAAAACAAGAGGGACCATGAGAACGGGACTGAACAGACTGAAGATGGAAAAACAAAAACATCTAAAGGAGATTTAACAGAGTTTAATGTGGAGAAGGAAGGAGAAGAAGAAAGAGTAGCACTTATGAAAGGAGTAGAAGAAGAGAATAAAGTGGATGATGAAGGAGAAGAAGAAGAAAGAGCAGCACTTATGAAAGGAGGAGAAGAAGAGAATAAATTAAATGATAAGGGAGAAGAGGACAACAAATCTCAGAGAGAACCTGAAGATCAGCTCATGACAAAACCAGAGTCATTAAATGAAATGAACAGAACATCAGGAGGAAGAGAAATAAAGGAGAGTGATGAGAGAAAAGAGGAAATAAAGCAGAAACAGGAAATGGAACAAGAGCAGACAGTGAGACCAGTTCAGGAAAATTCAGGACTTCAGATGGATCTGTTCACTGCAGACAGACAAAGAAAACAGCCTCAAAATCTCCACAATCAAGAGATAGAGCGAGAGACAGAGAGAGATGAGGACAATGAAGGAGAGAATCTGAGAAAAAGAGGAGAAAGAAAGAGAAAAAACAAGAGCAGAAGAAAAAGGGAGGCTCTGCATCGAGAGGGAAGAAGAAGTTAAAGGACAAACAAAGAGAAGAAATGAAACCAAAGGAAGAGAGTCTGACAGAGATGGAGGAAAGTAAAAAAACAGATGAGACAGAGCTTAGTCAACAGAAAGAGAAATGTGTTTTCAGAGATGACAAACATAAAAGAGATGAGACAGAATTCAAAGAGAAAACAGACAAAGATCAAGAGAGAAAACAGCCGCATGTTTCGAGACTAAAGATAGAGAGAGAAGAGAAACTAACAGAGCAAAGTGATGAGAAACTAAGAGAGACAACAAAAATGAAGGACAAAAATAAGCATCCATCAACTGATGAGGATGTTTTAGAGAAGTCTGATCCAAAATTACATCCAGATACAGCAGAAAGAAAAAAAGGAGAGCTTCAAGGAGAAGCAGGCAGTAATGAAACTTGGAATGGACTTGGAATGGTTCTGAAAGCAGATGGACAAATAAAGAGGCAAGAACTTGAAACAAATCAGGAAATCAAGAGTCAAGAGCTTAACCCTCCTGTTGTCCTCAAGTTAAGACCTACATCCCATGTCTCAAGGGTCACACTGTCCCAGTCCGCACTGACTGGGGTCTTTTTGACCCAGTGAAAGGTCCTGTAGTCCTCACACAGTAAAAAATAAATAAATAAATAAATAAATCAAAAAATAAACCTGCATTCCACGTCTCAGGGGTCACACTGACTGGGGTACTGACTGGGGTCTTTTTGACCCAGTGATGACTGGGGTCTTTTTGACCCGGTGAAAAGTCCTGTAGTCCTCACACAGTAAAAAAAAAAAAAAAAAAAAACCTGCATCCCACGTCTTAGGGGTCACACCGACTGGGGTCTTTTTGACCCAGGGGTCACACTGTCCCCAATGTGGAAATATATACTCACACACATATAGTAATAATGATAATAATAATAATAATAATAATAATAATAATAATAATAATAATAATGAGCAGACGGAGGGGAGGCGAGAGATGACCTGATATCTCTAGCCGATACCACACTGTTGAGCAATGATGTTTTGATCAGAAGGACAAAGTTGAATTTTATGATGAATGACGAGATGTCCTTTGAGGATTGGTACAGCTACTATTATGACTTTTAGCCATAAAACAATGTTGTGTTGCAATCTATGGTGTGATGTGCGCAAATAAAGTTATCATCTGAAGCAAAATTGCCAGTTTTCGCATCTTTATTGAGTAAGCAAGAATATGTAAGCAAGCATAAGCTACAGCACGAATTCACATTTTAATAATAATAATAATAATAATAATAATAATAATAATAATGCATTTTTAGGCACATTTCAGCAGCAGTTCTTCCTAAATCTTTCTATAGAAGCATGCTCATACAAACACTTGAAGGAAAAAACAAGTTCGCAAACTCTTTACACCCCCCCACACACACACACACACACACACGTCTTACATCGGACGCTCCAGTTCGCTTGCAGTGAGCAAGAATCTACAGTTAATCACAAAGTTTACTCCATCGACCTCACAGATATGTGACAGCAGACTTGTGAGTCCGGAGAAATGTAGACCCGATCCAAACGTGAAGCCCCATTTATTAAATGTTACTTTCAGCCTCTTCCCCTTGGCGTCTATAATCTCAAACAGGTATCCCAGACCGTCATCATCTACACAGCAAATTAACGCCGCTGGCGTAACAGAGGGTCCTTCCTTGTTTTGTAGATACTCTATTATGCGATGGGGTTGGGAAACGTCCCACCATCCACTTTTCAGCAAATCTAAAACACTCCACATATCATCCACTACCCGTGTAAGAGAAAAGTTCTGGGGATCGGAAGGTATCGTTGTGGGTCGGGGGAGCAAGTGTGTGTAGGTTTCACGGGCCAGCTTTCTCAACATGTCGATCGGACACAAAAAATCACCTTCTGCCAAGTCAGCGCATACGTAGCGTCTTCGACGGATAAGCAAAGGAAGTGACAGCAGGCCGCTTTCGGTCTTCACTGTGAAAGAACAAACTCCCCCGGGCGTGTCACCGAAGCACGCCGAGACGACGATATCCCCGACGCGACGTCTCTCGGATGAATCCATGAAGGTCCTGACGGACTCTTCTGACACCAAGCCCCACCAGCGCTCACCCAACCAACCGACAAACGATTGCCACGATTCCTGCAATTCGGTCCAGCGGCAGGTAGATGCGTAGCGGTTATTTGAGCCAAACTCCTCTTGAACTTCTTCCTCGCAATCCCACAGCGTGATACAGATCTCATCGTTTAAAAGTTCGGAGTGATCCATAAAGCTGTCACGTGGCAAATCAGCTTCACCGGTATCTTCCGCGTCACCTGGAGTTCCGAGGCTATCACCGTAGGGATAACACGCCTCGTCTTCAACAATGTCACCTTCTACGTGTCTTTCCGATAGCAGGCCACGACGATCTACTCTTCGTCGGGAGTATTCCTCCAGGCCTCATCTTCACCGAAGCGTCCTTCGACTTCTAGCTCCGCAGCGTCACTGCGGTAATCGTCATACTCATGGCGGCTCCGAGGACTGTCAGGATCTCGGTAAAAGTCGGCATCGCGGTCACTCGTGCCCCTCGAGTCCCTCGGAGTTCGATGCTCATCAGAGTGGTCGAAAAGTTCACGCTGATCCGCAAAGCTGTTACGCGGTAAATCAGCTTCGGCGGTATCCTCCACGTCACCTGGAGTTACAAGGCTATCGCCATAGGGACGATGCTCCATATTTTCAACGATATAATTTTCTACACGTCTCCTTGATAGCCATCCACAGCGGTCATGCTCTTCATCATGATTATTCTCCCAGGCCTCATCTTCACCGAAGCGTCCTTCGACATCTAGCTCGGCAGGGTCACTGCGGTAATCGTCATACTCATAGCGGCTCCGAGGACTGTCAGTAGCTCGGTAAAAATCGACATTGCGGTCACTCGCGCCCCTCGAGTCCCTCACAGCTCGACGCTCGTCAGAGCGGCGGGACCCCTCCTCGCGCTCATCGCTCTCCTTTTCGCAGTAGTCGTCGTCATTCACAGACACTGTGTTATCCGGACGAATCGATGTCGGTGACGGTGAAGCAATCTCGGATCGAGATGTAGAATCAGCGTAGGCAGAATTTGAGGTCAGACGATCGGATGTGTCCGACGCAACTACGGCTACTTTGCAGTAGCCGCGACAAGACTGCTTCAGAGGACTTGTGACACAAACGACGGTCTCGTAATGGCTGCCGCTATTCGCTAAATAAATCCCCTGTTTAGAGACCCGAACACTGTCGCAACTGTACTGAAACCAACGGTCGGTGTAATACGTGAATACGTTGACACCCAAATAATCCGCCGTTGCTTGAATCTCAACCTCTGTCGCCCAACTTCCTAGAGAGCTGATTTCAGATGCATCAATGTAGTCTGACACCGAAAGGTAACCCCTTCTCAGAATGTTGGCGTACGCAGCTTCATTGCTTTGCAAGTGATTCACCACAGCTTCTCTTATTCTTCCGTGATGGCGTTCGGTACCGCTCACAGCTACACTGACTGCCCTAAAGAAGCAATTCCCGTCGCTTTTAATCTTCATGTTCTTACAAGGAGCTCCTAATTCACAGACATCTGTGAATTTGCTATACTGCTGTCTACAGTCTACCTTGAGCTTTCTGCACAGCTGTAATGCCACTGCCGCTCTAACGGGGTTAAAGTGTAGCTTTTTACCCATGTCGCCACTAACAACCTCAATGTCCGGGTCCTCGCTGTTCATCATGCTCTCGTGTCTTTTCAGCAGTTCCGTGACATTTTCATCTTTGGAAAGTCGTAAGTATTTCCTCTTCTGATGCAGTCCTGCCAGGCTGCCTCTCTGCCTCTAAAACTAGTCACCCCGGTTGCGGACAGTTCAACTGACCGCATCCCACGTCTCACGGGGTCACACATGGTGTGTGTGTGTGTGTGTGTGTGTGTGTGTGTGTGTGTGTGTGTGTGTGTGTGTGTGTCGGCAATCAACCCATCTCAAAATTCTCAGCAGCACACTCAGCGCAGTATGGGAGCGAACAACTTTTGCAGATATATTTCTTACACCCGCTGCACACAGTGGAAGTTTTGTTGTCCTTTGCCCGCGGGCAAAACTGACACCTCTTCCTCTTCCTCGCCCCGGTCCGGTCGTCGCTCCCGACGCCGCTCCGGCGGCGTCCTCGCCCTCGCCCTCGCCCTCACCCCGAGTTCTAGACCTAGACACGGCGCTACGAACGACTCGGACGACTGCCGCTGACGCTTCTGTGCGAGGGAGACGCTCCCTTCTTTCTATCAACGGAGTCACCAGCGCCTTTCCCAGCCGCTCTAGGAACACCCTTCTCTTGTTCCGCTTCTGAGGCATCCATTCGGGGTTTAGTTCTCTCCATATCACAAAGGCATTGTAGGAGGAAACGTCGAGGATGTTGTGGAACACGACCAGGGGCCAGCGAGCCGTCATCCTTCTGCAGCTGTAGGTTCCGATCACCTTGTCGAGGTTATCGACACCTCCTTTGCAGCGGTTGTAGTCCAGTATGATGACCGGCTTTCTGTCGCGGCGGTCGCTGACTTCGGCCTCCGTGTGCATCGTGCTAACCAGCAGCATGTTTTTGTTTTTCTTGGGCACGTAAGAGACCGCGGTAGTGGTCGACGTGAAGGCGAATTTCGACGAGAACACCGCTCTTCCCTTCGGCGAGAGAAGGGCCAGGGGGAGCTCCGGCTTGTTTTTTCGAACGGTGCCCACCATGGTCATCTTCCTCTTCAGCAGCTGCTGCCCGAGTTCGTAAGAGGTGAAGAAATTGTCGCAGGTGACATTGCGATCCCTCAGTCCCTCGGTGACATCGAGCACGACTCGCATGCCCAGGTTCTTTTCCGGGCCGTGGCCTGCAGCTGCATCTGCGGCCGCAGCCTTCCCTGTGTACACTTGCATCTTCCAAGCGTAACTGGATTTAGAGTCGCACGCCACCCACGTCTTGATCCCGTATTTCACTGGCTTGCTGGGAATATACTGCCGAAAGGGACAACGCCCTCTAAACGGAACCAGCTGTTCGTCCACCGTTATCTCCGGCCCGGGGTTGTAGAGGGACGGCAGCCGCTCGGACCACGCGTCCCAGACCTCTCTTACGGCCGCCAGTTTGTCGGTCGCGCGTCTGGCGGGTCTCGACTCGCGGTCGTCGAATCTCAGCAGTCTAGAGTAGGCGTGAAACACTTTCAGTGGCATTGTGGTGCGGAAGATGGACCGTCCGCTCTCAGCATCCCACAGACTGGCGGTCGCCTCGCCTCGGGACCTGTAGACGCCGGCTAAAAGCAGCAGCCCCATGTAGGCGCGAAGGTCGACGGCATCCATGCGTTTCCAGCCGTCTCCGATTTTCCGTCTTCCCTCCAAAATAGTCATCTCCAAGATGATGCGTTCTATCGACGGGGTGATGAACATGAAAAAAGCGGAGGCGATTTCGCGGGCGTGGACGAGAGAATATTCAGTCGGTCCGGGTGGGCCGGTCGTCGGCAGTAACGGCGACGACGGCATGTGCGGGGACGGCGGCGGCGTAGCCTCACCGCTCCTGTCTTTTCTACCCCGCTCTTGTTTATCGTACGCTACGGAGGACCATATGATTTTGTCGTGTTTTGAGAGAAAAAACACATCTGTATCTTCTTTCGCTTGCTCCTCTCGCTCGCCTGCTATTACCCTTTCTCCTTCTTCTCCTTCTTCTTCTTCTTCTTCTTCTCCCCCTCTCTTTCCATTTGCTCCTCTCTTTCTTCTGTTACCCCTTCTTCTCCTTCATCTTCTTCCTCATTTTCTTCTTCTTCTTCATCATCATCATCTTCTTTTTCTTCTTCTTCTCCCCCCTCTCTTTCCATTTGCTCCTCTCTTTCTTCTGTTACCCCTTCTTCTCCTTCATCTTCTTTCTCATTTTCTTCTTCATCTTCTTCTCCTTCTTCTTCTTTATGCTCTCCTTCGTCTTCTACCTCTCTTTCCATTTGCTCCTCTCTTTCTTCTGTTACCCATTCTTCTCCTTCATCTTCTTCTTCTTCTTTATGCTCTCCTTCCACTTCTGACAAATCTTAAAACCAGATTAGTACTGTTGATTTAAATAAATCATAACACACACACACACACACACACACACACACACACACACACACACACACACACACACACACACGCAAACACACACACTAAAAACAAGTCCTTTAGAAATGCAGCACTAAGGAGCCATTTTCCTCCAGTGAGCACAGGACTTGTCCGATAGCCCACACATCCCTGAAACAATCCAAATTTTTCGTCAATTTATAAAAGGTGTGCTCAACGCTGAGACGTGCCGCCACCAAGCCTTTGAGGCAACAGACCGGGTCAGTCCAGTCCACCCCAAGAACCTTGTTTTTGCGAGTCTTCCAGATGGCTAGCTTTGCACTCGCAAAAACAAAGTTGATCAATACCACCGATTTCTTTTTCTTGGGAGTGTATTTGGGTCCAAAAACAAAGAGTGGGAACGAGAAAACCTCCCCCAAACCCCCCACCCACTCCTGCACCACTTTAAAAAGAGCTGCCAGTCTGGGACAGGACAGCACCAGGTGCTCTACGGTTTCTGATTGGGAGCAGAATGGACATCCCTCCCCATTGGCCGGATCAAGGTGAGCTCTGTACCTGTTTGTGGCTATCGTTCCGTGTATAATCCTCCATTGGAGATCCGCTGTGCGTTTCTCAACAGGAGGCTTATACAGGACCCTCCAGCTGCCATTAGGGGAAAAGTCTGAGCCAAAAACCTCTGTCCACCTCGACTCATTGACTCCCGTGAGGGAGCGCAGGTTCAGTACTTTGACACAGCTGAGGTACAGCTGCTTCCCTGTGCAGGAGCTGAAGGCTCCCAGTACTGGTCTCCGTAACGACAGCAACAGTCCACTCTCCTCCCTCCATTCTCCCACTGCAGGACTCACACTCAGGGTGGGGAAGATGTAGTCTTGGCCCTCTCTCCAACGTTCAGCCAAACCCCGTCCCTGAGCAAAGGTCCGGAGGGGCCCCGACAGCGACTGCCACACCTCCTTCACCAGGTTCAGCAGCACTCTGGTTGATCGTACTCCGGTCATGTCAGCCAGACTCCCTACAGGTGTTCTTGTGAGATGTCCAAGCTTAACAATTCCAGCTTCAGTGAGGACACTTTTTAAGGTGTTGGATAAAACCGTGGTGTTAACGAAAAGGTCATTGTCAAAAAGTGGCTCCTCAAACAGCCACATCCCAGGCTTGGGGTCAGATGGCCGAGTGGCAACCAGAGTCCTCCACGCAACAAACACAGAGCTGTAGAAGGGTGTGAGATCAGTGACGGTGAGAGCAGGGGGCTTCAGGAGAAACAGGTGTCTGTCGAGGCAAAGCCGCCCAGCCTTCCGGAGCAGCAGCCGAGCTACATCCAACCAGCAGTGAGAAGGTCCATACAGGAAACGTTGAGCTGCCTGAAGCCTGAAAGCAGCGGTCCTGGAGGCGATGTCTATCAGGCCCTGCCCCCCCTCTGCCACAGGAAGGTACAGGACTGACGCACGAAGCCAATGATGACCCGACCAGAAAAAGTCCACCAGGAGTCGCTGCAGCTGTCCCACGAGGCTTGGTGGAGGGTTCAGAACTTGGAGCCTGTGCCACAGAGACGAGGCCACCAGGTTATTGACAATCAGAGCTCTTCCCCTGTAAGATATCTGAGGTAGCAACCATTTCCATTTAGATAACTTGGCTTTCACCTTCTCCAGCACTCCCTCCCAGTTTTTAGCAGTGGTTTCCTCCCTACCCAAATACACTCCCAAGATCTTGATCCCTCTGCTACCCCTCCTAAGGCCACCAGGAAGACTAGGGGTGCTTCCTGCACTCCAGTGGCCGACTAAAACTGCCTCGCTCTTCTCCCAGTTTACTTTGGCTGATGCAGCCCTCTCATACAGATCCAGGCAATGCTTAAGTTCTTGAACATCTTCCTGGCCCTGAACAAAAACATTTACATCATCAGCATATGCTGATACAATCAAAGGCCGGCTCTGAGCCGGTTCAGGCAGACATAAGCCCCTTAACCGCCTCCTGAGCAAACAAAGAAGTGGCTCAATGGCCACACTGTACAGCTGACCAGATAGGGGGCAGCCCTGCCTGATGCCTCTGCTCACTGGTACAGGACTGCTTAGCCCACCCCCTACTTTGACCACACAACATGCACCCGTGTACAACAGCTTCACCCAGGACAAGGAGTGCTCCCCAACACCAAAGGCCTGCAGTGTGGAAAATAAGAATGAGTGATCAACACGATCGAAGGCCTTCTCCTGGTCAATAGAGAGTACACCAGTCTTTAGATTATAGAGTCTGCACACATCAAAAATGTCTCTCATTCAAAACAGATTGTCCAGGATGGATCTATCAGGGACACAGTAGGACTGATCAGCACCAATAAAAACATCCATAAAAACCTTCAGTCTATTAGCTAAAACCTTTGACAGTACTTTATAGTCGCTACATCACAGGGCCACTGGTCTCCAGTTTTTAAGTAGGGTGAGGTCCCCCTTTTTGGGTAGCAGCGATATTACTGCCCGCCTGCAGGAAGCTGGAAGAGTTCCCCTCTGGAAGGACTCCCGAAACACGTCCAGAAGATCTTGTCCCAGGGTATTCCAAAAGTGTTTGTAAAAATCCGCTGGTAACCCGTCCATACCCGGTGCTTTGCCTGAGGCCATGTGTTTTACTGCAGAGGTTAGCTCCTCCATGGTAATGTCGAGGCTCAGGGCGTCCCGATCTGCTGGGCTCAGCTGAGGAAGGTCCTGCAGGAGTTCAGCTGCAGCCTCTCCATCACAATATTCCGCTCGAAACAGCTCCGAGTAAAAGGACACTGCATGCCTCCTCATCTCAGCAGGGTCTGAGGTTAACCCCCCATCAGGCAGACAGAGACACACCATTTGTTTTTTTTGGCCTTCGGACTTCTCCAGGTTAAAAAAGAAGGTTGTTGGTGCATCAATGTCCTTGATGGCAGTGAAGCGGGCTCGGACCAGGGCTCCTTTGGCTTTCTCTAGGAGGAAAGAGTTCAGCTGCTGTTTTTTGGAGAGCAGCTGCTCAGGGTTCCCCACAGGCACACCCTCCAGCTCCCCGATCTCTGCCTCCAGTTGGTCCATGGCCCTCCGGACGTCAGCAGTGGAGTAGGCGGTGTACTGCTGGCAGAACACCCTAATCTGTCCCTTTCCTACCTCCCACCACTGACCTAGAGAGGGGAAATCCTCCTTCCTGGACCTCCATTCAGCCCAAAATAGTTTAAAATTATTACAAAAGTTAAAATCATGTAAAAGCTTAACGTTAAAATGCCAGAATGACCTGGACTTTCCAGGAGAGGTTAAAACCATTTCTAATAAAACTAAGTGATGGTCTGTGAAGCCAACAGGATGGATTTGACACCTGGCTGCACGACTGCTAAAAGAAGAGGACATATAAAATCTGTCGAGTCTGGCTGCACTGACCATGCCGTCAGAGACTCTCACCCAAGTGTACTGTCTAGCAGAGGGATGTTTTAACCTCCAGATGTCGACCAGGTTAAACTCCATCAACATCTGAGCCAGGAAAGAGGATGATTGGGACTGGAGCTCCTGCCCTATCCTGTCTAAGGTGCCATCCGTACAGCAGTTCCAGTCCCCTCCCATTATTATGCACTCTCCCTGACTGCTGCTGTTCCCTAAAACGTTTTTCAATAAATTAAATAAAACTAATCGTTCAGAGCTTTGATTGGGTGCATAGATATTAAGAAAAGTGAAAACAAACCCCAGAATTTCCACCTTCACCATCAAAGCTCTGCCCGCCATGATTTCTGAGCTGGATAAAATATTTACCGGTAAGGAGGGGGAGAATAAAATGGCCACCCCAGCACTTCGGTTGGAGCCATGGCTGAGTGCGTACTGCCCCCCCCCACCAAATTCCCCAGTCTGTCTCATTTACACTGTCACTATGTGTTTCCTGTAGAAAGACGACCTCTATCTTTTTCTGTCTGATAATTTCAGACACTACAGCTCTTTTCTGTGGACTTCTATCCCCATTAATATTTAAGGATGCAACTCTAAAGGGCTGCATGTGAGGAGAAGATAGACAGAGCAGCAGGAAAGACAGACCAACACAGCAAAGAGAAAACACCCGGTATTGTACAATCATTCTGGATTACTTGGAAACTTTCCTTTTTTTCAATGTCTGTTTACCTTTAAGAATTTTCCTCACGTTGGATACATGCTTTTTGAGGCGATACCTTTTCTTATCACTTAAAAACTCCTTACCTACGACCTTCTGCAGAGTGTCCACAGACCGGACAAACTTCTGCATATCTGGGAAATAGTCTGTGACCTCTACTGATCTCCCAAAGGAATCATCTAGAAACTCTGTCACCTCCTCAAGAGAGTATAGGTCTGGATTTATTGACACACTGTCTGCTACAGAGACACAATCAGAGTCTACATCAGCATCTGAGAAACCTACTGCCTGTTGACTGTGAGCTGGAGCAGCCCGAGAGTCAGTCCTCAGCTGCTGCGCCGTGCCAGCAGCCTCCTCCTGCATCGGCTCACCTGCAGCAGCCCCACCCTGCTCAGGAGCGCAGGTCTCCGCCTGCCCTGCTGCGTGAGCCTCATCCTACTCCACACTGCACTCATTCTCACACTCTTCAGTCACACAACTCAAGGGCTGATTTTTCACCATTCCAGGTCCAAACCCCAAAACAGACTGCTGCGCCGTGGCTCCGGAGCGCGCACCATCCGCCGCCCCGCGCACCGGGCCGGCGTCGGCCACCGCCGAGCCCGAGGGACCCGCGGCAGCCGCCGCCGGACCCACGGGACCCGCCGCAGCCGCCGCCGAGCCCGAGGGACCCGCGGCAGCCGCCGCCGGACCCGCCACACCCGAGACGGCCGCAGCACCGCCCCACACCGGCCTACCGGCCCCACCGCTCACCTCCCTGCTGTCATCTCCAGCGGGTCTCACCGTGTGCTGTCGGTGAGGACAAGCGACACGTTTATGGCCCACGTCTCCACACTCAAAACACTTCATACTCCCTGAGCTAGCATACACCATGTAAAAACCTTCCTCGTGTTTTACACGGAAGGACACATCCAGTGTCTGAGCTGGAGAGTCTAAAAACATGAAGACCTGTCTCCTCAGAGACTGAACATGCTTTAGCTTAGCATCTTTACATCCCAAAGCAACATTACGGAACCCACTGGCAAACTTACCGAACCGCTTGAGCTCCCGTTCCAGCGCTTCATTCGGGATGAATGGAGGGACACCGGACACGGTGATCCGCGTGGACGGCAAAGCCAGCGGGGAAACTTGGATAAACTCCTCGTTGAGGGTTAATCCATCCTCAATTAGTTTGGTAACATGAGTCTGTTCTTTGAGAAACACTACCACGGCTTTGTTCATGCGGGAGGCATATGAGATATTACCGTGGCCCACCTGGTCTCCCACAGCCAACAGGACCTGCTCCACAGAGGAGGCCGGCGGTGGCACCAGCCTCACGCCGTGTCTCAGGGACGCTGGCGGAGGTGGCGTCTCAGAGGACGCCATCCTCGCCACGAGGCACGAAGAAACCACACAAAAAACACTGAACTGTTTAACCAAAAGTTATGAACAAACAATCCAAACAATGACCATTCAATACAGAGACGATAGAAGAAAGAAAAGAAACGAAGTTAGAAAAAAAAGTTGAATCAAGATTGATTCGCTCTCAGCTCTCAGCACTCACACAGAATGGTTCATAAATAAAGTTTGTTAAAAGTCAAAGTCTCCTTCCACTTCTACCTCTCTTTCCATTTGCTCCTCTCTGTCTTCTGTTACCCATTCTTCTCCTTCATCTTCTTCTTCTCCTTCTTCTTTATGCTCTCCGTCCTCTTCTACCTCCCTTTCCATTTGCTCCTCTCTGTCTTCTGTTACCCATTCTTCTCCTTCATCTTCTTCTTCTCCTTCTTCTTTATGCTCTCCGTCCTCTTCTACCTCTCTTTCCATTTGCTCCTCTCTGTCTTCTGATATTATCATTTCTTCTTCTTTTCCTTCCTCTTCCCTGTTCGGTTGGTTACTTGCCTCATAATCCTCCTCCTCAGACACACCCTCTGCTTCTTCATCGGGATTGGCTTCATCAGAGAATGCATTTGACAACATCTGTTGCATGACCTGCAAAGCGGTAAACTCTCGACTCATGGCTGCAGCGCAGTATTGTTTTATTTTTTCATTGTTATTGTAGTTGTTGTTTTAGTAGTTATTGTTGTAATGCGATGTGATGTAATGTAATAGGACAAGGATCGGTAGTAGTACAGGTTTTATGCAGGTGTAGTACGGTTTTACGGAGATGTGACTAAACTTGCTATAAACTTGATCTATTCAGACACACACTGCACTGTTCTTTTGGCAATGGGAAATTGCAGTAAACATTGTTTTTTTCATCTTATTTGTATAGCACTTTATTCTTTTACAAAACATATAGTCTCATTGGTGTTCAGACGGCATCCTAACACTATTTTCCGCCCTTGAACCCACACATCAACAGAGGAAAAGTAATATGAAATATTGCAAACAGTTTGGTCTCTTTATTTCTTTCATCATCCCTTACAGGATCATATATTCATACATACACACACACAATATTTTCTGCTCTTAGAATTGAAAAATGAAACGTACAAAAAAAAATCTGGAGAAACTTTGCGTGTCTTTCTCTCGTCGGAGTTATATACATATAACTCCGACGCTCTCCCAACCCCCCCAACCTCTGCTGACTATACAACTGCACTTTGGTGTTTTACAACTGACAGAGTGATAGAGACTTTTTTGACTTCATGTGGGATGCCGACTCATGCCTCTGGAGCCCAGGCGTTGTCCTCTTCCCTAAACCTCACCGAGCCTTGGACACTGCAGTAAGGAAAGGAAAAAAGGGAAAAAAAAAAGCAAGGCGTACTTTTTTAAAAAAAAAAAAGTATTTGTAAAGCACTTTTTATGTACAAACACTTTCTTTCTTTTGGTGTTCAGACGTCTTCGCAATATTTTCTGCTCTTAAGCCGCGTTGAGACCAAACGCGACCAGGTCGCATTGCGTTGGTCGGTCAGGTCGCGTCGCGTGGTGCCCTGGTGTGTCAACACCGGGTCCAAAGCTGCAGTCGCAGGTCGCGGCTGGTCGCCGGTGACGTCATCCATGTCACTAGCTCAGTTTTCAGTTCATCAGTGCTGCCGCATATCTCTACATCCGCAGTAGACGCCGCCGGCGTTTATGGGTGCATGAAACCATCCGGAGGAGGACGGAGCTGGGTGAATTTCACCGCTTGCTCCAGGAACTCCGCCTGGACGACGGCCGCTTCCAGCGGTACTTCCGTGTGTCGACGGCGCAGTTCGAGGACCTCCTCGCCCGGGTGGGAAGCAGCATCTCCCGCCTGGACACGAAATACAGGCGCTCCGAAACTGGGATGCTTCTTCTTTGGCGTTGCGGTCCCGGTACAGCCCGCAACCCACGTCGTATAGCACCGGGTGGTAGCTAACGGATGTGATTAACTGCTCCTCCATTGTGATTCTTCTTCTCCTCTTCCTTGTTTCGCCGGTTTGTTGACGTCAGCAGAGCCCTGATTGGCTGTCGCGGCACGGAGTCGCTCCCAAAGTTCAAATATTTGAACTTTGGGAGCGACACGACTTGGCGTCCTGCGACCTCGGCGACGCGCCTTGGCGACCGGTCGCTAGGTCGCGTCAGGTCGCGTCGCAGGCAGCCGGCGGTCGCCAAGTCGCGTCAGGTCGCGGCTGGCCATAGACTTTGCATTGGGAGCCGTCGCCAAGTCGCGTCAGGTCGCGTTTGGTCTGAACGCGGCTTTAGAATTGAAAAATAAAATCTGGAGAAACTTCGTGTGTCTTTCTCTCTTCTCCCCTCACAGAATGGCCGGTCATGCAGAGAGCGCTGTAAAACCAAAAAGAGAAACTTGCACAGGCAGTGTGGAACACACACACACACACACACACACACACACACACACACACACACACACACACACACACTCACACACACACACACACACAGAGTCAGCACAGTCAATGATATCGAGTCCACATTTTGTGATGTCTTTGTGTCAGAGGACTAAATATGAGGAGTGGGGACACGTCATCTCAGAACCACGAATTCGTTCTTCTCTAACTCCGAACCAGCCGCTCACCTTCCTGACTGAACTGTGCAAAGTAAAACGCAACCGGTTCAGTGGAAGAGAAGAACAGACACGTTGGCTTAGAGATGACATGACAACTCCGACGCTCTCCAACCTCTGCCGATTATACAATTCAAACTTTTGTGTTTTACAACTGACCGAGTGATACAGTGGTTTCACTCACTATGGTGGGGTGCCGACTCGTGCCTCTGGAGCCCTGGTGTTGTCCTCTTCGCTCAGCCTCACCATTCTTGGACACTGCAGTGAGGAAAGAAAAAAAAAAAAAACACTGTATGATGAAGCAAGGTGTAGTTTTTTACAAATAAATAAATAAATAAATAAAATAATGTTTAAATATATATATATATATATATATATATATATATATATATATTTTTTTTTTTCATTTGTAAAACCCTTTTTATGTACAAACACTTTCTTTCTGTTGGCGTTGAGACATCTTTACAGTATTTTCTGCTCTTAGAAATAAAAATAAAAATAAAAAAATATCTGAGAAACCTTTGTCTCTTTCTTTCTTTCTTTCCCTCTCTCTCTCTGTCCGTTCCTCACAGGATGCGCGCCACACGCTCAGCCGCAGTCGCGCGCCTTTTCTCCCTCGTCGAGAATGTCTTCGTGGCGGTAGCCGCGGAGGCCAGCCGGAACAGGAACAGGAGAGCGTCGGGGTTTTCTTCGCATGTCGATTCGCAGACGAATCCTCCGTCCCGCGTTTTTTCCGTTTTTCAAACTCACCTTCGGCGTTTTCCCCTCCTCGGGATGGTCTTGGACTGTAGCCGCAGAGGCCGCCCTCGGAGGCCGGACACCCCCGGGGAAGGGGGAGAGCGCACTTTTTTGCTCCTCTCCGTCGACTCGCAGACGAATCCTCCACCCCGCATCTCCGTCCGCGCGCCACGCGCTCGGGCGCCGCGCGCTCGGACGCCACGCGCTGAGGCCGGACCCTATCGGGGAGGGGGGGGAGAGTGCACTTTCTTGCTCCTCTCCGTCGACTCGCGGCGCGTCAGAGGCTGAATATGAGGAGCGGGGACGCGTCGTCTCAGAACCACGAATTCGTTCTTTCTTTCCCCGAACCGGCCGCTCACCTACCAGACTGAACCGTTCAAGGTGAAACGTAACCGGCTCGGCGGAAGAGAAGAACAGACAGGTCGGCTCAGAGACGACGTGACCGTTCCTCGCAGGATGGCCAGTCGTGCAGAGGGCACTGTAAACAAAAAAACAAACAAACAAAAAAAAGAATACACAGGCAGTGTAGAAAACACACACGCACAGGTCACACACACACACACATACACACACACACATCTTACCTCTAAAGCCCAGGCGTCGTCCATCCGTCTCCATCCGCGCCACACGCTCAGCCGCAGTCACGCGCCTTTTCTCCCTCGTCGAGAATGTCTTCGTGGCGGTAGCCGCGGAGGCCAGCCGGAACAGTCGACCCGCGGCGCGTCAGAGGCTGAATATGAGGAGCGTGGACGCGTCGTCTCAGAACCACGAATTCCTTCTTCTCGTTCCCCTGAAACCGGCCGCTCACCTACCAGAGTGAACCGTTCAAGGTGAAACGTAACCGGCTCGGCGGAAGAGAAGAACAGACACGTCGGCTCAGAGACATGTTAATAATCGCGCAGAGGCCGGACGCTCTCCGGGGAGATGCAGCCGCAGAGGCAGGAAGCTCTCGGGGAAGAGCGCTTTTTCTTACTCCTCTCTGTCGACTCGCAGACGAATCCTCGACCCCTGCGTCTCCGTACGCGCGCCGTGCGTTTCATCGTCGTCCTCTCTCAGCCGCGGTCCGCTCCTTTTTCTCGAGATCGAGGTCTCGAGGTCGAGATCGTCTTTGGCTGTAGCCGCAGAGGCCAGCCAGTACAGGAGAGCGCTTTTTTCTCCTCTAAGTTGATTCATAGACGAATTTCCTCCTTCTTCGCTCTTCGCTGCGAAAAGAGTCTGTGCAACAGAAGAATACAGCGGAGGTTTTTAGTCAAACATTTTCACGACAGGGTAAAGAAGGAAAACAAAAACAAAAAAAAATAAAAAAGAGAAAAGCATATAACTATATATCTATCTATATAACGTTATAGATAGATAGATAGATAGATAGATAGATAGATAGACTACTTACTCTACTCTCTGCTCTACGATCCTTTTTGTAGATGCGTGTCAAGACTTCGACTTTATTTGTTTTTTTCCTCTTTCTTCGCTCCTGCGGATCCAGTGCCCCCGTACTGCGAAGAGTCCGTGCAACAGAGGAACACAGCAAAGGTTTTCAATCAAACGTTTTCACGACAGCGTAGCAGAGGTGAGTTTTTAGATAACCATTTTGACAAGCAGAAAGAGCTGAGGGTGAGTTGACCTCGACCCTCCGCCGCGCTTTTTGTGCATCACGGGTGGAGGGCGTGTGTGTGCGCGTGTGGATTCAAAGACTCGTTTCTGTGTCATGTATTTGTTATGCTCTTACGGATAGACAACCAAAAACAGCTAAGTCCAATTGAAGCGAATCGTTCAGTCAGGAAGGTGAGCTAACGAATGATTGAATGCGACTCAGCGTAAGAGCAGAGCAAATTTACATTTCACGAAACAGAGAAAGACCAAAACGACTGCACAACTCAGTGGTCGCGGAGAGAGACATCCATTTCGTTCGGCCTGCAAAACAGAGACAGAGAGAGAGAGAGAGAAATGTGGCTTAGGGGATACGGAGCTATCACGGTGATATAAATATATTCATGTCTTTACATAGATAGATAGATAGATAGATAGATAGAGAATACTTACTGTTCTCTGGTCTGTCCTCTACGGTCCCAGTTGTCGGTCTGCAAACCTTTTGAGTAAAGTTTTCTGTTTTTCTGTCCTCCTTGGCAACAACGGAATGAACGGCCCTGTGGAATGCAGCGCGACTGTGAAGGGAAAAAGAGATCCAGTTACCGCATGTTGAGAGAGGGGGGAGTGAGAGAGAGAGAGAGAGAGAGTGAGGGCTCTATTTTCGTGCGCGCCGGTGAGGCGGCGAAGGGCGGCGAGCCCCGCGCAGTTGTATTTTCGTCTGGCGGAGCCCAGCGTAAGGCCAATTTGGTATTTTCGTGGACTGAGGCGCACGGAGGCGAGCCAAGATCCGCCAAGCTGGGCGTGGTGGTGTGGCAGGGGGAGGTGTTGACAGAATCAGCAGGCGCAGTGACATTTTCGTGCTCGCCAACGGCGTGTAAAGTGCGCTGAAAGCTCGCCGATTCAAACCTGGTCAGCTTTCAGCGCAAGGCGGAACGCAGCTGGTCTAGTAGTATTTTGGTAGACCGGCGGCGTATCGACATACGTCACTGATGCCTCACCGGCAGGTTTCCACAGTGTCAGGCACATTTCAGTGCAATAAGTAATCATCATCAACTATTAATCTGAGTCAGCACATACATTTAGATCTATATAGATATATTCTGATCTATATGTGATCTGATGAGCGCGTTTGGCACGCGTTTGGACACACAACCTGACCGAATCAACACAGCTGAAACCGCATCAAATTAAATTAAATATCTAGTAAATAAACACACATGATGAAGTTAACAAGATATGTAATTCGTCTCCCTCCTTTTCTTTCTTCCTCTTCCTCTTATTTCTCGCACAGCTCGACCTGGACACGTCTCCGTGTCCTCTGTCCGTCTTGCTGCTGCTGCAGCTGAACAGGGGCCTCATGTATCAATACTTGCGTGGAACTCATACCAGAAACGAGCGCACGCAAGGTCCGTCACGCTGAAAAAAATCTGTATGTATCAATGTGTGCGGGCGCCGAAATCCACGTGCGTTTCCTTGATAAATCCCAATCAGCGTGGAATTGAGCGCAGATGTCGGAGTGACTGGGCCCGTCCCCGTTACGCCCTCCTATAAATATGCAGATTTATTTAAATAGGGTCTCCCTGTCCTCGCACGCAGACAAAATGACAAGAAAAACTAAATTTACGGCGTGCGAGGTGGAGGTGCTGGTGGCGGAGGTGGAGGAGCGACAGCGTGTTTTGTTTGGCAGCCTGTCCAGTGGCGTCAGTGCAAAACAAAAACGCTTGGAGTGGGAGAAAGTTTGCGAGAGGGTGAGCGCGGTGGATTAAAAAAAAGTGGTCGGACCTCAAGGTGGAGGCCAAGCGGCGTACAGCTGCCCTCCGGAGGAGTACCGGCCAGACAGGTGGGGGTCCGGGGGAGGAGACCCTCACGCCGTTTGAGCAGTGGGTGGTGGCGATTATTATTATAGAGTAAGTGGCATGTCACACAAATGTCCACATGCTTTGTCATCCCACTGAGCAAAAGACGTATTTTAGACGTCTAGTCTAAGTTTATACTTCATTTCAACGTCGGGATTCAGTCTATTTTTAGATGTGATTTATACTTCGCCCTTAACTTCATTTTTCGATAACTTTTTATGCAATAAACAACTGAAATGTGCATAACTGACCTCGAAATACTGGATTACATTACCTATGATACCGTGGAGAGAGATGTAAACGCAACAGATACACAGAAGCAGGAATTGAAATGAACAAATATTTTTATTGTGTCACAGAAATCAATGTGTCGGCCGTGTCGCCGGCTTGCGGAACCCCGGCCCGCGGCAGCCCGTCCGCCGGCTCGGAGTCGTCCGCCAGGACCAGCGGCATTCAGGCCACCCCGGCCCCCGGCCCCAGCACCAGCACCAGCATCAGCACCAGCATCAGCACCAGCGCGCCGACAAGCGGTGGAGCGTCCACCAGCCGCGGCGCTTCCGCTGGACCACCCGGACGCAGTGGAAGGGTCCTCGCGGAGGGGGTCCTGCAATCGCAGGAAGAAATCATCAGGGGGATCGCGGGGATCAACGAGCGGCTGGACCGGCTCGTAAATGTCCTCAAGCGTCTGGTGGAGAAAATAAATTAATTTGGCTCATTGAACTGTGTATTCACTTCTTACCCATTCACACTGTGGCCATGAGATTCTCCCGCGCGAGGACGGCGGCCCGGCAGGGATCAGCTCGCATCCCTCCGTCTGCTGCTGGTTCGTCATGTGGGGCGACGTGCTGCTCGGCCATGGGGATGTGGTGCACGCTTGTCACATAGTGAGTCACCAAACACCGCCACACAGCGTCGCCAAAGTGCGAATCACAGTCAACGCAAGTATCAGCTCAACGCCAATTTCTACACCACCTCCTGACTTTGCGTTGATTAGCGCTGGAACCGACGCTCGTTTCGCGATGATAAATCTGGACGTGTGCGCCGATTTTGACGTACGCAAGGTTTTCTTGCGCCGCAAGCGTTGATACATGAGGCCCCTGATGATTATTTCAGTGCTCAGATGCGTTATCTACTTTAAGCCGACATACGGATATTATAATATTCAGTTTTGTGAGCCAAATTTATTTTATACGCCAACATCTATGAAAGAAAGAGCCAGGCCACGGAGCGCGATGCGTCATTTACGCACAGATGGTTCCGATTTTAATGCCATTTTTGGAGTTTATGTTGTGATCTGTGCGCTTAACCCACCTTTGTCACGTGAGGTTTGAATATGAGCAACTTTATGTGAGTGTCTTTATTTGTGGAAAAGGGTGTTTGTCTTACCAGTGGGTCCAACATTACGCACACTAAATCCATCTGTGCTCATATGAGAGAGTGTGGAGGACACTTGTTGAGGGGCTGCCCTCTGTCGCCATCTTGTGGCATTACTGTCTTAAGACATCTCTTGATCTCTTTGACTACTTCATGAAAATAGTAATACGCCTCGCCTGTGGCGGATTTAAAGGCAAGGAGAGGAGCCTATGTGATTGGTGAAAACAGGTCTCGGCTGTGTTAAACCCACTTCACGCCCTTTCTCCTCCCCGTCTACGACTTATGGTGCTGGGAGGAGCTGAGTTAGGGAGGGGGGATACTTACGCGGGGCTGCGCGGCTCACCAAAATACCAAAATGTGCTTGGGAACGCCTTGTCAGCGCGGCGGATCTGACTGACGCTGCGCTTGCGGCACGTCTCCTGCGAGGCACCAAAATAGAGCCCTGAGAGTTTATTGATCCCCCGTGGGGGAAATTTTTTTGTCACAGCAGCATCACAGACAAGACAAAAAGTGCGAACATGCAGTTATAACAATAAGGGTATAAATAAGGTGCAAAAAAACAACAATAAGAAGGCAAAAACGCGAAGTCTGTGAGGAGCTGCTGTGACTTGCTGCCACTCTCAGGGCGCACGAGTCACGAAAAACGCAAATATATTCATGTCTTTACATAGATAGATAGATAGATAGATAGATAGATAGAATACTTACTGTTCTCTGGTCTGTCCTCTACGGTCCCAGTTGTCGGTCTGCAACACTTTTGAGAAAACTTTTCTGTTTTCTGTCCTCCTAGGCAATAACGGAATGAAGCGGCCCTGTGAAATGCAGCGCGACTGTGAAGGGAAAGAGAGAGCCAGTTACCGCATGTTGAGAGAGGGGGGAGGGAGAGAGAGAGAGAGAGAGAGAGAGAGAGTGAGTGAGAGAGAAAGAGACAAACTATATTGTTTGACTGGATTTCTGAGTTGATCTAAAATCCGAACAGATTTTGTTGTTTTAGGCATTCACAATACCCTACACTACTACGCGTTCACATTGTTTTGTTGGAGCTATTACAGCCATTCCTACGGTGGCCTGGAAGTGCAAAACACAACCGCATAAGAGAAAACACGACAGCAAATCAAAACACAAACGCAAAAGAGAAAACGCAAACACAAAAAAAGGAAACACGACAGCAAATCACATATGCAAACACAAAAAAAGAAAACACGACAGCAAATCAAAACACAAACACAAAAGAGAAAACGCAAACACAAAAAAAGAAAACACGACAGCAAATCACAAATGCAAACACAAAAAAGAAAACGCAACCGCAAATCCCAAAACAGGACAGCATCATCGGTCTTCTTCTTCTTCGTTGTAGTTTAATAGCGGTTTACTCCGCTGGAGGTGGAGTACTACTGCCACCTGCTGGATGTCGGAACGGGAAAGTAAACCCGAACATGGACGCCGAAAGCGAAAGTTTGCTCGAAATTATCTAACAATATTTTCATGCAGGACACACATATGACGTTATAGTCGACATGTTGTCAACTATTCACGGCATTGGCATGAGCGTTCGAACGCTGAAGACCTGCTTGAAAGAAGCTGGCTTCTTTAGACGCCGTAACTACTCCCTCATATTCGAGGTGAGGCGTGCAATTCTGACCGAGCTTGATGGACCAGGGCAACTATTCGGATATCGGACTATGTGGCAAGTCCTACAACAGAAACTTGGACTTCGTGTAAAACGTGACGTGGTAATGAGGTTGCTCAGACAACTGAGCCCACAACGGACGGCTCTGAGGAGACGCAGGAGGTTCACACGGCGTACCTATCACTCCATGGGTCCAAACTATATATGGCATGTCGATGGATACGATAAACTCAAACCATTTGGCCTGGCTCTCTCTGGATGCATAGATGGATTTTCACAAAGAATCATGTGGCTTGTTTGTGGACCGTCAAACAACAATCCATCTGTCATCGCTCACAACTACATAAACTGCGTCAGGACTATTGGTGTTGTTCCAATGCGATTACGAACTGACCTCGGAACAGAAAACGGAACAATGGCAGCAATACAATGCACCCTCCGCCATGGGCATACGGACTATTATGCAGGCTTGTCCAGTCACAGTTCCGGCTCATCAACAGGGAATCAGCGCATCAAGTCGTGGTTGTCTTTTTTCAGAAGAGGAAGGTTGGTAAATCTATCATTGAAAGGTGAAATGTTTATTGGTAACTGTATAGTGATCGACTGTGTTTGTCCACTGTTGATTTTTCACTCCCATGTCTGTCATTGTGAGTATTCACATTAAATAACAAACAGCTTTGCATTAGCTTTAATTCAGTGTTTCAAATGGGTTCTTCAACTTTTTCATATGAATACAAAGTGCATAGAAATGTTTCTACCGCCAAAATGCAATTATATCAATGGCTGAATACGTTTCCAGTCTGATTTGTTCTGTGTGAAGTAAGTAACTTCATGTCTAATGTATCCCCAGGTCTCAGTTTTGGATGGACCTTTTTGGAGACCTGAGAGACTCTGGATTTTTCAATGGCAGCCACGAACACCAGTGTTTGCTGAGATTTTGCTTCAGTAAAGTCCTTCAGAAAGACCTGGATGAATGCGTGGACCTGTGGAATAAGCACCGGATTCGTCCAAGCAGACCAGCATCATGTCCAGGAGGGATCCCAAATGAACTACTGTATATCTCTTGCCCCACAGGTAGTAAAGGTTTACATCAGTGGTTCTCTCTAGTGGTCCTCTCCTCTCCTACTCGTTCCTCTTCTTCCTCCATGCTCTCCTCTCTCTCTCCTCTGCTTATTCAAGGAGCAAAAGTTAGTACAATCTTGTATTTAGAGGCTCAGTCTCTGCGATTGTTGATAAATGTTTATGTGTATCATCTTTTTTTTCAGATTTGGTTCAAGGGACTGTGGATTCTTTGTTGAAGATGCAGAGCTGGATGTGTTTCCCGAGGCAAGACAAAAGATTGATTTTTACAGTGATGCAGACATTGAGGAATACCTACAACAGGCTGTGGAACAAAACAGACTACAACAGCCACAAGACTGGAGGACAGCCTCAGACCTTTACACCACTCTGAAGCAAATAGCTGGGCTGTAGAGACTGAGTCCCAGGTCCCTTTGGTCGGGCTGCTCTCCACTATGTTTGTCCACTCATCAGTCAGTTTAGGGGGGTCCAGCTGCTGGCACAGTCCTTACCCTGCTGCTCCAACCAGTGTTAACAGCCCTGCAGATTGGCGTTTCCCCCGATCTTCAGTGCCTAACCATGTCTCCCTACTGTCAGTTGTGAGAATGTGTATAGTTATATTAATATGTGTAGATGGTGGTGGGAGGCACTGGTTTTTGACTTAAATTATTTGAAAAAAAAGAGCATTTTTTAACCACTTTAGTTGTTATTCTAAATATTTATGAATCTTTGTGGACAAGAATTGGGAATACCTCATTTTTTTGTAAACTGTGACAGGTATAACTTTATTAAACATTTTTACTAAAACTGTACAGTGTCCAGCAGTTATTTCAACATTTTAAATAATAATAAAAAAATGAAAATAAATAAAGTTATTGAGAGACGAAAAGAACCAGTAATAAACAAAAGAAAACCATAAAGGATCCAGATAATATAATGGGTAAGCTGTGCATACAGCTAACTGCACAGACTGAAATATATGCAAGCCCTCACACAGAAGAACGTTAAACTATGCATGTAGCTAACTGCAGAGACATAAGCCCTCACAAAGGTAAACAAATAGCTTTTATGCTTGAAAGGTTCCTATGGCAGCTAAAAACATCCAAATCCTGGAGCATTCTGGATTCCAAACTCCATGTTTGTCTTAAAGACTCTGTAAGTATCCAATAGCGGCAGCTTCAGAGTGTTTGTGCAGGTGCACGCCATTGGAAAAGGAGAATCGATTAAAAACTCTATACTTGGAGAGGGTGTCATTCCAGCTGGTGGAAGCGCTGCTAAGCCACTGGCAAACATAAGCACATCTTCGAGGGACACTGCTGCCACTTTTTCTAAGGACAAAAAAGTCAACATTTTAGTTAGTCATATATTTGATCAGAGAAAATACTAATTATAAATATAACTACACTACAATTAATAAACATCTAACAAAGCCTTGACAAACCTTCGCAATCCAGAAGAAAGTCAGCCCAAAATCCAATTGTTTGGTTCTCCTTCTGCCACCTGTTGCTGCCTCTTGGGCTGCGGTCTGGACGGAAGAGGCTCTCCATTTCTGATGCAGTCAGGGCCTTGGAAGAATGGCACAGAACAGGAGCCAGCACACCTGAATGCTGCTGCAGAGCAGTCAAAAACTGCAGACTTGCCAGTCCCTCTTTGAATCTATTAAGAACAAATATTGTGTAAGACAGGGGTTGTCAACCTTTTGAAAGCTGCCACCCACTCAGGAGGGGAGGAGAGGAAGAGGAGAAGAGGAGAGAATGGAAGGGAAGGAGAGGAGAGAAGTAGGAGGAGGAAAGGAGAAGAGGAGGGGAGGATGACGAGAGGAGCATGAGAGGAGGAGAGAAAAAATGATGAGGAAAGAAAAAAACTTTTCTAAAATATTATTGACGAGCGTTAGTAAAAAAGCAGCCTAAGATAACTTACCTTTGAATGGCAATCTGGTTGCGTCCTAGGATGTACCACCTCAGATAGTCCTCTATGAGCATATGCCTCTCATGAACTTTAGTGCGTCGGAGGCATCCAGCTGTCTGGAACATTGTGCTGTATTGCAAAATTACATCTTGCAAAGATTCGTCCGATTCAGCTTCCTGAACCTATTCAAAAACAATTATTGCAAGAAAAATACAAAGATATCAATCCTGAAAATGTTTGTCATTATTTTATACCAATAGGATTAAATGCCTTTACTTCTCATTGAAATAATAAGAAATCCGTCTCTTTACATAAATATAACTTATGACCTTGAGCATAGTCCACTCTCAATTTCTGAAATAATTTTCATGTGACCCCTTAGCAAATTCAGTCCATGAGTTGAGATCTTTTTCTACCTGACGCAGAGCTTTCCGTAACTCCTCATCGGTTACATCTTCCACAGTGGCGTTGAAAGTTGTCTTCCCTAGAAGGTGATTGACAAGGTCCTTTGAGAGGAAATGTGGTGCCGGTCCCCCGTGTATAATGGAAACAACTATCATCTTGCCTGCTAGAAAGTACTCGTCTTCCCTGACAGCTGTTACAGAGGTTAGAGCACAATTATGCATGATTATCATCTACATCACTTGAAAAAAAAATGATGACGAAATGATTGGAAACTTAACATTTTTAAAATACAATCTGTCCTATTATTAAACCCACCTGTGGAATTGTACACGAGATATCGTCTTTCGGGAGGTCCATCAAAGATGGGGCGATTTCTGAGGTGAGTCATGAGAAGTGTTAGGAATTCTCGTTTTGGCCCACCTGTATCCAACCCCTCTTCAAAGGAACCGGCGTCATCTGTAAACTTGACGAAGATGTCACTGGATTCGGAGTATGTGCTGCGTCGAAATCCGCGCACAGCTCCATCCCACACATCAGATCTTGATATATTGAACCGTCTGACTTTCTTGTGGTCAATTGCAAGTGCCAGATTTGCAATTACTTCTGCTGCCTGCACACTTGTAGGTACTTAAATGTTGATTTATGTACAAGAGATGCTGATGAGTCACTCTCTGAAACAATGAGCACATTTAATTTAATAACTTCTTTTCAATGGACTCTACTCAAACACACATCTTAACAACTGGACCTGAGGCAGGCAGTTACAGGCAGGGAAAGTCTGAGGTGTTCATTTTAGTGACTTCTCACTTTTGAATGATGTAATTTTATGGAAAACACACAGTTGGTTAATTTTCTAATGTCTATGACTCACTCAAATTCTTCAGAAGCCATGTCATTTGTTTTGTCAGGAATGGGAACTTCATCCTCATCATCATCATCAGTGATGATAGGTCCAAAGAGGTCAGTGTAAGTTCTGAAAAAGGAAGATATTATTTGCGCAGAACATCAACAATTCAAAGCACTAATAAATTCAGAAATGCAGGCATTTGCCCTATCAAATGGTTGACCAGTTCTTCTGCTTTAAACATAAGACCTTATCCTTGTCAGGACAGAAATGTTTTATTTCCGAGTCGACATCTTTGTTGGCTGCGTCACAAGTATTCTGTCAAACATTTAACATTTAAGATAAGATATAACACACCTGTAACATGAGCTCTTGACATCATGACATCCAGAGGGACTAGCATAGTCGTGGTCATTATCCAAGACTATGGTCTGAAAAGAAAGAAGAAATATAGAAATGTAGAAATATGCTAAATATTTTAGCAAATAAAGACAGCTCCTCATGAGTGCTCAAGGACATAAATGACAACTAAAAAAACACAGCTATAAAATTGGTGCACCAATTTCAATTTTGTGGCCCATCAACAATTTTTAAAATCTTTGACCTAGTGATCCCTACACAAACTTCGTTTTAAAAACTCATTACCTGTGGCAGATCAGAAGACAATGAAAGCCCCCTAGCACTGTTCCTGAGAGGGCATAGAAGCAGAAATCATAATTTACTACAAAATATAGAAGTGACATTACAAAAGCAAGCAAACATCAAACACACACACACATACACACACACCATAAGTACTTACAGATCTTCAGGCTCATTGTGTACAGGACTGCTCATGTTATAAGGTTCAAATGGCTGTGGTAAAGACAAATATTTGTTGAGCACCAGTAAATGGTCACCCAAATAGGGTAAAAATTGCACTTACCAGTGTATCAGCTAGATCAAGCGTTGTATTTCTCTTTAGAACAATCTCAGGGTCAGAGTCAGTGTCACATGTGGCAGACAATTTTCCAACTGCAAAACATTAAACAAAACTAAGATCAATTGAATGATAAATGCTTGAGAAGAAGTTAAAACATAGAGAAAATGCTTTTTTAACTCCAAGCTGGTTCACTGAGCATGAACATTGAATGCTGAAAACACATTGAGGAAAGACTAACAAAATCCAAGGACCTATTTCACATGATTCAGTGAAAATTCATAACTGCTAATCCAAAAGTGAGGGTAAGCCATTAAAACATCTCATCTTTTTAAAACCCAGTGTCTACATCAAAATCTATATAACACAGCCAGGCATCTTTGCACTGGACACAACTAGGACATAACACAATTTACCTTCCTCAAAGTCGGTTTTGGAGCAGATGTAAATGGTGATGCGCTGATATGGTTTGCCAATTTCCTCCTTGTATGTCTTTAACATAAATGGTGTCTCTGTGCCAGGTACATTGACCACTTCAGAGCAATCTGGATAAAGAAGGATGAAAGGTCCATCATCGAGGTCTTTATTGAAGTCCTTCATTTTTTTCACAGCCTGATCAAGCAGATCTGGGGCAGTGATGTCAGGATGTGTGGAAAGGCACAGACTTCTCCCACGCAGTGGCTTGAGACCGCCTCCCTTCACCATGCTCATCAGACCAACATTTATCTGCAAGATTTTTTTAAAAAGTGGACTGCTAGTGGGTCATGTTAAATATCAATTGACAGTTAATTGGTAATATAATGTATATTTGCATGCCACAGTTAATTATACATTATGGACAGAAACTAGCAAATATATACAAAGTTAATACAAAGAGTCAGAGAAATTGTCTGACTACCATGGGTTGTGGCACCGAAGCCAAGCTAAAATTTATGTCATCATATGTCATATACGGTTAACATGAAACTGTGCCTGCCATCAGGCTTAGTTTAAGAGAAGTGAGATGATGGCGAATGTCAAAAGATAGTCTGTAAGATACTTTGCCCACTCTCACTCTGAGCCACACCCAACTTGCCTGGACTTTCTCTGGTTTCTTTGCTGCCTTTTTCCCACATGAAAACTTTTGCCTCTCCTCTGCTTTCTTCTTTCTGTACTCCAGAAAGGTCTGAAGAGTAGGGGTTTGAATAGTCTGTGATGCTACAGGAAAACAAAGAAAAAAATATTGTAAAATTTTGGGTCTCTTATTTCTGTATAACAGAATGCTGCTAAGGATGCCGCTATGATCAGAGGAGGAGAACCGCACGGGATATTTTACTAATGGGTTACTTTTATATGGTGCTTTAACCTTTATAGAACAGCTTTAATAATAACAACAAATAATGAACTTTGAGAACCATGACTAATTACAAAAACGTGCCCACTGATGTTTCTTTAGTCACTGTGTTTCTAAACTTTGAAAACCCCAAGTCTTGTAATCGTTTGTGCATCGTTTATGAAGGTTTGTGCTGCAAAAATGTTCGTTTGTTCTGCTTTAGTTTTTGAGTTATCGAACATTATTGCAGTGGTCAAGGCAGTATACTGCCTGTGTGTCCTCCTGTGACACATCCTCATCACTAGTGAATTCATCCAAGAAATCACCCTCGCTAGATCTTTTTCTCTGCCACTCTTTCAAATAATTAGAGGCCATATTCAATATGGCTGGAAAGAAAACACATGGAAAAAGAACAGTGTGAGCTTGTAGATCAACCATTATAAATTTATTTTTTATTTTTTTTAGTACAATTGGCAACTTGTGAAGCAGAACATAATGCATAATGAATACCTTTCGCTCTTGGTAAAAAAAAAATTCACTACCAATACTTTTAGATTTTTACTATTAGAATTTCCTATAGCACTGCTAATCCATTAACAAAATACTATTGGAATAATTCAAGTAATGCGTCCCAATTCTACCACACATAGTGAAAAACACATTTATGACAATCACAGTTAAACACAAATTTAACTATATAAAAAATACCACTGGATAACCAAAAACAACAGTACTGGCATCAAAATAGACTTCATTGTCTAATTTAAATGGATAGCCTAACTAGCAGCTTTTTAACCTTGGCTCCAACAGAGAGAGCAGGCCCTCATTTACTTTCACGACAACACACGAAATCGACGTTGAAATGAAGTATAAACTTAGACTAGACGTCTAATATAGGTCTTTTGCTCAGTGGGTAAAGCAGTCCCCACTTATCTTTCAAATTAGCTCAAAATGGTCTCGCACGAAAATGTTCGTGCCGCAAACATTTTCGTTTGTGCTGATTTACATTTTGAGATATTAATATGGTCAATTTCGTCACGCAGGGGGGCAACCGCCTTTCCGACATCCCGCCGTGGAGCCGGTGCTTGAGCAGGGGAAGGAAAGAGACGCAAATTAACGCTGCTACTGTAATGTCTTAACTCCCACAAGTAGCAGAACACATTAATTGAACATCCCTTAACTTACTTGATGGACTGTCACCGTCCGCTTCTTGCAGCCTTTTCCCACAACTGCTACAAAAGTTAGGTTTTCCCGGGAGCTCTTTGCCACAGTACCGGCAATACATCGTCAGGCGCGCTTCGTGTTTGACCCTTTCCGGGTCAAAGGACAGACGAGTCGATTCGAGCGCTTACTTTCCCGTTCCGACATCAATCCAGCAGGTGGCAGTAGTACTCCACCCCCAGCGGAGTAAACTGCTATTAAACTACAACGAAGAAGAAGAAGAAGACCGATGATGCTGTCCTGTTTTGGGATTTGCGGTTGCGTTTTCTTTTTTGTGTTTGCATTTGTGATTTGCTGTCGTGTTTTCTTTTTTTGTGTTTGCGTTTTCTCTTTTGTGTTTGTGTTTTGATTTGCTGTCGTGTTTTCTTTTTTTGTGTTTGCATATGTGATTTGCTGTCGTGTTTTCTTTTTTTGTGTTTGCGTTTTCTCTTTTGCGTTTGTGTTTTGATTTGCTGTCGTGTTTTCTCTTTTGCGGTTGTGTTTTGCACTTCCAGGCCACCGTACATTCCCTTGCTTTAAAAGCACACAGAGTAAGAAGATGAACACAAACAAATAGAATAGAATAGAATATTCCTTTATTGATCCCCCATGGGGAAATTTTTTTTGTCACAGCAGCATCACAGACAAGACAAAAAGTGCGAACATGCAGTTATAACAATAAGGGTATAAATAAGGTGCAAAAAAACAACAATAAGAAGGCAAAAACGTGAACTCTGTGAGGAGCTGCTGTGACTTGCTGCCACTCTCAGGGCGCACGAGTCACGAAAAACGCAAATATATTCATGTCTTTACATAGATAGATAGATAGATAGATAGATAGATAGATAGACAGATAGATGGATGGATAGATAGATATAGAATACTTACTGTACTGTAGTCTCTCCTCTATGGTCCTTTTTGTCGGTGTTCAACACTTTTGAGAAAACTTTTCTGTTTTCCTGTTAGGCAACAATGGAATGTTGTGTTCGGCACATTATGTGTTGTAAACCCGTTTTTTTTTTTTGTTTGTTTTTGTCTGTATAGAACCTCTGTTGCAGGTCTGCCCCATCCTGGGTGAGGGGATCTCTCCTGTGTTGCTCACCCTGAGGTTTCTCCAATTTTTTTTTGTTTTGTTTTATTTCTCCATTTTTCCTCAGTTGACGTGAGGGTCTAAGGGCAGATGATGTTGGCATTATAATGCTATGTGAAACTCTCTGAGACAAAAGCGTGTGTAAAAACAAAATCCCCTTGCCTTTTCACTGTACTGCCTTTATTTTGTGATAGGTTGTGCTCATTTATATGAATTAGGTAGTGCGGCTGTTGTTATCTGTATTTGCAAGCTCTCTGACACTCTCTAAGTTTCCCTGCCGTGATGAATACAGTTTTCACTCTATTCTACTCTACTCTTGTGATGGAACTTTTGTTGATACCAACATCCTTTCCTAAAAATCATTTTATTTTTTTTTCCAGTCCTCCAAGTTTCCAAGTTTTCTTAGTCTTTATATGTAGTGTAGCCTTGAAAGTAAAACCTAGAGCTCTATGTTTTTTACAGTCCTCACGCTGTAAAATACGGGGGGTCCTCAACGCCACCACCACAGGATACTTGACTGGATGAGCGAGAATCGGGTCCAGGGGTGTATGCTGTTTGAGATGCGCGCTGGAACGTCAGGAGTCATGAGTTCAAATGAGTAAAAATAAATAAATAAATAAAAATAAAAAAAAATAGTCTATGTACACCACAGTGGGGTATATTTGACACTGCCGAGGGCAGGGACGCGAGTTTACGATTCTCAAATCCATACTTGACTGGGGTCTATTCGACCCAGGCGGGGTAAAACAATCAGGAGTCATGGGTTATCGTAGTCCACGCTGACTGGAGGCTAAATTCACCCCACTAGGGCGAGGGTATACTGACTGGGTCTTTTTGACCCTGAAGGGCAGCACAAGGGTTATAGGTGAGAAGGAGTTTCAGACAGAGAAACAAGAAGAAAAACATGATAAATATCAGGAAGAAAACAAAAATTATCTGGAAGAATCCACCATTAAGATAAAAGGTCTGATTAAAAATAGACAAGAAGATGAGTTTAGAGGAGATTTAAAAACTGACATTAATGAAACTTTGATGGAGACCAAAGAGAAGCTGAACCAAACCAAAGAAGACCAAGGAAAACAGGCCGAGCAACAGCTGCAGGTAAAGGAGAAAGACAGAGGGCTCTATTTTGGTGCCTCGCCGGAGACGTGCCGCAAGCGCAGCGTCAGTCAGATCCGCCGCGCTGACAAGGCGTTCCCAAGCACATTTTGGTATTTTGGTGAGCCGCGCAGCCCGGTGTAAGTATCCCCCCTCCCTAACTCAGCTCCTCCCAGCACCATAAGTCGTAGACGGGGAGGAGAGAGGGCGTATAGTGGATTTAACACAGCCGAGACATGTTTTCACCAATCACATAAGCTCCTCTCCTTGCCTTTAAATCCGCCACAGGCGAGGCGTATTACTATTTTCATGAAGTAGTCAAAGATATCAAGAGATGTCTTAAGACAGTAATGCCACAAGATGGCGACAGAGGGCAGCTCCTCAACAAGTGTCCTCCACACTCTCTCATATGAGCACAGATGGATTTAGTGTGCGTAATGTTGGACCCACTGGTAAGACAAACACCCTTTTCCACAAATGAAGACACTCACATTAAGTTGCTCATATTCAAACCTCACGTGACAAAGGTGAGTTGAGCGCACAGATCACAACATAAAGTCCAATTATGGCATTAAAATCGGAACCATCTGTGCGTAAATGACGCATCGTGCTCCGTGGCCTGGCTCTTTCTTTCATAGATGTTGGCATATAAAATAAATTTGGCTCACAAAACTGAATATTATAATATCTGTATGTCGGCTTAAAGTAGATAACGCATCTGAGCACTGAAACAAATCATCTGTTCAGCTGCAGCAGCAGCAAGACGGACAGAGGACACGGAGACGTGTCCAGGTCGAGCTGTGCGAGAAATAAGAGGAAGAGGAAGAAAGAAAAGGAGGGAGACGAATAACATATCTTGTTAACTTCATCATGTGTGTTTATTTACTAGATATTTAATTTAATTTGATGCGGTTTCAGCTGTATTGATTCGGTCAGGTTGTGTGTCCAAACGCGTGCCAAACGCGCTCATCAGATCAGATATAGATCAGAATATATCTATATAGATCTAAATGTATGTGCTGACTCAGATTAATAGTTGTTGTTGATTATTTATTGCACTGAAATGTGCCTGACACTGTGGAAACCTGCCGGTGAGGCATCAGTGACGTATGTCGATACGCCGCCGGTCTACCAAAATACTACTTGACCAGCTGCTTTCAGCCTTGCGCTGAAAGCTGACCAGGTTTGAATCGGCGAGCTTTCAGCGCACTTTACACGCCAGTGGCGAGCACGAAAATGTCACTGCGCCTGCTGATTCTGTCGACACCTCCCCCTGCCACGCCACCACGCCCAGCTTGGCGGATCTCGGCTCGCCTCCGTGCGGCTCATGCCACGAAAATACCAAATTGGCCTTACGCCGGGCTCCGCCAGACGAAAATACAACTGCACGGGGCTCGCCGCCCTCCGCCGCCTCACCGGCGCGCACGAAAATAGAGCCCAGAGAGAAGACAGAGGAATCCACTGAGGAGGTGAAGGTAATGGATGAAGTAATGATGAAGACTGAAGAAGATAACATTAATGTCACTCAAAAGAAAGATGGGGGGGTTCAAAACCAAAATGAAAGGAGGAGAAGAGAAGAAGCAGTTAGAAGAGCAGCTGAACTAAGAGGAATGAGACAGCAGAAGAGTGTAGACAGAGAAATCAAGGAGGAGGTTAAAGAAGAAGGTGGAGGAGGACGGACAGAAGAGTCAGAGTCAGAAGAAGACATGGAGATTTATGAAAATCAAAGTGAGACAAAAAAGACAGAGAGCCTTTTTAAAGGAGCAGAAGGGGAGCAGCAGATCATGTTACAACCTGAAATCGATATGGAAATCAGTGAGGAGGGAAAAGAAGGAGGTGAAGAAGGACAGACAAAAGAGTCTCAGACTGAAGAACCCATGGACATTGAAGAAACTAGACTGAGGGCCAACATGATACAAACAGAAAACAAAGTTGGAGAGGAAGAAGAAGAAGAAAAGATGATGGTTCAACGACAGGGTCCAGAGATGCTGAAGAGAAAGGACTGGAAGACTTATAGACCTGAAGCTTATGATAGAAAGAGCAGTAAAGAAAAACATAAGAGACAGAGTTTCCAGATGACCATCAAAAGAGAGCAAGAAGAGAGTTCAATACAGGACAGTTTTAAAACACTGAAACAGTTAATGAAAGAACATGATGTTGATTAGGGAGAGTTACTGGAGAGATCTCGAGAAGAGGAACTGATGGAGATCAACTGAAACTGACATCAGGACTGTCAACAGAGAAGAGGAGACATGCTCTTGACATTGTTGTTTTCATGTGAGAGTAATGTATGAAATGTTTAAGAGAGAAGTGTGAAACCATGAAGAATTCACCATCACCACATTCTTCCAACAAACACTGATCTGATCCTTACTCATGATTCATCCTCCAAATTATTCCATTCTGAGCAGAGGTTTATCAAAATGTCTGTGCATCAAAATTAACTGACACACACCACACTGCTGGTACCCTGTCAGATACATGTGACACACACACACACACACACACACACACACACACACACACACACACACACACACACACACACACACACACACACACACACACACACGCACACAAACACACACACCCACTGTTCTCCTTAAACTGCAGAACATCATTTCATCAAAGCATTTGATGCAGTTTCCTTCCACTGTGCTGTGAACATGTTTGGTCAATGTTCAGCTATTAAAGTTATAAAGTTGCCTGATCAATGCTTAAGGCTTAATCAATAGATTTAATGAACTCTGGAGCAGTGTTACCATGAAGTTATTTATCTATCAGTCCAAGTACTGAGGGAGCTGCAGAAAAAATAAATCAGGTAACTTGTTATCACCAAGATCACTTTCTTTAGTGATGGATCGTAAAAAAAACAATAGTTATAATCCTGAGCACTGACTGCTGTATATCAATGTGTGTTAGCAGAGACTCAGATATCAGAGTTTGAGCAGTTAAACATTAACACCAGATGAAACTGGAGCGCAGACTTGTTGGACTCAGACAGATTTATCTAAGGAGAGAAATCCAGTTTACAACTTTCAAAGAGTTTTGAGGATCTGGATCACAAAGAATTTTAAAGCTACTGTAAGGGACTTTTGAAATGACTTGATTTTGATGCTGCCTGTGGGGAAACATGTGCATCATATCACTTAGCTGGTCTTGTGTTGTACAGGCTAGAGTTTAACTCTGATAAAAGTCTCCAATCCTGCAGCCTCCAACAGTCAGTTGTGTCTCTTTTTGTAAGTCTTTGGATTGATATTGTAAATAAAGGCTGTTTCTATGGAGCCAGATCAGGCTCAAAAGTATTGAAAAAGTAGTGTAAGTGAAAAAATAAAAAGTGAAGTGAAAAAAATAAGATTTGAAGGTCCTTTGTCTCACCCTGTAGAGAAAGCCACTTTCTAATACTAGTTCTGTAAGTTTCCCGACGTGTCCTTGTAAAGTCGAGAACGTCTTCACTCTGGACAGATGATAGATGCATATAACATCGTTTCGCTCCTTTTTATGCACTTTTGAAGGCTGTTTTCTTTTGTTCCTTTTCTTTTCTTCCTCTTCGCTTGTCTCGCTGTGAGATGCGGTCGTCGCCATGTTTGTGTATTTCTGATACTATGGCAACGAGACTCGGCTCCTATTGGTCCACGTGACAAAAATCGCTTCACCCCCTGCATATTCGATTGCGCGTGTGCAAGTATCACTACGCCGCAGAGGGGAAATAGTTCGACACCGAAACACTGATTACTAAAAATCGACAGGATGACATGAGTAGATATATTTTTTTAGTACTTACTATCAATAGAGCTTTTTAATGAATCACAGTTTATATTGCACCACTAAAGTGGAACGAACCAACACGATCTCATTCAGCCAATACAGCCTAATTGTAGGCTAAGCTAATGTGTATTCATGCCACTTCCTGAACGCAGGGTGATGGGGTGGGGAAGGAGGGGGAGGCCTGTCACTCATGGCAAACCGCGCCCCTCTCAGTCGAGGCCCGCCCCCATGGAAAAACAGGCTCAAAAGTCAACCTGAAACTTTTCAAGTTGAATCTGAAAAAAGAAGATCTGAATCTGAAAAAAAAAATCTGAAACCGAAAAAAAAGTTTTGAATCCGTAAAAATAAGATCTGAATCTGAAATAAATAAATAAAATTCAATCGAAAAAAAAAAGTACTCAAAGATCAAAATATACATTGAAGTGAAAAATAGAAATAAGTAATTTATTCAAAAGTATTAAAAAACAGAATCAAAGTTACATTTGAACAGATTTTTTTCATGCATTCTGGGATTTTTCAAAGTTCAATTTCGAAATTCAAGACTTTCAGGTACCATTTTATTTTTTTCAGGTTCAAATCTTATTTTTTCACTTCACTTTTTATTTTTTCACTTACACTACTTTTTCAATACTTTTGAGCCTGATCTGGCTCCATAAGGTTGGGCTCAAGAACAGACAACATCACTCAGAGTATATATCCATGTCTTATATGATCTCTGCTGACAGCATGCTGAAGAAACATATGGTTGTCTGTTCTTGAGCCCAACCTCAGCAGTTGCTTTGTTAGAAATGCTGACTCGAGCTGAATTTTTGTTAACCTTGCAGGAGGCAAAGATGTGAAACTGAGCGAGACCTTATCCCTGCTAACCACAAGTGTGCTAATGTCTCAGTCAAGTTAGCTACAACTCTAATCAAACCAAACTCTTTGTTTTTATGGCCTCAAAACTCATGAGTTATAAAATATGATGAGAGTGTTTTGCATCAGGCTGTAAACATGCTCGTTCTTACTGGTATCATTGGAGTCTGTTTGGCTTTTGGTGTCTTATGCCTATCACTTATGCCTAAGTGTTCCCAGAAGAGCTGACTCTTGCTTTTCTTAAGGTGGAAAGAGACTTTGCAGATCTGTTAGAGTTGGGTTATTCATTCCAGCACTAGGGGGTGGTGGAGGAGAGCAGTCTGACTTAATATGACAGAGTCTAAGGTTATCCAGTCATGGAGAGATTTCCCATAGACTGTATGGACAACTTGGTTCCGCCTAACGCCTGTATACGGATTTGAAGCCAAAAATCTCTCTGTGTAGTTCCAGGATTTTTCTTCATTTCCTGAAACCAGCGCTGCACAGTAGCGATGCGCGCATTCGGCCATGCATTCGCAGTGAGTCACTGTGTGTCAATCATAGAAAACTTTAAACCCCCTAATAACTTTTAAAAACGGAGCTTCACAGAAAAAAAGAGGACTTGAGCACAAACCAGTCTTACAGTAACTACATGTCAACATCACAAGCAGGGGGGAGAAAAATTTATGTTCTGTGTAAAAAATTTTAAAGTTTGTCCACAGCCCCATAAGCTTTCTGGCGGAGGCGGGATTTATGACCTATACTGCAGCCCATCAACAGAGGGTGCTGTTCTCGGAGTGGCTTCACCCAGCAAGGAGGCAGACTCTGTCCATTCTATATACAGTCTATAAAATTTTCGAGTCTTCTTCATCATCCTGAAACTTCTTCTCTCTCTTCGAGAATTTGCACAACTCTGCCCTCTGAAGGTGACCAGACCATCATGACAACAAAACATTTATCAGCCCAAATTTGAATTATTGAGAAAAACCAGCAGTAAATGAAGTTTTTTTTTTTTTTTGTCTTATTTGCGCAAAAATATTTTTTAACAAAACTCTTCCATGTCTCCTGAAAACACGGCTGGAGATCCACATTTATTTTCTCATGTTATTGTAAACTCAGTTTTATTTGTAACTCAGAAGAAACTGAATGTTCTGTATTGCTTTATAATTATGATTTCTGCAGATTGATGTAAATATCAGACACGTACTGCTTGCTCTGCTGAATTAACAGTCAGTGCAGAGTGGCTGTTGAAAAGGTCAGTACACCTTTTCATGCAGGTGACAGGAGATGAAAACTTTCCTCCTTTTTATCAGACCTCCACCAGCTGCAGACTCCCACAACCATCCCACAGGTAAGGAATGTTTTAGTCAGTGTTTTTGTCATTTCTTGTCAACAATCTTTGTTCTTTTAGAGGGAAGCCCTTCTCTGTCATGAACGCTCTCCTCCATGTTATGACTGTAATCAGGAAATCCTCTGTCCTCGCCTGTTCTCTCTATGTGATTTAAAAGTATATTTTGACTGTAAATATTAAAGGCTCTGGTTCTTTTAGTCTTCATTTTTTGAGTCTATTTGTGATTATTATCTCACTATTATCATCTATGATCAGGACTTCAGACTCATGGAATTTCTGTAAACATGAAATACAGTAAAATTTATTCTAGCTCACCTGAGAGCAAGATTTTACAAAGCAGTTTACAGTTAGTGCAGTTAAGTAAATTTAATGGTCTTTAGTTGCAGTATTTTAGCAGTTAAAAGAGAAACTAAAAAAAGAAGCATGTTGGTTTAGTAATAAATGTCCTAAAGTCAGGCTTAAATATCACACAGAGAAAAACTCAAACCAGGGCCTGTTCTAGGAATGCAGTCAGAATGTAAGTGGGGCTTTTTTTTCACACATTTTTAACACTGTTTGTGTTTTCTTTATGGCATGGGTTGTTAGCTGTGTGTCCAGCTCTCAACTTGGAGAATTGGATTGCACTCTGTCAGGGCTCTACCCTAAGACCTGTCCAACTTGGGTGTCCCTCCTGAAGACTAGAGCTCCTGCTGGTATAACTCTTAGGGTCACTGAGGCACACAAACCCCCCTACCACAATAAGGTGGCAATCCCTCAGGGGGAAAACTGAAAAATAAAAATGAAAAGTGAAAAAAAAAAATCTTTCATCCAGATTTTAACAAACAACAACATAACATTTATCTTAACTGGATGGCTTAATTCTCAAATAAGGGAGACTGGGGCTTGTTGTCACACAGGCAGGTAAGTTGTCACATTGTAATTATCTTTGCCACCAGAGGGCACAATTAAAAAGTGGAATACTAGTTTTCTTCCTTTACATGGCCAGGGGTCATGTCCACAAGTTAACTAGAAAAGCACTCGGAGAGCGCAGACCTCCGCCAAGCATCTCATGTCCCCCCCCCCTTATATTGTGATTCACACCAAAACTTTTACTGTTACGTGTCTTTTATTAACGTTTATTTGTGTTTAAACTGGTATGTTCACTGTTCATAATGTTCCTAAAACAACAAAGCTCATATTAGATACATAAATGCGTGATTTATTATGCAATATTTGTAAGCGTACACTTCCTTGTATCTTCATTGGTTATCTTTCAGCATTGAAAATTCCAACAACACCCTTATTTTTGTGTATTCTGGATCACAGTATCCCGAATTTTGTCTGGATCAGGATCAACCTTTGACACCTCATAAAACTCATTGAGATCCTTTTGTGTAATTTTTTACTAAAGACTCTGGCCATTTTTAGAGAGTTAAATGCAAAAATTCCAAAATTTGCCCTATCTCACAATGATAAAGAATCCTTCAAAAAATTCCTGGATCCAGAAGGCGATCCGGATCACCACCAAAATCTAATGGGATCGTCCTGGGGCTGAGACGCACTTCTGGTGTAAATTTCAGGTCAATCCGTCTGTAACTTTCTCCGTAAAGTTGTGAACAGTCAAACAAACAAACAAACAAACAAACAAACACTACCGAAAACATAACTTCCTTGGTGGAGGTAATAAAAACTCTGTCTTTGTTCTCCGAATTGACCGGTCGTGAAGAGCCAGAGGTTTCGGTCAACCGCCGGTCGGGTCAGTTGGGTAACCTGAAAGTGCAAACAAGTCTGGAAAAATTTATATTATCCTGTGTCCTGGGACCAGATAAGGAACCTGTCCTGCAGGGAAGGGTTGCTGCAATAGTAAGTAACAGTCAAGAACCTTTCTAATCACGCATGCACCACCTGATGGTGGGACACATCCGCAACTAAGCAAACAAGCTCAGAAACCTAGGCTGTGTCTCATTTCAGAGACCGCATCGTGATAAGCGCGCTTAACGGCGCTTAGCTGAGTGCACTGCCGTTTTTAGCCGTTTTACGCCGTTTTGCGCCGTTCTGTGCCCTTCCTGTGTCCCATTTCAGATACAGCAGCCATCGGACGGCGCATCTGACGCGTACGTGAGGTCACCACGCGGCACGAACGGTGTCCCGTTTGGCACAAAATACTAAGCGCGCTTCAAATTCGGTCTCAAAACCACACTACCCCCGCCTCGTTTTCAAGCGTGCATGTATGCACGCTTTCGTGCCGTCGGTATCCCAGAATTCTTTGCGTGCCGCTGCACAGCTGTGCATTTCAGGTGAGAGGCTGGACGCGCTTGGAGACACAGCGCGTCTTCAAAGAAAATACAAGCAATCCAAAACCATCAGACAGTCAGCTCAGGCTGTATGAGAGCATGATCTCTGAACTCACTAAAATCTGTAAACCAAACATTATAGATTTAGAGACGAACTGATCCGCTGTGTTACAACTATCAAAAACATTAGAAATGAGAAAGCTGACAAAACTACAGCAGAGTATCAGGACAACATTGAGGTTTTTTTTTCTTTTAAGATTTAGAGATTAAAGTTGTAAATTTAGGAGAATAAAGTCATAAAGTAAATAAAGTCATAAAGCTGCTTTTGCGGAGGGGGAAATGACTGAAGCTGGTCATCTGCAGGGTTATCTGTGGATGTATCAGCGGGTCATTCAGAGAGATTTTGTGGTTTCTGAAGAAACAATCAAACTGATGATAATCAACATTTGTGATCCAGAGGGAGTCGAGCTCCAGCGAACACCACGTCTCTGACACCGGCGGTAGCCTACACCTGCAGAGACACCAACACCTTATTACGGCATATGGATTCATATCATAAACTAAAGCTCAATGTCATTCACGGATATTAACGGCTGCATTGACAGATATATCCTCAGCATATTCATTTCTGCCTCCACAAAAGCAGCGATTTCCTTCAAGTACACCAATATTTTTCCCCCGTGGAAAAGACGTATTTCTCATATATTCTTTTTTTAAAGTCTTTATACTTATGACAATGTAATGCTGATGTGCCAGAGGATGAAGAATCTCCTTGTTTGTGAAACCTATACTGAAGCACAGTTCCTTCAAATGCTTCATGGCCCTAATTTTAACAAGTCTCTCTGAAATAACAGGTTATGACTTCATTCTCATAAATTAATGACTTTATTCTCATAAATTAATGACTTAAATCTCGAAGTCCTTAAAGTCTTGAATCTCAATATGGCCCTCATACTCCTTCTTACAAAACAATCATTGGATGAATTGTGCTTGTATGTATCTACTATTTTGTGTCTGTGTAAGGTTGCACAATTAAAACAATAAATGCTGCGCTCCGCGGGTTTCCTTTAAGTCAGTCGTGACGCGAGCCTGAGGGCGGGGACATTTGGCAACTCCACCAGGAAGTCCTCCGAAGGTCTCCAAATGTCCCCGCCCTCAGGCTTACGTCACGACTGATTAGAAAAAAAGCTGCGGAGCGCAGCATGTATTGTTTTAATTGTGCAACCTTGCACAGACACAAAATAGTAGATACATACAAGCCCAGATCATTCCCACAAAATTAATCCAATGATTGTTTTGTATGAAGGAGTATGAGGGCCCTATTGAGAAGGAGGATAGGAGATACTTCATCCTCTGGCACATCAGCATCACATTGTCATAAGTATAAAGACTTTAAAAAAAGAATATATGAGAAATACGTCTTTTCCACGGGGAAAAAAACTGGTGTACTTGAAGGAAATCGCTGCTTTTGTGGAGGCAGAAATGAATATGCTGAGGATATATCTGTCAATGCAGCCGTAAATATCCGTGAATGACATTGAGCTTTAATTTATGATATGAATCCATATGCCATAATAAGGGTTTGGTGTCTCTGCAGGTGTAGGCTACGGCCGGTGTCAGAGACGTGGTGCTCGTCGGAGCTCGACTCCCTCTGGATCACAAATGTTGATCATCATCAGTTTGATTGTTTCTTCAGAAACCACAAAATCTCTCTGAATGACCCGCTGATACATCCACAGATAACCCTGCAGATGACCAGCTTCAGTCATTTCCACCTCCACAAAAGCAACTTTATGACTTTATTTACTTTATGACTTTATTCTCCTAAATTTACAACTTTAATCTCTAAATCTTAAAAGAAAAAAACCTCAATGTTGTCCTGATCCTCTGCTGTAGTTTTGTCAGCTTTCTTATTTCTAATGTTTTTGATTGTTGAAGCAGAGCGGATCAGTTCGTCTCTAAATCTATAATGTTTGGTTAACAGATTTTAGTGAGTTCAGAGATCATGCTCTCATACAGCCTGAGCTGACTGTCTGATGGTTTTGGATTGCTTGTAATTTCTTTGAAGACGTGCTGCGTCTCCAAGCGAGTCCAGCCTCTCACCTGAAATGCGCAGCTGTGCAGCGGCACGCAAAGGATTCTGGGATACCGACGGCACGAAAGCGTGGATAAATGCACGCTTGAAAACATGCTAAGCGCGCTTAGCATTTTTTAGCATCTCGTGCCAAACGGGACACCGTTCGCACCGTCGTGACGTCATGCACACTTCAAATGCACCGTTCGACGGTGCAGAAGGGCACTTAGGTCGATGCGGTCTCTGAAATGAGACACAGCCCTAGTCTGGGTTAAAACAACACACCTTTACACTTCTTGTGTTTTGTGTTGTATTTCTGGCATGTTACATATCTATCTCTACATTCTATATAGAATATATGCACAAATAAATAAATATAAATATTACAGGGAAACGTCTAATTTGGTTTGAGATGTTGTCACTGTGTTGCTGGAAACAGATGTGGATAGTATGAACATTGACGGACAGGTTCACTGCATAACTGAATCCATCAACTTCTGTAGAGACACAATTATACTGACAAAGACTGTTTGCTGTTTCCCCAACGACAAACCCTGGAAGTGACATAAAAGCAATCCTTAACCAGAAAAAGAAAGCTTTTAAAGATGGTGACAAAGAATGACTCAAACAAGTGCAACAAGAGTTGAAGAGGAGACTGAAGATGGCAAAGCTGGAGTACAAAAAGAAGATAGAGAATAATCTACAACACAGCAACAACCGTGAAGTGTGGAAAGGAATGTAGCAATTTGAATTTATTATAAATGTCCTAAAATAATATAATTAAATTATGACTTTTTTGCACTTGTTGAAAGGGGCGCCACCTACCCTTACTGGTGGGAAAAATAAAGAAAACAAGGTTCAATTGAATAATCAAACGTTGAATCAGTCTTAAAACATATTTAAATCAATCTCACGTCTGAAGTCGGAATTCTTATTTCGGGGACTTCACTTCTGTAAGAACCACTAAGAGACGACAACTTAAAATTAAATGGATACTTTAATGACAAATGCAAGGTGATAACAATAAACAATAAATGATGATCAAACAACGAGAAAATAAAAGCATACTTAATGGATAAATGGAGGAATGGTTTGAATTGAGCTAAGACTGGAGGTTAATGATAGTGAGTGAATACCATAGACTGTATATAAGATGGACACCGTGGTTCCGCCTTCCGCCTGTATACGGATTTTAAGCCAAAAAGCTCTCGGTAATTCCGGGTTCCTTGAAACCAGAGCTGTGCAGTAGCGTTGTGCGCATTCGGCCGCGCAGTCGCCGAGAGTCCCTGTGATGACGCTAGGCTCAAACAGCGTATTCCCCCGGAAGAGCTACGCAATCCCTGAATGCCCATAGGCTGTACCAGGTGTCAATCATAGAAAACATGAACCCCCTAATAACTTTTAAAAACGGAGCTGTACAGAAAAAAAAGGACTTGGGCACAAACCAGTCTTACTGTAACTATATGTCAACATCACAAGCAGGGGGGAGAAAAATTTATGTTCTGTGTAATAAATTTCTAAAGTTTGTCCACAGTCCCATTAGCTTTTCTGGCGGAGGCGGGATTTATGACCTGTACTGCAGCCCATCAACAGAGGGTGCTGTTCTCGGAGTGGCTTCATCCAGCGAGGAGGCAGACTCTGTTCATCTTATATAAAGTCTATGGCGAATACGGAAAAATTTAACCTACTTTAACAGGGTTACGAGGATAAATTTAGGAAGAGGACTTTGGAGAAAATAATTTATAATTTAGGATGTAAACTCTGAACGTATGAGACAGCAGCAAGCCTGTTCTTCAGAGAGTGTCGAGAGGTTTGTCTACTTGACGATGAAGACGAGGACAAAAACGGCAACACAGAAAAAACACAAGGTAGTAATGTACTTTGCTTTGCCCAGTCTTTCCAAAAGTTCATCAATGCAGGGCATTGGATATGAATCAAAACCGGAGATGCTGTTGAGCTTTCTCATGTCTGAACAGAATCTTAGCTGAGGAGAATCTTTTTTTGGAACCAAAACAATTGGGTTTGACCACTCACTTTTAGATGGTTCTATGACTCCCATGTCTAGCATCGCTTGTACTTTTTGCTTTAGGGGCTTCACCAATCTGTTCTGCCAGGTTTTTCTTGAAATAATGCAGAGAAAGACTGCTTTACTTCGCTCAGTTGGATTTGTTGTTCTGGACTCAGATGTTCTGGGAATCTTTCTGTGTTACCTCTGGTTCTGGTAGGTGTCAGTTCAGCTTCATCAGTCTCCTCTGTGTCATCATCAGTCACCTGGATGTCTGATCAAAAGGGCCTGCTGTTTGGTGGACTCAGGCTTTCTATCTATGTATAACTTCAGCAGATTGACATGGAGGATTTGTTTTGACTTCCGCTTATCAGGACAGAGAATTTCATATGTTACAGGTCCAACTCTCCGAGACACAGCATATGGGCCTTGCCACTTGGCCAGTCGCTTACTTGGTCCTGTAGGCAGTAATATCAAGACTTTTTCCCTGGTTTCAACTCTCTCTCTTGCTTGTTTATCGTACCATACCTTTTGTTTGCTGCGACTTTCCTCCACTTTTTGCCTGGCCATCTCCCGGAAACTTTCCAGCTTGTCTCTTATCTGTAAGATGTAGGATACTGTACTGTGTGTTGTTGCCTCACCAGCCACCCATTTCTCCTTGAGCATGTCCTGGGGCCTATTCTACGAAGCAAGTTCAACCTAGCGAGGTAGCCTTGAAGCTACCTCGCTCAACTAAGCGCGGTAGCCAGCGGTCTTGCTAAACGGTCTTACGACACTGGTTATCAACCTCGTAAGTGGATCCAGTTTTGCTATGAGCGCGTGCATGCATGTAAGGCGAACAGTCCAGTTGAAGAATTCAAATCTGTCATAAACCTCAAAAGCAACACCGTCGCTGCTGCAAAAGCATGGAGGGAATGCTGGCAGAAAATTAATCTTTGATGCCATTATCACCCTGAAATAGCACTGTTTAACATGCACTTTTAACTAAGGTGACCAGACGTCCCCGATTTCCGGGGACAGTCCTCGAATTGGATGACCTGTCCCCGGCTAAAGCTGTCCCCCCCTGATTTAAGCGTTTCATGAATGAGAACAAAAATGTTGCATGTGGGCAAGAACAACGGTTGTTACAGTAGGTAGGAAGCACAAGTAAGCAGTCCTGAACAACAGTATTTACGGGGGTTATTACTAGGGGCGTGCGCTGCTACTAAATAGTACTGAGATGTTGTCTGTGATCACACAGCCCATGCCCATTCATTTCCAAGATGAATTCATTCATTTGTTCATTTCTATCGTGTTTACATTTTTTTGTGTGATATGTTGGCCATATGAGCCTTTCATAAAGGTGGTCATCCGGAGAAGTAAGTGGGTCTGTGCGGTCCCTGAAAACTCTCGCGAGCCGGAGTGCTCCTCCTCGGAGAATGCGAGCACCGAGGTCTACAGGATCCTCCGAGAACGGACAAGCCGTTTTGCGAGAGAGCTCATTGGTCAGTGGGCGGGGTTTTTATACTCGGTGAGTTCAATCTGGAACCTAACCTGCCCCGGAGCAGGTTAGCCATTCAGCGTACGTTGCCATGGAGACTCGCCTCGCTCAGAAGTGAACCCGCATCGTAGAACAGGAAACCCCGAACTTACCCTTAAAGTTACCTTGCTAAGCAGTAATTCTGCCTCGTAGAACAGGCCCCAGGGGTCCTCTGACTTGCCTGCCATAAAGTAACTCAAAAGGAGAAAAACCAGTTGAGGCCTGTGGCACTTCCCGGTAAGCAAGCAACATGAAAGGCAACCATTTATCCCAATCTTTACTCATCTGATTAATGAACTATCTCAGCATCTGTTTCAAAGTACCATTAAATCTCTCCACAAGACCATCAGTTTCAGGATGGTAAGGAGTGGTCCTTATACCTTTGACCCCCAACTGAGCATACATGACTTTCATCAGGTGAGACATGAAGTTGGTGCCCTGGTCAGTCAAAATTTCCTGTGGAATGCCAACTCTAGAGAACAGCCCAACGAGGCACCGAACCGCATGTTTCACCTGAAGAGAACGCAGGGGATATACATCAGGATATCTGGTTGCATAATCACATATTACAAGGGCATATTTGCATCCTGAGCTACTTTTGGATAACAGACCAATAATGTCCATGGCTATCCTTTCATAAGGAACACTCATAATGGGTAATGGCTGCAAATAACCTCTGTCAGACTTACGGGCTGGAGCAACAATTTGACAAGCATGACAAGATTTACAGTAGTCTTGCACCTCTTTACAGTACATTAACCAGGCCGATAGAACCTCTAGCTAATTCTGTCATATGTCTTAGCTTGTCCTAGGTGCCCTGCCCATAGATTAGTGTGTCCTAAATGAAGGATCAGCAACTGGTTCACTTTAGGGATAACTAGCCTAGGTGTTGCAGTGTCAGAAAGATATAGCAAATCATTCATTAAGATGAATGGGTCTTCAGTGACTCCAGACCGTGACTCTGCCTCATCCAGCTTTCATCTTGTCAGCTTCCTTCTTTGTCTTTCCACCTCACAAAGGTGTACCATCCCACCACTGCCACCACATGTTACACTCTCAGATGGTAGGTAGTGTGAAGGAAAGAAAAAAATCTCAAACAAGATGTGAATTCTCAAAAAAATGAAGAGAACATTTTTTAGGACACATCAAAATAAGACAAAAAAATGTCCATTAAATACTTTGCAAAAATATCTCATGTGCCACACATCTCACAGACTGCTGATTTCACTCAGCTCATATGCTCAGTTACTTGCATCTTTAATCACAGCCTCACAGAATTCAGGTGTGTCCTCTCTCACCTGCGGACAATTCAAGGGAGAGAAGCTGCAGCAATAACAAAAGGGAAAACAGAATTCCCCAAAGGAAAAAAAAAAACTACACACACCCCTGTGCATTCAGAGCCAAAAACCTCAAATATACTTTTAGAGTGAAATGAAAACATCATATGCATTTAAACCAATACTGCTTGGATGCTAGAGGAATGTGCACCTTTCTTGAGCTTTAACAATAGTTGGTTAGGACTCTATGGCCTGTAACCCCTGAATCAAACAGAGATGGTTTTTAAACTAAAAATGCAGCTCTAAAGTTTCTTTTATGACCTCATCTTGTTTTTTGTCTTCACATGTGAGCATGTCCTAAAATGTGATTCCTCAGTCATATTGAAATCATCTGTAAGTTTGCTGCAGGACACACAAAGACAGCAACAGAGTCTCATTCTTCTTTTTAAAAGTCACCAAATTCACTCATGCTTCTTTTTTCTTTAGAAAGTGAATCAGCTGATGGACATATACAGTGCCTTGAAAAAGTATTCATACCCCTTGAACTTTTTCACATTTTGTCACTCTACAACCACAAACTTAAAAGTATTTTATTGAGATTTTTTTTTATTATAGATCAACACAAAGTAGCACATAATTTTGAAGTGGAACTAAAATGATACATGTTTTTCAAAAATTTAAACAAATAAAAATCTGAAAAGTGTGGTGTGCATTTATATTTAGCGCCCCGTGTGAATACTTTGTAGAGCCACCTTTCGCCGCAATTACAGCTGCAAGTCTTTTAGGGTACATGACTACAAGCTTTGCACATCTAGAAACTGAAATTTTTGCCCATTCTTCTTTGCAAAACAGTTCAAGCTCAGCCAGATTGGACGGAGAGCGTCTGTGAACAGCAAATTTCAAGTCTTGCCACAAATGCTCAATGTGGATTTAGGTCTGGACTTTGACTTGGCCATTCTAACACATGAATATTCTTTGATCTAAACCATTCCATTGTAGCTCTGGCTGTATGTTTAGGGTCATTGTCTTGCTGGAAGGTGAATCTCTTTCCCAGTCTCAAGTCTTTTTCAGCCTCCAACAGGTTTTCTTCCAGGATTGCCCTGTATTTAGCTCCATCCATCCTCCCATCAACTCTGACCAGCTTCCCTGTCCCTGCTGAAGAAAAGCATCCTCACAGCATGAGGCTGCCACCAACATGTTTCACAGTGGGGATGGTGTGTTCAGGGTGATGAGCATTATTACTTTTCTGCCACACATAGCGCTTTGCATTCAGTCCAAAAAGTTCAACTTCGGTTTCATCTGACCGGATCACCTTCTTCCACATGTTTGCTGTGTCCCCTACATGGCTTGTGGCAAACTGAAAACAGGACTTTTTACGTCTTTCTGTCAACAATGGCTTTCTTCTTGCCGCTCTTCCATCGAGGCCAGATTTGTGAAGTACACGACTTATAGTTGACCTGTGGACAGATTCTCCCACCTGAGCTGTGGATTTCTGCCGCTCCTCCAGAGTGACCATGGGCCTCTTGGCTGCTTCTCTCACCAGTGCTCCCCTTGCTCGGTCTGTTAGTTTAGGTGGACAGCCATGTCTTGGTAGGTTAGCAGTTGTGGCATACTTCTTCCATTTTTGGGTGATGGATTGAACAGTGCTCCTTGAGATGTTCAAAGCTTTTGATATTTTTTTATAACCTAACCTTGCTTTAAAGTTCTCCACAACGTTTTCCCTGACCTGTCTGGTGAGTTAATTGGTCTTCATGATGCTCTTTGTTGACTAGTGTTCTCTAACAAAGCACTGAGGCCTTTACAGAACAGCTGTATTTATGCTGATACTAAATTACACACAGGTGGACTCTATTAGCTAATTAGCTGACTTCTGAAGGCAATTGATTGCACTGCATTTTATTTAGGGGTATCAGAGTACAGGGGGCTGAATACAAATGCACACCACACTTTTCAGATTTTTATTTGTTTAAATTTTTGAAAACCATGCATCATTTTCATTCCACTTCACGATTATGTGCTACTTTGTGTTGTTCTATAAAATAATCTGTCAATAAAATACTTTTAATTTTGTAGTTGTGGAGTGACAAAACGTGAAAAAGTTCAAGGCACTGTACCTGCAGCTGGAGGAGGACGTGAAGAACAAAGTCTTTGAGACTGATTTGCTGTGGGCCGAAGAGGAGGATCTGAGGTAAAGACTGGTCTTCCTGCGGACACTTCAGGTTTATTGCTCTGACTACGACATACTCAAAGTCACTACTGCTGAATGAGACCTGGGGCCTGTTCTACGAAGCAGGTTCAACCTAGCGAGGTAGCCTTGGAGCTACCTCGCTCAACTTAGCGTGGTAGTCAGCGGTCTCGCTAAGCGGTTTTACGACGCTGGTTATCAACCTCATAAGTGGATCCAGCTTTGCTATGAGCGCGTGCATGCATATAAGGCGGAGCCCGCCGCATCTGACCAATCGCGAAGATGGATCCGTCTGGAGCGTCAGAGCAGGCTGGAGAGTGAAGGACCGCGGACTTTACAAACGAGGAACAGGAGACGATCATGAGAAAGTATGAAGAATTGAAAGCTATCATAAACCTCAAAAGCAACACCGTCGCCGCTGCAAAATCACGGAGGGAATGCTGGCAGAAAAGTAATCTTTGATGCCATTATCACCCTGAAATAGCACTGTTCAACATGCGCTTTTAACTAAGGTGACAGTCCCCGAATTGGATGATCTGTCCCCGGCTAAAGCTGTCTCCGAAAATGTCCCTGATTTAAGCGTTTCATGAATGAGAACAAAAATGTTGCATGTGGGCTAGAACAACGGTTATTACAGTGGGTAGGAAGCAGAAGTAAGCAGTCCTGAACAACAGTTTTTACGGGGTTATTATAAGGGGCGTGCGCTGCTACTTAATAGTACCGAGATGTTGTCTGTGATCGCGCAGCCCATGCCCATTCATTCCCAAGATGAATCATTCATGTGTTCATTCCTATCGTGTTTACATGTTTTGTGTAATATGTCGGCCATATGAGCCTTTCATAAAGGTGGTCATCCGGAGAAAACTCTCCCTGAAAACTCTTGCGAGCCGGAGTGCTCCTCCTCGGACAATGCGAGCACCGAGGTCTATAGGATCCTTCAAGAACGGACACGCCGTTTTTCGAGAGAGCTCATTGGTCAGTGGGCGGGGTTTTTATACTCAGTGAGTTCAATCTGGAACTTAACCTGCCCCGGAGCAGGTTAGCCGTTCAGCGTATATTGCTATGGAGACTCGCCTCGCTAAGAAGTGAACCCGCGTCGTAGAACAGGAAATCCCGAACTTATCCTCGAAGTTATCTCGCTAAGCAGTAATCCTGCTTCGTAGAACAGGCCCCTGCTCTCCAGCAGGAAGCCTGGATCAATATATCCCACATGGCATCTAGATTTCAACCAGAGACCTAAATACTATTTAGTCTCTAAATATTATTAAATCCAGAATGAAAGACTTTGAAAGCAGGTCCTCCAGGATGTAGTTGCTTTTAGCTTATCTGATAACACAACATACTGTCATATAGTTTCTCTGTTTCTTGTTGATTTGAGCTGCTGTCATTTATTTTGTGGTGCCCTGAATGTCTGTAACTGCAGCTTCGTGGATTTAGCTGCTGTCTTGGTCTCCATTAAAAATAGATTTTTAATCTTGGTGTGACTGAGAAAACTGTTGAAGAGATACAACACTTATTTACTTTTGTATCACAAACTTGGGTTGTCAAACAGTTGAGACCTCGTCACCTGGAACTGTTCATGTACATTTTCTTGGGGACAGTAGTGGCGGACACCTGTGGAAATGCTTCTGCTGGTTTGTTGACCTTTTAATCATCAGTTGGCTGCAGTCTTTTATTTTACCACTAGATGGTATTAAATCCCACACGTGGCTCCCTCCACTCACCAGAAATATATGTCATGATAATAAAAAGAGAATGTAAACACAGAAAAAATGAGTTATAACTCCTTTACCTGTGCTGCTCTGTATGGACCACAGACTCAAGTATGATCAATAAATCCTGAGCAGAGTGGATTTTTCATTCTTACCTTCACACACACAAGCTCCACGCTAAAAAAAAAAAAAAAAAAAAAAAAGGCTTTTGGTTTCTCTTGTATTTTTCTTTTCACAGGACAAAGAGAAGAAGTGTTCCTCCAGGTGGGAGATGGAGAGGCTGCTGGACATCCTGGAGAGTGCGGCCCCTCAGGGGACAGACTCCAGCCAACCACAGACCCCAAACCAGCGAGGTACTGGTCCCTGCTGGGTCCAGTCTGATAGTTTTACAACCACCGTGTGAACACTGCAGGAAGTTAAGACGAGTTTAGAAAAGCCTGGAATAACACCACCAGAACCAGATCAGAACTCTTCATGACTGAAATCTCTTCAGAAAAAAAAACAAAAAACAGATTGTTGAGTCATTTTTCGTGGAGATACTGTTTATTTTTCCTGTGAAGTCAAAGGAGAGAGAAAATCAAGTTTTCCTGAAGTTAAATTTGGGTTCATTTGAGCTCCTGTGAGGAACTTACCCTGTTCTCTGTAGAGAAAGCTGACCCTGTCTTGTACATGCAGGAGTCCAGAAGATCCTTAAGAAGTCTAAAAGGGTCTTGAACAAGAATTTTGAAAGTCGTGATCATAAAATTTCTTTAAAGTTTTATTTTAACTTGTGGGACGTTGTCAGAGTGAAATTTGAGACAGTGAAGCAGTTAAAGAAACAGAGAGGACCAGAAGAGAATAACACAGAGGAGAACCCAGAACCATCTGCAGCCCTCACGCCTAGACTCCAAGGAGTGGTCAGGATTCCCTTTGAGTTCAATCAGGTGAACCTGATTTTAGGTAAGGAAACACTGCTGCACATATAGACAGAGAGAGAGAGAGAGAGAATACAGAGACTGCAGGTTCATGTCCTTACTTCCGTTTGTTCTTTAAGGTGTCCTATTAAAAACCATTGAGCTCTCAGCACTGAAGATACATTTCCTAAACAGCTGTATGTCCAAACACATGTCGCTAAACAAATAACTTAACTTACCAGAGGCTGTGACTGAGCCAGAACCTCAGAGTCAGATGAGAGATGAACTCCCACATACAGCGACAGACGATGGGTGAGCTGTGAGAGGTCAAAGGTTGAAGCATCCAGACAAAAACACTCCTGTCTCAGAGTTTAACAGAGACATGAAGGTGAACTGAAGAAGTGAGGAGAGTTTGAAAGCAGATTAATGTGAAGAGATAGTAGAGGGATTAAACAGTTACTGTGGATTTACTCAGAGTAACACTGTCACGATCCTGCCTCATCTTCAAAGATGATATTCTTTTTTAGTGTTTTTTCTGCCTTTATATATATATATATATATATATATATATATATATATATATATATATATATATATATTCTTTACACATTAATATTTGGGCTTCATGTTGGCAGTTTACAATTCACATCAACATAAAGAATAATAAATCTTAAATCACGAGCTCTGAAATTAACAGAGAAACAAAGTGTGGAACAGAAGAAAAAACTGTAAAAAAGAGAAAAATTAGAGTTTAAACAAGGATAGCTGTCACAGAGTTAGTAGGTCAGAGTCATTTATTTACATATGAATACAACACAAACACTGTAATCACCTCCATATCTACACTTTAGTCACTTTGTGAGACTGGAAGCTTTCAGGTGATTAACAGAGTGTTTCTGAGACATCAGGAGCTTTTCTGTCCCAGAGTGAAGATCTGAGTATCTTAGAGGCTGAACTGGTTCAGTCCTTCAAAACAAAACAAAAAAGTTATCTGTGATGATTTATGAATTAATTTGAATAAAAATGTGTGACTCTTGTTGTTAACTTACTTTACTGATAGAAGGCTGCCACGTGTAAACACTGACAGGATGTATAAAGTGACCTTTCATGCACCACAGTGCCGACAGAGTAAAACTAAATGTAAAGAACAAAACTTAAAATTTGTTTTTCATCATCTTTAAAAGCTTTTTAAAGTAAGCTTTAAAAGGGGTTTTCGGTTTTAACATATGTACAGGCATAGCTTGGGCTGAGGTTGGGCCCAGAGTTCCTGGTGACGCCCCTGAACAGCACCGAGGCCTCCCTGAGCCATTATCCTTGGACACACAATCAGTCATAATACAACTGAGCCTTATGAAGAAACTCTGTTTAGATGTATCTGTCCCCCTTTATCATCTTATTTCTTTTGGATCAAACTTTACTGTTACTTGTGAGTAAATCTGCACTGCCCTCTGCTGGTAACTAAGACACACTACCACCGAGAACTTTACCTTAAGAAATCAGTCATTTTCATAAAACAGAAAATGAGGGAAACCTTATTTATCACTTGAAATTATTGTAAATAAAATAAAATAAATGAAATAATGTCCTATAATTCATTAATATGCCTAACTATGATATTTTAAATGTGGCCTGAGTCATTTTAACGACAGAAATGCAGCCTTTTTTTCTGGCTCTTTTATTTTAAAGCCATGATTTATAGCCCACAGGCCCATTTAAATATACAGTACACATGTTCTTAATGAAATAAAAGGACCGTAAAGTGTATGGGGGTGTAAACTTGTACTCACCTTTTCATGCAGGTGACCAGAAGTACCCTACCTGCCTTACTTCCTTACCTTCTTATCGCCTTGTTATCGGACTCTGACCGTGTGACGCCCTCCGTTACCTTGCGGAACTATCAAACAGGTACGAACGTGTTTTTACGGACTAGATGTTTTGTAGGTATATAAAATGTTTTTATGGACTAAATGTTTTGTAGGTATTTAACATGTTTTTAAGGACTAAATGTTTTGTATGTATATAATGGAGAAAGACAAGAAAATAGACAACTTGGAACGGCGAATCGAGGACCTTGAACAATACACAAGAATGGATGATGTAATCATAAATGGACTGGAGACTTCACACCGAACCTATGCTAGAGCTATGGCAGGTGGAGGTAAAGACGGTGAGGATGCCCCAGCAGAGGAGCTGCAAACACTCGAACAGCAAGTTATACAATTCCTCGCAACTAAAAATGTCCATATTCAAAGTCATCATATTGCAACCTGTCACACCCTCCCCAAAAAAGACAGCAAAACAAAGCCGGCAATCATTGTTCGGCTTGTGAGCCGTAAAACCAAGGCTGAACTACTGAAACAGGCAAAGAAACTAAAGGGGACTGGTGTGTATCTGAATGAACATTTAACAAAAAAGAACGCTGACATCGCCAGACAGGCACGCAACCTAAGAAAACAAAATAAGATACAAGCTACGTGGACAAGAAATTGCAAAGTAATGATTCGACTGAATGGCACACCCGAGGAAGCAAAAGCTGTAATGATAAGAGATCTCAAAGACTTAGAACAATATAAATAAAAGAGAAATGATCGCAACTGTCAATGAGAACATTCCTCCTTCCTATGGAAATGTGTGAAGACTGGACATTATGGACAGATAATATATTGGAATGTTTAACCATTGAAATCCATATTAAAAAAGCTGATAATATAATTATAAGTTGTGTTTATAGAACACCAGGATCATGCCTAGACACATTCAATGAAAAACTAGCGGCCGTGTTTAGCAATTCAAATGATAAAAAAGTGCGAATAATTTGTGGTGATTTTAATATAGATTTGCTAAACCCAAATGGACACCAAAAAACAACAGACTTTATCCATACAATGTACAGCAACTGCCTTTTCCCTGTAATTATAAAACCAAGCAGAATAACAATTAACACGGCTACACTGATAGATAATATATTCACAAATAAAATTGATTATGATATAATGGGTGGACTTCTTATAAATGATATAAGTGATCATCTTCCTGTCTTTGCAATTTTTCAAAATTATTTTGAGATAAAAGCTAAACAAAAGACTTGTATACTTGAAATGAAAAGATATCGAACACAAAGAGCCATCGCTGCCCTTAAGGTGGACCTAGGGGAACAAAACTGGAATGAGGTTTATGTTAATGATGACCCTAATAATGCATATGATGCATTTTTGTCAACTTTAATTCTGTTATATGACAAACATTGCCCTTTAATGAAAGTCACCAGGAAGCACCAGTGTTCAAATAAGCCATGGATTACAAAAGGAATAGGGAATGCATGTAAAAAGAAAAATATTTTATATAAGAGATTTATAAAACAGAGGACAAAAGATGCTGAAACAAAGTATAAAATATATAAAAATAAATTAGTAAATATTATGAGAACAAGTAAGAAAGAATATTATCATACATTATTGGACCAAAACAGGAGCAACACACAAGAAATATGGAGAGTATTAAATAGTATAGTCAAAAAGGGTGCTAATAAAACTGGTTATCCAGAATACTTTATAAAAGATAAAGATATTATTATTGATAAAATTAAAGAAATAGCTAACGAATTTAATGATTTTTTTGTACATGTTGGTTATAACTCGGCAAAAGACATCCCTAAGACGAGAACTAACAATGAAATAGATCAATATATAACTAAAAACTCCTCCTCCATGTTTATCAGTGCTGTAAATGATAGAGAAATAATTGATATTGTCAAAACACTTAAGAATAAAAAGTCCACTGATTGTTTTGATATAGACATGACATTAGTAAAAAGTATTATAGAATATATTGTGCAACCATTTACATACATTTGTAACCTTTCTTTTCAAACAGGTATTTTTCCTTCGAAAATGAAAACAGCAAAAGTTATTCCTATATATAAAAGTGGAGATAGGCACCAATTTACCAATTATAGACCAATATCACTACTTCCGCAGTTCTCAAAGATTTTAGAAAAATTATTTGATCATAGACTTGAAACATTTATTGAGAAACATAATCTTTTAAGTGACAATCAATATGGCTTCAGGGCAAAAAGGTCCACCTCGATGGCAGTGATGGAACTTGTGGAAGGGATATCTACTGCAATAGACAACAAGGAATATACAGTTGGTGTTTTTATAGACTTAAAAAAGGCATTTGACACTATTGATCATAGTATATTAATGAATAAACTAGAGAGATGTGGTATTAGAGGATTAGCATACATGTGGATGGAAAGTTACCTGGATGACAGATATCAGTATGTGCAATTAAATAATGTAAAATCAAATCAATTGAGGGTCACTTGTGGGGTCCCTCAAGGGTCTGTGTTAGGCCCGAAATTATTCATATTATATATCAATGATATCTGCTATGTTTCCAAACTGTTAAAATGTGTTTTGTTTGCTGATGACACCACTCTCTATTGCTCTGGTAAAAACCTAGAACAGCTTCTGACTACAGTTGAAAAGGAATTAAATATTCTGAAATATTGGTTTGACATTAATAAGTTATCTCTGAATTTAAATAAAACAAAGTTTATCATTTTTGGCACCAGAAAAATAAAAACTCAAGTTAAAATCAGGGTCAATTGCATCGAAATAGAAAGAGTGAATGAAAACAAATTTCTTGGTGTGATAATTGATGATAAGCTTTGTTGGAAGCCACATATAAATAATGTGAAAACCAAAATGTCAAAAACCATTGCTATACTTTATAAAACAAAGGATATCCTCAACAAGAAATCACTATACACGCTATATTGTTCTCTGTTACTTCCATATATGACCTATTGTGTGGAGATATGGGGTAGCACATATAAAACCAATACTGATCCTATCTTTAGGTTACAAAAAAGAGCTATAAGAATTATAAATCGATCCCACTTTCTTGAATCAACTAATGCACTGTTTCTTAATTCAAATACCCTTAAATTTTATGATTTAGTTGAATTTAAAATGGCTCAGATAATGTACAAAGCACATAATAATTTACTTTGCCGTAGTACTCTGAGGCTGTTTGAAACCAGAGAGAGTCAATATGATTTGAGGGGAACAGGTTTCTTCAAAAAAACTAAGACAAGAACGAATATTAAGCAGAGGTGTGTTTCTGTTAGAGGTGTTAACCTGTGGAATAGCTGTGATGATGAATTAAGAATGTGTAGTTCACTTTCCTTATTTAAGAACATGTATAAAACTAAAGCAATAAGAAAATATTTAAATCCGGTATGAAGAAGAGCAATAACAAAATATTGAAATTTTTGGTTGTGTCTGTATACTTGTTATGGAATATTGTTGGTTTATTTATTTTCTAACATGTTTTTGAGAATTTATCTTTTCTTTCTCTCTTTTTCCCTTTTCTTTAGAAGACTTGTGGTGTAACTCAGACCATGTTGTTAAAGAGTCGCCTTGCTAAAGTTTTTGTTTTTTTGTAAAAAGGGTAGGCAAAATAAGCATGAGCTTCAGCCTACACCTTTTCGATTAGCTTTATGATGCTTTTGAAATTTACTATGTATCTGTTGTGGGTGGATTTTAAATGCTAATCGAATAAAATAATTGAATTGAATTAATTGAAAAAAAATTGAAACATGTTTTTACAGACTAAATGTTTTCAAGGGCCAAATGTTTTGTAGATATATAAAATGTTTTCAAGGACTAAATGTTTAGTAGACAGGCCAATATAACGTGTTTTTCTGGTCTCTTTAAATGTCTGAAAATCTTTATTTTGTGTCTAGAGAGAAAAGCTGAGCGCCGTCTGCCTCCTCTGTCTGTCATAGACTTTCTTCACAGCAGGTAAGAAAGTCTGGGTAATAGTCCTCTACTCTCATGTGTGTTATATCACAGTTTAAAGTTTTAAAATAACAATTTGCATCAGTGTAGCTCGATGTTTTATTGAAACTATCGACTCTTTTGTTGTAAATGAAACTGAAACTGTTGAGCTGGTTCACAAAGCAATGAAGGACACTGGAGGGTTTGTTAATATTTAAACCACAAATGTCATAAAATCCGGTTCAAATGTTATGTTTGCGATCTTAGATAGACGCCCAAACCTTCACAGTATATAACCATCTTTATCTTGGACTGAGTGGAAAGCAAAGTTTAAAAAAAAACAAATAATCCATCACTTGTCATGGCACTTCTACCATGAATCAAACCTTATAGTAGAAACTCTGAGACTTTGAAATACAGGCCTGCCTTATTTAGAAAGGCTTGATAATCTTAGGGATTAAAATAAAAAAGAGAGACACAGCCTATGTTTCAGGATATACAGTAGTCAGTGTTGTAGGTCTTAAATCCAGGATTCGGATCTGGTCTAACACTGAAAACTTGGGACTTGGACTATAACTTAAGGATCCAGTTTGACTTGTAGGGTTACTGGCCCTTCTCATACCATCATGCTGTTGGTTCTCAGAGTCGTGTTTATAAGGAATTCCCAGAAGGATCATCTAAAAGGACTCTGAGGTCTCCATCAGCTAGAACTGAACACTGCATCTTCCCTAAACAAGTATTTTACAGCATCACTGTTCTCCCTGATGTTTCATCTGTCTTTAATTTTCAGACTTCAGGATGTTTCCTCTGATGGACAGACGCTCCCTCGGCCTTCACTTTGGTGCCTTCACTGACCTGCTTTTCCTTACTGTCATGCTCCTCACCCTGATAAACTCCTGTGCAGGTGAACTAACAACATTCAAGTTTAACTATTTTGTAGACTACTTAGAGTACTTCCTGCTGCTTTTTTAAAAACTGTTTATAGTGGCTATCTAATGTCTTATTTTTCCTAGTTGTTGCATTTCCACACTAAATTTATTATTACCACTCTTGAGTCACAACAAGGATATTTTACATGTTCAGTCAGCTTGATGGTCTACAAGCATATGTAAGACAACCGTGACACTGCTGCACTAATTTATTGAGAACAACAACACAAACCTTCAACACAGTACACTTAACTTAAGCCTTTGTCACATGACAACTGGAGCTACTAAGAACAGATATAAACAGGTATCAACTGCGGGAAACAAATTAGTAAACACTCAACAACATCTCCGAACCCAAACAAAACGTACTTCTTTCTGCACTTCAGCAAATTTTATACTCAAATAATATAAAACAATGTTTTCATTGCTGAATGGCGCTAACACTGTTCTCTGCCCTCTGTTTCAGGTCAGAGGCTGATTGGTTCGTCTCAGCCTATAGTCGCATTAGTCGGTGAAGACGTGGTTTTGCCGTGTTACCTGGACCCTGCTGTTGATGCTTATGACATGACTCTGGAGTGGGCAAGACCGGACCTGAACCCCAGATATGTCCTCGTACGGCGCTACGGTGAAGAAGCAGGATTTAAAAAAAATCCCTCCTACAGAGGAAGATCATCAATGTTCAGTGAAGAAATGAAACACGGAAACATTTCACTGAAAATCTCCAAAGTCAAACTCTCAGATGAAGGAGGATACAGATGTTTTAGTCCTGAGTTATCCCAACATACTACAGTCCAGCTGGTTGTGGGTAAGTCTGAACATTTTCAGGTTTTTAAACTGACCCTACATGTCTCATTGGTCTTTGCTATGAATAAGTAATGATATAGTTGAAGTGATATTTAATCACAGATGAAGTGGAGCTGTCTGTTTAATCATGCTTTATCTAAAATACTCCTGAGCTCAATGGTTTATGTTTTGTTTCAGAATTTAAACAAGGATCTTAAGTCCAAGATTTTCCTGTTACAAAAAAAACCCAAAACATTTTAGTAAGATGAATTTAACGTCAGTCAAGTCAGAAGATGGTGTTGAAACTGGTTATCAAACTTTGTCATTTCAAAGTAGTTTTGGGGGCTTTGTTGTGGCAGGTTTCTACTTAAAGAGTAGACAAGTACCAGAACAGGTACAAAGAGAAAACTGTGAAGCCAAAGACACCTCTCTCTCCTGTAGGAGCTGTCTCCTCACCTGTTTTAAGAGTGACCAGACACAACAGTGGAGTGTTGTTGGAGTGTGAGTCTAAAGGCTGGTATCCAGAACCAGAGATGTTTCTGTTGGACGCTGAGGGAAATCTTCTCTCTTCATCACCCACTGAGACCATCAGAGGTCCTGATGATCTCTACACTGTCAGCAGAAAAGTGACTGTGGAGGAGAAACACGGGAAGAACTTCAGCTGTAGAGTCACACAGAAGAAGATCCACCAGAGCAGAGAGACACACACTGTTATTCCAGGTAAATCTGAGTCAGGAGTTCATGATGTGATCTCTGAGCTGAACTGTAAATGTTCACAAAGTTCTCTGTTTATCATCACAGATCATTTCTTCATGGTACCAACTACTCCCAGTACTCCCATTCTCCCCAGTTCTTCTGGTTCTCCTGCTTCTTCTAGTTCTCAGCCTGTTATCATCGGCTCAGTGATCGTCTGTGCTGCTCTGGTTTTGATTCCTCTGGTCTTCTTCATTTTGTGGAGAAGGAGAAAAAATAAACTCAGTGAGTCAAAGAGTTTCTTTTTTTCTAATCTGGAGATATTTTCAGGTTGTCCTTCTTTCCTCTTATGAACAAGATATCACGGGAATGTGTGCTCCAAATCTGGTCCAAACTTCTCCAGATTTGCACAGATGTCCTTCTGGGTTCAGAGACTGACTGAGTCAATGTCTGTGGTCCTGGTCCAGGTTCAGTGTGACCCCCTCATCATTCAGTTCTCCTGAGCCTCATGTGTTGGCAGCTCTCAGCAAAGATTTTATATCATGTAGTTTATTTTTCATTCTTGAAAAAGTCTCTGCTCTTGGTGAAAAGTGGACAAAGCTTCTTTTCCCAAATGTGACCAGTTTCTCGTTCTTCTCTGTCCCCACAGAAAACAAGAGGGACCATGAGAGCGGGACTGAGCAGACTGAAGAGGGAAAAACAAAAACATCTAAAGGAGATTTAACAGAGTTTAATGTGGAGAAGGAAGGAGAAGAAAGAGAAGCACTTATGAAAGGAGGAGAAGAAGAGAATAAAGTGGATGATGAAAGAGAAGAAGACAACAGATCTCAGAGTGAACCTGAAGATCAGCTCATGACAAAACCAGAGTCAGTAAATGAAATGGACAGAACATCAGGAGGAAGAGAGATAAAGAAGAGTGATGAGAGAAAAGAAGAAATAAAACAGGTACAGGAAATGGAACAAGAGCAGACAGTGAGACCAGTTCAGGAAAATTCAGGACTTCAGATGGATCTGTTCACTGCAGACAGACAAAGAAAACAGCCTCAAAATCTCCACAATCAAGAGATAGAGCGAGAGACAGAGAGAGATGAGGACAATGAAGGAGAGAAGTCTGAGAAAAAGAGGAGAAAGAAAGAGAAAAAACAAGAGCAGAAGAAAAAGGGAGGCTCTGCATCGAGAGAGAAGAAGAAGTTAAAGGACAAACAAAGAGAAGAAATGAAACCAAAGGAAGAGAGTCTGACAGAGATGGAGGAAAGTAAAAAAACAGATGAGACAGAGCTTAGTCAACAGAAAGAGAAATGTGTTTTCAGAGATGACAAACATAAAAGAGATGAGACAGAATTCAAAGAGAAAACAGAGAAAGATCAAGAGAGAAAACAGTCGGATGTTTCTAGAATAAAGGGAGAGAAAGAGGAGAAACTAACAGAGCAAAGTGATGAGAAACTGAAGAGAGACAACAAAAATGAAGGACAAAAATAAGCATCCATCAACTGATGAAGTTTTAGAGAAGTCTGATCCAAAATTACATCCAGATACAGCAGAAAGAAAAAAAGGAGAGCTTCAAGGAGAAGCAGGCAGTAATGAAACTTGTCATGGACTTGTAATGGTTCTGGTAGCAGATGGACAAATAAAGAGGCAAGAACTTCAAACAAATCAGGAAATCAAGAATCAAGAGCTTAAAGGTGAGAAGGAGGTCCAGACAGAGAAACAAGAAGAAAAATCTGATAAATATCAGGAAGAAACCAAAAATGATCTGGAAGAATCCACCATCAAGATAAAAGCTGTGATTAAACATAGACAAGAAGATGAGTTTAGAGGAGATTTACAAACTGACAGTAATGAAACTTTGATGGAGACCAAAGAGAAGCTGAACCAAACCAAAGAAGACCGAGGAAAACAGGCAGAGCAACAGCTGGAGGTAAAGGAGAAAGACAGAGAGAAGACAGAGGAATCCACTGAGGAGGTGAAGGTAATGGATGAAGAAATGATGAAGACTGAAGAAGATAACATTAATGTCACTCAAAAGAAGGATGGGGGGGTTCAAAACCAAAATGAAAGGAGGAGAAGAAGAGAAGAAGCAGTTAGAAGAGCAGCTGAACAAAGAGGAACGAGACAGCAGAAGAGAGCAGACAGAGAAATTACTGAGGAGGTAAAAGAAGAAGGTGGAGGAGGACGGACAGAAGAGTCAGAAGAAGACATGGAGATTTATGAAAATCAAAGTGAGACAAAAAAGACAGAGAGCCTTTTTAAAGGAGCAGAAGGGGAGCAGCAGATCATGTTACAACCTGAAATCGATATGGAAATCAGTGAGGAGGGAAAAGAAGGAGGTGAAGAAGGACAGACAAAAGAGTCTCAGACTGAAGAACCCATGGATATTGAATAAACTAGACTGAGGGCCAACATGATACAAACAGAAAACAAAGTTGGAGAGGAAGAAGAAGAAGCGATGATGGATCAACGACAGGGTCCAGAGATGCTGAAGAGAAAGGACTGGAAGACTCATAGACCTGAAGCTTATGATAGAAAGAGCAGTAAAGAAAAACAAAAGAGACAGAGTTTCAAGATGACCATCAAAAGAGAGCAAGAAGAGAGTTAATGAAACAGTTAATGAAAGAACATGATGTTGATTAGGGAGAGTTACTGGAGAGATCTCGAGAAGAGGAACTGATGGAGATCAACTGAAACTGACATCAGGACTGTCAACAGAGAAGAGGAGACATGCTCTTGACATTGTTGTTTTCATGTGAGAGTAATGTATGAAATGTTGAAGAGAGAAACGTGAAGCCATGAAGAATTGATTATCACCGTGTTATTCAAACAAACACTGATCTGATCCTTACTCATGATTCATCCTCCAAATTATTCCATTCTGAGCAGAGGTTTATCAAAATGTCTGTGCATCAAAATTAACTGACACACACCACACTGCTGGTACCCTGTCAGATACTTGTGACACACACACACAAACACACACACACACACACACACACACACACACACACACACACACACACACACACACACACACACACACACACACACTGTTCTCCTTAAACTGCAGAACATCATTTCATCAAAGCATTTTTTTTCTCCTTAACAAAGTTAGTTTCCTTCCACTCTGCTGTGAACTTGTTTGGTCAATGTTCAGCTATTAAAGTTATAAAGTTGCCTGATCAATGCTTAAGGCTTAATCAATAGATTTAATGAACTCTGGAGCAGTACCATGAAGTTATTTATCTGTCAGTCCAAGTACTAAGGGAGCAGCAGAAAAAATAAATCAGGTAACTTTTCATCACCAAGATCACTTTCTTTAGTGATGTATCGTAAAAAAAACAATAGTTATAATCCTGAGCACTGACTGCTGTATATCAATGTGTGTTAGCAGAGACTCAGATATCAGAGTCTGAGCGGTTAAACATTAACACCAGATGAAACTGGAGCGCAGACTTGTTGGACTCAGACAGATTTATCTAAGGAGAGAAATCCAGTTTACAACTTTCAAAAAGAGTTTTGAGGATCTGGATCACAAAGAAATCTAAAGCTACTGTACTTTTGAAATGACTTGATTTTGGTGCTGCCTGTGGGGAAACATGTGCATCATATCACTTAGCTGATCTTGTGTTGTACAGGCTAGAGTTTAACTCTGATAAAAGTCTCCCATCCTGCAGCCTCCAACAGTCAGTTGTGTCTCTTTTTGTAAGTCTTTGCTGTTGATATTGTAAATAAAGGCTGTTTCTTCAGCATGCTGCATGATGTTGTCTGTTCTTGAGCTCAACCTCAGCAGTCACCTTGTTAGAAATGCTGAATCAATTTTGTTAACCTTGCAGGAGGCAAAGATGTGAAATTGAGCGAGACCTTATCCTTGCCAACCACAAGTGTGCTAATGTCTCAGTCAAGTTAGCTACACCTCTAATCAAACCAAACACTTAGTTTTTATGGCCTCAAAACTAATGAGTTATAAAATATGATGAGACTGATTTGCATCAGGCTGTAAACATGCTCGTTCCTACTGGTATCATTGGAGTCTGTTTGGCTTTTGGAGTCTGCCTAAGTGTTCCCTGAGGAGCTGACTCTTGCTTTTCTTAAAGTTGGAAAGAGACTTTGCAGATCTGTTAGAGTTGGGTTATTCATTCCAGCACTAGGGGATGGTGGAGGAGAGCAGTCTGACTTAATATGACAGAGTCTAAGGTTATCCAGTCATGAAGAGATTTCCCATAGACTGTATTTACTATGGACAACTTGGTTCCGCCTAACGCCTGTATACGGAATTGAAGCCAAAAATCTCTCTGTGTAGTTCCAGGATTTTTCTTCATTTCCTGAAACCAGCGCTGCACAGTAGCGATGCGCGCATTCAGCCATGCAGTCGCCATGAGTCACTGTGTGTCAATCATAGAAAACTTGAACCCCCTAATAACTTTTAGAAATGAAGCTTCACAGAAAAAAAGAGGACTTGAGCACAAACCAGTCTTACAATAACTACATGTCAACATCACAAGCAGGGGGGAGAAAAATTTATGTTCTGTGTAATAAATTTTAAAGTTTGTCCACAGCTCCATAAGCTTTGCTGGCGGAGGCGGGATTTATGACCTATACTGCAGCCCATCAACAGAGGGTGCTGTTCTCGGAGTGGCTTCACCCAGCGAGGAGGCAGACTCTGTCCATTCTATATACAGTCTATGAAATTTTCGAGTCTTCTTCATCATCCTGACACTTGTTTCTTCTCTCTCATCGAGAATTTGCACAACTCTGCCCTCTGAGGGTGACCAGACCATCATGACAACAAAACATTTATCAGCACAAATTTGAATTTGTGGGGGCAGTCAGAAATGTTAGTGGTAGTCCTTGAGCCAGACCAGATGTCGGTACCACTTGGGTGGGCAAAACCTTACATATACTAAATTGTTTTTAGGGTCAATATAAGTAAATTAAAATATGATAGACTTTTCATATGGGTAGCTTTTTATATTTTTTCTCATTTTGTTATTTTCCTCAATAGGCGAATTTTTGTTAACTCCAAAAGCAACACAGAAAGTCAAAAGCACATTAAAAGTCACACTCTATTTGGGTCACACTGCTCTTTTCTATAAATGAATCAAACCTGTGTCTAATTAAATGAGTTGATGAAGTGGGAGTGGCCCAATTTGATGGTGGAGCAGTTCTTTCAGGTATCATAGCACTTGAGCCAAGAACCAAAATTTCACATATCAGTACCACCTGGGTGGGCAAATTCTAGTTGTGATTTTTTTTTATTGCTATACATCCCTACAATAAGTTTTTATATGATAGACCTTGGTAACTGGTAGCTTTATTGTAGTTATCACTCATTAAAGTAATAGAGTGCAGCTGTTCAAAAATGAAAAATCGCCTTCCTTCAAAATTAGCTTTCTTTCATTTTAACCTCTCATTTAGGTGTGTTTGAACTATTGGCTAGTCATAGAGACTTGTATTAACCCCCTAAGTAGTATTTCAAGTAATTTATCTAATACAGGTGTGTATATATAAGCTTCAATTAGCCAATTGTCAGGTCTAAATCAAGGTCTAAATTAAGGATATTTTTTTACTTAGAAGTAGAAGTAAAAAAAATGCAGACTAATTATAATTATGATAACACAACTTTAATATGACACTGACATATTTTCAATGCAGGCACTCAATATACAATCATCCTGGCTGGAGCAGGGCAAGAAGACATTAGCAACAAAATAAGATCTACTGATGTATACACTCTATACAATCATCTGAGAAAAACTCCAATTCCTATTCAAAGTCCTATTCTTTCCATAAGGAACAGTGACAGCAAATATGACTGTCAAGTTTTGGCTTAGTACATAATACTGTCACTGAGTCACAGTGGGTCTGTTAACATGGCTCCTTTTGGTCATCGTTTATTAATCAACATCAGTAATCGACATCAGTATCTGTATCTTCTTCTACATCTGAATCTGCCGGTGTGCAAGGGGCTCTTCCTCACTGTATTGGTTGGCACAAGTTTGTAATTTGCACAGGTTTGTGCACTTCAGCCCATTGCTGAGACAGGTGCAGTCTGGTGGTTTGTATGTCCTCACACACTTGCAGGATAGCAACTGCAAGACCGAAGAAGTAAAGTAAATGCAGACTAATAGCATTATAATAACACAACTTTAATATGACACTGACATATTTTCAATGCAGGAACTCGATATACAATCATCCTGGCTGGTGCAGGGCAAGAAGACATTAGCAACAAAATAAGATCTACTGATGTATACACTCTATACAATCATCTGAGAAAAACTCCATTCCTCCACCAAGAACTTGATGAGACTGGCTTTGTTGGCAGGGCTGCAGAGAAGTTTCCTCCACTGCTGAATATTGTGGACAGAAACAATGTTTCTGAACTGGATCCCCATGTCTGCACCTCTGTTTAGTCTTTCAGAATTTTTGATTGACATGTCCTTGTAAACGTCAAAGACAACGTCAATCCTTTCACTATCACCACCTGCATGCAGGACCTTGGCTAAAGTTGAGTCCAGCCAGCTTCCACCATGTCAGGATTGCCTATTAATGCAACCGATTCCTGCCAACTACCAGGCTGCTATCTGGAGACGGTCTCTTCATACCAAGCCATCTGTACCAAGCCCCAAGGACCATGGGTGGACCATAAATGATGAAGAGCAGCTGGAAATACAGTGGATGCGTGGTTCCCCAGCACCAGATGCGGTCTTGCAGTTGCTATCCTGCAAGTGTGTGAGGACATACAAACCACCAGACTGCACCTGTCTCAGCAATGGGCTGAAGTGCACAAACCTGTGTAAATTACAAACTTGTGCCAACCAATACAGTGAGGAAGAGCCCCTTGCACACCGGCAGATTCAGATGTAGAAGAAGATACAGATACTGATGTCGATTACTGATGTTGATTAATAAACGATGACCAAAAGGAGCCATGTTAACAGACCCACTGTGACTCAGTGACAGTATTATGTACTAAGCCAAAACTTGACAGTCATATTTGCTGTCACTGTTCCTTATGGAAAGAATAGGACTTTGAATAGGAATTGGAGTTTTTCTCAGATGATTGTATAGAGTGTATACATCAGTAGATCTTATTTTGTTGCTAATGTCTTCTTGCCCTGCTCCAGCCAGGATGATTGTATAATGAGTGCCTGCATTTAAAATATGTCAGTGTTATATTAAAGTTGTGTTATTATAATGCTATTAGTCTGCATTTACTTTACTTCTAAGTAAAAAAATATCCTTAATTTAGACCTTGATTTAGACCTGACAATTGGCTAATTGAAGCTTATATATACACACCTGTATTAGATAAATTACTTGAAATACTACTTAGGGGGTTATTACAAGTCTCTATGACTAGCCAATAGTTCAAACACACCTAAATGAGAGGTTAAAATGAAAGAAAGCTAATTTTGAAGGAAGGCGATTTTTCATTTTTGAACAGCTGCACTCTATTACTTTAATGAGTGATAACTACAATAAAGCTACCAGTTACCAAGGTCTATCCTATAAAAACTTATTGTAGGGATGTATAGCAATAAAAAAATCACAACTAGAATTTGCCCACCCAGGTGGTACCAATATGTGAAATTTTGGTTCTTGGCTCAAGTACTATGGGGCTTTTTTTTTCACACATTTTTAACACTGTTTGTGTTTTCTTTATGGCATGGGTTGTTAGCTGTGTGTCCAGCTCTCAACTTGGAGAATTGGATTGCACTCTGTCTGGCCTCGACCCTAAGACCTGTCCAACTTGGGTGTCCCTCCTGAAGACTAAAGCTCCTGCTGGTATAGCTCTTAGGGTTTCTGAGGCATGCAAACCCCCTGACCACAATAAGGTGGCAATCCCTCAGGGGGAAAACTGAAAAATAAAACTGAAAAGAAAAAAAATATATCTTTCATCCAGATTTTAACAAACAACAACATAACATTTATCTTAACTGGATGGCTTAATTCTCAAATAAGGGAGACTGGGGCTTGTTGTCACACAGGCAGGTAAGTTGTCACATTGTAATTATCTTTGCCACCAGAGGGCACAATTAAAAAGTGGAATACTAGTTTTCTTCCTTTACATGGCCAGGGGTCATGTCCACAAGTTAACTAGAAAAGCACTCGGAGAGCGCAGACCTCCGCCAAGCAGCTCATGTCCCCCCTTATATTGTGATTCACACCAAAACTTTTACTGTTACGTGTCTTTTATTAATGTTTATTTGTATTTAAATTGGTATGTTCACTGTTCATAATGTTCCTAAAACAACAAAGCTCATATTAGATACATAAATGCATGATTTATTATGCAATATTTGTAAGCGTACACTTCCTTGTATCTTCATTGGTTATCTTTCAGCATTGAAAATTCCAATGACACCCTTATTTTGTGTGTTCTGGATCACAGTATCCAGAATTTTGTCTGGATCAGATCAACCTTTGACACCTCATAAAACTCATTGAGATCCTTTTGTGTAATTTTTTACTAAATACTCTGGCCATTTTTATAGAGTTAAATGCAAAAATTCCAAAATGTGCCCTATCTCACAATGATAAAGAATCCTTCAAAAAATTCCTGGATCCGGAAGGCGATCCAGATCACCACCAAAATCTAATGGGATCCTCCTGGGGCTGAGACGCACCTCTGGTGAAAATTTCAGGTCAATCCGTCTGTAACTTTCTCCGTAAAGTTGCCAACAGTCAAACAAACAAACAAACCAACGCTACCGAAAACATAACTTCCTTGGTGGAGGTAATAAAAACTCTGTCTCTGTTCTACGAATTGACCAGTCGTGAAGAGCCAGAGGTTTCGGTCAACCGCCGGTTGGGTCAGTTGGGTAACCTGAAAGTGCAAACAAGTCTGGAAAGATTTATATTATCCTGTGTCCTGGGACCAGATAAGGAACCTGTCCTGCAGGGAATGTGTGGGTTTCACCCACAGGGTTGCTGCAATGGTAAGTAACAGTCAAGAACCTTTCTAATCACGCACGCACCACCTGATGGTGGGACACATCCGCAACTAAGCAAACAAGCTCAGAAACCTAGTCTGGGTTAAAACAACACACCTTTACACTTCTTGTGTTTTGTGTTGTATTTCTGGCATGTTACATATCTATCTCTACATTCTATATAGAATATATGCACAAATAAATAAATATAAATATTACAGGGAAACGTCTAATTTGGTTTGAGATGTTGTCACTGTGCTGCTGGAAACAGATGTGGATAGTATGAACATTGACAGACAGGTTCACTGCATAACTGAATCCATCAACTTCTGTAGAGACACAATTATACTGACAAAGACTGTTTGCTGTTTCCCCAACGACAAACCCTGGAAGTGACATAAAAGCAATCCTTAACCAGAAAAAGAAAGCTTTTAAAGATGGTGACAAAGAATGACTCAAACAAGTGCAACAAGAGTTGAAAAGGAGACTGAAGATGGCAAAGCTGGAGTACAAAAAGAAGATAGAGAAGAATCTACAACACAGCAACATCCGTGAAGTGTGGAAAGGAATGTAACAATTTGAATTTATAATAAATGTCCTAAAATAATAGAATTAAATTTTGACATTTTTGCACTCGTTGAAAAGGGCACCACCCACCCTTACTGCTGGGAAAAAGAAAGAAAACAAGGTTCAATTGAATAATCAAACGTTGAATCAGTCTTAAAACATATTTAAATCAATCTCACGTCTAAAGTCAGAATTCTTATTTTGGGGACTTCACTTCTGTAAGGACCATTAAGAGACGACAACTTAAAATTTAATGGATACTTTATTGACAAATGCAAGGTGATAACAATAAACAATAAATGATGATCAAACAACGAGAAAATAAAAGCATACTTAATGGATAAATGGAGGAATGGTTTGAATTGAGCTAAGACTGGATGTTAATGATAGTGAGTGAATACGGAAAAATTTAACCTACTTTAACAGGGTTACGAGGATAAATTTAGGAAGAGGAATTCGGAGAAACTAAATTATAATTTAGGATGTAAGCTTTGAACATATGAGACAGCATCAAGCCTGTTCTTCAGAGAGTGTCGAGAGGTTTGTCTACTTGACGATGAAGACGAGGACAAAAACGGCAACACAGAAAAAAACACAAGGTAGTAATGTACTTTGCTTTGCCCAGTCTTTCCAAAAGTTCATCAATGCAGGGCATTGGATATGAATCAAAACCGGAGATGCTGTTGAGCTTTCTCATGTCTAAACAGAATCTTAGCTGAGGAGAATCTTTTTTTGGAACCAAAACAATTGGGTTCGACCACTCACTTTTAGATGGTTCTATGACTCCCATGTCTAGCATCGCTTGTACTTTTTGCTTTAGGGGCTTCACCAATCTGTTCTGCCAGGTTTTTCTTGAAATAATGCAGAGAAAGACTGCTTTACTTCGCTCAGTTGGATTTGTTGTTCTGGACTCAGATGTTCTGGGAATCTTTCTGTGTTACCTCTGGTTCTGGTAGGTGTCAGTTCAGCTTCATCAGTCTCCTCTGTGTCATCATCAGTCACCTGGATGTCTCTGATCAAAAGGACCTGCTGTTTGGTGGACTCATGCTTTCTCTTTCTGTATAACTTTAGCAGATGTACATGGAGGATTTGTTTTGACTTCCGCTTATCAGGACAGAGAATTTCATATGTTACAGGTCCAACTCTCTGAGACACAGCATATGGGCCTTGCCACTTGGCCAGTAGCTTACTTGGTCCTGTAGGCAGTAATATCAAGACTTTTTTTCCCCTGGTTTCAACTCTCTCTCTTGCTTGTTTATCGTACCATACCTTTTGTTTGCTGCGACTTTCCTCCACTTTTTGCCTGGCCATCTCCCGGAAACTTTCCAGCTTGTCTCTTATCTGTAAGATGTAGGATGCTGTACTGTGTGTTGTTGCCTCACCAGCCACCCAGTTCTCCTTGAGCATGTCCTGGGGCCTATTCTACGAAGCAAGTTCAACCTAGTGAGGTAGCCTTGGAGCTACCTCGCTCAACTTAGCGCGGTAGCTAGCGGTCTCGCTAAACGGTCTTACGACACTGGTTATCAACCTCGTAAGTGGATCCAGTTTTGCTATGAGCGCGTGCATGCATGTAAGGCGAACAGTCCAGTTCGCCTTACATGCAGACTGGTAAGGACAGACTGGTAAGGACCAGTCTGGAGCGTCAGAGCAGGCCAGAGAGCGAAGGACCTCAGACTTTACAAACAAGGAGCAGGAGACGATCATGAGAAAGTATGAAGAATTCAAATCTATCATAAACCTCAAAAGCAACACCGTCGCTGCTGCAAAAGCACGGAAGGGAATGCTGGCAAAAAATTAATCTTTGATGCCATTATCACCCTGAAATAGCACTGTTCAACATGCGCTTTTAACTAAGGTGACCAGATGTCCCCGATTTCTGGGGACAGTCCCCGAATTGGATGATCTGTCCCCGGCTAAAGCTGTCCCCGAAAATGTTCCCGATTTAAGCGTTTCATGAATGAGAACAAAAATGTTGCATGTAGGCAAGAACAACGGTTATTACACTGGGTAGGAAGCTGCTGCAGGACACACAAAGACAGCAACAGAGTCTCATTTTTCGTTTTTAAAAGTCACAAAATTCACTCATGCTTCTTTTTTCTTTAGAAAGTGAATTAGCTGATGGACATATACAGTGCCTTGAAAAAGTATTTATACCCCTTGAACTTTTTCTCATTTTGTCACTCTACAACCACAAATTTTAAAATATTTTATTGAGATTTTTTGTCAAAGACCAACATAAAGTTGCACATAATTGTGAAGTGGAATGAAAATGGTACATGGTGTTACGACCTATCCTTGGGGTATGCTGGGTGTAACATAAAGTGCTCCTTCCTTTGTCCCAACTCCTCAAGAAAACCGACAACCAACTAGAAAATGCAGTCTTAAATGGGTTTATTTCTCAGCATAAATGGCAGTCGACTTCAGGGTGGACACAGGCCAAAATAACAAACAATACCATTTTTATTTATAGCTATCTTTCCTAACAAAAAAGAAATAGTATCAAATAAAATACAGGGGGTCTTATCTGCCTCCCTAACCCAAAACAAGAGAAAAGTTTTGTAAAAAAAAAAAAAAAAAGCTGCCCACCCCTACCTACCAGACTGGTCTTAAGGTAAACTAAAGCTATTTGTCTTAAAAGACAAATCATAATTCCCAAAGTTTTCAATATCTAACAACAAGATTAGCCTCCAAAATAGTCATAGTACAACAGAGTCTATTCAAGGAACTCTGTTTAGATGTATCTGTCCCCCTCCTCATCTTATTTCTTTTGGATCAAACTTCACTGTTGCCTGTATGTAAATCTGCACTGCCCTCTGCTGGTAACTAAGACACACTGCCACCGAGAACTCTACCTTAAGAAATCAGTCATTTTCATAAAACAGAAAATGAGGGAAACCTTATTCTTAACTTAAAATTATTGTAAAACATTTTTCAAATGAAATAATGTCCTATATTTCATTAATATGCCTAACTATGATATTTCAAATGTGGCCCGAGTCATTTAAACGACAGAAATGCAGCCTTTTTTCTGGCTCTTTTACTTTAAAGCCATGATTTATAGCCCACAGACCCATTTACATATACAGTACACGTGTTCTTAATGAAATAAAAGGACCGTAAAGTATATGGGGGTGTAAACTTGTACTCACCTTTTCATGCAGGTGACCAGAAGTACCCTACCTGCCTTACTTCCTTACCCTCTTATCGCCTTGTTATCGGACTCTGACCGTGTGACGCCCTCCGTTACCTCGCGGAACTATCAAACAGGTACGAACGTGTCTTTGCGGACTAAATGTTTTGTAGGTATATAAAATGTTTTCAAGGACTAAATGTTTTGTAGACAGGCCAATATAACGTGTGTTTCTGGTCTCTATCAAATGTCTGAAATCTTTATTTTGTGTCTAGAGAGAAAAGCTGAGCGCTGTCTGCCTCCTCTGTCTGTCATAGACTTTCTTCACAGCAGGTAAGAAAGTCTGGGTAATAGTCCTCTACTCTCATGTGTGTTATATCACAGTTTACAGTTTTAAAGTAACAATTTTTATCAGTGTAGCTCGATGTTTTATTGAAACTATCGACTCTTTTGTTGTAAGTGAAACTGAAACTGTTGAGCTGGTTCACAAAGCAATGAAGGACACTGGAGGGTTTGTTACTATTTAAACCACAAATGTCATAAGATCAGGTTCAAATGTTATGTTTGCGATTAAACCAAACCTGACTAAAGCTTGCTGAAGTTTATAGAGATGTAACGTAGTTGACCCAGCAGCAGAGAGAGCAGTAGATCTACCGTTTGTTCAGGATTATAAAAATCACATCATGTTTTTAAAGATTAATCCTTCTCTGTCTGCAGCTAAACTGTTTAATGTAGAAAAGTCTGTATTCATTACAAGTTAGTTAGAGCTGTCAGTTAACTGCTTTAATTACATTTTCATTGTTTTCAGAATGGGATTATTTTGCATGTCAAACAATTTCTCATATCCATATTAACAAAATAATTAAAGAGGACCCTGAGGTTTCCATTACCACAGTTTAAATGTTTTATTTTTCCTTTACTAAGTTATTTTCAGTGACATAGTCTCTCTTTATGTTTCATCTGACTTTGTTTTTTGTTTATAAGCTTTAGGATGTTTCCTCTGATGGACAGAAAGTTCCTCACCCTTCCCTTTGGTGCCTTCACTGACCTGCTTTTCCTCACTGTTGTCTTTCTCACCCTGATACATTCCTGTGCAGGTGAATCATAAACATCACTAACACTTTAATGTTAAGATGTAAAATTAGTTCGTATTAACTGAAAATAAAGTTTGCCTGTCAACTTAAACACAGTTGTCTGCTGATGTTCCAAAACTAAAACCAAACTCCTGTTTCTACTTCAGGTCAGGAGCTGATTGGTCCATCTCGCCCTATTGTGTCATTGATTGGTGAGGATGTCATTTTCCCAAGTTACCTGGAACCTGCCATGAACACCTTTGACATGACCGTGGAGTGGTCTAGACCTGACTTGGACCCCAGATTTGTCTTTGTGTGGCGTGACGGCGTGGAGCTAGGGAGTAATAAACATCCATCCTTCATTGGAAGATCATTAGTGTTTATTGATAAACTGAGACATGGAAACGTTTCCATGAAACTCTCTGAAGTCAAACTCTCAGATGAAGGAGGATACAGATGCTTCATTCCTACATTATCTAAAGATGTCACAGTTCAGCTGCTTGTTGGTGAGTTGGAACAATTTGTCCCTTCTTAACTGACTTCTCTGTAGTTGTAAATATCGCGAGGATTTCTTTACAATTTTTACAAGTTACAAATAAAACTTGATTCAGATTTAATAGAAGTTAAAACCCAGGTGCTGGAAAATTGTGCTTCTTTTATCTAAAAATATTCATTCCTGGACAAAGATCAGATGTTGTACATTTTGATAGTTAAAGGGATATTCCGGCGTAAAATTAAGTTAGGGTCAAACACACTGTAACACCGAGTTAGACACCCCCTCGAGAGATGAATGTTGCAGACTGCTTGTTTCTCTAGTTATACCAACTTTAGTAATGACCGCATTTTAGCAATGCACAGTGGTCTGAGTAGCCAATCACAAACCTCAACCAAAAAGCCACTCTATAGCCACAAATAATACTCAGAACAGCACCTAACTTCATCAACAGTACATACAGGGTCATAGCCATAGTACTAGCCACCAAACATCTTTTTAGCTTTGCCTAATTTCTTTAGCAAAGAGACTAAACACAACTCACCCACTCGCCTCCAGCAGCCGCTTGTTTGTGGGGAGAGCTCTGACAAGTCTATCACCGAATGCAGCGGGGTGACGCAGCTCAAGGAAGAACATTTATGATCATTTCTTCATGAAAATGCAATCAGACAAGACACTAAGGCAGAAGAACTACCGCATCTGCAGTGCAAAATGATTAATATAGTGATTATTACTTCAAGGAAATGACAAAGGAATGATCATTAATGTCCTTCCTTGAGCTGTTGAGTGTGATTGTTGCTAAAGTTGGTACAGCCAGAGAAGCAAGCAGTCGGCAACATTCATCTCTTAAGGGGGTGTCTAACTCTGTGTTACGGTGTGTTTGACCCTTACTTAATTTTACGCCAGAATATCCCTTTGAAGACACCTCTCTCTCTCTCTCTCTCTCTGAGTGAGATGGCGTGAGATGTTGGTGTGAGTGTGTTTATGAGTTGTTTGTCTATTATTCAGTGTTAAGAGGGTTGTGGTTTGTTGAGCGTGTGAGGGTGTGAGTGCTTCGGTTTGGTGGGCGGCGTGCTAACAGCACAATGCCGGTAGCAGAGGCTGCAGCCGCGGAGTTTGAAAAGCTGACTCGCCGGCATGCGATAAAGCTGAACCCCGCGGTGCAGTGCTTGGTGGAGGAAGCCAGCCTGGCTGTAGGAGAGGTGGTCGGGTACGACTCAGTGAAGTCTGCCTCACGAATGAACGGGGCTATTGTGATTTTTTTAAGCAGTACGGTGCTGGTTAACGAGGTGGTGGAGAAAGGAGTAGTGATTCACGACACCTTCACTCCGGTCTCCCCCCTCGTTAGCCCGGCCACGAAAGTTACCATCTCTAATGCCCCCCCGTTTATCAAAAATGAAACCCTGGCGAAAGAACTGTTCAGGTACGGACAGGTGGTGTCACCGATTAAAATGGTCTCTCTGGGCTGTAAATCCCCAAAACTGAAACACGTAGTGTGTCACAGGAGACAGGTGTAAATGATCCTGAAGGATAAAAGTAATGATCTAAACCTGTCGTTTTCATTTAAAATAGAGTGTGTGTGTGTGTGTCTGTGTGTGTGTGTGTGTGTGAGAGAGAGAGCGAGAGAGCTGTTCAGCTTTCTGGCTGATCAGACAGCATGTGTGGCTTCACCAAATGTGGTCATTGTGACCAAGGAAGATGATGTTATAAGCAACAGTACTATTAATCTGGCTGGGGTTGGCACCATGCAGTCATGAAGAAGCTAACACCCAGATCTTTGTGCATGCCAGGCATGCCACAAAAGCAGGCAGCAAGGTCATCATGGTCAAAGCCAATGACACAGATGTTGTTGTCATTGCAGTGAATGTTCTGCAGGCACTTCAGAACCTGGGTCTGCAGCAGTTGTGGGTTGCCTTTGGCCAAAGACAGAACCTGAAGTGGATTCCTGTTCATGACCTGTGTGGCACTCTTGCAGAAAAGAGCAAAGGGATGCTCTTCTTCCATGCATTCACTGGTTGCAATGTTGTTTCAGCATTCCATGGCAAAGGGAAGAAGTCTGCTTGGCAAACCTGGAATGTTTGTGATGAGGCTTCCAGTGTCTTCAGCAAACTCAGCCATTACCCACCTGTATTGGATGATGAGGACCTGAAAACCCTGGAGAAGTTTGTGGTCATATTGTACGACAGATCCAGCACAGCTGAAGGTGTCGAAGATGCAAGGTTGGACATGTTTGCTTGGAAGCAGAGGCCGTACAAAGCCATTCCTCCAACTCGATCAGCACTTAAGCAATATGTCATGCGTGCATCCTACCAAGCGGGCTGCATCTGGAGTCAGTCAATAGTATGTTAACCAGAAACACATAGTCCTGCCAACTGGGGCTGGACCAAGAAAGGAGATCTGTGGCAGATTGTTTGGACAGAGCTCCCACCCATTGCAGAGAGTTGCCAGCAGCTGACCAAGTGTGGATGCAAGTCGGAATGCTGCGGTCGATGCAAATGCTACTGCTTTGGTCTGACCTGCACAGCACTGTGCAGCTGCACGTGTGAGGTTTAGAAATGCTGTAGTAAAAGCCTACTCATCCAAACGGCCTACATGTAAAAAAAAAAAAGTAAATAAAAAATAAAAAAACCTTCCTCGGTAGGATCACCACCTTATTGTGGTGTGTGGTGGGGCAGTTTGTGTGTCTCCATGACCCCTAGAGCCATGCCAGCTGGAGTATTGTACTCCTGGCAGGGTCACCCACGCCAAACAGCTCGAAGGATAGAGATAACAGACAAAGAGTGATCCCATGGTGCTACCATGCATTTTAGGTGAAATTCAAATTTATCAGAATATTAGGATTCTGGGACTGATATGTGCAGTGAGGACACACCCTTGCCCACGCACTTGCCCTCCTTGCAACTCCCCCCCCCACCAGAAACACATAGTCCTGCCAACTGGGGCTGGACCAAGAAAGGAGATCTGTGGCAGATTGTTTGGACAGAGCTCCCACCCATTGCAGAGAGTTGCCAGCAGCTGACCAAGTGTGGATGCAAGTCGGAATGCTGCGGTCGATGCAAATGCTACTGCTTTGGTCTGACCTGCACAGCACTGTGCAGCTGCACGTGTGAGGTTTAGAAATGCTGTAGTAAAAGCCTACTCATCCAAACGGCCTACATGTAAAAAAAAAAAAGTAAATAAAAAATAAAAAAACCTTCCTCGGTAGGATCACCACCTTATTGTGGTGTGTGGTGGGGCAGTTTGTGTGTCTCCATGACCCCTAGAGCCATGCCAGCTGGAGTATTGTACTCCTGGCAGGGTCACCCACGCCAAACAGCTCGAAGGATAGAGATAACAGACAAAGAGTGATCCCATGGTGCTACCATGCATTTTAGGTGAAATTCAAATTTATCAGAATATTAGGATTCTGGGACTGATATGTGCAGTGAGGACACACCCTTGCCCACGCACTTGCCCTCCTTGCAACTCCCCCCCCCCCCCCACACACACACACACACACGCGCGTGCAGCACACACTAGACCTCTAACCTCTAAGATATAGGTTACCAACCATTTTACCAAAGTCGGACATAATGTAAACCTCATAAATACCAGAATATTAGGATTCCGGGACTGAAATATGGTACAAGGAAGCCAGTAAGTAAGTCCATGGGTCCAAATTTGGATTCTGCATAGTGGAAAATGTATGATATGACACCAAGTTCATCCAAATAGGACAAGTCTATGGAATTTTATTGCAAAATGCAATATTACTGTATTTTCATTGGTGGCCATCTTGAAAAATGGCCGCCATCTTGAATTTTCCTTTGGCCAGACGGAAATATCAAAAGAGCAACTTCTAAGGAGTATGTGTGCCAATTTTGGTGCTTTTATCCGCAAGTGAACGATTATTACCGTTATCTGCCCAGCTATGAAGGCTGCTTGGAGCGAGAAGAGCTCATGCTTTCAGACTCGGCAGACGAGAGCACGAGCAAAGTGATTAGTGATGATTTCATGGAGGAAGGCATGTCAGATGATGAACTTCTTAAAGTGTCTCAAAAAAGGAAAAATATTGTGACTGTTAAAAAGAACAAAAAAACGAGAAAAACGATTATGAGGAAGACCCCAGAGTCAGAGAGTGACTTCTCTTTTACCCAGGACTCTCAGTCGCCTTACTCCCCGGCTCAGATCAAAACTTTCCTGGCACAGATTAAGGGCTCCAGGCTGCCCAATATAAGAGAGTATTTCCCAGACCTACGCTCTTTTATGAGGTCAGCCAGACCCCTCACCAGGAAGAGCCATGGGGAGGAGGTTTTAACAGAACAAGAGGTCTTCAGACTCAAAAAGGTTTTAGGGAGGGTAAAAGAGCAATTCATCAGTGACGAAGATGAGTTTTAGATGCTTTTACCCTTCACTGACTGTTCTCCTGAGTGTTTTTTATTTTTTATCCATGTGTGATTTTAATATCAGTACCTTAAACCTAAACGGGGCCAGGGCTGATTTTAAACGCGCCACTCTTTTTAAATTGATGGAGACCAAAAGAATAGATATCATTTTTGTCCAAGAAACCCACAGCAGCTTAGATAACGAGAGTGACTGGAAGAGGGCTTTTAACGGGGAGGTAGTTTTAAGCCATAAGTCCAGCGGAGCGGAGGGGTGGAGATTTTATTTGCACAGAGTTTTTTACCCTTTTCTTTTACTGTCCATGAGATCATCCCAGGTGTTTTATTGAAGGTAAAAGCTGTCTTTGAGAATGTAAAATGTGTGTTTTTAAATGTCTACGCTCCTACCAATGCTGTGGAGCGAATAGCATTTTTAAACATTTTAAAGGACTGTGTTAGGGACTGTGAGAGCGATGGTTTTATGTTTTTAGGGGGAGATTTTAACTGCAGCTGATCCATCCCTGGACAGGAACCATCCTGAACCACACCCACCCTCATCACACACACTCCGGCGGCTGACAGAGAGTCAGGAGCTGAGTGATGTGTGGAGGGTTTTTAACAGTCAGCACAGACAGTTCACCTGGAGTCACAGTAGGGAGGGGGTTTTAACTCTAGCCAGACTGGACCGTTTTTACTGTTTTAAACACCATTTAAACATTTTTAAAAGGTGTTTTATGCTGCCAGTTGGTTTTACGTCTCCTGTCATGTTTTTATCAAAAACATTCGTTTAAAGAGCGCCTATTGGCATTTTAACACAGCCCTTTTATCTGACCAGGCTTTTAGAACTGCTTTTAGGGTTTTTTGGGAATCCCACAGAGAGAGCAGGCCTGCCTTCACTAACATACAACAGTGGTGGGATTTTGGGAAAGCCCAGATAAAACAGCTCAGCCAGCAGTTCACTCGCGGTGTTACTACAGACTTAGCTCGGTCCATGAAAGACCTGGAGTCGCAGGTGGTAGAGCTGCAGACTACTGCAGACTTTACAGCAAATCGAGGGCTTTTAGACTCCCTCAAGTCCAAAAAGTCAGCATTAGCCAACCTAAGGGCGTCTCAGCACAGGGGGCTCTGGTCAGGTCTTGTTTCATGAACATCACACAGATGGACGCCCCATCTCGCTTCTTCTTTGGGTTGGAGCGGAAAAATGGACAAAGGAAGACCATTCACTGTTTACAGATGGGTAGCAGCTCCGAAGTCTCAGACTCGTCTGAGATCAGGAAGTTTGTTGCCAACTACTACAGAAACCTCTTTAAGAGTGAGTGGTCGCATAATCCAGAAGTGCACAGCAACTTCCTGGCGGGTCTCCCTCAGGTCAGCGAGGCTGACAACAGCAGACTGGCAGCAGAGGTGACGCTGCAGGAGCTCCATGCAGCCACCATGAGCCTGCAGAGCAACAGAGCTCCAGGCATAGACGGCCTTCCTGCTGACTTTTACAAGTCCTTCTGGTCCATCATAGGACCAGACCTGCTAGAGGTCATGACAGAAAGTCTGAGGACCGGCAGGCTACCTCTGAGCTGCAGGAGGGCCGTCATCACCCTGCTGCCCAAGAAGGGAGACCTGCAGGAGCTGAAAAACTGGAGACCAGTCTCCCTGCTGTGCACGGATTATAAGATCCTGTCCAAGGCTCTGACCCTCAGACTGAGGGAGGTGATGGCGTCCATCATCCACCCTGACCAGACCTACTGTGTGCCTGGCAGGCTCATCAGTGACAACGTCACTTTAATTCGAGACATTTTGGAGCTCTCCAGGTCATTGGGTATAGAGACTGGTCTTATTTCCATAGATCAGGAAAAGGCTTTTGACCGGGTTGAACACCAGTACTTGTGGCAGACTCTGGCTGCCTTTGGGTTCAACCCTGGGTTCATAGCCATGGTCTGGGTTCTCTACAGTGACATTGCGAGTGTTCTGAAAATTAACGGCGGGCTGAGTGCACCATTCGAGATCCAGAGAGGGGTGAGGCAGGGCTGCTCTCTCTCTGGGATGCTATATTCAGTTGCCATCGAGCCTTTGCTTCACAATCTGAGAGACAAACTAAGTGGTGTGAGTTTCCCCCGGTGCCCTGTGTCTTTTAAATTGTCCGTATATGCTGACGATCTCATTGTTTTAGTAAAAACACAAAGAAACATCGACATTTTAACTGACACTGCTCATGACTTTGATTTTATCTCCTCAGCTAGGGTGAACTGGGGGAAAAGCGAGGCTCTGATGGCTGGAGGGGAGCTGGGGGGCCGGCTCAGGCTGCCCGGGGGCCTACAGTGGAAAAAAGGAGGACTCCGGTACCTTGGGGTCTTCCTAGGAGATGAGACCTACATACAGAAAAACTGGGACAATGTCCTAGAGCAGGTTAAAGGTCGGCTGGAGAAGTGGAAGTGGCTACTCCCAAAAATGTCGTACAGAGGCCGAACCTTAATCGCAAATAATCTGGTCTCATCTTCCCTGTGGCACCGGCTGGCCTGTGTCGATCCTCCAGCTTCTCTCCTTTCCAAGATTCAGTCGTTTTTAGTTGATTTTATTTGGGACAGACTCCACTGGGTCCCACAGAGTGTCCTGTTTTTACCAAAAGAGGAGGGGGGCCAGGGCCTGGTCCACCTGGCCAGCAGGGGCGCAGCCTTCAGGCTCCAATTCATACAAAGGCTGCTGACGGGGCCGAAGGACACTCTTTGGAGACCCCTGTCCCGCTGCATTCTGCAGGGTTTTAACAGCCTGGGTCAGGATTTTAATTTGTTTTTAATGAACACACAGAACATGAGCACATCTTCTCTACCTGCTTTTTATCAAAGTGTTTTTAAGGTCTGGGGCCTGATGAGGAAGGAGAGGAGGGGCCAAGTGGACTCGATATACTAGCTCCTGCAGGAACCGGTCCTATGGGGGACCTGTCTGGATCTTCCCAGCTGGGCAGGACAGAGTCTAGAGGAAAAACTGCAGACAGCGGGGATTGTCACTCTGGGGCAGGTGGTGGATCTGACGGGACCCCGAATGGACGACCCTGCTGGACTCGCTGCCCGGCTGGGACTTTTATCGATGAGTGTCACCCAAAAACTCATAGAGCACTGGAGACAAAGACTCACAGGACATGACCGCCTGCTTTTAAACTCCCCTTTTACCCAGACCGTGAACGAAGAAAACCCCTTTCCTGCCATCTTCCTGGCACCGGATTTTAAGGACTGTTCTGGCCCGCTGTTGGATTTTAACCACCCCGCCCCTTTGGAGGGCACAACTGGGAAAACCTTTTATAACATCTTGGTGAAAACAATAAACAGGAAAAAACTGAACCAAAGACCTGACACCCCATGGAGGACCTGTCTGAGCCTGGCTCCTGAGGCCAGGCCTGAGTGGAGGGCCTTCTATAAACCTCCACTCTCAAAGAAACACACGGATGTACACTGGAGAGTCCTCCATGGGGTCATAGCAGTGAACTCTTTTATATCGCACATTAACCCGGCAGTAGAGGACACATGTCCCTACTGCCCACAGAGAGAGACAATTTTTCACTGTTTTTATGAATGTCTGCGTCTTTTACCCTTGTTTCTGTTTTTACAAACTGTTTTTACCAAGTGTGGAGAGGTTTTTAACAAGCAGGTTTTTATTCTGGGTTTTAAATACACACGCCAACACAAGAACAAGTGCCAGCTTTAAACTTTGTTTTAGGGCAGGCCAAGATGGCTGTGTATTTTAGCCGCAGGAGGAAGGTGGAGGATGGTTTTATTGTTGACCCAGTCACTGTATGTAAGAACATGATCAAGTCCAGACTCCTCATCGATTTTAATTTCCACAAAGCAGGAGGAGATCTGGACTCATTCCAGCAGGTTTGGGGTTTTAATCAGGTGTTGTGTTCAATAGCAGGAAATATTTTACAGTTTGAAGATGTGCTCATGTAATTTTTATTTATTTATTTATCTATTTTTTGACTCTGTGTGATTGATTGTATGAATCAACCTCTTTTTTGAAAAAAGAGCGAGAAATAAAGTAGATTCAAAAATCAAATCAAAAATCAAATCAAAAATCTCTACCTCTCTCTCTCTCTCTCTCTCTACCTCTCTCTCACTCACTCGCTCTCTCGCTCTCTCTCTCTCTCTCTCTCTCTCTCTCTCCCTCTCTCTCCTGTAGGAGCTGTCTCCTCACCTGTTTTAAGAGTGACCAGAAACAACAGTGGAGTGTTGTTGGAGTGTGAGTCTAAAGGCTGGTATCCAGAACCAGAGATGTTTCTGTTGGACGCTGAGGGAAACCTTCTCTCTTCATCACCCACTGAGACCATCAGAGGTCCTGATGATCTCTACACTGTCAGCAGAAAAGTGACTGTGGAGGAGAAACACGGGAAGAACTTCAGCTGTAGAGTCACACAGAAGAAGATCCACCAGAGCAGAGAGACACACACTGTTATTCCAGGTAAATCTGAGTCAGGAGTTCATGATGTGATCTCTGAGCTGAACTGTAAATGTTCACAAAGTTCTCTGTTTATCATCACAGATCATTTCTTCGTGGTACCAACTACTCCCAGTACTCCCATTCTCCCCAGTTCTTCTGGTTCTCCTGCTTCTTCTAGTTCTCAGCCTGTTATCATCGGCTCAGTGATCATCTGTGCTGGTCTGGTTTTGATTCCTTTGGTCGTCTTCATTTTGTGGAGAAGGAGAAAAAATAAACTCAGTGAGTCAAAGAGTTTCTTTTTTTCTAATCTGGAGATATTTTCAGGTTGTCCTTCTTTCCTCTTATGAATGGGATATTATGGGAATGTCTGCTCTAAATTTGGTCCAAACCTCTCCAGATTTGCACAGATGTCCTTCTGGGTTCAGAGACTGACTGAGTCAATGTCTGGGGTCCTGGTCCAGGTTCAGTGTGACCCCCTCATCATTCAGTTCTCCTGAGCCTCATGTGTTGGCAGCTCTCAGCAAAGATTTTATATCATGTAGTTTATTTTTCATTCTTGAAAAAGTCTCTGCTCTTGGTGAAAAGTGGACAAAGCTTCTTTTCCCAAATGTGACCAGTTTCTCGTTCTTCTCTGTCCTCACAGAAAACAAGAGGGACCATGAGAGCGGGACTGAGCAGACTGAAGAGGGAAAAACAAAAACATCTAAAGGAGATTTAACAGAGTTTAATGTGGAGAAGGAAGGAGAAGAAAGAGAAGCACTTATGAAAGGAGGAGAAGAAGAGAATAAAGTGGATGATGAAAGAGAAGAAGACAACAGATCTCAGAGTGAACCTGAAGATCAGCTCATGACAAAACCAGAGTCATTAAATGAAATGGACAGAACATCAGGAGGAAGAGAGATAAAGAAGAGTGATGAGAGAAAAGAAGAAATAAAACAGGTACAGGAAATGGAACAAGAGCAGACAGTGAGACCAGTTCAGGAAAATTCAGGACTTCAGATGGATCTGTTCACTGCAGACAGACAAAGAAAACAGCCTCAAAATCTCAACAATCAAGAGATAGAGCGAGAGACAGAGAGAGATGAGGACAATGAAGGAGAGAAATCTGAGAAAAAGAGGAGAAAGAAAGAGAAAAAACAAGAGCAGAAGAAAAAGGGAGGCTCTGCATCGAGAGGGAAGAAGAAGTTAAAGGACAAACAAAGAGAAGAAATGAAACCAAAGGAAGAGAGTCTGACAGAGATGGAGGAAAGTAAAAAAACAGATGAGACAGAGCTTAGTCAACAGAAAGAGAAATGTGTTTTCAGAGATGACAAACATAAAAGAGATGAGACAGAATTCAAAGAGAAAACAGAGAAAGATCAAGAGAGAAAACAGCCGCATGTTTCGAGACTAAAGATAGAGAGAGAAGAGAAATTAACAGAGCAAAGTGATGAGAAACTAAGAGAGACAACAAAAATGAAGGACAAAAATAAGCATCCATCAACTGATGAAGTTTTAGAGAAGTCTGATCCAAAATTACATCCAGATACAGCAGAAAGAAAAAAAGGAGAGCTTCAAGGAGAAGCAGGCAGTAATGAAACTTGTAATGGACTTGTAATGGTTCTGGTAGCAGATGGACAAATAAAGAGGCAAGAACTTGAAACAAATCAGAATATCAAGAATCAAGAGCTTAAAGGTGAGAAGGAGGTCCAGACAGAGAAACAAGAAGAAAAACATGATAAATATCAGGAAGAAAACAAAAATGATCTGGAAGAATCCACCATCAAGATAAAGGCTGTGATTAAAAATAGACAAGAAGATGAGTTTAGAGGAGATTTACAAACTGACATTAATGAAACTTTGATGGAGACCAAAGAGAAGCTGAACCAAACCAAAGAAGACCGAGGAAAACAGGCAGAGCAACAGCTGGAGGTAAAGGAGAAAGACAGAGAGAAGACAGAGGAATCCACTGAGGAGGTGAAGGTAATGGATGAAGAAATGATGAAGACTGAAGAAGATAACATTAATGTCACTCAAAAGAAGGATGGGGGGGTTCAAAACCAAAATGAAAGGAGGAGAAGAAGAGAAGAAGCAGTTAGAAGAGCAGCTGAACGAAGAGGAACGAGACAGCATAAGGGAGCAGACAGAGAAATCAGGGAGGAGGGAAAAGAAGAAGGTGGAGGAGGACGGACAGAAGAGTCAGAAGAAGACATGGACACACATGAAAATCAAAGTGAGACAAAAAAGACAGAGAGCCTTTTTAAAGGAGCAGAAGGGGAGCAGCAGATCATGTTACAACCTGAAATCGATATGGAAATCAGTGAAGAGGGAAAAGAAGGAGGTGAAGAAGGACAGACAAAAGAGTCTCAGACTGAAGAACCCATGGATATTGAATAAACTAGACTGAGGGCCAACATGATACAAACAGAAAACAAAGTTGGAGAGGAAGAAGAAGAAGCGATGATGGATCAACGACAGGGTCCAGAGATGCTGAAGAGAAAGGACTGGAAGACTCATAGACCTGAAGCTTATGATAGAAAGAGCAGTAAAGAAAAACAAAAGAGACAGAGTTTCAAGATGACCATCAAAAGAGAGCAAGAAGAGAGTTTGATACAGGACAGTTTTAAAACACTGAAACAGTTAATGAAAGAACATGATGTTGATTAGGGAGAGTTACTGGAGAGATCTCGAGAAGAGGAACTGATGGAGATCAACTGAAACTGACATCAGGACTGTCAACAGAGAAGAGGAGACATGCTCTTGACATTGTTGTTTTCATGTGAGAGTAATGTATGAAATGTTTAAGAGAGAAGTGTGAAACCATGAAGAATTCACCATCACCACATTCTTCCAACAAACACTGATCTGATCCTTACTCATGATTCATCCTCCAAATTATTCCATTCTGAGCAGAGGTTTATCAAAATGTCTGTGCATCAAAATTAACTGACACACACCACACTGCTGGTACCCTGTCAGATACTTGTGACACACACACACAAACACACACACACACACACACACACACACACACACACACACACACACACACACACACACACACACACACACACACACACACACACACACACACACTGTTTTCCTTAAACTGCAGAACATCATTTCATCAAAGCATTTGATGCAGTTTCCTTCCACTCTGCTGTGAACTTGTTTGGTCAATGTTCAGCTATTAAAGTTATAAAGTTGCCTGATCAATGCTTAAGGCTTAATCAATAGATTTAATGAACTCTGGAGCAGTGTTACCATGAAGTTATTTATCTGTCAGTCCAAGTACTGAGGGAGCAGCAGAAAAAATAAATCAGGTAACTTGTTATTACCAAGATCACTTTCTTTAGTGATGGATCGTAAAAAACAAAAGTTATAATCCTGAGCACTGACTGCTGTATATCAATGTGTGTTAGCAGAGACTCAGATATCAGAGTTTGAGCAGTTAAACATTAACACCAGATGAAACTGGAGCGCAGACTTGTTGGACTCAGACAGATTTATCTAAGGAGAGAAATCCAGTTTACAACTTTCAAAAAGAGTTTTGAGGATCTGGATCACAAAGAAATCTAAAGCTACTGTAAGGGACTTTTGAAATGACTTGATTTTGGTGCTGCCTGTGGGCAAACATGTGCATCATATCACTTAGCTGGTCTTGTGTTGTACAGGCTAGAGTTTAACTCTGATAAAAGTCTCCCATCCTGCAGCCTCCAACAGTCAGTTGTGTCTCTTTTTGTAAGTCTTTGCTGTTGATATTGTAAATAAAGGCTGTTTCTTCAGCATGCTGTCAGCAGAGATCATATAAGACATGGATGTACTCTCAGTGATGTTGTCTGTTCTTGAGGCCGACCTCAGCAGTTGCTTTGTTAGAAATGCTGACTCAAGCTGAATTTTTGTTAACTTTACAGGAGGCAAAGATGTGAAACTGAGCGAGACCTTATCCTTGCAAACCACAAGTGTGCTAATGTCTCAGTCAAGTTAGCTACACCTCTAATCAAACCAAACACTTAGTTTTTATGGCCTCAAAACTTATGAGTTATAAAATATGATGAGACTGTTTTGCATCAGGCTGTAAACATGCTCGTTCTTACTGGTATCATTGGGGTCTGTTTGGCTTTTGGAGTCTGCCTAAGTGTTCCCAGAATAGCTGACTCTTGCTTTTCTTAAAGTTGGAAAGAGACTTTGCAGATCTGTTAGAGTTGGGTTATTCATTCCAGCACTAGGGGGTGGTGGAGGAGAGCAGTCTGACTTAATATGACAGAGTCTAAGGTTATCCAGTCATGGAGAGATTTCCCATAGACTGTATGGACAACTTGGTTCCGCCTAACGCCTGTATACGGATTTGAAGCCAAAAATCTCTCTGTAGTTCCAGGATTTTTCTTCATTTCCTGAAACCAGCGCTGCACAGTAGCGATGCGCGCATTCGGCCATGCATTCGCAGTGAGTCACTGTGTGTCAATCATAGAAAACTTTAAACCCCCTAATAACTTTTAAAAACGGAGCTTCACAGAAAAAAAGAGGACTTGAGCACAAACCAGTCTTACAGTAACTACATGTCAACATCACAAGCAGGGGGGAGAAAAATTTATGTTCTGTGTAAAAAATTTTAAAGTTTGTCCACAGCCCCATAAGCTTTCTGGCGGAGGCGGGATTTATGACCTATACTGCAGCCCACCATCAGAGGGTGCTGTTCTCAGAGTGGCTTCACCCAGCGAGGAGGCAGACTCTGTCCATTCTATATACAGTCTATGAAATTTTCCAGTCTTCTTCATCATCCTGACACTTATTTCTTCTCTCTCTTCGAGAATTTGCGCAACTCTGCCCTCTGAGGGTGGCCAGACCATCATGACAACAAAACATTTATCAGCCCAAATTGAATTATTGAGAAAAATCAGCAGTAAATGAAGTTATTTTTGTTTTGTCTAATTGGCGCAAAAATATTTTTTAACAAAACTCTTCCATGTCTCCTGACAACACGGCTGTAGATCCACATTTATTTTCTCATTTGATTGTAAAATCTGTTTTATTTGTAACTCAGAGGAAACTGAATGTTCTGTATTGCTTTATAATTATGATTTCTGCAGATTGATGTAAATATCAGACACACACTGCTTTCTTTGCTGAATTAACAGTCAGTGCAGAGTGGCTGTTGAAAAGGTCAGCACACCTTTTCATGCAGGTGACAGGAGATGAAAACTTGTCTCCTTTTTATCAGACCTCCACCAGCTGCAGACTCCCACAACCATCCAACAGGTAAGGAATGTTTTAGTCAGTGTTTTTGTCGTTTCTTGTCAACAATCTTTGTTCTTTTAGAGGGAAGCCCTTCTCTGTCATGAACGCTCTCCTCCATGTTATGACTGTAATCAGGAAATCCTCTGTCCTCGCCTGTTCTCTCTATGTGATTTAAAAGTATATTTTGACTGTAAATATTAAAGGCTCTGGTTCTTTTAGTCTTCATTTTTTGAGTCTATTTGTGATTATTATCTCACTATTATCATCTATGATCAGGACTTCAGACTCATGAAATTTCTGTAAACATGAAATACAGTAAAATTTATTCAGGGTCACCTGAGAGCAAGATTTTACAAAGCAGTTTACAGTTAGTGCAGTTAAGTAAATTTAATGGTCTTTAGTTGCAGTATTTTAGCAGTTAAAAGACAAACTAAAAAAGAGGCATGTTGGTTTAGTAATAAATGTCCTAAAGACAGGCTTAAATATCACACAGAGAAAAACTCAAACCAGGGCCTGTTCTAGGAATGCACATATGAGGGGGCAGACAGAAATGTTAGTGGGGCTTTTTTTTTTTCACACATTTTTAACACTGTTTGTGTTTTCTTTATGGCATGGGTTGTTAGCTGTGTGTCCAGCTCTCAACTTGGAGAATTGGATTGCACTCTGTCAGGCCTCGACCCTAAGACCTGTCCAACTTGGGTGTCCCTCCTGAAGACTAAAGCTCCTGCTGTTATAGCTCGTAGGGTCACTGAGGCACACAAACCCCCCTACCACAATAAGGTGGCAATCCCTCAGGGGGAAAACTGAAAAATAAAAATGAAAGTAAAATAAAATATCTTTCATCCAGATTTTAACAAACAACAACATAACATTTATCTTAACTGGATGGCTTAATTCTCAAATAAGGGAGACTGGGGCTTGTTGTCACACAGGCAGGTAAGTTGTCACATTGTAATTATCTTTGCCACCAGAGGGCACAATTAAAAAGTGGAATACTAGTTTTCTTCCTTTACATGGCCAGGGGTCATGTCCACAAGTTTACTAGAAAAGCACTCGGAGAGTGCAGACCTCCGCCAAGCAGCTCATGTCCCCCCTTATATTGTGATTCACACCAAAACTTTTACTGTTCCGTGTTTTTTATTAACGTTTATTTGTGTTTAAACTGGTATGTTCACTGTTCATAATGTTCCTAAAACAACAAAACTCATATGAGATACATAAATGCATGATTTATTATGCAATATTTGTAAGCGTACTCTGGACATTTTTATAGAGTTAAATGCAAAAATTACAAAATTTTCCCTATCTCACAATGATAAAGAATCCTTCAAAAAATTCCTGGATCCGGAAGGCGATCCGGATCACCACCAAAATCTAATGGGATCCTCCTGTGGCTGACGCACCTCTAGTGAAAATTTCAGGTCAATCCGTCTGTAACTTTCTCCGTAAAGTTGCCAACAGTCAAACAAACAAACAAACAAACAAACAAACAAACACTACCGAAAACATAACTTCCTTGGTGGAGGTAATAAAAACTCTGTCTTTGTTCTCCGAATTGACCAGTCGTGAAGAGCCAGAGGTTTCGGTCAACCGCCGGTCGGGTCAGTTAGGTAACCTGAAAGTGCAAACAAGTCTGGAAAGATTTATATTATCCTGTGTCCTGGGACCAGATAAGGAACCTTTCCTGCAGGGAATGTGTGGGTTTCACCCACAGGGTTGCTGCAATGGTAAGTAACAGTCAAGAACCTTTCTAATCACGCACGCACCACCTGATGGTGGGACACATCCGCTACTAAGCAAACAAGCTCAGAAACCTAGTCTGGGTTAAAACAACACACCTTTACACTTCTTGTGTTTTGTGTTGTATTTCTGGCATGTTACATATCTATCTCTACATTCTATATAGAATATATGCACAAATAAATAAATATAAATATTACAGGGAAACGTCTAATTTGGTTTGAGATGTTGTCACTGTGCTGCTGGAAACAGATGTGGATAGTATGAACATTGACGGACAGGTTCACTGCATAACTGAATCCATCAACTTCTGTAGAGACACAATTATACTGACAAAGACTGTTTGCTGTTTCCCCAACAACAAACCCTGGAAGTGACATAAAAGCAATCCTTAACCAGAAAAAGAAAGCTTTTCAAGATGGTGACAAAGAATGACTCAAACAAGTGCAACAAGAGTTGAAGAGGAGACTGAAGATGGCAAAGCTGGAGTACAAAAAGAAGATAGAGAAGAATCTACAACACAGCAACATCCATGAAGTGTGGAAAGGAATGTAACAATTTGAATTTATAATAAATGTCCTAAAATAATAGAATTAAATTTTGACATTTTTGCACTTGTTGAAAAGGGCACCACCCACCCTTACTGCTGGGAAAAAGAAAGAAAACAAGGTTCAATTGAGTCATCAAATGTTGAATCAGTCTTAAAACATATTTAAATCAATCTCACGTCTGAAGTCGGAATTCTTTTTAATGAATTCTTATGAATGAATTAATGAATGTTAATGATAGTGAGTGAATACGGAAAAATTTAACCTACTTTAACAGGGTTACGAAGATAAATTTAGGAAGAGGAATTTGGAGAAACTAAATTATAATTTAGGATGTAAACTCTGAACGTATGACACAGCATCATAAAGCTGATTAAGTTGATTTTGAGTCTGTTGTCTATGTTGATTGGCTGAAGGCATAAATGTGGAGGTATTGGTTTGATTCTGGGAATGAGCAGAGATCTGTACTACGAAGCTGGATTAACATATCCAGGGTAACTCTGCAACAATTTTATGCAAATACGAGGAGTACTGCAACATTATAATAGTGAGGAGCAGGACAGCCACAGCCGCTATAAGCCGGAGGGACTGCTGGCAACAAAAATCATCGATTGTGTAAATTACATTTGTGCGTTCATAAATGTATGGCCCCCTAATATGTTGTCATGCAGCGTGTGTGATCACCTTCATCATTGACCTCATTATTTCAGAAACAATACCGCGGTGAAAAGAGTACGTGGGAGCAAATAAAAATAAGCCTAAAGATATCCTTTAAAGTAGTTTGTAAGTTTATTGGAAGATTTTATTTGTATATTTCAACGCGTAAACAATGATTTCCTCACACTGCCTTTTTTTTCTTTTTTCTCCATCATCTGATGGTCACATGTCATCTGCAGACACATTTGGGGTTAAGAGGAGTTTTTCAATCTGCTTCAATAAATTCTGAATGATGACTGATATGCTGCATGAAATTTGAACCTGGAGCTTGGCAAATATTAGTGCATTGCTTAGACTTCATGCTACCTGAATATTGAGACTGTCCGAGGAAAACCTGTAGCGTTCATAGAGAACGTCATCAGGTAAATCAAACGGATTTGAACGATCATGAATATAACGCTCTCGGCGAAGCGCTCCTCTCACTATCCGTGCAACGATGTCCCCGGGATCCGGCAAAAGTGGGCAAGCCATTTTCCAAAAGATCCGATTGGTCAGTGGGCGGTCTTTTATACCTGCTGAGATCTTATCCTGAAACATAATCTGCTCCGGAGCAGGTTTGGCGTTTCGCGTAAGTTACCGGGGCAACGGACCCGGATCCACCTTCGTAGTACGGAAAACCCAGAAGTTATCTCGCTAAGACCAAATCCAGCTTCGTAGTACAGGCCTCAGGTGTTGGAGGAGGATAATGTTGACTTGCCTGTTCTTCTGACATCCACTCTTGTTCTGGTTTTGGCTGCATTTGGTCTTTCAACTGTCTTATCTCTTCAAACAACATCTCTTCAGTCCATTTCGAGTGATGGATACAGTCTCTTAGTTCTTTAATAAAGTTGACATCAGTAAATTGAGGTCTTGGAGTACTCACAGTAACCACTTTAGGTCAAACCAGTTGCTCCTCATCAACAGGTTCAGAAGCTTCAGTCATCTGGTAACTGGGTGTTCTTGAAAAGCAGCTGTGTTCCCTTTCTGTGATGGCTCAAACTCCATGCTTCTCTCTTCCTGGTCACTTTCATGGCCCTCCAGTTGAGCTGGGTTTTGCCTGGTGACTCTGCCTCATCCACCTTTCATCTTGTCAGCTTCCTTCTTTGTCTTTCCACTTCACCAAGGCGTACCATCCCACCACTGCCACCACATGTTACACTCTCAGATGGTAGGTAGTGTGAGTGAAAGAAAAAAATCTCAAACAAGATGTGAATTCTCAAAAAAATGAAGAGAACATTTATTAGGACACATCAAAATAAGACAAACAATGTCAATTAATTAAATACTTTGCAAAAATATCTCATGTGCCGCACATCTCACAGACTGCTGATTTCACTCAGCTCATATGCTCAGTTACTTGCATCTTTAATCACAGCCTCACAGAATTCAGGTGTGTCCTCTCTCACCTGCAGGCAATTCAAGGGAGAGAAGCTGCAGCAATAACAAAAGGGAAAACAGAATTCCCCAAAGGAAAAAAAACGACACACACCCCTGTGCATTCAGAGCCAAAAACCTCAAATATACTTTTAGAGTGAAATGAAAACATCATATGCATTTAAACCAATACTGCTTGGATGCTAGAGCAATGAGCACCTTTCTTGAGCTTTAACAATAGTTGGTTAGGACTCTATGGCCTCATTACATGGTCTAAGAATGTAGACTTCATCTACAGAAAGAGGCAGAGCTGCCTCTTTTGCCTGAGAAGACTCTGATCAATAGACATCTGTAGTAAGATGCTGCTCTGTGGTGTCTACAGTGTTCTGTTCTATGCTGCAGTCTGCTGGGGAGGTAGTATCAAACACGAAGATGCAAAACGTCTGAACAAACTGGTGAAAAAGGCTGGCTCTGTGGTTGGATTCAAGTTGGACTCCCCGGGGGATGTGGTGGAGAGATCTACACTGAGGAAGGTGGAGACTATTCTAAAGAACATGGATCACCCACTTCACAACACCTTGATGGACCAAAGGGCCAATGGTGGTGGACGGTTCCTCTCTCTTCACTGCAGGACAGAAAGATTTAGAAGATCTTTTGTACCCACAGCCATCAGACTCTACAACAGTTTTTATTTGTTTTTTATGCAACTTTGGCCACTTCTAGACGGAAACGGTCTCCATAGAAAACGGAAACATTTAGTTTCGTTTAGGGGGTCCGTTTAGACGGCAGCTGCGTTTTCAGGAGATAAAAACGTAACAAAGTGAAAACCCCCTCCAGAGTGGAAATGTTGTATACGCTCTGCTCGTCCCGCTTTCGTCTAAAGTACAAAAACGCTGAAAACAGTGTTGTGACCATAGACTGTATATAAGATGGACAACGTGGTTCCGCCTTCCGCCTGTATACGGATTTGAAGCCAAAAAGCTCTCGGTAATTCCGGGTTTTTCTCCACTTCCTTGAAACCAGAGCTGTGCAGTAGCGTTGTGCGCATTCGGCCATGCGCAGTCGCCGAGAGTCCCTGTGATGACGCTCGGCTCAAACAGAGTATCCCCCCGGAAGAGCTACGCAATCCCTGAACGCCCATAGGCTGTACCAGGTGTCAATCATAGAAAACATGAACCCCCTAATAACTTTTAAAAACGGAGCTTCACAGAAAAAAAGGACTTGGGCACAAACTAGTCTTACAATAACTACATGTCAACATCACAAGCAGGGGGGAGAAAAATTTATGTTCTGTGTAATAAATTTCTAAAGTTTGTCCACAGTCCCATAAGCTTTGCTGGCGGAGGCGGGATTTATGATCTGTACTGCAGCCCACCATCAGAGGGTGCTGTTCTCGGAGTGACTTCACCCAGCGAGGAGGCAGACTCTTGCTGCGTCCGAATTGCCCACTCGGATACTACATGCTACTGCTACATACTACTGCTAGATCCTACTCCTACATACTAAACACGTTGGCCCAATTCGGACACACTTGACGAGCGATGGGGAAAGACGACCCCCGCAGGCAGAGAGTAGGTACTGCGCCCGTGCAGACAGTGGTAACTGAAGCCCCTCTTCTGCGGGCCTGGCTGTAGTACTGCAGCTGTGCAGTTTAATGATGGAATAAGTGAGCTTTACCTCCATGATTTCGCCACTTGCTCATAAAATGATTACTTGGGCAAATATGACACCATGACATGACAAAGAGATACAACCGCACATTTTTTAGGACAGTGTGTGAAGTTACATGAGACTTACATCTGTACTGCTGCGGTCCCGCCTGCTGCTGCTGCTGCCGCGACATGGTGCGCGCTGCTGTGGCCAGCCGGCGTTCGCGACACATTTAAATAGGCAGAGCGGCTGGTGGCGCTAGCATCACATGCGCTTCTACAACTTTTAAGAGGACGAAGAAGAAGCCCGCGGTGCATTTTGGGTCAGTAGCATGCCCGTAGGATGCACCGAGACCAACCTACAATGTGGGCGTGTCTAGCATCTGAAGTAGTATCTGAAGTAGCATGCTACTTGCTCCGGTGGCCAATTCGGACATGCTAGATACTACTTTGACCACTACTTGGCAATTCGGACGCAGCTTCTGTCCATTCTATATACAGTCTATGGTTGTGACGCCATGGCTCACGTCGGCTCACATTTATGACATCATAGCCATGTGCAGCTTCCTTGAAAATAACAACAGCCATGATGGACATTCGAGTCGCACTGTCATTATTATTGAATGGGCAGGAGCTCAATTTCGACCTGTACAGAATCCTCACGGATCATACTGCTCAACAGAGGAGGCGTCTGAATTATTTGCATCAAATAATCAATTTAGAACGAAAGTTGTTCTACGCATGCGTTGTTGGTCAATATGGGAGCGTGGTCACACCGACACGCGCCACCCAGCGACCCGGCATGCACATTACAGTGTTTTCAACCACATTGTGTTTTTGTGTAAACACAGCATAAAAACTGAAAACAAAACGGTACTTTTCCGTTTTCTATGGGAACCGTTTCCGTCTAAAAGTGGCCTTTAAGGATGGAAGGTCCCTGATAGTGTTTGTACAGGTTTTTATTTGTTTATTTTGCATAATTTACCTCAGGGGGCATCCAGACTTGAACCAGAGACCTCCTGGTCTGCAGTCGAGCACTCTACCACTGAGCTATACCCTCCCATGTGTTTCATAGTGTATTGTTGTATTTTGTCACAAAACGTAAAGGCGTCCCTCCTCTGTTGGAGATTAGTGTGTGCAAACAGTCAGACCTGAGAGACACTGTATTCATGTGCATCAGTGAGTGGGAATCAGGACTGAATATAGAAAGCCCTCATATGAAAAGAGCAGCTAAACATACAGCTAAACAAAGGAGTGTAGTGTATTGACACATGGCCCAGAGTGTTCTGCTCCACCCTTTAATGTAATACTCAGCTGGTTTTTGATGTGCCCCCCTTATTCTGAACTAACCTGTAAATCTGTACAGAAAGCACTTGTCCACACTGGTTTCTGACAAGCTGCAGGTGAGAAAACCTTGAGCTCAAACATGTGACACACTGATAATAACTCCCAGTAAGTTCAAGGAGGTGCTGATTGACTTTTGTCCAAATATTAATGACGTGTAACAGGAAGTGAGTTTGTTGACCCACTCGGAGGTCTTGGTTTCTGATTGCCCAGCGATGGGCTGTCGTCTCCCCTTCAGGTCTTTTACTCCTCAGGAATAATTTGTGTTTTAAACTTCAGCTGTATGAAAGGCTCTAATACCTGAGAGGTGAGTTAAGCAGCATAAACCTAGCTGTAGGGGGCATCCGGATTTGAACCAGAGACCTCTTGATCTGCAGTCAAATGCTCTACCACTGAGCTATACCCCCACTGCCCAAATAAAGTTTCTTTTCGGTCCTAGACCCACTAGTGATAGTTTTAATCTGTGTCTAGTCAACACTCATCAGCTGTATTTTAGTGTTAGAAGTGGTTGCTGTAGGTCTGTATGAGACAAACCCATCATTGTAATATACAGAACATACTTATTTTGCAGAATGCTAACTACTACCTGGCCTGTGGTAAGAGTTCAGGAAACACTGCTGCATTTTAAAACCTTTTTTCAGAAACATCACATTTCTGTTGAAGTATCTGAATCCTACTTTTGCTCTTTTTGCACTGCTCTGCTCTTCATTCATTCCTCCACCCTTCACATCAGCTCATCATTTTATTTACACTGTTCTTGTACAGTGTCGAGTTTTTGCCCAGACATGTAACCCCTGAAACAAACAGAGATGGTTTTTAAACTAAAAATGCAGCTCTAAAGTTTCTTTTATAACCTTTTCTTGTTCTTTGCTGCAGGACACACAAAGACAGCAACAGAGTCTAATTTTTCGTTTTTAAAAGTCACCAAATTCACTCATGCTTCTTTTTTATTTAGAAAGTGAACAAGCTGATGGACATATACAGTGCCTTGAAAGAGTATTCATACCCCTTGAACTTTTTCTCATTTTGTCACTCTACAACCACAAATTTTAAAATATTTTATTGAGATTTTTTGTCAAAGACCAAGACAAAGTAGCACATAATTGTGAAGTGGAATGAAAATGATACATGGTGTTACGACCCAGCCTAGGGGTATGCTGGATGTTACATTTAGTGCTCCTTCCTTTGTCCCAACTCCTCAAGAAAACCGACAACCAACCAGAAAATGCAGTCTTAAATGGTTTTATTTCTCAGCATAAATGGTAGTCGACTTCAGGGTGGACACAGGCCAAAATAACAAACAAAACCTCTTTTATTTATAGCCATCTCTCCTAAAAAAAAAAAAAGAAATAGTATCAAATAAAATACAGGAGGTCTTATCTGCCTCCCTAACCCAAAACAAGAGAAAAGTTTTGTAAAAAAAAAAAAAAATAGCTGCCCACCCCTACCTACCAGACTGTTCTTAAGTTAAACTAAAGCTATTTGTCTTAAAAGACAAATCAAAATTCCCAAAGTTTTCAATATCTAACAACAAGATTAGCCTCCATAAACACAGGTCTGGCTGTGAGTCAAGACAAAGGAATGAGAGAGTGAGCTTCTCCAGCAGCCACCCGTTTCAAAGCTCCCCTCTTCAGCTGCTGTCCAATCAGGCCAGTCCTCTCCTGGAAAACAAAACAGACACAAAGGAACAGCACCTACCACAGGTAGGGAGGGTTAACCACAAAAAAAATGTGCTGATGAAAAAAAAACAACAGGACACATATGACCCCTGGTCATAACAATGCCTCCCTGAGCCATTATTCTTGGACTCGCAGTCAGTCATAATACAACAGAGCCTATTCAAGGAACTCTGTTTAGATGTATCTGTCCCCCTCCTCATCTTATTTTTTTTTGATCAAACTTCACTGTTGCCTGTGAGTGAATCTGCACTGCCCTCTGCTGGTAAGTAAGACACACTACCACCGAGCACTTCACCTTAAGAAATCAGTCATTTTCATAAAACAGAAAATGAGGGAAACCTTATTCTTAACTTAGAATTATTGTAAATAAAATAAAATAATGTCCTATAATTCATTAATATGCCTAACTATGATATTTCAAATGTGGCCTGAGTCATTTAAACGACAGAAATGCAGCTTTTTTTCTGGCTCTTTTACTTTAAAGCCGTGATTTATAGCCCACAGACCCATTCACATATGGGTCAATGACGTATAAGGTTTTTCAACACGCCAATTTTAAAATACCAAAAATAAGAATATCTTTTGCAACAGCTCAAACACTAAGGATGTTATGTATACAAAAACTAAAGTTTAATTTTTAAATTAGGCAATTTTAGTGTTTTTTCATATAGATGAATTGCCCGTGGCCTTAAAAAATGTCATGTGGTGCGACCATCATTTATCTCAAAATTATTACATTTTTTCAACATACTCTATAGTTTTTTACAAATTGTCAGTAATATCAAGTACATAGGAACAAAGCCTTTGCATTTTATTTGAGTTTTTGTAAATAATGATCTCATATATTAGCTCTATAATGTCACAGTCGCTATATCAAATGTAGTTCACTGACTATTTTTTTCTTTAAATTGCATAATACTGATAAAAATGTTTTAAAACTACCTTTCATGTAAGCATATTGTATCAGGTATTAATGTCTCAGTTACAGAAATTAGATATTTTAGTTTGTATTTGATATAATTAATGTTATTATTGGTCGCACCACATGATTGGTGGTCGCGCCAAATGACTTGAAGACCTTGTATCATTAAAAATCAATTTAAAGAGACCTATGAACAATTAATTTCATGCAAATTTTATATTAAAACCAAATTTTATTAACATTTCAAACATGAACGCGAACATTTTATTTCCCTTTTTTACAAAAATTTAACTCTATGTGTGTTTGTGTATGTGGTCCAGAGGCCTGCACTTTGAAGCTGGATTAACACACCCAGGATAACTCTGCCACAACTCGCTAAACTTCACCAGATCTCCGTAACCCCGATCAGCTGTACTACGAGGCAGGATATCAACTTGCTAACTAAATTCAGTTGTGGCCAGTCTAGATCTGTGTGCGCACATGTAAAGGGGGCGGGGTCAGTGCCACCGGACCAATCTACACAATGAAGAAGGCTGCACGTCATATTTCACAGCCGTGGAACAGAGCATCGTTTTACGCTAATATGAGGAGCACCGCAACGTTATAACATTGAGGAGCAGGATAACTACAGCCGCTAAAACCGGAGGGACTGCTGGCAAAAAAAATCATCGATTGTGTAAATTTCATTTGTGCGTTGATAAATTTATGGCCCCTTAATATGTTGTCATGCAGCGTGTGTGATCACCTCCATCATTTACCTCATTATTTCAGATACAACAGCAGTGGGGAAAAGAGTAGGTGGGAGCAAATAAAAATAAATCTAAAAACATCCGTCAAAGTGGTTAGCTGGTTTACTAGAAGATTTTATTTGTACATATTTCAACGCGTAAACAGTGATTTCCTCACACTGCCTTTTTTTTCTTTTTTCTCCATAATCTGATGGTCACATGTCATCTGCAGACACATTTGGGGTTAAGAGGAGTTTTCTAATCTGCTTCAATAAATTCTGAATGATGACTGATATGCCGCATGAAACTTGAACTTGGAGCTTGGCAAATATTAGTGTATTGCTTCGACTTCATGTTCCCCGACTATTGTGGCCGTCCGAGGAAAACCTGTAACGTTCATAGAGAACGTCATCAGGTAAATCAAACGGATTTGAACGATCATGAATATAACGCTCTCGGCGAAGCGCTCCTCTCACCATCCGCGCAACGATGTCAACAATCTTGGCCCAATCTTTGACCAGCCCTGGTATGAACAACATGCTGCAGGGTCAGAGGTCAGAGGGGTCAGGGTCAGAGTTGACACGCTGCCTATAGCGAGCGCTTTTAACTTTGCTCGCCAGTGGCATCTGGTAAAATAAGTTAAAATGACTTAAATTGATACATGAAAGTTAATAAATTGCTAACAACAGCATAAATACCTTAAGTGAAATGGCATGCTTTTAATATTTTTTTTCTTATTTTGTACAGAGATGACCTAACCATTATTTCAGAAATGTTAGCAAAATGACTCATCAAATAACAAAAAAAATTCAAAATAATACTAAAAATGAAGTACTTAGTGTTTATCAATCATCAATTGAATATAAAAAGCGTAAATACTGCCAATCGAGGGCATTTATTTATGATGGAAAACCATCTGCAGTGGTCGCACCACATGATAATTGGTTGCACCGCATGACATTTCAAATTCAGTCAAATCTTACTGATACATGATTAGTCACATAAACAAACCTCACTAGCTTCCCACAAAAGGTCACTATGAAATTTATAATTAAAATACTTATTTGTGGAAATAACTTAAATTAATTGGTTTTTTTTTGAGGTCATACCACATGACATCCAAAAGTGCAAACACCACTACAGCAGTTGAAAAGGTCTTTTTTTTTTTAAGAAATGAGAGAACCACCAACCCTCTTTCTGATTCCATAGCTCTACGACAAAATGGTGAATGATCCAACATCCTGTCCTTGAGTAAATTTCAGCATAAAAGTGTCAAAAATGGTCATTTTTTGATGGTCGCACCACATGATATTTAATGAAATGGACACGATCGGACAAAATTCGTTTGAATATTATGAAAAAAATATAACTGCAAAAGCTTTGCAATTTTGTACAGGAATAAAAAACACTTTCAAAATTATGACGAATATTGCAGGAACCAAATTGTAATAGATTTAGAGCAATTTCAAAGAAGTTTTCAAAACAGAAGTCATGGCCGGACGGTCGCACCACATGATATTTTGACCCTTTGAAGTTAAAAAAAATTACAAAAAACTCCTGATTTTTGAAAAGTTGAAGTGGCTCCATATATTAGAGAGATAATACAAATAGATAGTATATTTTTTTACATTTAAAACTCTTTGTAACATAAAGAAAATACAGCCGGACAGAATATTGAGGCGTCACGTCATTGACCCATATACAGTACACATGTTCTTAATGAAATAAAAGGACCGTGAAGTGTATGGGGTAGTAAACTTGTACTCACCTTTTCATGCAGGTGACCAGAAGTACCCTACCGTCCTTACTTCCTTACCCTCTTATCGCCTTGTTATCGGACTCTGACCGTGTGACGCCCTCCGTTACCTCGCGGAACTATCAAACAGGTACGAACGTGTCTTTACGGACTAAATGTTTTGTAGGTATGTAAAATGTTTTCAAGGACTAAATGTTTAGTAGATAAGCCAAAATAACGTGTTTTTCTGGTCTCTTTAAATGTCTGAAAATCTTAATTTTGTGTCTAGAGAGAAAAGCTGAGCGCCGTCTGCCTCCTCTGTCTGTCATAGACTTTCTTCACAGCAGGTAAGAAAGTCTGGGTAATAGTCCTCTACTCTCATGTGTGTTATATCACAGTTTACAGTTTTAAAGTAACAATTTTTATCAGTGTAGCTCGATGTTTTATTGAAACTATCGACTCTTTTGTTGTAAGTGAAACTGAAACTGTTGAGCTGGTTCACAAAGCAATGAAGGACACAGGAGGGTTTGTTACTATTTAAACCACAAATGTCATAAGATCAGGTTCAAATATTATGTTTGTGATTAAACCAAACCTGGTTAAAGCTTGCTGAAGTTTATAAAGATGTAACGTAGTTGACCCAGCAGCAGAGAGAGCAGTAGATCTAGTGTTTGTTCAGGATTAGAAAAATTATGTTTTAAAAGATTAATCTTTCTCTCTCTGCAGCTAAACTGTTTAACGTAGAAAAGTCTGTATTCATTACAAGTTAGTTAAAGCCGTCAGTTAATTTCTTTAATTACATTTTCATTGTTTTCGGAATGGGATTATTTTGCATGTCAAACAATTTCTCATATCCATATTAACAAAATAATTAAAGAGGACCCTGAGGTCTCCATTACCACAGATTAAATGTTTTATTTTTTTTAAGTTATTTTGAGTGACATAGTCTCTCTTTATGTTTCATCTGACTTTGTTTTTTGTTTATAAGCTTCAGGATGTTTCCTCTGATGGACAGAAGGTCCCTCAGCCTTCCCTTTGGTGCCTTCACTGACCTGCTTTTCCTCACTGTTGTCTTTCTCACCCTGATACATTCCTGCGCAGGTGAATCATCAACATCACTAACACTTTAATGTTAATATGTAAAATTAGTTCACATTAACTGAAAATAAAGTTTGCCTTTCAACATAAACACAGTTGTCTTCTGATATCCAAAAACTAAAACCAAACTCCTGTTTCTACTTAAGGTCAGCCTGAGATGATTGGTCCATCTCAGCCTATTGTGTCATTGATTGGTGAGGATGTCATTTTCCCAAGTTACCTGGACCCTGCCATGAACACCTTTGACATGACCGTGGAGTGGTCTAGACCTGACTTGGACCCCAGATTTGTCTTTGTGTGGCGTGACGGCGTGGAGCTAGGGAGTAATAAACATCCATCCTTCAGAGGAAGATCATCGGTGTTTATTGATAAACTGAGACATGGAAACGTTTCCATGAAACTCTCTGAAGTCAAACTCTCAGATGAAGGAGGATACAGATGCTTCATTCCTACATTATCTAAAGATGTCACAGTTCAGCTGGTTGTTGGTGAGTCTGAACATTTAGTCCTTTTTTAACTGTCAGTGTTTGCAACTTTGTGAAGATTTCTTTACAATCTTTAAAAGTTACACATAAAATCTGATTCAGATTTAATAGAAGTTAAGACCTGAGATCCTGAGTTCCCCACATTGATGGGGGCAGGGCACACACAGGTGCCTCCTTCGCCAAATGACAGCTTAGATAGGCTACAGCCCCCAGTCCACAACAAAAGGTCTGAACGACTGTCAGACTTTAAGCAGCAGTAAAGCCCAAAACAATATTGCTGTGATTCAAAATAATTATGCTTAAAAGATGCTTGGATCAGTTAAAAACACTCTCTTTGTGTTTTTTTTTTTTCTTTTTTTTTTTTACAACTTAAAGTGTTCTCACTGGTGTTTAAATTGTGATTATGAAGTTTTTAGCCAAAATCACGTTACCTGTGTTATTTTCAAGGACTTTTCTTCTGCAGAGCTCCAGAAGCTCATTAGCAATTCACCTCTGAGTCGTAGGTGGAAACAGCGCTGCTCCGCTCACTCTTCTGCTTGCTAGCTTGCAGCCTAACATTGCTGGTGTAGTAGCAGAAGCAGGTAACATAGGAGCTATTCATCTTTTGGACACCAATGTCTTTGGAGACACTTCTCCAAGTGTGGCCTGCATAGCTAGGCTCCAGGGGCGAATCTTGGATTTGCCACGCAGGAAGTCTCATTGTTTCTGAACTTGCTGTTTGGGTCTGCCAGAGATTCACAGCAATTTGAATACAGAAATACTCAGAAATGCAATTTTGCACTTAGTTTTTTCATGATATGTCCTGTAGCATCAGAAAAATGCCATATGAACACGTAGACAACAAGTAAACATGATTTTCATTGGAGTGGGTCTAACACAGTCATAGACAGAGGGTCAGCACATCCTGTTATGCTCAAAAAGAGAGGAAAGAAAGGTCTGTAGTCATGTTCCTGTATTCAGAGTAATGGATCTGTTTCATCATTTTTCTGTAAGTTTTATTTTTGTATAATGCACATGTCCTAGTGTAATATATCCCTCCAGACATGGAGTTGTTTTTTTTTTCAATGTTTGTTTCCACATATAAAGCCACCACAGTCAGAAGAATTCTCCTCGTTCCTCCTGAAAGTCAGAGCAGTTTGAATCCTTCCAACTTCATCCTGATCAGCTTGTAGGAGGAAGTAATCATTCCCTTGTTGGGAATGATCACTCGTACGCTATGTTCTGTTTAATCAAAAGTTTCCCTCCTACCACCAGTATCAGAGTCCTCTTTTTACTGTGTTTCCACTCACTTATACAGTACAGGTCAAAAGTTTGGACACACCTTCTCATCCAATGTCTTTTCTTTATTTTTTATATACGACCATTTACATTGTAGATTATGACGGAAGGCATCAAAACTATGAATGAACACGTGGAATTTTGTACTTACAAAAAAAGTGTGAAATAACTGAAAACACATTTTATATTGTAGTTTCTTTAAAATAGACACCCTTTGCTCTTGATGACAGAAGTATTTAGTGACTGACTCTGTCAGTCCTGAAGTAACCCTGATAAGGCACACCTGTGAAGTAAAAAACATTTCAGGTGACTACCTCATGAAGCTCATTGAGGCCCGGACTACACCTATATGGATATTTATTTATCAGGATATTTTTGTACTCCCGTCTAAATAAATGTATCTGTCCACACGTGTCAGTTCTCAAAAATATCTCCGTCCACACGTAGCCTTCAAACTCAATCCTATCTGGTGCCGCTTAAAAAAAAAAATCAGGAACAAAGCTACCTGATTGGCCGATGAATCAGAAGTTTAGCTTCCATTCATCTGCAGGCACAGCCCCTCTAACGAAGTTGTCCCACCACTTGCTGGTCCGACCGCGTTTGACCCAAAACTTACGCTTCTGGCGAACTTTAAAATGCCTAACATTAACGTTACGATTGCTCTTCAATAAAAGTATTAGGCGCAGCAGACGCCTCTGTGAGCTGGCTGACTGGTGGATGTAATTGTATGAAACAAGGTTCACTTGCAAGGCTGAAATTAGCCCCAAAAGGGCAAAACAAACGTAAAGAATACCCTGTATGTCCGCCATCGTTGTTGTTGTTTTTCTTTTTAATTCGCATGCACGAGCTGATCGAGCGCGATCCGTAAAAGTTCAACCACACAAATCCACTTATACAGAGATTTTTTTTTTTCTCCACTTGTTTTTTCGGATTCAGATTTATCCGGTTTGAGTGTTCCAAACTCCTGTTTTGGTGTGGTAGGGAGGCCTAATCGGACATAAATATGTGCGGTTTGAAATATATCTGCATTCATGTAGTTGGGGCCTAAGAGAACAGCAAAAGTTCGCAGCACTATCAAGAAAGCAAAGGGTGGCTACTTTGAGGAATCTAAAATATAAAACATGTTTTGAGTTATTTCACACTTTTTTCTTAAGCACATGATTCTAAGTGTGTCCATTCATACTCTTGATGCCTTCACTGAGAATCTACAATTTAAATAGTTATGACAATAAAGAAAATGCATTGAATGAGGTGTGTCCAAACTTTTGGCCTGTACTGTATTTCTATTAAGTTTTTCTGCAAACTTTACTGTCAGACAGCATCCAGATCCATCGGCTTCTCTGTGCCGCTATAAATGAGCAACCATGCCATGCAGGGCCAAGGAAGTGAACCAGGCCCAGCACAGGGTCCAAGCTGGTCTTTAGAGGTCAATAGAGGTCAAATGTGCCAGCGTGTGGTACAGATTGACTAGTTTGAGTGTGCCCATATAATCATGTAGACATGAACCACAAGATCCTATTTTAGGTGGTTTTGGCTGATTAAGATGACTTTTTGAAGGCCAACTTTAACACTTTTCTAGAGATGTCCAGCTGGTGAAGGACCCCATGTTGACCAATATCTCTGTGCAGAAATTATTCACCTGAAGCACCTGGAAAATTATGCTTCTGATGGCTATAAGCATCAGTTCCTTGACTGAGATCAGATGTTGTGTATTTTGATATTTAAAGACATCTCTCTCTCTCTCTCTCCTGTAGGTGCTGTCTCCTCACCTGTTTTAAGACTGACCAGAAACAACAGTGGAGTGTTGTTGGAGTGTGAGTCTAAAGGCTGGTATCCAGAACCAGAGATGTTTCTGTTGGACGCTGAGGGAAATCTTCTCTCTTCATCACCCACTGAGACCATCAGAGGTCCTGATGATCTCTACACTGTCAGCAGAAAAGTGACTGTGGAGGAGAAACACGGGAAGAACTTCAGCTGTAGAGTCACACAGAAGAAGATCCACCAGAGCAGAGAGACACACACTGTTATTCCAGGTAAATCTGAGTCAGGAGTTCATGATGTGATCTCTGAGCTGAACTGTAAATGTTCACAAAGTTCTCTGTTTATCATCACAGATCATTTCTTCATGGTACCAACTACTCCCAGTACTCCCATTGTCCCCAGTCCTCCTGGTTTTCCTGGTTCTTCTGGTTCTCAGCCTGTTCTCATCGGCTCAGTGATCGTCTGTGCTGCTCTGGTTTTGATTCCTCTGGTCGTCTTCATTTTGTGGAGAAGGAGAAAAAATAAACTCAGTGAGTCAAAGAGTTTCTTTTTTTCTAATCTGGAGATATTTTCAGGTTGTCCTTCTTTCCTCCTATGAACAGGATATCACGGGAATGTGTGCTCCAAATCTGGTCCAAACTTCTTCAGATTTGCACAGATGTCCTCCTGGGTTCAGAGACTGACTGAGTCAATGTCGCTGGTCCTGGTTCAGTGTGACCCCCTCATCATTCAGTTCTCCTGAGCCTCATGTGTTGGCAGCTCTCAGCAAAGATTTTAGATAATGTAGTTTATTTTTCATTCTTGAAAAAGTCTCTGCTCTCTGTAAAAAGTGGACAAAGCTTCTTTTCCCAAATGTGACCAGTTTCTCGTTCTTCTCTGTCCTCACAGAAAACAAGAAGGACCATGAGAACGGGACTGAACAGACTGAAGAGGGAAAAACAAAAACATCTAAAGGAGATTTAACAGAGTTTAATGTGGAGAAGGAAGGAGAAGAAGAAAGAGTAGCACTTATGAATGGAGGAGAAAACATCATAAAATATCAGGAAGAAATCAAAAAACATCCAGAACAATCCACCATCAAGATAAAAACTGTGTTTAAAAATAGACAAGAAGATGAGTTTAGAGGAGATTTACAAACTGACATTAATGAAACTTTGATGGAGACCAAAGAGAAGCTGAACCAAACCAAAGAAGACCGAGGAAAACAGGCAGAGCAACAGCTGGAGGTAAAGGAGAAAGACAGAGAGAAGACAGAGGAATCCACTGAGGAGGTGAAGGTAATGGATGAAGAAATGATGAAGACTGAAGAAGATAACATTAATGTCACTCAAAAGAAGGATGAGGGGGTTCAAAACCAAAATGAAAGGAGGAGAAGAAGAGAAGAAGCAGTTAGAAGAGCAGCTGAACGAAGAGGAACGAGACAGCAGAAGAGTGTAGACAGAGAAATCAGGGAGGAGGGAAAAGAAGAAGAAGGTGGAGGAGGACGGACAGAAGAGTCAGAGACAGAAGAAGATTTATGAAAATCAAAGTGAGACAAAAGACAGAGGGCCTTTTTAAAGGAGCAGAAGGGGAGCAGCAGATCATGTTACAACCTGATATCGATATGGACATCAGTGAGGAAGGAAAAGAAGGAGGTGTTCGAGGACAGACAAAAGAGTCTCAGACTGAAGAAGCCATGGACATTGAAGAAAGTAGACTGAGGGCCAACATGATACAAACAGAAAACAAAGTTGGAGAGGAAGAAGAACAAGAAAAGATGATGGATCAACGACAGGGTCCAGAGATGCTGAAGAGAAAGGACTGGAAGACTCATAGACCTGAAGCTTATGATAGAAAGAGCAGTAAAGAAAAACATAAGAGACAGAGTTTCAAGATGACCATCAAAAGAGAGCAAGAAGAGAGTTTGATACTCTCCTCGAGGAGTGAACAAGAAGAGGAACTGATGGAGATCAACTGAAACTGACATCAGGACTGTTAACAGAGAAGAGGAGACATGCTCTTGACATTGCTGTTTTCATGTGAGAGTAATGCATGAAATGTTGAAGAGAGAAGCGTGAAACCATGAAGAATTCACCATCACCACATTCTTCAAACAAACACTGATCTGATCCTTACTCATGATCCATCCTCCAAATTATTCCATTCTGAGCAGAGGTTTATCAAAATGTCTGTGCATCAAAATTAACTGACACACACCACACTGCTGGTACCCTGTCAGATACTTGTGACACACACACACACACACACACACACGCACACACACACACACGCACGCACGCACGCACGCACGCACGCACGCACGCACGCACGCACGCACGCACGCACGCACACACACACACACACACACACACACACACACACACTGTTCTCCTTAAACTGCAGAACATCATTTCATCAAAGCATTTTTTTCTCCTTGACAAAGTTAGTTTCCTTCCACTGTACTGTGAACATGTTTGGTCAATGCTCAGCTATTAAAGTTATAAAGTTGCCTGATCAATGCTTAAGGCTTAATCAATAGATTTAATGAACTCTGGAGCAGTGTTACCATGAAGTTATTTATCTGTCAGTCCAAGTACTGAGGGAGCAGCAGAAAAAATAAATCGGGTAACTTGTTATTACCAAGATCACTTTCTTTAGTGATGTATCGTAAAAAAAAAAAACAATAGTTATAATCCTGAGCACTGACTGCTGTATATCAATGTGTGTTAGCAGAGACTCAGATATCAGAGTCTGAGCAGTTAAACATTAACACCAGATGAAACTGGAGCGCAGACTTGTTGGACTCAGACAGATTTATCTAAGGAGAGAAATCCAGTTTACAGCTTTCAAAGAGTTTTGAGGATCTGGATCACAAAGAATTTTAAAGCTACTGTAAGGGACTTTTGTAAAGACTTGATTTTGGTGCTGCCTGTGGGCAAACATGTGCATCATATCACTTAGCTGGTCTTGTGTTGTACAGGCTAGAGTTTGACTCTGATGAAAGTCTCCAATCCTGCAGCCTCCAACAGTCAGTTGTGTCTCTTTTTGTAAGTCTTTGCCGTTGATTTTGTAAATAAAGGATGTTTCTTCGGCATGCTGTCAGCATAGATCATATGAGACATGGATATATATTCTGAGTGATGTTTGCTGTTATTGAGCACAACCTCAGCAGTTGCTTTGTTAGAAATGCTGACTCAAGCTGAATTTTTTTTAACCTTGCAGGAGGCAAAGATGTGAAACTGAGCGTGACCTTATCCTTGCAAACCACAAGTGTGCTAATCTCTCAGTCAAGTTAGCTACAACTCTAATCAAACCAAACTCTTTGTTTTCATGGCCTCAAAATTAATGAGTTATAAAATATGATGAGACTGTTTTGCATCAGGCTGTAAACATGCTCGTTCTTACTGGTATCATTGGGGTCTGTTTGGCTTGTGGAGTCTGCCTTTGTGTCCCCCAAAGAGCTGACTCTTTAGCTTTTCTTAAGGTGCAAAGAGACTTTGCAGATCTGTTGGAGTTTGGTAATTCATTCCACCACTAGGGAGCGGCAGAGGAGAGGAGTCTGACTTAATACATTAGCGTCTAAGGTTATCGACTTGCGCAGATAAAATTCCTCCATGTCTCCCAACAACACAGCTGTAGATCCACATTTATTTTCCCATGTTATTGTAAAATCTGTTTTGTTTGTAACTCAAACTCTTACTCTCCTTTATTACTTTATAATATTGATTTCTACAGGATGATATGAAATGTTCCGGTCTTTTCATGTCAAAAATCATTGTTTGTTCATTCAGAGGGAAGCGCTCCTCTGTCTCATGAACACTCTTCTCCATGTTATTACTGTAGACAGGAAATCCTCTGTCCTAGCCTGTTCTCTCTATGTGATTTGACTGTAAATATTAAAGCCTGCAGTTTTTTTTTTGTCTCTTTTTTTTTTTTTTTTTTTTTTTTTTTTGAGTCTATTTTTGAGTCTAACTTTAGTGGCGTTAAGTACATTGTATGGTCTTTAGTTGCTGCAGTTAAAAGAGAAACTAAACAAAAAACAATGTTGGTTTAGTATTAAGTGTCTAAAAGTCAGGCTGAAATATCACACAGAGAAAAACTCAAACCTGATAATAAAGAAGAGGGTTAACATGATATGAAGCTCACCAGCCAGCAGAGTGTTTGATGAAGCATGACCAGTCAGCAGAGTAAGCGGCATTTGGTGCAGAAAGAAGACTTGTCTAAATGCTCTGCCTGGTTTGAGGGAGAATGGAGACAATAATTCAACCAGCAGCCTTTCAGCTGATCACAGCAGCTCCTCATTATTTCTGTGTCCTGCATTAAGTAAAACCAAGCTTTGTTCGGTCAGGACCAGCACAAAGTGCTGTCCATTCAAGCAGGTTATTAAAAACAAGGAAATAAAATAAATACAAATACAAATACCAAACCCCACCCAACCTCCCAACCCCCATTCAACACATACAGCGCTCACACACACAGATTCACACACAAAAGTCCAGGGGCCTTATGTATCAATACTTGCGTGGGACTCATACGAGAAACGAGCGCACGCAAGGTCCGTCACGCTGAAAAAAATCCGTATGTATCAATGTGTGCGGGCGCCGAAATCCACGTGTGTTTCCTTGATAAATCCCAACCAGCGTGGAATTGAGCGCAGATGTCAGAGCGACTGCGCCCGCCCTCGTGACGCCCTCCTATAAATATGCAGATTTATTTAAATAGGGTCTCCCTGTCCTCGCACGCAGACAAAATGACAAGAAAAACGAAATTTACGGCGTGCGAGGTGGAGGTGCTGGTGGCGGAGGTGGAGGAGCGACAGCGTGTTTTGTTTGGCAGACTGTCCAGTGGCGTCAGTGCAAAACGAAAACGCTTGGAGTGGGAGAAAGTTTGCGAGAGGGTGAACGCGGTGGGTTCCGAGACACGCACCCCCGCGGAGATTAAAAAAAAGTGGTCGGACCTCAAGGTGGAGGTCAAGCGGCGTACATCTGCCCTCCGGAGGAGTACCGGCCAGACAGGTGGGGGTCCGGGGGAGGAGACCCTCACGCCGTTTGAACAGCGGGTGGTGGCGATTATTATTATAGGGTAAGTGGCGTGTCACACAAATGTCCACATGCTTTGTCATCCCACTGAGCAAAAGACGTATATTAGACGCCTAGTCAAAGTTTATACTTCATTTCAACGTCGGGATTCAGTCTATTTCTAGACATGATTTACACTTCGCCCTTGACTTCATTTTTCGATAATTTTTTATTCAATAAACAACTGTAATGTGCATAACTGACCTAGAAATACTGGATTACATTACCTATGATACCGTGGAGAGAGATGTAAACACAACAGATACACAGAAGCAGGAATTGAAATGAACAAATATTTTTATTGTGTCACAGAAATCAATGTGTCGGCCGTGTTGCCGGCTTGCGGAACCCCGGCCCGCGGCAGCCCGTCCGCCGGCTCGGAGTCGTCGGCCCCCGGCCCCAGCACCAGCGCGCCGACAAGCGGTGGAGCGTCAACCAGCCGCGGCGCTTCCGCTGGACCACCCGGACGCAGTGGAAGGGTCCTCACGGAGGCAGTCCTGCAATCGCAGGAAGAAATCATCAGGGGGATCGCGGGGATCAACGAGCGGCTGGACCGCCTCGTAAATGTCCTTGAGCGTCTGGTGGCGAAAATAAATTAATTTGGCTCATTGAACTGTGTATTCACGTCTTACCCATTCACACTGTGGTGATGAGATTCTCCCGCGCGAGGACGGCGGCCCGGCAGGGATCAGCTCGCATCAGTTGCTGCGTCCGAACTGCCCGCTCGGATACTACATGCTACTGCTACGTGCTACTGCTAGATCCTACTCCTACATACTAAAAACGTTGGCCCAATTCGGACACACTAGACGAGCGGTGGGGAAAGACGACCCCCGCAGGCAGAGAGTAGGTACTGCGCCCGTGCAGACAGTGGTAACTGAAGCCCCTCTTCTGCGGGCCTGGCTGTAGTACTGCAGCTGTGCAGTTTAATGATGGAATAAGTGAGCTTTACCTCCATGATTTCGCCACTTGCTCATAAAATGATTACTTGGGCAAATATGACACCATGACATGACAAAGAGATACAACCGCACATTTTTTAGGACAGTGTGTGAAGTTACATGAAACTTACATCTGTACTGCTGCGGTCCCGCCTGCTGCTGCTGCTGCTCCGACATGGTGCGCGCTGCTGCGGCCAGCCGGCGTTCGCGACACATTTAAATAGGCAGAGCGGCTGGTGGCGCTAGCATCACATGCGCTTCTACAACTTTTAAGAGGACGAAGAAGAAGCCCGCGGTGCATTTTGGGTCAGTAGCATGCCCGTAGGATGCACCGAGACCAACCTACAATGTGGGCGTGTCTAGCATCTGAAGTAGTATCTGAAGTAGCATGCTACTCGCTCCGGTGGCCAATTCGGACATGCTAGATACTACTTCGACTACTACTTCGACTACTACTTGGCAATTCGGACGCAGCTCCTCTGTCTGCTGCTTGTTCGTCATGTGGGGTGACGTGCTGCTCGGCCACGGGGATGTGGTGCACGCTTGTCACATAGTGAGTCACCAAACACCGCCACACAGCGTCGCCAAAGTGCCGTCAACGCAAGTATCGGCTCAACGCCAACTTCTACACCACCTCCTGACTTTGCGTTGATTAGCGCTGGAACCGACGCTCGTTTCGCGATGATAAATCTGGACGTGTGCGCCGATTTTGGCGTACGCAAGGTTTTCTGGCGCCGCCAGCGTTGATACATAAGGCCCCAGGTGAGGACTCTTCACTTTGCCACAGATGACTGAGGAAACATCTTGAGTTAAAAAATGATGAAACACTGAGTCTGGAACTAAAGCGATAAACCATGATAAAATATAATAAAGGTGATACAGTGTTAAAAGTTAATTTGATTAAACTGTCTTAAAATCAAACAATAACAGAAAGTAAATTAATAAAGAGGTAATAAGACACAAAATACTCTAGGGCTAAAATAGGGTTAAATCACATAATGCAGATTAAAAGATTAAAACACAATTTAACTAAAAGCCAGACTAAAAGGTAGGCCTTGAGCTTATTTAAAAAAATATGAACAGTAGTTGTCGCTCTCAGGTCTGTGGGTAGGCTGTTCCACAAATGGGGACCGTAATGTTGGAATGATGATTCACCATATATCTTAGTTTTTACATTGGGAACAATTAAAAGACCACCACCTAAAGACCTGAGGGCTCTACTTGGCTCACATGGTTAAAGCAAATCAGACGAATAAGAAGGACCAAGACCATTAAGAGCTTTAAAAACTAATAAACGAGCTTTTAAATTTACTCTAAAAGACACAGGTAGCCAATGCAGAGATATGTCTTCGTACAGCGCCACAATGAACAAGCAGTATTTTTAAAAAATCCATCCTACAGAGGAAGATCATCAATGTTCAGTGAAGAACTGAAACATAGAAACATTTCACTGAAAATCTCCAACGTCAAACTCTCAGGTGAAGGAGGATACAGATGTTTTAGTCCTGAATTATCCCAACATACTACAGTCCAGCTGGTTGTGGGTAAGTTGGAATGTGACAACCTGACACTGATATGGAAATCAGTAAGGGAGAATTCGAGGGTCCGGGAGCTCTGCAGCAGAAGCCGAGGAAGATTCTTCAAGCTGTACGCAGAGTTAAAAAGGTGAAAAAGCAAAAGGAAAGAGACTGTATGGATTCGCAAAGAGACAGAAAGATCAAACGTGCTGCAAGCGACAGTGGGCTGACACAAGATGATTGTGTTAAAACTGTCCATGCAAACACAAAATGAGGATGTCTTGATGGAATAACCCCAAGATGCAGAAAATGAACTAAAAGAGCAGAAAATGGAGACAGAGCAAAGCTGACATGAGGAAACCCAAGTGAGAACAGCTGTGAATGAATGAGAGCTGTGTAGCCGATGAATTACGTCTCACTAAAATCTTAAAAAACTCACAAGCAAGAGAAATGATCACCTGAGGTTAAACTAAATGACTGAATTAGCAGACTAATATGATACTGGTCTGACCTTTACCCATGTTTTCTGTTTATGGTTTGGATTTATGGAAATGTTCACCTAGGCCACAAACAAAACAGAGCAGCCATCCACAGTGAGCACATGCTTCACTTAAAATCTTTTTTGAAATTCAAGGGTCAGTTTTAAGAAATGTATCACCCACATTGTCGCTTGAGAGGAAAGGAAATTTAAAGAAGTATCCTGAGAAATTTATGCTTGATCTCACACAGTTTCAGCCAAGTTACTTCTGACTTTTGACCACAGGCAAAGCAAACTATTAACAACAGCAGAGAGAGAGATTTGTATCGTGAAGTTTTGAGTAGAGTCAAATATTTCAAATCTGTGTTTGTCAGTCAGGACAATGTTCACATGAGTAAGAGACGCCTGGGGAGAAAGTTTGGTGTAAGAAGAAATTCTCTTGGCTAGTACTACAGGTCAGTTTTTAAGATTTTTACAGTCAGGCGTGTGGAGTCAGCAACTCATCACTGCTTTCACAAAACAAACTCCACTTTTTGATTTAACGGCAAAATGAAATTGTGTCTAATCTTATCTAGAATGAGCTGCTACCTAATTTCATGTGTACAAGCTGTCATGTGACTTCAACATTCTACATTTACTTAATTGATCCCCGAAGAAAAATTCACTTATTCTGAGTCCATGTCGAGCTATTATTATTATTATCATAATGGTGAATTTCATATTTATTTAAGGAGGTGTGCTGTTTTCCTCTGAACCCAGGCTGACTGTTGGACCTCTTGGGTGTGTCAAAAATGTATTTCATTTATTAACAGCAGATTCTGACTGTCCTATTGGTGTTTTGGAGATGTTGCAGCACCGTGCATCATTTTTAAATGTGCATCTCACCTCTCCTATATTAATCAACCAGGCAAACTTTTGCATCTCACTCACTTCTCTGGGTTTATCCTAGACAGACATTGCTCAGCTGTTGTTTGCAGTCAAAGTGAATTAACTTGTTAGCAAAATCCATGGATCATGGCAGCTTTTCAGGCATCAGAGCAGGAACTGTTACTAAACAAGAATGCATGAATGCACAGGCAATTCTGTGTTATATGAGAATATGAGGAGGGTTATATTTTATGTTGTTGCAGAAGTTGTGCAGACATTTAATACTGTTAATATTGTTGGCGTAGTGTGCTGATTTATTTTTATTTCAGCTCACATTTGTACTGTTAACAGAATGTGCAGTGTGAAAGTGGTGGTGGGTTTGTGGATGAATTTGATGCTGTGATGTTATGATTTGAGATGCATTTTGATAATAATTTTACTTTTTTATAAACAAATCAGAATTCTGCTTTCTGTCTAAAAGTTTTTTTTCCTCTGATATTTTAAAGCACTTGTAGAAATAGTAGATTCTGGATGATTTTTCAAACTCCAAGTGCTTCTTGTATCCTCATGTATGCCCTTTCACAAACAGCTTTTCAGCCACCGTCTTCATTTTTTAGGATCTTAACCAATACTAAAATGTAAGCCAGGTTTAGCAAAACTAAGACTATTCTAAGAGTTAGACTTTGCTGTGGCTGTTTTATTTGCATATCAGTTTTAAAGAGATTTACAGCTCTGATTAATAATAACAATAACACTTGAACACTAACAATAATCTTGAATATGCAGGGATTCATTTCTGAATCTTTTCTCAGCCTGTCCTGCAGAAACAGTAACTCTGAAAGACCTGATGTTGCTTTTCCCATAAGTTATGCTGATCCTCTCACAATTTCAGTCCAATAATTGTGATCTATAATAAACGAAACCTAAAGAGTGATTTAAAAAAAAAGCACAATCCTACCTTTAAGCAGGAATCTGTCTGTTGTGATTTTTGTGTTAGATTTAATACTTCAGAGACTCTCACATGGGTCTTCTAAAAGCCTTATATGCATAAAGAAAAACTTTTATTAAGTTTTATTTTGATGCAGGTGTTGACTGCCTTCAAAGCCATTAAAGATGTTTTTTTCTCTCTCCATCTTCTTGCCATTTAAAATAAGTTCATTTATACAGAAACAAATACAAAAGATTTTCATACATAAACTGAAACATCAAATTTACACACTGACGTGTTTCAGTGTCTCCTCTCTTGATGGGTAATACCAAAGCGGGCCACTTGGTAAACAGATGTAACTTTGTAACTTCAGTGAAAAAAGCCTTTTTGGCTGTTTAAAACCTTTGCAGTATCAGGTTCTGCCACTAGATGACCTTACTGAGGCCAAAATAATCTGACGAGTATTTAACCATCATGGACAGAAAAAGAGCTGCAAAGGCTGCTATTATGGAAGCATACAGAACACATTTATAGACTCAGTTTCTCCCAAACACACTCAAAGTTATGTAACTCATGTCTGATGGCTAAACACTGATACCAGAGATCAAATTCAGCACAAATATGCCATTAGAATATACATTTTTCAATGATTATTCACAGCATTTAACGTTTTCCCCAAAAGATAATGATCTAAAGCCATTAAAGTGGTGTTTGAATAAGTATAACCTCTTCTTAACAGGCCTTTATATCAAAACTAAGTAACAATAGCCTAAATGCTCCAAATACCACCTAACTGTGGTTATTTCTTCTGTGAAGTGTTGGTTGAAAAACTACTTATTCACAAGGGTTATACAAAGAGTGAAAATGAGAAGGTTTTTATTGGTAAAATTGTTATATTTCATTGTCTTCAGCAGTTTAACGGACCTGGCCAAATGTCACTTTCTTGTAAGACACAGTTGACTGTTTGATGATTAAATAACTTGACATGACTTTATTTCAACAAATGAGAATCTGTCAGCCTCGGTATATTTTGTAGATTGTAGAAATATCGATGAATAAATCGGCTCAGATGAATATTAGTAATTCTAAGGATAACGGATCGATCTAACGGTTCAACTTCCTCTGTCTGGAGCGGCTGCCCTCCTCAAAGATCGTCTAACAAAATAATGAGACACGAGGTGCGAAAACAATGTACAGCTTCAGCTCTACATTCTTAAATGTTTCTTTGAATAAATAATTCTGAGGAGGATCATAGTAGGCATACAAAAATACCATGTCACTTTCACTGTGGTGATTATTAATCCTAATTATTTCACAAACAAATGGTATCTAGATATGTAAAGCCTTTGGCATTTGATGATCTGAATTCCGACTTTTCGGGATTCTGACCTATTGTAATCGGGATTCTAAGGAAGGAAAGCATACATTTTATTGTTTTTCTATGGGCTCACAGCGCTAGTTGATCATAATTTTGGATAGTACCTGATAAAAAATAAGCCTTTTACTCGGGGATAAATGATCAATCAGCAGAAATTGAGGTCATCCTTCTTTCCCTCAGACTCTGTTACTCTAAAATATCCTCAGAGTAAGCCCTCTTGTTTCATTCTTCTCTCTGCGCTGCACTTATGTCAAAGTCTTTGTGCTTTTCAAGACAGCGAGGCGACAGAAGGAAAAAAACAGCTGGATCTGTGGCTCAGCTAGCTATATCTCTCCCGGAGCCAGCGCTTTCTCCTCGGCTGCCTGACTCTGATAAGGTACGGTACCAGCAGATTGTCGGTGAAGCAGAAGACACGGCAGGTTTAGCGGCGCCGGGCTCGCCTTTACCTGAGCTTTGACCTCATTTTCCAGCCTGTTAGCCTGTTAGCTTCCCATTAGCCTGTATGGATGCTGATTAGCCAGCTAGCTTAGTGTTAGCTAATTAGCCCTCTGATACCACAGCAGCAGGTATCAGATGAAATGAACCGTAATAAATAAAACAAGAGTAAACCGCCTACTTTAACACAAAAACGGCGTTATTGCCTCTAATGTTTCAGCCGTCAAACCATCTAAGAGTCTGTGCTTCTGTTTCTTATCTAAGGGTACCAAAGAGAGATATTAGGGGGAAATGAGGCAAAAATGACAGATACTGTTTGGCTTGACTTTAAAGAGTCAGTGGGTGTTCTTCTTTACCTTCTCAGAGTTATCATCATTAAAACAGATTAATTACATAAACATTTTAGTTTAACAGTGTTTTAAACTAGCTGTGAGACTGATGGTTATATAACTGAATAACTTCACTTTAATAGTGACTCAGTTCATTCTCTGTTTAAATATCCTCTATCTCTGACAGGCTGTTAACTCCAAAGAATTATCAGCTTTATTTTAATGTTTGCTTCACATGCTTTCTTGCGCCTTCATATTATATTTGTGAACATGAAATAGGATCAGCTAATGTAGTTAAATGAGAATGAATAGTTTATGTCTGACAACACTAAAACTGTCTGGATATGAGTGTTTTAAATCTTAAATCGCTGTAATGTTGGAAGTGAACAATAATACTCTGTTTGTGTAACATCATGTAGAATCAGGGATTTGGAGAAAATATCGACATAGAAATAGATTATTGTCCTGACCTGTGTGAGGGTACAGATCGATATTTAAAATGGTTTTACAAAATGTAAAAATGGCCTTTTAATCAGATATATCTCACAGTGTGACTCCCTACTTCATGACATTAATAAAAATAACATATAATCAAAACAATAGGAAGTTTTAAGTTCTTGTTTGTGTGCAACAAACCAGCGTGATGCACAAATCTCACTACTGAAGTAATTTACACCCTGGTGACAAGTTTCCGTTTATTCACAGTACATGAAGAGGTCCACATAAACAAGCTGCTAACATTTGATGGAGCACTAAAAGCTGTTTTTACCATTAAATCTCCTTTTTTTTAAATAAATGTGCATATTTGCAGTTTTTGTGATGAAATTATATTTACAGAGTTAAAACATGGATGTTGTTTCAACTCAGTGAAACCAAACCAAAGTACTTGATCCTTTATTTCCTCATTTTATCAGATATTATGCTATATTGTCATATGACTATTTTTAAAATATTTCACTTGTCATATTATAGTTGAATACTGATGGATTATTATAGCCAATTCTTGCATAGTGTGCTGTATATGGTTTCCCATCGCCAATTGTTACAATACCAGAATACTGCATTTTTGATATGAGTAATTATAAAGCAATATTAATAACACTTGTTACAATACTTCAGAGACAGAAATCAAACTCCCGACCCTGAATATTTAGTTTTTTTTAACTACACACTGCACACAATTGAGGCTCAGAAATGATTTCAACACTTTAGTGTCTGTTTCATGGTTTTGTTCTCATCAGCTGTGCTCGCTCTTTTCACTTCATCTCAGTGTAACTCCACTACGCTCTCAGCTTTCGGTTGAACATGTTGATCTGTCTTATACTTTGTCAGTATACTATGAGTGCAAACTGCATAGTTCCAAAGCACATGGAGTTTAAAAGAATTGAAGTTTAAAACTTTGATAAACCATCGTCCATACACTGTTCTTTATGTGTGTGAAAAGAAGTTGAATAGTTTCTGTTGTCCAGACCTGAAATATGGAGGCAGAAACTTTTACTTTTGGACAATCTGACTCTATGAGCCAACGAGTCAGTCAGTCCTGCTTTAGCTCTTTGAGTTTGGGCAGGACACAAACTTCGAAAAACCAACTATGAGTTGGGACACCAGAAACTCAGAGTGCTGCTATTTTTAAGTTTCTATTTTTATCCTGCCTCATGCACAACGGTTTACATGAAATCTAGGAGTTTTGCTGCGGGGGAATTCTCCTTTTTTAATAAGACTCAGCTGGCAGTTTCACCTGACCTTGAAGAGAAATTTAAAGTTACACAGATCTAATTTCACTCACAGAAAGACTAACCTAATCTCTCTCCGATTCCCCTGAAAAGTCCTGCTCATGTTTCTTGACTGGAGTCCAAAAAGCTCTCTCTGATTGTTTTTGTGTCTCTCAGTCTGGACGGGTTTAGAGTCGTCAGCTGTTCATATAAACAGAGAGAGCAGACATCCTCCTCTTTCTTATTTTGATCCACTTTTATTTTTGATGTCTGCTCTCTTGCCTGGACTGTTGTTATCAAGGATGTTAGGCTCGACTCTTTCTCAAAGCTGCAATCAGAGGTTTTATTTGGACGCGTTCAGTTCTGCAGTCGCTCCCACACTGTCTGAAAACAGCTGCATTCGCACATGAAAGCTGCACAGTTTGCTGCTCTCTGAACATCCTGTAACCATGGAGAGAACAACATTTATTTCTAAACATAAAGTAACCTCTTGTTTTGATTATTTAAGGAACACGTTAAGCAGATAAAAACAGAAAACTGTCACCACACAGCCAGAAAAAATCACCATAAACACCTTTTAAAGGACGCTGTTTTGCTGGAGTGGCTGTCATTGTGCACACCTCTGCACTTCACTGTTAACTGTTGTAACCTCTGCTGCTGGAGAGTCTTTTCTACATGTCTTTTTTTGGCTGTTCTTACACAACAGAGCTGGAGGCAGTCCAACAAATAAAAGAAAAAAACAGATCTTACTGGAAGAGGTAATAGAAGATAAGGAGAAAATAGCTTACAGAGCTTAGAGAGGTGGTTGCAGCTGTAGTTTCACTTTGTACTGTGTGTTTCACATGAGAAGTAAACTCAAGTGTAACAGCTGATCGCACCAAGAACTGCTCCTCACGTTCTGCCTATCTGAAGGTCAGATTCACAACACATAATACTAATGATCAAACACGCTCAGTAAGCTCTGCAGCTTCATACAGTTTGTCCCCGTATTGCGTCGATTTGTGGAGATGAGCTGTCGGCATCTCTGCTCTTAAATGATGGCAAAGCTGTGATGCTAGAGTCAGATGAAGCTTGACTTGATTCTTGGTGTTTTTAAACTGAGACAAGGACATTGGTCCAGTTAACTCACCTCATATGACAACAACTGTGGCTCGTCTTGTCATCTCTCATCTAAGGGTAAACACACCGATTAAGTCCTGCAGTATGCTATTGTTTTGTTTGTGTTTGTGGAGGTGAGTTGTCAGTGTCTCTGCTTGTTGCTCTTGTGTGCACTCTTATCCTCACAAGACTCAAATCTGTCCACATACAGAGCCAACATTAGATGAAACCACAGGTTTTACTGGAGTTAAGGCTCACTTTCACCATTTTGATTGTTTTATGTTAGGTCTTTTTTATTTATTTTAATATTAATGAACAATGATTTAGACATGAGCAAGATTTTTTTTCAGTTTTACTTATGTTACTCGCTACTCACTTTATAGACCGTGTATAAGCTTAAACATTACCCTTTACATTGATAAAAGAGGGTCCGACAGGATTTGATGCGCTCCTTGATGACTCACAACAAGTCGGAAATAACGTTGTTTGTTGTTGTGCGAGTAGAATCCTCAGTGGCGCATTGATATTAATGATCATGTGAAATTTTTATTAGTGGCGCATGTAATTTACCAGGGGCTGTTGCCGAATGAATGTAGGGTAAACCCTGCTGATACATATGAGTCAGAGGTAGAACTGTCTGAGATAAAAACACATTTTTTAGGTGTGGCGGCTTTTATTTAGCCGTGGTGGTGCGCCACGATCAATTGCATGTAGGGGAAACCCTGTCATACGTTTTAAAACCTTGGTATCTTTGTTGGTTTTGCTCTTGATAGTACAGGAAGAAGTACCAGTTGAAATTGATACTCCTAGTTTTAACTCAAAGCTGCGGGAAGACAAATAGAAGGAGCAGTGGTGAGAGAGTCACATAGAGACAGAGTGAGGAGAGCGAGTGCTGCAATGAAAACAAAACACACTGACAATAACCAGGGGGAGCTCTGGAGGTTTTGGCTTCGCTATTGGGAAGCAGTTGCTTCAACCATCTTCTCATTCAGCTTGTTTACTGAACACAATGCCTAAATAACCACAGCTGTGAGGAATCACCTCATCTGTATATTGAACATCATTCAGACTGCCTGATAGAGTAGATAATTCAATGACTTTACCATCCATATAAGATCAGTCACCTTTTGTATCGGTGAGGAATATTTCACACTTTTAATGTTACTTTTTCGGTTCAGGTTTGGCGTGTGCACTGTGTCTTTAAATCTTAAAGCTCTCAGAGTCACGCCGCACTTTGATTGGCCCCGATAATCCTGCTGTTTGCTGCCTTTGATCATAGGAGCTCAACCACTTTGTGAAGTTGACACTTTGGGATTTACACTGTTTGAAACCTTCAGTATTACTAAGGATTTGAAGATCTTCAAACGACACACTTACAGTAACCCTCTGTGAGCTGTGAGAGTGACGCAGGTTAACAAGCAGCAGCAGTTTGTCCCACAAAAACACTTTTAACCCAGTTTTCAACTCCACTGTTCTCCGTTTCCTGCAGCTATTTCCTGTGTTTTATTCCTGCAGATCGAATCAGTTCCACATTCAAACCAGAGGTGTTTGTCCTCACTGTATTTATGGGTATGATGATGCTTCAGAAAGAAGACAAATTAAGAGTTTTATGACTTTAGGATTTCGGATTTAACCAAAGGTTATTACAGGTTAGAAACTTCAAACAACTCTAGAGGAATAAGAAGTAGGAAAAAGAAAAAAAAAGAATTAAAGTTTTTTACTGGATTACAGTTTCCAGACATCATTACAGTGTTTTCTTGCCTTCTCAAACATTTGTATTTTTTCAGTGCAGCTGGTTGTGCAGCTGATGATGTGGTGTGAAGATGGAGGCTCCTGAGTACCTGGACCTGGACGAAATCGACTTCTCTGATGATTCAGTGGTGAGTGTAAAAGTTTAAAAAGCTCATTTGTTTCTGCGGTTTCAAAATAACTACTGTTGACAGAGCTCCATGGAAACGTCCCCCTCTGACCCAGACTTGCATCAGTTTAGGACTTTCTTTTCACATCTTGTGATGTAGAGACACAGTTTTGCACTTGAATAGACTGCATGAATTGCTTTATGAATAAGTTGTATGACAGAGACATTTAGCCACTCTGACACTAGTAACCTGGTGTACATCCAAAAATTTGGGGGTTGAGGATGAGTGAGAAACAGAAACTATAGAAATGTAATAACTGACTAACCTTGATGGCTGGTTTGTGCCAAACTGCTCAGAAAGTCACTTTATTTTTCCAACTTTTGGTCCAAAAAATCCCACCAACATCTCATTGTGTGTCTCGAATTGTAACTGCATCAGCAACACTTCAACAGCTGCCTCTTCTTGTTCAGCAGAGGTGGGTGCAATTCACTGAAGTGTTGATGTATTGCGATGCTTCACGTGAAGATTCGGCATCAATTAATTAACGTTGATGCTTAAAATTAATAAATCAACAATAATGTCGATGCTTTGCCGGAAGGCCAGAACAGAGAAACATGTAACTGGAACCTTAATACCCGCGCACCGTCTGGACTGTTTAGTGAGTGGGACCACAACATAGAGCATGTTCGTTTTTTGCAAAATGGCAACTGCTTCAGCTGCCTCCAAAGAGCGGCCGATTCTCTCGCCACCGGGGTTGACTGCAGCTGAGGAAACAAGATGACTGACAAGACCTACGCAAGATTTGCAAGATTTGTAAAGCAAAAATAAAGTACCTCAGCAACACCACAAACGTGAGGCAGCACATTGTACGCTTTTATCCTGAAACAGAGAAGGAGACCATCTCCAAACTTCTCAGTGTAAGTTCAGTAAGTCAAAGTGCAAATGTGTACATAGCAGTCATACAGTCATAAAATAAAATATTTTGTGTCTTTGAAAAATACAAGTCAAATGTTAAAAAACACCTCATTATTTACTTATTAAGTGTAGTTTTAGTGGAACTGAGGTAATTGATAGGCTATTTATTTACAAATGTAGCCACAGGTGAAGACAAAAACAATCTTGTATGGAGAAAAGTTTCAGAGATGGCAATAATCAAAGAATCATGGCACCAATACTTGAATGGAATCAACAGTCATTATTACCGAAGAATCAAAGCTCCCACCATCGAAATCGAATGGAATTGTGAGGTACTCTTGTTGGAACACCCCAACTATTCAGAACCAGATTCTGAATTATATGTGGTACAGGTTCCTCTGGGGCACTCGCCATGTTTGATATGATGTTTTTCCACCTCTGCATCAGTCTGCAATCCCCCTCAGGCAGCCAATCAGCACGGAGCCTCATTATCACAACGTCCCCATCGATTCAGATCATTGTATGGATACTGAGGTTAGAAACTGAGAGGCTGCAGATCCTCCACAGAGGCTGAGTCTGATTCAGCTTGATTCAAAAGACAACCAGGACATGTTGTAGACAACTAAAAACAACCATTACGTTAAAAATAAGAATAACTCAACACAACGGCATGGCCGGGCTAACACCAGCTAGCTAACACCAGCTAGCATTTCAGTCCTGTGTTTGCAGAACAATTAGTTCATAGCTATGAAATCTGAATACTCACGATGATGCTGACTGATCGTCCCAGTGCTGTCAGACATTAGAGCAGACTTGAAATGATCCCTGCAGACGTGCATGAGTGTTGTGTTTCTGTTTAAGTTGATAAGTCTAATAATCCGTCCACTCTGTTCAAATACATGTAGAAAGACTGAAAAATAAACAAACGGGTAAGTCTTGCCTCATGTTTCAGTCTGTGTGTAATTACTGTAACACGACTGCTACTGCAGTGAACTAATATCTAAAAATAACCGCTCTGCTCAGCTGCTGGACTGCTGTGTAAACTCCTCTGACATCTCCCACTCTTAGTTTTTGTGTTTTCCTCCTCTGCAGTATTCCGTGACATCTCTAAAAAGCATCCCTGAGTTATCCAGAAGGACTGATGGCCAGGCTGAGGACAGACCAGGTAACTATGTTGTTGTCAAAAAGTGAATCCAGAGATAAAGACATACAGATTGAACTCTTTTATACTCCTGAGTGTAAACTCAGCTGATCTCCTGTCCTCTTCTCTTTCCTCTATCAGCTCCAGCCATTAACTGGAGTCGCAGTGTTTCCTCCCACAGCGGCGGGGGAATCAAACCCACAGGCCTTGCTGAGGTCCACAGTAAATTCAGACCTGTGAAAAGGGTCTCCCCACTCAAACACCAACCAGAAACCACTGAGTCTGACTCTGATGGTAAAGTCCAGGGTCAGGGGCTTGGACTGGGGGAGACAGGGGAGAGCAGTAAGGATGACCCCAGCTCTGACAAACAGACTCACGCCTCCTCTGAGGCCCCTGGAGTGAAGGTAAAAGGCCTGGGTGGAGGTGGAGGTGGAGGTGGGGTTGGAGGAAACAACCCACAGGCTCTCTTTGGGGAGCTGGAGCACTATGATCTGGACATGGACGAGATCCTAGATGTGCCTTATATCAAGTCCAGCCAGCAGATGTCCACACTGCCTCGAGTCCCCCACGATAAGAGAACTGTGACAGGGAGCAACCTTGGAGGAGGCACTCTGGAGAGGAACAGAGGAGGACTGAAGAGCTCCTCTTTAGTCCACAACGAGCCTCTGAGTCTGGGCAGCAGCAGCAGCTCACAGACACAGGTACACAACAACTGTCCCGGACACAACCCCAGAACAAAAGCATCACAATGATGAAGAGAGAGTGAAGAGGTGGAGTGAGGCGAGAGGATCAGTGCAGGCAGAAGGCTGTATGTCTTACATCAGTCATGTTTGTGTTGGGTCAACATTGAAGCTTTTACAGGAATGAAGTTCCTAATGAGTAAAGAAGTTCTCTTGATTGGATTTTTAACTGTCATGGAAAATTATTTTTCTTCCTTTTTCTCCTGCAGTACTGCGTTCTGTCTCCAGTGAAGTGGTCTGACCTGAGGAAGTCGAAGTCCATGGATCCAGACCTCCATCACCTCCATCGGTCCCCAGCTGGAGGAGGAGGAGGATACCAGTCTGACCTTCTCCCCTCTGGACTCCTCAGCTGCTCCTCCTCACTGTCATCTTTCTCTGATGCAGGTACAAAAACATCTCCGTGTGATTTAATCTGAGAAAAAACTTTAAGTCTGAGTCCATGTTTGAACTTTAACCTCCAGACAAGCTGCTGTCTGCTCGGGTTTACCCAGACTCACAGAGCCAGAGGCCAGGCATGGAGTCCTCAGGAGGCTCCGGCCTGATGTTCCCCCTGCCTGGGTGCAGCATGAGCAGGCAGGACGCCTCCAAACCCTGGGCTCCTGGATCAGGAGGAGGAGGCAGCAGTGGGCCGAGGGGGTTTGGAGGAGGTGGAGGAGCAGGAGGGGAGGTGGATGAGGAGACGAAGAAGAACCAGAACATCATCAACATCGTCAGGGAGGGACAGATCTCCCTGCTGGTGAGTGGGACTGGAATGAAGTATTCTTACTAAAGTATCAAACCCTCCTCCTCCTCTTTGTTCTCCTCCATTTTTACTCACCTCTGCCCCCCTTCATCTCTTTCCTCCTTCCCCGCCTGCAGCCCCACCTGGCGGAAGATAACCTGGAGCTGATTAGAGATGATGACGGGAACAACCTGCTGCATATCTCGGCCTCTCAGGGTCATGCTGACTGTCTGCAGCACCTCACCTCTCTGATGGGGGAGGACAGCCTCAACGAACGCAACAACCAGCAGCTCACCCCCGCTGGCCTGGGAGTCAAGGTCAGTGTGTTTCAGTGTGTGTCTGTGTGCGTCTGTGTTTGTCTCTGTGTGTGCAGATATGATTCAGTCTCGATGGTAAAATGTAAACATATGCAAGGTGGAGGGCTGAACTTCTGTGTGGCATTTGTATTTGCTGAAAATGATCATAGAAAACAAGGATTTGGATTGGCTGTCGTCCGTCGGTCAGTGAGGTCATGATGGAGGTTCCTGGTAAAATGATCTAAACTCCAACATCAGCCTGTTGGCAGCAGCAGGACATTTAAACGACTCAGCATTGAATCAGAGGAAAGCGAACACCATAAATACTGAGCAGGTCCTGTTTTTGTCTGCCTCACAGTGGAAACCAGCCTCTTGATTGGCTGCCAGACAGGAAGCGTGTTTATCTCGAGACAAGCCGGCAGCTGAGTCCTGATTGGCTCTTATCAGAAAGCCTCTTGTTTACTCACTCAGATTAATGGAGCGGTAGATTTCTAGCCACCTGCTCCTGAAACATTTTGGATTCGTGTCGATTGTGGGTTTATAGATCTGTTCACTAAGTCACACTGTGGAAAAGAAACGCTGACAGTTGGAGGTCACAAGTGCAGCAGATAAATCAAAAGCATGTTCTCTTTAGTGATGAAAACCTTCATCCGTGTGTCTTTGTGTTGCAGAACGGTCATCTGGAGTGTGTGAGGTGGATGGTGAGTGAGACAGAGGCCATCGCAGAGCTGAGCTGCTCCAGAGAACATCCCAGTCTGATCCACTATGCAGCCCGCTACGGACAGGTAAGGATAGGCTCAACATCTGACATACTGTCGATTTTCAGTTGGATGAAGATTTTAAATGATTTCCGAACCATCATCTTCTGTCAAACTCAAACCAGGTTCAATGTCTTCGTCTCTGTCCGTCTGTCCTCACAGGAAAAAGTGTTGCTGTGGTTGCTTCAGTTCATGCAGGAACAGGCGATCTCTTTAGACGAGGTGGACCAGAACGGAAACACGGCAGTCCACATAGCAGCTCAGTACGGACACCTCACATGCATACAGGTGTGTGCCAAACCAGTAGTCACTGTCACTGTTTGCTCCCAGCTGTTCATAAAAAGCTCCAGCAAGAACTTGAAGTACCTGTAATTTATAGTTTTCCTGAAGTCATTCGCAGATTTTTAAGTTTTTTTTTTGTTTCAGTCTGATCAGATTTCTGGTTTAGAAACCTTTACATCTCCTGATGATATCAAACCACAAAACTCCAGTCATCTCCTGCTCTGGTTACTCTGCTCTGACTTTAATTTATTAAATGTATTTTACAGCCTGCCTCTCAATTAGTGTTTTTTTTTTTTTCACTCTTGTAATGTGGCACACCCGTAAGAGAGGCGGATGTTATCAGTCTTGTCTGCTTCCTGTTGGCCGGCCCGGCCGACAATCAAAATACTGATAGTCAGTGATATGTGTTGGATACAGCAGCTGTTTTTTTTCCTCAGCACTCGGAGTAAAAATGACGAAGTTTCTGTTTTCAGAAACCATTATTGTTATGACATTAATCTTGTTTTAAATGAATATCTCTGCTTTCTTTTGCTGCTTTAAGACGCTGGTGGAGTACGGCTCCAACGTGACCGTCCAGAACCAGCAAGGAGAGCGGCCTTCCCAGAGTGCTGAGCGGCAGGGACACACTACCTGCGCTCGATACCTGGTAGTCGTGGAAACCTGCATGTCATTGGCTTCACAGGTTGTTAAACTCACCAAACAGCTCAATGAGTAAGTCACAGGGATTTGAAGATTTTCTTCTAAACTCAAACTCTCAGTCTTTGAATATTTGATGCTTTAGTTAAAAAAAGTAGTTTTTATTTTTTATTTTTGTAGAGATGAAGCTGCAGTCAGTGATTATAGTTACTAAACAAAAGTGTTCCTGCTTTTTCAGAGTTTCCAACAGCATTCTGTCATTTCTCTCATTATGTTTCTTCAGAATGTTGAGTTTCATTTCGTGCTGCACTCTTTAAGCCACATCACTGCACACAGAAGAACACCAAAGCAACATCATAACTGTCTGTAAACTACACAAATCTTTTCTCAGACTCACTTCTGATCAGTTTAGAACTTTTTATTTTTATTGAGAAGTTAAAGGTGGGGTAGGCGGTATTCTGTTACAGAAGCATCTTTTTTTGTGGTGTATAAACATAAAAGCTTTTAATATCAGTCAGTAGCTATTAGTTATTGATGACATTTGGTCATATAATGATATCACTGTGTTCTGTTATGTCTGTGTAGTCAACATTTTAACATTTTTGAGCGGCCCACTCATTCTGACTGTGGACAAAGTCATTCTCTGCCTCCCCAAACCTGATTGGTTGTGAGGTAAACACTGCCCCTCTCTTTGCTGCAGGACAGAAAGATTCAGAAGATCTTTTGTACCCACTGGCATCAGACTTTATAACTCTTCTGTAAATATTATATGACTTAGAGACATGACAAATAAGACGACAGACAATTGAATTTCCCTTCAGGGATTAATAAAGTTCTTCTTATTCTTATTCTTATTATTATTCTTATTCATGCTGATTGGTTGAAACGCCGGCTATGTGACGACAAAGTGCATACACGAGTGGACCCAAAACAATCTTGTGACAATGGCGGACAGTGGAAAGCAACTTGAGAAACCAGAGAAAATGCCATTTCCTCTTTTGGCCATTACTGTCCACACTCCAAAATACCGAGGACTGTTGCCAAAAAACAGGCACTCAAGAAGAAGAGAGACCAGGCAAGAAATAGGGCTTAAGTAAATATCAGTGTAGCCTTTAAACGATGGAGGACCGTATGCAATTTAAGAAATTTTAGATCAGATGCCAGCTGTGATTTAAAGTCTTCTTACCTTGGAATCAGACATGCTTCAATGCTTCAGATGGTCTATTGATAAGTCACTGGTAAATTGGAGTGATGTGAGCGAGCATGAGCGTTTGTATTGTGGGCGGGTCTTGCTGGAGCAGAGAGGGAAGGGGGCTGAGGGGAAAACTGAGGAGGGGAGGGGTGGTGTTTACTTTCAAGATTTCTCCCAAAATCTGGTGTTCATTCAGATCCTGTCTACCCCACCTTTCATCTTTTCTGATAGCAACAAAACAAAAACTTTTATTTTCAGATGTTCGTGGCCAACTTCAACCGTAGTCAGACCAAAACAAGGCCAAAGTGAGGACTGATATTACAGTGGAGACTTTGCTTCCTCTCTTTTACCTTCATCTGTGCATTTTAACTCATCCAACAGCTTCAGGCTCTTTACACAGACCGGGTTCATTTCCTTATTTACTAAAACAACTGCTCACATGGGTCCAGCATGAAGCAGCCCTTGTACCTGCTGCTGTTGTCTGAATCTTGTTTTCTGTCTGTGTTGTTTGCCGTGCAGACAGGCTGCAGAGAGGATGGTCTTACAGAAACAACTGCAGAGGCTGATGGACCCAAACAAGGCAGAGGGGACACCATCTAGATCCCCCAGGTAACTCACACACAAACCCCACATATGAGGCCTGCACTGCAGACAAAGAAAGTATTTTAAAGCCACAAATTCACACCATCTTCTGAGAGCAGAAATTTAGATGTTTTTATGAAATTCAAAGCTACAGGTCAACAGATTAAGAGACGTAGAAGGAAACAGAGGCTATCATGAAGTGTCAGAGCAGGTCAGCTTTGCTTTTACTTCCCGTTAGTGTAACTGGCTAAACCCACAGGATCCAGAACAGCTCCGCTCTGGACCAGCAGGCGGATCAGATCCGCAAGCCTACAGCGCCCACTGGATCCGACCTGCCGCCGCTGTTGGAGGAGAAGCGCTCGGGAGATTACCAATATTTCTCGCGAGACTGGACGAGATCTCACCAGCTCTCACGAGTATTTTGCACTGTAGCCGCATAAAACTTCCTCTCCTGCTTGTGCTGCGCTGCACTGAATTGATGCACTGTGCTCTGGCGTCTGGCAAAAATAGAAGCCTTGCCTATCTGACCCGGCCGCCGGAGCTGATCCGCAGCGGAGCCGGACGCCGGACAGATTCTGTGGAATGACTCACATTGATTACAATGCTTGCGGATTTGATCCGCCGGCCATGCCGGAGCGGAGCCGTTCCAGACCCTGTGGGTTTTGCCCATAAGGCTGTGTCTCAATTCAGGGTCTGCATACCAGTAGTGCAGATTTTCAGTGTGCGTGACATCATCACGCGGCGCTTAGGGTTTCCCGTTTGGCTTGTGATTCTGAGTGCCCTGAAAATCCGGTCCCATAACCACCCTGCCCCCGCCCCTTTTTCAAGTGTGCATTTATGCACACTTTGTGGCCTTGGAATTCCCAGAATTCTTTGCGTGCTGCTGCAAGGGGGGCATTTCAGGTGAGACGTCAGACTCGCTTGGAGACGCAGCGCCTCTTCAAAGAAAATAAAAGAAATCCAAAAACACAAGACGGTCAGCTCAGGCTCTATGAGCGCACGATTTCTTAACCCACTAAAATCTGCAAACCAAACATTATAGTCTTTAGAAAAGAACTGATCCGCTCTGCTACCACAATCAAAAACATTAAAAATAAGAAAGCTGACAAAACTACAGCAGAGTATCAGGGCCACATTGAGAATTTTTTTTAAAGACTTGGAGATTAAAGCTGTAGATTTAGGAGAATAAAGTCATAAAGTAAATAAAGTCAAAAAGCTGCTTTTGTGGAGGGGGAAATGACTGAAGCTGGTCATCTCCAGGGTTATTGGTGGATGTATCAGCGGGTCATTCAGAGAGATTTTGTGGTTTCTGAAGAAACAATCCAACTGATGATCAACATTTGTGATCCAGAGGGAGTTGGGCTCTGATGTGCACCATGTCTCTGGCACCTGCAGTAACCTCCACCTGCAGAGACACCAACACCTTATAGTGGCATATGGATCATGCACTAAAGCCCAATGTCATTCATGGATATTTGTGGCTGCATAAACAGATATATCCTCAGCATATTCATTTCTGCCTCCACAAAAGCATAAATTTCCTCCAAGTACACCTGTTTTTTTTTTTTGTTTAGTTTTTTTCTGTGTAAAAGACGTATTTCTCAGAAATTCTTTTTAAAGTCTTCATACTTGTGACAATGTAATGCTGATGTGCCAGAGGATGAAGTATTTCCTTTTTTGTGAAACCTGTACTGAAGCACAGTTCCTTCAAATGCTTCATGGCCCTAATTTTAACAACTCTCCTCTGGTTTCCTCAGGAGGGTAGACTGTCCCAATTCACAAAAGCTGATCCACCTTACCCAGGGTACTCAGGGTACAAACAAAGGGCAGTGCAGTCGGCAGTGTGCAGACCCTGGATTGAGACACAGCCTATGTACCACAAAGATCAGAGACTGTTGTCCTCAGAGGAGAACTTGATTCAGAGCTGAAGATCTGAGCAGCAGTGGCGGCTGCTTCGAGAAATTTATCAACAGCATTTATAGAAGTTTGAAAGAGAGTTTTTACCTGCTGAAGCAGCTCTCAGTTTTCTTGACTGTAGGTGGAAAACTTGGAGGCTCAGATTTATACAGTATACTGTGTTGTTGTGTTTAGTTGGTAGAATAAAAAAACATTTTTGTGGAAAAGAAACTGGGAAATTCACAAATGCTGATTTCTGTCTCCCTCTCTGGACACCAGTTCCCATCAGCCCCCGGTGGAAGCATGGCCGGAGATGTTGTTGACAGCAGAGGGGACTCCCGGTGATGGTCACTGGATGGTTCGTCAGGGAGGCGCGGGTCCGGACTCGGTGTTGCGACAGCTGTTGGGGAAGGACATGTCGGACTCTCTGTGTCCCAGGGAGAGGCTCCCTCCTGCAGGTGGCCTCAGCAGAGATGGCCCCTGTGGCCCTGGGGCCCCTGGAGCCCGCAGGCCAGGGCTGGTGGAGAGGAGAGAGCTGAAACTGGCGAGACTGAAGCAGATCATGCAGCGCTCTCTGAGTGAATCAGACACAGACGGTTACCCCCCAGAGGAGGGCAAAAACCAAGGAGCTGCAAACTCTCAGCGACCTGATAGGCCGTCCCACCTGCCAATTACAGAGGAGGAGCCGGCGTCTAACCACCTTAACCTGATGATGAGGAAGCACCTGCCCTCCTCTGCCTCATCTTCAACCGCTGAGAGGAAGCTGGCGTTTTCTCTCAGCGGGTCAAAGTCAGTGGACAGCATTGGTTATAATGCCTCCCCCACCTCCAGCGACCCTGAGGCAACAGAGGCCAAAACAGCGGACGCTTCCACCGACCTCCACGATGCCAATGGTCAGAAGGTCGCCACAAGTCCCAAGAGCGCCCTGAAGTCACCCTCATCCCGCAGGAAGACGTCTCAAAACCTTAAACTGAGGGTCACCTTTGACGAGCAGGTGCATAAGAGCTCCAATCAGGAGGCAGAGCAGGCCAAAGGGCATCATGGGAAGGAAAGGACTCCAACTGGTAGCTCTGAGAGCAAGCGACCATTCGGGGCGTTTCGCTCCATCATGGAGACGCTGAGCGGGAACACAAACCACAACAACAACAGTGGAGCTCAGTCAGGCTCTGCTGTCAAACTGTCGACATGTCAGAGCTCACCTGGCAGGAAGTCAGAAAGTAAAGGTAGCCCAGGGGGCGGAGCCAAGGGCAAGAGCAGAACCAGTAATGTTTAACCAACAAACCCACCAACCAGCCAGTGCCTACTGAGGTCAGAGAGCACAAAATTAGAGACAGAGGAAGATGTAAGAGGAGGGGAACACGAGAAATGTACTGATTGACAGGACAGAGCACACACATGCAGAGTTCACCTTCCTTCAGATCAACCCTGTCAGTTTGATGGGTAAAAACCTGCACACTCCAGGTCCACACAACTTTTGTTTTCAGCACTTTTTTAGCACTTCAACATGTCAACATTACCTGACAGTATTACCTTTCATTTCTGCTCTTTTACTCTTACATTTAGTTTTTTTAAATAACTTCACTGTTACATTTCTCATGTTCTTTGCCTCAAACATTTGACTTGTAAGTGGTTTGGATCATGTTTAAGGATCAAAAGATGGAAACAGAAACTGTTTCAGCTTTTCTGTCGGTCAAACTGTATTTTTGTGTTTTTTAAGAAAAACAATCACGACAAAGTTTAGAGAGACAAGCTTGTGATTAATGAATTTTTTTAACAGAATGAAGGAAGTTTGAGTTTTTATCATCCTGCAGAAACATCACATCTCAGAAAAACAAACTTCTCATACATTTGTAGCTTCGTCATGGACGTTTACTCCAGAATATTCACCAAAAACTCTTCTCAAACGAAATCTGTCGTAAAGGTTTCTCTCTCTTTTTTTGCCACTCTGTCACTGTGTAAAGAAGAAATGTTAGTATTTATGTTAATGCACACTCGTATTATTTTAAAAACTGTGGTTACAATCACGCACGTTGCTAACGTGCACCAGCACAACTTTAAAACACTTTTAAAACCACTGTATATGTAGGGGTATTTAATTTTTTATCTCTTATTTTAGTTTTTTTTTATTGTTATTATTTCTGTGGTTATCTATGCAGTATTTTTGGTATGAAGTAGACTGATGTTGTGAGATGAGACGAGATGTCAGAGGATGCACCTTCTACAATCAGGCTAGTTATATGAATGAAAAGAGAGAAAAGCATCAAAAACTGCCAGTCCAGAGATTTAAGCCAGTGTTAAGAAAACTGTAAATGGGAGAGTCAGGCTGTAATGTGACTCTCTGATCCAGAGTTTGGTGAAATTTGGTACTTTGGATCTGCGTTTGCATTGAAAAGGAGCAAAAACAACTGCAGCAGAGGAGGCCCGGGGGTACTACAGATAAAAATCACTAAAACTGAAGGTTTTTACGGCTCTTCGTTCAGCCTATTTTAAGGTTTACACCCATGAACCCATGTGTTTAAGTTGCCTCCCATACATGGTCAAGTCTTCTTTGTTTAACAAAGAGGGCAGTGGGTGAGTCTGTAATGGCAGGACATGACATTGAATGATTAAGGACAAAGCTTCAGAAATGTAACCCAACAAATGCGCAGACATTGTCACTGTTCTCATCTTTGAAATAATTCTACTTCTATAACCATAGATGTTTATATCAATCACATGACTGTTTTTCTTGATCTGCACCTGTCCGATAATATCAACCCCATAACGCCTGCCTGCTCCCTCGGCTTATCCCAAATTCATGCAGGAATTTGACCAGGAGTCTGGCAGGAAAAATCCAGACAAAGTCAGAGAGAAAAGAATCATCTGTTTGTGTTCATATTAGCAGACCCTGAAATTTAGGGAAGTGTTAGGGTTTTGTGCATATGTAAAAAAACAAAACAAAACAAAAAAAAAACAATACTGCAGATTACATACTTTATTTGACTGTATCCACCTCTCAGTGTTGAGGGATTTGAAATACAAGAAAAAAGATTCAACCTCACCACAGAAACAGACATTTTCCATCAGTATTCGCACAGAAAAAAAAAGAAACTTAGAGTCTACTTCTGTGATTTCTTCAGGCTGTCAATAGTGGAAAAAAAAAAACATTAAACCACAACAGCACCATCTAGAGGCTGCAGGGTTCATTACATCTTATAATTTATCATTTTTGTCATTTTAACAGTTCTGTGTTAAGTTTTTTTTTTTTTTTTTTTTGACGTATTCGTAATGGAAAATATGTCAGTGGTGGCACCAACATTAATGTAAAGGGCCAGGCTTTGACCGTCCACAAGTTTTGACCATTTACTCTCGCTCAGAGTTGTTAAATGAACCAACTTCCAACCTTTACGGAAATTTAACAGTGACTGAAAAGTTATTCTAAGATTATCTGAGTCGTTGTTTCTAAGTTTCAAGTAAACAAAGACAACCCTCGCAGATGTCTCTTTTCAAAGTCTTCCCGTCTGTGGTATGTATAAAAACTGTCTTATCAGAAATCTGATTACAGCCTTCACTCTTCTACTTTCAGCTCTGGGTTATTGACCCTTTCCTCTGTGTTTTTGATGCATGTTTACATTGATAGAAATCTGAATGTAGCAGAACTGATGTGATCCTAACCTGTGGAGGATTAGTTCACAGATTACCAGATTACTCATGTGGTTCACATGAAACTGTCTTCTGTTTACCACTTTAAGAGTTGACACACTCCCTGTTTCAAAGTCTGAGTGATGACTGTGGATGTTTTTGAGGTTGTGGAGTCTGAGAGGATTTACCTGGCTGTGTCCAGTCTGCAGAGGCTGATTTAATAAAGGAGCAGTCTGACATTTTAGTGTCTTCTGGGAATGTGCAGTTCAAGCTGTTTGTGCCAGAGAAGACGGATTATATTTGGTTTTTAGTACATTTCAATCAGCTTAATACAAAGATCAAACCTTTTAAAAAAGTCAGGTGTGTTAAATATCTTTGAAGGTGATTATAAAACTACAAACTCAAAGTGTTTTCAGGAGGATTTCTGTCTCTGTCAGAGTGTCAGGTAAACTTTCCGCCTCTGCTGTCTCAAAATTCACCTCCTTGCCCGATCAGTGTTCATTCTGTAGGTTTATCATGTTTATGAGATTGTTTTTGAAAGGCTGTTTTTCATTTTGAAGTGTCTTCATTGTAACCACTCCATCAAGATGAGAGGAAAAAAATAAATAAACTCCAACTTTTTGTGAGAAAAAACATTGCACTTTGTTTTTGTTTTACAGTATAGATAAAAAAAAATCTGAATCCACATTATAAACAAGATATGGGTCTTGACTTCAGTAAATGATCTCTAGATAATATGTGTTTATTTGCAGTCAAAACTTGATTTAGTTAAAGGGGGATACAGCCTGCTGCCTCACACTGCTCATGTTTCGGTTTGTGAAGTGGGGTCTCGAAGCCTCTTGGTGGCGCTTATCATATCAGTAAAGCTGACATGAACCTACCAGAGGCGAGCCTCTAAGCCTCCCCGCAAACAGCTACAGTGTGTCTGCCTGTTAGTCGAGTCAACCGTGGCTCTAATTAGACAAACTCATCACCTTATTTTCTTCACTTCCTGTTCGGTGTGTCCTGTGGGAGCCCCAGGCTTTTCAGACCAAAACTGTCCTTGAATGACTGTGTATGTGTGTGTGTGTGTGGTTCCTGGTGCTCCTGCAGCCAGCCTCTAGTGGACACTCAGGGAACTGCACTTTTCATATCAGTTTAATTTCTCATGACTGGAGATTGCCCAATTGGTCACACGTTTCAGATGAGGTGTAACAGTGCAGAGACCCCACCTTGAAATGGGAGTAAGTAGGTGCCTTTGGGCTTCTTTCAAATTAGACTTTGTTGCGGACAAAAGGGGACCCCCCTGCTGGCCAATAGGGTAAATACAAGTCTAAAAAACCGTCGAAACAAGAAGCTAAATCCATTTCTTGTGTTTCAAGCAAAACAAGAACAGAGCACCTAGAGCCTGGTGGTCTCAGAGGCTGTTGTCCTTGTTGGAGTGGAAGCTTGTCTGACTCCCTTACAAGAAGATCATTTAAAAATCAGAGGTAAGATATTTAATGAGGAGCTACAAGTGATGAAGTTTTATAAACTCAAATGTCTCCCAGTGACAACTGAAACATCCTCATGTCACTAATCCTTGTAACAGATGTCGAAGGGTCCTAATGTGACCCACTGTAGGTCCCTGGACCCCACTTTTGACCACCTCTGATGGAGATGGATGTGGTATGTGAATTGTGCTCTCTGGTAATTTAATGGAATACATAACGGAGCGTATATTTATTTACAGGCGCTTCAGCAGCATCAAAAACAGTCACTTAACAGGGCAGGATTTATGGTGTTTGGGTAGCAAATTGGCCTTTGATGGTTCCCACGCAGAGTCGGCTGTTTCCCCACGGAGCCTAATGGGGTCTGCTCTAATGGCGTCCCTCAATCATCACTGCGAATATGAAACATGAGCTCAACGAATCACAATTAGCAAAACAGCTCAGAGAGACAAGAGGAGGGGAAATGTGGCGAAGGCAGGATTTATCAGCAGAGAGTCCTCGCCAGTTCATGTAGCAAAAAACAGCAACGATTTGTTTCTCCTCTCTCTCTCTCTCTCTCCCTCTCTCTCTCTCTCTCTCTCTCTCTTACAGGAGGGGGGTGAAGTTAAACTGATAAATTAGACCTCATTTATTGGACAACAGTTTGAGTCGATACCCAGGGGCCTCCGCTCTGCAGCCTGGACGGAGCTCTAGAGCCGCTAATTGGTTCGCTCTGTATGGATGGAGGGAGGGGTGTTTGTTATGGGGGGGCGGTGGTGTTTAAAGGGGGCAGGTGGGCGGGCAGGGTGGATGGTATGAGCGGCCCTGACGCTCTCTCACACACTGAAGCTGTTGTCTCACAGTGGACGTCTTCGGCACACGCCACGAAAACAGACGAGACAAGCATTTGATTTGACAGGCGGGCGGAGGGTGGAGGGTGGAGGTGTTTGCAGGGGGATGGAGGAGTCATGTATAGATTTTTGTGTCTGTTGTTTGGGCTTATTTGTGTGCTTCTTTTACTCAGTCAATCAAATTTAATTGACACCACTGGGCTGGGGCCGGGGGCCCCGCAGCATGCTGGGATGACAGGCCTTTAATGCCAAAGAGAGGAGAGGAGGTTCTTCTGCCTGTGAAGGATGGAGGAAGGAGGAGAGGGGGAGGAGAGGAGGAGGGTGACACTTCCTCCAACCGTCAACAGCATTAATTGATGTAACACCAGCAATGATGGATACTAATAAATACAACCTTTAAGAAAAAAGCTAATTAGACGGCGTCCTGGTCAAAGCATCTCCCTGATAAACACCATTCGTCTTCCACGGCGGCCTGCAGACGACACGGGCCGCCATTTACATACTGATCAGAGTCCACATTTGCATTTCAGCCTTAACTAGGAGACACACAGGGAGAGCAACAAGGAGCAACAATGAAACTCCTTGTAAAACACATCTAACTCAGAGTTTTTACCGTCTGCTGAGAGTTGGTGGAAAGTTTGCTGTTGTGTCTTAATAAGCGATGTCACTCAAACGTATTAGTGAACAAGAGAATGATTCTATTGCTGGAGGACTTAAAAATGACATTCCTGTGCACCAATCTGTCAATATTAGTATGTAATTACTGTAATCGTCGTAATCAGAAACTAAATCAGTTTAAATCCACACAGCAGCAAAGTGGAGATGCTAACAGCTCGTTTCCACAATCAGCTGCAAAACAGGAGGAAACTGCATGCATCTGCAAAACCTAATGGGCCTGTTTCCACTTGAAAGTCACTTGATATAACTTGGTGATTTCAAACATAAAGTTAGTTTGAAATGTTTTCAAACTCATACTGAGAGGACTTATGTGAGGACTTATGGGACCTGACGGGACACTTTAGTAACTCATCCAATTTAAGAGAATGATAAAGACGGTGGAGCAGAAGCATGTTGTTGTTTTTTGACAGTCCGCTGAGCTTTGGTGTGGTAATCAGATGACATCAGACTCAGGTTTGGTCTTTTTGTCTAATCAGAGAAGAGGTCTCACCAGGGCAAACTGAAGAAGGCTCAAGACGGTGAGAATGAAGAGCCAGTCAAAGACCTGAAAGCTGATTGTAATGCTAACGTGTTGTATTTTTTGCTCTCTTTGAATCTCATATGTGAAGTGAACTAAATTCATGACACGGAGAAAGAAAAGTGAACATCAACACGCCAGTGTCGTTTACAAGCCGGAGGATTGCAGATAGATTTGATTAACATGTGTTTCATCAGAAAGCTCAGCAGCAGTTTGATGTGGATTCATCTTAAAGCATCTTGAACATGCACAGAGGTGTTGTTTTCATGCTGGGATAAAGGCTGAACAAACATGCAGAACAGGACAAGTGAGGATTCATTACCTGATTTGTACATTTGCACTCTGAAACCCCCAAACCTGCAGGTTTGAAGGCTATTTCTCACACACTTTTGAACATAGACATTTGAACAAATGATTTATCTGTTCTTCTCTTCTTTATCTTTTAAAAATGTTGCTCATAGTTGCTGTAAACAGAGGTTGGTCTTCAATGATCTCTGGGGTTTAAATAAAGTTTGACTGAATGATTGAATTGAGTGAATATCAGTGAGAGGAAAGTGAGCGTGCAGTGATTTATCACACTAACAGGTCTCAGACCTGCTTTTTGTTCAGCCTGTTAGGGTTTGAGTTATAAACAGTATTTATAATGCAGCAGAGATATTGACAGTTTTAACAATCACATCAATATTCAGAGACATTAGAGGGCTGAGGAGGAAAAAGAACATCTGTTACAACTGGAGTAAAACCACGCCTCTGCTGATGAAAGCCTTGAAAGTCAGAAAATAAAGCAACGGGAAGAATTGAAAAGTTTCTGTTCTGTATAAATACTGTAGATTTTTATTTTAGCTGCTCATAAATATTTATATTAACGTCTTATCAAGGGTGTGACCAGATATTTTAAACAGGAGGGCCCAACTCAGGCTCAGGGCTGGCTGAGGTGTCTGTGTGCTCATAAATACACAATATCTTTATTTTGGCCTCCAGTTTTACAGTTAATCCACAAAAATGTTGTTTTCCACAAGGCTTACAGAGAGTGCAAATCTGCTGACTTAACAATCGCTTTTAAAAAAAGTGTTTGATGCTGCTGTATAATATCAGAGTGATTCCTCTAAATAAGAGGAAATAAGTTTTTTTATTTGCTCTTTTGAAGTTTTAATGACTGACGAAGGGAAGTCCTTTTCTGCCAGATGGATAAAAAGAGGTAGAATTAGAGACTTGACTAATGAAAAATGACAGATTATTGTGAGAAAAGAAGTTGATAAAGTGAGATAGTAAGGCATGAATAAGAGATAAAAAGTCAACACAAAGAAAAAAAGACATGATTATAATATAGTGATAGAAATGAAACGAAAAGTCTGAATCACAAGGTGCCTGGCAGAATAAAAGTTTATCTTTATCTTATAATCATGACTTTAGATCTGTGTGATTTTATTGATTTTTTTTCTCTCAAAATTATGACTCACCAACCAACAGGTTTGAAAATGAAGACATTTTCAAACCTGTTGGTGGCATAAAATTTTAAATGTAAAGAGTTTTTTTTTATTAGGTTTTTGATTAAATGATAAAAAAAAATTATGCCCATGTTTGTTGTGTTAGATTGGCACTATTTCCAGTTAGTACGGATAGAATTCACACATTTTAGCCCAACTCATATTAGTAATTAGGGTTATGACGTAATATTGTTTAAGATTTTAATTCAAAGATCTAAACGACTTAGTGGGGAAGCTTTAATTCCTCTTTCTGAATTGTTAGATCATTTGGTCTTAGTTATCCTGATCAGAGAGGTACCAACTGATTAGTTCCTCTGCCTCCGTAGTACTTGTGCAGGACCAGCAGGGGGAAGCATTGCAGTGTCAAACCTGCAGCAGCAGTAGAAACAAACAGACCCCCAGCAGCAGTAGCAGTTTTGCTCTCTAGCAGCCGTTTGGCATTTAGCTCTTGTGTCATGCAGTCGATTTGTTGATTCTGAGCATGGAAACAGCGGCGGCGCCTTGTTAAAGTGTTTGTTCGGCCTTCAGACTGTTTGTCCCCTAAGGACCGACACACTGTGAGAACACATCATGAACAACCTGCAGGAAAATGAGTCTTATTTTAGTTTGAGGATAAAGGGCTCAGTTTGTCTCTGAGAGACCCCATAGAGAAAGAGGAGGAGGAGGAGGAGGAAGAAGAAGAGCGTTTATGACTGTCTGACTGTCTGAAGTTTTTTTTTTTTTCTTCACAAAAGCTAAGTTTTTTTTTTTTTTCCTGAAATGAACTTTTAATTAACTTTAACCCTTTCTCCCCTTGTGTCTCACATCATTTTTAGTGTTAGTGATTTATTTCTTTACAGACCTTTTTAAAGCACCAGAGATTGACCTGACATGATTTTCAAATGTAAAAGTTCCTGCATGTAAAACTTTTACTTCTTAACAACAATAGTTTAGAACTCTGTGAGAGACTGTGTGAGCTAATAGTTCACCAGTTTCAGAATAATGTTCCTGAGTGTCGAATGTAAAAGAATGAGTTCAACATTTCGTCATCTACAGAACATAATATCATTCAAAGATTCAGAGAACCTGAAGAAATCTCTGTATTAAAGGGACAAGGACTAAAACCAAGACTGGATGGTCCTGATCTTCAGACCATCAGGCAGCACTGCATTAAAAACAAACAGGACTCTGAAGTTGAAATTACTGCATGGACTCAAAGTGACCTCCTAAAACCACCATACAATGAGGAAAACATATGTAAACATGACCCAAATATTTTTCAGGGCCCAAGTCCACTTAAGGTGGACTGACTTACACTGTCTTGAGGTCTTGTGAATCTAAATTTTTTTTGGTCTTATCCTCCCCTCCATAGGGTAGAGGGTCCACCTGGCTTGTTCTCAGCTCCCAGTTTAATTTCATGGGTATCTTCCACATCTGTGAAGGCTCCATTGATGCTGAACAATATCTACAGGTTTGGCAGGAATATCTGCTGACATCCAGACTAAGAATTTTTCAGGGAAGACTTTCATATTTCAAGAGGACAATGACAAACCACATTCTGACAACATGGACTACAACAGCATGGATCTGTAGAAGAAGAGTCCTGCTGAGAAAGTGGACTAGTGCAGTCCTGACTTCTGGAGCATTGAGAAACAGAAAGTATAACCAAAGGAGACCCTAAAGTGTTCAGCTGCTGAAATCCTCTGTCAGGCAAGAATGAGAGATTTGGTGGGACTTGTCCTTTAAATAAATGTGATAAACAGCAGCTTGGACCGTGACATAAAAGTTTGTTTAAAGAGGATTCACCGAAGTCTGTTATTTCTTCAAAAGTGGACGTCAGGAGAGCCTCAAACCTCTGATCGCTCATTCCCCCTTCCTTTTCAATGAAATAATAGTCAAATAAAACTCCCCCATTTCGCTGAGGGGTCCCCCAGGAGCCTCTTAGGGGCCCCTGAGGGTCCCCAGACCCCACTTTTGGAGCAGTGGGTCGGGCCCACGTTTACAGGCTGCGGTAATGATGCTTGTTTGTCCGGCGGTCTGTAAATCACACCGACATTAGAGCTGTCACAGGATCCACTGGAGACACAGCAGACCATCACTAATACCCCTGACCCCTGAGACGCCATCCACTGGATCTATAACCCCCCTCTCTCTCTCAACAAACAAATACAAACACACACTACAGTGAGGCTGCAGAGTGGAGAAAACTAGTTTAAACCCAAACAGACCATCTTTAACGAGAACCTGAGGAGGTAAAACTGCAGCGACTGAAACACGAAGTTCACAGCAAAAACAGGACAATGCAGGGAGAAAATACTGACAGTAACACAAGATGGAGAAAAAGATAGTTCTGATGACACACGGGATAGTGTTGATGTTACAATAAAAGGTAACAGGGTAGTAATAACGACACAATGCAGGGAACAAGATAGTAAAGGTGTTGCAGCATAAGGCACAGGAAAGGGCAAGTGTTTCATGGTAATGGACAAGATGTTTCGCGCATTACAGAACAAAGTAAAGCAGGTGCTTTACCTGAAGCAACAAGATGTAAGACATTTGCTTCAATATGTGGAACATGATAGAGAAGGAAGTTAACAGGATAGTTGGTTTTGATATGAAAGATGTTGCATGGGACAGGACAGCTAGTGTTAGAAAATTAGGAACAAAAAGTATAGGGGTTGCATGGTTAAAAAAAAGTGGAGGTAATTCATGGTAAAGGAATAAAATAACAGTGTGGCATGCTAGAAAACACGATTTTTCATGTGCTGTATTGTAGGGGATAAAATAGTACATATGTTGCAAGTTCTATTTTTATTAGGTAATAGTTTGTTTCTTCTCACAGAGTCTCTGTGATTCCAAACCTCCCCACCTGCCCTCAGCTGTGTTTTGTCTTTATTTTCTGCAGCTTCTTCATTCATTACAGCAGCTTTACTGGGAGAGCAGCAGCTTTTATTGGCACCGCTGCCTGTAAAATCACTCTGAGAGACTAACCTTTAAACTGGAGGAGAGAGAGACAGAAAGAGAGAGAGAGAGAGTTTGTTAGAGGACACATGGACGCTCAGGCTGTAAACAGCAAACACACACAGGGCTGCAGATAGACACATTTTCAGCACTCTGCAGTGTATGAGTGTTTTGATATTTATTGGGGAGCGACGGCTCCTTTAACCTCCACCATCGACCGCCCAGCACTCCCATTAAGGCTGACTGGGATGTCCATGGGGAGAGTGTGAGACTGTGTATTTGAGGGGATCTTTATAAGGCAAGAGGTTGTTTCTTAGTGTTTACAGCCCAATATTTCCTCCATCCTGAGTGTTTGTTTGTGAGTTCATGGTGAAGTGTATACTGTCAGTGAAACAAAGGACAGCCAGGGCCTTAATGAGAATTATAAAAAGATGAAACACTTTATTTCCCAGAAAAAAAAAAAAAACCTCCTCATTTGATGTCTCTAAAGCAGGGGTGGGCAATTACGTGCCATGGAGGGCAGAGAGGCTGCAGGTTTTCTTTCCAACCCGAAACTGTACCAGGTGATTTCACTGATTACCTTACCTCCAAGCAGAGAGCAGGGACTAATCAGTGAAATCACCTGGTGGAGTTTTGGGTTGGAAAGAAAACCTGCAGCCTCTCTGCCCTCCATGGCACATGATTGCCCACCCCTTCTCTTAAGTGAAACAAATTCATAAGCGCCTCAAACCTGCGTTTTTAAAAATGTCCAGCAGTGGGCGCCTCTATTGATATAAAACAGATGACTTATTGGATGATTTGTTAGAGCCGAGCCGTCTGTGTCGAACCACTAATTGTGATTTAATTAAACACTTCTATTTCTTATTTCAGTCTTGTGCTATTTTGTTCCTTCTGGCACTCTGTAGTGAAGCTGCTGCAGTGAGATTTAACTAAATGTGACAATTATAGACCTCATTCCCCCTTGGATTGGGATGTTAAACTATATGCCTAAAGTACTCACAACCCGGTTGGAGATACATCTTACAAAACTTAAACACAACAACCAACTGGTTTTATTTGAATTCGCCTAGCATCTGATAATGTGTGTCACCTGTTACACATCATTCATGCAGCTAGTAGTATTGATCCCCCTTGATTGGTTCTGTCATTGGATGCTGAAAAAGTGTCTGACTGGGAAAACTTCTGGACAACATTAGACAAATTTGGGCAAGGTTTACATTTTATTAGTATGATTAAGGTTTTAAATGCAAATCCTTCAGAAATAGTCTGCACAGGCCACGTCTGCTCTGCTCAGTTCCCAATAACAAGGGGCATTCGCCAGGGCTGCCCCCTTTCACCCCTACTTTTTGCTCTTTCCTTAGAGCTGACATCCAGACAACATCCATTAGTACATCTCATTACTTTCTCTTAACACAGAGCATTGCACTTCCTTACACACTGATGACACCCTTCTTTATGTAGGTTGTAATGATTCCTCAATCCCACATTTTCTTTCCTCGTTTCCTTGGACAAAGTCAGCACTTAAGGATTTAAACTTAGCCACACTTCCAATTCCTCTGCCCTCCCATACATCAATAGTTAACGGCTTTAGATGTCTTGGAGTTGGCATTTTTCCCTCCACGTCATCCACTGCAAAAAATTTTTTTCAGTCATATACAAACAGATAGAGAAAGACTTTGAACACCGGTGGAATCTCCCAAATTCACTTCAAGCCTGAATGGCAATAGTTATTATTGGGATAAACTTCACTCATTAGTTTCTAAATTCATATGGAAAGGAAGGAGACCATGCCTAAAACTCACAACTCTCCATCAGGGGAAGACTCAAGGGGGGCTAGCTCTGCCAGACTGTAAAATCTATTTCTGGTCTTAGTTGCTACGCCCTCTTTCTACATGGCTCAACCCTAGGACCTCTGTTTCTCGGAGACCAATTGAGGAGAACCTTGCACTACCTCACAGGTTGCTAGACTTTGTGTATGCTACCATACCATTGAAAAAAGCCAAACTACATTTAGGCCCTGTTATTTCATTTCTACTCACATCTTATCATACTGTAATGAAGCGTGTTGGCACAGATTGTAAATGGCATAATCACACAAGAGTTTTTATCCAAGAGTCAAAATTCTGACTTTTTTCTCCCAAGATTAAAACAGTGAACATAAGCATGATTCTTTCAGAGGCTATCCTTGGCATCCACACTGGAGAGTCCATGTCTTACCTGCTTCAAACACAGGAGTGGACGACTGACAAACTCACATGACATTTGCCTTTTCAAATCAAAAACTTCAGATGCATGAAAGGGTGAATTTTCAACTACAAATGTTACACAAGTCCTTCCATTTAAATATCAAATTCTAGTCAGTCATCCACTCCTATGTTGCAAAAAATGTAGGACATGGACTCTCCATTGTGGATGCGTCAGATGGCCTCCGAGAGAAGTCAGAATTCTGAGTAAGAAATCTGATTTTTTTCTTAGAATAATAAAAAAATATTTTGGACCTTTTTCCCCCCCCAGTGGCCCTAATCCTCTTCCATAGTTTTTACTGTGTGGTGGGGAGGGGAACAAAACTGTAAATGATGTAAACATGTATTTTGTACATTTTTTGAATAAAAAAAAAATGATCACAAAAAAGATCTCAAAATTGAAGTCATAATTTTACCAGAAGTAAGCAGTAATGTTATGATGATAGTGTTTTGTAATGGATTACAGTAAATCACTGTTTTTCTGATGAGGTGACTAGATGAGAACTTTGCTGAAACATAAGGAAGATGGAGTATCTGAAGTTCTCAGTCTTCGGACCTCATGTCCTTTGTAATATGACTTTAAGACTAAAATACTACAACTTTAATATTTTTATGAATTTATTATTAGGACATTACCACTTTATCTCTTTGTTAATTAATTTGATGATTTTGTTAATGTTAAGAATTTGACTTTACTCCTGAATTATGAATGGATCTCAATGACACTAAAACTTTTTTTTTTGACTTCACTCTCCTTCCTACAATGTGACCCTAATCTTTCAAACCAGTGGAGCACATTTCATTGACATTCATTTAATGTCTCATTGATTTTTTTTACTTGAAATTCAGCAGTTGTGATAAAAATATTATTTGAAAGCTCTTTAAAAATACAAGCACCCTGCATTTACACACACACACACACACACACACACACACACACACACACACAGTTATATGTTTATAAATTTATTGTTTTGGTGTCATTCTTGATGAACAATAAAAACAGAATAGAAAAAAACACATTGGTATATTAATGAACACTAAGGCTTTTCTTCTTGGTACAAACTCAGACTTTGGTATCAATATCTGTTAATTCTTTCCAACAGCAGAACTCCTTAGCTAAATCTGGCATCCATATCTGACTGAACAAAAGCCAAAACCTCTGTAACTGATGTGTGTCACTTGATATGTTTGTAAAATGAATGTCTCATCACAATATTGTCTCATTATGTTCCCTTGAGGATCGCCTGTTAACCTGTTTCTAGCTAGTCTCAATTTCACTGTCAATAGTTACACAGAAGCTTCACTCCTGCAGCAAGAGTCTGAAAAAGATGGATTTAGAAAACTTATCAGGTCAGAAGCTTCCTGTAAAATCATCATAAAAAAAGTCAAGATTTGTCAGGTCTGTCCTCAAGCGAAGACAACACATTTTTAAAATGTTGGTTAGATCCTTCATCTCTGATGCATTCAGTGGGGTCAGGTAATCTTAATACTGATTTGTTTTTGAAACAGTTCTTGTTCAAATGAAAATGTTTGATTGAGCCAATTATAAGCTGACCTTGCATGCACCATCATTTACCAGAATACAGCTGATGTTAACCCGAATCATAAAGTGGATTGCGTCCCGTCTGATTTTGCTCCCCATACCAGCTGCAGACACCAAAGCCTTCTGATTGGTCAGTACCACTTGGACTAAAATCAGAACGCCACTCAAACAAGAATCTGCTCGTTCGTGTTTAGAATCTACATTTTTACTAAAATATCTCAATAAAGGTTGTTGTTTTAAAGAGACACAGGCTAATTTAGGATGTTACTGTGTTTTCACTGAATTATACTGAAACATGACCATCAGCTCTTTTCACCATTTTGAACAAACCAGAGTAATTTTGAACCAGCAGCGCTCAGAGTCCAAGTATTTGAAGCTCCTCCGTCACTTAGCCTGGCAGAAGGGGCAGGAGTTGTTTTTGCTGGAATGCAGCCACACCTTGATGCAGTCTCTGTGGATGACATGGGCGCAGCTGAGCGGGTGGCGGTGCTCTGGATCCACAGGGCTCTGACACATCAGGCAGAGTTTGCGGGGCTCGCTGCTCTGACCTCCTCCTGCTCCACCTGCTGCTCCATGTGGAGGAGCTGCAGGTCTCTGGATGGGGCCAGGTGCAGTGGGCCGGCTGATTGGCCCAGGAGTTGTCCTCTCGCTCTGGGCCAGCTTCAGGCCTACCTGCTCCATGACCTCCTCCATGGACATGCCGGCCAGCGTGCCACGGGAGTTCTTCACCTGCTGGAGCAGGGATGTCAGCTGAGCTCTGTTGCATTGTGGGAAACGAGTGCCAAGCTTCTCCAGGACTTTGTCCAGTTTTCCAGCAGAGGCATTGGTGGAAGCAGCAGCAGTGGCAGGAACAGGAGAAGGAGAAGGAGATGGGGAAGATGAAAGAGCAGGAGATGGTGCAAGGGGAGGCGGGGAGGGAGCTACAGGGTGGACTGGCTGAACATGGGGAGGGCTGGGGGAGTGACTGGGAGGGAGAGTAACTCTCATTGGAGCTCTGATGTGGGGCTGGTAGTGCTGTGGAGGAAGCGGCAGCTGGAAATGGTGTGGGGGTGGTGACTGGTGGAAGCGGTGACGGTACTGAGGGTGTGGGGGGGGCTGGTGGTAAAAGTGTGGGTGTCTCTGTGGAAGGAAAGGCCGGCTCATGTGGTGTGGAGGAGGCGGGGGCATGAACTGAGGACGAAGAAGAGGCTGCATCATCTGATTAAATCTCAGTTCGGACTGTGGGAGAGAAAACGCTTCGTTAATAGTCACCATTACTAACAGCTGAAGTTTGTTTCTCAGATGAATCAAAGAGTTTAACCGAGTCTCACCATGGGGACCTGTGGCAGAGATGGGACGTTGATCCTGGGCAGAGACTCTAACTCTCTTCCCTGCTGCAGCTGCTGGAGAACCTCCTGGAAGCGACTCTGCAGCTCCGTCTTGCTCTTCCGCACCAAGCCCTCTTTCTTCTCCCACTTCTGCTTCTCATGGGGGTACTGCTGCGGTAACTCCACCCTCAGAGCCTCTAGGTACTGAGCCACCTAAGACAAGAATCCAACCAGATCTACATCAGAGTGGCTGCATGTATGAACAGTTTGTTTTGCCTACAGTTGGTGTTATATTGAATTATTTGGATCTGTTATGGCTTGAAGAAGTCGCATTTACTGTCTCTGTATAAATCTCTGCCTCGGTATCCCATGGTTACCTCTTTCAGCCACGCCTCAATGTGCTCCATGGCGACGTCTCTCTGCTTCTCCACAGCAGCGATCTCGTCCTTTAAGGCCTGCAGCTCTGCTTCCTGCGCCTCCTTCCTCAGCTTCTCCATTTCCTTCCTCAGCTCCTCCAGCTCCTCCTGCCACCTTTGTTGCTCCTCATTCTGCTCCACAGCAAGCGCCGACAACTTTGTCTCATTCTCCTCCAACTCTTTAGCCGACCTGAAGGATAGACAGGATGAGGTTACAGGTGAATATAACGCTCCTCCTCATAGGGGACCATGTTTGGATCCTCAAGATGTGATTAAAAATGGTCTATACCTGTTCCTCTCCTCCTCCACCTTGTTCTTCTCTAAAGTCATCTCTTGTTTCTTTGTCAGGAAGTTCTTCCTAGTGGCCTTCGAGTTGTTCAGTTGGAGTTTCACCCTCACAGACTCCAGTTTGTCCAGAAGAGCCTGAAAACAGTCTGATGTTTAATGCACTTCTGTTTAGTCCTATCAGTGAATGTACCTGTGGATTTGGGGGTTTCTGTCTCACCTGGTGCTGGTGGGTGGCCTCCTCCTTCCTCTTTTGCAGCTGTACCTTCTGCTTTGCCTTCACCTGCTCCTCCTCGCCCTGCATCTTCATCAGACGGTCATGCTGCTCCATCAGGGTGATGCTGTTCTCAAACATGGCCACTACCTGGCTTTCCCAGTCCGGGTCGGTGTTCACGCTCAACTCTACAGTGGTGCTGTCCGTCTGCACAGCCTGAGCCCTCTGCACAAGGTCTGAAGAAAGGAAACAAGGAGGCAAACAAGTGTAGAAAAATGACTGACAATGTGGAGAGAAAACTGCAAGATAAGAAAGGGGTGAGAATACGTGAACGTGGGGAAAATCGGATACCAAATAAAGAAAAAATACACATTGATCCAACTCTAGGTTTCATTTCTGGAGAACTGAAAGCTCTTCAGCTTTCGCCTTCTAATTGAAGTGTTGTCAGAGCGAAGAAGGGGCTTTAAATTATTTTATTAAGCTGTGCTTCATTTATAAAACTCCTCTTACCTTCTACTGTCATATCTGCTAACATCTGCTCCAGATCCCCCTCCTCCTCCGGGCTCAGGTGGTTCACCTGCTGATCTCCGTTTGATATCACGGTACCGGTCTGCCCGTTAGCCTCCATGCTAATGAAACTACACACACACACACACAGAACAGGGAGTGTTAACGCTCACCTACCAAAGGCAGAGAAGTCTTAGTCTAGAAATCCCTCAGAGTTTACCTTAAATCTATGTTTTAGTGGTTTTTGCACCTCTATTTACAGTCACTTTCCTACTACGCAGGAATTGCGCGTGTTTACAAAGATCATCTATACCGGAAGTGTCTCTTTTTCTCAAAACTTTATTGACAACATTAGCGCGACACTAACGGTGTTATTTACACGGGACATAGCATTTTACACGTGCTAAAAACAAGAAATAAAAATGACAGTAATTAAAAGGAAATCAACCGACAATGCTCAACAAAAAGCTAGAAAATACCTGACCTCCATATTGAATGTAAGAAATTGTGAATGATACTATCTATGCAGTAAAAATACTCAATAATCATCTGAAAATATACTTAAACTATCCAAATTATGAATTTATCCAGAAAATGAAAACTTTATGTGAAAACAAGAATAACAAAGCATGATTCAAACAAACAAACAAACAAACAAACAAACAAACAAACAAACAAACAAACAAACAACATTAATAATAGGAAGAAGAATAGTTATAACTGGGAATACTGCTGACACAAGTAACTTCAGCAACAACAAAAACCCCAACTAAGAAAAATAACCTCAACGACCAAAACTTGATGGCAAAAGAGCTTTGACTCTAAAAATTTAGAAAAGTTAACAAGACCCAAGAAACAAACCAACATCACAACCAGAACACCACTTTAGCACTTTAACAAACAAAAGAACCAAACAAAATCAAAAACCTTCACAAACTTAACTGAAAAAACAATTCTTTTAAGTCTTTTAAGAGCTTAACAACGTTACAAACAACCCACATTTTCAAAAAGTATTAAAGCAAGGACAAAAACCAACAAGATGACTTTTTTTGTCAACAGATTCTGCACAAGCATGTAGAGGACAACAAAGTTATTTGATAAAACATAAAAAGAACCCAAACAGTTTTTTTTAATCAAGAGAAGAAATTTACTCAAAGAGCTCAAACAACTTTTGTACTCTGACAACAATGGAAACTAACAGTAAAAACACCCAGACAACTTAAGAATTAAAAACAAATAAACAACAAAAAATAATCAAATAACAAAAGGGTTAGGGTTAGGGTAACTCAAATGGGAATCCACACAGCCAAAAAACGTATGAACCAGCCACACTGGTGATGAATCACTATATTTTTGTAATAATACATGAAAACACTTTTAATAGTTATTTTTTAAACTTTTTAATAGGGTTTTTTATAGTTTGAACTGATTTATTGGAGAACTAAAAGTGGGACCAGATTTAGTACAAGGCTGTTTATGTAATTGAGATCAAGTGTTGAAAGTATGTCTTGCTTTCCGGAATTAGCTCCCCCAATACTTTTGTATTAAGTTCAGGGGAAAAAAAGCAGAGTGAGACCTCTATCGTATCGCCTCGTCTCTGGCTCCCATCAGGACTCCTGTTAGTCACATGACAGAGCTGGGAAAACCTCCTGACTCCCCTCCCCTCCTCCTCCTCCTCCCTCACCCTGTCAGTCGACTGTTTTCTCTGTCTGTCGGTGTGTGTCTGTTAGCTAGCCGTTAGCTTTCATCACCATCAACCGTAGGACCGACGCGAGCATGGCTGACACAGCCCAGGACCCTCCACCGCAGCCCGCTGACTCCAATGAGCTGAAGGACGGGGAGAACCTGCTGCCTAAGCCGGCCGCCACACAGGAGGTGAGGAGGAGGAGGAGGTGATGAAGGGAGGCCGAGGGGAGCTGAGGCAGGCAGGGCGTGATGCTCCAGGCTGACAACAAATGTAAACTTAGAGCAGACAGGGGAGCACGTCAAAACGGTTTATTTCTGAATGGGGTTTGGTCAGCCCGAGTGAAAGCTCCTTTTTCATTAATCCCTGCTTTGTCATCATTCAGCAGATCAGTCCTGCACACGCTTACTCAAACAATACTAACGGTGGCCTTCATAGCGACACTTACATGAGCCGAGGAGGGTCATATCTGCGCGGAAGAAAACGCGGAATAGGTGTGTTTACCCTCCGTCAGGTGACAGTCACACAGGTGTGCGTGATGCATTCAGGGCTGACTGGAAAAACGGAATAAATGCCAAAATAATCAGATTAATCGTCAGGTTTGTTGTGTTTATGCTTTTGGGTTGTTTGTCCGAGTTAAGGAGAAGCAGGCTGGATTATTATTGTCCTGGTGGTTTGAATCACATCATAAAGGAGTGAAACGGAGAATGAGCAATGAACAAAACAAGGGGTCGTATTAGGACAACTCCAAAACAGCTGTAAAGATTCGGAACAGGTTGAACATCTGGTTAAACATCATCTTCCCACCCTCATGCTCACAGTACATTCTCCAAACTTGTATCTGCTATATTCACAAGATAACTTGCTTTGACTACAAACATCAAACTAAAGGAGCTGGCGGGAAATAGTCAAGGTAAAGTCAGGATAAAGAAGTTGTGCTGATCAAGTTCTGGTGAAAATCTGGTGTTCACACCTGCAGTTCAGTCATAAAAATTCAGAATATTTTTAGAGATTTTCACGTGTTAAAGAAGCTTTTATTTTTTCTGCGCTTTTTAATTTTTACAGAGACTGGGAAAGCCTGGGAAAAGTTAGGATTAAAAGTTGAGGTTAAAAATACAGGGCATTTACACACGCAGCTCATGCCGAGATTTTTGACTTCTCCAGGATTTTTGGACATGCGATCACCACTTATGTTCATGTTGTGCTTTCAAATTTTAAAAGGAAACCGGAGGCAAAAATTTGGGCAAAATGGGGATAAAAAGAAAAAAAATAAATGTTTGAAAATGTTGCATTTTGCACACTTGCTGCTCCTTCAGAAGTTGTGATGAAATTCTCATTAAGTGCATGAGGGAAAACTGTTCTAGTTTGTGTCCTGCCTTTGAATTTCGCAAGGGTGCATGAAAGAAAAAGTCTAGATAAAGTTTAAAAAAGGATATTTTTGATCAATATCTTGGATTTGAAGGATGTGTAAAAGCAACTTATGTTTGGTTTTATTAGAGAGAACATAGTTAACATTTCTGTAATGGAAATGAATCTGCATGTCTTTATGGGGCCAACCTTATCCCACAGTCACAGAGTTTGTGTGAGTCCTCGACTGTGAGACTCTGTAATCAGACAGAACTTGGGCGACAAACCTGTCAATGTGCAGCAAACTGTGTTAATTTAATTGCCCTTCTTGGAGGATGATTTGGTGCTCGTCTAAAGCCAGATCATTAATGAAATGAATCCAGTTTGGTATTTTAGATTCATGCAGATTATTGTGCAGAAAATTTCGTTCTCAGAATATTGACAAGCAATCAGGAACATGTTTGAGTTTTCAGAAACGATCAGGAGTTACATCCACTCAACGAACAAGATACAGTGCATCTGGAAAGTATTTATACCACTTCACTTGTTCCACATTTTGTTATGTTACAGCCTCATTCCAAAATGGATTAAATTCCTTTTTTTCCCTCAAAAATTCTACACAAAATACCCCGTAATGACAAAGCGAAAAACTTTTTGTAGAACATTTTGCAAATTTATTAAAAATAAGACACTCAAATGTTGCATACATAATTATTCACACCCTTTACTCAATACTTGGTTGAAGCACCTTTGGCAGCGATTACAGCCTCCAGTCTTCCTGTGTATGATGCAACAAGCTTGGCACACCTGGATTTGGGGAGTTTTTCCCATCTTTCTTGCACATCCTTTCAAACTCAGTGAGATTGGATGGGCAGCATCGGTGCACAGCTACTTTAAGGTCTTTTCAAAGATGTTTAATCGGGTTCAAGTCTGGGCTCTGGCTGGGCCACTCAAGGACATTCAGAGACTTGTCCTGAAGCCACTCCTTTGTCTTCTTGGCCGTGTGCTTAGGGTCATTGTCATGCTTAAAGATGAAGCGTCGCCCCAGTCGAAGGTCTCAAGCACTCTGGAGCAGGTTTTCATCAAGGATTTCGATGTACTTAGCTGTATTCATTTTTGAAAAACATCCCCACAGCATGATGCTGCCACCACCATGCTTCGCTGTAGGGATGGTATTGGCGAGGTGGTGAGCGGTGCCTGGTTTCCTCCAGACATGACGCTTGGCATTTCTTAATGATGGAGACCACTGTGCTTTTTGGGATCTTCAATGCAGCAGATATTTTTCTGTAACCTTCCCCAGATCTGTGCGCCGATACAACCCTGTTTTGGAGGTCTCCAGACAATTCTTTCGACTCCATGGCTTGGTTTGTGCTCTGATGTGCTCTGTCAGCTGTGGGATCTTATATAGACAGGTGTGGCTTTCCAAATCATGTCCAATCAGCTGAATTTGCCACAGGTGGACTGCAATCAAGTTGGAGGAACATTTCAAGGCTGATCAGTGGAAACAGGATGCACCTGAGCTCAATTTTGAGTTTTATAACAAAGGTTGTGAATACTTATGTATATGCAACATTTGAGTGTCTTATTTTTAATAAATTTGCAAAATGTTCTAAAAAAAGTTTTTCGCTTTGTCATTATGGGGTATTTTGTGTAGAATTTTTGAGGGAAAAAGGAATTTAATCCATTGTGGAATAAGGCTGTAACATAAAATGTGGAAAAAGTGAAGTGGTATGAATACTTTCCGGATGCACTGTAAATGCTATAAAACTCAAAAAACACAAATTTGCAGAATATTACACAGAGAAATATTTTTAAAAAAGTCAAAATTTTCAAGAAATTAGTTGTAAAATCATGAGGATGAAGTGAAGCCTTTACCTGAAACATTGAGGAAAAAAGTCTCCAAGTTATGAGAGTACTTTATAAATAATTATTTAAGTTCAAAGTTAGTTAAAGCATTTGAACAAACAACTTTTCTATCCTGTTTGTAATGTTGTCAGACTCTTTGAATAACAACCTGAGCCTGTCACTGACAAAACCGAAAAAACTTTTGGTGGGCATACTTTGATCGGATTATTTGCTCCTGAGGATTATGTTGCACTTGCCGCAGTTCCTGCACATTTGGCTGTAGGCTGAAAGAAACTTCCGGGAAAGTTTTCAGAAATGTTTTTATCTCATAGAGTTTTAAACGTGCAAACATTTGGCCCAGTTTAAAACGGGTAAAAACTCACATGCAAGGATTTAAGGTGGTTCACAGAAAGTAGAAAGAGTTAGAGGTCTGTTATAGAAAATATCTCCGTTTATGAGCTTGTAGCAGTGTATTCTTTCAAAAGTGTCTTCCTCTGCTGTGTTGTAACTCCTACTGAGAAGGTTTACACACACACACACACACACACACACGCACACACACAAACAGGCCTTTTTTTGTTGTGTCAGCTCTCTGGATTTCATTCCTGGTGATGATTTGCTTCCTTAAGTGTCACAACAGTACTCTTCAATGACCTTTCTCTCTCTCTTTCTCTTTGTGTGTGTGTGTGTGTGTGTCCTTACACGCTGCCTAACAAATGCCCATAAACAGATGAAGGATGTTAAACACACTCACACAGTCAGAGGGTTTTTGTTAAGGTGGACTGAGGTGAACTTGGCTGTTTTCTGACCTCTGGCCCGTCCTGTTTCCTCCTTTAGTGTGTCAGTCTGCAGGAGGGTACGGCAGGCTGTCAATCTTTGATCCCATTACACACTCGCTCTGCTTTATTATCAGCACTGATGCAGCCTAATTCAACAGCCCTGTAATAAACCTCTGTCATTAAAGTTTTTTATGTTGAAACCCGTTTGAAAACATGTTGAAGTCCGTAATAAAAGTGTTAAGGACTCTGTGTGTGCAGCGGAGTAACTCTGCAGTCTACATCAAGACTGAAATGACTGAATAAAGTTGCACCTCTTGTGTGTTTTTCAGCGTCAGCACGCTTCAGCTCTGTCATGGATTTCCTCTGCCGTGTCCTCATGTTCCCTCCTCACACAGTTGTTTCCTGCTAAACGATTAGCAATGCTAAGCTAGCAACTTTTGAGACAGCAATGTTTTTTGTGCAATGCTCACATCCTGCATGAAATAGCTTAGACATATGTCACAGATTATGGATGAAGTTTGGATTCTCATTCAGGGTTCCCAGAGTTGCTCCTCTGCTGCTGGTTTTGCTGATCCTCTGACATTTCCTCTCTGGTGTTTGAAGGAGATACATGCTTGGAAAGTCAGGCCTGAAACCCCCTTGGTGGGGAGACTATACCAAGGTTCACTGAAGTTGTTAGTGAACTCAAAAACTTGAGTCCGCTTGAATTGCGTCAGTCAGATCGGTCACAAAACAGCAGCAGAACCTGGTTTGTGTTTGGTGTCTTTAGGTTTCAATCCTTGTTTGCACATTACCTTCACATGCAGCAATGTTGGAGTCCTGATGTAATGTCTTAAACCCTCCACAGGTGGAGGCTGGGTGGAGGTGTTGGTTCAAGTGCAGCTCTGGTGCATGGAAGCGCAGACAGACCTGCAGCTTAGATAGATTGTTAGATTGAGAGGATGCAGCTTGAGTTGCCTGCCTGAACTAGCTCTGTTAGTTGGTAAAATAAGCACACTTCATAGACTCTTGTCGATGAAATATTTAAATATAATCAGAATCTTCAGCAGAACTCGT